>CM068361.1:15497334-16920834 GCA_034769755.1 Odontamblyopus lacepedii | reverse complement strand
AAAACATCAAAAAGTAAACAATCCGATAACACTGCATAAAAATATCACACGGAGACTTTTGCCAACATACATGATTGTACTGGGTCCTTTGGTAAAGGTCTTGATACGTAATTTAAAAGACTCACATTTTAACAAATTGGACAAAATGCAATGCAATTTATACATATTTAAATTAAATTAGAATAAATAAATATATTTCCAAGAAACCTTACCAAATTACAATTTTTATATTTACACAAAACACTGAAAATAAAAACAGTTAGTGTTCTTCAACACAACATGTTACAATACCTCAACTGTAATGTAATAGGACCATTTCTTCAAATTTAAGAAATGTTTTACATGCTTCCACCCATATAAAATTTTACAAAATAATAGATACATTGAAAATGATAGGCCCATAAATCAAACAATCACATTAATGCAGCAGTGTTCATGTGAGGATCGGATCTTGAATACTTCTGACGCTTTGAGACAGTCCATCTTCACTCAGTTCATACCTATACATAAAATAATGCATTTTTAAAAGGCTCTCATACAACTACATAAAAACACAAATAAGCAAACCTACCAATTTGTCCATCCTTTGGATATATCTTCACCACTCAGATCAACCAGTGCCTGCAAATGTAAACAATGTAACGTTTGGATAAGCACAGTGGCTTAGGCTTAGCAGTGGTTATGATGGGGATATAGCAGCATTGTACTTTACCTTTCCTAAAAGCCCTCTGTGTTTAGAGAGAAGGCTGCCACCATTTTTCACAGCTACATCCAGTATCCTTCTGTGTAGTTCTACCATAGATACGCTAAACTCAAACCTAAAGGATTACAAAGTACTGTGTTACAACACACAACAAAGACACCAGTGTTTCCTCTGTTCTACACTTTTACTAATACTTACGTTTGATCATAAACAGGATTCAGAGTCTTCTTTATGGTGCCTGTTTTTCTTCTTCCTGTCCGACTTTTGTCCGGCAGCAAATATAGACGAACAAAAGGATCTGAGCCATCTTTGTTGACGGCAATCAAATTTCTGGGAGCACATAGAAGAAAAATGTTGGAGGTTGGTTTCTTCAAAGTCATCTGTATTCAAAATAATTTCTTTGCCTTCATCTTAATTAAAATCTTGAGCCAAACGTGACACAAGCTAATTTTGCAGTGTTTTAAGAGAGATTTAAATCTTACCGACAAGAGTGCACCACCACAATGAGTTTATTCCGCTGAGAGCTGTGTCGAACCGTCAGCTGGACTTCACCCAGGGGATACTGGCCTGAGGCCGAGCCACTAAAAACACACCACACCTCATCAGTCAGGGCAATGTCAGTTTTAGAGGCAGCCTGCACCTAGAGTCTAATATGGCTAATGTGTGTGCAAACCTTTTCAGAAAGAGATGCCTAGTTTGACAAGAATGTAGCTACATAATTTAACAGGTTATTATTCTGTCATTCTCTAAGAGCACAACATAGTTGTTATTTACATTATATATTATATACTGTGAAGTCTATTTACTTCTGTAGATGGCGGAGTCTCTGTTGGAGCTCTTGCGTGGCAAAGGGTAGAGAAACATCTGAGGCCAAGCTGGGCGTGGACTCTTTATGAGGAAGGTGCTTCTGGGAGCTGGATATGCAGGTGCTCAGGTTGGAGGTACTTCGCAGAGGACTGGCCGAGTAAGGCTCTCCGTCTCTGCAGTGGAGGCTGAGAGAAGATACAGCCATGCCTGGAGGAGGGGTGGGTGGGGGCAGGGTGGAGTCAGAAGAAGCAGATAGTCTTTGGGTGGAGGCTATATTTGGCTGTGCCGAACTGGACTTTCTGACAGTGACACCAGACGGCTGGTCTGAGCACCCCTGCTTCTCCAACGACAGAATCTGAAACAGCAAAATAAATACATAAATAAAGCACACAAATTAACTAAGTACAAATACCCCTAAATACTGAAAACAAAAAAAATCCTAAACTGGAATATGCTTCTAGTAGTGGTCTTTATAGCTTATGAGATCAAAGACTCTCTCCACTCATCATCATGAGTGATTTTTCATTAGTGACCAGATCATTATGTCAATTTTGTATTTATATATATTTGTAGTACATTTTATATGATATCTGGAAGGGCAAATACATTTACACTGTATTGATAGAGGGGAACATGCATGGTTTGTGTTAGCATCAGACAAGTCGATATTGGTGACCTGTGCATGGATTTTGATGGAATAGATTTGCTTTGTAATCTATTGATTTGGGTGTTACATGGTCATACAAGTGCCTCCATACACTAATGAGCCTCTGAATGGACAGAACTGTGTAACCAAGCACTAAAATAATTCTGTGAAGTGTAATCTAATGTGATATTGTCAACGAGGCAGCTCAGTGCATTGTGATGCTCCCTTATCGTTACGAAGTAAATTTGACATCAGCTTACTTGCAACACCTGCCTTCCCCTGCTTCAAAGCCCTCACTTATGCATGCAGGTCCAGAGAGGAGCAGTGTAGATCACTCTTACCCTAAGGGCCATCTTTAGTTTGATGGTGGAGCTGGGCCCAGAGTTTTTAAGAGAAAAGCACTGAGTCAGCGTCAGGTCCTCCTCCACCAACAGGCTGCTCAAAGGCACTGTCAAGTTACCCAAGGTGCACTTGTGCTTGTCATCTTTTACCTGTGAATAAATGCACCATATTTCCTCTGTGAAGTCAGGGATATGGAACTTCTGCTCCATGCTCTTAGAAATAAAAATGCTATAACTTAGAATGAGTCATTACCTCCACCTCAAGCTCCTGTCTCCGAGGATTATGAACAAGGAATGAGAAACAGTCTTCCCACATGGGTTCCTTGGTCTTGTACCGAATCTTTATGAGCAGATATGAAAGCCAATTTTAGGCACAGGCTCACATTACAGCACACATTTTGCTATGACAATATTTACATTTAAAGGTACAATGTAGGGCAGCACAGTGCAATACATTTGAATCCAAAACACAATTGCCAAGGCTGCAATTATGATAATTTACATAATAATAATAAAAGATTGTCCCCTGTAAAGAACAAAACATCCTGTCTTTATAGAAAATCTTGTTGTACCTGTAGTTTAGACCTCTACAAACATAGTCTGGAATGCATGGGATTCCTGTTTTAGATTATTAGTTCATATTTCAGTATCCTCTCAAATGTAAACACTTGTTGACAATGGGAAATCAGAGCAGAATCTTTACTTTAAAAAACACTCTCAACTGGAGATTCATTGACAATTGGTGGCTATCTATAGTGAATAACATTATAAACATACACAATAACAGGTATTAAAATGTGTTTGGTAAGCCTTTAATCCAAACAAACACCTCACAAAGCATGTATCATCTATGTTACCTCCTATGACTCACCTTGCTCTCAAGTGTTTTGTGCCCTACTGTGAATTGAACATAGGGGCTGGGTTCACTGTTGCTCTTCTTGGCCGACTGGAGGATTGGAAAAAGAGGACATGTTCCATCCATTACAATATAACACATAATGCATGACAGAACACTGTAATCACCATCAACTTTGTGACATGCACATAGTGGGGTAATGGTCTACAGTTCAAAAATGAGTCACATTAGGATCAGATTTGACAAGCAGGACTGCAGGCATGGGCTACCAGGGAGACGCTCTTTGTCTTCTCTGCATTCTAATTTTAGCATGTCGAGGTTTGGCAGCCATATATTACCGTGCCTTCTTTACAGAATAATAAATATCCACACAGATGCGGCTCTTCAGATGAAATATTGTCGCTATAACCTTTGTGTTAACCCCTTCAATGTTCTAGGAATAGTGGCGTATGAAACAATACTGCCTTAATCCAAAACTAGAGCAGGAAAAGGGCATGTTTGCCTTTGTAATGGTTTGACCAGAACTCTGACCAGACCATTTAAGACCTGGAGATATTGGGCTGCGGACCTTATTACAACTATGTTTCTTAATGACCATACAGGTAATTCTTCTGTATTTCTTTGTAAGTCCATATTTGAAAGGACACATGCCAGTCAGATGTGTTACCACTGAAGACGTATGTGGTTGGTTAGCTTCACTTTGAATTAGTTACAATGCAGTTACATAATATGAGACTACACAGGAGTGCCACAGTGTTTAGAATGTGCCCACTGATTTCACAGCAAATATTTTACTAATAGGAATAAGTTATTTTATCTGACAACAGACAAAACTTGCTATGGTAGTGGTTATACACCAATGACTACATGGCTACACAGCTACATCCTGCAGCAGGGAATTTTCCATTTTGCATCTCAAGACGCTAATTTGTTTATAAATCTGCCTGGAGTCCCATATGAAATGACATAGACTATAAAAAGTGACGCACATTTATTCCCCTTTCTCTTGGATAAAATAGATTTAGTTGTAAACACACTGTGCCAACAAAATATAATGTCAAATTAAAAACAAATATACATGCAAGACTAATAGCAGGGTATAAAACCATGTACCATTACCCCTCTGTCAAGAACAGTATACATAGAGAAGATAGTACACATTTATCAATAGGCATGCACATTAAGACTCATAAATAATGGTAAGATAGATGGTGCACAGGGTGTGATGCATGCAGTCCATTTTTCCCACATTACCTTCAAGGCTTTAAAGACTGAGACTTGCTTCAACCCATCATGGGTGAAATCTGACAGGTTGCTCTTTAAGCCAAACAAGGACATTTTGGGGGAGAAAAGCACACCCATAGTTAGTTGGCCTGGCTGATTCCGTAGGCTTAAGAAGCCAAAGAGAAATGGGAAAGAAACAGTTGTATGGCACAGTAAACAAGAATGGGTTGTAAATGTATCTAATGGCCAGAGAAAAGGGGTAGTTGGCTCTGGGGAGCTAGCACACTACAGAATAATGAGGGTCTTTCCTTCAAGAAATACTGAGGAGCTATGTGACATTCATAACAAGCATCACGGCGATCTTTCTGTACTGCTACAACTATGCGCTAATTGGCTTACAAATACAGAAGGAGATTATTCTGTTCTCTAAGCAGACTACAGCCCTGAAATATAAGCTTTGAATTGGATGCTTAATTGATTTCTATGTTGGGTGAATGCGCACTCTTTTCTCAAGTGTCTGCTTCTTGTTAATGGTTATTTGGCACTCAGAATACAACCATTTCTAATATAGTAAAACCGTGCAGCTAATACATGCTCTAAGAAACGGTTTCAAGGACATAGCACACTCCTAATGGTAGCACTATCAGAGTGCAAAGCACTGGTGGACTCACAAATCTTGCTCTGTACTCTGCAGTATTGCTTTCACAAAAAATTAGGCCAGAGGCTCTTCTCTCACTTAAGTTCCCACAGCCTAAGCTGCCAGTGAAGACGCTCTTGGGTGAGAAGGCAGTGGAGAGGAGAAGGTGGAATTAAAATGGCTGAAATGATTCATAAGATGAGACTTGCAATGAATGGCTTATTTGAAATACTGATCCTAAGAAAGTCGGTGCAGGCAGTTTTGATAGGGAAATCAATGTAAATAACAAAAGCAGCCACAGATAATTAAGCATTGTAGTGAAAAGGAAAACATGGACATTTTTGCATAGTGGCCATTAATCCTCTCTTTAACAAAAAGCCTCAGTGGTAGATGTTACACAACTGGTTTATTGTGGCTTATGTGGTTGGGGGCTTATAGTCCTTACAGTACATTGTAGTATAAATCATGAAATAAGTCTAAATTGTATAGCAATAATAATAATAATAATAATAATAATAATAATAATAAGTACTTTAGTATCTTACAGGTAAGTTTTTTGCTGAGTCCAGATAGACCACGAGCAGTGCTGATGATAGTCCGTCATTGGCCAGGCTTGAATCTGCCCGCACACTTCGCAACACCTCCCAGAAAAAAAAAAAAAAAAAAATGATAACAATTTAATCTCACATGGAAAAGCAATTTGGGGCACTACCTGGTCTAATTTCTCTGGAGTGTTGAGCAGAGAGAGCCACTCCAGTTTTAAATGGAGCTTTCCAGTGGGGGCCTCCTCTAAATCAAACCACTGCAACAACAATGATAGATTTTAGTAAGAACAAAGCATGTATTTTGTAATCATTAAGATTATCTTACCTCATCAACCTTTTGCTCTTTGTACAACTCGGTCATATCAATCATCAGGCTGAACAGAAACACACAATTACACAGGTTTGTATGGCACAGACATGCAACAAATTATTATGAATGAAGTGGGGATAGATATTGATTATATGAAATGGTGTAAGTGCAGTGTAGTGTTACTGTCTCAAGGGAAAATCCATCTTGTCCAACTTGGGCTAAGACAGAGCCCACATTTCTAATTATACAGTAAGACCACACTACATGTACATTCCATGTTTTTGTTAGACCAGGTCCCCTATTGTGTTGTGCCCACAGACTGTATAAAAACTAGGCATGTGTGACATCACCCATAGCGTTCAAGCGCCGCTCAAATGAGGCTCAGGGTAACAGGAGCGAATCTGGAGCCAGGCTCTATGTTATGAATAGGATTTTTTTAACTGACAAAATAGCGAGAGAAAAAAAATCAGGATCATGTGGTGCGGGTTAATACAAACCATTTAAGACCAAAATGATGAGGCTCACTGCAGCAGTTACAGAGAGAGGGGAGACAAAATCTCAATGTAAGTCAGTGGGAGCCAGAAGAGCCTCCTGGCGCACTTCCTATTTGGCACACGGCGAGCGCGTTAGCTAAGTCCATTCATATATACGGTCTATGCTTGTGCCCGACTGCTTCTGGGGACATTTGTCTTTACTCCTCTTGATTCCAGTGAAGCGTGTGATAAGATTAAAGTGGAAGAGGATAAGAGAAAACACACCTCCCAAGAAAATCATCCTTGTCTGGGTCCTCGTCAAACAGCTCGATCTCCAGGTGCTGCCCGGAGTGCTCATACACCAGTGCCTGCACACCATATTGATGGCAGTTTAAACAGCCAAGTCCAGTCGATAAACACATTACCAATGGAAGTGCGTTAGGCAATAGGCCATATGAGTAACTAAGAGAGCAGTGCATGTTAAACAAATCTAATTGAGTGTTAGTATTGTTTAACTCACTTCGTAGACCTCGTTCCATTTAGGGTCCAGAGTCTCCTTTATGGTCTTGCTGTGGAACAACTGGTTGCCCACCTGCAGAATGCCGTAAGGGTCAGACTTGCCCTTGATCAGTCCACCAAAAAATGTATCTTTGATTTCAAGGTCTTGAGCTTCCAAAAAGTGAATCCGGAGAACTCCCTGTAGATGCAAAGCACTGTTCTGTTATTGGCCATAATCAACACCTTTACAACTATATTATATATTATATTTATAAAGGGAACAATATGCAGTATGGAATGTGGTTAAATGTTCATTTACTTTCAAATCTGAATCAATTCAAGGTGAAGCAATCATTACACGAGAACAGTTTGAGTTAATTTAAAGGGCTGTGTCCCTAGTGCAGTGGGACAAAGTATTGCACCATTGCCATGGATACAGTTTATATTATTGCCTTGAGTTTGTCTTTAATCTAGCTTGCAGTTCAGGTTTGTACTTTTAAATTAAACAAATAACTATCTTTGTAACAGAAAAAATCCAACAATTACATCCAAAAGACCTTCAGGTACAGCCGTGAATAACAAGCGCAGAGCAACAGTCTCTCTGGTGATAAGGGCTTTGATTTGCACTGATACCTTTGGCATCGGAAAGCGCAGCTGGTCCAGCTCCACATCCCCCACCAGTGGGACAGTGATGCGATTGGGTAACACCAGATAATTGTAGATTATATCTTGAATGAGACTTTCAGAGAAGGAACTGGAGTACAAAAGGGAGACAGGAAAGACAAACACAAAGAAGCAATGAATTATTTACAAGACTGTTGGGGTGCCCTTGGGTTATTAATATTCAAATTTTAATCCCAGTTTAGCAAAGTATCACATTTAAAATCATACTACAAGCAGGACTCAAGCATGCAGCATGTTCAAGAATGCAGCATGGTCAAGCATGCTGCTACTGCTTAAATGCTTAAATCGCAAATCTGAACAGTTAGGGCAAAGCATATCCAGGCTTTTATTTTTTCATTTTTTGATAAAACCAATAAATTATGGAAAACTGTGGAATAATGTGAAGAAATCCAAACTACACTTGAACATGTGCTTGAGAAATGTGCCAATATCACCTCAAAAAGCCCTATAATCCAGTCAACTTGTAGAGGCTTTGGGTCAGACTGTATTTGATTGCTTTTACACATCGGGACATGCATCCTCAAGAACCTCTTTGAAATTGTTTATGATGTTATTAATCAGCTTCACTATTACATTTCCCCAAAGTGTAACCATTTTCTTCATTAGATTCGGGTGTGATTGCTGCTGCTCTGTACAGTAAGCGTTCATACACTTCATTATGAAACATTTCCAAGAAGGAAAGCACAAGAGACATTAGCTTCCAAAGACACTTTGAATAACATAAAGCGAGGACTGACACATATAGTGGCACTGAAGCAGGCACATGCATTCATTTGATGGGTCCTGGGTTTATCTGCCATTACTGCAGGAGGCCACTGCTCCTATACAAACTGTTTAAAGAGGCTTTTATTCTCTGGTGGCCGAGGGCTTTTCTCAAGCGGAGGAACAAGGCTGTTAACAGACTCGCTGTGTCAGCGATTAGTGCAGTGTTACTGTAGCGCACTGGTCTATTCATACTGGATCATTATTATATGGTACATTGAAACAATCCCTTCAGTCATTTAAGGACAATGGCGTTGCACTGTAGATAAGGTGTCTGAGTGCCTTCTTGGTTCTAAACTATTAACACAGAACGCTGCAGAGCCTGTGTCAGTATGTCTGTCATCGTCCCAGGGACATATGACCAGGAGCAGAGAGCTCCTCTACACTATACATACATGCATACATGCACTGGCTACTTGACATATTAATGTGCTAAGTGAAAGCAATTCTTTAAACTTTAAATGACTGCCCACAAAACTCTCCACAAGGGGTAACACGCTTAATATAAGTCAGACAGGATTAGCAAAAATGAATAAACTGTCAGTGCACAGGTGCACTTCCTCATGGCCTATTTTCACTTACAAAGATGAAAAGCATGTTGGAAAACTGTTAACATAATAATTCAAGACCATATTAATCAAATCTACATTTTACAAAAAACATCATAATTCCATCCATCAGTGAGATGTAGTTAAGATACACTTACTTGAGTCCTGGAATGTCCAGAATGTTGGTGAGTCCAGTCCAGCTGATGTCCAGGAGCTAAGAGAGGAAAATACAAGAGTAAATGACTATAGTGACTACACACTTAGCTTTATCATTTGCCACCCCTCTGGTACAATGTGCACAGACCATTGTGTCTTTGCCAGTGGATACACTTGATTAATAACAACTGGGAGGTGATGGGGAATGAAGATAAATCAAAAATGTGTGCAGGTTTGGAAATGCAGAGCTGCACTTCGTACTTACTATTACTTTGTACGGTTGGAAAATTATTTACTTTGATTCATTCACCAAACTAGGCACAGTGATCCAAAATATGTTGGAACTCTTACTACAAGAGCAAATGACAATGTAATATAGAGCGGCAGAACAAGGAGAGTTTCACAAGGAACTGTCATACTGAAATATTTATCAAAGCAGATTCAGCAGCCTTTTTTGTCCTATTATTTAAAAGTTAGATTTCAAAGCTATTTGCATGTATTAGATTTTTGGCTATTTATACTGATGCCCTAGAGTTTATAAAAATATTTATTATTTTATATCCAAAATATGTTATAGTAAGATTGCCATGTTGCTTGGGCTGAATCTTCACAGATCTTGTCTTCCAGAAAGCTTTGATCAGCGTCTGCCCTCCAGCTCAGGAGCTGCTAACGCTGCATTCTTAATGAGCTTTTCCCACCCTACTTTGAGCCCAAGTTGCTTACACTGCAGCAGATGCACAGAGTGCTACAGGGAAGTGGGGAACACTGCAGAGGCATGACTGATGTCCACAGGGAGGCTGTGCATCTGTGACTGAGACTGGTGCAAGGGACACACCTCTGACTATCAGAGCTACCCACACTTCATTCATGTGGATTAGTGATATACAATAATAGTATTTATATATTGTATGTTTAGATCTGTTTGAAATCAGCTGACCATCCTTACATAATAACATGCCAGTGTGTTGATAAGCCAGAGGATTTTTTGAGTATGGGAAAATATACAGTATTAGATACTGTATATAATATGCAACAAGGTAAAATTTATGTGCCTGGATAGTTGCAATTAAATTGGCGATTTCACTACAGAAATGAGAGAGTGGTAGTTAGCTTAGAGACATTAATTGTGTGGGATTGGCTCGATCCCTCAGTGACAACGAATAGGGGTGATGAATGAATAGGCAAAGAAGATCAATACAGCATATAATGGAATTATTTTATACTAAGACACAAAGCATGACGCCGCATCAGTTAGAAGAGAAATGTCAACTGTTTGTTTAAAACAGTCACGTCTGCAAAGCCTTTATGACAACATTTTAATTATATTGCAGAAGATTGCAGTACTGAGATCACACACACAAATGCAGCCAAGGCTCTGAGTGTCTGTACTTCACACTGAGGTAAGGTAATCCCAATGTGTGTGGAATTCTTAATTAGGGATAAAGTCCACAAAAGACTGTCATATTTTCACAATATTGTTGTTGTAGCTTCTCATTTATTAATATGTATGTAATGATTGTATGTATGCTGGAAGATTGCATGAATCACTGACTACATGTCCCTTGAGACATGAGATTTCCCTGCCTGGTGGAAGTGAAATCTGCCAAAGTAGGTCTGTCTTGATCTGTGGCTATTTAAAGCTCTGGTGTATAGTTTCATCGGGTCCTCCTGTTTGGTGTAAATCGGTCAAACACTTTTAAGCAGTTCAGTGAAGTCTCCTGGAACAGCAGTCGAAAGCAAATATATATGGAATGAGTGTGGGAAATGATTCGATAAGAACACAATGAGCAAATTGTAAGGAAAAGCCGCAAGTAGCTCCTGCAATGAAAATGCTTAAAGAGATTATGGCCATTGTAACTAAATGTATAATTTAAATCTTTGCTTCTGCATCTGTATCATAGTAATTAAACAGGTGGCATTTTCACTGTGTAATTTCCATTTCAAATCCCATCTGTTTATTTTATTTTTTTTTAAATGTACTTATTTATTTGATTGGGACAGAGCATGTTAATGTACAAACATGGCACAACATGAATGTAAACACACCGGATTGTAGCCTAAGGCTATTCCATTTCTTGTCCCAAAGGGCTGGGGTCATCTTGTGCTGATCTTGTTTTTGATCTAGCTAATAGCTCCATGCTAATAGCCAATTAGTAATTTTCTGCATCAGGACTCACTGGTTTCTTGATGAAGAACAAAGACAATGCTCCGACAAGTGGCATATCCCCCAGCAGTGGCTCCATCACCACCCTCAGCACACCGTGAACCTATGGAAACATAGGAGGGACATATTACAAGCAAGATCGGAAAGCAGCTGACACCATTTCCAAGCTGACATTTCTGTGCACAACAACAGTGGAACATGAACGCAGCTCTGACTTCACAGCTGCCCCAGTGTCATCCCCCTCATCCCTCCTTCACGTATTACAGCAATTGCATGGCTTACAGTGTCAAGACAAGTCATGTGGCTTTCTCAACACAGCTGTTTGTAAATATGCAAAAGAATGAACTACCCAACATTAATTTAAATTATAGTTAAAGCTAGGTTCAAGGAGAAAGTCTCCCATCCATTTGCATATAAATTGTCTTCATAATGAACTATTTTTGGCAAAGGGAGTTATGTCAAAATTTCAAACCACACTGAAAAATTATACTTATTTCATTAAGCAAAAGACATAACAGGAAAACATTCAATCAAAAATTTTAAAAATGTGCTAATGGTTAATGTGGATTTCTGTCTGTAAATCAGTTTTAAGTGAAAGAAGCCATGCAAATATGTCAGTGACAAAAGTGTACATGAGCTCTCCGTCATTTGTTTATACCCAGCTTTCGGCAATAGTAGTGCAAATGCATCAAGTGCAAAACAGCAGTGTCTCCTAGGAAGAAACTCATAAAAGACTTCTTTAAATAAATAATTCATGTAGTAGAAAAAAATAAGATAACTAGAAGCAGAAATCGATATGGGAAAATTTAATGCATATACAACTTCTTGGAATAATGTGAAGAGGATATTTATCTTGTAGTCATGTCTGATACTAGATAATAAGTATTTGACCTTACTCCCCATGAAGCTGGGAGTAACCGAAGCTCACTGAAGTCAAATGCACCTGCTATGTGTAATGCAGGAGTGTGAACTGACTGGACCATTGTATTGGCTCATTGGCTCATAAAATTTATCACGGTTACAGGCCCAAGTTACATAAAGGGGATAGTGTGAAACAAAAGTCTCCAAGAGGCATACCTAACATCACCCGGTCTCCAAGGAGCTGCACTGATTGTTTTCATAAGTTCATCTGCAACACGGTGAAGAGCCAACACAAACAGAACCAACTTCAGAGGCAGGGGGGATTAACAAAGAACAGAATATTATGTTTACATGATTTATGAGGCAGAGCTGCTGCCTGCCATGGTAAACACATAACTAAGTGGTGTCTTCATAGATCGCCTTTAAAAAGTTTAACTTTTTAATTGTTTCATCCCCGAGTTTGCAAGCATCTTAAAAACATACAACTTTCACAAAATACTTTGTCAAACGCCTCTTCATCCAAGGCCAAATCTCTTGAATTAGAAAAGACAGAAAAGATCTTTAGCCAGAGTCAGTGTTACTTTATAGCTTTCTTTTTTCACCACTGTAAAGGTTAAGACAGTTGGAGAGAGAAAAGGCATTTCTTCGAAGAAGCGCAAATATAAAGGGAAGTTCCTCACCTGAATGCTTTTAATGCCAGCTTTGCAGTAATACCGTTTGATGTCCACATCAATTTCTGTGTTTCCGACAAAGCTGAGGGAGAAGGCAAATGTAAGAATCCAGCCACTACAAAGGAATTTTCATGCGGTTTCCTATGTTTGCTTTTGCATTTGAAACCATTGGGTAAGAGTTGTGATTTCTTTTTTACAGTCACCCCCACCTGATTTGAAGATCCATAATGATCTGGCGTTTATCCACATTTTCAGAGTAAACCTTGACCCCGTTGACCCGCAGGGGCTATACCGCAACAGAACAAACCATTATGGATGCTTGAGTACTAGAGTCCACCACCAGCACAGCTATGACACCATGGCCCCACGTGGCTGAGCACAAGGTTGACCCTTCTGTTAATAACTCCACATGGAAACTATTTAGGAAACAAGCATGCCTCCATGGCTGTGTGCTGCTGGCCTGTGTAGGTTCACGCTCTATATTCCACACACCCTCGACTGCAGCTGTCTCACAGGCACCTGCTCTGACTGTCACATGACCAGTGTAAATGCAGCCTGAGAGTGGGGCACTGTGGGAGCCTTACTTTGTCTCCTATGTCCACTTTCGTGAAGCAGAAGGTACTGAGGTGAGCATTGGAGGCCTTCACAGTGGGCTCAATCGTCTCATGGAACAACTTCTCCACAAACTGTGAGATGTATGGCCACATCTGTTTGACAGTCTGTGAGGGGCCAGAAAAACAAACCATTACATTGTTTTAAGCAGATAAACATTCACTGGTTGTTTTTTGTGCCCTCTGTATCATGTTTTACTTATCTTCCTTTGTGAATCATATGTTTATTGTATAATTTTTTAATTTAATTCTAAGAAAAAACAATGTCAGGACAGCTTTCATCAAGCTGTAAATAAAACATTGATAAAGACAACTAGATCATGTCAGTTGAAATCGAAAAAACAATTTAAAATATTCATCTTGGTGGTTGCTAGGGAGATTAAGTTAATGCATTCTCAGTGCGGCTGCAGAAACGTTATAGCATCTTTGGTTCAGTGGCAGCTCAATATCACCAGCCCAGGGGAATCGACTAAGGCCAGAAGAGGATTGACAAACATTACATTTACTGCAGTTATGCACAAGGGAGAACTCAAGATGACTGTATTACCTTGTTTATCCATTCCACCCGTTCTACATCTGGGAAGTGGACCTAAAAAGCATAAAGGCAACATGAACATGACTAGCAAGGGAATGAATGAAAGCAATATTACTACTAAAATTTAGCTTGAAAAGTCTAACATTACAAGGTTATATAACCTCATTTTCTTTTGAAATACTATGTCTGCACTGTTTATTCTACTGCAGATGGTGCTCAATTTGTCATCACATCTTAATTAAACAGACAGGCAAATGGGCAAAGGGCATTCAAAGGTTAATTTGTTAAAATCTGACTAAAGGATAGTATTGATTTTAGTATTCCCTTCTTGTCATGTCTATTTTATAGGACAGCCAGCAGGGTCAAAGCTCTAATTTATTGTGACCTCATGTTATTTCATAAAAAGCAGGTATCCAAGTACAAATATAAACAGATAGGCATTGTGTTCAACATTTCTTCTGTTGAATGAAGTAAATAAGAAATTGATTTCACAGTACAAACAATTCTTGAATTTCATGTACTGAAATGAAATGTTGTGTAGAGCTGGTGTGGGTATTGGTGATGTATAAAATTGGTGTTAACAGCTAGAGACAGCTCGAGTCCTCATGGAGGATGCAGGAGTGTTTATTCTGCATGAGTGTGTCAAAGAGAACTGAGAGAACAATTTCATAAGACAGCTTTCAGCCTCTTAGCTATAGCCGAGACGAAGAATAGTAATCCAAAAACCATTAACTAGCTGTTTAACCATTAATTAGCTGTTTAAAATCATACGGATAACCTGTTTAGCTTTGGGTTTATAGCTGAAATATGCTATGCTATGCTATGCTATGCAGGTGCTATGAGTATTGGGCAGTAAACTGCCCCCGCGACCCAGCTGGATTAAGCGGGAGAAGATGGATGGATGGATTGAAAGTGGTGCAAACAATGTCAATCAATCTTTTGTCTTTTAATTGCTCTATACTGTAGGGATTTTAGTTATTACGTTTTAGGGCTGAAACGATTCATCGAGTAAATCAATTAGAAAAATGCATTGATTATTATTATTTATTTATTTATTTATTTTTTGCCTCAATGCTTCTTTTTATTTTCATACGCTCGGCGATGGCCGGAACCTTCTGCGGTAGAGGTGAAGTTTCCGCACGACCACTGCACTTCACTGTACACAAAACAGCGCGGCGCCCATGGATGTATAATAAGATCGCACACCTCATCTCCTCCGGTACGCCGCGCACACCTCATCTCCTCCGGTACGGATCGTGTGGATCGTGCCTTGTCGCGTTCGCTGCGTGGACTGCGCTTCCTCCTGTGCGCCTCTAAACCAGAACTAACACCAGGACTAAAACCAGGTCTAAACCAAGTGTTTAACCAGATCTAAAACCAGGTCTAAACCAGGTCTAAAACCAAACAAGAATTTGCAGGAAGTGGTTGCTACATTCATGTAGTTTTAAAAATCATGACAATATCAAGTAATCCAAAGTATTCAGATTACGTTACTCAATTTAAGTAATTTAATGGATTACGTTACAAACTACATTTTGGGGTCTGTAATCTGTAATCTGTAGGGGATTACATTAGTAACCTTCCCAACACTGATGCTACAACATCTAAACAGAAAGCAGCCGTACATTACATCAAGTGGAAAAGAAACTTAGCCTAGCGATAATTACGTTTTTCATGTCCAAAACACGTGTATCTATTAATGCACGTGGTGTGTACTTAATGTGTGTGAAGACATTAACAAACGATTACTCGATTATTCGAACAAAATAATCGACAGAATAATCGATAGCTGCAGCCTATTACCTTTAATGGCATATGTAGTCATGGGCTACATACAGTTAATTAATCAAGCCATCAAATAAAACAGAACACTAATTTAACAAATTGGATACATGGTAGTGAGAAATGCAGTCTCATTTAAAGATAATGTCTGCCTCCTAGGTGGAAACTGTCACAAGTCAGGATTTAGAGGTCTAAGTGGCAGAAATCCACACTGATGATGGCAGAGCACTATTGATGCTCAGTTTATCAGTCCTGCAGTGGGTTGATAAATGACTGTACAGACCAGTGATATGTAATGCCATGCAGCAATTGCCCTGGCCATTCAGGAGTAGAAAACACATTGTATATGCACCAGCTATAGCCTCTACACCCCATTTTAACAAGCACAATGCATCATCCGCCATGTGTCAGCAGAATGTTCCCGGATGAGGTGGTACTAAATATCATAAACAGTGGAGAGGTATTTCCTCAAAGAGGATGCTCTCATTTGCAGACCGCTTGAGTCATGACTTTGCTATAACTTAATTACATCATATAGCTGGAGTTGCATTTCATCATATCTATAACAACTTTAAAAATGCATAATAAGCTTGAAATACTTTTTTACATTCACAGTTTTCACATTCACAGTTCTATAGACTTTTTCCATTGCATTTATATAGGAATGTATGTAGCCAGTCTTGTCAAGATAAAGACTGATAATGTGTTGTGGTCATGTATAGGAAGTTACTAGAGATACCACTCTGTAGCCAAAAATAACAAACACGGAGGGCATGTTTCCTCTGTAGCATGGTGTCTGGTATACCATTGTACCACGCTGTATTTAGACTGGGGGCTCAGTCTAAATTCACTGTTGGGGGCCACAGCTGCTCTATCACAGCTTTACAGCTCAACTTAGCTCCTCCTGTTCTTGTCATTTGTTTTTTTCCTGGAAACTCCAAAATATGTTTCACCTACACAGCATGTGCATTTCAGAGGAAGAACACAACACAGAATACTGATCTCACCCATGATGGTAGATCAGACGTTGTAAGATTCTTCACACCCCTCTCTTCCTCCTCAAAGAAAGAAAGTGCCCGGTGCAATCTATTGTATTTCCTCCCTATGATTCTTCTCCACCAGAAAAAGATAACAAGTCCTATCAACAGCCAGCTGAAGCTAAATTCAAGGTAGCCCAATGCATAAATGGGAAATATCAAAATAAATGTCTTCACGAAATGGGCCCAGGTGTGTGTGAGGTCGCTAGCAGAAGACATGTGGCTATGTCCGGGTATGTCCTCCGTTGAAGGCTGAGGAAAGTTCGGACTAGGTGGGACGGTGTTCGGCGAGGTGTGTCCATTCTCCTTTTGAGCTGTTGGGCTGGCATTGTGTGAATGGGCTCCTCGCAACGCAGTCATGCTGTCTCTTGACATCTCTCTTCAATGAGACAAATGCGGGTAAGCTAGGATGACAACAATCCCATGTGCCAGCGGTCCAACGCCGTGCCTTTGGATCTCACGTTGGCTCACCTGTACTACGCCAGCCCATGACCGTCGTACAAATTGCAGGCATTGACCACTCTAGTGTCCGCTACTTGTATCATTCCCCAGGTCCTCCTCTTCACGCTTATTCATTGTTTTGGGTGTATCGGTCTGCTAAGCACACCACTCCACGGTGCCGTCTGCCCTGCCTCTGCCCACAAGGGGTAAGAATGCTGATTTTCCAAAAGCGCACACGGGATCATGTTTGGTGCGCTCCCTGTGGTGTAAAATAAAGGGTTAAAATACCGCCACCTGGTGTGCGGCAAATGTAAGCGCAATCGTTAAAATATAGCTGACAAAAACAGCTTTAAAAAGACTAGTTCATACAGTCAGTGTTTAAATCCAGGCAATTCGATAGACAAATGGACTAGATAGACTATGTGACCGCAAAAATTTGATTAAATTAGCTAGTAATAATCGATTTGACAAATATACGGAGATAGAATCAGCTAATCGTTTACCTCTTCACGTGCCTGAATACTGAAGAAAAGTAAACACTCTCTGTATATGTTTGATAGTGTATATTCATGGATTCAGTCATTAAACTCAGATAGCCTAACATGTGCTCTCTTTACGGAGAATCTCCCGATAATCTATTAGTCTAGCCTGGTTGCTATAACAACAAGCTGTTGAGCCCGTGAACGCTCCGGTTTGATTAATTGTCCTGTTGTCAAGGCCAAACAGACGCGTTTGCCCTGGTTTCACCGCAATGCGCATGCGTATTGTGGATTCACTGTCATGGCGGCGTCATTACAAAAATATGAGCTTAGTTTTTGCATTTAACGAACGTATTAAAGAAAGAGCGCGGCTTCTAATATGCACACTGAAAAGGTAGCTAGTAATTTACTTTATTTATTCGACAAATGCGAACGAAAAGAAAAGTATATTTACATGTGTTTTCGTAGTCTGTCGTTATCTTTCATTAGATTTACTAGTTGTTTACCTTTTCTAGAAAAGATCCAAGGAGGACACGTGGAAAGCAGCAGATCTGAAAAGATACATTGCAGTAAGTTTTGGGGATTTTAACCAAATAAAACTAGAAACAAGTCATTTAATTTTGGATGTCATCTTTATTCGTTTTGCTGTAGGAAGAGGGGCACGAAGATGGTAGACGAGGAGATGACGGACGAAATCGTGGGGGGTCTTTAGATAAACACCATACGAAGTCCAGAAGGGAGGGAGATACACTTAGAGATTACCATTCTGGAGGCAGAGAAGATGGAGATGAGGTGTACAGACATGTTGAAAGAAGAAAAGAGGGTTCACGAGACAGAAGGAGTGATAGAGAAAGAGACAGAAGAGAGGAGAGGGATAGAGACAAGGAGAGGAGGAGAGAACAAGACAGAGTAGACCATCTCGAAAAACTTGACAGGAGAAGAAGGGATCGAGAGGAAACACAGGACAGAGAGAGAGGTAATTACCACAAAAGAGAAAAGGATAAGGTAAGAGACAAGTACACAGATGAAGAGAGGGCAAGAAGGAGGCAGGAAAGAGAGAAAGAAGTAAGGAGAGAAGAAGGAGACCGGGAATACAAGCATTACAGAGACCACCGGAGTCATGTGAATATTGACAAAGGTGGGTCTGAATATAATGATAAATACAACAGGGAACGAAAAGAAGAACATAGAGAAAGAGATAGACATGGAGAGGAATATGCAACCAGCAGGAGTGAAAAAGAGAGAAGAGAAAGGCATACAGAGAGAAAGCAGTCTGAACGCCATGAAGGAAAAGGTATATTTGTTATTAATTCATTTGTGGTATTAATGGCAATGATTGTAATTGATTTATTTTCATTTAGACTATCAAGGTGATCGCAGAAAAGACAAAGATGACAGAGAGAGAAAACACAAAGAACGAAGACATGTAATTTTGTACCATTTTTGTTTTGGAATATTTTAATTGGGTTAAAATATAAATCTATTTTCTCTGTTAAGGATGAGAAGCAGAAGCATCACAGTGAATCCAGAGAGCATCGAGATCGGAAAAGGGCAGAGGAAGAGGTCAGGCATCACCGCAGTGACAGAGAGGAAGAACCTAGAGGGGACAAACACAGAGAGAAAAAACATAAAGAGGAGAAAGAACTTAAAGAGAGGACACAGGAGAAGGACAAAGAATTACAGCAAACCAGCTTAAGTCACTCACAGAACGCTGAAGAAACAAAGGTAGGTCTGGTAACTCCATAGCTTTATATTTTATTATATCTCTGCAGATAAGAATATCATTAATATTTCACAGTCATTTCTTTATATGTTAATCAAAATAACATTTGATGAGAAGAGATGTTGTGATGCCACCCAGTGTTTAAAATAACTAATGCATTTAATGATTTTACATTTCATCTTGAAGTATCACAAACCAAAATAGCAATGAAAGGGTTTTCCTATACTTTTTTACTACTATTACAGATTGTCAATGAAGATGAGCCAGAACAGGAATATGAAGATGACTTTGAGGTAACTACAGCTCTATAATCTGTATTACTATGTTTATCAAACCCTGTGTTAATATTTGATTGCACATAACCTACTGTTATGCACTTACAATGCATGTTCGTACTTTTCATTTTCAAGAAAGTGGTGAGTAATCCATTATGTTATTTTATTTTGAAGGCTGACTTTAAAATAATTGTTTGCAGTGTTATATTGCTCTTTTTTCGCCTCTAATATTTTCAACAATTTTTAGGAATATGAGGATGATTTTGAAGAACTAGATGAAAGTGAAAATGAAGATGCAGAGAAACAAGAATTAGTTGAAGATAAACAAGAACTGTCACCAAAGAAAAGAGAAGAGATAAAGGCCATTCAGCGAGCCATGGATGAAGAAAACAAAAAGGTTGGAGCTCTTTCCAGACAGAATACTACAGAGATTGAGGAAGAAAGACCTAAATGGTCCAGAGGTAAATCACACATCCACTTTTGGTTTTATATGTTCTGTACTGTGATGTAATAATTTTCTGTCTGTACTGGGATATGTACTATCTTATTGGTTAACATACAGTATTATTTTATATGTATTTTGCAGAATCAGAGAGGACTGAAAGTCAGACATCTCAACGTGGAAAATTTATGGACTTTGTAGCAGCCAAACAACGAGAAGTAAACCAAAAGGTTGCCTCAAAACAAAAGTAGGTAAAAATATCAACTTCATAGCTCCTCTGGGTATTTGTGCATTGTTTACTTAATATTATACTTTTCTCCTCATAGGAAACGTAGCACAGAGTTACTCCGACTGATTGATTTGGATTTCACTTTGACATCTTCCCTCTTGGAGTTACCTCCTGTGAATGAATATGACATGTACATAAGAAATTTTGGAACAGCAAATACTAAGCAGGTACAATAGTTTTAAATGAACACAAAAATAAACACCAAAATAAAATATAACTAAAAAACAATAAAATACTTTTAGGCTTATGTTCAATGTAATGAAGATAATGCAGACCGAGATATTCAGACAGAAGAGATAGAACTGTGTGAGAAATGGACACAGCATCCGCAAGAGCACAGTGGAGCTTGTGGTGGTGAGAATTTGAAAAATCAGATATAATTTTGATTAGGTTGATTATGTATTATCACTATTTTTCAGATCCAAACAATTCCCCTAAAACAAGAGACGGAGCCCTCAACGAAATTAATATTGATTCCAAACGGTTGACAACATTTTTACAATCTGCTTCACAGGTTATAGTTCTTATCATGTTTTATTATCGTTATATCCCAATTGCCCAGCTAACTTTTTTTTGGCATTAAGGTCATGATTGTGTTGTTAGAAGAAGACCAAGCTGAGAGAAATTCCCTCAGAAAGCTGAAGACTCAAACCGATCTATCTTTCAGTGATGGAAGTTTAGAGCTCAACACAAAGTTGCCTTTTCTTCATGGTACCAGAACATGTACAATCTTTTTATTCTACCACACAAAGCACTGCAAGGAAAGTAAGGATGTTTTACTTTTACCCTTAGGTCGCTACATAAGCCTGATTCATTTTTCTGAAGTTCAAAAACATACCATGATATCTGTTCATACTACAACAACTAAACCAGGTGCAGTGCATTTAGATAACTATACTCTCATCTGCGTATGGAATATATGGGAGCCATCAAGACCACAGAAGATTCTTTTGTATGAATCTGAGGTATTTCTCTCATACAGCCTGCCTATACTGTATTGCATCTAAGTTATGCTATGAACTGAAATGTGACCTTTGCATTTATCCAGGTGCAGTGTTGTTGCTTTAGTCCTGGGAAGGCCACTCTAGTATTTGCAGGTACCACAGTGGGCTCTGTGGTGCTGTGGGACCTGAGGGAACACACAAGCAACCATCACCATATGACCATTGGCGATGATGAGTGGACCTTCAGGCAGCCTTCCTTTTCCACTGGTTTGTCACAATTTTCATACAAAGAATTCAGATTAGTGTGACTTGGTGAAGACATTTAAGCAATTAGATTCAGTATTTGCAAACCAGAGGTGACTGAATATTTTCTACAGTCTTTCCCATCTATTTGCCCTGTATTTGATGTCATAATCTCAACAGAGAAATGTATCTTATGATTTAGTATCGCATGAGTATTGTCAATTTCCAGTTCAGAGGCCATTCCATTATGTAAGTGCCGTGCTGATTCAGTGTGTCTGCGTTCTCATCCCAGACGCAGTCATGTCAACCTCAGGACATTTCTCAACTGTTATGTCTGTTGAAGTGGTGCCTTCTGCTGTAGCAAGAGGGCAAAGGTCAGAGGTTTCCCTCTTGACATCTGAGGAAGGTATGGTGCAAAACATGTGCCACACAATGTATAAAGCTCTCATTACTCAGAACTATTTTATTTCAGAAGCGACTGGATTTCAACTGGCATCTCTTGATGAAAGTGGGATTATAAATTTCTGGGTGAGTTGTGAAATGTATGTTAATAAACATGTTTCCTAAAAAGTTATTTATAATTTATAACTGTTTTTAGGTGGTGGTGGAACTTCCTAAAGCTAATGAGGCAGGCTCACAAACAGATTTAGGTAGCCAGTTAAATTTTTTCTACATAGATTACCAATCTTACATACACATGAGCCAAGGTTTCTGATTTCTTGCCGTGCAGGGCTGAGACCTGGTGGTAAAGTCAAGCTCCTTCACAGCTCCTCTCTCTCAGTTGTTGACAGGTAAGAAAGACAAGCAGTTTGTTGTTTGTTGTTGTGCCCAAAATACTACTCAGTATTATAGCTCAGTGGGACACAGCTGCTGTGATGTATCTATCTGATCTTGTTTGTGATGCACTCTAGGAAAATCTGCGCTATTTTTTGCACAGTGTAAACATGAGACTGTATCATATTCCATATTCATTTTGTTTTTGGCTGGGAATGTCACAGATTCTGACCTATGAACTGCTTTGTATTTTCCATATTCTGCCTCTATCTGCTCTCAGAATGTCACACAAAGCAAAGTCAACACCTCTGCAGACGCTTCAGTTAAAGTTTCTTCCAACAGACTCAAATCATTTCTTCATTGGTACTAATATGGTATGTTGTTGGACATGTGATACACTGTAGAGGACAACCACTTAATTTAAAGTTTTCCATTTTATTATCTTATAGGGTATTGTCCATCATGGCATGAGTCATGGTTTAAAAGCTTTGCCTAAGTTCTACAGATGTCAGGAAGGCGATGAGAAACCTGTTGATATCAACTCAGTTAGCATTTCACCCTTCAGACAAGATTTATTTTTGGTAATTAAACTAATGAACATTTTATAGTGTATAATCAATTTGTTATTTTAAGTGATGTACTCTGTTCCTCATAGGTGGGCTGTGGGGATGGCTGCATCAGATTGCATTGTGTTAGCCAAGAAAAGCCTTTGATTGAGTGGAGGGATGGCTGTGCAGGACAGTCAGTGGTCTCTGTGCAGTGGTCTCAAACCAGGCCTGCAGTTTTCAGTGTACTTGATTCAGCTTCAAACATCTACCTCTGGGATCTTCTGAAAAATGAGACAGAACCTGTGATCATTGAAGGGATGGGAAAGGACAGGTGACATAAATTTATGCATCGTATCTGTTTTTCAGGGTTTTTTGTACTTTTTAAACTCACTCTTTACTCTCTTTTAATACTGTAATGAATTTACTCTCTTTTAATACTGTAATGAATTTTGTTTACAGGGTGAAAGCCATGGCTTTGTTTGGAGACTCAGGACAACAAATTACATACTCAGGAGTGGCACTTGCACATGAATCAGGGAAAATAGAAATTCAGTATTTCACAAACAATTTTACAGTGTCTAGTCTTTCAGAAGTAGAAAAGTTAAACAGCTTGGTAGAAGTTATTTAAAATAAATACAACAACACATTACAATAATTTATGCTTTATGTACCAGTCTTCTAGTTATTTCTTTGTGTTTGTCCTTGTGCCTTTTTATGCACATTTCCCATTATAAGGTTGATAAGAAATATTGTAATATCATAGTAAACACAAATTGTCACATTTCATGGTAAACTGCTGGATGTAACCTACATGTGTAAAGGTATTGTATATATTTAAAAAAAAAAATAGCCTAATAGATGTATATTTTGTATGTATTAAAAAAAACTGACTGTTTGCCGTCGTTTTGAGCTGCTGTTACTTGGTTACGGTTGCCCAGTGTTAAAGAAAGGTCTGCTCTGATTTGCCTACCTAGCAAACTTTGTTTGCGCAGGACATTTTCGACATTAGTGGATAGGTGTGACTACCAGGTAAGTAACTGTAGGTCCCTTTGTGTGTTCTTTCAGTTTGCAATATCAATGTCTTCATTAAAGCAATATTTTACGGCAGAAATGCAAAACAGGATTCAAATGAAGCGCCTATGAGATTAACAAAATGGTGGCCACAGGTGAGCAAAGTAGACCGACAACACTGGTGCTCCCAAAGGCCAGTCATGCGCTGTATAAAAGCGAGAGGTCTACGAGCTTCGCCAACAAAACCGCAAATGAGGAAAGGAGGATACAGCAGCAGGTGGGTACCCTGCTACTATTATGCCTGTATGCATATATTACTTATAGTATGGATGTTTAATAATATGTATACATGTCTGAATGATTTGGTTTTACTAGGATGCAAGTTTTCATGAGACTTCTGAGAAGTCAGATCTAACATGTCTCTTAGAAGGAACAGTAAAATGCACCAAACCAAAGCCTCATAGGACAAAGGAAATCAAGAAAGAGGCCTTTGCTAGATATATGAAAATAATATACAGAGTTCCTCTTGATATTAAGGTATTAAGGCCTAGTATGTATTCTGTTCAGTACATTCTGGGTGGCTATCTCAAATATTTTTTCTCCTCAGGTGGACTTTGATAGGGACTCTGATGAGATTTCATTTGAGCCAGAGTTTAATGTGATCACACCGTATATACCTCCTGTAATTGAAGATACTCCTCTGTCACCTACAATCAGTCCAGTTGTTAAAACAAAGAAAAATAAACAACAGGTACATTTTTTTTACTTATTTTTTATTAACTTTAATAAATAAAAATAAATTAAATAAAATTTCGGCCCACAGAAGAAAAAGGCTGTTGCTGTGGAAGAGCCAGAGCCTGTTGCACCATCAACACCAGTTATCCATGAAAAGCCTGTAGTAGTGAAAGAGGTCACTATACAAACCATATATACGATATGTCCTCCTTGACCAAGTATGACACATTTTTACTTCTTTTATAGGAGACTGTTTGTCCCAAAATCTCATTGCCGCCTTTACCCCCTCCTCCACCCAAGCCTGCCCATGTACAAAAAACTTTTGCTCCACCTCCTCGGGTCCCGTCTCCAGAGCTCCCGTCGTTTCTCAGAGAATTTCTGAACAATGAATGGTTTAAGCAGCTCTATCCCAATAAGAAGGTGCATCATGCTAGGTGTTTTCACTATTTTAATACATTGCAGTCAAGTCAAATTTTATGTTTGTTTGTGCAGAACATCCCTAGCAACTTAAGCCCTGATGCATTTAGCCTACAACTGATTGAGTTCCTGTGCACATGCAATGCTCCATTTAAGCCTGAGATCCTGTCTGTATTGGAAACTCTGCACAGATGGAAGCTCTTGCAAAATGAAGATCAGCTTTACCAAAAGCTTCTTGATATAGTGCCAAAAATGGTTACACCTAATATGGTATGGTAGCACTCACTAACACACAGGGCATGCCATTATGACCACTGACAAAGAGAACAAGTGCCTTGCCCAAGGCCACAGCAACAGTATTAACTTGCCAGGCCAGGATTCAACCCAGTGCATTTCAGCACATGGAGGTAAACATGAAAACTAACTTCAAGGATTTGCTTTAAAGCTGCACTATTCAACCAAAAAGTGTATTACTGAGAGCAGGGTTGCCTCTCCATAGATGTGACCTGGTGACATCATCTGCTTGTCTTCATAGAGATATGTTTCATGCCAACGCAATAACATGTTCGTAGAGACAATCAGGTGGATGACCTTCACAAATTTTATATAGGTGGTCATATTGCCAGTGGTCATATTGCTATGGGGTTTTGATCAGAAACACGCATTTTCGTCTTTCTTATAATACAATGTTGTCTGTCAGGGTGCTGGTGAACAGGCTGTGCTTGGTCAGCTGTTGAATCTCTTGACTTATCTGAAATCTGTAAACAATGAATTAGTGAAAACACTTCTAACCCTCATAGCTTACCAAGAGCTGGGCATAAGGTTAGTATTAATACTTTTCAACATGCGCAAGATATAGTAGATATTTCATCATTCATTTGTTTGTTTATTATCTGTAGAGAGAAAATGCTGCATATGTTGAAATCTTTAGGTGTGGATGAAGTGGAGGAGTGGCTGTGGCCAGAGTTGGAGATGTGGGAGTCAGAGGTTCTTAGCAAGTCCAACATGTGGAAAAGTCTTTATACCTTTGCAGAGTGCTGGCTAAATTTGTGGACGACCAAATATAAAGTGGGTACCACTCTATAATTTTTAACACTTAATATCAAATAACCATATATATACTGCATGAATATAGTCCTGGGATATTGGGCCTGATATAAGATCAGTGAGGCTGACTGAAAGCTGAGACATAGCTCTTATAAATGAGCTATCTACTACCGCTCATGTCCTTTGCACTGACCTGAACAGGAATACATTTAGGAGTGTTGTTGAGTGGTCTATATATGGCTGATTCCTCTTGGCATTCTCCATTGCTATAGGATCATATCAGAGATATGTTCCTCAGGAGTACAGAAAAATGGATGCCACCATCATTTATGGCTGTGGATATAGTCAATTACTTCTGCTCTGTACGAAAAGAGGAATATCTTAAAGCCAAACAAGCTGCACCAAGCATCAATAATACAGTGGTTCTGCCACATGCCCGGTATTACTCATATTACAGTTCTACTGCATGATGTGCATGTTTTTATTTTTTCATTTTTTACTTTATTTTTAAATGTTTTGTTTTTAGTGCATCTGGTGCAATCCATCGTCTTGGGGAAACTTTTAGTATGGAAAGAACACGGAAACCATCAAGTAAACATTTAACCTTCTCTGGAAAATAAGTTGTTTTATAATAATAATAGTATATCTTTGTTTATTTATTTTAATTTTATTTGCTAGACCTAATTCTGCCACCTCTTCGAGACCGCCCATTCCTGTTGGATTTCCCAAACTACATCTCTTTGCCATTACCTCATATTAAGCTTTCTCCCTTCTACACAGACTCAGAGGATCATCTGAAATTTTTAGATCATCGATACTACATTCTGGAGAAGTCACATGTGGGGTACTACAGATGATAGAATATTCATAATGTGACTTAATATCATGCAACATATTTGACCATGGTGATTTGATACACTATTTTAATGCAAACAACACATCCTGCTCATCACACAAGTTAAGTAAAATAAACAATATCCATTCATTTTAAGACAAATTCAGTGAAAATAGAAGGTAGTCCAATTATATGCAAGTATCATGAGCAGTGCACATTTCAAACATTTCAGCATGGCGTTCGCATTTGTTACAAGTAAGGCACATGAAGAGATAGTCATACTTTCTATCAATAACAGCAAGACATAATCATACACATGTTTGAATTCTGTATGCCACAGATTGTAACATGACAGCCTGAAACATTATCTTTGTTTTAAGGACAAATGTACTGCCTCATTCATCTTTTAAGTTGCTATGATAATTGAGAAGGTCACACGTGAGAAGGAGGTCAGAACGCCCATTTTCCATTAGAACTCTGTTGAGCTGTGTGCTGGTAGTATTCAACTCTGTTGTCTCATCCAGTGGCCAGTCTAAAAGCTGAGCACTGGAAGGAAGGTCCGGGAGACCTGGCTGGTAATCCTCCAGTGGGTTTGGGTACAATAACTGACGAAGACTGCGCATCCTTGCTGCAGTTTTTACCAAGTCTATAAGTCCAGACAAAGAGAGTGGGTTCAGGGCAAATGCCAGGCTTTTCAGAGTGATGCAACAACCCAGAGAAGGCAGCAGGAGACCCAACAGGTAGTCATTTAGACCACAGCCACTTAAAGACAAGTGCTGCAGGCTGCTAGAGGCCTGAGAGAGAAGACGTCGCACAGAGGGCAGTGTGGTTTCATCTAGTTGATTCTCACTCAAGTCCAGCTGTTGTACAGCTGATGCGTGGTGGCTGCAGGACAGATACGCCAGATCTGCTGGGCTTAGGCTCAAATATGGAAGTTCAAGAGTCTCTAAAGGTTGAGGCAAGGAACTGAAAAAAAAGCATTATTTTGTTACTTTGTATTTCATGGAAAGCACAAACACACTCATGCTCATGGTTATGCAATATCATTATCACCACATACCTAAGTAGCACCCGAAGTTGACCAGGCAGCCGTAGTGCAGTGAGGCTAAGACATTTGAGGTGATGGAGTTGTGTCAACCCCTGTGAAAGGTCTCTTAGCGCCTCTTGTTGTCCATTAAGATCTCTTCTAAGGTCTAAATTACAGTAGTGCAAGCGAAGAGATTCAAGAGCAGGGAAGGTAGAAAGGAGGGGCAGGAGCTCTGCTAAGCCAGCTACTCCAAGACTGCTGTATCTCACATCTATGCCAAGAAGAAACTGGTGGGGCAGAAGATTAAGTAGGGTCTTGATACTTGATACGGAAATTTCTTCAATGCGGAGACATCTACACTGAAGTTTGAGTGGCCCTTGAGTGCTTAGAGCTGCACGAACACGTTCCCAGGATCGGGCATTGACAAAAAGATCGGCCCTCACGTGTACTAGAACATCAAACTCTTTATCATCATCAGTCATTTTAATGCCTGCTTTGTCTGCGGATGGACCCTCACCCTTTCTCTCCATCTCCATCCTCCTTCTCACGCCCTTTGTCAGCTTTTCCTCAGACTTTATTGCTGATGCTATGCTATTGTTTTCTGCTACATCTGCCCTCTCTCTCTTAATGTCTGACTCTCTTTGCAGAGCCGAGAACCTCTTTCTTTCACGTTCTGCTTCTTTCCTCTGGACCCTTTTAGCTCCATTTCGAGCTTGAACAACCATAGTGCACAGTGCCACAGTCAGGGACCAGCCACCCATTGGGTCACCCAGACTTCCCTCATCTCCTTGCTGTCCACAAAGATCCAGCAGCTGTAGGACACTCCTAGGACAGAAATAATATCAATGTTTTCAGTCAGAGGCATTTTAAAACACAGATTAACTAGTTAGAAGTATTGGTTTACCTTTGATCTGAAAGTCCCCTTACAACAGCCAGTAAAAGCGCTTGTATGCACAGTCTGTTTGGGGAAGTCGCCCCTCGTTTTCTCCGTCCAACACGCAAGGTTCGCTCGGGCCACCGCTGAACGAGTTCACCCACAGCCAGCGGTCTGTTGCTGCTAAAAGCGGCCTCCAACAGCGATCGGTACAATTCTCTGGGTATCCATTTGAGCCAGCAGGGCGACGAGCTGTGGTCACTTACAACCTCCGTGGCACAAAGGCTTACTAAAGAAAGCACCATTGTAGCTCAAAGTAGGACTGGCGTCAACGAGTTCGCAAGACTACATGCATGTGCAAGCTACAAGCCGAAAGAAAAGGCTAAAAGTAAAAAGTAACCGTGCTAGCCATATCATACAAAGTAGCATGCAAAGTTCTAATAAGATCACCTTGCGGTATTAACACTAAAACGTCTCAGTTGCCGGTGTAAACTCCAATGAAATATGAACATGTAACATTAATGCCAGAGCTGAATGCTGAAGAGCGAACTGCTCCAAAGGCAGAAGTGTTTACAAATCGACGCGGACGCATCCGGTGACGTTTCACGTAACTACGTCACCCCGAAGTTGAGAAGAGAAAAGGCATATTTTAAATAGATAATATTTATCATTTGGCTACGCGAATACGCACGCACATGCTGTATCTGGCCACACCAAGTAGGTAGATTATAATGCGATCGATATCTCAAGTAAATAGGCTCCTTGCTTTCCTGTCTATGATTTTGATCTTATAGATTCCAGCGTGGTGAGCTTATTTATTTATTTATATTTTATTTAACCTTTATTTAACCAGGAAAGTCCCATTGAGATTACTAATCTCTTTTTCAGGGGAGTCCTGCGATGCACATATCACTTTCATACTATTTTTACCCTGGAAGGTTCTTTCTTTCTTTCTTTATTTCTTTGCAGAAAAAAAGAAGTAACCATTAGATGTCGCTTTTGGATCGTGTTGCGGTCTTAGACGTACAATGAATGCCTACTGTGCTACTATATTTTACTACTGTATTTTATATCATGTGCCGTATTAAAAGAAGCAATGAATGCAACGTTTCTGTTCTGTTCTAAATATGTTATTAAATAATTAAACAAACAAAAATTATTTAAATATATAATTGATAAATTGTACTTGGATGTTGTCATTATATAAGATTAATTTGCCCCTTTACCCTCACCCACAGTGCCTCGTATGAAAAAGTTTAACTCTTGATCATGTATTTTTAAGGACGTCTATGCCTTAGTAAAGAAAGTGGAGTTTTTTATGACAGTATCTGATTTTTCAATAATGATGTAACGATACTCTCATATTCAAAGCCCAGTCCAGACCAGTACTTTTTGAAAATGTTTATTTATATGCCTTTCAAATATCATTGACCATATGAACTGAGAAAGTCACCTTATTGTGGCAGAGCCATAAAAGCTATTTATTACCATTTACAGCAGGCTAAAAGCTGGAATAAGCCCTCAAGTGCCGTTTAGCCCTACCTAGAGCCAACACAGCTCCACCTCTTCTGTTCCATTATGTTCTTATAACATGGTGGGTTCCTCAGTGGGTGAAGTATGAGAACGTGTTCTTGTGATAGACAAAATTATACAAGGCACTGATGAGATCTGACCTGGGCCCAGTGTGGCGGCTGCTGGCCTTATCTTTGATTGTGTGGAGTGGTGCATCTGCTCAAAACTGTTCTGCCCAGGAGTTCACCTGTGCCACTGGAACCTGTGTGCTGAGGGACTCTGTGTGTGACTTTACTGATGACTGTGGAGATGGCAGCGATGAGACAGACTGTGAGTAGAAAACAAATACATATTTTCATATTTGGGGGCTACACTAAATGCGAAATGAAACTAACCAGAAAATGTCAGCTTGGACTTTGGAGCAATTATTTCAGGAAGTACAGTGCTTTATCGTATCCATAACCTAACTGCCTTATGGGTGACTATTAAATTTATTTATGGAACAGTAACACTTAGTCTGTTCCACTATAGCTTAGACATTATTGTATAATTTTATGTAATTATTATAATTATTATATAATTTCCCAGTCAAAGTCCTTGGAAGAAATGTTATTATAAAACACAACTCAATTCCTACGACAGTGCATTAAATGTAAATACAGTATTTACTGTGTTAAACTGTTAAAACTGTTAATACAAATTCTGTCTGAAGGTTCCAAATACACACGTTGTGACTTTGAAAAGGACTTTTGTGACTTCATCCCATCATCAGGAGCAAGTTGGAGCAGAACAACAGATTTTCCAGAGCTTAAAAATGGCCATACAAAAAGATCAGGTATAGTGACTGACTATGTTTATGTTATAATCACAATGTTAATCATTTGTGTCTTATAAGCATTCCTAGATTTCTTTTCTGGTCATGATTATTTGATCTTATTTAAACACCTCTTCTAACACATCAGTTTTGATGAGAAAAATATTATTTAGTTGCAAGCCAGCCCAACAAGGTGGCCACTGGTGCACTAATTCCCCAATGTCTATGGTCATAAAAGGCTGCAAGTGATAATTAATAACTAAACCTATGTTGAATAATATTTTATGCCTTTGTAAAGTCTATGTTTTATTTATCTGTCCCATTCAGCGCACTTCCTGACTGTGAGAGGAAAAAGACATACAGCTGATTTACAGAGTCCAGTCTTTCAGCCTAGTCAGACATGCCAGGTATAAAGGCCTTTGATTTACAGGTCTTAGCATCCATCAATCCTTTCACAACACTGACGCAACCTCCTTGCATTTCCCTTCGACAGATGAGATTCTATTATTATGTGGAGGCAGAGCTCGGAAGTCTCCAGGTCCTGCTCCAGACTCTACCTCTGGGTGAAATTACACTGGTGTGGGCAGACAACACACAGCAGCCCCAGACAGGAGCCTGGCTAAGGACTGAGCTGCAGTTTGTCACTAAGCACAATTTTCAGGTGAAGCAGTTTATAATTATCATGTGGAGAGTTCAAATGTGTGTTTTTAAGCATTAGAACTTTGCATGCATTGTTGTTAAAGTGAGACTAAGTGCCTTTGAAATCAGTTTGATTAGTGACAGTTTTAATGCCACATTTTCAAATTGTTTATATACGTTTTGTTTTTGTTTTTTGAGAAAACATACAAGCTTTAAACAACAGATGTCCCTCAAGGAATCATATATATGCACCATGAAAATATAGCTAGACACAGTGTCCATCTGGAATCCCTTACAGTTAAGACTCATGGAATGCCCTCTGTATTCTTAGTATTAGGATCCTATATTCCTCACTTTTACCATTTGTCATCAATATTCATTTAACCATCCTCTTGTGGCTTGAGATACCGCAGTTATTTTTTTAAACTATTATTTTTGACTCTTGTTGTACCATATATTTCCAACACATGTAGTGAAAATATGCAGCTTACAAATGTAATTGGTTATCTTTAAGGTGATCATTAGAGGAAATGTTGGATCTGACCCTGAAATCCTCGCCATAGATGACCTCTCCTTCAATCCTGGCTGTCAGACCATGCTGCATAACGCCACCATTAAAACCATGTCACTACACAGATGGGGTGAGTTCAACCCCAACATTTTCAAATATCACTACTATGAATCTATTTCTATGATCACTATACATAAACAAAGTGTGATGGTATTTTTCTGTGGACCAGTCTAAAGTCACCTGACTATTTTTTATGTCACTGAAGACAAATTCTCTAAACACACATCTTTTAAATTTAACTATTTGGAATATATATTTTTTAACTTATAACAATTTGATTTAAAAAGGTTAATCTGCAATGAATTATCATGTACAGGGTATTTTTTGTACTTGTCTTCATTTAGCAAATAAAAAAATGTATTGCTAGACCAAGCAGAAACTTGTGGTCACTACTCCAATTATAGTATGACTTATCTTAATACCACGAACATAAATTAAACACCATTTCAGTATTATAAAACATGAAGGTTAGAAACTGTAAACAAGTAGGGTGTTAGTTTCAGAGTAGGGTACTTAGCTCCTCCCTTCAGGCAGATAAAAGGCAGTGTCCACCAGCATCTGACCAGAACTGAAGAAGCAGCTTGGATGAGCTGCGAAACCTTTCTGACCTAAATAAACGTTTGTCTAGTTGACAAATTTAATTTCTCCTTTGCTATAAAAGTTCAATATGCACAATTTTATAGTCTTTAAATCAAAGTTAGACTCTACACTTTACTGAGACTTCATTGTGCCTAGTTTAGCATGTCTGAGTAGATGAAAGCAGTGATCCATACTAGCCAAAAGTCACTTTTACCTCCATCTGTCTCCTACTCCCATTAGAGCATATCCAAAGTCAAAATATACCCTTCTTTAAAAATATATACCTTGTGTATGGCAGCAAACCACATACTAGTACTTAAATATTAATTTGTATGCACACACATATTTGTTTAATTTTCAAAGCATGACATTACTTTACATTGTTGCTTTTCCAGATAACAGAATGTTCTTGGCTGATTGCCTCCCAACACAATTTTCCTGCAATAATGGACAATGTATAGAGGATAGCAAAGTGTGTGACTTTACTCCAGACTGTCTGCATGGAGAAGATGAAGCCCGCTGTCGTAAGAACTTTTATGAGACTAAGGGCCAATTACACTGCGTTGTGATGTCTTACCATTCCCATGTTACTGTTCAGTTTCCAGGTGTGACTTTGAAGATGGGTTGTGTGGCTGGTATGAGCTGACTCAAGGAGATGGCTTTGATTGGGTCAGGGGCTCCTCTCCACAGGTTCCACCTGAATACTATGGTCGCCCTCCACCACTAGACCATACTACCAATAGCACTACAGGTAATGTTTTACCAAGATACATGTCATTCTAAATTAAATATACTACCACGTGATGCATGTATCTAAACTTCTTTGTTTTTAATTATTTTTTTAAATATTACTTGTGCCTTGGATGCTCTGTGAATATTCAGTATGGTTAATGGAGTGACAGATGGCACTGCTCTCAGGGTTTTTGGCCACATTTAAAAAGACTGCTCTTTTAATATTTCTTGTTTTGAAGTAACTGGGCAGCCAATAGCACCATCTGCTGTTTTGTCATAGTGTACATTTATTTCAAACTGGAACACACTATCCTTAGTTGTTCTTATTTTATTGTTTGGACTTCTAAATGAAGCAAGAAAGCATTCTAAGATTATTTTTCCTTCTTATTGCTCCTGTCAGAAAAAAGTATGACACCTGTATTAACAGAATAGTAATATACCTTTCCTATTATTTTGAGATGAAAAATTATACCTTTGATTTGAAGTATTTTGGCTCATCACAGGACACTTCATGTTTATACTGAAAAACAGTAGCAGTATTCATCCTCAAGCTGCTCTCAGGAGCCCATGGTTTCGACAGTCAGCTTCTGGATGCACTTTGTCCTTTTGGTGAGACACAGAATATGTAACCTCATACAACTCAAACCATACTTTTCATATTTCAGTAGGATTATATATCACTTTTTTCTGTAGGCATTACAACTCAGGCATCTCTGTTGGTGCTGCAGACATGTACCTGCGCTTGAAGAATGTCGAAAACAACACAATTATCTGGAGATCTCTGTATGACCAGGGCCCTTGGTGGAACCATGTGATTGTGCAGCTAGGGCGCATCACTCAGCCCTTTCAGATCACCTTGACTAAAGTCAGTTTAGGCGTTTTTGATGGGATCTCGGCCTTGGACGATATCAATTTCAATAACTGCTCCATGCCTCCAGCAGTAGAAGAGTGTCCATCAAACACACATTTTCACTGTGTGCACACAAGGGCTTGTATCGAGAACCTGCAGCTCTGTGACCTTGTGGATGACTGTGGAGATGGCTCAGATGAGGAGGGATGCTGTAAGTAGCTCTTAGTATGATATTCTACTAGTACATATCTACATACAGTATATCTCAAATAGTGTACACATTTCTATGTAAAAAATTGAGATTCCACTTTATTTCACTTTCATTCAGTTTATCATGACTTGTAATAACTTGTCTGCTAGTCATTTTTGTATTTGTTTTTGAAATGGCAAATCACTATACACCAAGTCTGTTTGTATAGACAGAGTAAGTCTATGATCATGGGCTATTACTGCATGGCCAAGTACAAAGAACTTATAATATTTCATTCAATATTCTACACTTTTAAAATGAAGGCCTTTGGCTTTTTAAAAGTTGTTGGACCTGATCTGCACTTTTAACAAAATCTGAAATTTTGACTAAACGCTCAAATGTCTCATAGCTCCAGAACTTCAATGTAATTTTGAGCATGGCCTCTGCTCCTGGAGACAAGAGCAGAGTGGAGGAGATGTGTTCGACTGGTTGCTCATCCAAGGCTCCACTCCCACCTTCTACACGGGACCTTTGAACGACCACACCCTGAGAACCAGCTACGGGCACTACCTATACATTGAGTCGTCCTTACCTCAACAGTTCAAAGACACTGCCGTCCTTCTGGGTCCAGTGATGCAGCCCACCCCCAAGCGCAGTGCGCCCCCCGGCAAACCCTGGCAGCCCTGTGTGTTCCGCTTTCACTACCACATGTATGGAGCACAAGTGTTCAGCCTGGCTGTCTATCTGAGGACCACCACTACAGGCCGTGGATATCTGCTGTGGGTGCGCTACGGAAACCAGGGAAATATATGGTACCGGAAGACGTTATATCTCAACAGTGCTCGACCTTTTCAGGTGAGACCATCAAGGGTTAATATTAAGTCTGAATCAATATTAAGTAAGTGCTTTGTGACACATTCAAATATTAAGTGGTGTATTTGAATAAACGTTTAATTACCTAATTAAAATATCTGTGCTTGTTCTAGCAACACTAAGCTACAATGCTGTTCTGCTAAAATATTTTCATGGCACACTTAGTCCAATATCAGTCATATTTATTGAACTCAGGTACACTGGAAATTTTGAAACAGTGTATTTTGTGTGTAGATTTTGATTGAAGGAACTGTTGGAGATGATTTCCATGGAGATATTGCCATTGATGACCTCTCATTTTTGCACTGTGCTCCATATGAAGGTATACATTTAATTTATGTTAGCATTAATTACATACATAGCACTGATACCATTAGGTTACTTCATTTTACTCGCCCTGTGTTCTCTTTAGGCGAACTTCCTTCAGCAAACACCACCACTCCAGTAGTGACCACAGTGCCCCCCACAGTTCTGCCCCACTCTTGCCCTCAGGGACAGTTTGTGTGCGAGGCATATCAGGAGTGTGTACCTCTGAGTGCAGTGTGTGACTTTAGGAGCGACTGCTCTGACGGTTCAGATGAAACCAATTGTGGTAAACATTTCACATTTCATTGAGATAGCACATTGCTTTCTTTGTTCAGACATGCCAGTGCATGTTAGACACTGATATTTTCCCTTTTCTAGTCAAAGAACTGTGCAACTTTGAAGGTCAGGACTCTTGTGGGTGGCTGACGGCTGACCTCGACCTGGTGTTACCACATGCATTTGTCTGGTCTCTGGACCAAGGAGAGAGCATCCATGAAGGAGAGCATTATCACCGCCCTGTCAATGATCATACATTGTAAGTAATCCAAAACAACCCAAAAACATGCTACATAGGTCCCAGGTCGTCATTCTAAATGAGAAGCTGTTCTTAATTGACTTACCAGGTAAAATATTGAATACATTTAAAAAAAAATTCTTTTATTTAAAAAAAAGGGACTGGACTATCTTATTAAACAATTAGCCATGATGTGCAGAAGTATTTTATCCAGATATCCAGGTGAAGTGCACCCTTGCACAGCAAGATGGATTCTCACCATATTTGTAAATTCACAAACTCAGTTCAGTGTGACACACAATATCATTATGGCGTGAGCATTGCGATAGGTGAGAGTTCAGCTGGCCTTTCACACTACTTTAGTTATGACTTATTTTGGGTCTAAATATCAACCAAACTGTAGCTACTATCTCTTTAATGTGCCCTTTCTACCACTCTTCCTCACTCTTAGCTGATAAGGCCTGAGTGATGTTGAGGGAAGAAGCTGTGTCGTATCAAAGCCAAGTGAAGGCACACCTCTTATGGGAATTTAATAAAGAGAAGCAGAAGGCAGAGTATAGCTATAGGTCTTAAAGTGATTGTGTGAAGATACACTAGAGAGCAGTAAATGCAATTATGGTCTTGGCTCAGACAGTCTCACAGTGGTAAAAGAAGCATAACAGAAATTGTTCTGGTTAGTGGGTACAGCAAAACATCTTATTTATTATTAGCAGTGATTTGCATTTTGATGAAAAAGAAACATCTATAAAATCAGAATTTTTTATGTCTTAAGACAGGCTGGACCTTCACACAAGCTTGAAGTTCGTTCTCTATTCTATATGTCTCTTATGTAACAGGGGCACTGCACAGGGCTGGTACATGTATGCAGACAGTTCAAATGGAGGCTATCGCGACACCAGTGACCTCCAGACACCTGTCATCTCCTCCACAGGGCCCCACTGCACCTTGGTCTTCTGGTACCACATGAGCGGGTTCACTGTGGGGTCACTGCAGGTGAGAGCCACATAATGAGATGGAAAAAAGGCGGAAAGTGGAAAATGAATATAAATGCATGGGTGGTAACTAATGTGTCATCCACTACAGGTGCTACTGAAATTTGGAAATGTCACCCATGAGGTGTGGTTTCAGTCAGGCACGCAAGGCAACAAATGGCGACGAGGAGAGGTGTTTCTAGGATTAGCCAAGAATTTCCAGGTATAAAATATTAAAACAGTATTTACCATGAAGTTAGTGTGCACATGTTTGTTTTCATTGTTTTGTTTGATTTGAAGTAAATGTCATCATAGCTATATAATAAATGTAGACAGTGCTCTAAACACAGAATCATTACTGCATTTGGCCTCAAGTCAGTTGAGACAAGATTGTAAGCACCACGGTCAATAACACATTGATTGTGTCTAATACTATCTAATGAGTTTGAAGTGTGTGTAATGGTAATTAAAGGTATGATCCTGTAGTTCTCTAGACTTTGGGAGTTGCTCTAGGTCATCTGGACTTTTATTTTTATGGTTTGAAATGATTGCATTTGACACAAATTCGCAGAATGGTGCCTCTGTCAGCATTGTCTGATTGTCTCAGGATCTTGGTGTTTTTAGGCAATAACATGTCATGTTGTAAAATATGTCTTTGAAACATTGTGAAAGCTTGACAGAACAAGTGAAGCAACTTTATTAACTATGTGTTTTTATCAGGTGGTTTTCCGAGCACAGGAAGGCATCAGCTACATGGGAGATGTAGTGATAGACGATGTGCACTTCCAGCATTGCTCTCCTTCTGTATCTTCTAACACATCATGTACATCTGAGGAGTACAGATGTTCCAATGGCCACTGCATTCCCCAAGACAATCTATGTGACTTCATCAACCACTGTGGGGACAGCTCTGATGAAGACCCCTTTATCTGCAGTAAGCACCTCTTCAAGGTTCTGATATTATTCACTGAAATCTCATTACCTTCATGAGACCTAATCCCATTTAATGAATTTTGTTTAGAAAGTTAATACAACATACAGTACCTCCAACAGCCATTTTGTTTTTCTATGTAATTGTTTTCCTGTGGTCTTTCAGAGGGCTTTAATGGTTGCTGCAGTTTTGAGTTTGACCTGTGCTCTTGGCGCCAGTGCAGCGCGGACAACTTTGATTGGCTAATCAAAGCTGGAAGGACTTCCACATCTAGCACAGGGCCATCGAGTGACCACACGCTGAGATACCCCAGTGGACACTACCTTTACCTGGAGGCCTCCTTCCCCCAAGCTGCTGGAGATATTGCCCAAATAGTTGGACCATTGTTTAGTCACAGGAGCAAACTCTGCAAGGTACCATGCTATAGGTGTTCATTATTCAGTAATACTACACAACTTGTCTTCAAGTACATCTTGTTGCTTAGTTGTTGAATCTCTTTTCTGTATAGTCACAGACTGTACTGTAAGGTGGAGTAGGAACCTGTGTGTTCTTTTGTGTGTGTGCTGCCAGCTGTCAGCCTCACAGTCCACTGGGTACAATCACTTGATTGACTGGCTGGCTCTGGGTATTGTGTCTGTCTTATCCTCTGCAGACCTGTCCATCAATCATACAATCAGCTAAAAAGCCAATTAGACATCTGGGTATGTGAGCTAGCAAGGAAGGGAGGAGACAAGAAGGCTACAGCCATAGACTGCCATAGAGCTGTCTTTATTTATTCACACACTGTGTCAAACAATGGTGACCAAAATGATAAAACAACTGAAACACAGTATACCCAGGTATTAATTTAAAAATTATATTTGAAATGTGAAAATTGTGTGTTTCAATTTAGTTGTTTACCTCTTTCTTTTGCAGATGCGTTTCTATGTGCACATGTCTGGAGAGGGCATCGGGACTCTGAGTGTGTTCATCCTCAGTGAAGGACAAAGCTCTCTGCAGATGAACCTGACTGGGGATCAGGGCAACTACTGGCAACTGAGGGAGGTCCTGCTGAGCTCGGCCCGGGACTTCCAGGTTATGTTGGAGGGCAAAGTGGGATGGAACCCCAAAGCCGACATCTGCCTTGATGACATTGCCTTCTCCCCTGGATGCCTGCTCGCCACCTCAGCAGGAGTAGAGGACAGCACACCGTTACCACCTGCAGGTACATGGTTCTGTAATATAGTTACATAACCTGTTTACATGTACTGTATCAGAAAGTACATTAAAACTCATTATTTCATCACTGTAATTATTAGAATTGGTATAATTAAAGCAAAATTTTGTATTATTGTGTAAAGTTACCAGTCAGAACAGTGGAGAGGCGAGCCTGCAGTAAAAATGTATTTTTCACATTTTTTATAGCACTTTTCCACTTTTAAGGCACTCATAGCATTTTACAGTGCCACTCACCCATTCACACACACATTCATACACCAGTGTATGCAGAGACTTGGGGCGAGGTGGGTTAGTGTCTTGCCCAAGGACACAATGACAGCAGTCATCTGCGGTAGCTGGAATCACACTGCCAACCTGTGGGTCAGTGGATCTGACCACTTTATCAACTGGGCTATAGTGGCCCAGTAGATTCAAGGAGTCTTTTAGCAATAAAAAATGTTGTAATCAATAAATGCAAGGTATATATGTTTAATGGCCTAATCTAAACCACTCCAGGCAAAGTAAAGACATCAACCAGCTGGTGGACTCTTCTCTCAAAAAGTTACATACATTTAATTTTGATCAATTTGAAGTTATTATTATAGAGCCCTATCACTAGGTATTAGGGAAAACAGCCACTTGCAAGTTTTTCTACAGTAATTTCTATTAACAAAACAACTGAATTATAATAGCCATTAATTGTTTAATGAAATTTGACATTTTTATTTCATTTTCACGACCAAATAAATATTATCATGAAAACTGTTACTGCATATTAGACCAACTAATTTAAACTTTTATTATCTGTCTCTGACTCACAAAACAGTTAGCAGAGCCTTGACATCCCCTGCATTCTTCAAGAGGAAACTTTTATAAGATGACTCACAACAACAAGAGCTGATTTATGGCATTTGTCACTGCAACCATTACAGCCATATTAAATGCATTGCCCTTTTGTATTGTGCTCCGTGAAAGAGAGAGTGAAGTCTGTGGTTCATACAAGAGTCTTCTTGTTTTGAGGTGAACTGGAGAAAGCTTGTGCCCAGAACAATTACTTCTATAACTGCCTCTCTCCTCCACTGTTTTAAAGAACAGCTGCAACACCTTGCTCCATTAGTCCTTGGACTTACACTTACACTAGAGCAGGGGTGGCCAACTAGTAGAAGACTAAGAGCCCCTTCTTTTTCTGTGTTACTGCAAAGAGCCACATTATACACATGGGTACACATGAACATCATCCCATTCCTCAATCATGTATGCACGCACACGCACACACAGACCTATGCTCAACCAGATTTAATGAAAATAACCACACCAACATGATAATATTGTTTAAAAGTTGGTAAAAGTTGTTTTCAACAGTTAACATTGTGTGCACTGTCTCACACACACAAACTCTCAGTTCAAGCAAGTCCACAAACAAAAATAAAATAATTTTCATTTTCAATTTTTCTTACTATGCTGCTTAGTGACACTTTTGGCATTCCTTATCTTGAACAATCCTTGAATGAATGGTAATGCCAGCCAAGCATATTTGACGCATGTTATGTAAAAGCTCCTGAAGAGCCGCATGAAACTACGGTAGTTAAAGAGCCGCATGAGGCTCGAGAGCCACGGGTTGGCCATGACTGCACTAGAGCTATTAATCATGTACTCTAGTCTAGTCTAATATTAAGTTTTCATTTTATTATGTTTGTGGAGAATTGTATAATATACACACACACACACACACACACACACACACATATATATATATATATATATATATATATATATATATATATATATATACACATATATATATACATATATATAAAAACGCGTTTCTCACCTTCCACGGTGGTTGATCTCTCTCTCATCGGCTCGGGTCCTCTACCAGAGGCCTGGGAGCTTGAGAGTTCTGTGCAGTATCTTTACTGTTCCCAGTACTGCACTTTTCTGGACTGAGATGTCTGTTGTCCTTCCTGGGATCTGCTGCAACCACTCATCCAGTTTGGGAGTCACGGCCCCGAGTGCTCCGATCACCACAGGCACCACCGATGCTTTCACCTTCCAGGCCCTCTCCAGCTCTTCCTTGAGCCCCTGGTATTTCTCTAGTTTCTCATGTTCCTTTTTCCTGACATTGCCATCACTCGGTATTGCAATGTCCACCACCACGGCTTTGTTCTCTCGTTTATCCAGAACCACGATGTCTGGTTGGTTCACCATCACCATTCTGTCAATCTGTATTTGGAAGTCCCACAGGATCTTGGCTCATTCTCCACAACCTTTGGAGGCGTTTCCCACCTTGATCCTGGGGTTTCCAGCCCGTACTCTGCACAGATGTTTCTGTACACTATGCCCGCTACTTGGTTATGTCGCTCCATGTACGCTTTCCCTGCCAGCATCTTACACCCTGCAGTTATGTGCTGGACTGTCTCAGGCGCCTCTTTGCATAACCTACACCTTGGGTCTTGTCTGGTGTGGTTGATCTGGGCCTCTATTGCTCACGTGCTCAAGGCCTGCTCCTGTGCAGCCAGGATGAGTGCCTTTGTGTGTCCTTCAGACCAGCCCTTTCCAGCCATTGGTTGGATTTCTTGATATCAGCCACTTCAGTTATGTTCCGGTGGTACGCCCCATGTAGGGGTTTGTCCTGCCATGATGGTCCCTCCAGCACCTCTTCCTCTGCGCCCCACTGTCTGAGACATTTTCTGAGCACGTCATCAGTCTGGGCCTTGTCACTGATGTACTTGTGGAGCTTGGATGTTTCTTCCTGGACAGTGGTTTCCACACTCACTAGTCGTCGGCCTCCTTCCTTCCGGCTCGTGTAGTCTCAGGGTGCTGGACTTGGGATGGAACCCTCCATGCAGGTCAGGAGCTTTCGTGTCTTAACATCCGTGTTCTGTATCTCCTCCTTTGGCCAGCTTATGATTCCTGCTGGGTATCTGATCACTGACAGGGTGTAGCTGTTTATTGCCTGTGCCTTGTGCCATTGAGCTGGCTTCTTAGGACCTCCCGTACTCTTTGCAGGTATTTGGCTGTCGCTGCTTTCCTTGTTGCCTCGTCAAGGTTGCCATTTGCCTGTGGGATACCAAGGTACTTGTAACTGTCCTCAGTGTTTGTTATAGTTCCCTCTGGGAGTGAGACCCCCTCTCTGTGGACTACCTTCCCTCTCTTTGTCACCATCCTACTACATTTCTCGAGCCCGAATGACATTCCAGTGTCTGTGCTGTAGATCCTGGTGGTGTGGATCAGTGAGTCTATATATATACACACACACACACACATATATATATTATATATATATATATATATATATATATATATATATATATATATATATATATATATACACACACACACACACACACACACATATATATATATATATATATATATATATATATATATATATATACACACACACACACACACACACACTCACACATATATATATATATATATATATATAGATATATATATATACACACACATATATATATATATATATATATATATACACACACACACATATATATATATATATATATATATATATATATACTATTTGTTTATTGCTTAGTAGTAACTTAAATAGTTATTAGCCTAAATGATTGTTAATAAATAATTTGTTCATTATGAAGTCATGCTACTATGCACCAGAGGGCATGATGGCTCCTTGCACTTATAGATGTAATGTATCGACTGTTTTTTCTTTATAGTGGGATCTACTCTATTACACAGTTGTACTGACATTCAGCTGAGCTTTCCTGACTTCCCCTATGCTTTGTTGAGGCACATTGCTTTCGCTCCTGTGCATCTGAAGAGGAATAAAGGATTAGGAGGGATTTATAGCCTTCATCTTGGAAGGCCACCCCTCTTCATCACGGCTCATTGCCCTCGCTAGCACTTCACTGACCCTGCTCCTGGAATGCCCAGTGCTTTAAAAAAAACAGATTCCAGTCCATTTTAGCAATGCGGGGAGCATTTGTACACAATTTCTGTTGTTCTGTCTCCTTAACATTTTAAAAGATCTCAAATGAATAACATGTTTATTTAATTCTTTAATCCAATATAAAGATGCTGAATAATGGTTAGTAGAGAATAATATTTTTGTTTTTCAGACCCTTGTCCTACAGGCTTTTTGCCTTGTGAAAATGGTCAATGCTTTTCAGTAGGGCAGAGCTGTGACTTCAGAGATGACTGTGGTGATGGCACAGATGAGAAGGAGTGTGGCACATCCTGCTCTTTTGAAGGTGGCCGATGCGGATGGAAAAGCTCCCTGGCTGATAATTTTGATTGGTCAGTTGGCACAGGCTCTTTCCAGAGAATACGGCCTCCATATGACCACACTTTGCAGAATGAACATGGTTGGTGGACTTTTTTTCTCTTAAAAACTGTAAAACTGTGTATGTTACAGATTATACCTGACATTGGTCATTTTATATAACTACTATTCATCTTAAAAGATGAAACTTCTAGCCTGCCTCTGTGGCTTAATTGTACGCAATTTAAACACATTTGTAAATATATATATATATATATATATATATATATATATAGTTTGACAAAGAGTAAACAAATGCTACCACATAGCTCATTTGATAGAGCATGCAACCCATCTTTAGAGTATCTATAGCTTTCCTTGTTGCTATAGATTTGAGCGAGAACTTAAATAGTTTGTTGTTGTGGTTTAATGTGGATAAATCATAACATTGATTAACTTTTCTATTCCCAAAATTGATAAACACATTCATTTCAGACATTTCAGATCCTGCTTTAAACAAATCTACTCAACATACATAAAAATAAAATTATGGGGAGAGAAAGAATATAAAAGTCAAACCGCAGCAGCACATTAGTAGATTAATCTGACCTATTGCCCCTTTTCCCCACCCCTCTGTCACTGGGTATGCTTTATTTACCACCAACTGCCTCAAGTGCATTTACCCTCTCAGAACAGTTATCATTTCTTATCTCCTTCATTTCTTCTCCACCTGTCCTCTGCAGGTCATTTTGTGTATCTTGAAGCAACACCGGTGGGACTGAGAGGTGATAAAGCCCATATTCGGAGCTCCATGTGGAAAGAGTCAAGTGCTGTCTGCAAGCTCTCCTTTTGGTACTACATTTCCCAAAAGGCCACAGGAACAATTCGTCTTCTGATTAAGGTAAACACTGAGCCACAAAACAGGAAGCGATTCTTCCCAAATGCTGTCTTGTACTTGAGCCTCTAGGTTAATACTGTTTGGACCTTGCCATCTGTACTGACATTTTCGTGTGGCATTTAGTCTGTTAGTATCCTAGTCATCCCTTAAAGCACATTCTGTCCTATCCTAGGTAAACACAGATAAGTAGAGCTGTCAAAAATTTTACTTAAAAGTAATATTACTCAAATAGATGTACAAGAAAGTGTTTTGGGGAAACTAAATGGAAGAGGTAAATTTCTGAACATAACATCTGATTCATAATTTGACAAAACAAAAAATATTAGTCGAAGTAAAAGTGTGGTGTCTGTCTGAAAACTACTCCAAGGAGTACAACGTTATTAAAAATTTACTAAAGTACATGCAACTGAGCAAATGTAACTGAGTCTTTTCTCAACTCTCTAGATTAGTGATGATAAATGTTGCAGCATTTTGTCAGTGAAATAGATATTTCTGCTTTAGTCAATAAATAAGTCAATAAATATAATATAATAATTCAGCTACACATTCTGGTGTTGTGACAATGCACTCAGTGTAATGTTTACAGGCTAAGCTTGGAAATTCATTCACAAAACCTCATTCCATATATTTTTATTTATTGATCTATTTAGCATTTAATTACATTTACCCAACTCCCCACCAGACTACAATATTGACTGAACTTTCAAGTATTAATCCCAATGGCCTTGCTGTGGTCAAACAAAAATCCAATTGTGAAATTTGCACAAACCCAAGATCAATTTAATTCTAATTCAGAAGCTACACAGATTCAACTGGCACATGTGCAGAGTGCCCCATAGCATTGATGCTCCAGAGACCCTACTGTTTTTATTAAATTAGATATTTGCGAAAAGTAAGATGTTAATAGATGTTTAAATTCAGACTGAGAAACTATCTACATTGAGGACTGATATAGGTAAATTATGTACTTTCTTAAGTGATTTCAAATTTTTTATTTTATTTAACCAGGAAAGAAATCACTTGAAATTAAAAACCTCTTTTTTAATGTAGTCCTAGCCAAGAGGCAGCATACATACCAACAATAAAATAATCACTTTGGCAAGATGAATCTTTATTCAGCTTTGCTACAGTCTCCCACAAAATGACATGATGTTAAATGCACATATGACCTGCCACAAGGATGTACACTTTGTAGAATCAGTGTATTGTGTAATAGCTTCTAATAATATAGTCATCTATTTCCACACTGTTATTTTGCATAATTTCACATAGGAAACCTGCATATAAATGTTCACATAGAGAAATATATACAGTTTAAATGGCACATTGTGTGGGATGAGTGCAAACTCAGCATTTAGAGGCTGATAGAAGAACAAAGGGACTTATGGTAATGATGCTGGAGGCTCTCATGGGCAGAGCCTGAGAAGAGGTAGGCAGCTCTTCCCCTATGAGGTGAGCTCACTACTGCCCTTCTACATCAGCAGGTAAGCATTTATTAATAATCAAATGTATTCACGGTTAAGGTCTAAGTGTAATGCATGTAGTATTGAACATTGTTAAACATTAATCATTTTAACCGGGTTATAAATGTAAACAGGCAACAAAAATCTCCATATTGTATATGTTTTAACAAGTAATCATTTTAAAGCAAATATTTGATGAATATTATGTTATAGTTTTTTATGCTTTTCATAGCATGGGTTAGAGAAATGGAGTTGTTTACTCAGCAAAATTACAATTCCAAAATTTATATATGCATAATAATAGTCATGGTGTGGAATTATTATTAGTCTAGTTTACCATGAAGATCTAGGATTAATACTAAAGAGGTCATGAAAATTAAGCACATCTCTGCCTAGTGGAACATTTAGTGTAATGTGTCACATCAAGCATTTTAAGATGGCAGTAAAACTTGCTTTATTATTACTGTTTTGTCCTTTCACCTCTGCCCTGTCAATGAGGAATACTAAACTGTAAATGTATTTAATGTATACCCACACATCACTAAGGCTATAGTGAGCCTGCTTCACTGCTTAGTGAAGGTTAAACATGAATGACCATTTAAATGCTAAGAAAGATAGGCTGCAGAACCCTAACCACATTCACTGCTATCAAACACTGTTATAGATTGAGTCTTTATACAATGACATAAATCGGGATAAGTCTAGCTGTAACGCTGCCTATTAATCTATGCTCTCCTCTCACAGTAACAAGATTATTTTAACCAGGACTCCAATGGCTTAAAGCTGAGGAGACAGCCTGTGCCTGCCTCACCCGAGGGTGTACTTAATAGGCTTTCTAATAGCAGTGGGGAAAATGACATTGCTTGCTCTATGGTTTCGAGAACACTGGACCACAACTCTTAAGTAGTCATAAGAAATACATCTAGCACAGTGCTCAAAAAGAAAGTGTATTTTAATTAAAAGGAATCAAGTATGTAGTTGTAATATATCTAAGTCAACCTCAAATCTCTGCTTGTGTATGAATATGGTGGGTTGTGTGACATGTCTGCCTATCAGACCCAGGGCAGCTATGGCTACAATAGAAGCTTATTTTTGTGTATCTTAAAAGGTGCAAAAAAATCCAATGCATTATTATGCGCACTTCTGCTTGTATTTTGTAGTGCATCAGTGTAGTTGTTGATTAAGCCTGTCCAATAAACTACATGGATATTAGAGAAATATAAATTATTATGAACCTGTGTACTTATACTAGTATGTGCATAATGTGTGAAATTATTTATTTATTTATTTTCAAGTTTTGCTTGAGTTTTACTTTTCTCTTTAACAATAGATTTATCCACCTGAAATCAATTTACCCTCTCATTTTGATTCATGTGAAGTTTTTCCCCAACCCAGGTGCTGTATGACTTTGTAAATATTCTTTCCGTGACATTAAAAACCCCCAATGAGACATTTCCCTTCAAGACGCAGATCCAGTCCTTCTAAAGCAGTGTATATAATGATTTAGTGACTGCATTTTGTCATGGGAAAAGACACAGGAGGCTGACAGTAGAATATACATGGGGTGTTCTAACAGAGCCCATATGTGGCAGGAGAGATATTTATTATTGAAGGCAGTAATGCCATGACAATTCAACTTTAATCCCATACTCTATAATATGGATTCTTAAATCATTTTAATCTTCTTTCTAAAATTAGTTAAGTATATTGCATGACATAGCACATATTTACTTAAAATTTATTTTTTAATTCCCTTTACAGACTGAAAATAATTTGGTGGAAATGTGGAACATTACCGGACACCAGGGGAATTTCTGGAACCATGTTGAGGTCCCACTGAGGAACCTGAGAAACTTCAAGGTCATTTTTGAGGGGGTTCGCTCAAAGGATTTAAGTGGAGGTGCTGCCTTGGATGACATAGAGTATATAGACTGTGCTCCAAGTAAGTTTATTTATTCTTGCCACTCTTCTCTTAAACATCTGGGGAAAAAAAGGTTTTGTCAAGCTATACACTTAAAAATTGTACCTCCAATGTCCCAAAGGCATAAATTTACTTTTCAACCTTTATACATAAATATAATGAGGTCAGAGAAGTGTGCAACCATTTTATTGTGTCAGAAGAACTAGCAGTAAAAGTTTATGAATGCCAGAACTCCACCTGGCAAAGTCATCACTAATTCACCAATACTTAGGGAGGAAACTGCTGATAAATGACTATAACATTGTGGAAAATGGTCAGGACATTTGGTTATTTAAAAAATAAGGTCAATTCCACTGCTTTATACTGAATATTAGTGAAATAGTACCCATTTCAGAATATTAATTATACCCTTCATATCACCCTTTAATAATCTTGTGGGACTGAATGTCCTTCTGCCATAAAAATTTATGATCCTTTCAGCTGAAAGTACAAAATTGATTTTGTCACTAGTGCGCTCAGCCTAAGAACAACGGAGCGGATGGAGTGCCAGTGTGCATTCTGGGAGAGCTTGGATTGGGGGCAGATAATGAGTAGTTGACCAGCAGTTTATTTCTGAGGCAGATGCTCCACATTAAACAGGGCTTGGCAAAGGGCTGGACACTATAGCTCGCATGGCTACAAAAACACAGGGACCTAAATAGTGACAGGAGATAAGCACAACATCAATCAAAATGCAAATGTGCATGCCCTGACTGACAAGCAGACTCTTCTAAACCATTTACATTTTATAACTCCCATCATATGAAATGCTTTGAAGCATGCCGTAATGTGTATCCTTTCATAGCATTAACCCTGTCAAACACAAAAATATACTCGGTCTCCTTATTTGTCATGTGATGTCTTCATACAGTATTCACATTCATAGCCACACACACGTTTTTCATGTTGTGAGCTCTCTCTGATCCCATGTATCCACTTCTTTTCAAACTAAGGGGCAGGTTTCATTCCTCTGACAGGCCTTTGTACACAGTTGTTTACCATCTTCCTTCGCCCAAATAGAACAGTCAAAGAACATTTGTAATTATAAACATATGTTCAGTCATTGTTGTCCTAAATTAGTGGAAAAAACAATGGATCTAGTATGGTAAGGGGTTTGCACAGTCATTTGCAAAGGTGTTGGGCCTGGTCTAAAATGTGATAGCTTTTGTTAATTTAATTTCTTGTCTCAATAGATAATTTTTCTTCTATGCCATCTCACTTTCTGATACAAGACACCCTTTACTTTAAATCTTGTGGCCCATATTTCCATAAAATCTTTCAAATCTAAATTGTACTTTTTCTAATATGATACTGAAAGAATGGGACATGCAAATTTTTGGACATGGTCAAAATTAAGTGATGAAATAAGACAACAACAAACATGTGAAATTAAACTAATTTAACTACAATGTTTTGGGCGGTTCTTGGTTAAAAAGAATGGCAGTAAAATCCAATATAGTATATAAAATGTATGAAAGAGGATTCCACGAAACAGAGTAAATATATCTTGCTAACTATATTGTGTCTTAGGCGACGTACCAGTCAGTTGCCCTTCTGTGACTGACTTTGTGTGCCTAAGTGGCCACTGCATTGAGTCTTACCTGGAATGTGACAGTAAGCCAGACTGCGCAGATGGATCGGACGAGATATACTGCGGTGAGTAGAAAGAGAAATTACCTGCAAATCCATCTTCTGTTACAAGAGGAAATCAAGATTGCCCTTGCAGACCTTTTACTTCTCATGTCTCCTCTCTACTTCTCATGCAGATCATATTGCCACTCTACCAGGCTCCTGCAATTTCAACATGGAGCCCAGCCAGTGGGAAGAGGGCTGCCAGCTTTCTCAGGACACCGGTGATGACTTTGATTGGACCATCAGTCACCAGAGTCACACCCCAGGAACAGGGCCTCAGGCTGACCACACTCAAGGTCTGTCTATGTCCACTCTATTATAAAGAGTTTCAGTCAATTACTGCTTATATTCAGGGCGATAGTGACACCAGTGGTAAAGTTGCTTGTCTCATAAATGAAAGCTTGGGGGTTCAGTCCTAGTTCTGATGAGTGCATACTGTTTTGGTGACCTTGAGCAAGACACTTCATTTACCTTAATGAATAAGTGCCTGATGGAGGTCAGAGGGGCTGTATGCACAGATTGTCCCAGGGCAGCTGTAGCGTCGGGGCGTAGCAGAGTAACAATTCATTTTACAGTATTTTTGAATGTCAGTTATTTTACTAGTTAATTTTACTCATAATTGTCAAAACAGCTGCTATTACTACCTAAACACACTAACTTAACACTTTAATGAAGAGGGTTGCATTGCTCTTAAAAGCTATGACAAATTAATAAGAGAGATCATTTGCTGTGGTGTCCATGTAAAGTGGGCAACCAATGATATAGGTCTACCCTTAAGCATACACATATTCAGTATTACACCTCTGACCGCTTAACTTTATAGAAAGTGACTCACTAAATGTTATAGTACAAGAGCTCTGAACAACTAAAAGCTGCTCAATACGTTAAGTCAAGCTGAACTCAACCACAATGCTTTTTGTTGTCTTAATTTGTCAGTAATGGCTTTAAGTGAGAATTATACTGCATCACTTATTCCCACTTCAGTACTTTACCATAATGATTTATCTGTTGTTGTTAACTGATTGTGCAAAGAATCAATTTTCTTCTGAGCAGGGATCAAAAATTCATGCTGGGAACTAGAGACACTTGTTTGTATTTAATCTTATATCCCAGAGGTTGTAAAGGTATTCTTACACACACCCTCACCGCCCTGTCTTAGCTCTTATTTTCCCCCTGCTCTCCTGCTGTCTGCGAGTTCCCATCTTTCTCGATTGTGTCCTGTTAACTTTATTGATCAAAAAGATGAATGTGGACCCTAGTTGCTGCGTCATGCTTTGAACTTAGAATACCACAAGCAAGCAGATCAATAGAACTGGCCAGCAGATCGTCCTATATACAAGAATTAAACTGAACAAAACCAAAATATGCCCAGTACACAAAACATTAAATTTCATAATAGGCTAAATGACAGAAAATGCGTCCAGAACAGAGAGGAAAAATCTGCCAGTGATGGATCTATAGCTGTGGGTGGGAACAGGGCCTGGTGCGTGCTGTGGATAGCGATGGCCTTAAATCCCCTCTAACTCAAGTGGAAAACTCCCACTTTGTTCTGCCATATTTTCTGATGCCACCTTATCCCAGAAGTTGAAAAATGTCTGCAGTATTTCACCCTAAAAGACTATTTTCAAACCAACACAATATGACTTCCTTTCTCTCCTAAATACTGTAGTAAATTGTGTGTGGAACTAAAGGGAAAACTGTACAATTAGATTGGGTTTTGGCTATGGGGTTGGAATTGGTTGTTTACATATTGCTAGTTCAATGGTACATTTCATGACAGTCAGAAATTATTTCCATGCTATGCTATAATGCCTATTATACCTCTAGCATGGAAAGCTGTAGCCATATGTGTTTTTATCATTCTGAATTGGTAGTTAAAATGTATTAACTTAATGCATTATAATGTTCCAGTCCTGCATTGCGTAGACCTGCATGATACTTAGTGATATAGTAGTAGACAAAGTGGAGGGCTTTGCTGTTTTTAGTGGGTTAACATGCTTTAATAGAAAAAAATAAAACAAAACAAAAACTTTCTTGTGAACATGGTAGGTGGTGGTGGGAACTTCCTTTACATCCACTCAGCAATTCAGCGAGAAGGTGATATCGCCACGGTGACAACACGAGCCACGTACCCCGCCAGCATCGGCCTGTGTCACCTTCGCTTTTGGTTCTACATGCACGGCTCTGACAGGATGGGAACTCTCAAGGTCATTTCAGCTCCCGTGCATTTCTGTAAATAATTTAAACATCCATTTAAAGGTTGGTTTTCACATTATCTATCATCAACCTGACAGTTTAATTTGAATTTGTCATAAAGCTCAACTTCATGATCAATCATTCAATCCCCTGTGGAGTCTCAGAAAGTCTGAGTGCATCTCAGTATGTCTGCTATAAACATGGCCCATAGCGAATAACAAATACAAAATCTGAATCTCTAAAAGTCCCCAAAATAAGCAGCAAGACACATGGAATGGAAAAGACAAGATAGCAAATGGTTACACATTGTCTTATTGTCTTAATAAAGTATGGATAAAGACTTCATAATGAACAACAGTTAATTAAGAATCATTCAGGCGTTATATCTGCTTAATTAAAACCCCAACTCCTAACCTTAGCCCCTTAATTAGACTAATTAAGGTGCTACTAACAAATTATACAAATGGCTATCTAGTCTTGAGGGAAGTCTTTGAATTTACAAGCAACTAAAGCTGTAGCTAAATCCATTATTCATCGTAAATATACTTAAACATCCTATATTACGCAAAATTTACTCTGAGTAAAGTGAGTGTTAAGCCATGCTGTTACTTCATCAAAAACATACCTGGAGTTGTGTTTTGTTTCATTCATTATACTTTGCATAATATTGCATTATAGGGCTGTCTGTAGTGGTAATTATTGTTTACCTTTTACCTTCTGGTCAGTAGAGATTGACAAATCCAGGCATGAAATGATCAAAATCACTGTAGTGAAGGTGCATAGAGTTTAAAAACACAGTGGAACACTTCTATTACCACATCAATTCCCAAGGTGGAACAGAGTGTTTTCTGTTTGAGAGAAGAATGGATTTGTGTGTTAAACATGTCTGAATCAAACAAAACACAATTCCAAGTATGCTTTTGATGAGGAAACAATATTATAACATAGATCAGAAAATAGTGTAATATGGGCCCTAATATTATCATACATACAGTGTCAGTTGGTGTTTTTTTGTGTGTGATCTCACTATTGTCAGCAGTGTAACTCTTATTATGTGTTCACAGGTGTACACTGTTGGAGAAAGCGGTACTCCTCTTCTCATGTGGGCTGTGACCAGGAATCATGGCCCTCAGTGGAACTACGCTAACATCATCCTGTCCAACACTAGTCCTTTCCGGGTGACCTTCCAGGGAGAAGTGGGGGGAGACATATGGACAGACATTGCTTTGGATGACATCTCCTTCACCGAGGAGTGTTTTGCTGAGGGTAGAGTCACTTCTTCTTTGATTTGTCAGTTCCCTCTCTTTTCCCCTGCTCCACTGTCAGCCTGCATCTACAGCTCTCTATTGCGTTTCTCTGTAAAGTGAGTGCAGTGTAAAGTACTGGACCGGGTTGGCCTGTGAAACATATAAATTGAACGCTGAGGGCAAGAGGTGGAAACCAATTACATTAATATAGTTTTTCTTTCTTCACCTTAGACCTGCATTGTTCCTTCACCTCTGAACTACAGCTGTCTCCAAAGCCCAGCTCTCTCAAAAACAGATGCCCTCCTTTGTGTTGTCCTGAGGGATACTGATGGGGCCTATTTGCGCTATTGCAGGTGCAGCGACCCCACAACCCATGACCTGTGCTGCAGACCAGTTCCAGTGTTTGTACTCCTTCCAGTGTATCTCACAGAGCTGGAGATGTGATGGAGAGCTGGACTGTGATGATCACTCTGATGAAGAGGACTGTGCTACCTTGGTACCAGGGACACTGCCTCCTCAGGGCCGCTGTCCTGTCGGATACTTCCAGTGTTCCAACGACAGCTGCCTGCCCTCCATTCTGCGCTGTGATGAGGTCCCCGACTGTCCCCAAGGAGAGGATGAGTACAACTGTCGTATGTATAGATTTAAAATACATAATAGACAATCACTGCTTTGTCATACTTAGTGACAGAAGCATTCATCTGTAGCATATTAAACCACCACAGTCACACTAAAACTTATAAAGTGTAAAGAGTCTTGCTTAAGGACACAACATTATGATATACTAAGAGCTAGGGTTGTGTAATGAACCAGATTTATAACTGGGATTTCGGTTATTGGTCTATTGCAAATGCGCTTGTTCTATCTTATAAAACCTACATAGGCTTTGAAAACAAAAGTGTCACAAAACATGAAATAAAATATATAAGGTCTAGAGTTTTTGTTGATTAGCTATTGCCATGTGGTTTTAGTTTTTCAATATTGTGAAACCAACCAACAGCACAGTGTAGTATGGGAAATATATATATAAAAATAAATAAATAAACATTGTCAGAGCACTCAACTCCGCTTTGACAATGACTGAATTCCTTAAACTTAAGTCATGAGAGACGAGGTGGTGCTCTGAACTGTGTAAGTCATGGCACAAGGAGTATCACAATGCATCATTTAAAAGGCCCGACATGTGAGCAGGATTAGTGAAATCAAGTAGCTGTGCAAAGACAATTTTACAGTCAGTGATCAAAGCCCCAAACAGCACTTTTGAGTAATTTAACCCTGTTTTTGAACTCACACCTGCTCAGATGTCAGTGCACTCGTGAAAACCCCATGTCTGTCACATGTTTTACCCAGCCATGCTGCAGTGTGGACCGGGGGAGCTGGTGTGTGAAGATGGGCCTTCCTGTATCCCTATCCACCATCGCTGTGACCACTCTGCCGTCTGTAAGCCTTTCCACCCCGATGAGTCCAGCTGCCATGGTAACAGCTCTCTCCTCACGCTTTACATTGTTTATGATATTTTTCACCATATGCGCTGCTTATACTTTTACACCTACATCCCCTTGTGTCACTTACTCAGTGGTGTCTTAACCCCTGCCAGAATATCATTTGCGTGTCCCCATTGACCGCCTGGAGCAATCACTCCCAGGACATTTTCAAGAGAGGCTGCTGTCTTTAAAGCACACCTCAAAGGTCCCTGTGCACTGCCAAAACACATAAAAACCTTTTGGGCCTCTTGATGAATACAACCAGGCCACATTTAGTCTGAATTGAGTGCAAGCCCACAGTCACTTTATCAAATGTGGAGTCTGAAACGCCCTTAAAGATCTCTGGCATCAAACTGCACTGCTCAACACTTAAACCTGAAATAGCCTACACACACATAATTCACATACACATTCAAGAGATGAAAAATGGAGCTATAGAAATTAACTTTCTGCTCCAATGTATGTAGTAAATCACATTGACTAGTGCTTGACATTTAGAGGTAAATTGCTCTACTAGGCAACACCATTCCTGGAAAAAACATGCAATTTTGCCAAAGCAGCCGCAGGGATACCATCTATTGGTTTGTAAGGAAATTAGATGTTTTATGACTTTTTTGTTTAATGTTGTTTGCAGTGAAAATGCATATCAGCCATGTTATACTGAATAATACTTTTGTTTAATCTTACAGAGTGCCCTCCATTCTATTGTTTGTTCCATGGTACGTGTCAAGTTGGAAGGCGTGGCCCTGTTTGCAAGTGAGTTTCAACCTCCACATTCTTGCTGACACAAACATGCACAAACAAACAGATAATGATCACATGTGCTCCTCCTCTCTTCCACTCTGGCATTTATTTGAGTCTTAAAACATGAAAATCCCATCAGTGTTGTTAGTCTCTGTGGAAAAAACATGCTCCGTGAAGCATGTGGGAATCTGCACATCCCCTCAAGCTTAACCGGAGAGCTCCTGCCTCTAATGCTTTCCTGGGAAATGACTGATAGATATCACCAGTCAAACTATCACGAGAAAAAGTTCACCACATGAGCTATTATTAAGAAAGTAACTCAAAATGTAATCTTCATCCAAGTTTCATCTTTTAGTAGTTGGTGGCATATTCATGTGTTTAAGTCATGACGTTTCTCTTTATTCGACACCATTTGTGGGACCATAAAATATCCATCGATATATACTGTTATCTTACTATTTTTAAATAAATAAATTGATCAAAAAGGTCATGAGATTTAAGTGTTATGCAGAATGGTGTGGCTTTGTTATTTTGTGCTTATATCAGGTTTGCCATGTGAAAAACTCCATTGCCAAGGACTTGTGCCTCCTTCCTATTATTAGTCTCTGCGCAGTAATCCATTCTCCTGTATTTATTGGCACAAAGTAATATAAACTCTAAAATCCAAACAAGTTTCTATCCATGGGTTTTAGAATGATGAGAATTTAGGACTGTTGCCATAACAATTTAAAACAAAATATTATATCATTTGAATGGTGAAAAGTCCTCAAATTGTCACCTATAACAGGAAACATATTTTCCCACACAGAACGCTGTATTAATTTGGTCATTCATTCATGCGTTGAGTTCGGGCCTGCTTCCGATTTGTCCTTGAGTCCAACATTCCTGAGAACACTGTGGCTTCTGCTGCCTCCTCTCATTATGTAATACACAGTAGCTCTCCTCGCTCTCCTCTATCGCAGCCCTGGTATAGACCTGGGACCACCTGAGTCTCCCCATTCACATCCAGACCAGTGAGAGCCAAGTCATCACTGGACCCTCTGCCACTGCCCAAGCCCCCCTGAATGATAATGACTTAGCCTGGCTCCACTCTCTTCTGCTGCTGCTGCTGCTGAGTGTTTCACATTAGAGGGTCGTTTGGGCAGAGGAACTAGGCTGATCTTGAACAGATGTTGACTTGGAGCACGCTCTCAGATCCGGAGAGGAGAGCAGTGTACCAAATCAGGCAAACTATTTACAAGCACACACTGTTTTCATACTGTAGCCGACATGCTTATGCCTGATTATCTTGAAATAATACCAAAAGAAACATACACAGACTTTACTTTACTTTACTGTGTATTTTAATGTGTACTATCTAATAATTTTGATTAGTAAACAATGAATTTTACTAGAACAGTGTGTCACTAAAAGGCTATTTTACTGTGGAAATATAAATAGTTCCATTTAAGGCAGCTGTGAGTTTTGGCATCACCAAAACAGTGTAAAACACATTTAGGTCTGTGGTTTGCAGCAGCAGTAGGTTATTCCCATTACCACTGTTCAGGACTGGGCCACTGTCACTTCATATGAAACCTTAAAATGCAGCTCACAGTGTTTTTGTGGAATCTTGAACAATTGGACAAGCAAGGACTGGATAAGATGTAAAAAGTTAGCAAAAATGTCAAATATAGGATAACAATTTTGAGTATTATGTTTAGGGTTGAGAATCACAGGCTTTGATATTAATGCAATATGTCGACACATGCAATTATCACATAACGGTACCATATCACCAAATTTAGTATCACCATATATTGATATCTCAATATTTTGGCACATCCCTCATTATGTTATTTTCAGTATTTAATTTCATGTATTTGAATCACAGATGTTTCCATGGTTGGACTGGTAACCGTTGCCACAAAGAGACGCCTTTGCTGACCCCATCTCCAACTCTGGAGGACATTAATTTTGGTAATAAACAAACCCTTACTCCTCCAGTCTGTATTAAATAGTCTCTCCCTTAATATGCTTAAAGTGCTCTTACACATGCTGTTAATACTATGCACTTCATTAGATAGGGCCCAAAATGAAGACTTATGAACTTCCCTCTTATTAGATGCTGTGTACACTGGCATTGGCATCGGGTTAGTGCTGCTAACAGCTGGTGTGACTGTGTGCATTCTTGCTGTTCTCAAGAAAAAAGGCTGTTTAATGTGAGTATTGGCAACAACAGAAAATCCCCTGCTCCTCTTGTGTTGATGATGAGGATGATGTTGTAGAAAAGCTTGTAATGAGTTCATTTGTCTGGCCTACAGAAAGCCCAAGCCGCTGGACTATGGGTTGATGGATGATGCTGTATTTGACCAGAGAGCAGAGGTTGGTGCACTCAAACACAAAATCAATCATCTAAAGATTTAGTTCTGGTGATATTAGGTTTATGAGTCGAATTCTTCTCTAATTCATCATGATTTTATTCTATAAGTGGATTTTACATGGACACAGGTCATAAGGTGCTACAACTACTTTATGTTTTTGATTTAAAACAATTGATTCTGTGGCCTCTACCCTTGGGGACCTATGATTCGATTTATTCTGAATGTAACTCGTACTTTAATATTAAACAGGGGGGAAATCCTTCAGATTCATGATCAGTGGCTGCTCCAAATCATAAAATTCAGCATTTTATATGCAGCAGTTATAAATATTAACCATAACAGATAAGGCAAGCATACAAATGAAGTTATGCTGAGTTTCAAGGAATACTATGTAATAATGCACTATTCCTGCTGAAGGGTCTGCCACCTGCTTGCCTCCATGAAAATGTTATTGCTTTGCCTGGAATGTCCACAGTTCGGCATTAGATGCCCATATCTATCGAAGTTATGGGTCAGGTCTGTGGAGGGACCATTAGAAATAAGAATGTAAGAATGCAGGTTTTTCTTGGTATTTTTAGAAGTTTAAACACATGTAATTGTGTGCTAGATAGATAAATTTAGTTTCATTTTGTGGAACATTCAAGGCAAAATCAGACATTTATGATTGAGATATAGAAGTAATAGCAATAAGCAGAGGTAACAAAGCAATTATCATAGTAGTAGTTTTCATTAGCAGCAATCATCTCTCACATCACATAACTGTAGATGATATTGACACACTCATATTGTTGGAAGTACCATATAACATCTAACATATTTCTGTATAAATACATGTAGGTGTGCACTGTTATCACTGCCCATAACGCTGTGCTTCAACAGAAACAGCCTGCATTTATTTCTCTCTCTGAAGGATGATGTTTTACGAAGGTTAAATGTGTAATTATAAATGCATAACAGGTCAATTAGGTTCTGATTGCACCCGTGCTTTATGTGCTGTAACCTATTAAGGCCCACTTGATTTTAGCACCATATACATGTCTTCTTCCTCCAGCTACCATTTGTGCAAACAAGCAGCACTAAGCCTGGGATGAAGAGTGGTGGACAGGGCCTTTCCATCAGCGTGTACCCGTGGAAGAATGAGCCAGAGGTGAGTGGGATGCTCCTCTGTTTCTCTAATTATCAGTGTAAAAGTCATCCAAGTGATCTATGTGCTTTTGTGTGTGTTTTTCCAGAATCAAACCTGGAATGCTTCCAACCTGTCCTTTTCTAATCCATTGTACAACTGCCCTGCTGATGCTAATGGTCCAGACTGCACAAGCTCTGAAGCATAACAATGAATGGCATAGCATATCCACTCTGCACTTTAGGTCAAAATAACACTTAGTCCTAACCCGTTGATTTGCAAATACTATAAAAAATATGCAGGTATTTTATAGACCTGTGTTCAACATTAATAGCCTATTCATTTTCTACCAACTTTATGGGATGTTGCTACAGGGGTCTTTTTAGCTACTTCAGATTTGAAAACATAGCCTAAAGCCAGTTATTCAGACAGCATGTATAAATTATGGGCAATTTAAATTCATCAAGTAATTTGTAGTTACACACTTTAAGATGAAATTTGAATCTTTGGAGCACTTGGAGACATTCCCAACTATAGAAAATTATTTGAGACACATTTATTTTTTTATTTAGCAGACTTGGTGATCTGTTTTAATTTCCACAAGTGCAAGTACAATTGTTGCCTCTGTTTTATTTGCAAATTAAAATCCATTACAAGTCAGACTTCCAGCTGCTTTGTGTGCAGCAAGAAATGGCTGCACATTTTTCTTTGGAACAAATGCATCATTAACTAACTCAATGGGTATTTTCTTTAGCTAAATAGGATAATAAAACTTTCCATATAACTGAAAATAAGCTATTTACATAATAATTTACATACATATAATATGCAATTTGCTATTCAGATTCATTACCTCACCTTTTATGTGAAACATTATACCTCTATCAAAGTTTCATTCTCATATATAATAAAATAACATACATCATACGGTGTAGCCCTTTTGTCTTTGGATCATTGCACCTAATGAAAAAGTCATCAAAACACACTTCTCGCCTTCCATTTTGGCCAAAGTTCAGGTTCTGAATATTTAATTTTCAGACTTTTTAGACTTAGATGATCACATTCACCACTGCCATTATAGTTTAGTCTCGTCCTCCATCATCTGGTGTCTTTGCTGAGTCCGGAGGTGGAGATTTATTGCACTGTTATACAATCCATTTGAGCGTTTCAATTGCTGCTTATATTGTTAACTGACCTCTCATCCTGAACTCCTGTCTTGGAAAAGGACAAACCAAATTTTAAAACACTTTGGCTTGTATTTAAAGGTGTACTGTGTAACTTTTCTGGTAGAGGATCCACCATTTGTTTGTTTCCATGCCAATGTTATTGCTTTGCCTTGAATGTTCCACAGTATGACATTAGACTTATGTATCTTGCAATTATGCAATTACGGGTGTGTTTATGCTCAGAAATTCATTGAAAAACATGCATTCTTACTGTGGGTGGGCTTGCCTCTCCGCTGATCTAACCTGAAACTTTTGTGGTAGTGTCATCTGCTTGTCCTCGTGGATATAGAAAGTTTAATGCCATACTATGCAACTTTCAAGGCAAAGCAATAACATCTCCATGGAGACAGGTTACGGACCCTCTACCAAACAATTTACACAATGCACCTTTAAGTAAACATTTCTAAGATAATTTTTTACAAACTAGTAATATCACTAAAACTGATATTCTGACAGTTGCACAAGCATGGTAAAAATCTGAGATAACTAATAAACCATGATCCTTTCCTGCATATCAGTGACACTGGTATTTTACACTATTTAAATCTATTTAAATTATTGTATTCAATGAATGCACTAAATGCTCACTGTGGCAAGTACTGCTGAACTGTGTAGTAATATGATTCCATTTAATGAAAATATGTAATCTCAAGGGTCATTTGATGATACTTTTATTCTATGGTTACAAAAAAGCTGCACTCAAACTAATCCTTTTTCAAGTGGCTTTGCAGAGTTTGCTTAATCCATTGACTAAAATATAATGCTTTGGTGGTCTCACACAATAATGCTTCTGGTAGCTTCGTCACTACTGCTGCTGAATACAATGCAGCTCCAGGCTTTGTCAATTACCCGTCAGCTTTCACTCAACTATTGTTGCCCCCATTTGTTCATGACTGAGCCCACAAAAAGGTCAGTGTTTTGTTTGTAAACAGATAATGAGATAAAGAAATCCTGTGCAGTTTCTCATTTGCTCTTTTAAACTCTCTTCCCTCTCAACATCTGTCTCTTTTGCTATTTGCATATGTTTTCTGCGTGCTGGTAATTCCACAATGGCACCTGCACTCACAGTCTGAAGCACAGTGGGGTTTCTCATTGAAGTTCACATCACCACTTCACTAACTTTGTGAAGAGTTCTTTGTGTTTTGAGCTGTAAAACTGTTTTATCTCGGCCTATTTCTTCCTGTCTATTGCACAGTAAAAATTCATTAGGACTTTGTGAAGGCTGTTTACGCAAATTGTTCTATCAGTTACCACCTGCTTGTTCACATCAAGAGCTGTTTTCTGCACTATTGCTTCATTATGCATGCTCTTATATAAACTTATAACACACTCAAAATACACTATAGTCAAGAGGTTGTTTTTTTACTGGAAGTAGAGACCTCTCACAAGGCACTGACTCCTTCTTTTGTGATATATCTGGACCTTAAAGAAGCTAAAGGGATATTATCTTCTATATTATTCTTTTTTTTCTAGTGATTGGGGTAAAATTTGCTCACATTTTCATTTGTTCAATGTAAACCACAAAATTAATCTAAAACAACTTAGTAATAGAAATGGCACCACTGAGTGTAAAAAGAAAATGTAGAATTGATAAGCTCTGCCTCTTCATAAATGCATTATAGTTGCAACACCATTATAACATACCACAACATAAAATACTAAAATGTCTCAATTTGTATGGTATCTTTTAAACTTCAGATGATTTATAGCAGCAGTCTTGGTTGGTAGTAGGCTTTTTATGACTGGAATTAATATTTTGGCCCTGTCTTGAAATTGGCCAACAGTTTTTTTTAAACTTTAACATTAGCATTAATTCCCAAAAGAGTAGCAAGCAAGCAGTGCTGAAACCATGACATGTTTATAATGAATACTGTGTGTCTATATTTAGCACCAAACTTTTAATGTATTTCATGAGCTGTGGAAAAACTAATGATGTCCAAGACTTGATGGAAAACAAAACAGAGGGGAGCTTCTGTTGCATGCTTCACAGTCTGGAGTGGCCTAATCAAAAACAGTGCCTTACAACTCAACAAGTAAGTCACCTCCAAAAAACAGAGCAGAATGTAATGGAAAATGCACAGTCACCTCCGCCACTCTCAGTCTTACTCAAATATGTAACTTTCCTCAGGCATTTTGATGGACTTGGGGGGAGTATGATGAGTTCCACTAACAAAACAGACTATGGAATGGCCAAGCTGCAAGAAATCAAAATCCAATCCAAATATACTCAAGAAAAAGTACTTTAAAAACATAACTACTCAGACTGAAGTAAAAAATACTCATAAAATTGAGTGCATATCCATCTGCTAGTGTACTGGAGTGAAAGATATAGTTATGTGTGTAATATGTATCCAGTTCTATACTCCAGAAATTTCAAGTAAAGATAAAGATTCATTTTGTGTATAAGTTTCAGTGGGCTTGGGCTAGATAACCTCTTTTGGCTCTTGTTATGGAATAAGGTGATTGGGGGAACAGACTGAAAAGAGTTTTGGCGGCCCTCTATCAAATGGCAATGACTAAAGTTTGGATAAAGAAGCGTATGCACTGTTGTGAGAAAAAAGAAGACTTTTAACAGAAGGCCTCCCCACTTCTCCGTCTGTCAGCCACCACCAAACCACAATGATGAAGTTGTTTTTACATGAATAACATATATTGCTGTGAAGTGTACTTTTACTGTGGCTTTGTCCATTTGCTGAACAGACAGTTGATCCAGACTGTGTGGTTTTTGGAGGTGTGCGTAGGAGCTGATGCAGAATTATGTGGGAAAAGTCAGTGTGACCCCATCACATATGAGTCTGTCAGCACCAAGTCTTATGATCATAACAACCACATTTTAAAGAAGCCAGAGTTTCATGTTTCCTTTTTTGTAAGGGGGTGAGTTGTGTAAGCTATTCACTTATGCAGGTTCCCCATATCTCAAGCTCTTTTAGATTTTGGTCTTGTCTAGGTCCATTTTGGTGGTGATAACATTTTGATTATAGATGGAAAATAAATAGAATGGTTTACTAAGGTGCATAATTTGCCATTTCCCCTTCTTGCATGAGCCTAAAAGCAATATTGCAGCTGGATACTTGTCTACAGTTAAGAGAGTCTAGAATTAACCAGTTGTTCATCAGTTGCCTAGTAAACTTAGGCTTTGGTTTGGTTTCTACGGGCAGCAGCTTGATAAATGTTCCTACCTAATTTGCCTTTCATTCATGCTTATTTGTTCCCAGTTTAAAACTAATTTGCACAAGGCGCTTTTCTCGCAAACTTTCCTTTTTATGAATGTTTTCCATGAGTAGCACCACTTCTGGATTCCCACCGCGCGCATCTTAATTAGTACAAGCATGTGGTTCAGGTTATCCTTCCTGTGCCCACTCCGAGCGCGCACAGATCGGTGCCGACAGAAATGTTCCCTCGCACTCTCACACGAGCTTTCCGACATCTTAGCTCTCTAAATGTCTGGCAATTCTCCACTGGAAAAAGAAAGAAAGAAGATTTGTGCTTTTAAACATTGGCTGAATACAAACACTGTCTGTGCGGTCATGCTTGGTTTAATTTAGCCTTTTCTTCCAGCACTGTGCCAAGTCCACCGAGAGAGGGCGCTCCCTGGTTCTAGCACCTGACTGACTTTGACTGAACAAATGAAGGGGTTCTACTCAAGTACAAATGTGGAAAATGGGGCAGAAAAACATTTAAAGGCAATTGCAGTACGTTTATGACTTTGGTAAGTAGATGTTACGATCATTAAGGTTATTCGAGCAACGGAACTTTGCGCCTTTAATTATGCGGGCTATAATTTAAGTATTGAGGATGAGTAGCATGTCAGCAATATATGGCCAAAAACTGAAGTTAATTTCTCTCGCACTAGTAAGTTTTTGTGTTTTGTAGAGGTTAGATCTCATCGTTAATATAACAACCACTGACAACAGAACCCGTGCCAAACAGAACCAACCCTTACCAAGGTGTAAAAATATGACTTAAATGCAAAGGACTTGTTTATATGCTATATGCTACAATACAAATAATGTTTTGACTTGCTATTGTCTCGTAAGAGCTGTTTATTTTGTTCAGGTTCGTTCATTAAACTGCCTAAGACAAAAAAGCTGAGGTGCCATTGGCTCTGAGGAGGTGATGACGCCGGGGGCGCACGGTCTTCCCACTCCTTGCACCGTGCGTATCATTTCAGAGGAATAAGAGTGGTGGTCAAGACTGAGATGTGTAATCTGTGCTCTGCATTAACTTTCCATGGTCTTTTTCTTCATAGTGAGCTGCAACCTGTTCAATCGAAGACGTTTCCAGCCTAGAAGCGCTCGGCCAGTGCACATCGCGGCACACTCGCCCAGTATAAACGCACGGTGGGAACAAAAACAGCTCAGTGCAGCGGAGGCAGGAGGAGCAGAGAGAGCCCGGAGAGTGAAGGGATAACGCGGCTCATGAGTTAAAACGCGCTTGGCTTTACATAGGAACAGACCTGAACATGGCGAAGACACTGGAGAGGCTCATTGGAGTGGTTTTACTTTTACATTATGTGAGGATTGTCCAAACCGAGATCGCAGCCCTCAAAGGTAAGAAGCATCTTATCTCTACATGACATATTCTTTTTTGAAACGTCAACTTTATATTTTAGTTTGTGCATCAAAACAACTTTTCTGCTGCATACAAATGCATTTCATTGTGAAACTTATTTACACATCAAATCAAACTTGCTTGTATAGAAGACACATATCCATTGTGTGATCCAAACTAAAGAATATTGCTTGATGCTGATTAGCATAATTAGGGCAGATTTGACTGCTTCTGTGGTGCGTGCTGATTGGTGATAATTCAGGTATATCGTGGTGAGCTGTGGTGTTCCTCTGTGTTTTTAGCAGAGAGCACTTTCTCCACCTCAGCTCTTTATCATGTGTAACCTGGTTGTGTCAGGTTTTTGCACAGTAATTATCTAGTTACAGTGGAAAGAGCACCTGTGCCATGTTTGGGGCATTACTGAACAGTTGGCTTGTTTGGTTGACTGTAAATGTATGCTGGGACATGTGTGTGCTAAAGTCCTCCTAATCTCTCCTGGAGCCCTGCGCTTGAGACAGTGGAATAAGTTCATACTAGCGCTGTATCCTCACAGGCCATCTCTTGTTTCCCATGGCTTTTATAGCCAGCAGTGTATTTTCATCACTTATCAGACAGTGGTTAGAGAAATGCTGGGCTGCTGACAGTGACTGTAAATTAAAACCCTGTGTGAGTGCGTGTGGAATGTATCGCTTTGTTTTGGACAGAGATAATAGGTCTCAGATATATATCTGGTGTGTCACAGCAGCACGTGCAAATACACTATTACTGTTTCTATAGGACTACTCAGCCTCACTTATGGAATCTGATATGTTGTGCCGTGCATATGGGTTTAACAGCTGGCTGCTTTATAATTTCTTCTCTACATCCTTCATCTTTGAGTCTGAATAACATTAGGTGTGTTTAAATCATTGCATTTATAAGGCACCTATGTTTCTCTTTCTGGAGCAAGACACTTTGCAGTATATAGGACAGTATTTTTAGACATGTAGGTGAGGTACTTCCTGGTTGTAGACTGACCTCTTCCCTAGTTGCTATGAGGACTAGCCCCATACAGTGCAATGGCTTTGATTATTAGAGCAGGTGGACTCCTTTACTCTGTTAATGAAAGTCTGTTGGGATGATATAATATATAAATCTACATTCACTACCTCAAAAGCTCTCAAATTGTCTGCCTATAAATCTTGCTAAAGCCTTAATTTCCGTGCTTGTGTTTATTAGTTAGATGAGCACATCTGGGCAAAATTACACAACATCCTGTGAGCTCAAAGTTTGCACTGTGTGGCTGTGAGATGTTCGCGCACTGAGACACTTGGTTGGAGCTTTGGCACGCTTCCACAAAATAGAGTCTGATTTTGGGGTTAATTTGCACCCGGGGCTTTTCACAGACTGGAAAAAGAGATGTTCCACTGGAGTCTAGAGTGTGTCTGCATGTGTGATAGAAATGAAAGGCGCAGAAGAGGGAGGGAGCGTGAGAGAAAAAGTCTAGTGAGTTTGAATAGTGTGGTCTGATTTAAGTGTGTGCATAGATTGCTGTTAATGTGCTAAGATGAAATGGTTTTTGTATGGAATAACATGGCTCAGGGTTTGTATACTCCTCCCCAGACAGTAATGAAATAACATAGATAGCTATCATACCATATGTTTTAATATAAAAGAGCCATAACAGTTCTTTTGGACTGGCACCATATGTCCCATAAAGTTTGAAGGTTTACCTAAGGGCTAGTCGACAAAATGATCACTTTTTTTTATTATATATGATTAATATTGATTTTCAATTTTATTAAATGAATTGCCATTTTCAACCAAAAAAAATATCGTTACTTGACTGAACTCTGCTCAAAACCACACATGCATTTATTGTCAATGGATTGGCTTTAGACATCTCGATTGAAAAGACACAAGCTGATCATTGAAGATTACAAATGACTAAATCTCAATTTTGATTAAAATGTGATGATGTTGCTTTGCCTGTGTTATAGATAACAAAATGCAATGTTACCAAGCACTGCCCTTTTTATTTTTTTCTGTACACCGGTGGTAACACTACTAAAACAGTGGTTTGTAGGAGCAATGATATGAACATCACCAGCTCCAGTGCACTGCTTCTCATCCATCAAAGTGCCAGCAGCCTCTTCAACAGTCACACCAACACCCATGTGCAGAGAGATGCTCAAAACACGTACAGTCTTAACATCTCTTAAAGCAAATGGTCGCCCTTTCCTTTTCAAGTTTATTTCTATGTCTTAATTCAAAGGAAAGTCTATTAAAATGGGAGGTCCATCTTAAACTTGGGTGGAGATTGTTTAAGCCTTTTTGGAATTCTAGCTTTTCCACCACCCTCCCTCTCTCTCTGACATTGCAGATTTCTGAAGACTTGTTATGAGCCAGTCCATTTATTGGCCCTCTAAATGACCTGCTGAAAAGGGATGCTCTCAATAGATAGAAGGGGGGGTAGGGTAGGGGTATTTTGTGTTAGGCCTCTTGCCTCGACAGCACTCCGTGCCATACATACATCGGCGGGACAGAGGGCTAGGGGTCGTCCCGTAACCAGCATGCAACAGCAGCACCAGTCTCTGAGCATTAGTCACGCCTCTGCCGCTATGCCCCCACCCTCTTCTCCTTATAGTCTGTGGGCCAGAGGAGACCCCAATGGTTCAATAGGCACCGGGATAAAAAGTGCAGAGGCCACTAATGAAACTCTGTGCTGTTAAACTCCTTTAGGGATTTTCCACCATTGTCTTTCATGTGGCTCCTTCACTTTCTATTGTTGCAGTGCTACATTAGCCTTACAAGACTGGAATAAAAGTTTGTAAAATTAGTGAATGTGTCTTCTGAGGAACATTTTAACCACTACTTTGTGACTTTTTTTAGGTGTCGTTGTCAAGCTCTAATTGGTTTATGTGTTAGTATCGGCTCAAAGCTAAATGAAAAGTCTGCTGTGACTCTACCACTGAGACACATGATTGCCTTAATTAAATCATGATATGAGATAAGAGGTAAAAGAAAAAAAAACTTATTAGAAAATGAGTATCTGGTAATTCAAACTAAAGGTCGAATGGAAGAGTGGTTTAATTTTCAATGGTTAATGTGTCCTTGCTTCCAAATCAAAGTATCATTTGTGCAGTGGAAGATGACAGAGTGTTCCCATTGACGATAAACATGCCTTTTCAGCAGATGATTGTGATGCTGGCAGCAGACCACAGCGGCGTCCACAGACAGGCTGTTATCAGCAGTGCTGCTCTGAGGCACACATGAGAGAGAAACTGTATGATATGAAATGTCTAACTATTTGTATTAGGGGATTATTTGTTACTGGTCACTCAGTGTGATTTTCTTGACATTTGTTTTGATATAACCAGGATTTGCATCATTGCAAGATTAGCGCTAAATAATACCTCCAGCCACAAGATATCCGTAAAGGTCAGATTAACAAAAATTCATAAATGATACAGAGTTTTGTCCTTCAGAGTATTATACATATAATAATGAATGTATAATGGGCAAATTAAGTTGTTACATCGCCTCAGTAGGCAATAGGCGAGGTCTTCTTCTTCAGGTCAATTGAGCATAAATTTGAATGTTATACATTAAACTCTCCTCCATATCTCTTTCTGGCCTGTGTTTAGTAGGTAGGTTAAACCATACCAGTACACTAGTAATATTGCTGTGCACCTGCAATATGTGCACTTGACAACAATAAAGTGTTTAAGCACAATCTAATACACATTTCTCTTGTGTCTTGTAATGCCTGTCAGCTTTTCCATTTTACTGTATGGAGTGAGACACATTTGGAGCTCTCAATGTGTAAGATGTTATCATACTGTAATTTTGACTGGCACTTGCTTGTGTGGTCTGAGTGTGGTCTCCTGATTGGGCCAAACCTTTAAAATCATGACCAGAAGAAGTAATAGCAGTAATAATAATAATGTGAAAGCCAGATGGAGTGATTTCATGCTTTCACATTTGAGACTTGTTGAACATTTTATTAGTCTCATTATACAACAGTCACCCCAAGACCAACATATATGACCATGAAGACTTCTGAAAAGCTGCCAAATTTTGGATGTTACCGCAGACGTAGTAGTCTTGCATCTTTATATAGATGTATTTTTATATTATTCATTTTTTATGTTATGTTGCTACTTTGGCAAGGTATATTGGTCTTGTATCAGAGTTGTAAATAAAACATTGTGGCTATTAAAGTAAAGATAGTGCCGTACCATCATAACTATCGTAGTGTGTCAAATAGTGTGTGAACATAGACCCTGCCTTTGGATGCTTCGACTGCACCACCAGCACTCACAGATTAGAGCGTTGAAAGAAGCAGTCTTCCAATGGGAATAATGTTCTATGATAAAGCAAAGCCAGAGTGGCTGGCGGTGAGCTGTCCTCCGGGTTTGCTCTAAGCAGATAAGATGTCCCCTGCCCTGTTGCAGACTTCATATCCTGAACCCTGCGGGACCATCACGCTCAGACCGTCCCACAAAGGCTGGTGTCACTCACAGGCTTACAGCATGCTGCTACATGCCTCTGTCTATATACAGCCATATGTGAAAGTCCCTCTCCCCTTCACCGTTCTTTACATGCCCATACGCCTGGCTTTTATTTTCACTGCTTACACTGTTTATACAGGGCAGTTAGAACACTCAGTGTAGTCAGCATGTCATTGGCATGGATGCAAGCCTCCAGCTGTTTTGGATTGTGTATTCAAAACTTAGCCAGCTTAGTTCCTCCAATTTTTATTTGAAACATTTACAAAAAGAAAATTAGTTTTTGAGAGGTTTCATGCAAATTGAGTTTCTGTTCTCTGCTGCTGCCAGAACTTCATTTTGTTTGGCTGTGGTCTTCAAACTAAAAGTGCTCCTTACACACACTTTGATTACCCGATCAGCCTGCAAACAGTTAGTCACAGCAGGTCCTGTAATGCCTTGTGTCGATGCCCTGCCCCATGCTTATCTAAGCTTAGTCACAGTCACAGTTACATTCACCAAACAATACAATGATACACTTTGTCATAAAAAAACAAAGTTAGCATTTTTCCTTATGTTTAACAATATAAGGTTTTCAAAAGCATTAGGCTACTGTTTTGCTCTCTGATTCATTTGTGAGAGTGAAACCCCATTGACCCCTTGGATATGTTTATTGGGCTGTTCATCACATTAATAGTTCAAGCCATCATTTACCCATTTTATAACATGTGGTTGAGCCTCTTCCCTTCACACTAACTCTCTCCGGAGACAAGCTTTTGCGATGATTAGCCGCTGATGCCGCACACGCTCTGCTTTGTTCAAACTGAGCTGAGCCCTGTGAACTCCTGCAGACTGTGATGTGCTGGGCCATGGTGGGTCCAACACTGCTGCCTTTGTTACTCTGCCTGGAGAGCTCTTGAGCATCTCTGCCCAGAACACAGTGAACTCAGCATCAGGTCTGCCCCACAGCTATGGATGTCTGAAAACTGCACTGCTCTGACAGGCCTGTGCTATTGTGAGGTAGGAAATGTACAAAGAAGAATTCATGGCCACAGATGAGTCAACTATTGTCATATAAGTTGTGTTAAAGCTGTTTATTCATTTTGCAGATGAAGTATAATGAGAGTTGCAAGGTGTGAATTTCTTAGAGATCAATGGACATTTTTCCACAAAAAAATCTTGCTTTTTAATCAAGTAATATTTTATTTCAATAGTACATTTAAAACAATTACATTCTGCAACAGCGTCTTTCACTTGGCACAAGTTGGCCTGGTTGACCTGAATGTTTATGAGAAACATTTTACACTGATAAATGAACCACTTCATCTGGTACAGTTGCCAAATACACTATAGGGCCAGGCCTGTAAAGCTTCGTCTTGAGTCATGATGATTCATTGCAGTTCTTGAAAGTGTTTTCAGAAGGTCTCACCCTTTAGAAAACAACTGTAAAGGATGCAGTACTTTTCTCACATGTTACTACAACCACAACAACAACAACAACCACAATACAAAGCAAGCATTTATCCATTATATCAGGGGTGGCCAACTAGTAGAAGACTAAGAGCCACATTATACACATGGGTACACATGAACATCATCCCATTCCTCAATCATGTATGCACGCACACGCACACACAGACCTATGCTCAACCAGATTTAATGAAAATAACCACACCAACATGATAATATTGTTTAAAAGTTGGTAAAAGTTGTTTTCAACAGTTAACATTGTGTGCACTGTCTCACACACACAAACTCTCAGTTCAAGCAAGTCCACAAACAAAAATAAAATAATTTTCATTTTCAATTTTTCTCTTACTATGCTGCTTAGTGAGACTTTTGGCATTCCTTATCTTGAACAATCCTTGAATGAATGGTAACGCCAGCCAAGCATATTTGACGCATGTTATGTAAAAGCTCCTGAAGAGCCGCATGAAACTAGTTAAAGAGCCGCATGAGGCTCGAGAGCCACGGGTTGGCCATGACTGCATTATATGTTTATGAAATACTGTATAAATATAAGCAGAGTGGAACAAAGCTGACTTTTGTTGTTGCTCATGGGAGACTTTAAGGTATGAGGTCTGAAACTCATACAGACATGTTATGGTCGATTGCGTAAATGAGAAAGTCAATTGTCCAATGACTGCTGATTGCAGAGAGATGTTTCTGCATGAATTTTAAGCAGATCGTAATGCTCTTTCTGTTGCCTTTGAACTGCATGTAGCTCCGGAGACTAGAGAGAAAGATTTTGTGTGATTCAGATTTTATAAGTTTGCAACCAGCACCTGTCCAATTTTTCTATTGCTTTTGTAGTGGGCCTCATCAAATTTATTGACCATCAAACACTGAATGATGATGATAAGATGAGTAGTAATCAATGAGGAGGAGACAGTATTTCAGAAAAGATACCATAGTAGGCCTATGGCAATGCTGGGCCTAACAGTGTATTGTGGTTTAATTACCATATTTAAAATCTGTGAACAAGAAGTTTCCAGGTGGTGTTTGTATTAGAAATGTAGCTGGGCAAACAGTGATAAAGACAAATATTTACATAATATTCCATTTTTATGTTGCAACATGTGTGAGTATTAGGTAACCAGATTTCATTTAACTGTTCAAGTTGTAAACAAGACAGACTAGTCTATGGTGCTTCATGCAGCCTTCACTTGCCTGTGCTTGCACTTGGTTCAACAACAGACCTAAAACCAAAAGTCAACAAGTGATTGTAGTAAGTGAGCTGCAGTGGGTGCCAGGTGGTCCGGTTTCACTCATCTGCGGTGGGACTCCCTTCTGCGAACAAAGAGCCGCATTGAGTGTGTTTGGAGATGAATTGTGAAGGTATAACAGCTGCCTTTGTGTGTGTGTACAGTAGACTGGTTAGGCTGCTGCTTTCTCATCCTCGTCCCACATTTTCAAATCTGAACTTGCTTCCTGAACTTTACTGGGACAAGCGTCTTTATCAGAAGATTTAAAGTGTGGTGGAGTTTACACATGTTAAGATCTACAAGGCAGCAGTGTGTCAGTGTAATATGGTAAATCCAAGAGGGCTGATTGTGTTCAGACAAGAAAATTGGCCTAGGAAGATTGCTGCATTTCAGTTAATTGTGTCATGCCGGAGGAATGAATGGACTTAATCAGAAAAGATAACTTTATTTTCAGGTTATTACATTTTAATTTCAATGTAAACCACAGTAGGAGAAATTGACATTTTTTGATATGTATGTTGCATTGACCCATATTGATAACTGTGCCATAGATTGTACAGTCCTAATGCTCAATCTCCTCAGTATGCAACTTAACTAGCATAACTTAACTAGCATAGCAAAGTCAAAAATAAGTCAGTTATTGTTATACAGTTGTTACATGTTATACAGTTTATACAGGTATTTATATTTGATACAGACACCTCTACAGACTTTTGGTCTGTTCAAACCATTATTTAACTGTAGACTCAGTAAATAATTAAAGCAGCTGTAGCTGTGTAAAAAAATGTCTTAAAACTAAACTTCTAAATGAATTTCCTATATTAGTGCCATTTAATAAAAAAGCCCTCATGATATTACTGATAGAGGATTGGCTGTAGACTCAGCTCAATAAAAAACTGACAGAAGTTACTGAATCTCGATATCAATTAAAAATTAATTGCTTGTTTATTTTTTCATGTTGGATATTTTTATTGCACTAAAAACAAGTGTTCTTACTCTGAGCAGGCTTGAGTCTCCAGAAACCTGACTTGGCCTGGAGGAGGGCCTCCTCCTGCTTGTTTCTATGGAAATGTTGTTCCCTTGGCTATAATATTCCTCAGCATGGCACAAACTGTATGTCCATGGAAATTGCAATTTGTGTTTGTGCTAGATAAGTCATAATTTTACTCTTTTACCCTTCTTTTGCACATATTTTTATTTATGAAGATGTTATGCCACTGCACAGAGCTGATAAAATGCCTCTTTGTAGAACAGGTGCAGTAGGGGGTATGATGGATATGGAGTGAGACGTATAACTGCTGTTGGCCTGCAGTGCCAATAAGGAAAAAGGGCCTGAAATGTAATTTAGCTGCAACCTCCTCCAGTGTCAATCTGCAGCTATTGTCACGCCACAGGACGCATCCAGAGGTGTATCATTGCAATGGTTGCTCCTGGCAACCACACAAGCTGATATGTTAGACGTAGGGATGGTCCAGTTATTGATTAAATGTCTGGCGGACTGCCCCAGAGGCTCATGGGATATGAGCAGAAGGGGGTAAAATTGCCAATGGAGTGTACAATCAGTGCCAGCTGACTTCATCCAAACATTTATTTTAGTCATAAATAAGAGTTTGAGGAAGTCTAACCTGTCATTTGTGGCAGTAAATTCTTTACTTTTGTCTGATCAAAAAGCCCACATAAATTTCTGATTGTATAAGGCTCTACTCTAACATAACACTAAGGTGCTTCTAGTGGCAGTGGACCCAGGTGTGTCTTAAGAGCGAGTTATGTATTACCATTTTCATGTATTTATTATTTCTGTCCTGGCTTTTCAGATGACCACCTGTCTCATGATTAAACTCTTAATAAAAATAAGTGTACTCCTGAAGGTCAGATTGACTGACAAATAACCAAAGTTTATTGTGATACTAGATTTTCTGGCCAATCCTTGGATAAATAAGTATTATGATTTTATTAATGGATTTTGCCACATGAAACAAGTGAGATGATTGTTTTAACAGAAACATGTTTTAAGTGTTGTTGTTATTGCCTCCTATCAAAGCATGTGGTCCCAGATATTATCGTTCAAACTGGCGGCTCACTACGCTATCTGCTGTGTTGTACTGTGTAGTCTTTCTGTAAACTAGCTTTTTATTTTCCTTACCACAGTACTTATGTGTGATCCTGGCCACATGTAGAGGATTTGTGGGACAGTTTTTTCCTCTGTGGTTTGGAGCATCCACTCAGATTCTATCATCACATGTTGTGCAAGAAACAATGGACAGTCTTTGTCTCTCTTTGCAATTAAAACTAAAAACTTAAGATACACTGTGGCTGTTTTTTTAGTTAAGAAATGATTTATTATTATTCTGTTATATGGACAAAATTGAAATTAATCTGCTGTCAGTTTGTGTGTGTTTAGTGCTAATGATGTCTCATATTCATATAGTCATTATCTTCTGAGTCTCAGCTGGCTCCTCTCTATGTCCATCGCAAAGGGATCACCCAGTCACCCTAAAACATTGAGGGCCTGATTTATCAAGCCAGGTACGAAACCTCTAGGTCAAGATATTGCAATAACCAAAAAAAATATTTCCTTTCAGTTTCCTTTTTTTGCTATCTAACCCACTTGGCTCAGTACTTGACTTTGCCATAAGATGAATTCTTTTGTAGGATTTGAACAGTAAGTCATCTATCACTTGTTGTGTAGAGCATCCTTCACACTGCCAGGCTGGAGTCACATAGAGCCTAGAAATCAATACCATAAGATATCCCCAGAAACAGAATGAAACATGGTCTTATAAATTTTGCCAAAGTCTCCACCACACACAGTTGTACTAATGAGATCTTTCAGTTCAAATCCAGCAATGGGAGTGTCAGATGAGATGGCCCTGTGTGATTCATTTTTTTCTGGCGCTTTTTAAACCTTGTTGGACAGATTTACCGTTTATCCACAGAACTATAATGAGGTCAGGCAGTGTTTCTATTAGGTGTGTCAGTTGAACCACGCCTTGGATTTTTATAGGCTTAACCTACCCCTTAGTTACCATTATAAAATATTTACAGGCAACACGGTCAGGTCTGTTTCAGTGCAATCAGTGCAGTTTCTCTGCACTAACCTTTAAAGACAAGGTCACAAGAGATAGATGGATAATGTTAAAACTGCAGCTCTGGAAAGTTTCTGAGTGGAACTTTACTGTAGTTTTCCAACGCCACTTTTTGATAACTTAATTCTTGCCAGTCTTGTGGACTTGTGGGTTACACAAGAAATGCAGTATAATGAACTCATATTTATAAGCCTAGTCTAGGATTTCCCAAAGTGGGACTTGATGCTAAAATATAGGCTAATTAAACTGGCTTAAAGGATTAAAGATTTGGGAAAATATTGAATTGTGATTTTTGGTGACAAGCATTCCAATTGCGATTAGATTTATGTTTTAATAATAGGATTCTGTTGAAAGTTGACACATTAAACCCTACCATCTTCCAGAACAAAATTTGAAGTGACAAACTACAAAGATTCACATTTCATAACATATTTGGACATATCTAAACAACAAGGTTAGTCATTTGTATGTAGACAAGAGATTTTGCTGTATATGGACGATTATTATGGTACTTAAAAAATTACAGCCTTTGCGATTTGCTAACTGCGCTCATTCAAATTGAGATTCTGATCAGATTTCGACTAATGCTTCCTCTCTATGTTAAAGACAGCTAAAATAGACAAGAAAGCATATTTAATAAACTCTATTTGATTTTACTTGGTTGTTTTAGAAGTAGTTTGTTTTGCCAACCCGCAATATCTAGAGTGTTATGTACCAAACTACTCAAACGCCACCAGAAGCCAGAGTAAACATCAAACAGGCAGCCTACATTATAACAGGGCCCTCATTTTGACCTCTTCAGTGCACTGAGAAAACCCCAGTGTAAGAGTCAGCCCACAGTAGTGTCTGGGCAGCAAAGGGGAAACATATTAGCAGCTGTTGAACTGCAGCCTGGTGAAGCACTGTTCTCCCCAGCAGCTCATACTGATGCAGCACCAGACCAGTGGAGAGGCTAATCAATAGGCAAATAGAGCGCTGAATGGGCACACAAGCCTTACACTTTAAGTTCAGACCAGAGAACATTTGCACTGCAACTAAGCTTCCCTAAAGCCTCTGTCAGTGCTGGGAGAGAGGCCCACACAGGACACTGAAACACACAGAAATCCTTTCAGAGCTATCACTTTTATTATTATATCTGGATTAATTATAGATAATAATAATAGATTAACATGGCCGGTCATTTATGCTTCTCTGTTATGTAATTAATGCTATTTATACACGCTTTTATATTGGCTGGATACATTTGACTGGGAATCAAAATATTTCATAACATTTCCTCCATCTCTTATTGTGCCTTATGAGAGCAGTATAAAGTCTTGTAAAATGTAATTGATGTTTAGATCTGTTTTTAGTAAATCTGAAGAGCACATCTCCAGGCTGCAAATAGGTAATCTAACAAACTCAAGCCAATTAAGATTTGCAATGTATATTATATTCAACATAATAAATTATAGATCTGCTTTTTCAAAACCAGATTATGTTATGTATTTGCAAGGTATGTTTAAAAAGTAAAATTAGATTGTAAACAACTCCATCGACATTAACAGAGAAGAATGAAATATTACAATATTAGAGAATATAGGTTTTTGTGATTTTTAGTTCGTTTTGATTCAACTGCAATATATTGTGCAGACCTATTTCTTTCTGCTCTTTTGTATTACTGTACTTGTTGCTACATCACTTTTTTGACTAGGGGCTAATACATGGAGTTGCTGTGCTCTGCCTCGGGTATTAGTGTCCCATAGCAGATTTGCGATGACATGCCCATACGTAAACAGGACAGGTGACACATCTAGTCTGATGGAGGCACAATCACGCTGACAGTCAGGTAATTAGTGTTACCTTTCCATCATGGCCGCCCTGCTGTGTGTCTGCTTAAGCGTGATGGACAGAGAAATTTTAACCCTGTCTGTCATTGTGGTATTGCATGTGCAGCAAGCTGAATAAACTGACAAGACACTGTATTATGTGTATTATGAGTAAATATTAACTAGATTAAGTCCAACAGTGATTGATTGATATGTTTTTTTTTCATGACCAATTGCTGCTACTGATTGTTGATTGCCAATATTTTTGGCTGTTTTTATTTTTACCACAAACCTATAAGAGAGCAGTGTAGTCATCTTTTGTGTACCAGGAATTATGTCTTTGCACTAAAAATAAACAGCAATGAAAATCTATACCACTTTTTCCACAACGAGTTCTTGTACTTAATTTTGAGTACTGCTGATATCGAATACCATTATAATTATTCTGTTAAAATGGTAAAATTTTAGAGTATTGCATTTTTCCGCTGAAATACATTTGAAAATCACTATAGTTGGGTATAACTCCAATATAATTTGATAAGTACCTTTAGTATGTACTACTCCATCTTTGCAGACTGCCCTCTGCAATAACTGCAGTGAGTATTATTTTACTTTATTACCACTGCCACACTTTGAGCATTATAGACATGCTATATCTCATTTAAAATCTCTGTTGTCAATTGGCAATTAATGCACTTTCTTTATGGTTTAACTGTTCAGAGTTCACTGCTTAGAGGAGAGCTGTGTGTCAAAATAAGATGCAGCACAGTGGTATCAGCTCTTGGTATTGGCAGCAACAGTATGAGTACTGGCACCTTTTATTGGATACTGGTATTAGTATTGGTGTATCACTAAAAATCTAGGTCACTGACTTTTCCAGTTATTTATGAGTCATTGAAGAGATTGGGCAAGGGCAATATAGTGTCCTGCCCAAACATGCTGCTCCAGTGTTCTTGTTTTTCATTATTTTAGCTCTTACATGGGATTCTCTGTAGTTTGAGTGCTACTAGACTGCAATTCAGTTTTCAAATACGCATCTGTCTGGCAGGCTAAGTCAAAGCATTACAAATAAATGTCACTCTACATTATTAAACAAATGTCAAAAAATGATTGTAGATCCACTTGCCAACACAGCATATAGCTTAGATTTAGAACAAACTTTACTGATCCAGTATATATAAAACAAAAAATCAAATGGCAATAAACTGGGTAACAGGTATGTTGACACTGTATAGGACATGCTTTCATAGTTAGTGATCACTGTCTCAGCTGTCCTACTTTACTGTCCAGTTTTGGCATCTTCTGTGGACACTGCAATATCTCACCCAGGGACTGTACATCTGTCTTGTGTAACAAAACAGGTCTAGCCTTGTGAGGGGGATGAATGAACACTGAAGGACGTAGAGAGGTCATGGAGGGAATTTCAGGGCAGGAAGGAGAACTCTCTGAAGTCTTGACTGAGGGGTCAAACAGCTGGACTGGCACCAGACAAGCACAGATGCAGTGTTGAAGAACATATGTTTACGTGGGCTGTGGGTGCTATTGTAATTCTTGTATTTAGCTCAAACTGGGAACTATCTGCAACTTGTTTGCTCATTGGAACAGTTTCTCATATGTCAACATTATCACACCCATTTGCCTTCTTTTCCATTTGTGATGAGTGCTTGTTTTTCCTGAACACCACAACAAAAAGCGGGCAAACAAAGCCCACACTCCACTGCTTCCTCTTAACATTTTGATCCATAAAAGGCTGCATGAATTTTGTTGCCTCTGGAGTTATTTTTCCACAGTCCCACCATGTTTTCCGCTTCTGCACATCTTTAAGGGGCTGTGGGTGCCATATGCTTAATCAAAGTTTGGACAGCATCAAGAGTACTCAATGGGAGTACCTTCATTCATATTTTATGGAATAGCAGACCAGTAGGTGTTTCATTATGAATAAACCACAAGGAAAACACACAAAAAATGCAACAAGCAAACAGCATTAGTGTGGCTGCTCCCTATTCCATGTTCAAGGAAAGTAAAATAAAAATACTTTGATGATGAATGTAACAAAGATTTAATCAGAAAATATTCATGTTTGTGTGACATGCATGAAACAAAGTCCATTCAGATATTTTTTTTCCCTGTTCTGAAAGGAAAAATTGCTAAAAAGAAAAGAAAATACAGATATTAGCTACCAGTGTGTACAGTTGTTCACAAGTGGCAAGGGCCGAGTGATCAAAACTATTTTGAAGTGTGGAATATGGCATTTAAAGTTGCTGAGTTTGCAAATATGTTGTTGTAAAACCTCACAGGGCTCTATTATGTTTGATGCTACTGTTGAATATAGATGGTGCAATTTATGCACTGTGCCTAGGAGTAGATGTGAAGCAAAAGAATCAGTTTTCCAAATAGGCCTCCTGTATGTGTTATTATCCAGGATGTTGGCATGTTCAGCACAAAATACTGCTTGACTATTGACTCTCTGGTAGCAAATTGGGAGAAAGCCAAGGTCAATATGTTTTGTGTTTCTGCTCCCAATTACATGGTGAGGACTGGAGTCACTAGAGCAAGAAGCATTATGGTTCTCCTCTGTTGTTTTTATTTACTCTTATTAGCATATTTATAATAGCCTGTAAGACATAAACAAGTCAAGCTGTACCATGCATATACTGTAATTGTGTGTGCATTGCTATTCTCAAGGTCATGTCTCTTCTTCCATGAGATCTGTCAACGTTCTGTTGTCTATAGGGCTGCATGATGAGGCTGACAATGGTAAAACATGTTGAACAGGATTGATTAGAGACAGCAGGAGCCCGACTGAACACTAGTGTCTTTATGGAATCTGTAAAGGAGCCAGAGTCAGCTTTGCACAACTCTGGTCATTTAATCCACCAGAACAGGCCCACACATAATAACCTACCTGCTCCTGTTTAGTTTATGGACCAACTGAAGAAATACTATAATTCAACTGTGAGAAATATCACATCTGTACTGTAGCAAAACCGTTACTGTAGTCTGGTTTCTCCATTTGGATTTGTTTCAAAAGAAGTTAATTGTCCTACTGCCAACTACTAAATGTATCATAATCCCTAATCTTATTTACTAATGGCATATACAAACTGCTACATTGAGCACTACACCAATCATTTACAGTATTTATGAGCTGGGTTTGACATAAACTTTTTTTCTCACTTGCCACTGGATCTAGTGTTTTTCAAAAGTGACTTGCTGTTTGGGTTTTATGTAGCCATAGTTACGCTGGTGTATATGTGATGAAATATAGCCCAACAGTTCAGGCTTCAAAATTAAAGCTGTGTCATAGTTTCATGAAAACTATGCCTTACATTATAGTTGAATAAGTGGTTTACATAAAATTCAACTGTTCAGAGGGGTTGTTGAGACTGTGTTAGGACCACCAGCATGCTGCATCAAACTGGGATAGTTTACACATGTAAGTTTGTTTTGAGGTCTGCATTGCACTGGGAGCAACATTAAATATCACAACCTATTTTAGAGCCAAAACTGAAATTGAAATTTAACCATTAAATCAATATATGTACATGACTTTATACAAGTAATAAGAAAGAAAAGGGTAATAGCTGGTTTCTCATGCATGATAGGTAGTGATCTATGAGCATCATCTTGAAAAATTTATTGAATATTTGTTTTTTAGGACATGGATTTCAAGTTTTTGCACTAAGGATGTCAAGATTATTGGTTTAATCAACCAATCAATCAAAAATCTGAATTATTCAGGCCATAATATAATAAGAGCTAAATAATAAATCAGATCAGTTTATGTGTAAAAACCTTTACCTTTACACATACAAAAACTAAAATTTGTTTGTCATCTTGACTTCCCTATTTTGCACTAAATGTTAAAATTATAGTCTTTTCCTGATAACTTGTGTTTCCCAAATTCCACATCATATCATCTTATGTCACATGCCGTTCTCCATACCTGCCACAGTAGCAGGGAGCCCCTGTGTTCTGAGTCATTAGACCCTGCGGCGTTGTGTCTCCTGTTATTGTCCACAGAGACTAACATGTGCTGCTGGTGTCGTGCATTTGACAGGAACAGATTGACTCAGCCCCCTCCAGGGTTCTCCTCTCTCACCCTCTGCACCTTTGATAGCTTTTAAACCCTTTCTTCCTCCTATAACCCTATCCATGCTCTTGCGGTCTGTGGCAGTCCATTTGAATATGTCTTTCTTATATTTTCACACATCTACAAATACAAAAATAGTCACCTTCTTCCCTGCTGCGCTACATACATTTTAGCTGTCAGAAATAGTTATTGCTGTAGGGAAACGGCCATGTTTTATTCATGTGCCACCACTTACCACAGTATTGCCGTGTGTTTCTATGCATACCCCCATGGAGCTCCTATATGTATTCCAGGGATCCTTCAGCAAATGCATGATGTTTATTCCCTTTGACCTGGATCTTTGGAGAAGTAAGCCATGCCAAGGCAGCGTGGGTGCAGAGAGGCCCTAAATTTGATCAATGGGGCCTAGGGAACCGTGCAAAGGAGTCCAGGGCTGATGGCAACGCACCTAGGAGCACCTTAGAGAGAGAAAGAACAGGCATAACTTTCAGCATAAGAAGGTTTTCCAAAGAATACAGATCTCAGTTTTCCCACTCAGAATAAAGATTTTGGACAGTTAGTTAAGTGCATAGCTTTTGTTTTACGAGTTAAAAATACATAGTCATAAGAACAGGTGTATCAGGGGAATATTTTTAGGAAACACGTAGCCAGTTTCCCTTCTCCTTTCCTTATGTAATGGAGTGAATCATACTTTCTATCAATACTATAAAAACATGCATATTTTTATCCTGTTAACTGTAAAATAAAATTGTAAATACTGTAGGTTGTTTAAAATAAATGATGGGTGATCTAGATACTTGATACTAGCTGATATATATCCCTAACTGGGAAGTATCTGCAGTGTGTTCGTACACTGGAACAGTTTCTCAAATTAACCGCACTTGGATGGTAGAAACAAGACTGTTAAGAAGTTTGTTAATGAACTTCAATTACAAAAAATACATTCTTCTGCAAGTACTTTTTAGGCTTGGTTTTGCCATTTTATTTGTATGTTTTGACAGCTATGTGCCTCCATCTCCATGACCACCAACAATCATTTATCATTCATGTTCATACATGCAAAAAAATGGGTGAAGTGTCTTGCTCAAGGACAAAAAACATTCATAATGATAAGGATCACACTAGCACTTGTTAATGGGCTCCACTTAGCATAGTTTTGAAGGCTAACCTTCAAAACTATGAAATTCAGAACATCTGTCAATAATTACACTATCAGTAATCTTAAACAAACTTGCAGTTCATTGCGTTTGTAGCCAACTCGGTTTTACTGTTTCAAGTGCTTATGCCAAGACTGCGTGCTGGCCTTAATCCACTGACACCAAGCCACTAGCGTTATGAACAGTTTCCCATTAGTCAAATAAGCCTGGAACAATATGTCGATGTGAATATGACTCCTCGCTGATGTACTGGACCACTAATAACTAACTCTTGATGAAGGCACTGTTAGTAACTCTCCCCATGGGAAAAAGCACTGTGGGTTGTGCGTACTGCTGATAACAGCCATCTGAGCAGCTCCGAAATAGCAGGCGAAATAGAAGCACTTTTACCATCACCTTTGAAGTATGTGTTTACCCTTATACATAACAGGGGACAAATCATTTTCAAACTGTCTTTTCCATTCAAGCCTTTGTGTTTTCGTGGGCACTTTACTGTTTATTGCTGCAAGGGGGACACGAGTGGACTTCGAACAGATAAGGACACTTTTTGAACTGGACTTGACTTAATGTTTGTTTGCACAGTGGTTTTGTGTAGAGTGTGGAGAGGAGAGATGGGTGGAGTGTGTGTTTTTTTGTCTATTTTTGCTTTCGCTATGTATAATTTCAAATATGTGGCAATTTTTCTTGTGTCCTCTGCATAGGTCACAAATATATGTGGATCCGATCAATTGGCAGATTCAATGAACAGCCACAATGAGAGGCAACAACACGTGCTCTACCAATTTCACCCTTCATTTACACTGACCACAAGCGGGGGGCATGTCCGGACAAGACTGAGCAGGCTGCAAATGGCTGTGGTGATAATAAATACGCTGATGGATGTGCCCGCAGAGATCCAGAGGCAACAATCAAGGCATTTCAAACCATTATTCAAATAAACCCAGAGTGAAAATCTCGATAGTGTCCCCAAATGGCCCCACATATAAAACTACCCCAGACAGCAATAGTACGTTCTAAAGTTCATCACTCACCTTAGGTTCCATTTTATTTCACATCTCTACTTAAACTAGAGGTGCTTTTGTGCTTTTAGCATTTGGATCTGCATGACCTGCGCACATTATATTATCTTAATTTGAATAACACATTACTCTCGGCCGCGCTGTTTATTGGTTCCCATTTTTCTGGACAGTAAATTCCAGTGAAACTTTATTAGTCTTGCCATTATTTTTTCCTTGGTTGAATGGTTATTAAAGATGCACTGTATAACTTTTCTGATGGGGGTATGCCATCTGTTTGTCTCCATGGAGATCTTATTTCTTTGTCTGGCATGTAAGGTATTAAATCTATCCAGCATTTATTCAGTTACAGCTATTTTATTGTCATACAATGGCTAAGAGACTAGCACTCACACCTCACAGCAAGAAGGTTCCAGGTTGATTCCTTGTGCCTGCGCCTTTCTGTGTGGAGTTTGCATGTTTCTTCCCATGGGTGGATTTCCTGTGGGCACTCCTGGTACCCCATCAATGAAAAAACATGCAAAATAGGTAAATTTTCCAGCTAAGATAGTCCTGACCAAGCCTAGCAATGAGATCACGGAAATGGGTCCCCGAGCTGCACTACTACTGAGGTGATGTCTCAGCGTCATTGAAGGACGGACAAATGCAGAGGACAAGTTTTCCTACAGGAACAGTAAAGTGTACCTTAACCTTAGAAAAATAAGCTTCTGTTGTACTGTGAGCATGATTGTCTTACTGAACTGACCCATAACCAGGCTACTGAAAGATAACTACAAAAATAATTGTTGCATTTTACATTTTCGAGAGGTTTCTATTTCTGTGTGGCCTGGATTGAGAGATAGAATGGCAGTGAAAGATGGTAACCTCAACCACAGAGGGTCATGCAAATATAATTTTAATATTTTTCCATTCTCAGAAATACAGGCGACTGGTTGAATCTGAAAAATTGTGAGTTGTTGTTGTGAAGGTCAATTTAGGTATCTGTAAATTGTATTTGTGGTTGCTAAATGTCCTTCTGTGGCTGTACATAAGCCCTGGACAGCCTGTATTTACGCTATTCCGTCCATAATGGGATTACTGGGGGCATTTAGTCATTTTTTTGCGCTCAAGGTCTCAGTGTGGATAATGGTGTGTTGTAAACAATGTGTCATATTGATTTCTAGTGAATGGCTCATGCTGGTGAATGGGATGATGTAATTATTGATTCTCCGACTTGACTGTGACTAACCCTCGGCCACTGACAATAAGGCACAAGACTGTTAGGAAAACAAGCATAGTCACTGATATATTTTAAACATTCTTAAAAACACTTAAAAGTTGATTTTGAGGGAGGGGTGTGACTGTGAAAAAAAAACAAATTTATGATTAAGGAGTCTTCTGTGTTTTATACATAATCCTAGATGAAATCATATCTGTTGCTTTTTTTCTATTTATTTAAGTGCTTCTTCCCATGTTGAATATTTTATGGTTTGCACCTAATTACAAGATTAGAAGGAATCGACTTGTGGGTTTCTATGGTCGCCCTCAAAGCTGAAAAATTTTAAACCGCAATACGTGCTGTGGGTGTACCCTCATCATCATGGATTTATCAAGAATAAATTACTATAATATTAAAATATATTGAAATGCATTAATATGGTTTTCTAAGTAGGGGCTGACTTAAGATGTTTGAGGTAAATACTAAGCAGGATAGATCACTTGTCGATGTTGCCAGATAACCCAAACCAGAAAGTATACACTTAATAGCAACCACTGAACAATTTGCTTCTAATTTCCTTTTTAATATTGTCATGTATTTGAAATAGAATTGATGCCCTTGAGTCCAGACAGTTGAAATGTCTGTCTCAAAGTGTGGGAATAGCTGCGACTTGGACCTGTCCGTGTATGTTTACAAAGTACAAAGTGAGAGCACATTGGGCTGAGAGAAGGGAGAAGTTTGGCAAAGATGTCACTGATGGATTAACGGACCGACCCAAGGGCCCCATTTGGCCCCAACACAGCACCCCAGAGAAAGACACAGGGATAAGAGCTGGAGTGATTCAGTCAATTTCTAGTCAATCTTTAAAACATTAGATTGGGGTTCACAAAAGTAGTCTTGTTTTTTACTTGATCAATCGACCTACAAATAATCCTGTTTCACTTTGTTCAGTCACATGGCCTTGTTCAATTCAAATGTCATTTCACATTATTTCTTCAGGTCATAACCATAGACCGTATATATAAATGAACATAGCTAACGCGCTAGCAAATAGGAAGTTTGCACCCGGCTCTTCCGGCTCCTTCTGACTCTGGCTCCCATTGACTTACATTGGAATATTGTGGCCCCTCTCTCTGTAACTGCCATGCTGAACCTTGTCATTTTGGTCTTAAAATGGTTATACTATCCTGCTCTACATGATCCTGGTGGGTTTTTTTCTGCTATTTTGTCAAAAAAAAAAATCATATTCATAATATGAGCTATGGGTGACGTCACACTCGCTTAGTCCACTTTTTTATACAGTTTATAGTCATAACACAATTTCATACACAATGTCTATTTTTTATGGTGGCAAAAGAGGTGTAAAAGGCATAGTTAAACAACAACATGTACTGAATATTCTGTAATTGAAAAAGAGAGATATGTTAGCAGTTCAAAGATTTAGTAGGACACAGTGTAAGCAGTGTTTGTTTTGTGGGTGGAATCTCGAGCAACACACACACAGATTCTTCTACTGTATGATAATCATTCATTATGAAATAACCAATATGGCATTGTATGTCTTTGTTTACTGCCAGTGTGAATTTATTCAAATTGATGCACTGACATAAAAGGCTGTTTAGTTTGGTGTGGGACTATAGACAGCTGAATTATGAAGGGATTTGTGCCAAAATTGGTTTATTTTACACCCTGGAATTATCCGTACAGGAGTTTTGCAATATTAAATTGGCCCAAAATACACTCTGAATATCAGTCAGCAGGGTTGTGGCTAGGCCTGTAACGATAGTCAATAAATCAGTTAATCATACAATAACATTTAATGAGCTCGATAACTTTTCCGGCTGTGGTAACTTCTATTTGCAGCTTATTTATTTTTCCTCGTCTCTCTCGCTCTCTCTACCAAAGAGACTGAATGCCAAAAGGCTTAGTGTAATGATGCCTGAATGAATGTGTCATCATATAGAACCATATACCGTATAGACCACAGCCTGTATATATCTATGGTACAGACGGATTATTTGTTCATCAACACAGCGGAAAGCGTGTGCAGACCAAGTGCAGAAAGTGCCGCTGTCTGTGCGGTTAACATGAAGCTGCACCAAACAGTTCACCGCCGTGTGACAAAACAAGTCACAATGCCAAATCAACACTAGTGAGAGGGATATGTCTCCGCCGCCGCCCACATGCGTCAAATGCAGGCAAGTGCGCAAACGACCAGAAGAAACTGCTCAAACCCCAGCAGCCGACATACACCCATACCCGATCCACACAACTGGCCTCGGAAAATCCACTGAAATCAATTAACCGTCCAGCCAAATCTGTTCATCATGATTTCATTACTCTACTCTAACTAAAGAAAAGATAACACCACTCTTACTAAATTTAGAATTCATATTTATAAGTCTGCTTAGTGAATGTGATTTTTCCACTTTGAGTCCTGCAAGAATCCACTATTATTAAAACAGGTAATGGTCTGCACAGGAGGGAGCTGTTACAGTGACACATTGCCTGTCAGTCCAGCTTTATATGGTCCAGTGGTGTAAGAGTGAAGGAGTTGGAGTCTGATTGAAAAGTGCAGTCATAGGAGGAGTCTTTCTAAAGCCCCACTATCCATCACTCAATGTGCCGCAACACGAGATGGACAGTGCTCGGAATTCCTTAGCATCTGTGTCAGCTCTCTTCAATGTTCTTTTCTCCTGGTAATCCCTCTGTCTTCTGAACGCCTGCAGCTAACTCACTTTTCTCTGTCAATGCCAAAACATTTCTGTGTGTACACTTCCTGTTCTGACCAATACCGGAGCCAAGACAACCACCAATTACACTTAAGAAGCCGCAGCAGTGACAGCGCACCCTCCATGGTTTACTTCAGCAATCCCAACCCTGTGTTTTGAGGTTTGATACTCATGTGCTCGGGCATATTATGGGCTGCTGTGTGGTTCAGTTGAATCAGCCCGCTCCCATTTGTCCAGGGTCTTTACTAAAATAAACCATTTCCGACAAAAATGGATCAGAGGGCACAGGTGTGGGTTAAAGTGTTGATTTGAAATGACTAGATTTAAAGTTGAACACATTCGCTTCCTCGAACATGCGTCTTGTCTTGCCAAATGAACCAGCTCTAATTAATTCCTCCCATCTTCCATTTTTGGCAAACTGTAATTAACACTTTAGGATGTTCTACAAATTATTCATTGCTTCCTTTTACACCTGCCTATTATCACATCTGAATGCTTTGGACAGACTTGGCACACTTAGCCTATTTTAGAAGCTGATTGCTATTGGCTGGTGCATCTCAGTGAGAATATTTTAAGCAGTGTCTTGTTTCAGTAAGATGCTTTTTAAATGTACTATACCGTTGACAGTAAGATCTTATATTACATTATAGTTAGCAATATAGAAATTCTTACACTTTAATTAATAATGAATAATGGATCCCGTTTTATATAGAGCTTTTTGGACACTCAGAGATGCTTTGCAGTGCATTATTCATTCACTCCACACTGGTAAGCTACTACTGTAGCCACAGCTGCTCTAGGGCAGACTGACAGAAGCGTGGCCGCCAGTCTGTGCCATAGGCCCCTCTGACCACTAACAACACTCACACACACATCACTTTCATATAAGGCAATGTGGAGTGAAGTGCCTTGCCTAAGAACACAACAACAATATGTTCCCACTTATCAAAGGTAGTGCTGTATTGCAGGGTCATAATAGAGGTTATTTTTTGCTCTTTTGATGTTCTGTTCTGTTATAGCACCAGTAATGACTGATATACTTATACAATGTTTAAAGATGTTAGTCATAATACATATTTAAAAAGTGTGCATCTTATTAACACTTGTAGAACATGTAACTAGCTGTTTTTTCACCTGTTTTGGTTTAAGGTTTATGCATAAAGATTGTGTTCAACAAGCATATGAAATTGAATTTTCTCTCCTAGGTTTAATAGATTTCCAGTCTCAAACCATTTTGCACTGCTTTGATGTTTTGAAATGTGACTAATTCTTTTAAAACAAAATTGCTTGTGTAGTGAAGGAGTGCTAATAAGTAAAGAACATGCTTGAATTGCCTTCTGTCTGGAGATTTTGTTAGCATTGAGTTGTAGCACTTTATGAGGATGTTATTCTCTATATTCTTTCTTTGTTAACTCCCCTTTAATGTGCCATGACGGCCTTGGTGATTTTGTGATGATTTATATGCATCTCATATCTAATCTCTCAGAATCCTTTCTGTGATCACTGTTATTGCCCTATTTGAAACTGAAACTCTTATCGTCTTTCAGTTCACAGGTGCGACTCTGACACTTTTATGCATCTGCTTAATGACAGACTGTGCTCCTTAAAGGGGATGTGTTAAAGGGGTTTGAATAGCACACTTTACAATAACTGCATGTCTGTCTGGTATTTCAGTAGGCTACACTCTGCTTTATGTTGAGTGTGTCTTTGCCTAAGGCTTTATACTGCAGTCAGGCATTACATTATGACCACCTGTCTACTTTACTGGTGGTCCTAATGAAGAAAAGTTTTGTGGGGTGATATCTTAACAACATTATAACAGGTCAGAAAATAGTGTAATATGGGGCCTTTAATAAATTCATCAGTCAGCTAATGTAAATTTTGGTCGACTAAGACACCATCGATCAATTAATTGACTAAATGACTAAAGATCTAAAGTTAACTCTCTCTTCCTCTCTCTTGCTTTCCCTCTCTCTTTCTCTCTCACTCACTCCCACTCTCTATATCTTTCTCTGAGCATGTCTGAATGTCACAAATTGCAGCATGTGTCATTTTACACCAGAAATCACACAATTTGAACTAAATGAAGTAAGATGTATGGACTTATGTAGGAAAGAAAATATAGTTTTCAAGTCCTAGCCTTCAAGTAGCCCAGCTTTGCTTTGTTAACAGAGCTACAAACCCTTGGCCTTCTCTAAATTAGCCTCCTAAAGATGTGCAAGTTTAATTAAAATTCAAATTGAAAATCATGTGAATATATTTTTTAATTTGTACCTTTTTAGAGGTATGAGTTCTGTGTTCCTATGGAGCAGACTGAGAGGCCTTGTTTCCTAATGCTGTGCTTCTGAAATGTGTGGAGGTGCGTTTGGCCGGGACACTCTCCTTCACCTTGAAGATGAAGTACAAGGGTCCTGGGCAGGTTTCTTGAAAACTGGCACCGCAGTGGTTTTTATCTATGAAAAATACAAGTGTTCTTCTTATAGACACACAAGCATCAAGAGAACAAGACAAAGAGCAGTGTTCATTGAGGGGGTCGACGTTATGATAAAACAGGATTGCCTTCCTAGGGGGACGTCGTTCTTTTGACTTTTGACTTCAGCCGAACTCTCTTCTTAGTCTATCTACATCTTAACACCTACCTTTTACCTTTTGTTCAGTAGAGATGGACAATTCCAGGTCAGAAATTATCCAAATGATTTTAGTGAAGGTGTATGGAGCACTTCTGTGTTTGGGAGAAGAATTCAGCCTAAATAAGCAGGGTTTGTGTATTAAAAATGTGTGACTGAAACTAAACAACTCCAGTTATGTTTTTGATGAGGAAACAACAGAACCACTGTATCCTTCAATTTGAGCTCCTCATCAGCTGGCTTTTGCTTTTGTACTTCACTTATTGAAGGACCTATATTACGCTATTTTCTGATCTAAGTAATGTTGTTTTCTTGTCAAAAACATACCTGGAGTTGTGTTTTGTTTCATTCACACATACTTATCACACAAACCCGGCATACTTAGGCCGTATTCTTCTCTTAAGTAGAAACCGCCACCTTGTTCCACCTTGTGATAATACAGGAAGGGCTCCACTGTGTTTTTAAACTCCATAGAGCTTCACTAGACTCATTTGGATAATTTTAACCTTGGAATTGTCTATCTCTACTGAAGAAAATGTAAAAGGTAGCGGTTAACTTAGAAACTACCCCTTCATGATATCACAAGGTGGAATAGAGCATTTTGCAATTTGGACATGTAGTCAGCCTAATCATGTTGAATTACTCAAACATCCATCCATCTTCTCCCACTTAATCCATCTGGGTCGCGGGGGCAGCTTGCTGCCCAATCCTCATAGCACCTGTCCTCCCATGAACCCCTCTGTGGGTGGTGAGCCCACAGGAGGGTGGACGTCATGGTCCTTGATGTTACTCATCAGGGTGCTGGCATGTTTTGAGTTGTTTTGAGTTGATGGGGGAAACCGGAGTGTCTGGAAGAAACCCATCCAGACACAGGGAGAACATGCAAACTCCACACAGAAAGACCCAGGCGACCCGGGGATCGAACCTGCAACCTTCTTGCTGTGAGGCATGAGCATTGCCACTCAGCCACCGTGCCGCCTATTACTCAAACAAGTAACATGAAACAAAACACAACTCTGGGTATGTTTTTGATGAGGTAAGAACATTCTAACATGGCAAAAGCTCACAAGAGTCAATTTTGCATAATATGGGACGGCAGATGCTCTCAGCCAATAGTGTGAAAAATCAGCAATAATGAACCAAGACAAGATTTTAGCATAGTTTATAATTAGTAAATCAACACATATTTTGTTCAAACATTTCATTGTTTAACATCCAAATTGTTTTTTTGTTTTTTTCCCATAAAAGCAGCACATGTTGGTTGCAAGCCAAATCATGCTTCAGCTGTGAAATTTAATGCAATATGTACTGGGTGCAGATTGAAAATAGAAAATGTTGATATTGATCTCCACGTGGATTAGAAACCATGTGGATTTCTGACCTTGCAAGATCTTTAAATCTTGTCCAGTCCCTAGTCGCCGTCACAGTTCTCCCATATGATAGCTCAAGTCATTACACTTATACCTTAATGAATACATTTTCTAAAATATGCACAAATCAATAGTTAATCTGTGTTATTAACTTTACCTGTCAGTTGTTCTAATGGGATGCTTAAAGCCTGATGTAAATGTGATATCTCTGCATGTTCTGGCTGCCATTTTATATTAGCCACATATGAGCTATCATCTATCAGCTCAGATCAGACATCCTTGTTTCGTCAGCTCTGCGGAGATCAAACCATTTCTTATTAAACTCACTTTATTAACTCATCTATCATGCTGCACATTCTGGCTTATTGGCCCCCTGTCTTTTTATTCTAATTTCATTCCAGACTAAAAAGACTCCTGACATTCATTTAGCGTTTTTTATTTTTTCAGCACATTTCTGGTATCCATGTTATTGAAGCGACTGTTAGGATGACCTTGCACCCTATTAAGTTTAGAATGTGTTTTAAAAGCAGACTAGACTGGCTGAGGGTAGAGAAGACATTATTTCTGACTTTGTGTAACCCTCTAACTACTTGCAGCGGTTTGTCTGTGTAATTTGGGCTAACCTAACATTCATATAACAGTATTTATGGTGCCATTAAAGTGCTGTCATGCTAATATACTTCTACAGAGCTCCCTTTGAATGGTTTAACTTACACATGCTTTTAAGGGTCAGATTGATGAGGGACCAGTCATGGGGGTAAAAACTGTTGCAAAGACCAAATTAATAAAGAATGTTATTAAGAGGACCTTGTATCTATTATTCCAATTTGTGGCATATTTTAAGTTAGTAATTTATTTTGGTGAGACTTGCAAAGTAATGATGAAATATTCATGTAATTTTCATGAAAGATCTCTTCTGAGAAGGATAGAAACTTCAACTACTACAAATACTTACTTCTGAACCTTCTGTTATTGAGAGATACTACTACAATTACTTTAATTGCTGCTATTACTACAACAAGAATTTACCGTGCATCAGTCCGGTATCCAATACCAGTATTGGATATCAGCACCAATACTGAAAAATGTACCAAATTGGATATTAGCTTCCTAATATCGCGTTCGGCCATTATCCTAGTTTGTCATATAAATTGACATAATAAGTATTAACTGCTGATATTTGGCCCCAAAAGTCTCATAATGTTTGAATTTTTGCTGTTTTGTACATTTTTGCTGTTTTGTAGTTACATGAGAGGTAAATAAAAGCAACATAACATATTTGGATTTTAAGTTTAGTTTAAAGGAAATAAATGCTGTTATCAATCTCTGCACTGGTATCAGTTGATATCAGGTATCAGCAGATAATCAAAGCCATTGTATTGAAATGGGTATTGGAACTGAAATAATTGGTGCATCCCTAGTTCTGGAACAGGTAGAGTGGACAGAGGAGTCATTTGTTGAATAATTTAGGCAGGAGATGATGGTTCTTCTAATGACAAGATTGTGTGATGTCTTGATAGAATCTTGCTGTCAGTGTTGCTCTCTGCTGTTGGTGAAATTGCATATTCTTAGGCATTCAATCTGTCTCAAATATGACTTGTTTGGTTGACAGACTTATCACTGTGCATCTTTGATGTCCTGATCATCTGTGGTTAAAGGAGAGCACGCATACAGAATGGAAAATGGCTGCAATTTTCTCTTTTGCAAGGTGCTAATGGTGCCAAAAGTGTGTCTATTTCTGCCTAATATCACCGCCAACCCTGTACACACATTATGTCTGGGACATCTGTGAAGTCACACCTGAGGAGCGCTTAGGTGGTTATAGATGGATCGTGGTTCCATTTCACACTTTCTCAGTGCCAGTCGAACACATGCTGAGTGTCCTTGGCTTTCTAAGATTGGAGATAGACTCAGCTCTGTGTATATAAGCACAAACTCCAGAGAATGTAGCAAGTAAAGGGGAAACATTTGATGATATTCTGCTGATTTCTTTGCAATCAATATAACAATAGAAATATAAAGAAATATTTGGTTCTTTATTTTTGCTTTAGACATTTTCTAATAGAAATGGTCCAATAAGGATTTTTTTCATCTGATGCAATAACTATTATATATTTGTCAATCTTCATGTTTTTTATCTTTAGGAAGACCACACAATATTTGGGTTAAAGGTGCACTATGTAACTTTTGGTGCAGGATCCATCACCTGCTTGTCTACATGGAGATGTTATTGCTTTGCCTGGAATGCCTGTCTTCAGTTACAGTTGTTTTAACTTTGAGAAATTTGTACCTAATCTTTCTGTGAGTTTGCTCGCCTCTTCACAGATCTGACCTGTAATTTGGCCTGGTGGCACTACTTAATGGAGATAGATGCTGTGGAATATTCTCTGCAAAGCAATCACATCTCCGTGAAAATAATGTATGTAAGAAACCATTACAACATACATTTTCTGGGATATTGTAAGTGAAAATATAATGTATAATGTAAAGTAATATGTTAAAATGAAACACCATTCAGCAGCTTTAGTCTGTAATTTTATATCCTCTTAAAAGTCCTTGAAAGGGTTTAGTTTGAACCATATTATCCTCCCTCTAGCGTTTTTGAATCAGAGGCGTTGACAGGCGTGAGTCCGGCCAACATGTCCGGGACTCCAGTCAGAGAGAAGGTATGCAGGGGCTTTCAAAACCACTGAAAGACGAGTCAGAGGAGTAAGGATTTCCTATCACACAAAAGCAAAGAGGAGGAGGCTGTGGCGCTGTGGAGGAGGAGTCCTGCTGGGTGGTTATTTAGGGTGTCCCATGGGGGTCTGGCCCAGTGCCCTCTCGGACACTTGACAAAAGACCTCAGTGCTCCTGGGATAATAAAAGCTCCACTCTCGTGCTGAGAGGTGATGCAGGTGCAAGTTGTCTGGTATACAGTGACTCATCATGGGTGCACACTGAGCGGCATTCTGGGAAAAGAGCAGTCATTCGTCCTATAGAGCTCAGTGTTGTGGTCACATGTGTTTGAATGCAGTACTGTTTGCCTGGTCTCCGCCGTATATTGAGGTGAGCTGACAAAAGCTCTTTAATGGGGGTAGATGTTTATATGCGTTAGTGGAGTACTAGGGCCAAGTGGCTCCTTCTTCACAGTATGTAAATTATGGTGACAGAAAGTACTGAAAAAAATCTTAAAGAGGGGGTATTATGCTAAATTAACTTTTTTGAGCTTTCTACCATGTTATAACGTTGTACCCGAGTCAAAAATATGCTTGAAGTGGTTTTCTGAATCATTCATGCATGTTTGAAAGATCTTGTGGTCTCTTCCAGGCACTATTTGAAAACACTTGGTGAATGTAGCATTTTCAAACCAAGAAAAAAGAGAGAAATAGTTTATTGATCCTGAGGGAAATTCAAGTTTAGCTGCAGAAACATTTCCACTGCTCTTTTCAGTCGCCTTTGTGTCTCAGTCAAAGACCTCAATGCAGTTTAACAGGAAGACTGGTCAGGTATAGGGTCAGCAGATCTGTGTTAGTTTGAGGTGAGGAAGAGCAAAAAGTGTCCCTCCTTTGTGACCTGCAGCCCGGGCATCGCAGCAGTGTCCAGGGAAACCAGGTGAACACAACAGGAAAGGCCTTAGGAAAGTAGAAAAGGAACATGGTGATCCAAATATGTTGTCTTAGCAAATAATTCCCCATAGAAATCTAATACCACTTCTTTAAAAGAAAGCAAATTGTTTCTGAACAGCCTTGATCCATATCAGAAGTAGGAAAGGATTACTGACTTACTTTTATTTTGAGGTGAAAATTAAATGCTATTGTATAACAAAATATGTTTTAATCATGTGTGATGAAAATTGGTATTAAGTAGCAAGCCTCAGTATTGGAAGTTTAGTGTACAGTTCCTCTTACATATTATCCTTTCCCATTTAATATTGGCACAGGGTATCATCTGTTTTATAAAGGTCAATTATTTTCCAGACCCTTTTCTGTTTATGATATTATTCATACTCTCTCAGCTTGGAAACAACATGGACAGTTTTATGAAATAGACTCCACTGGCCTGATTTAAGATTTATTATTAGTATCAGCATCTTCCCCTGGTGTTTGACCCTTTAGCTAGTGCTAGTTTGTTGCTTCTTCATACTTAACTTCCTGTGCAGCCCTAGTTAATACTTTTTAGCGTATCGGTTTATCGGCTATCAGCATTAAATAATCAGGAGCGGCCTATATTTGGTTTGGACCAGCCAGCTAAAGAATATGCATAAAGCTTTATTTGAACACTTACAGTAAGTACAAAGAGGCTACAGCACAAAATGTTACTACATCTTTCTTATCCAGTTTGTAATAAAACAGGGTTATGGATGATTTTGCTGCAAAAATTAAATTATATAATTTATGGAAAATGATAAACATCTGGCCTACATATCGACAATATCACTAAGCTTGTGACACTCTCTTGGGATTTCTCTTCTCTCTTATTTCCCCCTAAATACAATTTATAATATTTTTCTCACAGTAATTTATGGGAATGTCTACTTGACAAATGGAGAACATTACAGAAGTTTGCACGGACAAAATCTACTTTCCTCAGCCATAGGAATCTCCACAAGTAAATTTATGTACAAGCTTATACTCAAGAGATAATTCAGTTAATTTATCTTTGCCTCAGAGTTTTGAATGCATACGACTGCAAGTAGTTACTAGCTTATCTCGCTTAAAAACAGATTGCTGCTTTATTATCCTCTCCTTTTTTTTCTTTTTCGTAATTTAATTCTAATGGCAACAGCCATCATAGGCAATTTATAAAAATAGCTTATTAGCATCTCAGTTCGGCTTTCCTCCTTAAAATATTACTAAGACCAAGAGGACAGTCTAACCAGGAGGGACCAGAGCAGACATGGCCATTAAACCCAGTGACCTCTGTCCAGTAAAAGAAAGAAACAAAAAGTGATAAAAAAAAAAGTGTTTTCTGTTTGCATGCCAAGCCAATTTACATTCTTAGAGGAGCAGTGTAAACTTTGCATTTGTGGCATGAGGAGAAAGTTGATTACTAATTGTCTTTAACTGCTTAATCCCATTAGAGGCAGTGGGAGCTGGAGCTTATATAGGCCTGGAAAGCATTAACATGAAGGGAAGAAAAGCTAGTCTGTCGCATAAAAACACATGGTCTATATTGCCTCTCTCTCAAAAAAAGAAAAAGAAACACTGGAACTATACATCCAGGGTCACGTTATCATGTTTTACTGGTTGTGTTTTAAGTTAAGTAAACTCATATGCGTCTTCTGCTCTCAAAGTTGTGGCAGTGTAAGAGTCCAATGAGGCGGAGTAGCTCAACTGAAAAGAACCGTCTCAGGAGGAATACAAAAGTACATGTTTGGTATTCAGGGAATTGTTGCAGTAATAGTGAGCATAAATCAGCTGTCAACTGTGTGAAGAGGTGTTTCATGCTTTGAGGAGTAGACTTTTAAAGTGATTTGCTCTTTATATATGGTCTAAAGCAGTCTCCTACAGGTGAGCATTGATATGGGTAAAGCACACTTTTCAGTGTCTTTACCTCAATCTGAATACTTTTGTCATCCACTTAAAAAATCAGTACCCAGATACTATTGATTGATTGATTGATTGATTGATTGATTGCTTTTATTTTGAGCCATACAAAATAGATTATCATATACAATACTATGTGTATATGTTTTTTAGACACTGCACCCACACTGGGTGAAATAAACATGATATACAATTGATATCCATCCATCCATCTTCTCCCGCTTAATCCGGCCGGGTCGCGGGGGCAGTTTGCTGCTGTAATATTTTTTAGAATGATGTGTGTTGTGCATTAAAAGAGGCAAGGTATTTTGTGGACCTGCTGCCAGAGAGGGGCAGTCCTCCAACAACAGGACCACCCTTTGCCAAGTGTCCTGTTCTGTGCATTAAAAGTGACAAGAGTTTGACAGTCTGCTGTGAGAAACTAGAAAGTCAAAACTAGATGCTCATTCAAGACTGAGATAAGTATACTGAAGAAATATCACGTACAATACAAAGTCAGCCCTTTGACTTGGGGACTGAGAACAATCTGGATCTATATCAGTTCTTATTAGGTATTTTGTGTTGAAAATTACATTATGTTTAGTACTGACTTTTCAGTTTTTCAATTTCTTACAGCTATTTGTCTCATGGCCACATTGTTGTTTACCTGACAGGTTCCTTGGACTGGTGTTTGGAATGATTGAGTTGGACAATGATGCTCTGGTGCATATAGGAGGAATAGGAACTCACTATGTGCATCTATTTCAGATGGTGTGAGATGCAATGCCATTACTCTCCATACAAATTAGTGTTGAGGCATTCATGCTTTGCTTTACATATCTGCAGCAGCAATCAGCTCCTTTCAGTCCCATTTTCCCTGTAAAATCTATTCAGGCTTCAATATGTGGTAGAGATACAAAACATTTAATTCAAACGTCCAACAAGTTATCCAATCTGTTTTAAAAATAAACATTTTTATTAGGGCTGTCAAATGATAATCTTTTTTAATCGCGATTAATCTCAGAAATTCCATAGTTAATCGTGATTAACGCATTTTGAATTGCATGTTTAAAATTGTGCTATTTTGCATTTCAAGACAGTTTTAAAGCCATAACGTAAAGCAATTCTATTTATTACTTGTTATTTTCTTTGACATGTGATCATCGACAGGTCTGAAATGGTAGTTTGTCAGATTTGAGGCTCTTGGCTGGGACGCTCTGGTTGCTGCACCGGGGTGTTTAGCTTGAAGATGCTAACTTAGGGCATTTTCACATCGCTAGTTCAATTATTTGGTCCACACCAGGCAATAAAATTATTATGTAGCCTATAGGCTTCAGTGTGGTCCACTTTCACACCGGCAAATGAACCAAAATTGGTCCGATTGACGTTTCATCAATGTTTATCCATTATCCGCCCATTTTGGGGTCAGCCCCGTACCTCTGTCCCTAGAACTTTGTAAACTCACTGCACATGAACCCGGAGCAGAAACTCTGGGTTCGGGTAACAGTGATAAAGACTCGGGAGCTTCACCTGTGCTGGTTCTGAACCCAATTTGGTTCATTATAATTTGTTCTGAGTGGTCCGTCCTCTGCGCACTTGGTTCTTCCCGGGGAAAGCACCGAACACTTCCCGATCCAACTCATCTGAGCCTGAACCAGAGCTGATCATCGCGTTAGAAGGGACAAAGGGCTGGTGAACTTTAATCGCGACTAAAAAAAAATTATCGCGTTATGGATTGCATTAATCTAATTGCGATTAACGCGTTAACATTGACAGCCCTGGTTTTTATTTTTCAGCTGATACTCAAAATTGTCTCTTTTGTCTCTTCAGGGGATTCTTACTCCTATTTGCCAGTCGACTCTGGCGATGAGGACTCAGCAGTGGATGTCAGGCTCTACAGTCATCGTTGGAGAAGATGGCTCCCTCCAAAACCTCGAAACATGGACAGCAACAGAGCAAGTCCGGAGCAGGACCAGAGCACAGAACCGGAGGAGCTGGGAGGCTTTCCTGGAGTGCTGTCTACAGAAGAGACAGACAACAGTTCACAGATAGAGGTAGCACAACACACACATAATAGCTGAACTATTGATAATGTGTTAATGTATTGTCAAAAATATCTAGGCAAAACAGCAAGCCACATATATTGATATCAGTGTAATGGCATGGGCTTCTTCAATTAGGCCACAATTATTTATAGCAATACACTGTTATTGTACAAATGATTATCCTGAAAGTCTCACAAATAAACCATTTTTGAGGCTGGGAAGAGCTACTGCTGTCTAAACATTATTTTTTATGAACAGTAGCAGTATAGCTGTGATTAAAGTCTCAAACTTACAGACACATGTGCTTGTTTTTTGATCTTCTGGGGAATTGTTTACTAAGTAAAAGTCTGTTTACACTTTGCTTTACTATATCATACTGTGAGGAAGAATCCTAACACCAGGGAAAATGCTCTTTATGCATTTTCCACACCATTTAGAGTTAGCCTAAAAGTGATGCACAAGTCTATCAGTGGGGCGTAATTAACCAATAAAACTTTCTGTCTCATAAAAAACTTTGGCAGATATAAAAACCCCAAAAGATGGAAGTCCACTCAAAAGCTGTTGCTGTAATACTTTCTCAATTCCAGGAGGCATTAGGAGTTTCTGGAAGAACAGCAATAATGAAAAATAAGGCCCTTAAGGTTTAATATGAAACTTTGCCTATGACAAGGCCCTCTCATATTCGAACCACCAGCCAGTATTGTGCCATTGTTGAAAGACCCCTTGTTTGTCTCTATAAATATAAGACCTCGCTGGTGTCCCTTTGACACCTATAGACCTATACACAGTCATGGTGCTGTAATGATGGGGGTTTCTGCGTTTAGACAGCTTGTTAGTCCCCCCTTGGCCTCTAATCATTCTTAGGTTCATAGTATTGTGTCCCTGAGGGGAAGGGCGCTTTGAGCATCAGCTGTAAACAGTCAAACCCAACCTGCTAGAGATGCCCATGATTTTGTCCTCTCCCAACATTTTCCGCTGCTGTAAAAATCGTGGTCACACGCATTCTGTTATTTGTGAGATTTTTGTGTGACTTGCACCAAGGAGCTTACCTGACAACATATGGCAAAGGGAAGCATACAGAGACTTGAGATAGGTATTAAAGGAATTAAAAATAGCACATGTTCAACTAAGCAGAAGAACAATGAAAAGGACCTGTATCTTGTCATGAAGGTATTGCTTACTTGTCTCTATGAAGATGTTTAACTTATTGTGGAAACTCATAGATGGTATATGGACATAGCTAACCTGCTAGCATTCCAAATTGGAAGTGAGGTCAATGAGTTAGGGCTGCGACAAAAATTAAATTTAATAAAAAATGTTTCACATGGATGTCCTCAAGTAGCTTCACATCAGCTTTATCTGGGTCCAATTCCAAAAAATTGTGTATCTGCGATCTAAACAACTAATTGGTTAACTGAAAACAATAAACAAAAGAATCATTCGTTGTTGCAGCCCTAAATGAGTGTTTGCTGCAGCTGAAGCCATTAGAATATTCGCCAATGTGCAAGTTTTGTTTATTTGAGAGCAGACAGTGGGACGCCTAAATGCCTATAACTCTGTAGATCGTCTTTCCGCCCCATTACCACACACTACACTGTCCTACTCTTATAAAAGGGGTGATCCACTTGTTGAGCAGTTTCAGGTGGACTTAGCCCTAAACTGTGAGATAGTAGAGATCTTGCCATTTACCCTATATTTGTATATGGTCTCATTATTGGGGCAGTTGTTGGCCAGTTGTTAAAGTAATGTACTCAGCTTTAGCTCTATTAAACTTCCATTTTGAAGAAATAATAATAATGCATCAGTTTTATATAGCACTTTTCTGGACACTCAAAGACGCTTTACAGAGCATTATTCATTCACTCCAGACCTGGTGGTGGTAAACTACTATTGTAGCCACAGCTGTCCTGGGGTGGACTGACGGAAGCAAGGCTGCCAATCTGCGCCATCGACCCCTCTGACCACCACCAACACTCATGCACACACCACTTTCATACTAGACAATGTGGGTGATGTGCCTTGCCTAAGGACACAACAACAGTTTTTGTAACTGGCCCCCACTGTGGCACCTGGAATTCCCAGTGGTCTCCCATCCAGCCCTGCTTAGCTTCTGAGATCTGACGGGATCAGGCTTTGACAAGCCGGTATGGCCACATGAGAAAAACTGCAGCTGACATGTTCCAGGTTTAATGTTGGCCTGCATTGTTTAATTATGTGTGGACTCCCATTATCCAATTAAAAAAAATATATGTATACATATATATATATATATATATATATATATATATATATATATATATATATATATATATATATATATATATATATGTATACATATATATATATATATATATATATATATATATATATATATATATATATGTGTGTGTGTGTGTGTGTGTGTGTGTATATATATATATATATCTTCTTTAAATGGTATTTGTACTCTAATGTTCAAAATCACATTCATAAGTTCAAACAGCACTTACACACTGTTGCACTCAGATCACCTGCAGCATTCCCTCCATGCCACACAAGCCAAGCTCAAGGTCCTGACCTGACAGTGCTGGCCCACAGCCTTTCAAAGACCATAAGCAAACCTACATTCCATGTACTTAGTATTCGATCAGACACTATATTACACATTGTGTTTCTGTTTCAACACCATTGGGCATGTCTCAACTACCTAGTATTTTTTTAGCTCATATAACCTGACTTTACACTGATCCCGCTGCAGGTCTCCATCCAACCAAAATCACTGCTGCTTTATAGTCTTGTCGAAAACTGCTGTGGGCTCATTACTGTGAATACTGATTCACACTGCCCATGGCATGTCTTATTGAAAATAAAGCTCTATTTAACTCTAATTCTTTTCTCTCTCTCTCTCTCTCTCTCTCTCTCTCTCTTTTTTTTTTTTTTTTTCTTAGAAATATAGATATGGTTAATGTTAGGCAAGGAGAAACTATGATTAAAGCCAGAATCAGTCTCTAGGAAATGAATGAAAGTCAATATAATGTCCCCCAGAAGCATAGAAACCCCACCTGTGTGAGAGTGAATGTAGAGCTGCATTAAACAGAAAACCACTGAATCACTATTGGTGGTTTTCAGATTATAGATTTTCAGATTATGGGGGGCAGCAGCCAGTTTATCCTCTTGATAATATTCAATTCAAGAGGATCATTTCTGTTAGTGGCTAGACCCAAGTCACTCACAAGACCCAAGTAACTCACATATTCATTTTAGCTGTCCCACATCTATATGAAATAATCTTTGTCTATATAATGTTGTGATGTTCACCAATATCTAGCAATATGACAATATCATAAAAATATGGCTGTAAGGATCACACCTATTACATTATTTTGTCATATCACCCAGTCCTAATGTGCAGTACAAGGGAACATCTAAATCAGGGGTGTCAAACTCATTTTGGTCCGGGGGCCGTATGCAACCTACTTTGATCCCAAAAGGGCCGGATCAGAAAACTCAGTTCTCTCTTCAAGTTATTGTATTTTTCTCCGTGTCTCGTAGTGGTGTTTAAGATTATATTCCTCGAGCAACGCCACTTGTTCCAAACACACTGAGCACAGATTTCCCATTCACCTCTGTCAACAAATAAGAATTAGACTATTTTTCTTGGGAAATCCTGAACTCAGCATCTGCTTTTCTCATTTTTTGACATTTTGCTGATGAGGGTCACGGTCGACAGTCAAAACGATCATCCTTTAAGAGCGTTTGGAAAGAGGAAAGTCTTCATTTGTGCTGCTCTGGTGGGAGTTGCAACGTACAGAAACGCCGGAGACGCTGCTATGCTAAACGGTGCAGAAAATTAACAGAAAAATCAGAAAATTTTAAGTATTTTAATAGAAAAATCAGCCGAGGGCCAGATTAAAGGTCTTGGAGGGCCGGATCTGGCCCCCGGGCCGCATGTTTGACACATGTGATCTAAATTGTCTGTTGTTGTGAATAATGGCGATAGTGGTTGTCTGTTAGCACAGAATGGATCTTTTTTTCAGGACATGCTCTTTAAATGAATCCATTTTTACATAGCTCTATTTTAGCTTCTACCAACATAGTTTTTCCTGTGCTGGCATCTTGAAGTGAATACGTGATTTCAGTGTCTCTTTACATGTATTCTATATGTATTGCTGTATTATATAAAAAATATATCCCAAATTTGAAGAAATGGACAGTACATCTCCTCCTCCATAGTGTATATAGTTCCAGTAGCCTACTTGGGTTTCTTCACACATATATGAAAAATACCTTCCAGCGGCTACAAGACAGGCCAGTCAAATGAATAATGGATCAGAGATGTTATCAGCTGATTTAAGTGGTCCATGCATGAGCACCACACCCCTTTAATGCCCTTTCAAAAGGACTCTAAAAAAGCTGTTTACTTGACTGTGAGCGTATCCAAGTGTGGCATTATAAAAGAGGAATGGAGGAAGAGCTAGGCCTGACATGTGCCATGATCTCAACTTATGGGAGCAATCAATTATTGTAAAGTAAATAATATGATACGATGTTTGTGCACTTAAAGTCAAAGCATCACATACAATGCACCTTCTTAGACTTTTTTGTTTGGCTTTAACAGAGTAAAAAGAAGGGAGTTTCCAGTCTCCTGTCTATTCACTACATGTATAATTATCCTCCAGTGCTCAGGACCATTGTTATATTTAGGTGATAATAATGTGTAAGATAAAAAAACCTTTGGGGGAATATCACAAACTTGAATCAAAACAACTGGACTTAAACTTTTTCAGGCAACGTTTTGCTACTAACTAGGTAGCTTCTTCAGGGTTTTGTGTTTGTGACGGTGGCTCCAGATGTTGGGGTGGGGCTAACAGGCGTCAGTCCCCACTTACCATTTTAGTAAATCCAGATTTGCTTCAGTTAATATGGTGGGAATCTAGACATCAGGTGGATCCAGGAGGGTACAATTGTGAGCTAGTGAGATTGTTTGCAAGTTCAGTATAGGAGGAGGAGAGCTGCATTCCAGTTTGTCACCAGGTCTAGGGACATGGGGCTGATACTTCTTTGTAACATTTCTGGTGAGGGGTCCACCACCTCCTTTTCTCTTGCCTAGAATGTTCCATAGTTTATTGTTTTATTGCTAAAAAAATACCTTGGAAAACAAGCATTCTTACCATGATCAGACTCGCTTCTTGGCAGATCTGGCCTGTTGGCATACCCTACCTGACACTGTGGAGATACATAAATGCATACTGTGGAACATTTCAGGCAAAGAAATTACAGCTCCACGGAGATAAGTTTGTGGTGTGCCGACCACCTGAAAAGTTACCTAGTACATCTTTAATCTGCACTGTCTATATATTTAGTCAGAATTTGCTTCTATTGTCCTATATAACTGTGTAGAAGCATCCACTCCCCCTGTAAACAGCCTGCTGCTCATCCACATAAAGAGCCCCATATCTCCTGTACTGATTAGCAAAACCTTTACAGCCACATTTACATGCACCCCCTCCACAAGTGTCTTGTTTTGTATTGTTAAGTGAGACTGCTGAGTAAGACAGTGCCGTGGAGGGGACAATATCAGCAGCAGTTGAATCTAAGATGAGAGGCTTCTGGCACTGTTTGCACAAATTAATCAGATGAGGTACCAGGCAGCGATACCTCCTGAATCCTGATTTATCTATGCACTGCACTGTTGGGGATGAGCAAAGAGATGATGAAAACAAAGTTGTTGCAGGATATTTGTAGGATATTTACTGAAGGATTTATTAAAGATGGGATATTACACTTCTATGGGGTATTACACAGTATATATTTAGATCACCATGTTGCCTTTTATTGTTTTGTAAATGCTATAATTACCATAAACAACTTTTTTTTTATATATATATAAGTTTTATTTTCCTCCTGTGGGCTCACCACTCACAGAGGGGTTCATAGAGGGGGTCAGGTGCTATGAGGATTGGGCAGCAAGCTGCCCCCATGACCCAGCTGGATTAAGCGGGAGAAGATGGATGGATGGATAGATAGATGGATGGAAGTTTTATTTTTATTTTTGACACCCCCCTGCCTTTGTTCCCCCCTTTCAGAGCGCTATCACAACTCAACCGGTGTGCATTTTGCTAATGAAACTACTGCACATCACGTTTAGATTACTCCATCATACATGGATGACATCTAAAATCTATTCAGGCATGTTTTTGATGAGGGAATAATGTTATAACATGGTACAAAGTCAATTTAGCATAATACCCTTCTTTAAAAAACGATATGCATTTATCTAACAAGTGAATTTTGTTGTCCATGTTGTTTACTTCCTTACATGGAATATGCATCCATGGCTGTAGGACATAACCTTTGACTCCATGTAAAGCAACACATGCATCCTCCCTAACTGTGCTCAGGAAACAATAAAAGGCAGACAGACCGCACCCACGTGCCTTATAAAAGTCTCCTATAAAAACAATCTGAAGTCTGCAGCCTGCTCTCGACTTTTAGGAGTGGAACCAATGCACTTTAATGAACTTCTTACTTTGTTAATTTAACCATGCAGATTGCATCAACTTGTGCTTTTATGAAGACTAAAGAGTGGAAGAATGTGTATGCTGAGTCAGTTGATACATTATGATGCAATATCTTGAAATCTGGGGATGTAAATTTGCTGAAAACATCCTTGAGGTGCACAGACTCAAAATGCCTTTTCTTCCATAATTACTATCCATTATTATGGTGACAATGATGCAGTGGTATCAAGATAAAATTTCAAACTTGATAAATTTAGGCAATAGAATGTGATATTCATCATTAAATCTTAGTACCTTCTTTATATTATTTAATATTATGTGGCCCTATACTGTATCTACACATTCCCTGTAGGCTCCATAGTGGTTCATAGGTGTATACTAGTCTATGTGGCCTTAAACTTGTTCTGATACAAGATTACTCTAAAACTATTCAGGAAAGGTTAGTAGCCATGCTCTCAACTCTGAACTGGTCAATATGACATTTTAACATAATGTCTGTTTTTTGTCATTCAGGAGGATACATACCACAATTACTACACATCCAAAACATACGGTCCTTCAGATCCCATGAGCAAAGACTTGTGGGTAAATGTTGACCAGATGGACAAAGAAAAGGTGAAGATCCACGGAATTCTGTCCAATACGCACCGTCAAGCAGCGGTAAGTTGGATGGAAAAGTTGTTTGGGCACAGTCAATTCTGAAAACTCTTCTAGTCATTTTTATTTATGAGCTTTTTGAATAGTTGTTTGTAATTCAGGGTAAAACTGTACGTGTAATACTAGTTTCCCTCTGAAACATAAGTATTCAAAAGTAACCACATTATTCATTATTATTATTCAGGAAAATGTGTTCTATTAAATTTCAGTGTTCACAAACCTTCTCCTAAATCTGTATTTTTAGCTACATGCTTATAATAGCCATGCTGCTAATCCTTTGAAAAAGGCTCCACTGGCCACTGTTCAAAAGCAAGCTTCAAATATTCTTGTTCTTTGTACATGAAAAAATGTATTTCAATTCTAAATTTAATTATCAAGCCAGAATGAAATTTGCTAGCATGTCCTTTTTTAATGTAAATTTTTTGTATACCTTTGTGCAGCCTAAATACTTTAAAGTCTGGATAGCAACCAAAGTGCTGTCAGCTAATATGTGATGTAGTGCGGGGAATAGTAAACCATGCACTTCTTTAAACTTTGGAAAGCTTTAGTGTGAGAGGTTTGTGGGTTTAGCCCGTCACTTGTGCACGAGCAGGTGACTGGTGTGAGGTGCATACAGATGAAGACACAAGGCTGGGGTGGGAGAGGCAGCAGTCAACCTGAACAATGGCCCCTACAATGGAGAATAGAGCTCCCACATTGTGTATTCTGCTCCTATAGCTTCAGTCATGTAATGATGGATTGAACTATACTGGTTAGACGGAAGCTGTTCTCTCTAGCTGCACAATAGGCAAGTCAGGTCGGTCATTCCTCAAATAACAAGGAATGAATGTGAGGTAACGCTGATTTTGTCTTAAATCAATAGGAAAAACTTGCTACAAGCCAAGACCATTTAAAAACCTGGATAATGTGATTGATATATGCTACATGTGAAAATTTGCTGAGCTTGAGCCAGTGCGTCAGACAATATAAAACAAATGTATTTTTTATGATGGGGGTTTAAATCCAGTGAAACGGCGCAAACCTCAGTGCTAAAAAGGAATGGCTGCTCGGAGGTGGCACTGTACCGCTGCCAGCCCTTTGGCCTGGCCTCTGAGAGAAAATGAGCCCATGAGGTTGTAAAACTAAACACAGGCACAGGGTCAACTCCAGCAGAGAGACAGGGAGAGGGGAAGTTGTGAATGGTCTGTGTGAGGCTTGTGTGGTAGGCCGCAGGATTAGTCCCTCCAATGTAGTCCAAAAACATGCATGAAACGCCTTGTTTACTGTGCGCTGTCCATCTCTGTAACATTCTGTGGCTCTGTATTGAGCCCACCTCTATAAGATTTTAAACAGCGTAGGGAGTGTGCTGCTAATTTGAACCAGGGTATTTTATAACCTTTCAGTTTTTAAAGCCAGTTGGATGATGCTAAGCTAATAAAAATGAAAAAGTAGTTAAGACTGGTACCTCATTACAAAGTCAATTACATGAACTCACGGCATGACGGCAAAGGATTTCTTACTGAATATAACTGTGCAATATATTACGTTTATTACTAGCAATTCTCTTTTGACATTCAAAAACTTGTCACCGATTGTTCTTTGTTTGAAAGCCAGAATGAGTTGCAATCATGCACACCAGTATTGCATTAGGGTAAAATACTGTACATCTTGTGCTGTTATTCTTTTTAAGTAATGCATGATAATAGACTGTTGATCTGAAAGGCAAGTTAACATATCATAGCATAAGAATATTCATACACAAAGTCTGGAATTGCAGTTTAATAGTATAACAGTGACTTGTATGATACATGTTGTCGCCGATTGATCAGGTTCATTTGATACTGTTGCCATAGTTAACTGTATTTTAGTAACCTTAAATATCGTACACATGTCATCTTTCTTACCCAGTCTGTTTTTCCCCTCACAGAGAGTGAACCTGTCTTTTGATTTCCCATTTTATGGACATTTCCTGCGTGAAATCACTGTGGCAACTGGTGGTAAGTGAACACAGCTTTCAGACTCTAAAGCAGCTATTAGTATTATTATTGGAAATACTCTATGTGCTTGACAGATTAGACAGTTTGCCAGACATTCCTTATTGCAAGGTTAGGAAAAATATCTGTATAGTCATTTTTGTGGGAAATTCCCTACTAAATTACAAGATCTATGGTTGAATAGCAAAAAGTAATTGTGCAAATCACCAAGTGCACTGTACCAGCCAAGCAGCTATAGTGAAGCATTTACACCTCGCTGGGATTGTCGGCTAGACAAGGGCTAGAAAAACAAACCACTCCCAAGAGTCAGCACTGAGGACGGATCACTCAGACTGGAAAGAGGAGCGGCCGTGCCAAGTGTCCAAACAGCACACCCTGATAGAACCACTCGGATAAGGGGGAAATAGATGCTTTATGTGTGGCTTCAACACGTGATCCACCGGGCATGTTTGCCAGAGACTACAAGGCTATTTTCCACTTGAGTCTTGACAGCAAAAACCACAACACCACAACCAGCCATTATCACATCAAAAGACCAAAGAGCCTTCTTAGCCAACTATTTCAACGACGCTGCTATGAAGATAATAATAAAGTATGCAGCATAGTTAGCTTAATTTCATGGATTCACTAAAAGTTGGCATCAGTGTGTAGGAATAGTGACTTGCAGAATGAATGCCTAGAGAGGACGGGAGATAGCTGAATTTGCATTGCAGACACAGATGGAGGAATGAGAATGGGGAAAGCTATCTACTCCTCACAGACCTCTGGGGCTTTTGTCTGCTGGGCGTTTCTGTTCTTATGCCTCTGCTTCAGAGGCTATCACTCTGACTGTCCTCTCAGCAGACAGCCTCTCCTCTCTGTATTCAGCCACATTTATACTGTAGAACAGTCCTCAGTCCAGTTAATATGACACTGATTGCACCTTATGAACTTACATCGCCTAAATGCCACAAACTCCAATTCACAATTCACAACCCATCTAGTTATTCAGTGGGAGAAGGTCTTAAATTAATGTGAGGGTGTTTATGTTACTTTATGTTACATCAGAAATCACTTTTATTGAGGTGCCGCAAATTTGTTTAGTATAATAAAACTGTAAACAAAATTCTGTTTCAAGGACACATTAGTGCTACACAGCCTGATTTATGTTTAGCTGCTATCTACTGTAAAACTCAGTGAATGTGCTTTTCCACAAGACAGTTTGCTGATTGAGATTTTGGTATCCAATAGAAATGTTGCAAATGTTATCATATTTTTTTTCTGTTTTGTCCACAATAGGCACCTGTAGCAACACCAATGTCCACTAGTTTTTTAGAGGACTTAAAGGACCTGTAACTGACTTTTATTTCTTCTAGTTCAAGAAAATGTATGCTGTATAGTATATTGTAAAAGCAGCTATTTGTAAAGAAATTAGACTTAGTGCTAAGTGTATTTAAAAATTGTAGGATGAGAACCTTTAAAGCCGTTTAAAAGCTTTTAATTCAAGAGATAAACAATATTTAAATGGTCATTTTGAGATGTATTTCAATACACACTTGCCGTACTTTATTGTAGCTGTACAAACTTTAAAACAATGCACTTTTGAAGGATGAAAATAATCTCAGAAATCCTCTTTGTGAACTAGTCAAATCTGGCAAAGTAGCTCAATAGGGAATGCTTGTTTTTGTCTTTGAAGCCTGTTTCTGTAAAGCACACAGCCTTCAGACAATGTATGGGCAGCAGACTGGGAGCACAGCCAATCGAAATATCTGAGCTTTAGTGCACTTTTATGGTTTTTGCATATAGTCAATTAGGGATTAGTCTTTAAATGGATGACATTATAAGAGTCAAGTTAAGCCTGGGGTGCTACTTTCTTGTGAGCCATTGCTGCTGTGGTGAACAGAGTATTTTGTCAGTTTCAAGTGTTAACAGCTTTACATGGAGAATTCTCATATGATAAAACATTCTCATGGTTTTTGAGCATTGATGTAAGAATGTGGGGATTACTCTGCTCAGACATAATAAAATGTAATGACCGACGGGTGACACTTGGGTTTACAGTGTATATTTAGTTTGTTTAGTGTGTTTTATGGTCATGAGACAGCTTGTTTGTGGTCAACATAAGGAAATTCATTATCTGTCGAGATCTTAGAATTATGGTCATTAAATTATGCATGTAAATCTGACAATGATATTTTCTGATTTTTACCTTACCCTACTGACACAAAAATAGTTGACTATGTTATTCATTGGGGGCACGGTGGTTGAGTGGCAACACTCAGGCCTCACAGCAAGAAGGTTGCGGGTTCGATCCCTGGGTCACCCAGGCCTTTCTGTGTGGAGTTTGCATGTTCCTCCCCGTGTCTGGATGGGTACTCCGGGTACTCTGGGTACCCCATCAACCCAAAAACATGCCCACACCCCTATGAACTAACATCAAGGACCATAATGTCCACCCTCCTGTGGGCTCACCACCTGCAGAGGGGTTCATAGGGGGGGTCAGGTTCTATGAGAATTGGACCCAACTGGATTAAGCGGGAGAAGATGGATGGATGGATGTTATTCATTTTTATTCACTTTGTCTAATGTCTACATTAGATGTATAGATTAGATATATTGCATGTAGAAGTATTGCTTAATCTGTGTTGCTCCATGGCATTTGGCAACTTGTCTTATCTCCATAATGCCTTAAAAATACGCATCTCCCTGATGCCCTGTCACGTAACTAGGCCTCGCCAAGCATCACCTGCATGTATCCATGAGATAGCTATACTGAAATGTATTTCCATGCTGTGGAACATTCCAGGTAAAGCAGTATCACTGGAGATAAGCAGATGGACCAGAACAGTTACACAGTGTTTCTTAAATTTGATAATACTTTGGCATTTAGAGCCACAGATCAAATCATTAATCCTAACTTTCCTTTAGTGAAAGTTGTATAATTTGGCTTTGCTGTTTCTATTGAAAACCATTCAATAGTATGCATATAAAATATGAAGCATATATTTAACTTCATTCAATTGTACCTGGGCTCAATTATTAAAGTTATAGTTAACTAGGGTACCCTGACATTGGGTTATAGTGACACTATACACTATAACATTATGGTTCATTGAAAACGGTGCTGTTTGAACAAAATGACACAATCTCTGAAAACATGCAGCCGGTTGTAACTGTGGCGATATCTTGCATAACTTTTATTGTCTGCTGTGCTATTTCGGATGCCAGAATGTCAAATGGCACCACAATTTTAGCCTGGTACTCGCTCCTGCCCACTCATATTTTCACTTGACCTTTTCATCAGCCACATAAAAGTTATTGGATGTCAATAGCAACTACTCTACCCATTTTTTAGGCTCTGTGTTTTTGGCCAGGGAAGAATCTCATTCAGTGTTTACATCAACAGTTCTGTTTTTGTCCTCTGAAGGCCATATAATGAATGCAAGAAATTGTGCTCCAATAATGCAAAACATTTTTAGACCTTTACATTAACTTTTTAATTTATTAATTAATCATTGCATTCATATAGCGCCTTTCAAGACACCCAAAGTGCATTACAGTTCATTGTTTATTCACTCCGCACTTGGTGGTAAACTATATTGTAGCCACAGCTGCCCTGGGGCAGACTGACAGAATTGAGGCTGTCAGTCTGCGCCATTGCCCCCTCACCACCACCATCACTCACACATACTCCATTTTCATACTAGGCAATATGGGTGAAGTGTCTTGCCTAAGGACACATCAACAGACTTTGCCACTGGCGCCCCCCTGTGGCACCTGGAATTCCCAGTGGTCTCTCATCCGAATACTAACCAGGCCCGGCCCTGCTGAGCTTCTGACATCTGACAAGATCAGGCTTTGATGAGCCGGTATGGCCACTTGAACTTTCAGTATTTTCTGTCACAAGCTGCTTTTGCTTCTGCAGAACTGTTTTAATCTAATCTAATTTTGGCTACTCCCTTTTTCATCAGAAGTTATCACAATGAACCAGTCCATTAGGATTTGGCAGACTATTACCCCAGATGTCCTTCCTGTCAGAACAATCCACATAATGTGGACTGCAGTGGGCAATGGGGAATGGGGAAGTGTCTTATCTTGGTGCACAATGCCACAAATACCTTGTCTAACTATTTACCAGATTTTTTCCCACAAGTGTTGTTTAGGAACCTTTTACAGATGTGAAATATCCCCTGTTACTTATCCTTTCTTTTTCCATGTTGACATCCATTCCATGTTGACATGACATCCAGTTAAGAAGAATAAAACTACATACATTGTTTATATATGGTATATAGGGTGAGATGTTAAATAGATTGGTCATACAGTTAAACAGAAATATGAACATGTATGTTGCTTGAAATTGGAAATGGATGAACTCAATACTAGTATATTTATGTGAGTACTGTATTGAGGTTCCAATATACAAACATATTTTTTGGATTTCATGATACAATCACCTATATGTAGTAGGAAAAATACTTTTTAACTATTTAATTTCGGGCCTGTCGTATTATACAGTGTTTAAAAGACACAAGAGTACATAAATGCTGCCTCTTTCCCTTTATTGGCCGGCCTGGCCTTTCCCTGGCTTTAGAACAGCTGCGATCAACAGAAAATATCCTGTAAATTAAACTTAGGAACAAAGAGCTTGTCCAAACACGGCATCCAATAAAATGAAGATTTAGACAACGGGGCTGCTAATTCCTGTTAGTGATTTTTTTCCCCCTTCCAAGCACATGGCTCCCACATTTTTAGCACTTTGAAAGGCTGGCTGACCACCTTCAGAATGTTAAATAAGTTGCATTGTGAGTTGGTAGGAATGAAATGTGCTGCTTTGTGTGTGGTTTGAAAGTGAACAGAGAAATGGAGCGGTAGTAGAGGAGAGATAAGAGATGTTTTTGTCAGGGAAAAAGATGGAATGTGCCGGATTGTGGCTCATTTAAAAGATTAGGTTTGTGTCCACATCAGATACAGAATCTGAGATGAGATAGTACACCTGCACAGTCTACATGTCGGTATCTGCTTTCGTGACAATACATTCATATAGAATTACATATTTTGTTCTGCGATGTTTGTATTTAGGGTCTAAACACGTGGGACATATCAGGTGTTACGCAAGCCCCTCTGCAGTTTTTTTTAAGTATAAATGATAGTTTTACACCAATCAAGAAGCAATTTGAAAAAAAAAAGTTGAAAAATTACAGGAAGTGGAGGTTTCTAAAACACACATGACATCACGCTAGAGAGAATTCTGTCCAAAAAATTTTTTTTTCTGATACCATACATCCATTTCAGTTAAATTAAATTCTTATTCTTATATTTTTTGTCTACATTACAGGAGTTTTGCTGGGAAACAATTATGGAATTCCCTAGTGTAATGTCACAATTTCCAACCAGGAATTGAGCCTAAAAAACTTTGGAAAACGAGTGTGAATGTTTTAATATAATGATCTTAACCTGTATTTTAATAAAGTCAATAGTCTAACTTTTCATAGGAACTATAAACTTAGTGGTACTTGGTGTGTCACTTTGTTGGTGGTGGTGGGTGGGTCAGAACGTCGCCACTATCAAAATAAAGCAATGACATCTCCATGGAGACAAGCATCATAAAAGTCACAAAGTGCACCTTTAAATACACAACCTCCACACATAATGTCAGTGGTGCAATAATGCTAAAGTTCAAATCCTGTTCAAAAACACTGATGATTTGGTGAAAACAAGTCACCAGTGAAATAGTCTTTTTTGAGCAAATGTCAGGCTAATGTCATCAGAACGGGTGTGTTTTTCTGCAGTGTTTGGCCTTATTTTTCTCAAGAACATTTTGTTTACTCCAAAGCAAGGGCACCTCTTGTTAAAATATTAGCTTATAAATTACTTTTTTATTTGCATGCCTTAGTCAATTAATTTAACAGTAAAGTATCTTTGATTCAGGATTATACTTTCTATGGATGTCATTGCTCTGCCTAGAATCTTCCCCAATATGACATTAAATAGCTCTTACATTTATAAAATTACAGGTGGTTTTATAGCTCAAAAATATCTAGAAAAACAGGAATTCTGACTGTGAGCAGGGTCGCCTCTCCACAAATCTGACCTATAACTTTGTCTGGTTTAGTCTCCATGACAATATAAAGGTTTAATACCCTAGTGTAAAACATTCTAGACAAAGCTCTAACATCATTTGACAAACGTGCCACCAGAAAAGTTACACAATGGCCCATGTTGAAAATCACATTCTTTTGTCTATAGAAGAGTGTTTTTTATTATTATCATGGTTTTGGTATTGAGTATCTAATTCTCTATCCTCTTTGCACTTTTTCCTGCTTTATAGACAACTAACTAACTAATTCTCTTCTCCCCTTGTTTTGCATATAGACACGGTGTTGTCAGTACATCTATGCTTGGAAAGTAGTTGAAGATTTCCCATATGTTTTGTTGGAGCTGGTTTACATTATGATAGATATGCTCCTGCCACCCCCTACTGTGTTAGCAGACAGACTCAGCCTTTGTAGCTTTGCCCTCAGTGAATTCTTGCACAAGTAGCTGTTTTTTTGTTTCTTTCTTTTTTTCGTACATGTCTTTTCCAGTTGCCCCCAGGATGCGTCCCTTTTCCATAAAACGCAGTGAGCACTTTCAGGTGTCAGTCAGTGTGTAGAGAAAGTGCTGTGAAGAATTTTACCTGCTGGCAAGTCTCCTCTTCCAAAACAAATAAAAGTAATTTCAGTGTGTGCAGAAACTGAAAATATTTAGAAACTCATTTTGCTGACTGTATGAATCTTTTGTCTAGGGGCAGACTGACAAGAACTTGATTTGACACTGTATTTTTCAAGCAGTGAGAAATCTGATCTCCTCCTTAAGAGCTTACCTCAAGATTCTAGCCCAAACATGTGTAGGCCAAACTATCACAAACTAGGAAGTACTTATTTTTCCAAATATGGATATGTGGCCATTATGTTGCATTTTATCTCTCAAGCTGTTTCACAGTATAATTAGACAAGGCAAAGCTATAATACTCAAATAAAATATAAAATACCGTACAATACAATACATGCAATGGGTTTAAATTTAAAGACTTTTCCATAATACCCCACATAAATTACATTGCAATATTGATTCTGACCACCATTGATTAGTCACATACTCACACAGGCAAAGTGAATTAGGTGTCTTGCTCAAGGACACAACAACGGTATAGTCAGACTAGTGAAAGGACTCTAATTATGAATTAAAGGATCCATATTACGCTATTTCTGATCTGTTATAATGTTGTTTACTCATCACAAACATTTTGTTTCAGTCACACATGTTTAACACACAAACCCTCCATATTAAGGCTCAGTTCTTCTTTCAAACAGAAAACAGCCTGTAGAGAATCCTTTGGCTAATTTCAGCCCTGTAACTGCAAATCTTTACTGAACCAAAGATAAAACGTAGCTGTAGACTTGGATTTGAGACAGACTAATAACAAAGCGTTACTCAAACATGTGTGAATGAAAGAAAACAGGTATGTTTTTAATGAGGTAACAACATTATAACATGGCTTAAAGTTCATAAGAGTTCATTTTGCGTAACATAGGACCTGCAATAAAGCTTAGATTATTTACAGTTAATAGGTTTTCCAAATAGTTTTCCCCAAAGAACGTATCATTCTCATGTAATAGGCACATTTGGCAGTGGCCTGTGCAGGATCACTCAGCTCAGTCTGCAGCCCTCTGGTCGCCTTCTGCTCCTGATCACAGATTATGGCACTAATTAATAGCTCTAAGAAGTCTCCTGCAGCGTGGAGGCACAAAGACAAGTGATGGCTGTTCTTTAATGAGCCACTTTTAACTCTGGTCCACCGGGCAGTGTTGTCTGCTACAAAGAGGGTTCATTTAGAAAGCTATTATTGCAAGACAGAAGAATGGAAATGTACTAAGGTGTGTTTGTTCCACAGGTTTTATCTACACAGGGGATGTTGTTCACCGGATGCTCACAGCCACTCAGTACATCGCTCCACTGATGGCCAACTTTGACCCCAGCGTCTCCAGGAACTCCACAGTTATCTACTTCGACAACGGTAACACTTTTCACTGTATGATTTATTACAATGCAATACAATTATGGGCTGTTAAAATGGGTTATACATTCAAGAACCATTGTGCCATAAGCTAACACTTGACAGCTCTCATACACAATAAGGATTATGCTGAGTTTTAGTCATGTGAAAAGTGCTAATTATAGTTTGAAATGTAGACGCTGAGACTGCAAATGTGACTGCAAATGTGAAATTTTATTGTTGCTCACAGAATATAGCCTCACCACCAACCAGACCTATTTCCTTTTTAGCATTATAACTGCTCAGTTTTTATAACAATCTCTTTAAGAAAATATAACCTTTATTTGCACCACAAATGGATGAATTTCAAAGTTGCAATGAAAAGTTCAAGAACAGCAGGACAGCAAACATATGCAATCAAAAGTGTAAATAGAAAGCTAATATAATAATAATCTAATCTGCAATTTAGAATTAGAAATACTTTGAATATTAAAAGGATTTAAAATACAACACTGTACAAGGGCAATAAAAATGTTGGCTTTTGACTATGATTTAATGTTTCTATTGCTTCCTGTTTTTGATTCCAACAGAATTTGATACAGAGATAGCAAAATATGCATAAAATTGTAAAGCCCAACTCAAAGACTAATTCCTCACACTATCAAATATCCCAGTTGTCTAAAAGGCTGCCTCTTTCGATTGCATAGGTTTTTTTTTCTATACGATCTCCGAGGACTATTATCCATCACGCCAGTCATGTATCTAGTCCCTGAGCCGCAGACAGAGCCACAGACCAGCCAGTGTGTCCGAGGCCCATTGAGTGACAGGAGTCGATTCACAGCAGCCTGCTTCTCTGCACGCTGTCCATCCATCACTGTCCTGCCAATACAACACCAACAACAGCACCCATATATTCTATAGGTGTTGTGTGGCCACTGGGGTCTTTGTGTAGGTTATAAAGGACTAAACTGTTCCCGGAGACAGTGTTGTGTATTGTGTCTGACAGTGATGAGGAGGTGAAATGATATAGTGGTAGTTTCTGCTCAGTCTGTTGTTTTATTCTTATTGTTACAAATCATTATTCATTCAGAAGCGCTCTATAAATAAAGTTTGTTTGATTGATTGATTGATTGATTGATTGATTGATTGTTTGATTGATTGATTGGGAGGTTCAGAGCCAATGTCTCCGTAGAAGCATGTGGTTTGCTGCAGAGTTCAGATATTTGAGGAAGAAATTAGAAAATGTGTTGTGCAAAATGGCAATGGCAAAGATTGAAAACTGTGATTAGTTTACAAAATGCCACACCTCTCAGCCCTGGGTTAGCAAGTTTTAATCAAAGATTTCAATTTTGTCATTGTCATGTTTTGCTCCTATGGCTGTAATCAGTAATAGACTTGATTAAATATAAATAAGAACTACTGATTTGTTTTAGTGATTGCTACATTGATGAATGCACAGTGACCATAGATTATATGAGATAGTTGATGCAGTAATCTCACATAATCTTCTCAGTATAAAATAAAGTAACGTAGCTCCAGTGCTAAAACTCATTACTGGCTCAAATGCAAGTTAAATACTCATTTTCAACAGCATAAAATTGGAACAGAACAGAATATCACCATGCGGTAAACACTTAAATTACAGAGTGGCCCATGCAGAGACTTTCCATATATCTCCCTGTGTTGTATGTGAAAAGACAATAAACCATATGAAAGTGAATCTACCACAGTGAGATTGCAGTCAGTAAGGGTGGTCTATGGGTTTTTGCTGTTTGTTTTACTACTGACAAAAAGGTTAGTGTATCTCAATGCCCCATCAACTCAATTTGATGTTTTAGCCGGAGAACCCCAGATGGCAGCAGAAGCAGTCCCCTCCTTATTTTAAACCAGTGCAACAGGAATTTCAAGTTAGCAGCAATTTGGCACTACACTCAATCTTCTCTCCTTATTGCACAGTGCAGCACTGCCATCGTCATTCATTTTGCACTGCACGTCTACTACAAGATTAACATGCATGTTTACAGGGTCTCAAATTTTCTCTGCTAAAAATGCACAGTTCGTGTTCATCAACACTGGGGCATGGATTAGCAACAGATTTATTATGGGGTTTCCTGTACAAACTGACAGCTGCGTGCTTCGACCTTGCAGGACAGGAGGTAAATCTAAACATGCCCTGGGGGCAGAGAAATGGATGAGTTGTGTTAACAAACCGTTATTGCTCTGGATCACAGCCAAATGACTGTAGCTCTAAGGGCTCAATAGATTCCCCCAAGTCCACAGTAAGTCTGTGAAGTGTGAAGAGTAATGCGCTAAGGCAGGAGTGACTGCAGTCTCCTGGGACAATCGTGTTGATTAACTTCTATAAGCTGTTGGAAAAACATACAGCCTTAACTTCTTTCAAATTCACTACTTTTTAAAGGATAACTTCTAACTTGTTTCACCTAGTTTTGTTGCTGGAATATTTTGATTTTTATTCATAGTGATCACTATAGCATCGGCTCTGTTGTAGGCCTATGTTTGATCCAGTTATAGTAAACACAAAATATATACAGTACTCTAACATCTATTCTAGCATTCTTATCAATCAAAAAATTGTTAGATTTGAACAATTTCAGTAAAACTAATTCTTTTATTTAGAACATTTTTTCCATCATTACTGTTGTGCTACATGCAAAAACTTTAGATGACAGAAAATCAAATGCCTTATCTGAAAATAAGTTGTTTTCTCAGCTTCCTTCAACACTTCAAACTTCATCTTAAATCCAAAGTAACTCCTAGTGAGATTTGTTTTTGTCATTTGTCTTTGACACAGTTAACTGCTATCTCCAGCTCTGTTGAAGTGTTTCCATATCTGTGCCAATCCTGCTTTCCTGTCAGTCACCACACACCCACTGTAAAAAGTTTGTTTTGTTCAGTGATATAATGTTTCAAACAAACATGAAGTAACTGTAATCTCCTTTAATCCACTCTCCCTGTACTTTTCTAATATTAATGTTTGGTTTTCATTTTAGGCACAGCTCTGGTGGTGCAGTGGGATCATGTCCATTTGCAGGATAACTACCACCTGGGCAGCTTCACGTTCCAGGCCACGCTGCACAACACAGGGCGTATCATATTTGCATATAAAGAGGTATTTTTGTATCTCATCTTAATCTTTGAATTTGTCATCTGTGAGGTTTTTCTAATTGTTATGCCAGCTAGTGTCATGGTTAGAGTTTTCTTATGTCCTACTTATAAATCGGTGGACTAACTCACCCAAAGACTTGAAATAACTTTAAAAAACAGCCAGTTTCGGACTATAGACTGCAACAAGACTCCTTTTTTATAATTGTAAAGCTTATAATAGGGGTCTTCATATCATTGTTATATGTTCTTTTCACATGAGCTCAAAATTATACATGATTGCACTGCTGCTACTGATGGTATAATAGCTTTACTTAGCTTTGATAAAAAAGCATGAATTATGTTTCAGTCCATTATAGGGTTATCAAAAGTATCGAGAATTAGCTACTGATTGATACTAAAACTAGTATCAAAACTAGATACTCATTTGAGCAAATACTAAAAAAAGTCACGCGAGTATAAGACCACACACACTAGTATACGCCCATGGACCACTATGGAATCTCCTTGTACAACTGGGATTACACAGATATAAAACTGCATGATAATATAAAAGAAAGTACTAATGTTGATTACACAAGAAAGAGTTGTTTTTATTTTCATTGTGGTATCAATAATGATTATTGAGTCTATTCCTTATTATCTAAATCGAGTTTGAAATTTTAGTATTGTAAAACACTAGTCCATTTTATTTCTTATAATCTTGTTTTTCTTTGTTTTTCTAAAATTCTTAAAAAAGGAAAATAATTATGACATAAGGCTATTCAGAACTAGTATTTCTGTCAACAGTGTGCCTTGTGTTTTGAATACAAACACTATTCATACCACATACGCACAGATATTGCACAGTAAAACGAATGAATTGATTGAATTTGCAGCACTGTCACGCTGCCCCTATTTCCCAGGCTGAGCAGCAGAGCTGTGGTCATGGTAGTTGATTTCTGCATATTGCTTTTTCAGATTCCCATCGAGGTGTCTCAGATCAGCTCTGTCAATCATCCGGTGAAGGTGGGCCTGTCTGACGCCTTTGTGGTGGTGCACAAGATCCAGCAGATTCCCAGTAAGTGTCATCTCAGCATGTTAATTATACATATAACATCTATCCATGAAGAAATAATCAGGACTGCTCAAATGAAAAGGGTTTACATATCAAACTGCTGATGATGCTGAAATGTTTCCAAGTTTTCAAATAAACAAAAAATATATATATAAATGAATGGGTCAAAATAATGTTTGTTTTTTTGTTTTTTTTTAAACGGGACAGTGCATGTTAATGAACAGACAAGCATATATAGCATGAATGTGAACATACCGGATTTTAGCAGAAATGCTAATTTCCATCCGTTGTCCCAAGGGTTGGGGGAAATAGTAGAATAACGTACAACACAGTAAACACTAATCCACTATACACTACAATAAAATATCTAAAAACCCTTCTAGTATATATACATCTGCCTGCCCATTATTACCATAAGTGTACCAGCACTCACACATATCCATACAGATTTCGAGGCCATTTACAGATTCATTCAATATATCCATTACAATTTATATATTACATTACAAGTGTGTGCTTTTTAATTGGACTTTAAATGAGTTATATGTGGAGCATTCTCTTATTGTTTGAGGTAGACTGTTCCATAACTTTCCACCTCGGATTGAAAGTACAGCCTGACTAAAAGAGGTGCGCCTGTATGGAATTATTACGTCACCTCTAGTGGTGGCCCTCGTTGTCCTCTGTGCACCAATACCACGGTTAATAAACTCCCCCAGTGGAGGTGGCGCTAGAGAGTGTAGCGTCTTATAGATTAGACAAGTATTTTTTTTTTGTTAATTATATTTTGAAAATCTAGCACCTTAAGTTTTCTTAAGATGTTACAATGATGATGAGATTGAGGTTTTTTATCAAGTATTTTCAGCGCTCTTTTATACAGGATTTCTATAGTTTTGAGAAGTGTGGAGCAAGCAAGTGACCAACTTGTTAGACAATAATCCATATGAGAGATAATCATAGAGTAAAAGAACATCTTGACTGCATTTAGGTTTAAGTTATTTCTGATATATTGAAAGTTTTGGATATTAAATGTATTAACTTGTGCTACTTTTTTAAAATGACTTTTGAATGATAATGTAGGATCCAGTATTACTCCAAGATATTTGAATTTCGTAACCAGCTCAAGTTCTATATCATTAAGAAATATGTTCGATCGATGTGCCTCTAGATGGCGTTTTGAGAAGTACATACAAACCGTTTTCTTAGTGTTAAGTAGAAGGCAGGAGTCAGTGAGCCATTTGTGCACAGAAGAACATACCACAAAGGCTCTCAGTAGACCAAAGGTTTTATTCTTTGCCTGGACAGTTTAATCTGTCTTTTACTTGTTTTTAGAGTCTTTAGTACATTACAATTCTCAGAAGACCTCTCCCAAGACAGTTATTTTATTAATACTAGACAGAACTGAAAAGTGTTTCTTCTTTTTTATCATGGTGTTCTGTTGAAATATGTTCGTGACAAGTCTAACGGAAATCTTATTGTCTTTCTCCACAAATAAACATCTATTACAATTTGGTGTCATTTAATGATTGCTGTCTGCACTCCCTGGCTCTTTGTTTAGTATCCAAAGAGCCCATCTGTTTTGCTTTAGCCTGGCCTGTCAGCAGCTCCTCTACCACACGACTGCACCTCTGCTGGGGCAGAGTGGGCAGAGCTGTGGGCACCCCTCCAGATCTCCTCTGTCCCACTCACTACTCCCTCAATGGCTGCGATTTGGGCCCATTAAATTAAAAACAAATGCAACTAACTTAGAGGCACTTTTATCCTGAGGCCTTGCTACAGTAATGAGGTGTCAAAAATGATTGATTCACTAATTTAGATAGCGTGCGCATAACATGGGGAAGCATTTATTTGTCAAATTTAATATTGAACAAATGTAAGGAGGGGAGGGGTACGATGTTAGCAGAGCTGTCTCAGAAAAGAGCTTGTGGGTTGGATTCTTGAGCCAGGTGACAGTCCCCATCATCCTTAACATGCACAGAAGCGTCTTTCCTCCAGTGCTCTTGACCATAAACTTAACCTTATTTTGAACCATGAACTGTGGTAACCGCATCTGTGCCCCAGTTGCATTGAAAGATAGGTCAAATGCAACAAAATGCCAGCTCAAGTATATAAAGGCGAATTAATTAATATTTTGGTTAATTTCTTTGGATCTGATGGTAGCCTTTAAAGAACCTTGAAAAATGGCTGAACATTAATCACGATAAATAATGATAAAAGACAACGTCCTCTCACTCAACAAAATATATTTATGGCTAGAAGATAAATTTGTTAATCCAGTAGTTCAGACCTTCTACAAAAATGAAATGCATTATTTTAGCAGTTCATATTTCAGTTTTCCCTCAAATGTTGCTTTTGATTGTGTTTAATGTGAATGAATGTGAATGTGTTCTGAACTGAATCCTGATTTTAAAATATCAATTGCAAATCTTATCAAAATGGTAAAAAAAAAATAAGCCCTAGCTTGAAAACTTTCACTTTTGCTAGCTCTGTATAAGACATCTTGAGACATTTACCTCACCTTTTCTTTTAAATCCATGGGTCTTTGATGCCAGTGACACAATAAATGATGAATGAATGATGAAATTAGCATGTGCCTGCAGCTCGTGTGGTGATGAAATCTGGAAAGGAACATACTGGAAATGTCAAAGTTGAATGATCTCTCCAACAATTCTGTGTTCTGTTTTCTGGCATATTTGAAATACAAAATGCCCTTTTTTCTCAAGTTAAAAACACATTATTCAGTTCTTCGTATAACTGGGAATCTTACCAGACAAAACATAATTAGCTACAACTGTAAACAAAGGTGCTATGAGTATTGGGCAGCACGCTGCCCCCGCGACCCAGCCGGATTAAGCGGGAGAAGATGGATGGATGGATGGATGGATGTAAACAAAATAAAAACACAAATTAATGCAATTAAGTTTTAAGAGACGGGAAGGTTAATAGGTCTGTGCTATTTCACTCAAGTCCATTTCTTCAGCAAAAGGGACAATTTTACATTATGAACCTGTCAGTTATATGCAGGTTTAAGGCCAGGATAATCCGGATGCAAATATCAGAGGTTTCATCACTGTGGTGATTCATATAGCAATGCAAGTGCTCTATAATGGAGAAGTAATGGTTGGAAGAGGTAGGCTAACCTTTCGAAAGAGTGGGGATCAGCATTTTGAGCAGTGTGTATAGAGGATGGTTTAGTAGTTCATTTCTCCAGTTTTCAGACTTCACTTTCCAATAATTCATTTTGTTGGGAGTTATTGTGATTGCAATATTACTTTTCTCTACGTTGTCCATTTGGAAGAATTGAATTTCAGTATTGCACTTTACAGACTGAGTAAAGTTTTATTAAGACAGATTTAATAGTATGTTCACTTTGGTCTCGTTTTTACACAGCACTGCATCTTTTATAGACTTGAAATGGATTTTTAAAACAATGCATTAGATCATGTTAGTTTATTTTTTATTTTTTATTGTTTTATTTTGATTGTGGTTGAATCAAAATTTAATTTGGCTCACAAGATTAAATCTTGAGTTGATATTCCAAAAAGAAAGTCAGCAAGAGACATCTATTTACTTGGTGAGACAGGAAGGAGATAACAATAATGATGATTTAAAAAGCACAAAAAGATTATTTTTATTGGTTTAGTGGACAACATAGGTAAAATGATTTATTACTCGTGTTGTGCATGTTTCAACTGCAAAGATAAACACTTACGGTAATCATTTTACTAAGACGCCAAGATGAATATTTATAATCTGACAAATAGATATTGTCTTCCCATAACTCTCATAATAATTACACTTTTACACCCTCAACTTACTGTATCATGTTTTGATGCTTTCCACCTTCAAAGCCTGATTGAGCATTGTAGAGCAACCATAGCAACGAGAGGCATTTTAACCCCAAGGGAGTGAGGATTAAGACATTTCAGTGTGTCTGCTGGACTCAGGGACATTATTGAAGGGGAGGATGGAGGAGAGGGAGATGTGTGTGTGTAATTAACAGATTAGGAACAGGCCCATGTGAAGATCCAGGCTTAAAGTGTGCTTCCCCAGACATGCACCACCATCATTCACAGTTATTCAATACCACCTCTGTGTCATTAAAGCGTCTCCGCCAGTGGATTAAAGATGACTCCCAGAAGAGAGCTTATTTAATATATTTTTACCTTTAACATATGATCTAATTAACTAAATTCTATGAAATTTATGCATGTTTGAGTAATTCTGAAACACCTCGTATTTGAGGGTTGAGTGTGCAAAAAATGTTGCTCCTACCCTCCCACCCACAGCTCTGTACTTACGTGCTATTCTTGACTAGTGTAGACCCTGGGCCATATACAACACAAATGTTCAAATATATAGTAATAGTTGATCAGAAATAAATCAGAAGTAAATTAAAAAGTACTCAAAACAGTGTCATTTAGTCAACAGAATTTTGTTCGTTCATTTCTTTCTGAAAACATTTCTGTGATCATCCAACTACATTCTTTAGTTGGAAGATTTTACAAATTCTAATACTGTTATACCTGGATGAGTAAAAAAATGAACTTGCCAAAAAGAAGTGTTTATTAATTATTTTGTAACAGTAGTCTTATCGGTATTAGTAGTAATTGCAAACACAGCAGTAGTAGACATAGTGGTTGCGTTCGTTGTAGCAGAACTTCCCACAGCTCAAAGCCAACAGCACTAAAGTTTACCAGGTTGTGCTAGTCTCCTCACTGCAGCTCAATGTCCCGGAGCGGGATGGGGCATCTGACCCTCCTCTGAACCCCTCTGTGTCATTAGGCTCCTGATCGCCCCTGCACCGGAGGAGAGAGGAAGTGTGTGACCGGGGGGGGCTGAGGCAGGAGAAGAAGGTGCTCTTAAACCTGGACTAGCTTTGATCACTCATCCTGTTGCTAATGAACACAAGCAGCTCTGCAAGGGAATAACATCCGGCCACCAGGCATACTTGGCCAGTGTACCAGGAGCAATAGCAATTTATTTCAGTTGGTGCATATCTAATTCTGTGTGTTAATGGTGTAAAACAGCAGTTCTCAACTTTCTTTGACTTTGGTCCCCCTTAAGCTTTGTTTAATACTCTTTGCACCCCCAGCTTGGGCAGTGGGGATTTTTTTATTATGTAAGAATCCATTTACTAATATATTGTTGATTATTACTATTATATTTTCGAGTTCTATGATATTGGTGTTCAAATCATGCTAGAAAAGGATGTATAATTGTCCCTCTAAGTACATTGTATATTAAAAGTCTATTTAATTGAACATTTTTAGTAAGTGTACCCCTGGTTGGGAAACACTGGTGTAAAAGATAAAAGCTGAATTGTTGCACAGGGGTAAATAGGTACTGTCTACAAGGGAGATTTGTCCTCTGCATTTGGCCCATTCTTCAGTGCCACTCGGCGTCCTGTCATTAGCAGTGGGAAGGGCATGGAACCTATCTCCAGATCTTGAGCTTGGGCTTATTTAGCTAGAGAATTTGACCTGTCCTGCATGTTTTGGGGTGATGGAGGAAACTGGAGCTAGATTTATAATAGCTTTTATCATCTCTCTCTGTTAGATCAATAGATCTATAAATTGTGAAAAAGACAATTGTTTGATATCAGCTTGCACTCGGAGCTTCTTTGTTTCTTTGTATGGAAGAACTTCATTATTACTTCAGTAAAATAAATGGAGCAGTACCATTTTGTTTTCATCCACATTATGGGCTTAGTGGGAACATAAAATCTAAGCACATAAAAGTCCACATTACTTTTAAAATATACTATTAGACTTTATACTATTATACTATTGTACTTCTGTGCATTCACAAAAGATTCCTGTGTCCTTTCTTAACATCAGTGCCATGGTGCTAGCAAAGATGCATGACCCAGATAAGCAGTGGCGTGTTTCACCCTGACCTGGGAGTGTTAAAAACCAACAGCACAATGAGGGTCAATGATGCACCTAAGTAATCGCTCCATCTCTGTCCCACTGATGACTTGATGTTAGAGATGACTCAAGGACCCCATTCTTGCCCTGACTAATATCCCCTCCCCGGAGAACGAGCCACTGTCCTCTGCCAAATCGCAGACTGACACTGCACATCGAGACAAAGAGAAATGAAGTGTTGCCAAAGCACAATCTGACCTGACTTTATCCTTTTTTTCTTCAAGGACTTCGTGTTCTAGTTAAAGGAAAATTTGTTATCAAGTTTGTCAGCCTTCACAAACTTTTTTCTTCTTTTCATAGATGTGAGACGGCGGACCATTTACGAATACCATCGAGTGGAGCTGACCAAAACAAGGATCACCAATTCTACAGCTGTGGAAATCTTGCCTCTGCCCAGTAAGATTTTAACACTTATCTTCAGTCACAAGTCTGCCTGCTGAAATAACATGCATTTCTAATTGTCATGAACATGAACATGAAGGACTTTTAAGCCACACTGGAATTCAGCTGTTTGTCAGAGAGGTCAGCCCAGGTGTAAATTGTGCATCTGACCTTTTATGACTTTTCTCTTTTTGCAGCATGTCTCCAGTTCACCAGCTGTAGCTCATGTATTTCATCACAAATCAACTTCAACTGTAGCTGGTGCCATAGACTCAACAGGTTGGTTAACTTTAAGTCAAAACACACCTAAACAAAAACAGAAGTTAAAATTTTAATTCTTGGAGTGACTTACCCGAGGTTTTCTGAGGTAGAAGATGTATGAAGAGTGTCCATTTTGGTAACATAGTGTAGAGTGGGAGTTGTTTACAATACACTCCATTTCACAGTGACACAAGTCTGTACCTGATCAAATGAATGCAATCCAATGAATATTACATTTTGTTCATAAAACCACTAAAGTCATACTAATTTAGAATCCTCTCAGACCTCTCACCTGCTTTTCTTACTCTCTTGTACAAAGACTGACTCAAAGCACATAAAGTTCTCATTTTCATCCACAGCGGTGTGCATTGTGAGCGCCGCCGTCTCATTAGCCTGTCTTTTAATTGGACTCCTAACTGCGGTAATATCTGAGTGTTCAGACTCACTTTGGCTTCAGCCACGCTTTGAAACAGCAGAAATCATGCTTCATGCACACTAATTAAAACTGTGGTGGCCTGTTGGCTCCAGGGTTAATGAAGGGCGGCTGACATTTTAAGAGAACAGCCCTGGCGACTGTGGTGTGATGGGAGGCGAGGGGGACACCACCTTCTCATACTCAAATTATTGACTAAATCCGGGGCTAATGTGTTCAGCTGCTACTGAATCGGGTTAATAAAGCGTGACATAGATCCCACTGTGAGCCTGGACTGAAAATGCAGTTCACAAGTTATAAGGCCAAGGTGGGTCAGTTCAGAGATACAATTTTGAATGAGGTGAGGTTTGCAGTGACTATTATAATTAAACATTTATATACTTGTAATTTGTTGAGGAGGAATGACCCTATTTTGCAATAGTATAAATAATAAAACATGGACTCAAAGCAGGCATCTACTAATTTTGGTGTCAGTGTTTTATCCAGCAAGTCACTAAGTTCACACGTCTCACCATGGTAAAATACTGTAATATAACTGTACTATGCTTTTACTGACCCCTTGTGGTCAGAGGTCATCTTTGGCCTCAACTTGCAATTGTAGTGAAACTGAGTAAATATTCAAATGTCTGGATTGTTTTCAGTTCAACAAACAATCAACAAATCTTTACTGCAAAATAATGAAAGTGAAAGTAATTATTGCCAGAGTAATATTTTCTCTTTTGGATTACTTACAATGACAACCCTCATTTCATTTCTCATTAAAGTCCTGTGGCTCATTGATTTACATGGCGACCGGCAGAGAGGAGTCGCACTGAGGGAAAAAACAACTCAAAACACAAGCTCTCCATGGGGACAGGTTAGAATAGACCTGATGTAAAATGGCGTCTCGTTCTGCTTCTCATTTCTGGGGCTAAGAGACGCTGTGCAGAAAAGGAGAGAGGGAATTAAGCTGAAGAATCTGTCTCGCCTGATTGAACTGATGAGGCTGTGGTATTTTTCAGGAAATAAAAGGAAGAGGATGATTAGAAAGCAGCAAAAAATGGCCATTCTATAAATCCATTACCATAACAATGTGTAGGAGTATTAGAGGTCTTATGGTCTCAGATGGGCACAATTGTTAAAGATGTATTATGTAACTTTTCTACTGGGGGATACATGACCATCTGTTCCCATGGAAACGGTACTGATTTGACTGTAATGTTCCACAATATAGCATAAAACATATCTATCTCCATGGGATTAAATGTATCTATCTTCAAGACAAGCTAATGGCGCCAGTTGCTAAGTTACAAGTCTGCTCTGTGGAGAAGTAACCCTTCTGGCAGCGGGAATGTTTTTCAAGTTTTTGTTTGCAATGAAACACGTGTAAATGAATAAATGCATCTTTGGGACATTTTAGGCCAAGCAGTAATATCTCCATGGAGACAAAAGCTACATAGTGCACCTTTATAGTAAGCTTAGGGGTTCGGCTGAGGTTGCTTGAGTGCTTTGAGCGGTGTTGCTCAGACTTGTTGAGTAGCTCAGGTGTGGATGGTTACTGCTACGGTAGCTGTCTGGCATGTTCATAAAGTTATGTGTTTCCATTTACAGCCAGACCATCTCCCTGCTACTGGCTTGATTACTGTCTCGCCTTTGGGTTTAGTGCTACATCATTCATATTCCCATGACCTGATAAACTATTACATAAAACGGTTTATACTTGATTTGTATAATGTTTACAGTGTAATAAGATACAGTTGGTTGAATCTTACAACCTAAAGTGCACTTTGTAATAAACATAGATAACCACTCAGAAATAATAGAATAGTATTTTTTTTTTCTAAGAAGTGTACTGCAGGATACAACTCACTCATAAAAGGGTGCTTAATAATGTGGATTACTTGATTAAAATAAATTGGCTCTGCATGCACTTGAACAGTTTGGCATAGTGGACAATTAATTTCAATATGGTGTTGATAATTTGTTTTGTGAAAGCTCTTGTGTTTGGTTACATCAACTTTTAAACACTAAAAATAAAGCATACATGAATTATGTTGCGATTTTAATATTTTGTATCCTGTATCAATTGTTCTGTATGAAAAACAACTAATGAGATGTATTATGTGTAATTCATTAACAGATACTTGTGTCTCTTTTAGATGCTCCAGTGGCTTTGACCGACACCGGCAGGACTGGGTGGACAACAGCTGCCCGGATGAGGTCAGATAGACACAAACTGTATTATAACTGTAGTTATAACATGACAGTGCTATAACAATAACTTCAATTTCCATGATTAGACTAAGGATAAAATGTGTGACCTCATGGATACAACCAGTCTGTACCCCTTCACTACCTCCAGAAGTAAAGACGGGGACACAGCCTCCACCTCTTACCCACCCACAAGTGTCCCGACTGAGGGTAAGATCTGGACCAGGGCCACACTGCACAAAACATCACACAGCTCCTATTAAACAGTAATGGATGGGTGCTGACAGAAGATGGTAATGAAATGCATTTACTGGAAACACTCTCTACTAGTACTAATGAGCACCTTTTTATAAGACAATTGGCATTTGCGTAAACAGACGGGAGCGTTCCAAGTGAGGCCAAAGATCTGGTGATTAAAACTATGGAGAGTGAATCAGGGCTATGATATGTCCAATATATATGCATACAATCTCTTTTTCTATACAGTTTTATCTATAAAACTGAATTTATAATCAGAGAAATGCAAATAAAACAAAGCACATTTGGAAAAAGCCATCTGAAACTCTACCGTAACACAATATTACTCAATAAAATTCCACAGATATTATTTAGTAAAAACAATATAATATATAGATTCAAAACCTACTCATATGCATCTTGAAAGTTCTTCAGTAATCAATAGAATAAAAATGTCTTCTATAAAATCACACACTAGTGGAATGGACAGGAAGTACTCATTATTTTTGTATCAGAGCGCTCTAACAATACGTAACCTTTTGGATTGACTAAATGCAGGCCATGCACTTTCCGGGGCTAAACAAAGACATTGATTACTGTATACTGAAGTTGCCTCTCCTATCAGGCAGCTTGTATAAACATAAGTGCATTTCTGACCTTTTTAAAATGTGAATGTGAAATGTGAAATGTGATCTGAAATGTTTCTTATTCTTTGGGTCCTGTGGTCTTATATATGACCTTTAAACGACAATGTATTGTTCATTTGATGTATTGTACACTTCTTACAAAGTTGATGATACATATTGATTTTATTTTGATGTAGATGTTTGGGTACTATTAATACTATTAATACCACCTGTTACTTGGTGCTCACTATGTCTATGCCCCAATGAAGACCACACAAAGATCTAAATGAGTTGGTATGTCACAGCTTGACTCTGCTGATCTAAAACATCTTACCTTTTTTACCACTACTTTTTCACATTTGTTATCCACATGGAAAGTATCACCATACATTTGATTTCAGGGCCTTTTCTTGTCAGGTTGTTTTCTCAAGGAAATCTGATCCACGGCATGTTAAATTATGCTTAAATGTTTGCATATGATCCTTGAAAGGCTGATTATCTCTGAAAATGTGGATGAACATTACACTGAAAAGACCATAATAGTTTATTTGTTTACATAGTGAGAATGTAAAGCAGGAACATGTGACCTTGCTCTATTTGTTTAGATTCTTATTTTGTGCAAAGACAATGTTTATCTCTTCTACATTTCAGTTTTACCATCCCAGTGTCCTTAGGGTGAGTGTTTTTCATCTTGAAGTAAAACGTACGAGGTTGAGAGTGTGATCCTCTGCTCCAGCAGGAGGCTAACCCCAATGCTATAACACAATAATCTTGCAGTTATCTAATGCAAATCCTCAGGAGAAGAAGCAGACTGACTTTGTGCTGATGAGGGCAAACAACATGTGATCTCCAAAGTTTGTCTACTTCTTGCTTATATTCCTTCAATTATTTTATTACACCAGACTTAACTAAATGGTTTTGACAGGTGGGATATGCATTAAATAAACACACTTTCAAGCATAATAAACTTCACATGTGTGAATCCAATACATGTCATCGTCAGCATGTTATGTGTGAGAAAGATGAATGTAGAGCGCTAATGGACAACCAATCATCCCGGTTGCCACTCTCCTGTTAAAGCCAGAATATAACTCAATTTGTGGTGACATGAAAACACACAGCAGGCCAGGGACTGCAAATATAACCTTGTTGTGGATTAATTTACTGCAGGCTTTTAGTACCATGCGTGAGATGATTGTCATGGCATTACAAAGTGTGTGTATACATAGAAAAGATGAGGCATAACTTGTACTCAAAGTAGAAGATGTAAAGTCAATTCAACCACACTTTTATGATATAATGAAATATAGCAAAATGTAACACAAACATTTAACTTCACATTTTGAAACTTTTGTTGTAGTGTCCTGTTCTGTTGTAGGGTCCCGTACTTTTCTTGAAGCCCACATGTTCATGCTGTACTAAGGTGGTGTCTCTGTTCTTCCTCTTTAATCATCTTGTGAGGGCCAAGTTTAAACAGTCCTTGTGTCCACTCAGGGGTCCCAGTTGTCCACTAAAATAAAGGTGGATGCAGTAAGTTTAAGGAGGAGTGTCAAAGCGCTCCAGCTGTGAAGCAAAACTCTCCCGCTACTAACTCTTCAGATCACACCGAGGCGTGGCGACAAGAATAACAAATACAATATGCGCGTGCATATCCGCGGGGTCAAAAGGTCAAGGGGGGTATTTGTTGTAAAGTTGACACTAAAAACTTGAATGTTCTGACACGCACTACAGATCGTTTTCTCTGTCATTTCAGCTGCAAGGGTCAAAGGTCAGGGTAAAGTGCAAAGTGGGGGGTCGTATGAGAGTATGGCAAATGTGCAGCTGTACAAGACAAAAAGCAGTGCTAATGTGTGTGGGGTATAAAGCCTGTTTGATCTTTATTTTCTCAATAACGGCATATAAAATTCCTTAGAGAGCAAAAGCATGGCCATCCATATATACAATAAATCGCTACTTGTTTTCCCCAAGCAGCTGTTATGGTTCCTATTCATAACCATAATGCTGTTGTGGGATCGAAAAATTCCAGCTGGTGCTTACTCTGCAATGTCCCATTTACTGATGCTTTTCAGGCATAAATATATGTTGGCTTTCACAACAAAAATTTAAATGGAATTTTCAATGCAGTATTTCTTCAAGGGGCTGCAAACTATTTGCATAATGTGTATGGTATGGTGTGTGTCAATTTCTGCTGAAGAAGTGGGTCATTGTGCATTTCCATGTTTTCTGTAGGTAGCCCCCAGTCCCAGACTGCTCCTATGTGCTAAATTATGCATGATATCCCAGACATTTATTTTTAATCTGGTTAAGTGTGGCAAATTTCAGACTGAGAGCAAGATAGATAGGCCATTGGAATGTGTCTAATCCCATTAGTAACTGTTTCGAGAGGAAAACCTAAAAATGAAATACAGACTTTTTATGGTATTAATTTCTTTATCTTTGCTGTTTACTTAACAGATGATACTAAGATCGCTTTACATCTCAGAGACAACCAAGGTAAGTGGTTCAAGGGTTACAAAATAGTCCATAACTACTCTTGTGTACTTTGTTTTAAAATGCACAAAAATTGCACACAAAAATTGCATACTGTATACGGATAGACATCAGCTAATTATAATAAAAAAAATCATACGCTTGTTATTTTTTGTGATGTTTTAACTAAATAACCCCATCAATGTAAAACAAGATACTAATCTGAAATATTAGCTGGACAGATTCACACCTTTTTGAGTTATGAAAATCCCTGACAACTGGCCATGTCTTTATATCAACAGCTGATATGAACAGTTGTTACATGTTGGATATCAGCTGTCCTGTAGAACAATGGCACAAAAATGGAGCAAAACATATTTCATCTTCAATCAAATATGCTATTGACACAATTGTACATTGCGCTATTTTAATAGGCAAGCACTAGATCCAATATTACACCGGATATTACATTAAGCAATGAGTAGAAGATTTTGCATTGATAATAAATGTCTTAGAATCATCAACACATACTCTAAATGATATCTATTTTGCGGGACCACATTGCTAATTTATCTTGTCCATATTGTGAAGAAAATGATCCACCTCTATCAGATTTTTAATACACATTGTGCACTTGATTGCTGCCTTGTACATGGCATGCTGTTTTTTATAACCCTAACCTGGTTTGATTTGCCACTTAGTCTGGTAGGATCAAGTATAAATAATTTAACGATCCACAAATCTTACATAGCCTTATTCATTCGATATTTCTATTTGAGTTGATTCTCAGCCATACAAGGTCATCTCTGCAGTAGCAAGGATATGCATAGCAGCTTCGTGAATGACCCTTCACTATCTATCAATTTCCAACTTGCTTTTTTCAATAGTCAGTCTGCACATCCATTAGTCCTGTGAGAGACTGCTGTGGTCATCTGTTACAGCCATGTCACTAATGCCCAACAAAACTACTAGGGACAGCTCCCATTTGCTGTTTTCTAAGATTTTAACATCGTACAATTACATTAATGTCCATAATGGGTTAGCTTGACCCTCTAGAGATATAAAATACAACTTGTTTATGACATAGATAGCTGGTTCATTAATGGATAAAAACTCAAGAATTGACAAGCAATAATTCAAAGATTATTACCAGATATGACATTGTATCATTGATTATTCTTATTAACTGATGGGTGCAAGCAATCAGTACAGACAAATAATGTAATTAGCCTTACTAATATTTTTAAATATTGAGAAAGTAATGTGAATTGCTTATCAGCAAATAGTGATTCTATAATTTTTGGCATATTCTTGCTCCTGACAAATTGCAGGTGAAAAGCCCTAGTTTCTCATGTTGCATTCATGGTAGAAAAGAAATCCGGAGATCCTGCTGGTTAAGGACACTCATATCCCCCTGATATCTCTTCAAAGCCTGCTCCAAACACCTGCTGTTTCACTGTGAATCTCTTCAAAGGGCCAGCTGAAGGACAAATTAGAGTTACAGTTAGCACTATCGGGGCTGAAAGCAATGCTGGCTATTTTGTTATACTTGCTCTTTTTTGCCTTATGTAAGATCACCTCTCAGTCCCAGTAAGTTTCTCTTCAGTAAAACCATTTAGTAAATGTTTTTGCTGAAGAGAAACTCAAGTGCATTCTTGACTTAATAATGCAGGATGAGCTCCTCCTATAGGCAGGTTATGGTGTTACAAAAACATTACATGGCATTACAAAATCATTGAACATAGAACTAGTTTTCCACCAAACACTATCTGTCAAACGTGAGACAATGACATGTAGCAATAAAATAAAATATGCAAGCTATTAAAATTTTAAGAAGGGGAAAAATGTATTCATTACACATCAAATGGCATTGTTCAGGCCTCTATCTTTCTTTTGTAGCAGTCCCAGCAGAGAACACGGTGGACAGGAGCCCAGGCACACACCCCCAGCACACAGGCCTGATCCTGGGCATCCTCCTGGTGTCTCTCATCATGGTGGTGGGGGTTCTGGTCACTGTGTACATCTACCATCACCCCACGTCAGCAGCCAGCCTATTTCTCATCGAGGTTTGTGTGAAAACATGTGAAACTGGACTGTGTGTGTATTCAGTGATACACACACACACACAAAGATTTAATCCAAAGACAACTAAAGATGCATCTGGAAAATAATCTTTTTCTAATAAATAAACTAAACCAGCCATACACCTCCTCTCCTGAAGACTTTAAGAGTTACACCACTTGCTGTAAAACAAACTGTCTGTATAGAGCCGTGTCTCTGGACAGAGCTCAGTGCATTTTATTCTTCAGTTTCTGCCTCATAAATATGTATTATGATTTTCAGAAGGGGTGATGAAACTGCAGCTCTGTGCTTGGTAATGAATGAATATGAAACCCCAGAGGAGCTGTTAGAAGCATTGTGAACCAAAAGGTGTAAACATGTTTTAAATAAGGAGAGGAGAGCTGGTTACAAGGTCAAACAAGGAAAGAAGGTCTGTCTCATCAGCCTCTTGGCACGGCACACACTGAACTGAACAAAAAAATGCTGTATTGTTTACATTTTACTGCCAAGGTCTGGGAATTTTAAAAGATTTATAGAAGCACTGCCATAACAGTGAACATAAATAGCTTCAGGGACATTTGCATATAAAGGCAAGATAAGGGCTAAAGTGGTACAGTGGTTCTCATTTATGATTAAAAATTTGTATATCTAAATATTTCTTCACAAATCTGTAATTTTCTACATTTTAGATATTATTTAGGAGCGTTTTTGATTTACATTATCTATGCTGCACTGATAACATGGTTGTAATGTACCTAGTTTTGCATACATTGTTCCTACCTTCCCTATCCTATAAGTGCATTAAGCGGTTGTCCTTGCCGTCAGTCACACAGACTCCAGAGAGAGTGGTTCTCCTTTGTCTAATGACATCAGTGCCATCCTCAATCAGTACAAGCTCCTGGATGTTGTCTGGTTTTCTTAGTCTACTCAAACCCCTCTGAAATGAGAAAATGTCCAATGAAATGTGAAGGACTGATTTACTAATACGAAGGTTCAGTGTGACTCCATCTGGTATTCTTGTATCTTTGGTATTTATAGTTGGGGCTTAGACTAGTTTTACATCTTAGTTTAGTCTTGGTTTTGTCCTGGTCCTATTTTGTCCAGTTTAGACCTGGTTTTGTCTAAGTTAAGTCCTGGCGGGACCTCTTGGAAAATGTAACCTTTATTATGTGTTTCTTCAAGTTTAAATCTAAGTCAAATATAGTCCAATATATACAAATAATCATAATAAACTATACAGTCTAAGCTTATATTATTTGACTCCAAAATGCTTCAGTATAGATGCAATGAATGTGAGTAAAAATAAATATACTAATTTGCAATGTAGTTTGTATAAAAAGTGGTGTTATTAAATTGCTATAGACTAAATATTAATATCCACCCCAAGTCTACCTGCCTACCCACAAATATCACCACACACTACTGTTTTCTTGGTGGGAAAAGTTTGAGAACCGCTGCTCTAATATACTATTTGTGACATTTTACCATGTATCTTTGAACCCTCATAATGTGATCCCTTCCTTTGACAGAGACGTCCAAGCAAGTGGCCGGCCATGAAGTTCCGCCGTGGTTCAGGACATCCAGCCTACGCGGAGGTGGAGCCCGTGGGCCATGAAAAAGAGGGGTTCATCGAATCAGAGCAGTGCTGAGAAACAACTATTTTAAAAAATCCAAAATATTCAACCTGCTCCTCCCAGCAATTCACTTCCCTTTTGGACCAGACCAGCTTGTCCTCATTGCAGTGTGCAGTGTTTGATTCCACACGTGACATTTGGGACATTGGATATGATGGATGATAAGTGATACCAGGGAGTGAAAAAAAAACATTGTTGGGTGGACTAGAATCACTGACGTCAGCAAGTCATTTGATGCCATTGACGACAGGCCAAATGTTCTCTGAGGAGGGGAACTGGGGCAATTTTACAGTATATATTTTCAAAACAATACCTGAACAGAAATGCTCACTATATTGTCAGTGGGGTATGCAGTATATGCCTTTGTATATGTCAGGTTTATTTTTATTTTTTTATTTTTAGGGTTGGCACATGTTTCTGTATAGATCAGACTGTGGTGGCTGTTCCCATTGACTTTTCCACGGAAGCATTGGCACATGATGTAGAGCTCTTCTCCTGTCACTGCAGCTGGGGATATGCTCAGCAATCACTTTGTTATGATTTTTTCCCCCATAAAAATATAAGTAGGGTTTTTAATTGTTTTGGGTGATGGGCACACACTATCTACTTTTACATAACTACTGTGCCATGTTCTCCATCGTTTTGCACAATTCTTTGTTCATGCACATTTAATTTTTTTCATTTGACACTTGTTACTATTGCAGATTGACAAGACAGGCGCTTGTGAGTGTATGTGGTTTATATTTTCTATAGTGTACATGACGTGTGGGTGAGGGCAGTGGTGACCTGGTGTCCTTAATACTGGTGCAATTCTTCGAGCTGGCTCTGCACAGGCGGTCCCTTTGACACACTGGTTGGCTTTGGTTTGGTGTGCAGTGCGGATATTCAATTGTTATTATTATTTTCTATGGTGATAATTTAACTCATTGCAGTTAAATTGTAGGTTGTGTGCATACCAAGGCCTAAAGATTTGCAGATTCAGGTAATTCATGACAAGGCTCTGTTATTTCACCGCTGAATATAAGACATCATATTCTGTATGAGTGGCCTTTATTTTGCCACTTTTTTTACTTAAATGTGAACATTTGTACAATGGTTGCCGTCACACACAGGAACAGGCCGTCAGGAATATACTTTTGTTTTTTAGAGCGGATATTGAGGAATCATTCCAACAAATTAAAATGTGCAATAAGATGCCCATTCCATTTTCAGAATATGATTTGTTATAATTTTCTAATTCATACAATTTGCTACTCATCACTTTCATCTCAAGACCAAAGAATATTCAGTAAACTAGCAAAATGAAATATGTACCTCAAAACTGCAGATACTCAGACCGCAACAGTTGCAATCAAGCAAGCATTTTTAGTACAATAAATTTTCATTTTTATCATAATGTTATAAAAATACACATTTGCATAAATATTCACTTTCAGATTAGGTATAAACTTCATGTTCAAAGTAATTCACAACATGTCAACAGAAAGATCCAAGATTCAGGCTCTATGGATTGTTTTACAGCTTTTACAGATCCAGTCCCATGTATGAGCAAAAATACTCCAATTCACTTCAGAAATATGAGGCTTCAGGACATGTTTTTATTCTCATAACATCTCTCCGAGTCCTGTTTTTGTTGCACACTTGTCACCTGTAACTGCAAGAGTGTATTTGTTCACCAGGTAATGTGACAGGGAGAGGTTTGTATCATCATGGTTTATTTCTTTGTTTCTCTCAAAGGACCTGCTAGCATTTGAACAGACTGTAAAACAAAGGTTCTGGTTTACTCATATGACATTTCTCCAGAGCACAAAGCAGGTGTCTAAATCTCACAATATCACACGTCTGTAATTTGTGTAATTGTTTTGATTACTTTGGAAATAATAAATATGTTCTTTAAAACAAAGTGTTATTTTTGGTGGAAGTTGGTGATAGGCCAAAAATCCTAATGGATTAAGGAGAATTATTAATAACATGGGATTGTAGTACCAAATAAATATATCAGACATTTGCGTTGAATATGGGCTGAAATGTTTGTTAATTATTTGAGCTCAAAGCGATTACCCCTCTAAAATCACGGTAATAAATATAAACTGGACATGGCCTCGTGGTGCCCTCTGGAGGAGAAAACAAAATTGCACAATCTAAGAAAAACAGAAAACGTCAGTGCAGGCCACGCCCTTTTCCCAGAAATGACTTTTCATTTCCTTAAATTTGCCCCGAGCTATTTCCTGAAGTGATACAATATTTCTGAGAATATGTAAATGTTTATTGACAAAATAGTATTGTGTTTGTACACATGTAATGCCAGATTTAAATACACAATGATAATTGTGTACTTATGGAACTACACAATAACATGAGAAAAGCAGCCTGAGCTGCTTGGACTGAGAAACACAAAGCACTTATATGTGACAAAGAGCAAGAGCCTGTCCGCAACAGCTGACTAACAGAAGTATCACTGACGGAAGACAGTAGTAAATATATCTTTAGAACATACAGTACAAACAAACACAACTGTGTTGTACAGAGTGTTTCCCATGAATAGGCAGGCCTACTGTCTAAAACCAACTAAGCAATAAATTGATACAAAAAAATATGTCATTTTTGCTTTTTGTGTCAGTATAAATGTATAGAAGTAACTTTATTCAATTAGTGTATATTTTAAGGTTTTCTCTAATTTTACCAAGATTGCAGCCCAATACAAACAGTAACAAGATGGATTATTTTTTTTAGATGGAAAGGCTGTATCTGTATGTACCGTATATTACATTACATTGCAATTACATTAATTATCAATAACATAAAGGTGGGTAGCTAGGCTAGGAGCTAAAATAACAACATACACATAATACGTTATACCATTTTAATGGTATTATATATTTTTAAAAAAAAGAAAGGTTTGGTCATTAAAATTGAAACTACATTTTATATTTTGCAGCACTGTAGTAACAATGTTATAGTGCATCTTTCCTGAACAATATACTTATACAATATAAAGAGTGTTCTGCTATTAAAAATGGACACGTCTATCAACGTAACAACAGCTTTTTTACCATCATTCTTATAAGTCATTGATATAGATAATCAACATTTTTCAAACTGCAGCTTGCATGTATACACACATATTACCAAATAACAATGTCTGATTATAAATAAATACTCACACAAATTTGTACATTCTTAACATTTCAGTAACATCCACTTTGAAAATTAGAGCATCTTTACCATCAGAGATCTGGGCTTCTTCTGAGACAAAGCTGTCACAGGTTAATCTGAAACCAGAAGAGGCAAGTCCATTATTAATAAAGATCCCTTTGTAATGACAGAGAAAATATAGAAAGTCTTATAACGTGTACTCACTTGAAACGGGTTCCACTTCCATCACTTTGGACAGAGACAGCCCAGAGTTCTGCTTAGGCCGTGCCCCAAGTTCCTTGACATCTTTATCCTGGTTCTGATTTTCACCTTGTGGCTTTCTTTCCTCCACCTTCTCCTGTGGCACAAAGTGCCCCCCTTCTTCAACCACCAGCTTTTCCACCTTTTCCATTAAGCGTCCCACTTGAGGGTGCTCTCCAAATACACAGTTATTAATGACAAAGTACCTCCGCTTGCACTTCTCTAGCACCCACAAAAGGTTCTCGCCCTCTCTTCGAATATAGCGGTCTATAGAAATCTTCCTTAGGAGTTCCACCCAGGGGAACACCACAATTGTGTGTTTCCAGACATTTTCACCAAAAAGACTCACGTGTTCCTCAATTCGGGAACGGTCCACATCTGTGAACATTCCCACCGGGATGACCAGGAGGAAGGCATGAGGACCAGGGGGGCAGAGAGTGGCCCCTTTTACAAGTTCCTGTTTATAGGAGGGTGGTGTGTCCTGTGCAGAGAACCAGCCCGGGGTGTCCACTACAGTGACCTGTCGACCCTTTACCTCTGTTTGTCTCTTAACACAAAACTCTGCAGCACGCTCCAGTCGAAAGTCCTCTCTGCCCAGGATGGTGTTTCCTGTCAGACTCTTTCCGGGCCACCTCCAGCCCAGCACCACCAGACGGATCTCATCCAGGTGGGGCACAGGTGCTGCAGCTGCGCTGTCCTGTGTGGTTTCCTCTGTGACACCAGGAGCACGGTCTGATAGGACAGAACATTACAGTCACTAATTAGAAAGAGAAGCGTAGAATCGTACGGTGCCATTACACAGTTGTCCACAATAAATTATTCAATACATTTCCTAACTAACTTTTGGTTGTCTGTATAAATTCTTCCATTTTATCTTAAAGGAGTGGTACGTGTAAACATAAACGTGGCACATCTCACATCCTGAATGGTTCACAGAGTAATGGCCTATCTCCAGCTAAAATAGCAACTGCGTTAATAGGCGCGCAAACTCTTTGTGCGTAAAAGCGCCAAAACAAACTTCGTATTCACTCACCTTTAGTCTCAGCGGGGCTGCTAGAGTCCATGACCGAGTTTACCTCACTATGTGGACTTTGTTCAAAAGGTGATCCTGAGAAGGATAGAAGTTTGCCTCTTTGTCGAACTTCCTGTACTTTTTGACAGATGTATCCGTCATTTGTCACATTCTTAACACTTGTAGTACTTCCGGAGTTTCAAAATAAAATGCATGGTAAAAAGGTAGGAGCGTGCATCTAATACAAAAAAACAAAAAAACAAAAAAATCATTATTGGTAGAAGTAGAGATAATAGATCCTTAGCGTAAAGTAGGTCTGTGTTCTGTAAATTGTAATATGATTATTAAAATGTTAAATAAAATCTACAATAAAATAAATTTATGAAATTGCAAAGGCATTTTGTTGTATTCTTTGTAGAATGACAGAGACATTTTAATATGAATTTTATGCATTTTATTGTTTGCATAGACAGGCCCAGAGCAGCACCTTCATGTAGCAAAGTAAATAATTACAATAATTATATACAAGATGACTAAATGCCAATAATGATAATGGCATCAAGAACATAACTCTACATGTATATGCATCAAATTTATTTACAGGTCTACCAAAATATTATAGCATATTTCCACTTGCATTTCAAAAAACTGCAACTTGATCAATAATGAATGAGAAAGAAGAAGCTGCGAAATCAACCAAGTCTCTATTTATAATTCCTTCACTTATTTTGTATTATATTACACACAGTTTCATCTAAAAGTTTCAGATACAAGTTTGTAAAAAAACAAAACTTTGTCAAGTATTTTATAAACACACATTAGGTTCCCCACGATGCCAGCATGCGCATATCATCTTCCTCTTCAACCTTTCTTCTGGATGCTGCAATACAAAAACACAAAATGTTTGTTATAAAAACTGTATTTATCCTAAAATACTGCAAGATAGTATTTGTACCTGCACATATTTATTTATAATTAATACTGTCAGGTTTTTCATCACTTTACCAAATTATGAATGTGATTATGTGATCATAGAACAAACCAAGAAACAGATGTAACACATCTATTTTAAAACCACTTTGTGATAATTTAACAATTCTAGTAGGGTCCAGTTAGGTCTAATCATATTTGCATGAACTTAGTGTTTATCAGGTCAAGTTTTACTTACATGTACGCTGGCCAGGTCGTGCTGAAGGTAGTTTAGATGCAGGAACACTGGGTAGTTCACCCATCGCATCCTCAAGTTCCTCCTCCTCCAGCTCAGCCAACTCTGCAAGAAGCTCGTCCTATAACCAGATAACTTTACATGTTTAGTGCATGACAATAGGCACAATTTTTTTCCACACTGGATAGAAATAACACAAACCTCATCAAATGTTTCTCCAATAGGTCCAGAAATGGCCTCACTGATCTCCCTGGCCAGATCCTGTTGCTCTCCAATGTCTAACATCATGTCCTCGATATTGTTAATGTCTCTAAATTCAATGCAATACAAAACGTCAAAAATGAAAGAGTTTTCACAGTATTATTTTCTATAATGCGTTCTGATCATCTTACAAGCTCTCGTGGACTTTCTTCATAGCCTGTGCGGCATAGCCCATATTTTTGAGTACTTCTGTGTTGGTATGGGAGTTCTCCAGTGCTTCTCTCTGGAACTCAATAGTGGATAAGGTGCCATCTATCTGTGTAAGCTGCTGCTCATACCTCTTCTTCCTCTTCAGGGCTTGTAAAGCAGCTAAGAACACAAATAAATAGAAACAGTCAAGTTCACAATTTCCTAGCTTTCTTTGCTATAGGCAGGCCTATCACTCCAACCTGGGTTAGGCATTCATAAACAGTTGTCCCTCCCAAAACAGGTTCTTATTTTTAGGCTCACGTGATTGGCTCACTGTACTGTGTAGCCATAATGTAGGTATATTATTCATACATCATAAGATTAATTATGACAAAAGTAGACTAAAAAAACAAACAAAATAAGTAAAAACAAAATATGTAATTTAAACTTGGCTCTGATCATGAGCCTAGCTACATGAAACTGGACATTAGGCAGGATACTTAAAATAAAAATAAAAAAATAAAAAATAAATAAAGATTAAACAAGTGCACAGACTTGAATCAGATAAACTTACCTCGTTTGTTTTTGGTGCCATGTTTCTTTGCTGTTGCTATTTCCTGCTGTATCCTCTGCTCCAGGTAGGCTTGCTTCTTTGTCAACATTTCCTCTGTTTCCCTGAGTTTGTGGATAGCCTCTTGGGGAGAGGGACCTCCTCCCCGTGACCGATGTTTGGACTTGGAAGAGCTCGACGAATTGGAACTTGAGCTCCCCTTGAAAAGTTTGGAAATCTTGCTCATTTTGGCAGCTTCTGTAGCCCTATGTCACAACGCAAGTTAAATACTTCTAACACCCTTTCAGGTATGGACAGCCGTCCGCACCTGTGTCTATAAGTGGGTATGTGGAGCCAGCAGAATTTCCAGCTTAACAACTTTGTGGTGGTTCCGTTCAAACCGTCCAGTGAAAGCGTCGCCACACCTTTGCCCTGTTACCTCAATGACGTGTACACCTGAAACTGCCCCTCCCCCTCTGCTCGGCTATTCTGTTCACAACTTTACATGGATCCAGCCCTTTCGGAATATATGTTTTATTTCCTAGTAATCTTTATAGGCAAAATAAGGCGTACATATAATATAGGCCTATATATTTGCTTTATTTTTATTTTGTATACGCTTCACAGGAAGGCAAGAAAGCAGCCGCATCTTTTGCTTCCGGGGGTTAAAGTTGACAATTAAAACGCACAATTTGGTTGATGTTTGTTTTAGCTGTTTATACTTGTACTTACCACATTCGTAATGGCTGAATTGGATATTGGAAAACACTGCCAGGTTGAATCGTGTAATTTTAAAGGTGTGTGTCCCCGTTCTCTATGTAAAATCTAAACTGAAGTGCAATGTTTGCCAGAGATGAGTTAGCTTTTAGCTTAGTTTAGTTGGCAGCTAAGCTAATATACCATGTATAGCCTACTAGTAACTTATGTTTTTGTAATTTTATTGTGTGTAGTATGGCTAGTTGCAAATTTAACCAAACAATCTTCATTTCAGACTTTCTCCCTTTTGTCTGTGAATCCTGCAGTGGGGTTTACTGGTATGTAAAAATGTTGTCTTATGTTGTTTAAGTATCGTCTCGATTAATTAAACAATCACGTGATGCTATGTTATTTTATCTGCACTTATCAGCCTTGAGCACAGAAGCAGGGACTCTCACACATGCAAGGAGGTAGGCATCATTGAACAGAAAAAGTCTGTTAATTCAGTGTCCAGTTTCTGCTGACAATTTCACCTTTAGGAAAAGAAGATTAGAGAAACCTCGGCTTCAAGAGGCAGTACGAGTTATCCATGCTCATTTCAAGACTGTAGTGGGAGGGAGTTGTTGCCTGTTATATGTCCACAGTGCCAAAAACTTTTCTGTTTGATGTAAGTGTATTTGCTCCTTAATGAAATGTGTTCCCCTAAACAACAATCTAAACAAATACTTACTAAAATGCATTTTTAGGCATAGGCATCCAAGTGATCATCAATGTGAGAAGTTGGAGGTGTCTAAACCGCGAATGGCAGCCACTAAAGAGCTGGTGCAAAAAATTGTAGGTCAGTTTTTTTCTCCATTAAATTCTGCATCTTGCAAATCTGTTCATGTGGTCTGCAATCTGCTGAACTGCAGTTTATTATTTTACAGAGTCAAAAGATGGACAGAAACCTAAAGGACGCAGAGGAGCAAAGAACAGTGAGACTGCAGCTAAGGTAGCTTTAATGAAATTAAAACAGCAGGCTGTAGGAGATAAGGGGCTTCCGCAGGTACACACTTGACATTATATGGTTGTTCATCATCAAGTCATCATATAATTTATGTTCATAAACCTTTTCTAGATGGAGAGAACCTACTTTCAAGTATATCTTCCTAAAGAATCAAAGGATTTATGCAAGCCCATGTTCTTCTGCTCTAAATGGAGTGTAGGCAAGGTGGTTGACTATGCAGCCTCTCTGGCAAGCTTAAAGAACAACAACAATGTTCTGTCTGCAAAGGTATGTGCTACATGGTATATCAAATAATCACCAGCAATATATGTAATAAACTATTTGTGTAGTGAGTAGTACATTGATAATAAACTCTAGTATTTTCTGCACAACACCACACAAAGTTCATATTCCTGATTGTTATCAATTAATGAAGGAGACGATATTCATACTATGTTGTTGAATGTTGTTGCATTTGACTTGTTAACAGAAACTACGGCTATGCCACCCCTTGACTGGAGAAGCTTTCCAGATGGATGATAGCCTCCAGTTCTTACTGACTTCAGAAACACCTCTTTACAATGGGGGAAATGTGATTTTGGAATATTTAGAAAACGACCTCACCAGTTTGAATGATGTTTCTGAATACATCACTCTTAAGTGACTTAAGAGCATTTAGTTGCTCTTTGTTTTACATTATGTCATTGTTTCTACATTAAATTCTTGTACTCCTCTTGTATTTCATTTACATAAAACCTGTAAATCACTTCTATTTTAGGTATTTATTCCATGAATGCAAATTCTCGCGTTAGGTATAGGCATTGGGTATGGGGTATTTTATATTTATCCCTATTGGTTGTTTATTGGCTGTAGCTCGACAAATGGACGTGAGCCTGCGTGAATTCCACGTAGCTCACGTACAATTCCTTTTACTGCTTTATGAACAAAGCAGTGAGTTTTGTTTTACGATGCAAATATTTAATGCAAACAGTAGTGCAGCAATTTTGTGCTGAACAATACATATTTGCAAACTATTAAACTGGTAAAATATCTAATGCGCAACAACATCCTTAAGCCTTTTAGCAAATATTCAAAAGGGATGGGCTGTTGAAATTCTTAACCAATGATATTTGTTTGAAACTATGATTGACGGGTGAATTAGCCAATTACTACAGAGTTTAGAGACAAGGGTGGGCGTGTCTATTTGGCAACATATATAGATGAAAAGGGGCTGGGCTTTATCTCGAAGACGATACCCTTGTTTTGGGCGGAATTGCCGTATTGTTGAGTCTGTCGACGAATTGCCTTTATTTTTGCATTTTCCCCGTTTAGCACAAGTAGCTTTTTGCTGCTTTTCGATCGAGTCGCTGAGAAAAAGCGACTTGGTCCCACTAATCCAGACGTCTTTGTGAAATCAGGTCGAAAGGGATGCCGCTGCAGATAGACTCCGACGTTCGCTCTCTGGATTTAATTTCGTCGCATTTAATCGGACAGAGCAGTTTTTGTATAGTTTTAAAGGGTTTCAGTAACAGCCATTCTCGACCGAGTGCTTTTGTAAGATGCATAAGTTCTTGTTAAACAGTCATCTGGAAAGTGAAAATTCAGTGTGAGCAGCTAACGCTAAAATTAGCAATTTAACAAAGCGGGGATATTTATTTTTTCAAGAAAATTATTGGTGCAAGAAGACATTTTGCTTATTTTTAAGATTTTTATCTGCACATTTTTTGACAGTACAGCTGAAATTGGTAAGTACTGTGTAATGTTTTTAAACCAGGAAGACAATTTATTTACCTAACCTAGTGGGGGAGGGGGAGTTGATTTACAGAAAGCGGAAATAGTGTTTTGGTGATCATAAAGCGCCCCCCAGCGCCATTCTCATTTTATTTACATTAGATCCGACATTTTCTAATTTTCAATACTTTGCGTATCATTGCACTTAGTTAATTGTGAACTTGGATGCTGCACAAATATCCAACTGAGTGCCTCTGTAAATACATTCATGTTTTTCTGTTCATTGCATTTTGGCTTTCTTAAAACATTTCGCATTCCCAACAAATTAATTCATGTTGGAGAATATTTAATATTTTGATACGTTATTTTCTATTAATGTTGATGTTGTTAATCACGATCCATCAATTTTTCCATATAGGTCAAAATGAAGCTTTTGGAAAACTCCAGCTTCGAGGCCCTGAGCTCCAGGCTGTTTGTGGAAACGGGGGAGTCTCGCATTCTTGGCAGGTAAGAGTCTTGTATGGTAACAGCTGATAACACTACTGTATACACTCAGATATAGCGTTATATGTACTCTTGACAACTGTAGTGTGGGAGTTTCTATTTGTATGCTAAGGTGTTAATCTATACTCTAAGGTGTTGCATATTTTGAGAAGTTTAAAGCCTGTTGTTGCTACTTAACAGCATTTATTTTAGTAGCATTGGCTTAGCTTGAAGATCACATGTTTTAAGTCATTAAAGAGTCATGGTATTGTAAACTAAAACTAGGAAGCAGTGTTCACACAGAAAAAAAACACTGATGTAATGGAAAAATGGTTAGAGGTGTGGTTCAGAACAGTGCCCCAATTAAGGCTAGTGGAGCAGACAAATATCAGTATGTTGTGCAATATTGTGATAAGTAGAGAACTTGTGCTTAGTACCCTTCTGTGCAGCTTAATAGTTAACTCATTTTACTTGTTGGTTTGGTTAATGTCCGTCAGGTAATGTAAGGTCAAGGTCTTAACTATCTTGTCGCTACAGTAACAGTGTTGCTGTTACATCAAGCCTCTTTGGGCAGCCTGACTTGTGTGTTCACATCTCTCTCCCTGTGGTTGTTTGAAGTCAGCTGTGATAGTGTTTGCGTGTTTATGTAAAATAACATAATAAATTATGTTAAATTATTTTCCACCAAATACGCTCCCTGTGTTGTGATAAGTCATCTGTGTTGCGGGTGAAAAGGGGGGACTGTTATTTCCACTGTGCGGTCCAGCCAGAAGTTTCTATATTTAGACTGCAAAGACCAATGAGAGGTTCCTTGGCCACTAGTATAAAGTTGCACAACCTTTGCTCTTGCATAACCCTTTGGTGGCATGGAGCAAAATAAACATCCAAGCAACAGACGTATCAGAGCTGTTTGACCCAGAAATATGAACTGGTATGTTGGAAATGTGACCCCAGGTTAACACTAGTGGGGTCATGGATATCAGGGACACAACGTACTGCGGACATGGTGTATACATATATTTACGTCAGACTGTAATTACCTTAACCAACATAGTTTGGCCAACTTCATGAGCACAGTGAATGTCTTAAAGTTTGGATAGGGAGTTAAGGGGATTACCAGGATGAGGGAAAGTGTCTAAAAAGAAAGCAAAAACTGTACATAAACAGTTGTTTTGTAATCTGTATATTTAAATAATTTAAGACTAATTCTGTTATTGTTGCCTCCAGGATTGAGAGCTACTCCTGCAAGATGGCAGGGGATGATAAGCACATGTTCAAGCAGTTCTGTCAGGAGGGGGAGCCCCATGTCCTGGAGGCCCTGTCTCCCCCTCAGTCCACCAGCACCATCAGTCCAAACCAGTAAGTATCAAGGGTGTGTTTGTGAGTGGTGGCCATCAGTTTTTATTGGTTTTCCTCTGTGCATTCTTTAGGCTGGCCAAAAGCAGTGAGGATGGGGAGAACCCATTGAGTGACAAGTGTTGCAGGAAGACCATATTCTATCTCATCACCACACTCAATGAGTCCTTCAGACCAGACTATGACTTCAGCGCTGCACGGGCCCATGAGTTCAGCCGAGAGCCTAGTCTCAACTGGGTCAGTATATTAAGAATAAGTAGTTTGTTCAGAATTAAAACCAGGGCGGTCAGTAATGCCAGTGTCTTTGTGCTCAGGTGGTGAATGCCGTGAACAGCAGCTTGTTCTCAGCTGTGGGAGAAGACTTCAACTCTCTTGGACCAGAGCTCTGGAACTCCATCGATCAAGAGATCAACCTGCAGAGCTGTGACATTTACAGGCAGGTTTAGTTTTGTCCTATCAACTATGAGCCACAATTTGTGTGTAAACATTTTTTGTCTTTTGTAGCTACAACCCTGATTTGGACTCTGACCCTTTTGGTGAAGAGGGAAGTCTCTGGTCCTTCAACTACTTTTTCTATAATAAAAAACTGAAGAGGATTGTATTCTTTACCTGCCGCTCTGTCAGGTGAGAAAAGATACCATTTCCATAGTTGCACTTCTCATGCTGATAAAATGTTTTAATGATTGAATTATGTGTCTTTAGTGTCCTGAGCGGCTATGGCCTTGGGTCACTGGACAATGAGCTGGACATGGAGCTTGATGATGAGGAGGAGATGGATGGCTTCACTGAGGACAGGTGGGGATGAACAGCTTTTCTTGAAACATAATGGTTTAAGAAGTCTGTTGCTAACTTTTTTTTTTTTGTAATTTACCCTAGGTTCCCCAGAGCCCTGTGTGTGTAGATTTCCCAGGATGCACCTTGGCCATCTACACTTTTTCTCTTTTTCATCTCGTCTTGTTTTAGGATTTGCTGCATCACCCAAAGCCATTTTCAAGACTTTATGCATGCCTGCAAGCATTCTTCTTTGTTTGCTCCAGTTGTGTAGCATTGGTGGCAGACTTTTTGTTGAACCCTCCCTCTTTATAAGCTCTGGTTTGTTTTATTTTACCCATACCCAGCAACAGCACAGTTACCCACCTTTGACTCCAATTCATAAAGCAAGAAAAGAGAACATTTTGTTTAGGAGGGATTACACTGCAAGGACTACAATGAACTGAGAGAGGCTTGCTCTACACCAGCATTGATGAGGCATGATGGACTTGAAAGATTTCCAATAGAGCAGCCAGTGTTGTGCTGGGTCCATGAAAGACTGTTCTACTTTTGGTTAAAGTCACCTGTGTGTTTTGCATCTACTGCAATGTGTTGCTTTCCAAGTGTGACATTGATGTTACTGTGAGTTTTTTTGTTTTTTTTCCTTTGAGCATTACGAAACCTTGTCAATGCTATGGATGCTTACCTATATTTGTTAGCCAGGTAGCTCCTAAAATTGCAGCTTACTACATATCTGCTATTCCCAGGTGTCCTGATATTTTTTGTTTTAATGTTGTCTGTCAGTATTTTTTATTAACCTGAACATTTTAATCACATTGTCTCACCCATTTGATTAGATTGAGGCCAGTCAGCTTTACTGAATGTGCAAGAGATTGCTTTTAAAATGGGTTGTTTTAGATATTTTTCTGTGTTCAGGAACGTGATTTCTGACTATAAGCTAATGGCCAATATATTATAAATGTGATTAAACTGATATTTCAGTCCAACTTGTGATTCATCTGTTTGAATTAGAATTCACAATACACAAATGTAGTTTTACATTTTTATTATAAACCATTATGTACATGACCCAGACATGTATGCACCCAAAATGTTGACACAATCTAAAATGCTGCTTCAAGGCTCCAAAGTATGGTCAGTCTTTTAAAATTCAAAAGTATGAATTCCCAAGAACTGCCATACAAGATGGTCCCCTCTATTCATGTATGCATTTATTCATTCATCACAAATGAACCTCTGCAGCCTTTCAATTTCAACCCTTGAGGAGATTGTAGAAAGAACGCAGAGTGTCAAAGTGACCCTGTGCATAGCACTGAATTCTTCAGATGGAAAGGTTAAAATTGTGGACAGTAACTACACAGTTCAGCACACTGCCCACAAATGTGCAGCAGCTTCATTAAGGCTGAGGATCAAGTACAATAGTCTCTGGTCTCCAAATATTGACAAAGGACACCACTAAACCATCATACTTCCATATAAGAGTCTTTAATGTGGCACATGGCAGCAAACTGCCTGAGTGGTACAAGAGCAGTTTTCATTTGTCCACCAACACTAGGAATCTATGTAATCCCTTTAGAAACATCACAATTATTTTTGAATGAATGTCCCAATTGCTACAGTGAAATTAATGAAATGTTTTGGGACACAGTCACTTATATTTGCAGAGCACCAAAATTTTGCAATACTAAAGTCTGCATCGGCAACGCCTGACAACTTACACAACTTAAAAAATTAAATACAACTGAAACATAATTAACAAAATACAACTAAAACATTACACAGGCATTGTATTAATGACTTACTGTTGCAGCCAAATCATGCTTTGTTAAAGTAGATTCCAATTGCATAACAGAGATACTAAAATGTAACACAAACCATATGGTTCAATCATTTACGGGCTCATTGTTAAGAAGGGCAATTTCATCACAACATTATTGTATCACAACCATTATTAATTAAATGTGATTATTTCCATCACATAGCTTATGAATTCTTGTAACAAAGAGAATGAGAACTTTATGTAAAAATGAGAATGAGAACTTTATGTAAAAAAAAAAGTGTAGTGTAACTAAAGTAGTGTCAAAATAAGTTTAAAAAAATACTGCTGCAAATCCCACATCCCTTTCCATGTTTTCCTGAATGTGAATACACCTAGATGAAGCCAAAAAATATATAAAATCGCACAAAATAAGTAAAGTATATTGCGTACACGGATGATATGTTTAGGGTGTCAATGATCCATGTCCATTGCAGATGAAAATCTCCTTTCCCGTAAAAATGGTTCCATAACCAAGCTAACTCCAGATTGAGGCAGTCTCACTGTAACAGGTATTTCAATGCTCTTGTCCTATGCAGTTCCAAGAGATCAAGGTCCATCACTGTCCATTAAAAAACATAAAAACAAAAACGTCCATCAAGACGCGCTGTAAAGCCATCTTGTGAGTGGTGCAGGTAGTCAAGCAATTGCAAAGAGATGTTATCTTAATCCAGCCCGCGAGGTCATCCACTCAAGGCCTTGGCATAAACTACACAAAACCAAAAATGTCAGCAACACAATAGTGCAGTACAACCACATTAATAATGTTGTGTAATGTTATTCAGACATATGCATTTAAACCCTAAATTGATGTCAATACTCATGCCAAATGCTGCCTCGTGCAGCATTTACAACGGTCCATGATCAGATTGAAGAAAATGAACATGACGTGACAAGTGGCAAACTAAGCCAAAGCTAGAATCTTATGCTAGTTGATGGTATTACCATTTGTTTTTTTTTTACCCATAAGAAGACTTGTACAAAAAAGTGATTCCTTAAGTTCTTGCTGCTGTTCTAACGTGTGGTAACAATTATCAATGAATAAGGAAATAGCCCAACATAGACCTGTGAAATAATTTGACACTGGTAGTTAATCTCTTACCCCTCTCCAGTAAGTGCACAGCACGACTGTATGTGCCAGGGGTGGTCTTTGATGGAGCTCAGGGTGAGGTATTTAGAAATCTCAGCTGCAGACATACAGTTCTTCATATCCTGCTTGTTTGCAAATATCAACACAGCTGCTTTCCGGAGATCCTGAAGAGGTAAAAGAAATAAAACCAGAACAATGAGACCATATCCCTGTCACCTTGTACCACGCATTAAACAAATAACAAGGTGGTAAGGGCCAGTCTCAAAGGAAAATCAATGTTCATTACAAAAACAGGGTTAGTGTTGTATAGTCTACTTCCTCTCCTCCATTGAAAACAGGCATTTACCTCATGAGCCAGCATCCTGTAGAGCTCCTCTTTTGAAATGGCCAGCCTCTCTCTGTCTGTGCTGTCCACCACCAAAATAATAAACTGTGAATTACAAGAATAAATTTAGTCTTGAGTGTCTTTATACAAATATTCCTTTTGTGCAGACCAAAATGCACCACAGTGGGTGGGCATATCCGGACCTTGGATTCCACAAAGGCTGTTTTTAACGGCTATGTTAATACCCCTCATGAGTGTGACCTTGTATGACAAAAGACCAAAGACCTACTGATTCTGAGGAGACGCAGGAGACGGCAATTAAAAGTAAGCAACGACCCAGGAAGAGCCCAGTCTCTATACACATGAAAAGGCTACATGCATTTTACCAGCACAACAGTGGCCTGGCACATTGGAGTTAATATGCCTATTGCTCATTGACTTTGTAACAGCATTTGAACAGTGCCTTCAGCAGTGCCTTCAAGTACTATTTTAACAGAACAAGAGCAATTCACACAAACACAGTCACTATAATTCGATAAATACAATGCAAATACAAATTTTCTTTGGGATAATAAAGTATCTATCTATCTATCTATCTATCTATCTATCTATCTAATCTATCTAATCTATCTATCTATCTATCTATCTATCTATCTATCTATCTATCTATCTATCTATCTATCTATCTGTATATCTGTCTATCTAGTCCTAATAAATTATTTACTCTAAAATAATAATTTTATAAATGACTTATTTTCTGGACAGTTAAAACTAGGTATTGTTATCACTATCACAATCTGGCCTTTTCTATTTCACACCAGATGAAGTTGAACCTAGGCTTGCTTTAAGGCAGTCCTTTGTCAGTGGTTGACCTCTGACATGGGCGGCCCTTGCTCTGTCTGTGCACACACACACCAGCTGCCATGCTCATGAACAGGCTGCTGGACAAAGCCAAAGAAATAACACGCAGCCCTCACTCCATTTGTCCTGGAACTATCTCCGCAGATGATACCACTCTCACCTCTGTATTGGAGTAGTAGGTGTTCCAGGACGACCGGAGAGACTCCTGGCCTCCAATATCCCACATCAAGAAGTGGGTGTTTTTCACCACTATTTCTTCCACATTGCTTCCAATGGTGGGGGATGTGTGGACAACTTCGTTCATTAAGCTTAAAAATCAAACAAATATTATGTGTAAATGCATGTTAAATGGTTTAGCGTGATAACACTGAATGAATGTAAACCAACTTACAACTGGTAAAGGATGGTAGTTTTCCCAGCATTGTCAAGTCCAACAATTATGACTTTGTGCTCTGTAAAATACATAAATAAAATGCTAAAGTTTATAATAAAAACTTAACAAAATCAACCTCACCAACAAGTTGAATGTAAATGAAGGTGAATCATGTTGTGTGACACAACATGAATTTCTTTTGCATTACCAGGATAAAACTAAATGGCCTGACTTCTGAATACCACACTAGCCGCTCTTTCTGCATCTCTTTTTTTTTTTTTACTGTTGAGGGCAGACAAACCTATGGTCAGAGTGTGAGCTAACACATCCATGCCAAAATGTCCCACTCAGTGGTTTGACTTTTCCACTCTGACAAATCCATCTGCACACAGGGAAGGAAGTCTGGTCAAAGGACTCACAATGCAGGCCACCAGATTACACTGTATTGGGGTTACTTTGATTACAACCACGTCACCATCCCTGTGGATGTGTTACACAAAGTGAATTTATGTCAGCAGCACTTTCAAAACACTGCCGTAATCTCTACGTGAGTGAAACTTGACACTGGAAGCCACGTAATCCTGAATTAGTGAATAGACGTGGAAATAACTCCTCCCATTTTACTGTCAGGACAGAACAGACGTATATACTATAGGACAAAAATCCATATCCAAAACATTAACATTCACGTCACATTGTATATTCTATTCATTTACTTTACTTGCATATTGACACTAGTTGTGAAAATACAAACAAAAATACACACAACATGTTGAATACCCGCTCTGGGCTTTAGTGATTTAAGATAATTAAATTGTTTAAAACGGAGGTGACCAGATTACCACCCTGCGATAGTGATGATGGATTACCAGTGGCACTCTCCTTTCAACAACGTAGTTCAAACATTGCAACATATTTAGAGCAGAGGCTCCACATGATCAATAAACTAACACGATTTATTGACGTGCAGCTGTCGAACATCTCTACATGGATCATTAGGGCTAGTAGTCTACTTCACTCCATGCTAATAAGGGGATAAAATATCTGGGGTTACTGAGCTGTGACAATTTATGAAGCACATGGTATACTCACCCTGGTTACAGAAGAAGCTCCACAATTTAGCGAATATGAGTCCCATTCTTTGTGATCGCTCAGTGTCCCTCTGTTGCAGCAGCGGCTCCCTCGGTCCACACAGCACTTTCCAAAGCTACACGGTTAGCATTAGCTGGATGAGCTTTTGCCTACGAAACACCTTGCCGACCTATTCAACGCCGACTCCATGCGGAACAACTACATCCACAGTGAACTGGAGCTTTACGGGGACATCTGGCTTAGGATATGTTGTTGTGGTTCTCGTGTAAGGTTAAAGTGCATCAACACAAAGGGGAAAGTGAACGGTGCGGGCTTCTCTGTAGCCCGTTAGGTGGTGATGCTTCAGTGAAAAAAGCTCCTCGAGCTAATTATCTTCCGGTTACGCGATGACGTAATACGGCTTTTTCAGAAGATGTCCAAAATAAAGCAAAACCTGCTATTTATTCACAACAATAATGAATAAAAGCGCTTTTACTTTTACTAACATCGAAAGCAAGTAGTAGTTGCAGTGAAACCCAGACATGTGTCTGGAAAGCAAATAGAAACTTTAATCACATGATTAGTGACGTACAGGGAAGCGTGAAAACATTCGCTAAACAATCACCGAGAAGCTTTGGAATAACGTGGGGCTCATTTTATCTCAGGATTGTTGCAGATTTACATGGAGTTTTTCATATAAAGTCTGAGTAGGTAAATCATCTCGAGAGAACTCAGACAAATCGCTGTCTATTTGTTACAATTTGCTTATATGTTCTTGATTATCATAAAATGCCAGTTTTTCCAAGAATTTCGCTTAGACCTGAAGTCATTGACTACCTCAGAAACGTATACCTAAATAAAGAGGTACATAGAGTCCAAACTCTCATTCATTGTCAAAAATATCTTGTTATAACTATATATTAATGGTATTTCAAACCACTTATTCTGTCACAGTTGTTGACTGCTGTTGGGCACCAAGAAGCAGAGCAGCGTTTTGAGAGGTTGCTCACATGCCTTTCACACCCTCCTTCACACACATGTGTGCGGGCTAGTACTCACCTGGCCCCCTTGGAGGAGATCAGACAAAAACTAGCACAAGAACTGAATAAGGTAATAGAAACACATGTTTGTAAGTGTTTGTAACAAAAGGGTTAAGTGGTAAAATTGAACTTCTGAGTTTGTGGTTTCTTCAAAGCAGCATCAGTGTGGTTCATTAGCTGGGATTTCTATGGAGATTGTTCCACACCCATGCATTCCAGATGTGCTGCTTCTTCCCGTGGATGGACCTAGGTATGCAAGGAATGCCAGGACAGATTTCAAACAGTCCAGATAGCTTATGTAAACAGCATGTGTTACTTCCTGTATTTGTAGAATTGTTGAGCCGCTCCAGTCCGAGGTGGTTGTGGGTGCGCAGTGTGGCAGTGCTGTTTTGAGGGGAGCTCATGTTTTTGCCCCTGGGATTGTTGCCAGTCCAAAGTGTAAGTATAGTCAACAGTTTAAAAATTGGCATTAAAACATTGTCTAACTGGTATCTGTCTGTTTCAGTCATGAAGACCGGAGCTATAGTCTCTGTGTTTTCAGATATTGATGGAAAGTGCACTAGAGGAGCCACAAGCTTCCAAGGGCAAAAAGTGTTTGTGGGAAATGGCATAGCTGAAATGGATCGCTCTGCAATATTTTGTACAAATTATCCAACCAAGTGGGTTTTTATTTCTTGACAATGATTTGTGATTATATATATATTACTCACACTAGTCCGTCTCAAAAATTTTAATATTATGAAAAAGTTCAGTATTTTTGGTCTCTCATTTCAGAAAGTCAAAACCAAATATTATATACACTAGTGACACATAAAGTGAAATATTTCAAGAGTTTATTTCTTTTTATAATTATGGCAAAATTTATTGTCTCAGAAAATTAGACTATTGCATAAAATTCAATTAAAAATATTATATTTGTCAATCTTATGAAAAGTATGTTCATTTCTATGTACTCACTGCTTGGTTGGGCCTCCTTTGGCATGTATTACTGCATCAATGTGCAGAGGCATGGAGGCGCTTACCCTGTGGTACTGCTCAGGTGTAATGAAAGCCAGGCTGCTTTAGTAGCGGCCTTCAGGTCATCTGTATTGCTGGGTCTGGTGTCTCTCATCTTCCTCTTGAGGTCAGCATTAAGTGCTGTAAAATGTCCTGGTAGATAGCTGCATTGAGTGTGGACTTCAGAAAACAGAACCAACAGCATTCATCTGAAACGAGACCACTGAGTAACATTCCAGTTCTTTCTCTCCACTCCCCAGGTAAGACTCTTCGTCTTATGTCCCATATAGACTTGATCTGTGCCACTTGATGCACTAAGTCTGACCTCAGTCCACTCCCCCAGCTCCCCCAAAATTTTAAGTGAATTTTGCTTGACAATCCTTTCAAAGCTGCAGTCATCCCTTTAGCTGGTGCACCTTTTCCTACCACACTTTTTTCTTCCACTCAAGTTTTTATTAATATACTTGGATACAGCACTTGAAGAACCAGCTTCTTTACCAATGACCTTTTGTGGCTTATCCTGACTGTCAGCAGCCTTCTCCATGATTGTGTAGCCCACTGACCCAGGCTGAGAGACCATTTAAAGGCTCAGGAAACCTTTGTAGGTATTTTCAGTTAATTAGCTGATTAAGGTATGGCTCCATGGGGTTTTCATTATCTGTAAGCCATAATCATAAAAAAGGTCAAGAAATAAAGGCTTGAAAGCGTCACTCTATGTCTCATGAAAATATATAATGTATGGGTTTGGCTTTCTGAAATGAAAGACAAAAAATGTTTTTCAAGATATTCAAATGTTTTAAGATGGACTAGTATAACCGTAGTGCTGGTTAATTTGTGAAAAATATGCTTGATATTATGTAATTATTATTACACTTTTTTTTTTTTTTTTTTTTTTACATATTTATCTAGAGGCGTAGCAGTTCATATGACAGAGCCTCTTTATCAAAGTCCATCTTTTGATGGTGTTCTGCCCAGCCTTACATTCTTACAGGTGCAATATTAACTATATCCATGTTTATAATTAATTTGTAGTACAATATAATCAGGTTGTACATTTTTGTCATGGGCAGAATCTCCCTTCTGTGGTGGTTGGACATGTCCTTGGGCCTCATCCGGGGGAGCGTGTTCTGGATATGTGTGCTGCCCCAGGAGGAAAGACCTGCCACATCGCCTCGCTCATGAAGGACCAGGTGCCATATACCAAAACAAATACCAAGTACTTTCATATTTAGTGTTAGTTCAGCCTTGTGTCAATTAATAGCAGTCTAGTACAAATATCCATTAAATACATAAAATACATACATGCCGTACATACAGTGTTACATTCAGCACTAGATAACATGTCTCCCCATCTTGCATACAGGGTGAGGTTGTGGCACTTGACAGAATCCGAAACAAGATTGATCGTATTTGGCAAAATGCCCAGATGCTGCGCCTGGAGTCAATCAAAGTGTTTTGCTGTGACAGTGTGAAAGCAGTGAGCACTGACATTGAAAAGCAGAGGGGAATTGAAGGTACAGTGGGAACAATGCTCTTTTCAACAATAAAAACTTTTTGGCAGTCCGATTATTGCTTGTTACTGGCCAATATTTTCTCTGATTTACTGTTTATCCTTTTTTCGCATCAGTTTCTCTGTGTGATTTATTTTTAGATTTTAGTCATCTAGGCACTGCTAATTAATCGTAATGTATTATAATATTGTTCTTACCTGTGACAGGCCCTCCATTTCCTCCTGAGAGCTTTGACCGTGTTCTATTGGATGCTCCATGTAGTGGACTAGGACAAAGACCCAACATGGCCAGCACATGGAGCCTGAAGGAGATCTGCTCTTATCAGCCACTTCAACGCAAATTAATTCATGCTGTATGTTACACTATTTACAATGTTTACATTTAGTTTGCAGTAAGGCCAGCCAGTACATCTCATACCACCAAATTTTTCATCACTAGGTGGCAGTGCAAACAAGTTATTCCTTATTGCTTATCTCTAGTATGACTTCAGTCTAATGTGTGGTTAAGACATCTTTCTCTTTCAGTTTTTGAGCACATACTTGATTAGTCTCTTTTGGCCCAACTAAATGTTAAGTGTTTAATAGCTTTGGTGGAAGTGTAGGCTGTGGAGATAGTATCTTGGTGACAAATAATAGTTCCGTCTTGTATTGAGCATCACAAATATGCTAATAAGATAGTGACTATTCTTACAGTATATCTTTCTGTATATTTGTGCATTTACAGGCAGTGAGCTTATTGAAGAAGGGTGGTGTGTTGGTGTACAGCACTTGCACTGTGACTCTTGCAGAGAATGAGGAGCAAGTAGCATGGGCGCTCAAAACTTTCCCATGTCTTACTCTTGTGCCTCAGGTAAAAAATCGAAACAGCTATAATCAGAAAGTGTAAACATTTGGCTGCAAAGATGTCTTACTGCTGCTCTTGTTTTCAGGATCCCCACATTGGTGTAGAGGGCATGCCTGGAGCTGGTCTGTCACCTGATCAACTATGCCTTCTCCAGAGGTTCAGCCCTGAGCTGAGCTGGGAGCAAACTCAACTGAATGCTCCACTTCCCCACAAAGCCAATACAGACACTATAGGCTTTTTTATTGCCAAATTCCTGAAAAACTGACTGGGCACTCAGGGTGTGAACAGAGCATGAGTAAGGATCTTGCACAAGACTAAGGTGTTTATATTAAAACAGCTTTGCTGGTGCTGTTGACAAAGATGCTCTCATTTGGGTTTACAGCATCTGTTTCTGGCAGCTGCTCTGTGAGACCGCGGGCCATATAGGGATAAGCTTTATAAACAGTCAGGGCAGCAGAAAGGGGAGTGGACAGGGTGGGAGGGGCAGGCACGTGGGGAGGCAGCACAGCACAGACTCATTGGCAATGCAGCAAGGCCAGCGTCGCCATAACAACAATGACGACATGGCTGCCATGACGACAGAAGATTCACTGGATATGTGAGATCAGGAAGTAGTGCGCTAGAGATATTAAACATTTAATACCTTTTAGTGGGGGGACAACTGAGAAATGAGCAATTAGCCTGCTGCATCAGATATGTAAAATAACAGAATAAAATATTGTATCTTTAACTTTGAGAAGGTGAAAAAAAATTTGAATGGGGAATTACATACATGCATGCTGTTGTAGATACTATTATAAAACTGCAATTTGTATTGCAATTACAAAATGCACATTTGGGTTATATCACTGGTTCAATCTACTCTTTACAGAGAGTACCATTCCATTTTAAACACCTTAATCCACAAATATGTATAAATGTAGTCTTGGCAGCTGTGCCCCTCAAGGTTTGTCAGTGGAGAGCTCCAGAATCAGATGGCACTGGAAACAGTCATGTGTACAGTAGAAAAAGATGCTTCCTCGTTTAGCCTCGTCTCTTCACTATTGTCATTCATGTCAATGTTGTCATGACAACCAAGAGGGAGGCCAGTGGATATACCTTATATTTTCAGTTGAGTTTAAAAGTACCATTTATGGACATGGTCTTTCTCAAAATGAGAGCTCTGATGAAACACATCAAACTATCTCTGCACCAGTCTATTGCTGCCAACTTTATTTATATATGACATCTTATGTACATACCCATGTACATGTACAATGTTCAGAATCTGTAATGCTACCTTTGTAGCATAGAAACGAGTTGAAGTGCAATTGTCAGATGAAAACAATTAGTTCTGACCTGTAAACAGAGGGCCAGAGTGCAATTAAACCTGTTTGACCTGTACCTTAAAACTATTTGGAAATCCAAACACAGGATGCAAACAATATAATTAACATAATTTTCACACTTTGATTAATTAACCATTGAAATTACTATATTTGTATTACTGAGATCCCAAGAAACAAATATTGTTTAGTGAATAATTGGGGATTAAAAGAGAAAGGGACTTAAACATTTATTAGAAAAGGGATCAGACTTAATAAAAAGATTAACCTAAATTCAGATTTTGTAGTGGACCAGCAGTACATGCAGTAACAACTGAGGTTGTATCGAATTACAAGATTGCACTTTGAATAGTATAAGTGCAGAGTCAATGATGTATCAAGATTCAATAAAGATACAAAGATACAGCACTTCATGTAAAAGGACATTATTGTTGAGCACCTCAAAGGAGGCAGAAATATTTTTTTATGCCCAGTATAATTTAAAAATAACTAAGATATAGTAAATCAAACTAGCCCCAGTAGTAGTCTGAAGAAACACATGATTCAAGTGATAGCAAGCAAAACAAACTTTAGGTAATCACAAAAAGCACAGCTTCAGAAAAATATCTGCCTTTGTGTCATGCCTTGTCCAACACAGGTTTAAGATGCATATTTGAGAAAGTCATGCATATCCACACATAAACATTGTCTATGCATAGATACACATCCATACATTTATATTTGTATCTATGTTACCAAAACTCCTGTTGATGAAAAACAGCATTGACAAAGGTATACATAAATAGGATGCTGTGGTTTGGGGTGTAGCAGCACAATTGGACGACAAGATGGTTTCTCTAAGGAGCCCATCCTTAGTGTATTTGTGATTCAGGGTTTTTGTCTGTTTGGGTGGATGTATGTGTCTCTGGCCCATTCCCCTGTGTCACCCCTCTTTTTGGGAGCCACCTCCCCCTCTCGGTCCCTGTCCCTGTCCCGGTCGTAGTAGTGGTGGTGGTCCCGGGCAGGCCGGTGGTGATGGTGTGAGCGCTGTTTGTTGCGTTCATTATGGTCCTGCTCGCGCTCTTTGGACCTGTGGTGTCCAGTGCCATGTCCTGTACCATGTCCTGTACCATGTCCTGTAACGTGGCCTGCCTCGTCCCCACCTCTGTGATGGTGGTGATGATGGTGATGATTGTGGTCCCGATGGGGCACTGGCTCGTAGCGCTGTTGCTGCTGGGGGTGCCCCTCCCCTAAATCCCCTTCCTCCTCCTCTTCTTCCTCCTCTTCCTCCTCCTCCTCCTCCTCCTCCTCATCCTCATGGAGCTGTGTCCGTTGCTCCATGTAAGCTGATTCTTTGCTCTCCCTGCTCTCGGGCGTCTCTGAGTCCAGTGTCTCCTGCCGGGACAGGCCCCTGGCACGGCTGCTATGATGGTGGTGGTGATGGTGGTGATTGGGGTGCTCAGTCCTGGTGGAAGACGTCCTGTGGTGAACGTGCTGAGGTCTGCGTGATGAAGACTCAGTGTACTCCTCCTCGGCTTCCTCCTCAAGCTCCTCCTCGGCCTCGTTGGGCTGGTCCTGGCTCTGATGGTGATGGTGATGATGATGATGATGGTGCTGGTGGTGGTCTTCTTTGGAGCTCTTTCTTTCTACCAGAGCTTTGTCACTCCTCTGCTCAGTGACGCCCCCCTGTGGTCCAAAGACTAGTTAATATAATGAAAAGGAAATACACAGCAAACACAGACTAGCCATGCACCGAGCACAAAGTGAAAAAGAGTATCGACAAACCAAATTTATATAGAAAACTGGCTCATGAGTAAATTTGGAAATATGGGAAAATAGAAAATGCAAATTTCAAACTGATCTTTAAAAAGCAGGAAGGACAGTATCTTCAGTTCAAGCTCACTTGCACACCAAATAACATGCCACCTAATACATTATTACTGTTCCATTAGATGTACAGCCAGACTGCACTTCAGCCTTCAGATTTCACCCCACACACTCACCAGATAAACCACAATTACATTTTAAGCTCAATCCTCCTCTTCTGACAGCTCAGCATTAGCTTCATTTTCAGCCTTACAAATCCATTTGTGTTGGCATTGAATGGAGAAATTAAAATATAGCAGGACAACAAATATAAGATGTGGAGTAGGCTGGATGTATCTTGCTGCTATTTTAACCTACATCATTCCACTATTGCATTTGTAACTGTGTCATTGAATGTCTGAAATTGTTTACACAAACATTTTGATCATGATTAAGTTTGAACATGCTGTATATTTTTAGCTTAACTTGTTAACTACTGTCTAGCTCCTTTCAAAGTTCATCTTGTACCTGCAGTGCGGGGAGAGGGGCTGTGCTGGAGGGCAGGGGATCCGTGGGTAGCTCGGTCAGGAGTGGGTCAGGCGGGCTACAGCTGCTGGGGTGAGTGCTTTTCCAGTAGGCCTCTAGGTAATCAGCCATGTGCTCACAAGCATCCTCCAGCTGGTTTTCATCCAGAATGATGTCAAACATTTCCTGAGATAGAAAAACAGCCAGTCAGAGAACACAAAAAAGGAATGGGGTCAGGACAACAGCGCAGCACTAGTTATGAAGCACCTCATACAAAAGTTAAGTTTAGACAACAGAGCACAGTTAAATGCAGTATTTACAACCATAACCCTTAGAGTTCTTTGCCCCATTACTGAGTCAGTCAACCATCAAGTAAACCAAAACATATGAAGTTCCATATTTTTTATTAGATCTCAATTTTTGAAATTTTCTCTAAGCAGGTGATGTGGTTTGAAATGGAAGTGTTTAACCTGAACACCCTCACACACACTGCTTTTTCACATTATCCTCCAGCCGTAGGGTACTTTCTTCATTCTGGCCTTATATAAATATCACAAAGCAGATTACAGAAATAGAAATGAAATTGAACTGGCAGGACTGATAAAGTTTCTAAAAATGTGACTTATCAGATATGCACTAAGCTCATGGCTCCAGGGGGCAGAACTGGGTTGAAGTCAGCCACTATTTGGGTTGAGCACAGAAACTCACAGGAGGGCACTGCGCCAGCTTGTCGGCTGCCACCATCTGCACGTTTAGGTGTTTGGCCTGGGACTTGCCTCTGGATTTGATGAGACGCTGCAGCACCTAAGCATACATGACAGACCATAAAAGGGGCATCACGGGTTCATGTTTACATTATTATATTATCAAAACACAGGCCTGCAAATTGTGCATGTTCAGGTAGAAAAAACAGGTGAAATAATATAATTTATTTATAGTTAATTATAGTATTAAGAATAATTTAGATGTGGGTGAGTATGTAAAGAGAGAAATATATAACAGTCCCCCAAACCAAAAATGCTATGAAACATGCATCCATAATTAGAGTTACTGCAGCAACCTTCACACTGCTTTGAATGTTTACCTTGGGAGAGGTGATCTTTACATAGACTATAATGGGTGCAAGTGAGGTCTTCCCCAGTTGTGATGGATGGTTGATGGTATCAGCGTCAAGAACTACTAACTGTAACGTCCGCGCCAGTTCAAAAATACGCTCAATCTCACTCTGGACCTCAGCTAGGGGGAAAACAAAGGGTCAGTTAATATATCATCAAACACTTTAAGAAGAGACAAAATAGTTTTTATTAATATAGAGTTAGTTAGTTTTGAGGTTAGAATTTGGAATGTTTTTGTTAGGTGATTACACAGCCTACTTAATATATTCCTAATACATCCAAGTTATTGTGCAGTACATTTTAGAAGTAGTATTTGTTCAACAATTCTAGGTTTTCTTCATATAAAAGGTGATTGTGTGCATTTTCCCCTATTCCAAACTAAATAAAATATTACATATTATTAAATATGTGGACTTATCATTAGTAATGTCAAAAGTTTCTTTAACTGTTCCCTTCCATTTCCACATGACCAAGGTCTCCTTGAAAACATTACTAAATCAAAACACCAGATGTTTCCAAGCATCACAGTAATTCTAGACAAACATACCCAAGTTGGAGCGCGTGTTGGAGCGTTCGATGATGGCGTGCTTGCTGGGGTTGTTGAGGACTGAGCGTTTGGCAAGAGAAATGTCTGCAGTGACACGAGTTATTGATATTCTGCCACAAGAGACAAGAGAAAATACTATGTCAACAGCTACATTTTGGGAACACCTAGCACACAACAACCACCATATTTCATTAAAAAACACAAACAAAAAATTGTTATTACGGTAGTTCTTAACTTTGATGATCATCTTAGTGACTGCTTATAGCACCAATAAGCAGTTATTATGAATGGGCAAGAGGAAAGTGCCTGTGTAGATAAGGAAAACAGTCCCTATAGTTCATATTCATTTATTATGCATTGTCTTCTGTTGAAGTTTTGAGCAGTGCTGATGCTATAAGCACATTCTTACTGTTATGTAACTTTATGTCTCTTCTGTTCTGGCCAGTCAGACAGCAGGACGACAAAGTAAAGGACTCAACATTGTGAAGGAGAATCTGCTCTGCTCTAGAGCCCATTATGACCTATTAAGGACATGTAGAGGGCCTATTTAAAGCAGCACACATCTCCAGGCCAAACAAACTTGTTACACACTCTGGGCTAACCTCTAGGGACACATAAATACCAGCCTATAGAGCTGGAAGAAGACAAGGAATGAGGAAGGAAGCATGGGTTTACAAAGACACTCTGAACTCACCTTCCCTCAAATCTGTGTTTTAAAAAGTCAAAGAGAGCTTTTTGCATCATGTCTGTCACCTGAAAAAGCATACAGCCACGATTATGAACCATATAAATACTGAAAGATACAATTTGAGAAAAGCTGTCTTGTACCTCATAGCCCTTCAGTGACGGTCCAACCAGAACCACGGGCCGCATGGAAGGCACAACATCGTACGGAGGAATGTGTTCCGTCTTCAGTTAAGAGAAGAGAAAAACACTGGCTCACATTTATGGAGACGAAGGGCACAGCCACCATCACAAATCACCAGAGGGTTAGAGCAACAGCGAGACACAGACGTGACGCTTAGGAAAACACGCTGAACCATGGCATGTTGGTCTAGGCCTGTCCACAAACAGCAGACTGACATTTGATTTAAGACAGATTTGGATATTTTCTTGTATTGTCAACATTGTACTGTTGAAATTAGGTTACACTAAACTATGAAAGTGCTTCAGTAATAACAGAATAAAGAGTGCCATGTCATGGTTCAGATGTTATAACGGGAAAGTGTTAGTTCAACTGCCTCAGGACATGGAACAATTATATATACCATCATTTTTATCTAGGATACAGTGAGACATCAATTTAAAATGTAACTTTTAATTCTTCTAGACATAGATTGTACTTCACAGTCCACCACTTCTAGTTTGTTTTTTGTTTCATGTTTGCTGCCGTCATCAGGCCGCCTCTGGGGAGGTTGTGGGAACTGATGCACACACTGGCTAGCACGAAAGCATAGACAGTTGTTCAGTGCTACTGATCATAGCATGGTTTAGCATTTATTAATCATGTTACAGGACAAACTCAGTGATAACAAGATTAAGTCTTTTAGACTAGTTAGTTTCTATGTATGAGTGAATACACAATTGCTAATTTTAATAATATAGTATTTCATTAAATGATTCTGTAATTATACAGTACTTTCAAATTTAAGGTATGAGGCCTAGGGGACTATATTTTGGATAACGACACAATACACTAAACATCCCGGTTGCTTGGACTTCTATTATTTGCTATAAGAACAGTTTTTAAGCTGTAAATATTTTTTTTTGTATAAACTGATGTCACACTGTCAAGTTCAACACAAACACAGCACAGTTTGGGGGCCTATTACAAAGGTGAGAGGTCAGAGGTCAGGATAGGGTCAGGAGCCTGTGCTGAGTGAGCAGTGTTCTCGATGACTTACCGACTTTTGCTTCTGCTTAGCTGTGGTGGAGAGGAGAGAGAGAGAGGTTAAGAACAGGCATGCATGCTCAGGGCTGTGGAAGGTGTTATGGACAGGACAGAGAGGGCAGACTGAGAGAGCAGCCATGGGCGTTCAGTGAGAGCCGAGCGGACGACACATAGGGGCACAGTGCGCACTCCCGTTTACCTTCTTAAAGAAAGGCATTCGTTTCTCTTTTGCTAGGGGTGTGACAGTGTTTGGACTGGCTTTAGGGGAGCGCAGGTTGGTCGGGACTTCATTGTCCTCTGGGTCTAAGCCTGTGGCGTCTATGTCAATGGCTACGCACACAGACACACAAGAACGTTGTCACACTGAGCTGAAAAATGATATGTCTAGACACTTTTTTTACTGACAAACATATGAAACTACAAAGTGAAATATACAAATAATAAGGACAATAATACAATGCACAGGTTTAATCTTACCTGGACATATAGAGCATAATCTAAAATATCTTTCAAATACTTACCAGAGGACGGAGGTGTAGATTTCCTTGAGTTTGGAACCACTTCACCTAAGCTAGAGGAGGAATTTGCTCCCAATTTACTGAAACGGAAATAAACACAAAAGAGCGATAGAGGGAGTGAGTCTAAGAATGAAAATTTTATGTGACTGCAAAGTGGTAGTAGTAATCAGATAAGAAGCATCTTTGCATGTACCTGAACTTGGCCTGCTTGGCTCGCTGCTCCTGGAGGATACGGGTGTTTTCAAGCTTCACTGGACTGGGGATGAAACCGATTTCACAGCCTTCTTTCACCAGGCGTCCAATCCACCAATCGTTGTTGAATTTCTGCACATAAATAATGAGAGTTAGCTGACACATGTAATGGTTTTGAATGTCACAAAGTTGGATTGTACCTCTTTTACATGCAGGAAGTCTTTAGCGTCAAAGGAGACGGCCATGCCTGGTACAGGGACATCATCATCGAGACTGGCGATGTAGCTGACATTTGTGCGAACAGCGAATGCAACTGGTTTGGTCTGAAAAAGTTACAGAAACATAATCATTTATGACTGAACAATATTTTGTTTCCAGTTGCAGTCTAGTAATGCCATTTGTGATTAGATTTGCTGTAGATATTTTCTTGGGTGAAAACTCCATTTCTCTCTTTAGCTAAATTATTATCTTAAAAGCAAGCACTAATGTCAGAGTTGATGAGTAACTATTTAATTTACTTAAGTACTGTACAGAATTTGAGGATCTGTACTTTACTAGAGTCATATTTAATAATAAAAAAGTACTAGTACTTTTGTGGAGTGTGGAGTTTTTCATGTCTTTTGTTCCACTTAAAGCCTCATGATGCTCCCTCCAGAAACTTGACTTGTGCAGATGTACAGGTTGTGGGCACGCCATTGATTAGCCACTTGGTTGCGACTTGGCTGTAATCTATTTTAGGGGTCATTAACAATAACCTTTTAGGAGATAGTAAATATACAAATATTGGGTAATTGAATTCCTGTTTGCAATTCTAGCCAAATATGTCTTGCTAATCTTTGCAGTTCTACAGTCTAGACTGAACTAAGACCCAAATACAATTCATATTCATCCTTTGAAGTATTTTTTTTTACATCCAGTTATCATTCACTAGACTTATTTAAAATTATACTAAAAAGTACTTTCAATAGTTAAGAAATTTCTAAAGCAAATACTTCAGAACTTTAATGTAATTACTTTTGGAGTATTGGAGTAATATTTGACCAGATGTATCTTTTGTTTAACTCAAGTAATGAAATGCAGTACTTTGACCATCTTTGCCTTCTGTGAACGGTTGATAAATCAGTGGCTCAGTCACTCACTAACCTTCCTCTTAAAGGCCTATTAAGGGAGTAAAGTGTTTTGTGTGCTACTTCTGCCATATGCACCTCTCATGTGTCTGTGCTAAGGGCTTCTATTTGAATCAGACAAGTTTTGTTTTTGTATTGGTACAAATATATTTTAGGTAAATCTCTGTCAGTCAGTGATGCAATTTGTTTGGTTCAAAAATACACCACAGCAGATTTCTAACAGACAGATCAATTGCAATGTCATAAAAGAGCCCTGCTTAAACAGTCAAATCTAGGTATCTGGACAGGTTTTACAAGCCTAGATTTAGCCATGCAAGACACACATGCCTTGAGAATTATATAAAATGCTTTGGGACATAATCGTGGAGTCAGCCTGGCAGCACTGGCAGCAACAGTTGGACATGCCCACAACCAGATTACATTCAGTGGGCCTTAGAGAGTGTGTGCAAGCTGACAGGGGGCGGGTGCCAGCCAAATCCAATGCACAGGGTTTAGACTAATCTCCCAACATAGATTTGTACGCTCAATATTTACCTGCACATGACAGAGGCCCATGAGAGGGAGATCTTTAGCCACAGGTGCAATAATTTTAGTGCAGAGTTAAACAGGCATCTAGATCTGAGCTTTTATGTACCAGCACACACAAAATCTACAAAGATTTCGTCTGTTCAGATTAGCTGTAGCAGTTAGCAATAACAAACACATGCCACAAGGCTAAACCAGACATTTAACACAAAATATTACATGGATGAGGGGTGTACACTTGTCCCTGGATAGAAATATCAAGCACAGTAGTCCACATTTCCGTTGTCCATACTAATCCAAGTAAGATTTTTTTCCATGTTCAACTGCGTGGGGCCATTGTGGGGCTATTTTACCTTCAATACAATAAAATAGGACTATAACTAACTACAGTGAGAAATTCCTCTGTGGATTTTTTATCTGCGAGCAAGCTGTTTACACTCCCAAAACAGAAATCTCCCATTCGGAGTAACGCCAGCATTATTACAGATATTTTCAATTTGACCTACTCCACCGATAGATGGTGATTGGATTTACTTGGATCGATCTGCAGTAGGTTTCAAAAGCGGACTGTGGGGCTGAGGGAAAATGTGCACTCCCGCAGTCATGAATCAGGGATTCCCAGGAGCGACTTACAAGGGACAGCTTTCACTGTGCACTGAGTTACAACAGGTGAGTTAAACTGGCTGAGATTATGGCTGCAATTCATGAGTGAAAGCTCTCCTCTGCTGTATAAATATTCACTGGTGTAAGGTGCTGGTTGGTCACATCTGGGTTGGTGAAGACAGAGGCACGGAGGCTGCAGAGGACGGGTCGACCTTGTGCAGTCACATGGTGCAGGAGGTACTAGAGGAACCCATTAAAGCCTGTATGTAGTAAATGTATTCTCTCTGGGCTTCTCCTCCCAGCTGCTCCACGCGGGCAGACTGTCACATTACATGGCATAATTGCATTTTTCAGCCAATCCCACACAGCACTGGTCAAAGTTTACATAGAGCAAAATGAATATGTAAAAACGCCTTGGTCCTATGTTGATTTATAACAGGGGCCTTCATTATAGATGCCATGAGCTGCGCTGACAGGGGGAAAGACTTTGGAAGGTTATGGAGGAAGTTTCATGAGGAAGTAAAATATAGAAGTGCAAAATAAAGGAGAAAAAGAAAGACAAATTGTACACCCCAGAGATGTCCTATCTGTTACTGGGACCCGGAGACACAGAGCAATGGACCACAGCCAATTAACACAGCAAGGTAACATCACAGCATTGTATGAATATTTCATTGGTTAATAACTCGATGGCCTCTTTGCACGCTCAGACTCATGTGCTGGCCTCGTAGCTCTTGATTTGCCACCTTACATGCCTCTGCTTCTCCATTAGCAGCTCTAGTTGCCTCTCTACAGCTATAAATCTGTGATCCACATTGTTTCTCCTGGATGCTGGAGATCGATTAGAAATGAATCCTACACAGCCCTGTGTGCCTAAGGCTGCACAGGAAAACACATCAAATTCAATTACGGTAATATGGTGAGAATATAGCCCTGCCTTCATTAATATATTATGAAATAATTCTATTTTTTTTTTATAATGGTATGATGGTGTTGGAAACGAATGATAAATTAGAGGTAGGTCTGTCAAGATAATTACTATATTATCGTTCAATACATGATAGATGGAACAATTATTTTTGGAATATTATATTTATCATGGGTAATTTTTCCTTTTGCTATATTTGCCAAAAAATGTATTCTGCAAAATACATCCTCTTTTACATATAGAATATAGGTTTTTGGGGCATATTCTGCTTTAAAATGATCTAATCAGTGGCATAACGGCATTCAATATTATTGTATCGTATTTTTCTTCAACAATATATCATACTTCAAAATTTGCTATCGTGACAGGCCTAAAGGCTGCAGTAGTGTCATAACTAAAGGTGAAAGTTTTATAGTACATCAAATGAAGTGGATCAAATGTCCTGTGGCTGTTAAGATGAATTTGAGCTGTAGATTGTGTGTGTGTTAGTGTGTGTTGTCTGTGGTGAGGGGCTGAGGGGAAAGACTGAAATGTGAGAGCCAGTGTTTCAGACAGTGCATCAATTACAGCTAAACCATTTCATTACCTCAACCAGCGGTCATGATTGGCCTATGCTTATTTATCATATTAGTCTGACAGATACCACACAAAAACAGAGGAATTTATATCACTTATTAATATCAGACAACACACTTTGTTGCTTTTAGTAAGGTATTATCTAGATTTAGATTTTGTCATAGCAAGAACACTTGTATAGAGGGATGATCAGAGAGCATCACTTCGCACTTTACTGCGTATGTTTCCTGCAGAAAGAGCCGCTCTCCTGTCTAGTATCATAGTTGTCTTGTAGGATTTCAGCAGATTTCAGGGTCTCCCGGTGGCTAGGCTAGTTGTTTTGATCAGGTATGAATGTATGTCCGGCTACTGAAGTTTGACCCATTTCTTCTCGTCATATACGCACTCACCTGCATTTCACACATATGGGTTATAAAGATGTATTACACTCACTACTGTTAATTTAGAATTATAACTTATTTTATCACACAGCGATAAACTGATTTAGTGCAATGGTACTAGCTAACATTGCAACTTCATGTGTTAATCGCACAGACAGCGGTGCTTTCAGCACTCAGGCTGCACGCATCCGCTTTGTTGCCAAACAAATAATCCGTATTCCAGAATGCTTTAAAAAGAGGCTGAGACATGTTCAAGATAAATCAGTAATTCAAATGGAAAACCTGATCAGTTTTGCATTTATTACAATCTGTACTGATTTGTACGAGATGCAGTCCACTCCACACTGTTGGTGAGGCACAGCTTACCCCACCTGGGCATTGTACACTCCCAGGCCACTTACATTGGTTGATTCTGACCGGTCTGTTTAAGCTAATTTGAATAACAAAATAAACATATTTTATCATTTTACCTCATTCATGGACTAAAGCTGCATTGATTTTATTTTATAGTGTTTTAGAGTGTTTTTTAAATATTTTTTTTGTAAGGCAGCCTCACTTTTTCATTGCTTAGTCATAACATATACTCGTACCAGTCTTACATGCTTTTTTTTTTTTTAATAAAGAAATACAGTTATTATTATGCAGAATTGAGTTAAGCATTTTGGCCTGGCTCACCACAATATATTCTGTTTCTCAAGCGATAATAACCACCCATGGCTTACACTGTCAACTCATTTCTCAGCAAATCAGCATGTCTGATAATAGCCCTACGTCACGTGGCTCAGATAATCAAAACAATTATTATAATAAAAATGGATCACACATTTAAGCAAAACTTTTAACCACACCCATAGCCCATAACCAGTGATTAGAGGGAATGCCAATTTGAGATAGTGTTGTAAATAGACACTTTGAAGGGACAGGACATACTGGGGCCTGTAGGAAACAGAGTGGTACGCTGCTTCTAAGTCTAACAGTGGTGAAAATGAGGGTTAATGGCGGAGTGCAATTCCATACTCCAGTTCCATGGGGCAGGGGTTTGCCAACATTTGGAATATTAGAAATATGACAATTTATGACCAGATCAGGTCACTGTTTGTACATTGTTCACATTTGCTTTTTGCCATTTTGTTTTCACCTGAGTATACATTTCTCTCTTTCGAGCTGCTTCATTTTCCTTATTTTGAGGACTTTTGACTATTGAAAAGATTGAATATTTGCTTTTGAATTGCCACAATACAAAAATTTGAAACACAATTTTGATACTAAGAAAAAGGTGCTATACATATAAAAATGTAAAAAGCCAATGTGATTTTTTAACACAAAATTACAGTAAACCAAACGTCTATATTTTGCAGTCTTATTAGTTCTGATAGAAACCCAGACCATTCCAAAACTATTCATGAAAGGTTCAATTTAGTCCTATGTGATTTTTATTTTTCAGTAGCAATGTCCACTGAAATAAGTGTCAAGTTTCAATTGTAGTTTTAGACAATGTATCTGGGTATAGGTATAACCCCAGCTACTGAAGATAATAAATACACAGTACTTTAATCGGAACTACTAAGATAAAATGTTGTTTAGCTGTAAATGACAACATAGCAGTTTGCACATGAAGACATGAATGTAGATTGTGATTGGAGTGATTTGGTGGGAAAATGCTTTCATTGCTATTCCTAATATGTGTGTGTTGTTTGTTTACATGATGCTAATTGTGGCCCAAAGCAGAGCAGCACAGGCGAGTCTTAACTCCGTTAAACAAAGAGGAGCACCCAGTGGCTCCTAACCTCTCACATCAACAAACATTAAACATAAGCCTGATCCGCGCAAGGAAGATGTCAACTGAATGTTGAAGTTTTTGGTAAATGAGAGAGGTGGTAGTTCTTTTTTTCCCCTTTTTAAAATTGTTTTTAACAATGGAAAAGGAATACTAAATCAGATTTGGAGAGTCATAATCCACTATATTTATATTCCAGATTACGATATATATAGATTTAAAGAGAAAATAAAGAAATCTTTGCATAATTAATATTTTGCACCTCACGTATTATAGAATATTGTTTTGTTTTTTTTATTCCAAGATGCTGTGCTTGGGGAGGCCTAGAAACTTACTTTGATGCAGTCTAACAGAAAAGCAGAATTGTGCAACTTGAGAAAAAAGAGAATGGAGATGGTTATATACCAGATAGTAGCTAAAAAATCATTATCATTATAGACAGGATAATGCATGAAATAGAAATATTATTGTCAGTTCCTTGAAACAATAATGTGTAATTCTACCCTGTTTCTCCCTTAAAGCCTGACCACATGAATTGTTCATTTGACAGCCAGCTGCGTTTGGGAGCGTCCTGGGTTCAATTGGATCCAGCAGATACAGGGTAGAGGGTACAGGGCACAGGATACAAGGTCCAGGGTACAGACCTTGGCCTTGTCGAGCTGTGCCTGGGCCTGGCGCTCTGCCTCTCTGCGCACTGCCTCCTTATCCTCTTCCAGGGACACATCCGAGTCGGACGGGCGGCTGGTGTACGAGTCGGCCGAACCCTGAAACACAGTCACAACCACAGGGACCATTACAACTTGTTATCTATTGAATGCAAGTGAAGCGAGTTTGAATTAGTCATCAGTCTTATTCTTTGAGCTGTGTGGAGTGCTTGGCATGGCTTGCGCTAGACTTTATCTGATGTAGTTGAGTTTCTAAATAAACTTTTTTTTTTCACAACAAATATCCAATAAAAGGCAAAATAATGATGACACAGCAAATTACAAAATCATTACAATATCAAGTTGCTGCAGCAAAAATGGTTGGTAGATTTGTTTGATTCAGTAATAGTTGTCAACATGACTAGCAATGGCCAATCTTTGATTTGGATTAATGGGCCAAGACAAACCTTTGTGGTAGGAAATTGGTTCCAGGAAGTGGTACATTTTACTACTGCTGAAAATGAATAATTCCATCTACAATGCCATGATGAAACACCACTTGCTAGAGACAATTCAAATTTCTGTTTCTAAAATGGTCCAGAGGTCTTAACATTAAGACTTTGCCTTTCAAATTCTGGTAACTCTAACAACAGAACTTGAAATCACACTGTGGAGCACCCAAATCCAAAAACTGATCTTAATTTTTCAATAGTCATTAATTCATTTTAGTGGAAGTCCGATGCTGATTTTAAAATTGCTCTGTTTATAATTATTTGTCTAATTCCAACAACATAAAACAATTAGTATTTGCAGACCATGTTGTTATCTATAGTCCTGTTTCATATTGTACAGTCTGAGTGGAAGTGAACACTTCCTCTGTGAAGAAATGCGCCAAAGAACATAACCTGTCCTTCATAAAATACCATCATCTCCTTGTCTCTGTGAGCCTGCACATTTGTTTTGATCCTTTTATAACAAATACAGGAGGGAACACTCAAGAACACCAAGTCCAAGTATGTATGCTTATAAATGGCAACACATAAAGGATAGAACCTCCTGTGTGCTCTTATCATGCATTCTGCCCTATAAAGATGCCTCATAAATAATTGCAAAGCACAGAGTAAAGCTTGTGGATGCAGTGCCTTTTAAATATACATGATGACAATGTTACATCAGAGCAGCACCCACAGCCTTTGTCAAACCAGGAGTTAATTGCAAGCCCCATGCTGCCTATTCTTACCTGCACGATAGTATACCACCCACACCAGTGTGTTCATTCATCCCACTGCACCATAACACTGGCGTCTGAGTTAAAAATAGCCTCCTTCACCCGCTCCTGATTAGAATTACCAAAGCGTCACACACAAAGACGAATCGTACCTCTGCTTCCTCTTCACTTATCCCGCCTGACTAATGACTCAAATGTCCCCCATATAGTAATGTTGCACAACACAAGGTTATTCATGTTTATGTCAATACAAACATGCAGCATATCAATCATCATGTACTGCTCTGTCCCTCTCCCTGCACTATACCCTGCTTGAATAACTCAATAACTCCATAGAGCGTTGGCATGCAGTTTGTAAACTGGACAGAGCTGTTTGCTATTCTATTCAAGCAGCATTGCCACATACATGCGATTATATGGAATAAATCAATGAGGTAGAAAAAAGCAGAATGTATGACAGAAGCTTTGAAAATGGAAAAGTGTAAGCACAAAAATGATTCTATCGCTGAAGCAGTGACATAAGGAAGAGCACAGCCCTGGTGGGTCAGGAGGAGGTGATGTGGAGCTCTGCCCAGAATCTGACAGCTCACTGATAACAACCGCCCATGTGTGGTAATAACTGTCCAATAACCACCTGACCCCACCTGCAGCCTGATGGATACTCCCGCATACACACACATCACAGGACACACGCTAACTTTCACCCAGCACAGAGCAGCTTACACAGGCATCAGAGTTCTTGACGCGACCTCCCTTGGCTCGTTTCAGCAGGCGGATCCAGGTGGCCTTCATCAGCCACACTGGTCATTCACCTGAGGATACTGTGGGCGCCCTCACTCCGGCTCCAGGCTCCTCTCCAGCTACAGGTACATTCAACAGAGCCGCTACATCCACAGCCTCTGCGCAGTGTTACTGCTCCCACACTGACAATGCGTTCATGTCGAGAGGAACGGACACCAGCGGAGTTCAGACTCCTTGTATTGCTGCAGTTACAGTTAGCTCTTCTGCTACGGCTCCTGATCCTCCTGCTGCTGCTACTGCAAAAGATGGGGACTCCACAGGAGCTCTCTACCCCGTGCATAATCTCAGCAGCACTCTGCTCGTCCGCTCAGTCTCCTTGGTGCTCTGGCCGCTGCAGGTGCTCCGGTGTAAGACCAGTCAGGAGGTAGCACAGTCCTTCATCTCTCCCTCTCTCTCTCCTCAGCAGGGATGTGCTCCTACAGTTACTACTCCAGTCCGATGAGCGAGTGTTCCTGATGTAAGCACTGCCTCAGTCAGTGCTGTGTCCCTGTGCTTCTCCTCCTCTGCCTCTCAGTCTGCCTCTCTCTCTCACCCCTCCTCCTCTGTCACTCCCTCACTGTCTCAATGGTACCCCTCACACTCTCCATCTACTTATTGCGCCTCTGCAGAGATCACTACTGGACAGTGCATGATTTGATTCATGCATTAAAAAGGCATGCAACAAAACAAGGTGATTGTGAGGCAAAATGGTTCACCCAGGACAAGGTTGTGCTCAGTCTCAATAAATATAAACAAGCCCATTTTAAACCATGTTAAGAGTGTAGCTAATAAAACACATGAACGGTCATTGTAAAAGAGTTGTTGCATAAAAGAGGAGCAAGCAGGTATATTTATTTTGGGTAATTTACTTGGATCATAAAAATATGTCACGGTTATGTCACAATCCAACAGCCTACATGTGATGCTGCAACATCCATAACAGTGTTGTTTTATTGCATAGTGCTTTGCTGACGCATGAAGCTCCTCCGTGTAGCCCATGGAGCGCTTGTGGTTGGTCAGAGGGCAGTAGAGAGGGGGCAGTCACTCCCAGAGGACCACTAACTGTAGATCAAGAAATGACATGGTTAATCAGCGCTGGTTATCAAATCCAATCAATGACACGCCCCCATCTGCTCAGAGCCTCTTTACGAGAAGCGTGCAACTAAAAAGGACACATCTTACATGAAAGGAAGGAGGCCTGAGCTATAATGTGATTTCAGCTCATTAAGATCAATTAGCTTAATGAACACGATGATTACCTGAACTTTATTCTGTTCCATGTACAGACGGACAATGGAAAATTAGATAGTTCTGTTTCTGATATTAGGCAGAGAATGTTATCTTATAATCTTAGGTTATCGTCAAATTCTCCTACAGTCAGATGCAAGCTGAAAATCAGTGCATTATTTCTACAGATATTGATGAACAGAGCCAGAATCAATACTTCTAATAAAAGACTTAAGTAAATTGGTGCTTTGTGTCTACTGCTGTGGGAAAAATACAGTGGAGTGAGTAAACATAATACTAATAATAATACCACAGCTATTATAAATAATACCACAGTTATTATAAATTTGAGAATTATAATAACCACAAACCACTCATTTTCATTTGAGTCTGTCGATTTTGAATGGAAAATATTATAATGGTAGTATCTTCGAATCACAATTACAATTTCTGCTCTATGTATATAATTAACTGTATTAAAACACAATCCATATTTCAGTGTACTGTCACTGCAGTCTTATTTTTGGAGCCAATCCCGAGTTGCCTGTTTTAGCCTGACATGTATGGGGCGCATATGGCTGCACGGTGCAGTGTGACGTGGCCCGCGGTGCTCTTGGGGCAGGACACAGATGCTCTAAACAGGAAGCCCAGTGAAACCCAGTGGAGCCCATGGAGCTGTGAGGTGAAGCAGCACTGACACAGACACAGGGAGACAGACCAGGCCCCCAGGCCCCTGACCACTACCACCACCAGACAATAGAGACATGACACTTACTGTGGCGTGGGCGCATGTGTAATAAGACACTGAAATGTTTGTCTTTAAAGAGGTTGTATTATGCTAAATAATTTTATTTAGATTTCTACCATGTTATAATATTGTTCCCTCATCAAAAACATGTCTGAAGAGGTTTAGATGTCATCTATGGATGTATTTTTACTCTAATGAGTATTTTAACCTTGGTTCCTATTCAAACCCTCCTTACGGTTAGATTCTGTGCAATGCTAAGCCCACAAGCCTACGTCATCCATGCTCCCACACAACAATTCTCTATAAATATACAAAAACATGATACAAAACTGTACACAGCAACTGGACAAACCTGAGTTTAAAAACTCTTGTGCCAGTCACTCAACCACAAGAGCGGCCAGCCACAATCATGGTTAAGTAATAGATCATGATTTTACATTTTCTTCATTGTAAACAGCAATACTGTTTTAAAATGACTTAAAAACAATTAAGTGACTTGTGGTTCAAAACTGCAGAAATGATGCCACACTCCCTCACTGTGTCATTTTACTGTAGTGCTTTCATTCACATATTTTTATTTATTGAAAACTGTTTATGTGCCATTTTTTAACCTTACGAGTATGACCTAGAGTCATACTTTTTTTCTTTCTGAACACTTGAGCCTCAAAAACAGTACAACGCAGGGTTACTCAAACATGCCTTAACCAATCAACTAACAACTCTGAGTTACCTAAAGATGAGACAAAACCATGACCCTCATAAAAGTCTATTTGACATATAATGTCTCTTTTAAATGGTTGCAAAAGCAGCACCCAAACAAAAAGTGGAAGGTAAATCCAACTCGGCAGTCACTTCTTTTATTGGCTGAACAAATTACACTGACTACACTCAGAAACTTAGAGACTGTATTGTTTTTTTTTAGAACCAAGAGGATGACAAGCACAGTGCATGTTGTCTCAAAGCTTCTTTGACAGGGTGTTCAAGAGCCAAAAACTAAAATAGCTTACCTTTCTTAGCCTTTCTTTCAGTGAGCATCAGAACTTGGCTCCCCTAGCTATTGACAAACAACAACATAGGTCTTCAACATGTTAGCATATGTCTACTTGCAAGTGGTAGGCCTTTCATTAATTCATCCAGTGGTTGTGGATTAGTGGGTTTGAATATCCAACCTGCTCTCCTTTGTTTTTTAAGTTAGATCTTGCCTTATTTACATAAGGCACAACATTTCACAAGACATGAAGGTAGATACTGAAAGGACGTTGCACTTTCTGGTACTCCCACTGATTGGTGTGGTCTTCCCGTTGACCTCCCTAAGAGGTGACACAGGAATCATTACATTACCACATTACAAATGACCACAGCCATTGCTCCTGTGGAATAAGATGATTCTTCTATCTGTTAAAAGTGTTAAACAGGAAGCTCGGTATGGTCTGAAAGTACTTGTATTTTTAGCTGCCATAGAGAGAGGTGAGAGAAAAAAATGTGTCTAATGGAGCTCTGAGTTCTATGTGAAATCATGACAAACTGAAACCATTTCTTCCTTTTTGAGTCAATTTGAGTCACACTATACTCACAGCTGACCATCATGTCTTGGCCTCAGTTGCCCCTAATCTTACACTGTCCTTCTCTGGGGGGAGTGGCCATTTCTACTCCTACCCAGAGGCTTTCCCTTGGCACAAAATTACAGCTATTTTCTCCTGCAAAGATTATTTCTGATTGAAAATAGAGGGCAACAAATCTAAAAGTGCACAAAGAGCAAACAGGCAGTGTCCTTGGTTGTGTTGCTACAGAGAGGACATGCTAAATTGTGGTGTAGGTTTTATAGGAGACAAAATAACAGGGTTAAGTTGTAGCCCTCAGCTGGACTTCATCAACATCTTAGAAACACTACAGTTTATGTTCAACCTGAGCTGTCCATCAAGCAAAGCTGCTGGACCCACTGAACCCTTTAGAGGAGAATGGCTGATATCAAACCTACTGACTTTCACTGAATTAAAAAAAAGCCATAGAAACCCACAAGAATTAATTAGCAAAGCATTGTACCAAATGCTTTGGTTAATTTGCCTATGCATATTGAGTGTCACTAGTTGAGTTGAGTTTGTGATTGAACAGACTCCATGACCTAATCCACTTCCTGTCATGGCTGGTATAGGCTGGCAAAGGCTACAGTTTCATATAGTATACACTATACAGGGACATGTGTGGCTTGTGGTTTACTCACTGCCCACTCACACAAACAGAATGAAAGATACAGACCACACTTTATATCTGTGCTGTGTGGTCAAGGCAACTCTCACATGTTTGAGTCCAGGCAGGTCCTCAGAGCTCTCTGCTGTGGCTGACAGACCCAGGTTCAGACTTTGGCTTTGGTGACTCACTCTTGGCTCAAACCAAAGTCTCTTGTTTCGTGTCCATCACTGCCTCATCACTCGGCACAACACAAAGTCAATTAAATCAGCGGTCAGCAAAGTGTCTCTTCATCAAGTGGAAACAAAGGTGGAAGACATGAAAGCCTGCACTGTACCCTACTTTAAAGACCTTTTGGAAATATTTAAACCACTACATAAGAAAGAATGTGAAGAGCACAGTATTTAAAGGGACTGCGTATAGGAGACCCAGGGATTGGCCACACTGTCTTCAAGGTGACACTGACAGACCAGTGAAAAAATGTTTAGCCAGCATTCCATGTGCCAGTGCATTAGATAAATGCATCAACCCATTGAGCGGATGAACTTTCACCGACTGTCAATCACATGATCATATGCAATTGGCAAGATGAAAACTGTATGTGATTACAAACTGTTCTATATACTGGTCTTCAACAGTAAATAAAGAGAAGAAACACATATAGTGTGATGTTGCAGTCCTTAGTGTTTCATATGGATAATTTACAGTTTGTCAGAGATTGTAGGTGCCCAAACCTATAATTGTCAGAATTGTCTGAAATGTTCTATCTATTGTTTCTGGAGAATTCCTTTGCTCTGTCCAGTGGACCAGGTACCACAGTGGGATCGCAGCCGTGTATGGGATGATGGCCCATCATGTGGATACAGTAATGGAGGCTGCTCTGGTCCCTTCTGGATTGTGCTTGCGTCATCAAAACTGGCAGTTTGCTGCTGTATGGAGCAGAATGTGGATGATTGATGAGGACTGGCCAAGAGGGGAGAGGGAGCTCTAACCAGCGCCACTGAAGCAAAACATCATTTCTTACAAATGGGACTGGGTTGGACCAAAATTGCACCAGGCTCATTTTATCACATGGAGAAAGTTAATGGTGACTATAGAGGAGTGCTCAGCTAAAATGTAATACATATCACAATTTTTTAAACATCTAAAAATATTATAATAGGTTGTGTTCATGTTCAAGAATCTGATTTTTGACATCTGGATTATGTCATAATTTCAGATGGAAGGCAGGGGCCTATCACCTCTATGAGACATTTCATGTTTTCCTGTTGTTTTTGTTGTTGTTATTTGTCAATCAGTATGAACTTGTGATCCACAAATGTCAAACCTTATCACTGAGATTGGCTCCACATACCTGACAATTTAATCTTATGGCTTAATGTCCTTTCAGTTGACAAGAATCAAATCTTTGGTGTTGAATGATGACAGTTTTCTGAAACATGTGATGTCATGTTGCAGTGTCATGTTGACACAACCTATTAGTATCATTCTCGAAAAAATGAAAAATGTCTCAACAATAAATTGCTGACACTTTAGCTAATTAAATGGTTCTATAAGGACCAGGGCTGTGGTGAGTGTCACTGTTATGGAATGGCTATGAGTTGCCAGTACTTTATTAACATGTATTTGGGATTCAACTGTGCCCTCTCTAAACTATGCTGTGTAAACCCTGTGTCAGCTCTCAGTGCACTACTTCATAGTCACTCCACAAATCAGAGAGGCAGACAGTCCGGGCACTCACAGGAGATACAGTAGGTGCTGGCTGAAGAATGGGCTCACGTGTACTCTTTTAGTTCATGCTCAAAGAATCAAACAAGGAATTTTGTTAGTGTACAGCAACAGGAGTTTATGGTCACACAATAGCAACTGATGATTCAAGACTCCCCCCTAAAAACAATACTACTGCATTGAGTCCAAATCTTTCACATATCGCACTCACCATTCCAGAACTAAATGAGTCATGTACGGCTGCAAGTGTGAGTTTAATGTGTTTAAGTGGCCCCTTTGTTTGCTTTTATGGCTCAGATAAACGTGCTTTGCTTGTGTGCTAAGCCAAACTTTCAACAGTTTACAGTTGTATAAATTCTGGGGCTCCAGAAACGTTCGGGGCTCCAGAGCTAGCGTAGCATGCAGTGGTCTTTGTCAGTTCAAACTCCTCAACCACTGAACTATTCTCACAGTCTTGCAGACAACAAAGTTAAAAGAATAGCATGTGTGTTTACGGCCCTTTAAACTGTGCACTAATGCACTCCATTCTCCTGCAAAGTTCCTCTTTGTTCGGGGAGTGAGGGAATAGTGTGCAGAACTCACCAGATCTGAGTCCTCACTGGCGGAGTGGTACATTGTGCCCTGTCGAGGCCGGTCGGACCCTCCTCAGCTGCAGCCCATCTCCTCTGCAGGAACTCCCTCCAGCCTCAACACTTCCCTTTACAAATCCCCTCGTCCGCCTCCGTCTCAGGCTCTGAGACGCTCAAACTTAGGGACAAGTTCCTCTAAGCTCCGGCCCGCTTTACTCTGTGAGAGGCAGGGAAAAGGCGGACGTCTTTCCCACGCTGGGAGAAGACTCACAACGCGCAATCGTCCTCCAGCTCCAAAAACAAGCCCCCCTGCCCCCTGGCCCTCTCCCCTCCCACACACACACACATACACTCTGCGCGCAGAGGAAGTGGAGTTTCTCGCCAACACGGCAGGCCTGAAAATTCCAGAAAGCACCAAAAACAGCTGCAGAAGTTTTTCAAGTTTGTGCACTGTTTAATTTGGCCACTTTGCATGCATCGCTGCACTGAAGAGAAGAGGAAAGCTATAACTCCTTACTCCTCATCTCGATATATGCTTTTGAAAGCCAGACAGCAGGAAGCAATCATCTGCGAAACATCAACTTAAAAGATATATTTGCTTTGATGATCTACAGGACAAACCAAACTAAATGGTGCATGTTAAGGTAGAAGCAAAAGGAAGTGGCATACAATAACAAAATACACTATGGGTATAAAATTAAAACCATATAAAACTATTCCACAAGCAGATGTCGGGGACTTGTCAAAGCGTTCCAAGTGCTTACCAGCTGCTCTGTCTGGAGAAAGAAGTGGTTAAATCAAAGACGTGAGACACTTTGTACTGAACTGTGATGTGCTCTGCGCTACGTCACAGAGGACAGTTAAGTTTAATGTGCTAGAGTTCAGTCACAAGAGCATAAAATGTGTACCACAAGCTAATGTATGTTTCACACCAGTTATACTGTATCTCCATCACTCTAGGCAAATGTTATATACTGCAAGCACACAGCATCAATCAAGTTAAAAAATGTTAGCTTTTTATTACCAGCTGTTATCGTGGTTAAAAAAAAAGCTATGAATTATAATGTGTTAGATCAGACCCTTTAAGGACTACACTGCCCCACAAGTGTCCTATGCATTTTAGGAGTCCATATTCTTGTTCACTATCAGAGTGTATTTATTGGATGGGGTGACACAAGGTCAGGCTATAAGGAGGTGAAAACAACTAATGATGTTCAGGCTTCAGCACATGATGGGGACAATGACAGCTGATGTGATCCAGTGTGTGAATGACTAAAACAGATTCCACATCAAATCTATATGAAACTGGGGTCTTTGAAAAAGATATTGGATAATATACGAAAGATGTTTAAGTGTTGTATACTACAACATATGTCAATTCCTAAGAAATTTTATTTATCTGCATCGTCTACTAAAAATGAAATGGTAAAACTCTTGTAATGTGTGAGATGTCTGTAGAGGGCCCATAACTCTGTGTAGTAGTAACAGCTTTTCACATTTGAGTATATGAAATAGGGGAATTCAATAAGATCATTATGTAAGAAGATAAACAATGTGGTAAGGCTGTAAGCCTAGGCATCTTTATTAACTTGTTGAACATCAAATTTCTTTTTTTTATTTTCTTGAAATGAATATTACTGGTTTTAACTGTACTCCTCTCATGGGCGATACAATAGGTGGAATTAAAAGACCAGATGAATCTAATGTAATGATGGGGCATCAGAGCAAAGTGCTGACCACAATCATCGCTCCCTCTGTAAGGACTTGGACTCAGATTTGACAGATCAGTTTGCTTTCTGCCAGCTCGGGAAAATCGGCGGCAGTATTGCCTTTGGCATATCGATCAGAGCATGCATGCAGTGACGTCAGCAGCCATTCACACTGACAACCACACAAAGGCCAACAAGCTCTGCTCACAAAACCAACATACAGTAATTGGACCACAAGAGGGGATCAATACAACATTGTAACGCTGTGTGGGTTAGAGGGAATGACATTGACAGCACCAGATCTTTCATTAGATATGCACCGTAAAGTCACCTTATGCACTGAAGGGACTGGTGAGGGACAGTAACTAGTTATTCAGCTGAATTCTGTAGTATTTAACAACACTGTCGGGGATTTCTGCTGCCACATGAACTCTAGAATATTAAGTCAACTAGAGGATCAATTTTTAACCTTTGGACAACAATTTAACCATAGATGGAGTCAATATTGACCAAATACAGAATGCGTTGTTCTCAGTAGTCTTTATCACAGCAGCTATTACTCATAAAAATGTGTTATGAGCATTTACTCAACTTAAGACGGCTAGTAATGGGCCAAAGCAGCACACAATTAGATCTTTGGAGGTCTGACAAAAAGGCACCTCTCAAGGCCTTTCGCTCTGCCAAGAATGCCATTTACCAAATGAAACTCTCCAACTAGACTCCAACTTCTGCTGGATAAATCTCTTGAGTTCCCTGGAAAATAGGCCCACTTGAACTGTTGCCTATGAGACTATAAGGGATTAATTCAACCTGTGAAGGCCCACTGGTGCTCTGGAGTAGTACAGTAAATCCTGGGAGTGCCTTTATGTAGACCATTCTGGAGGATCCACATTGGCCCTTGTGGCTTTGATTCCCGCCTAATGAAAGCCCGAGGGCCCAAACCAGCATCTGACGGAGGTTACCTAGCTACAGCACATGCCCCGGGACCAGCTCTAATTACACCTACCAGAGTGAGAGCAAGAAAGAAAGAGTGAGGAAGCTGAGGGAAGGAAGAAAGGATGAAGGAAGGATGAAGGTGATGTGGGTCACAGCTGTTCGGTTTTGCCCAGCTCCAGGGATTCACCTTACTTTTATTTCACAAACAAATGTGTCTCGTAAAATTTACTGGAACAGCTAATATGGAAATTCAGTAATACTGTGAGATTTAATCGTAACAACCATTATAATGAGGAACTGTGTATTCATTTCAAGACTAGAACCACAAATTTAGTTATGCTATTAATTACACATAGCCTTGATAAACAGAATGCAAAAGTTGCCTTCTCTCATGCCATGTTAGAGATTTTGGGAAAAAAACATTTGTACAACCAACAAAAATTAAACCAAATTACAGGACATCACATGGCACATTGAAAGTCAACCACAGCTTACCCATGCTGTGAGGTGTATCGAGCATGCCCAAAGGAATAAAAATCATGAATGCAGAGGTGGCGGACAGCTCCTGGACACAGCGATCAACTGGTGAAGCTCTGTTATGCTAACAGAATCACTTCACACTCACTGGACAAATCATCAGCTGTCCCACATGACGTCACAGAGAAATGCACCAGGTCACCACCTTTCATCTGTCAGTTCAAATGCATATGTGTGTATGTGTGTACTGTGCTGTTACAATAAAGAATAGACATCACTATTCTCAAGTTACAACATGAGATCAGAATGATTGTGGATGACACACACAATGTGTCTTCAATCAACTTAAACTGTTGTATGCATTATTCATAAACTGCTCATGCTTGATTCTAAGAAGTGATTGGACACTGACAACCTGTTCAGTTTTGCTTTCCTGCCAAATGAAGTTCCACCAATATTGGTATTTTATATTTTATGATTGCAACTGAGAATAATAAGATCGTGATGAAAAAGCCAGTTGCACAAGTGAATATTACATCGACTATACCTTAACTATATCTTACTTAGAAAACAAAAAACATTACAAAAAATGTTTATTTAGTTTTTTTGAGCCATTATATGTAACTTGTGTAACCAAACCCACATCAATAACTGCCATTTTGTCACATGTCATCCCCGCACTGTACATCATTATAGTGGACACAATACCAGCCATAGGGACAGTTGATCCCCACTCTCACATTGTAATGATTGCTTCTCTGTGTAAGGAGATTTAAATGAGCTTTAGTCTTTCAACCAATCCAGGATTTAAACTACAGTAGCAAAATGTTTTATTGTAAGCCATTATAATGGACATGGGGGTTGTCAAATGCAATCCTTGAACAATAGTCCTGTAAAGTCTATGCATGGGATTCAGAATGATTAACAATGAGGACTGTTGCCATAGCGATGAAAAAATATCTTTGAATGGAAAAAAGTCCTCAAAATGTAACAGGAAGTTGAAATCCATAAATATACCAGTAGGTCTAATTGAAATTTAATTCAGGTAGAGTTTACATGGATAAAATTATCAATAGTTTTTAAAATAAACAAAGTAATTTTAACAATAAATGTATGTCGACATGGGATTATATAAAAAAGTGATATGTGATTAAACCAGGTATGCAAAGAGAAAGATGACCCCGTCGATTGTCTGTCACCTCTAAATGCTGCAAAGACTCGATCATAAAATAGATTACAAGTTAAATACAAAGTCCTACATTTGAACAGGGAGGATAATGACTTCAACAAGCTTCAGAAAGATGGATTGAAAAAGCTTCCAATAAAAATCTAGTAATACAACTATAACACCCAATCCAATAATAGAGAATGTGATAGATGAGAAAAGCAAGTGCAGGTTTACCTTGGCCTTCTTGGACATGCTCGGCTCCCGAAACTACCTGAGTCACCTCTGTCGCTCTCTGCTCCACAGCCACTGTAATGAATTATGCAAATCCCCAGGTTTTTGTGCAGAGTACTGTGACCCATGGGTGCAAGCAGCTGACGCCTGGCACAGAAACAACAGTGCTACATCTTTCCATCAGGTCAAGAAAGATAGTCAGTGACACTATGTAAGCTCTGCACATCGCAGGACGTAGTGGAGTGGAGAAAATGGTGTACAGTGGCTAGTAGACGTTAAGTTGGTCAAAGGTTAAGCCCTGTGGTGTCATGGTTAGCTCTCTTCAGATTTCTTTACTTGGACGGACAGTATCAGCTTTAATTTGATTGTGTGACATCTGTTGCTCAACAATAGTAAAGCTGCGCACATAAAGAGACAGAGCTGACCGCTATATGAAACATGCAACCTCCAGCAGACAGACAGGCAGGGCAGGGCAGGAATAGCACCATCTGGAGTCCTAATGCTCCTGCCACTGCTGCTGCCCACTACAACCATTACAGATGTGCTCCACACTGTCATTAGGCTTATTGCACAGAGGAGGAAAGGTTAAGCCTGGGTCAAGACATATACATGAGACTACTGAGTATACAGAGGACAGGACAGATCCCTATAGTGGAATTTGCCATTTAACTGCCAAAACGCAAATTGTGTCCTACTTTATGGTTAATATCTCTGTAATTACTAAGCCTATCCACATGAAAAACTTGCACAATGTTCAAAATTTCTTCTCTGTTTGTACAAATGAATGGTGAAATTCTTATTTTTCTGTTATGGCATAAAGTGGTAGCATTATTTAATCTTAGGTGGCATTATTTTCAGACTTTAAGCAAGTTTATTTAGTCTGTCTTTTACAAAGCATGTACAACAATTGTGATTTTCAGTTTGGATATTTCTTTCATAAACACCAAACCCCCCTTAGAGTTATGTAAGCCCCTGCCCTCCATCAGAAATGACGACATCAAAATTCTAAAATGTTGGACATGGAGCACAGATCAGGGCGAAGACCTGCATTGAGTAGCAGCAGCAAATATGCCCCACACTGGATGAGTAAAAGTTGAGCAGTACTTCCCTCCGGAGGAAAATGCATGCATACTGTGCTTCTTATGCTCAAATTTAAGATATACAAAGTGTCAACTCAAATGTGGAGTCACAAAGAGAAAAGTCTAATTGGTCCATGTAAAGACTATACAGATTCAGAACTTGAGAAAGTATTCTTCAAAAAAACAGAATGAACAATTACAAAGACATAGTGCAGCTTAAACTTAGTAGTCCTAAAAAACTTACATTGTAGTAAACTCCTACTCCAGCCCAACCCCCTTTTCCCAAGTAGCTGATTTCATCCTTGCAAAGCCACTCTCACTCTAATCCCCCTGATCCGTCTGCTCTAGCAAAGAATCACATATCAAAAACATACACATTCAACACCGGCATATGGGAGATGGGCTTTGGGTTCAGCTCCACTTACTCTTATCATTTAGAATCAACATCTGGGCTCTTTTACACTAAATGTTCATTGTTTCCTGTCTAATTGTAGTTGTTTACCTAAGAGCATGGGCAGAGTTGGCAGACAGTTTTCATTAAGTAGACATGTAGTAGCTTCTTATATAATAATAATAATAATAATCTCTTTTTAAAGTAGTCACTGGGCACAAAAGCAACAAACAACACATTCAAATAATGCTGTCAAAGCCATCAAAGTGAATAAAGTCAGTTAGAATATACCACTATATTGCAACAATGAACTTGCATTTACCTTGAGTGGTATGAGCAAATCAACTACTGTACCATTATTTGATGTGACTAAGTTTTCGGATGACCTTCCAGACGCAACCTCTTTAAACCAGCACTAAAGAAAGCTCCTATTCCAATATTAGCACTTGTGGGGGCACTTGTCACACATTGAACTTACCCAAGAGACATTTTTATTCTTGGTTTGTTTGATCATGGCGACCCTTGGCCTGTGGCGTGGGCAGAGGAGCCGGGTCCTCAGTAGCTCCTATCTGCACTGCCTGTTGCATGTGTGTCCATAGTGAGGGGCTAGAGCTGTTCGCATGGTCCGCTCATCCATAGGTCATGTGCTCTCCAAACACACTGCCAACCTGCCCTTACACAATCTGGCATCTGTCAAGTAGAAACCAGCATCATAACACACAGAGAAGTGGGTGGAGTTGAAAAGTTGCTAAAAAATAGGTCCAAGATTTAGTTAGAAATATTCTCTCTGCTTCTGACAATGGATGCTGACCTGCCTGGAGTGATTATGTATTCACGGTGTGTATGAATATGAGGCATCCAAGCAGGTTTAACCCCGCCCTCCTGAGCTGCACTGGGCACCCAATCATGGAGCAGAAGCTGGTGGCCAACTGCTCCTGCGGGTGCTGAGCTTATAGCAGGATGAACATACAGATGCTCTGGGGAGAGGAGGGGACTGTCCTGTAAGTGTATAAATAATACTATGAAAGATTAACAAGCAATAAAGACATTTTTCTGAACATTTGATGGCACTAGGAGCAGCATGACCCGATGTTTGTCTCAAGGGTCGTCACGGCGACCTGTCACCTGTCGTCATGGCACCTTCTTGCTAAGAGACAAGTGTTTAGAGACATGCTATTAAACAGTTATGAAGTGCTGCTATTACATTACGTTATTACCATTCAGTGTAAATGCACATTCTATTTTAACTAAGCAGCTAAACATAATTCAGATATAATTTCTTGTCAGTTCTATTCATTCTATAGCCACGTCTCTATTTCAGCACTGCTCCATTTTTAACTGCTCATAATTAATTGTGTGTTATATCCATAAGGGCAGGCAGCCTCCTCTGGTGCACAAGGTTGTCTGACTCCTCTGTTAATTGGCCTCAAAAAACATCTGCTCCAATGTTGAGAGATGCTCTACTTGGCCATTTGTGCAGAGCTGGGATGACACCCTCTAAAGGTAATATAATTGTTCATTATCTGAAAATGTAAACATGAAAGATAGTAAAATAGGGCTGGGCAAAATTAGATTTTTTTTTTTCACTTCCTCACGTTGATCTTGAGTGTTAATTAGATTTCATTTTTTCTTTTCAAAGACAAATTAAAAATGACATTCCGTATTTAATTCATGTACATAATCAAGACAAGCTTTTAATCAGTGCTAGTTAACACAAAGTCCTCCATACTACATCCTTTTACTGGCAAATAACATGCAAACCACAAAATCTGAGTATTCAGAGGGACCATGATCAGAAAGAAATAAGATAATTTAGCTGTTTACACGTAATTTTAATAGTCAACAACTCAAAAAATCTGTTAACAATCAGATTTAGAGTGTGCATGTAACAGCAGCTAAAGACAATTACACTGACAATCTCGATCTTGATTAATTAGACACCTTTGTGGACTAAAGGAACTGAAGATAATAACCACCACTAAAATGTACACCCACTAAAAGCAACAATGGCTTCTAATATTGCTATTTTTAAAAGGCAACATTTATATGCAAATGAGAAAAAGACAACAGGAATGATGGTATTGATATGAAATCCCAAAGGCGACTAGTATAGGGAATGACTGTGACACTACATAATCAATGGCCTCTTTCAGTCTCACATTTTCCAGACAAAGAGGACGTCCCACTCCCGGACCAAACCTAACTGACCCAGGAACAGCCTATGGTATCAGGCCTGCAGCATCACTGACATCAATGTTTCCAGGCTATACTCTGGACAGACCTGCACACATATACATCACACTTTCCAGTCTCACAGCGAGATGATAGATTATGTAAAAGCAGTAAAAATGTCGTGAAAAATCCAGGACGCTCCTGAGAGGCCAATTAGCTACTCACTTTCCGGAAATTTCTTTATTCTGAGAAAAAAACTAGGGACTGGCTGCCAAAGGAAACCCTGCTCCTGTCTGCTCTGTGCTGGCCCGACATTCCTCCCTGGGCGGGATTCCCAAAGCCTGGAAAACTGGGAATTCCACAGCAGTCACTTAAAAGTGAGCTCACAAAAAAACAATGATTTTCTGAGAATCATTCCACTCTTTATTATGAGCCATTATTTCATTTTTATTCTATGCAGCATAAGAGAGAAAGAAAAAAGAGAAGTATAGTTGTACTTTTTGGGACAGTAGTTCTTTTGTCATGTCAAAGATAGAAGTTGCATGGTTTAAGTAGTAGCAGAGTTACAATAGCTGAGAGAATTGGAAGTCTCTTGTTGAAGCAAGATAATCATTTGAAAAAAAATTCACATTAGCAGGACAGAAATTAACCTTTCCTCAGTAGCTTTAGTTCTGGCGCTGTATCAGAGCTATCAAAAGTATAAGAGCACATAGACTAGTATATGCCCATGGACCACTATGGAACCTACCTGTACAACTGTAGGATTACACAGATATAAAACTAAATGGTAATACAGTACTATTTATTTATGTTGAAAATTACATAGTAAAGCGTTATTTTTTATCGTGGTCTTGAAATTGAGTTTGAATTTTTACTATCGTGACAACACTAGCACAGGAGCTCATTGAAACCAGATTTTTGTAATATCTTCTGTCTATTGTCTTAGATTTGTGTCTTCTCTGCACTCCAGCCACACTGAGCTTCTTCAGATTCCTCTGTTTTGGCTACTGCTGCGCCAGGGCACTGCCAAAGGAGAGCCAGACTGTAGACCAAGGACCAGCAGGACCTTCTGTGTCCAATTAGCCCATGCCTTTCCATGAGAGCGTCCAGCCTGCTCCGGCCTGTCACACTCACTCCCATTCAGAAGAGTTTCCGTGCTCCACATACCATCCAGGGCCCAGTTGTGTTCTGGCCCATTTCAGACGTAAAACAGTGGTTTGGAGCACTGTATTGGAAACATGTGAGATCAGTTTCATTCATATTAAGAGGGGAAGGGCATTGTCAAGTGTTGAAAATGAGATACTAATCAATACTAAAACTAATATCAATACTAAAACTGCCATGGCAGCTGGGGTCTGCCGTGACAGGCCTCACAAATCCAAAACCATAATATTAATTTCATTCTGCAATTAAAACCATCCATATGTTACCTGAGCTTGTCTGATTCATATGAGAACTTATGCAAAAGGCTTATGCGGTCCAGTGGTACAACAGCTGGCCCTGCACTAATCCACTCATCAGTTAAATTAAAGTGTACTAGCTTGTAAACTAAATAATGACCAGTACCATGGCTGTGAGTGGTTGGAGTGATAGTGACTCCTCAGTATCAAGGACAAAGGGGAAGGCCACAAAGGCAGTGAACCCTGAAATCTGCTCAGAGGTGACTCCAGCACACTATACTGATCCCATGTGTGTAATAACATCATTAAATGAGACAACATGCCTAAAAACTGGATTTACTTTATATATATCAGTAATACTATAATTAACTATAACATTAACTATACAGTTATAAACAATGATTACCTAAAGATAGTTAGCCATTCTACTCTATCTCACAATCAGTTAATATTTCAACTCAGAGTCAAAGAATAGATCAAAGTATCTCTCTCTGGAAAAAAAAAAAACTAGCTTTCCTCTCTCTATGTCTACGTCTATGTCTATACATGGCTCAGTTTTAAGTCGTTATTTACTGGATGTGACTGAACTCCAGCCAAGTCTAAGTGGAATATGGCCATCTAGTGGTGGAATGGCCAAATTAAAGATCCCACTGTAATGCCCCAGGACTGGATGGACTGACATTTTCTATGCTATTAAATTTGCTCCACTCCAAACTCCATCTACCCCATCAAGATAAAGAACAGAGGACATCCATGACAAATGATCAATATTCATTCATTAATATTCATACATTCTTATGAGCAAAATCCATTTACATTTAACACATCTGCTTTCAAGATGAACCTTTACATTCGCAAACTGAACTATGCCAACTCTGTGCCCAAAGTGTGTAATGAAATGACATCTAAGATTTATTGTGTTTAGCAGCGTACAGGCACAGTAGCGTTTACAGGCTACAGGACAGGAAGGAGGTCTAGCAGTCTGTATAGCATGTGAAAGCTGGAGAGGCATTTCCAGGGATGTTATGGACCATGGACAAGACTGGTCTGAGGAGTAATAACTATACTAAAATATAATAAAATTTGACCCTAGAGATAAGTAATACTCACATATGGAAGCTGTGCTCTCCGGCGATGGCCCAGCCCACAGCACGGCATGAAGGGGACCCAGGAGGCAGCAGCAGTAGCATCCACTCAGCCTCGATCCATAGCCCTCTCAGAATATGCAGTATCCAGGGTGAAACTTACTCAACTACTAGCCTAGTAACAGGAACTTATAGGAACTCAGTGAGAGGTACCCCCGCCTCCTCTGTGTCTTTTGCCCATGTCTAGCTTGAGTCTTTGCAGGCTGGTTCTCGCTCTTCTTCGCAGTAATCTGAAGCAGCCCTCATTGGCATGAGACTGCCAAATCCTCTGCAGTATTTCTGGGAGGTTACAGTCACATCTACTGTCTGTGATAGTCACACACAAGCTGTTCTTCTGAATGGGGAGGAACAGGAGGAGGAGGAAGAGAAAGAGTGGTGGAGTGTCCTTTATTGACCGCTGTACGAGGATCCCTAATGAAGAGTACACCGCCTCAGTGTTCCCCTCTACTACTCACATCATGTGACTGAAAGGTTCCTCTCCTGGACTTTTTCAGCTTTAATGTCTCCACTCCGTGCTCCACCTTATTGGCATTTATTTATTCATGCTTTCCCCCCATTTTCAGTTCTCTAGTCTAATGGTTATAGATGAGACTGCAAGGGCTGTAGTGAGAATCACATGTGAGTTTGGTGCAGAGGGACATACGGACATAGGTGACTGGAGAAAGACATAGTGCTGAGTCAACAAAATGCCCAATTAACTAATGCAACACTATGTGTACACATTTTTAAACCACATTCCAAGAAATGTGGAATAATGAAGATAAACCTAACCTAAAATGTCTTCTTCTCTCATGGTTCATTTTTAGTTAGATTTTTTCATGAATTTTAAAGTAGATGGCATAAGAGATTGCTTTATCCCAACTACTGTAAACTTGATTGATCTCTTAGCACCTTCTCTATATGTCATTTCCTTCATGTTTTTTAATAAAACTGGGGTAATCATGCTTCTTAATGGGCTATTTTCTCCTTGTATTTATTTTATTTATTTGTTTGTTTATTTGGGTGGGACAATGCATATTCATGAACATACAATTTGTATGAAATCACACATATTGATGTAAATACACCGGATTTAGCACAAGTGCTAATTTCCATCCGTAGTCCCATATACAGTATCCATCCATCTTCTCCCGCTCAATCCGGCTGGGTCGCAGGCACCTGACCCCCCCTATGAACCCCTCTGCAGGTGGTGAGCCCACAGGAGGGTGGACAACATGGTCCTTGATGTTAGTTCATAGGGGTGCGGGCATTTTATCTTATTGTTTTCAAAAACATTGGAAATGGCTTTCAGATTTGTTTCCATCAAGATTGAGATTGCCCTATCCTCCTACATATAATACTTATTTAAGAAAAAAGGCTTAGTGGCTATACAATAGAGAATAGATTAGATTATACTATTAGACCAAGATACTGTAAAACAGCATACATCTTTTGGGTTTTTATCAACCTGTGTAGTGTAGAAGACCATGTGCCCACAGCAGCATGTGTGGCTAGCATTCATCTTAGCACATCTATGTGATATTTCCAGTCATAACAGAGGCCCAGAGAACTGCAGCACTACAGTTTGTCACTCCTAAACCTTCTCTCATTATGGGAATATTTCATCAACTAACCAAAATGTGCCTGAAGTGATGGAGCACCATCATTAACCACAGAACTGTGCACCTGACAGAGAGAATCCTATTATTCAGCTGTGAATGTTTCTATCCATCACAAGCCCCTTAAGGAAAGATCATTACTCAGCCTCGTGAGGAACACTGCAGGGAACAGATGAGCCGTTCACCCTGTTGGAAGCACTTTGTCATCTGAGAGAAGAAACATTTCACTCAAACATCTACAGAAGACACAAGACTTCCACTTGTCATTGAGTCAAACTTCAAGGACATGATGAAGGATCTTTGTCATGCATTCACTATATGTAGGACACAAAATAGTATGCATCAGAATGTATGCTAGTGCATATACCCTTGGCTTCTATAGCTAAAAAAAAACAAAACAAAACATAACAATCAGGACTTTATGTGTCTCATCTCATCAACTGTTAAAAACTAATTTCAAGCAATATTAATAGAGATGTAATTCAAGTTTTGATGTTATATGTTCACTGGTCTCTGGAATCTACATTTAACTCCCCTACTTAATTATCAAAATGCATACTGGATTTGAATTGACAGTATTTTTTTTATTTATTAAAATTATATTTATATAAAATAATAATTAACAAACTATTAACTAAACTATATTAACTAAATAACTATAACTATTAATGATTATTTGTATGAAAACAACTTTGCAACAATTACACTGTACAAAGGAACATAGGAACATATGTTTCATATGAGGCAAAGCCACTGCGTTTACACTGCCCCTTATGTGACTGCATGCACAAGGTCTGCACATTGTACATGCAGCATAAATGTAGCCACTAGATGGCAAGAAAGACTAAAACTAAAGTCAGACGCTTTCAAACCCATAGACATACAGTCTATGCTTAAACCTCAAGTACAGGCCACAAACTTGCACTTTGGTGCGTTCTCAAATATGAACCACATCCCACTGGAAAACCCTGGCAGACATTTGTGGAGTTCACACAAAGGTCTTGTGGGTAACTGCAGATTTACAGTGGCTTGGACACTGTGCGACTTCGGCTCTAACCGCAACATGTCACTGGTCTGAGCTACAATCAGATACATGCAAAGATCTGATATCAGTAATGAGCTCTTTGCATCAACTCTCTTCTCCATTAACTAAAGAAAAAATAATCAGAACAATCATGAGAAGGAAAAATATCTGCAATCAAGTGGAGAATTAGAGCAGGTTTCCTTCCACTCACCACACCCTCCAGGACTTCAATCACACAAGGCATTCTCATCAGGGGGTAGGGTTAGACTTGGACATGTTATACAATACAATAGAAAAAGTATGGACTTTAAACAGACTGAAGAAGGCGATGCAACAAGTGGGAGTGCAATCATTTACATCCAAATAACAAATGTAGGAGGCAGTGAAAAACTGGGCCAATATGTGGTCAAAATAAATCTTTAAAATCTAAGGTGGAAGAAGTTTTGTTCATGTAAAACTACAGTTGTCTACTGACTATTTTACTAGTACTAAACCTAGTAACAGAATAATCTAATATAGTACGTTTACACCTAAGAGCTGTTTCAAATCTGTACAACTATTATTGCTGTATGTACTATTTTATTTATTTATTTATTTCAGGGACAGCGCATATTAATAAACATTTCTGTAAATATGCCAGGGTTAGCCCAAAGGCTATTTTTCACCTGCAGTCCCCAGACAGATGGTAAAAGCCGCCCTACAAGAACAAGAGTAGGATTAAAAGTGTCCAACACAAAATTACAATTACAATAAATATAGTAAAGCTAAAATGCACAATGTAGACACAACAGATCAGCAGTCAGGCAACAACAGACAGGTACATGAACACACACAAACAAACACAGACACATACAGACACAGGGCAAGATGGCAGCAGGGGGCAATTAATGTTGACAGGTCTGATTGTCAATGCGCCATTTCTTTAACTGAGTCTTAAAGAAGTTGTATGTGGTTGAGTTTCTGATCAATATGGGGGTGATGTTCCACTCAGAAGCAGCTCGAACAAAAAAAGCAGTTTGACCAAAAACACTCTTCCTGAAAGGAATAATACAGTCCCCTCTGGATGCACCTCTGGTCCTACTGTGATCGGCTGTTCGAATGTGGACAAACTGATGAAGAGGAGGGGATGAGAGATTGTGAATAATTTTGTATATGAGGCATAAGTTTGAAGCTGAGTAATCTGTGTTTTTGTAAAATTGGACAGTGATGAGTACTGTTGGGTTTCCTGTCCAGGGTTTTTATTGTTCTCTTGTACAGCGATTGCAGAAGTTTGAGGGATGTGACACCAGCCAATGACCAGATGGGGAAGCAGTATGTGATGTGAGAGAGGATCATGGAGTGCATGAATACTTTTGCAGCCTGTATGGACATCTGATGGCGGATTAATTACTATTTTAACTCTTGCTTATATATCTTGCTCTTGATTGGTTAATGCCTGACAATACTTTCCTTCGTCATGCGTTTGCTCTATTCTATTCTATTCACTCACCATTAAGCACTGTCTTTCTTAATTCTGTTTTTAGCAATGCACTATATTAAGAAGTGTATTATTATTCACGGTAATGGGAGCTTGGATAGTTTCCCAGGGTGCACCAGACACAGGACAGACTTACAGTCTGGACGGGTCTAAAGGACCATCACTCTTTTTTACACTTATGGGATGAGAAATATCAACACTTTGCGAAACAAACCCGGAGGCTACAGCTGCCAGTAATTACATCTGCAGGTCAAATGAACAGTTTGATCCAGCATTTTAGTTTAGTCTAAAATACAGTCTTCCTGGACTTTCATGATTTAGGAAGGAAGTAATTTGATGGCTAAGTTATTACATTTAGCTGATGGTATAAGGAAATGATCTACGATAATATCTGTATAATAAAGGCAACACAACTCTATGTTTTGTTGCAGTTGAAATGTCCCCTTGGAAACATTTATTGGAGCGCTATGATTTTTCCATGCCACATGTAAAATTTTAAAGCCACACTGATTCATAGTAACGCACAGATGTCAATATGTAGGTAGTAGTTACTGTATCCAGAGGTGGAAGTGCTGAGTTACTTTTATTCAAGTACATTTACTTGAGTAACTTTTATAGTTCACAGAGTAGTGTTCTCAGACATCATACTTTTAGTACTAATAGAGTTTTATATTTCACAGTGAAAAATTATTCGTACTTGAGAAAAAGTTTTGGTTACTCTTCCCTAAGAGTCTAAGAGTCAAAAGCTTAATGTGCCAATATTAAATCATTTCAGTGTTTTTTTTTTTTTTGCTGAAGATATTGTTTACATTTTAATTTAAGAAATGCTACTTTTTCTTTTCTATGACAAAGATGTAACTGTGCACGTTAGAACTAAAAATGTAATGACGCAGATATTTTAAGGCAGTCATAGTACAAACTGCGGATTTTTCTACACACGCATATCACAGTCCCTTGGACACTAACAGAAACATTTCACCTGGTCATGTTTTTTCTTCTATCAGTAAAACAAGCTGCAGTGCTCCCATGGCAGCACAATTTATCCTCCCCCATACACTTTCTCAGGCCACAGCTGACAGTAACATGACAGCCTACACACTCTGTCCTTTGCCTTCTATGAACCACCGCAACTCTTCTTCTAGGACTGAGATACACATTAGAAACATATAATTATTATCATTATTATTTTTTACATTTAATTTAAACAGCAACCTGAATAGAGTACATGAAAAGATCTGTAAAAGGAGGTCGGACAAAAAGGAAAAACAAATGCAAAGATGTATTTCAACGTCTTAAATGTGTCACTCCATGAGGAATGAGATCAAACTTAGATAAATGATATGCAGAGCGAGGTTAGTTCTGCGTCAGAGTTTCCCGTCTTTCTGTTACCTCTGCTATTTAAAACACTGTGCTTACAAGACATGACTGCTGCTGTGACTTAAGGAATTCGGAGAAGTGATGACCTAAATTTAAGTGGTAATACAACTGTAAACAGTGTTATGAAATACATACAGAAGTTACTGGAAATGACTATTTTCTGCTACTATCTGGCACACATCTGACCAAGATTTTTAACTGCTCTCAAGGCACACATTTCCAAGTTGTTTTCCAATCAGCTTCAAAGTTCTGTTTTTCACTTTGCAAAACTTTTATTCCCTGAGTTGAAAAGACAATCCATGTTGAAGAAGGACACAACTGTGGGAACTCACATAGACTCCCAAGGGTGCTTGGAATGTGGCTGTAAATTCATACTGTTTTGGACAAACTTAAAACAGGCAAAAGTTACTAATTTGGCCTTGAGAGGACGCACATAGGAGAGATGCTCTGATCCACTCCAGCACTAGCGCCTCTGTGCCAAAGACAAGATCTGTGCCTCCTCCTAAAAAGGCAGAAACATTTAGGAAGGGTTGAGATCCTTCTGCAGGTTGGCTCAACAAAGAACAGACGCTGCAAATCCTCTAGGCTCTCTCCAACCAAAAGGCTTTAACATTTTGTCCCCAGCAATGTTTACAATCTCCTCCTTGATGGATGATGATGACCAAAGCCTGCCTCTTGTGCCATACTAGTTATATGAAGCAGTAGCCTACAGCCTAAAGTTAGGCTATAAGTCCTTACCTGGCGAACAAGACTGTTGGTAGTTGTATCAGAGGAAGTGCTGCCATCTGAACCTTTAAATCGACCCTTTTTCCGAGCTCCATTGCCTTGGGTCTGTAATGGTCAAAATAATTAAGTCAAGCTACTCATACACACTTAAGTCTACACAGCAATAACACAATAGGGCTTATAATAAAGAAGTCCTTTTAAACAACAGTAATAAAAGGGTTATGCTTTTTTCAATTGTACAATTATGCATATCAGTTTTTTTAGTGAATCGTCTAGAGTTAACAAGTTAACAAAATGTTACAAACAATCAGCAACAAGAATTGAGCAGAAGCGCTAATTCCACGTTAGCATGCTAATTAGATGTACGAATATAACATTTTTCAATAACCTGTCGTGAGTAAAGTGTGTTGTTTATTAATATCATAAAGTTTATAGATGGCTTACGTGAAACAGCGCCTGGTCCACAGAGTCCATGTGTTTGTCCAGAGGTGGTGTTAGCTCGTCTCACCGTTGGATGGAAGCGAACACGTGTGTCATGCTGTTTCTCATCCTCATCTCAGTTTTACTAATTAAAATCTTCATTTCATCTTTTCTTTGCCGCTTGAACGCCCCTTTCTGCTGATCTCGCCAAACTTTCTCAGTACGGGGCAGGAGAACGGAGGAGAGTAAGGATGCAGTTTTGTGGTGAGGTATGATGGTGATGTTGATATTGTGGAGCTTCAAGTGTAATATCACCGAGCATCAGTGGCCACTTGAGCTGTGCGGTCTGCCCTCCTACCCACATGCGCCCTCAGCCAACGCCAACACGCTCACTGTATCATGGTGTGCCTAACATATGCACTGAGCTAGTCTCTGGACCAGTGCATAACCATTTTAGTCTATTCAGTTATTTTACAGACAACGACGACTTTAACACTAAACTGAAGCCCAGACTTATTCACTGGGTTTGCTCACATTTTGAACAATAATTAAAAACAAAAAAACATTATTTCCATTTAGAATAGGCAGAAATCATAGACGCTATGGTAGAATTAAGTACGTTCATAACTTTAGAAAGTGGTAATACAACTTATATAACTGTTTCTTTTTCCATTTTAGTTTTATGATGAGCTATTGTTTACTACCCTCTTGTGGTAGAATCATAAATTACACTTGTTAGATTGCTATAGCCACTTCTCAGAATAAGTGGACTACAAGATTAGACCACAACATAATAGGCTATAAATAGTTTTAATAATAAATAAGGCCTATTTAGCTTTTGCTGCCTAAATGTAGTTCTTCTAACCTGTAACATATATTTTACATTCCTGCAGCTTGTTGGATAAAGCAAATAAATAAATAAGCGCTTGCATTTAGTAACAATACCATAGTCTTGTGTAACTGGTATTTTTGTGTTCTAGTTCTGACCCAGATCTCTGAACATTCTCTGCTGAGCTAGTGTTCACCCCACAGCAGTCCAGATAAGATGCTCTTCCTTCCTTTTTCTGTGCAAACAGGCTTCATGAGTCACATGTCTTTGATACAAAAGAGCAGGTGTTAAAATGAAGAGACAAGCAAATCAGAGCTGTTTGGGATTTGCATTCTCTGACATTGTGAAAATTAACACATTTTGCTGAAATAAGAGAAAAATCAGCCAACTTCCTGCTATTGTCTGAACATTTTCCTAGAAGTAAATGTGTCAGCTTTTTGGATATGATTGTCACTAGCTTCTCTTTTCAGCTTTGACACGGACCAAATAATGATATAGTAAGCTTTGACTAAAATGAACCATGTTTTTAATTTTATTTTATTACACCTTTAATTTCATCTTCACACACTGAAAGTAATAGTCTGTATTGTGCTGTTCCGCCGTCAGTGGGCCCGCTCTGGCCAGCAGAGAGTGTGTGGGCAGTGGCTGCTGAGGCTCAGTCTTGCACAGCGAGCATTAGTCATCCGGGTTGGTGGATGAACACAACAGCCCAGGTGGGTGGAAGTGCCCTCATATTGGATCACACAGAGGGCCAAAACAAATAACAATGACACAGAGGTGAGGAACTGCCAAGAAGAAAAATCTTATATAAAAAAAAAACAAAAAAAAAACATAGTTTAAAGCAGCTTATGCCTAACAAAGCTTCCAATTAGACCAATCAGGTTTGGTGGTTCAAATGACAAACTTAGAGACATAAAATTGGTCTATTACCTCTTTAACAGAATAGTATTATTGATATCATTGCTATTATTTGAATAAATTATATCTTATACTACACACACACTTTCCACAGAAAACTTGTCTATGCATCTATTTGGTATGACATCTCATGAGTATAAAATACAATATATAAAAAAGATACAATTTACAAGCTTCTGTGATTTCTAAAGCACGATTGCTTATTTGAATATGATTTCACTTTACTTACATAACACTGACTCTGATAAATATGGTACATGAAAGTATATGGTTTACAGTTTGAGTTCATGTTCAAAGAGGGCCAGTAGTAAGAGGCAGGCCCAGCCCATTAGGAGTCCAAGATTCTGCAGAAAAAACATGAGGCACGGCTGGGTGGTCTTCACACGACTCATCTCCGGGAGCTGGACAAAACAAAAGCTAGATATCACCATGGCATTAGAAATGAAAACAAATTAGATATATACTGTATAATTATATCCTTTATATGGGCACTTGAGTATTATGATCCTGATAATCATTTATATTTCAAACTGATTTACTTAAGTAGAAAGAGACTAAAACATAGAGCAATCAAGTCATGTGAGTACAGAATAGATCTGATCACATTGTATTTCTTACCATTTCTACCAGGGAGAGGTAAAGGAAGATCCCGGCTGTCACACTGAAGATCCACTGCTGCACCTGGGCCTCTGCAGACACAAACAGTCCAATGTAGAGGCCCATGAAGGCGGTGAGGGCGCTCAGGAAGTTCATGAGCACAGCAGTCTTCACGGGTAGGCCGGAGTTTAGCAGCACTGCAAAGTCTCCTGGAAACATATACAAGTTAATAAGACAAGTTGTGTTTTTTTTTTTGCAAGTAAATGTACTAGAGATATATACTATTAGATATATTAGTGATTTAGAAGAAGTTTTTAGTTTTTGTTTAGTTAGAAATTGGTTGGATATTAGCCCTGTAGGGCTTCAGCTGATATCAGAATCAGTTGAAACAACGAAAAATATTAAAAGTATATTATTTTTGTAGTTTTTGATATTGCTGTTGTTGTTATTATTATTTAATATAATTGTACATCTTTTTGACTACTTATTTGGATTACTTTTGCCATTTTGAGCAAGACTCCTCACCCATCTCATGCGGTATCTCATGGCACAGGATAGCCACTGTAGTCGCCATGCCAGTCTCTGTCGATGAAGAGAAGGCCGCCCCGATAACCAGGCCGTCAGCAAAGTTATGAAGGCTGTCTCCCACAATAACCATCAGGGCCAGCAGAGGAATGCCTTGTTCTGGGAACACAAAGGGAGTCTGTGCTCAACCCCACTGTGTGTCCACCAATTAGGAAGAACCCACACAAAGTACAGTGATGAGTCTGGACCATATGCAAATGTAAATATGGAAATACTATACACATACAAACTGCACTTATGCATCTACATAAATATCAAGCTTTAGCCACAGAGAAGGGGCACAGTTCTTATTTAGAAAGGTTCCTAGGTTCCTAGTCCACTATAAAAAAAAAAAAAAAACAATATTTGGCACCCATACCATAGTTTGAGGACCACTCACTCTGTTTTGGATGACTTCTGATGTTTGTGTGTTCCGGGGACATTTCGGCACAATTTAATTCATCCACAGGGCCCTGCAAGACAATATTATAGACATACAGAATCATACAGCACAAAGAACTAACCCAGCTAAGTATTTATGGGCTGCTCCTCTGCTTTGCTTGGACCTTTGCCATTATGTACAAAATGTGCTCAAGTGCCAGCATCATTTGCCGCAAGCAAGAGCACTTTCTGAATGATGCAGTACTTTTCCAACAGCCTACATGCTCCGTTCTGTATCACCTCCTACACCACTGATCATTCCCTGTTATGCAAGAGATATTATTATTCAACTTAACTATATTTCACTTAAAACAACAAACAATGTTTTTTTAATTTTTTATCACTGAACTAACTAACCACTTGTCTGCACGTAGGTCAACACAAGTCTGGGCGAGGCTCACCAGCTGTATAGTGGAGATGGACTTGCCCCTCTGAGACTGACCATTGCAGTTGAGCTCCAAAGGAAATCCATGACTCTGCTCCAGAAAAAGTAAAATATTAAGGTAGGGAGCTTAGAAAATAAACTGTAAAAAATATAATATGTTACTTACATGAGCATGAGATGGAACCACAAATGCAAATATCTTTTCAATAAGGAAAAAGGCATAGATTCCAGCTATCATGCCCAAAAGTTTCCAAAGATGGTTCTTTCCTTCGGCAGAATGTTCATCTTCATTAATGTGATCGTGATCATGAAGACCTAGGATCTGTAGAAGTCACATTAATCTACAAGCTTGATGAAAGACACACTATTTTATACCTGTGGGATGAGGTGAAGCAGTGCATCCCCAGACAGGGTCCCCACTGCCAGGCCCACAAACAGCTGGAGGATCAGGGTGTAAGTCTCCTGACATGAGTGGAAGAAGATCAGGGAAGTACCAAGCATAGACCCAAGAGTGATGAGCAAAACCGCAATTGTACTGTAGCCATACTCTGCAGAGAAGACAAAAACATCTTAATATATTTTAATATGATACTGCAGTTTGTATGAATTGTATCACCTTTTTATGTTGTCTATAGCATTCCAAATTAATGTACAGTTTTTATCAGTCATCATGAAAAAGCAATTTATAGCAAAATACTGTAAGAAGTCTGTTCTTGACAAAATTTAACTTGACTTTGTATAGTTGTGTTAAATAGTCTAAGAGAATAGAATATGCAATTATTTCATAACAAACTACACACACATATCACAGTCCCTTGGACAAAGTTACAGGGAATCATGATGAGTTAAAATGCCTCACTTTCCAAAGCAGTGGGCTGAGGTCCTCTTGTGTTTGACTCTGCAGACTCACAAGCATTGCCTAGCAACTGCTGAATGATGGCAGGACAAATTTGTCTGAAGTGGTCCTTGGAAATTGGCAAATAAGGATCCAGAGCAAAAATATCCACCAACTGATTGGCAGATAAACAGACCTGAGATAAACCAAGAACACAGTTATTGGTAAGGGGATATAGAAGTATGTGTAAAGTTTCACCAAAGTCCCACCTGGGCCCAGTTACTGGTAGTTGCTTTATTCTCCTCATTACAGGCACCCTCTGCTAACTGGTGCTGTTTATGTTTGTGTGTATTTCTAGTGATGCTCCACCTCTTTCTGCTGTGATGCTGTGTCATATCTTCATGTCCCACTCCCAACTGATGAAGCAACTCTTCTAAATCTAAACAGAACAAAACTTCAGTTAGGAGACATGCAATTGTAAAATATATACATTATTTTATACCCTGGTTACTTATTTCTACTATTAGTTAAACCATGTCATTTAGATATTCCTTAGCATTTTTGTCAGGACTATGGGGTATATTAATTAGAGCTGGCTTTATGACACAAAGACCTTTTAAATCCTTGCTTTATGAATTAATTTGCAACTGTTTACTGCAGTGCTGCTAGTTGTTAAACTTACCAAATATCTTGAGATCGCTTGTGCAGTTTAAGGATTCAAAGATGTAGTCTGTGAAGAAAGTTGGAGAGGGGAGATTTCTTTGCTGGAAACAGTGTCCCAACAGTATGTGACTGATGATAGCTGCAGACAGTTTAGGCACAGCAGACATGTCGGAACCAAGATCTTGTTCAACATCAATTTCCCTGAGAAGATGAGCTGCATCAACACACTAAAGAAGCACATAGGTAAGCAACTGCTAAAATACATGCTTATCCAATTACATACATTTCTTACTTGCATATTGGATTCTTGGTGTGCTGGATGGTAATGTCTGTTGATAAGGTGTAGAATGCTTTCAGTTTCATTCAGTGATAAAAAGAGATTGTCCTCCGTGGGGTGCAGGTTAGCCAGGGCCAAAAGATAAAACTGATAATTCTCAGAAGATGACGAAGGAGAGGTGGATGTGAGAGAGGAAGCCATATTTGGTATGCACAAGTCTTGTAAGTTAATGATGTAGTAAAGCAACACAGTAGAGATCTTCTGATAGTCCTCTTCAGCAAAGAGGGGGCTTCTGTTATTGTCCAGGACAGAGAGGGCTATGCCTGGAGTCAGGCACTGCAATGACAAGAATGCAGAGGAATGACCATGAGAATAAAGACAGGACAGACATTTTTGTTTCTGGCTTGTAAATATGCCATAAAAAATCTTAATAGTTATGATGGATAGCGGGTATAAGAGATGAGTTGTGAGATTTTGATACTGACAAAACAGAGTTAAGCACTGGTGAGCTATGTCTCTTTGAAAAGCTGTAGTTAAAAAGGAGTTCTAAAATGACAACAAAAAAGTCATAATGAAAATTGTGTGTTCACATTTGTAAACACAGTTGCACATGTAGTTTATATAAATGATACCAAAGCCATGTCTTTTCTTGTTCTTCTGGACCCAATCTCATGCCTCGTTTTATGTCTCATCTCTTTTCCAGCTGATATTGTTCTGAGTAGGAAGTGTCTAAGCTGCTAAGCTTTATTAGTCATGTTGGTATATTTATCATTTGGACAGGTTGATGGTGTTGTTGTGAATTCTATAATTTTTTCAGTTTTCCTTATGACCTCTAAGATATATTTTTATTACTATCTTTCCATATTTTTACTTACATATTTATTTATATAATTATGTCTTATTTGACACCAGTTTCTTGGTATTTCTGCTACTTATTTAGAATTTATTATACAATTTTTTTTATTGTTATAATATATTGTGATGTGTGAGCTACTGTGTCCTAATAATTTCCCTTGTGGGTCAATAAGCTTTGTTGAAGTTTTAGTCTATAAGAACTGAATGCCCATATGTGGCCAAGAGGGTATAGCTTGATAAAATGTCTACTTTCTGTGTATATTGTGTCTCAGAGAAAATGCCTGCTATTGTGGCACTGCGGTGGAGCTGAACACTAGCCCAATTAGACCCACACTCTACAATAAAAAGAGGACTACTGCATCTTGTTGTTTAGAATGGATAGACATCAAGTGGAAAGTCTGAGAGTAAATATACATTATAATCCCATTGTTGGACCACCTGCGCCTCCGTCTTCTCGAAAGTAGCTCTAAACTCCTCTGCAGTAGATGCCTAAAGCTACTCAGTGTGAATGCCCCATGGAGGCAAATGCTTAAGCCCTCACATTCACCCACATTCCTGCCATAACAAGCACTTTTTCTGAAATAAGCAGACCAGTATACACAATATAACTTGCATAATAATAAGCTACGGTAATTGCTTACAACTACTTATGTTATTTTTAGATGGGCTCAAAAGTGTGATAAAGACATTGTAATTGTTCTTCATTGATCTTGTGGTCTCACCTTTCCACAGATGTCACGTGAGATCTCAAACTGCTCTTCACAGTGCACTGCCTGGAGCACTCTGTCGATCAGAAGTCCAATGTGGTGCCGCTGGAGTCTGGGCTGGTCCTCTGTCCCGGGCACACCCAGAGCCTGCAGCACATCCTCAAGGTACCTGTGTTCATGGCCTCCAGTCTTCACTGCATTCATCAGAAGCAGCACCAGCAGCAGGGGAGAGCAGAACCTCCAGTGCATGTTAACCGCCCTGTTACTTCTATTGGCTTTCCTGGACATTGATAATAATTTAAGTAAATAGATGAAGAAATTGTGGAGATGTGTTTCCTGAGGGAGCACGTAGGAATATCCTCGCTTGGTTCAATGTATCACCAGGGGCTCGACACAACCCTCCAGCTGAACACCCCTTAACATGCCGAATGGGCAGCCTGAGCCTGGGCCCCTCACACAACAAAAGGATTAGTGCTGCAAAGTGGGAGAGGGCAGGGGCATGCAGCGAGATAAGGGTATGATTGGGGAGTGAAATAATTAGAATTGAAGAACTACTGTTCCAATGAGATAAATGAGAATTGCTTTTGTTGGCTGAAAGTTCAAATTATATATTTAAAAATGAAAAATAATATTAACCAAGCTTCATGCTTCCTTAGCGTCGGGTGTTCAAAAGGACTATAGTCATTTGAAAAAAACATTTAATGTGAGTCATCAAAGATCAGTCGCTCAAAGCAGCAAATTCCTTCATCCGCCCACATAGTTAGCCCTGCAGGTCAACCCAACCGATACATCATACAGTACACAAACATGTTTCCTATCCTCAATGCTACGCATGCATGAGCCACGTCAATAAGCGAATAAGACAGTAAAGATGCTGGTATCTACCTGTAGTGTTGTCTCCTCTGCTTGCACCAGGCCGCTTTGTCACACTGCTTATCCAGGAGCTGTTTTGGGCAGAACTCCTGTGTTTTGGTTAAGACCCTCTTATGGGAAGTAAGAAATGAGTAAGCTCCTGAAGGATTTGCAGCGACAGCCTCAGAGGGCTGCAGTTACCATGGAGAATTCTGCCTCATTTTCAACAATGATGTGATGAGAGGCGGGGGGCATCTACTGCTGGAGGTGACTAATGAATGTGGTTACTGTAATATATACAGTATACATATACATACACACACACACACACATATATATATATATATATCTATATGTGTATATATATGTGTATATATATATATATAAATATATATAAATATATATATATATATATATATATATATATATATATATATATATATATATATATATATATAGAATATTATTATTATATATTATTATTATTATTATTAATTAATTAATGGAGACTATAAGGCTGCATATGCACTATTCTCTTTCAGCTTGCTTGTATTCAACACATCCAACACATAAAATAACAAAAATAGTAAATTAAAAACATTTTTATTAAACCATTATTTACAACAAGGCACACATAGATTATTATTACTGTTCATGATCATCACCTGTACTCATTTAAACAATCATATTGTGCAATGATTATATAATGGGTGGAAAATTGTCATTTTGGCCATCATTTAGAGTAACCACAGTCAGTGGGTAATAGATACACTTCATTCCTTTGCTGTTGTAAGTGTTCTTGAAACAAAATAAAAAGTGTAAACAGGTGATGTGGGTCTATGCTTGTTCATTCTGTTCTATATTATCCACCAGGCCCTTAGTGTCCACTGGAGCACGGATGGGATTGTTGAAGTAAAGCTTGTTGTCAAAGTTGCTCTCTCCCAGGACGGCAGGCATGGGTATCCTCCTCCGGAAGAGCAGAAATGCTCCAAGTCCTGCTACAGCAATTATAACCAGGACCACAGTCACTGTGACGCCTGCTGAGCTGTAAGTCTCCTCCTTTACCACTTGGGCTAAAAGGAAACATACAGGTATTAATACACTGACCACTAACCAAATATCATGACAGGACTTACCTATAGATGGAGGTTTCTCAGTGGGTATAATAGCTAGAAAATAGTACAATTGTAAAACTGTTATTTCTTATTATCTTGTGTGGTAGGTTCAAATCTGGTGTATCTTACTTTTGGGTGTTTTGCAGATGTAGGATCTGTATCGGTTGCAGCTGGTTGTGCTCCACTGTCCAGTTTCAGAGTTGATTTCAACACATGGGTCATTACCAGGCATCCCAGGCTTCCAGTTAGTATAGTCCATCACACTGTTATCAATCCACATCCATTCACCTGCCACAAGCACAAACCAGATATATATGTTGGAATACTGGAATGTCATTCGGGCTCGAGAAATGTAGTAGGATGGTGACAAAGAGAGGGAAGGTAGTCCACAGAGAGGGGGTCTCACTCCCAGAGGGAACAATAACAAACATTGAGGACAGTTACAAGTACCTTGGTATCCCACAGGCAAATGGCAAATTCGAAGAGGCAACAAGGAAAGCGGCTACAGCCAAATACCTGCAATGCCCAGGCAATAAACAGCTACGCCCTGCCAGTGATCAGATACCCAACAGGAATCATAAGCTGGCCCAAGGAGGGGGTATAGACCACAGATGTTAAGACATGAAAGCTCCTGACCATGCATGGAGGGTTCCATCCCAAATCCAGCACCCTGAAACTACACGAGCCAGAAGGAGGCGGAGGACTAGTGAGTGTGGAAACCACTGTCCAGTATGAAACATCCAAGCTCCACAAGTACATCAGTGACAAGGCCCAGACTGATGACGTGCTCAGAAAATGTCTCAGACAGTGGGGTGCAGAGGAAGAGGTGCTGGAGGGACCATCATGGCAGGACAAACCCCTACACGGGGTGTACCCCCGAAACATAACTGAAGTGGCTGATATCAAGAAATCCAACCAATGGCTGGAAAGGGCTGGTCTGAAGGACACACAAAGGCACTCATCCTGGCTGCACAGGAGCAGGCCTTGAGGACGTGAGCAATAGAGGCCCAGATCAACCACACCAGACAAGACCCGAGATGTAGGCTGTGCAACGAGGCGCCTGAGACAGTCCAGCACATAACTGCAGGGTGTAAGATGCTGGCAGGGAAAGCGTACATGGAGCAACATAACCAAGTAGCGGGCATAGTGTACAGAAACATCTGTGCAGAGTACGGGCTGGAAACCCCAGGATCAAGGTGGGAAACACCTCCAAAGGTTGTGGAGAATGAGCCAAGATCCTGTGGGACTTCCAAATACAGACTGACAGAATGGTGATGGTGAACCAACCAGACATAGTTGTGGTGGATAAACAACAGAGCAAAGCCCTCGTGGTGGCCATTGCAATAGCGATGGTAATATCAAGAAAAAGGAACACGAGAAATTAAAGAAATACCAGGGGCTCAAGGAAGAGCTGGAGAAGGTCTAGAAGGTGAAGGCATCAGTGGTGCCCGTGGTGATCGCAGCACTCGGGGCTGTAACCCTCAAACTGAAGGAGTGCTACAGCAGATCCCAGGAAGGACAACAGACATCTCAGTCCAACAATAGGCAACTTTTTAACTTTGTAACTGGTCACAGTAAATCTTGTCTCTTGTGAATGAGTAACAGGATAAATTCATATTTAATATATTAATAGGGTAGACTTGGCCCCTTGACCAGCAGTCACTCACACACCAAATTTAAACTAGGCATGATTTGTGAAGTGCCTTGCTTAAGGACACGACGACTGTATGTATTAGAACTACTGTAGCCTCACTGTGGCACTTGGTACTCCCTGCAGCCTTCACAGAATTCTAAAATATACTGCAGTATAATCACGCTGCAGTTGTGTGTATTCTTTATGTTTTAGTAACTCTTTACCATTGTGATTTCCATAGAGGCCGGTCCAGAACCACTTGGCTCCGTCATGCAGCAGTTCCAGGTTCTGTTGGATGAACTGACTCTCCTGAGGGTCTTCAATACTGAGGAGAGCTCCACCTGAGAGATACAAAAGCCACTAGTTATGCCGCTCACTTACCTCTCTTAACTGTGAGTAACAATGTGTACGCACCCAATTTGAGGCACGCAACCGAGGCATGAGCCCAGTTATCCACCATGGTGCTGAAGAACAAGTAACAGTGGCCTCTAAAAGGCACCCACGTCCATTTTTTTGATTCAGGGCAGTTTCCAGGAAGTTGTGGCGGTTGTGTTGGAGCTAAATCTGAAAAGTAATTCATTTTTTCATACTTTTAGTGTAGGTTACAAATAAGAAGGTGGGGAAAGAATATTGAAAATTTGTACTCAAATAACAGTACAGTTACAAAGCAACAAATGTACTCACAAGTGTCACAAGTATTGCTGACAAATTTGTACTTAAAAACAAAGTATGAGTATAATGTGGGCATGAGAAATACTATGCAAAGTACTAGTTTTAGGTGACTTGATTAAGCTCTGCCCTATCAGAGCAGGCAATGCCCTGCTGTTATGTGTGCATGTAGAGAGAAAGGAGCAGAGACACTGATGTAATAGCTATGGATTGGAATGACTGGGACTTGTGCTTCAAATTATTTAAGTAGAAGTATGCTTAAATATCTACTAGAACAACTGCCCCAAAATTTAACTCAGTTTCAGTAATGTAAGTATGTGTAATGTGTTTGTAATCAGTTACTAAGTGGGTGTCTTACCTTGTGACTTCTTGCAGAGAGATTGGTAGCTGTTGGTGCATGGTGCTGTCTTCCAGGTTTTGTCTGTGTCCATGTACACACAGCCATAGTTCATTTTGGGTTCATCTGTGCCCCATTTAGTGTACGACATGAACCAACCATCGACCCACTTGAACCGTCCCTCTGTCTGCATCAAAATAATCATTATGTAGATGACATTTTATAATAACATAATAACTGCACTTAATAAAGCATGAATAAAAACTTATCATGAACAAGTAGTTTATAAAAAAGATTTAAGGTTAGTAACTACTTAATTAATAGCCTAACCCTAACCCCTTAATCAACTAGTTACTAAGCCAGAATCACCCTAATAATAATAATAATAATAATAATAATAATAATAATAATAATAATAATAATAATAATAATAATAATAATAATAATAATAATAATAATAATAATAATACAGTTTTATATATCTCTTTTCACGGTAACACAAAGAGCCTTCACAATAAAAAAAAGTGTTCATTATTAATGAAGGCTTTGTCTATGCTTTATTAAGGCTGAGTTGTAGATTTTACAGTGTAACTATTGAGTACAGTAGAGCAGGTGTACTTTCATTGTAGATCTATGAGTGAAAGAGTACCACGTTGTTGTTAAGGCCGATCCACACAGGCTCATTGTGTTTGGACATCTGCAAGGTCAAGTAGGCCTGGGTCACAGGGTTCAAAATACTGGCCAAGTCTGCATCGTCTGCCTGGCACTGCTTCCTCGCCTCGTTCCATTTCATCTTCTGAGTCTCAAGTTTGTATGAGTCCTGGCCAAGTTTGTAAAAAGACTTTGGTTGAACAGTAGTGGGCCCAACCTGAATCTGGGGATCTGGGAAAAATATAAGTGAGTAATAATAGAATAAGAAAGATTACCTCTACCAGTGTAGCAGCAATTTGTTATCAACATATTATATATTATATGTCCGTCCATCCATCTTCTCCCACTTAATCCAGCTGGATCGCGGGGGCAGCTTGCTGCCCAATCCTCATAGCAGACCTGACCCCCCCTATGAACCCCTCTGCAGGTGGTGAGCCCACAGGAGGGTGGACGTCATGGGCCTTGATGTTGGGCATGCGGGCATGTTTTAGGTTGATGGGGGAAACCCATCCAGACACAGGGAGGAACAAGCAAACTCCACACAGAAAGGCCCGGGCGACCCGGGGATCGAACCCGCAACCCTCCTGCTGTGAGGCCTGAGTGTTGCCACTCAGCCACCGTCCCACTATATTATATGTATGTTAATATATTACTCACCAATGTTTCTTTTACAGATGAAGCCTCTCGTTAACTCACAGTCCTCTACTTTCCATAAACCAGTTTGTTTAGTGGAGCTTCCCACTATAACTACACAGTCATAAGTCTACATACAAGAAAATAGTAGACACATTTTAAAACAGCTCAACAGACTTTTTCTTTATTTACAACAATGTATAAAGACTTACCTCTGAGGAGAATGTGAAGCGCCCATCTGGGCTAGAGGCAGGGTGTCCTTTGGCCCAGTTAGTGTATCCAATGCCTTTTCCATCCGTCCAAACAAAGTGCATCTCCCAGTTGACATCGTTCATGCCAATCCAGAGGTCTTCAGTGTATTTATGCATCTGGGTTGTTATAAATGCTAATAAGGAGCATTAAACATTAGCTATGTTTTTGTTGCCTTTGAATGTGTTTGTCTTGGTGCTAACCTTGCTCTTTAGTGTTGAGAATGGACACCAGATTTCCACCTTGATTTTTGCAATATGTCCTTGCTTCTTGCCAGTCCTTTTTGTTATCCCCTGTTACAATTTTGTAGCACTGAAATAGATAAGAAATCCGTAAGTGGACATACATAGAACAGCTGCCAACATAACAGAGGTTAAGTTACCTTTCCCTGAAACGCTGTCCACTCTGGGGCACAGCCTCCTCTGGGAATGTCAGTCGGAGCTACTGTTGTATTAGTGAAGGTAGAGGTTCTTTTGCAAATAGATGGAAGCTCCAAGCCACAGTTTATATCATTCCAGTATCCTGTAACATGTTGTTTATACTATTATGTAATTACAAGACCAGGCAGCATAAGAATCCTGATAATGATGAAGTAGTTTATGGGTGTACTTTCAAACTTTTTTAGTATAAAATCCAGATAACTCAGTCTTTAAACATGTTATATTGATATACTTTACAGTGATGAATCATATCATAAATGATACCAAATGTATTCGTATAACATATATTTCTTTGACTGAACTTACCCATACTTTTATATATAGTTACACAGTTTTCATCATTGTTTGCAAAGTTTGGCTCATTCTTTTCCCAGGCAGTATACGTTACAGGAGTATCATCCACCCAGCTGCAAAATAACAGTGCCATTATTTTATTCTGCTGTGTAATTATAAACTGAACTCTGAATTACCTAAAGGACTTGTCCAAGTTCACAGTCATGCCGATGTAGTACTGTGGCTCTGAGCCCTTCAGAATCTACCCATAACCATAAGATTTTCTCTTACAAACCATACTTTGAATACATTTCTGGTTTGGTTTATGTGCAAAAATTATGTTAAGATCTTACAATTTCCCAGAGGAACTTCCTCTCACTCTCTCCTGTGATGACCACGAGATCCCCATAGCTCTTTTTGCAGAATGCTCGAGCACTTTCCATTGGCTGGAGTTCAGTGTTGACAAAATACTGTGTGTCATTGTATATAAACCAGCCATCGTCGGTTTTGTTGTAAACTGTGAAGAACATGTTTATAATACATGCAAATTAATTTAAAGTAATACATATATATACTAATTATGTTTTATGACGTAATGAATAGTACCTGGGACAATATCAGCAGGTTCTGGTTTTGGCAGTATCCCTTAAGAAAGTGTAATGTAAAAGAAATGTTCCAAACTATTTGAAATAAATGTTTTTACCTTTGCGTATTTGGCAGATCCAGTCATTGTAGAAATCACAATGCCTGTCATTCCAGTGGCGGCCATAGTACGAAGTGAGCTCTGTGCAGTGTTCGTTGTCATTGTGGTTGTTTGGTTCACCATAACCCCAATTCTCATATTCAAACTAGAGGATCATTTTAGAACAATATATATTAGAAAAGCTATTGTTGCCCACATATAAAATACTATATTAGAAATATATGTAGTAGGTGGGTATATGACTTACAGGGGAGTCATCTGTCCACTTAAAAGTAGTTCCTTGGAGACGCAGGCCGATCCAAACTGGCTTTGTGAACCTATTTGTAGGTAAAAGTAATTGTATGTTGAAAAAATATATTATTTAAATGATGTATTGAGTATTTATGTTACCCGGCATTGTTGAGATCTCCTTCACTGTGAATACTTAGAAGATCTCCACCAATGGCTTTACAGAAATCATATGCTCCTTGCCAAGACTTTTTTGAATCCTTTTCCTTCTTAAATACCTGTACAAAAAGATATATGGTATTTGTGCGCAGACATGAACACTGTACAAATATTGCTGTCAGAGATATCACTTTAAAGCAGAAGTTTCTTTTGGGGATGGGGGTCCACTCAGATGCACAGGTCAGAGAAGGAGTGGTGGGGGGCACTGTGGTTGGGGGCACACCCTCAGCTTTCTTTTTACAGATGTACTTCTCCTTGTTGGTGCAGCTAATGACATCCCATAACCCAGCAAACACTCCAGTTGTCATAGCAACACATCCTTGTTTTCTGTCTTTTGTGAAACACAAGACATTAAGAAGAAGAATATAAATTTGCAATGTTATCTAATGATTTACAAAGGCTGGGTACCTGGCATGCCAACATTAAAGTTAGTGAATGTCACTTTTCTCGATGTGGTCCATTTGAAATTATGTTTATTGTCCATATTGGAAAGTCCTATCCAGAAGTACTTCTCTGGTCTCAAGCCCACTAAACTGACTAAGAAGGCACTTTCATACCTACAACAAACAAAAAACATATTGATTATATGCAAGAAAAACTGTAGCATATTTAGTTTGTTTAAATGAGCCAACAAAATAATAGTTTCTTTGTAGGAGAAACATACATAGCCTGTATTCAGATACAAAGTCTAGTGACTAAATGGTCTGTGCTTTTTTAGTAGTATGTTTAATGTGCATCCTAATCTCCATTTAGAATGGATGTCTATTGCTGTATTAATTACTATCAAATATTTATTGACCTCACCTATCACCCATATCCACCAAAGTGGATCCTTCCTGTGAACAGGCTGTTTTTGCATCTTCAAATGTTTTTGTCTCTGCTCCAATCTTGTAACAATATGGGCCATATCTAACAGATCCCTGACACAAAAGAAAGTGTTATAGTAAAGCTGTATGATATAATAATAATAATAACCTATAGGTAAACTTACAAGCTTGCATCCTGGGTTGGTCTCCTCATGTGTGCCCTCTGCTGGTTTAGAAGATGCTTTCTTTTTGCAGATGTAACCAAATGTTTTCTCACACATGTGATCCCCCCATTTCCCATCCTATTTATGTAAAACAATTTTAGTTTGGATTTAATCTGGAGCTTCACTTGTGGTTCTGTATTAGCCAGTACCTTCCCTGAGATGAGCACACAGTCTTCTTGTAGGTTTGTTGCATGTGATGGTTCGTTACTCAGCCAGTTCGTGTAGGTGACTGGGGAGCGATCTGACCATTCAAATAGCATTGAATTTCTCTGGTCATTGAAGCCAATCCAAAGCACATCTGTCGGCACTAAGTCCAAACAAATGATCATAATAGAGTGGTGGGATGTGTGTGGGGTGAAAATAGCAATATCGAAAGTAATCTGCATTATTTAATAAAAAATGCCATTATATGCATTTAAAACAATAATAAAATATTAGTACAAATTCAACAATTGCATTATACTTACAGTATCCCATTTGAGAGATAATGAAGCTCTGCTCTTCTATATTGGCTATGCTAGCCAGCTCTCCTCCCTCTTTATGACAGGCACTCAGAGCATCCTTCCACATCTTTTTACTCCGGTCGAGGTAGTAACAGTTTCCAGAGTATGGGACCCAGTGGTTTGGGCAGAAGCTAAGTTGGTCCTTGCCTGTCGGATGAAGGCAGCTTTCTTCACTGTAACAAAATATTACTGCTACTCTTAATGATTGAATTGATTTTACTTGGAGGTGCAGGAATAATTGTAGAGTTTCCTCGTCTGCAAATATAACCAAGTTTCTTGTCGCAAGAGCTGCTCTCCCACTTGGAGGCTTTTCCAGTGTTCATGGTTGCACAGTTGGTCCCTGGCTCTGAAGATGGATGGCCTGTTGGACACATGGTGAAGGCTCTATTATTTGACAGGTTTGATGGTTTACAACACAATTAGCTACATTTATTTAATTTCCCTGAAGGGTCTATTTAATTTCCCTGAAGGGTCTTCCCAACGGGATCAATAAAGTTAAGTCTAAGTCATTTAATCCTTCGACTAGGACTTGCCTGGTGCCCAGTTAAGGTATCTGAATGGGTTTCCATTGCTCCACTGCCAGCCACTGTCAAAATCCAAGCTGTGTAGTCCAATCCACAGTGAAGTCCCTAAAAAAGCTGTCAGCCCTGCGTCAACAAACAGTAAACATGTGTTGTTATGGCAACTATTTTATTCCACACTTAGAATATGGGTCTGCAGTCTGTTAGTGCTACATCCACACAGCATCAGTGAAGTATGTGAAATGTAAACAAAAGATAACAATTGTAAGTGTAAAATAACATTATTGTGCATGCCCAGATCAGCTTTAGTACAGTACCTGAGATGTAGGACTGCTCGTGCAGCTCAACAATGCTGAGCAGGTCGGCTCCCTGCTGCTGGCAGCTCTTCCTGGCCTGGGACCAGGTCAGCACGGCCTGAGCGTTCCTCTGATAGTCCACTCCAGTCACTGGGTCAGTTTCCCAGCCCAAGGTGGCTGTACAAAAACACTGCCTTATCAAATCTTTATTATTCACCCATATTTTGGAGGAGCATGTGTCAGTACACATTAGTGTAGTTTTATCTTTGTCCCTTTCCTGTTCTTGTGAATTGAGCAGAGTCAGGGGAACAGGGCTGATGAGAAAAGGGTGAAATGTGCACATTTGTGTGAAGACTTCTCATGAGAGGAAGCTCTGATGTTGTTCTGTTGGGAGCATTTGTGGGGTCACTAACCAGATTAGTCAGCACTAACTGCCCCAACACAATCCACTAAACTTAATCTACTAATACAAACACTTAATATGACTTGCATAATGGCTATAATGCATATGTAATTTAATTTGTGCTTATTCTTATGAATGAAAATGCTTTTGTTTACCTTTGGTTGGACAAAAGCCCCATTTCTTATCCTTGTCATAGTCCCTCACAGTTGCACACCATAGTTGTCCATCTGTGCGGCCGTCCTTTGTGCACTCAGCATACCACGTGGATTCAAACTTAAATGGGAACTGACATGGCCCTCCAAATGCATTGCCTCCTAGAGTGAAGATCTCTGAGGGCAACAAAGAGGAGAACAAACATAGTGTATATATGTATTTGAAGAGGAAAGTGTAACATGAGGGAGCTTTATGAAGTGAGCAGATAGACAGATATACCTTTACTACCCAAATCTATGCTAAAAGATCTGCATTACACTGAAAAGGTTTGTCCTTTAGGGAATGTTTTTAGAGCAGAAAACTTTAAGTCCACTATATCACCTGATATAGTGGATATATCACCTGATATTGTGGAGATTTAAGTTAGTTGTCTTGTTTTGTTTCATTTCAGACTCGTACCTTGAAAGCCCTTGGAGCAGAGGTCACCTCGTGTGCCGTAGATCTTCCAGCGACTCCACAGGCCCGCACCCTTGTACACCATGATGTTCCTCTCATTACGGTTGCCCCAGTTTAAATGCAGATCCTGATTCTTCAGACCAAACAAGGTGTCATTCTTGCATTCCCAATGCTGCAGTATGTTGTTCTCATCACACTCAAAGAACACCACTTTGACCCAGTCTGTGATTTCAGTGGCTGCCAGACAAAGTTTGAGGGACAGGCTGAGGACGCGGGACTCCGAAGCCCAGCGGAACTGCTGCTCTTTGGCATGAGGGTTGCACTGGGCAACCGTGACGGAGGTAGCACTTTCCACTCTTATGCACTTGTTATGGTTGTCATTATAAATCAAAAAGGAACCACTGTCTGCAAAGAATATCAAAAATGTGCATGCATTTAAAGTGCATATGACCGGTAAGATTATACATTTCACTAAAATATTTTTAACATATTTAGGATTTCTCTAAAAATCATTAATATAATATTTACATTTTAGCATTTACTTCCTGTTTAGACATGGGCAGCAAGGGTTAACACTTCTCGAAATTGCACAATAGTTTTAATTAGACAAAAAAGACATTCTGTTAAAGGTGCACTGTGTAACATTCTGGTGGGGGAAATGTTTTTCTGCTGCTTATGCTTGGTCTGAAATGTTTCACAGTATGCTATTAAACATTTCTATCTTCATGGAGACCAAGCCAGATCAAGTAACAGGTCAGATCTGGGGCAAACCCCACTCATTGCCATAATGCCTGTTTTTCTAGGTATTTTTGAGCTATAAAACCACCTGTAATTGAATACATGTAAGGTAGAGCCGTTTAATGACATACTGTAGAACATTCCAGGCAGAGCAATGACATATTCATAGAAACAAGCAGGTGACAGACCCCCAATCAAAAAGTTACACAGTGCACCTTTAACTTAAATGAAAGTTTAAACTGCTAGAGAAATGCCTTTATTGTGTACATTTTCTCTGCAGCTTAGATGAAATTTTCCATTTTACAACTCACCGCTACTTTCTATCACAGAGTGAAGTGGAATGCAGATTCTTACCTATATCAGCAGTGATGCAGAGAGCTTGCAGCAGACATAGCACTAAAATGGCTTTGGTTAACATGATCCTGGTAGCGCTGAGTGGTGTTGGGCTGTGGTTGCATGTGGATTGTGCCAAGGTGTGGAACACAGAGCAGCAGTGACACTCAGACATTGTGCTTTCCCCCAAATCACTCCAATGGATATCCTGTCACATGGGGGGGCTACACAACACAGCAATTTCCAGGGGTTTTCAAAGAGATGTTTTCTTACACAGAGTGGAAGGGGGTAAGGATGTGCTAGGCAAGCAGATTTGTCCTATTACAAAAAATAAAGCTGATTATAACATTAAAGATTCTAAAGAGTGGGCATGGTACGTGGTCAGGTGGATGCAGGATCCAGTTTTCTTTTTACCATTACTTTTATTTCTAGTTTTATTCAGTAGATCTGATAACTTATAACACAGTGCATTGTGGATGTTTCTGCTAGCTTATAATGATAATTGTAATTTGTTAAAAGTGAAAAAAGTGTATGACTGGCTTGTTATCTTCTGCCTATTCTATTGAAGAAACTGACGGCGCACAGCAGTGAACTAGGTTAAAGAAATATAGGTTAGCAGTGTGACTAGTGTCAGTGAGATTGTAGTCCATAGGAGCACACATCAGACAAGAGAGTGGACAGAAGGAAGTCCTGTTTCCTCTTCACTGGAAAGGTCAGTAGATATTCAGCTGTACAGGGCTCTGATTTTAGCTATGTAAACTCAGTAGTTTTAAATAGGTTTATATTGTATATGAAATATTTTTTCGGTTGCAGTTAACTTTATGAAATAAGAAAAAAAAAACATGACAAAGAGTACTGAAGTCAAATTTGATAGTTTTGCTGACAGCATGATATAAAGCAAAGCCAGCCATAAGTGGTCCATTTATTGCATGTGTCATGACACTGGAGACGTGTGGGAACAAGGATGAGTCTATTTTGCAGAAATGTGGCAGGAAACACATTCTTCTGAGGAAAGACTATGGCAAAATCTGACAAATTTCTTTTAAATATCTGTAGCTCAGAAATGAACTCATCCAGTATTAATACACAATTTGGCAATTTTATCGGAACATTTTATTGAATTTAGCAAAGAATGTATACTCAGTCCCACACATGTATATGTGCATGTACATAAACTGATCACAGTTTTTTACTGTTACTCCAATAATGTAAAAAGGGATAGAAAGCCTCAAATTACATGTACAGGATTTACAGTTGATATGAGCAGTTTAGCAGCAAAAATCACAGCTAGCCAAGCACAGGATTTCAATTATATCACAATCCATGCAGTTAGAATCTTTATATCCTTTATATAAGACATAAGGATGACCATTTGTTGGGAAATGTTTTTGTGTTTGAGCATAGCAGCATTAAGTGTAAAAAATCATCAAATGCGTATCAGATTACGATTTGATTTTTTATAATCATATTGCCCAGCCCATGATTAAGGTGCATTGATTGAGGAAACAGAAGAGTACACAACATTCAGGATAAACATAGGAATGTTCTTGGCAGTAAAACATGGCCCACTTTGAGTTCAAATTGAGGACTGCCTTAGCATTGCTCCATGCTGTGCTGTCCAATATTATTTTAACAGATTGTTTTAAATGGTCTTTTGTTGCACTGTATTTGGGTCCAAGTTAACTATGTCCAAAAAGTGTTAGCTATTTCATATGCTTCTAGTAAAATCTATTTGATGAATTACAAAGATCACAATCTCAAAAGACCATCCGCTCTGTATTAAAAATCCTTAGCTTGGTCATAAAGTTAAAATAAATAAATGCCAGGCATATTAACAAGTTTTTCATCATGTAAAGAACAGGGGTAACAAAACCAAAAAACGCAACTAATCCGGCACGCACAAAGAAGAAAGGCAGATCCTGTAGGGCTACCCCGAGCGAGGAGAGCAGAGGACTGTGTGGCATCACCACCACTCTTAGGCAGGAGAGGTAGCTGAAGATGTAGATAGGGAATACCCAACCAGAGTAGTAAACCAGGGGGTGGCCCGCAGACCGTACCATTTCCACTGTGTCCATCCAAAACATGAAGCTGTCCACTATGACATCCGCTCTGGCATCAGTGGCACACAGGAAGCGCAAAGGTCCCGTGTATGTGTAAGGGGACATGTGGTAGGCCCCTATGCTCTCAGAGCGGGAGCTTAGTGCAGAGATACTGAACGGTCTCCTGGAGGTACCTTGATGATCTGAAACCAGTGGGACTGTCCCGTTGGGCTCTGGCCGCATGCTCGCGCCATTTGGGGTGCAATTGTTGTTTTGTGATGCCGAGGATATAGAAGTGGGCACAGCTGCTGGTCCTGGGATAAGTGGATTTAGTGGTCTGACTGGCTCCATGTGTGTGAGGATTGTGGAGGGGATCTCTACTTCTCTGTCTCTGTCGTTAGCTGAAAAGAAGGCTTGCACATTTTTAGTTAACTTTTAAAAGTACCCTAAGGCATTTGGTACACACAGTGTTAAATATTTCACCTTTTTTCTGAACTATAACATGCTATCATAACTTATTTTTTCTCCAAGTAAGAATGACAGTAAATTAACTATTGGCCAATATTTTAAGATATTTCTATTTTTGGGGTTCATAAAATTTATTCAAAGAATAGAAATGCAAGAAAGGGAGCAATGAATGGAAATAGACTTTCAGCAAACTGGTCAAACTGAAATTTACAATGTGAAGTTGGGTGAGTTACCATGTAGAAACACACTCTAACCACTGTGCCACACTGTGGGATAAAGAATTGGATTAGGTGAGAAACAGCAAAAGGTGTTTTGTATTTTTCTTAACCCATGACTATAATTTTCTTTAAAAAAAAACTGACTTATGGCCATTCAGCACTATGATGAGAAGTGCTAACTGAACTGCTAACAGAATTTCCTGAGTGTGTGAAGTGTTGTGAGTACATGGATAGCAGGGCTTACCCCGGCCTGTCAGTCTGCAATGGCGTATCCGCTCCAGTATGTCCATACAGATGAGTGAGAAGAGGACAAGTGACACAGGGACCTCCATGAACATGTCATGTTTCATGTTGTTGTGGATCTGAACCTTTAGATAAACACAGTTACTCTAACATAAAGATATGCTAAATAAAATTACGCTCACAGTTACAGTCATGTGAAAAAGTTTGGACACCCCTGATCATTTTCAAGATTTTCCTTTATTGGTTGTTCGGATCAGCAATTTCAGTTAAATATATCATATAGCAGAAAAACACAGTGATAACTGAGAAGTGAAATGAACTTTATAGGATTTACAGAAAGTGTGCAATAATTACTTAAACAAAAGTAGGCGTGTGCATAAATTAGGGCACCCTTGTTGTTTTATTGATTTTAATACCTTTAGCACTAATTATTGGAACACAAAATTTGTTTGGTAAGCTCATTGACCCTTGGCCTACATACACAGGTGAAGCCGATCGTGAGAAAGGGTATTTAAGGTGGCCAGTTGCAAGTTGTTCTCCTCTTTGCATCTTCTCTGAAGAGTGGCAACATGGGAGCCTCAAAACAACTATCAAATGACCTGAAAACAAAGATTGTTCAACATCATGGTTTAGGGGAAGGATACAAAAAACTAGCGCATGGATTCCAGTCAGTATCAGCAGATTCTTGTGAACAATGTTCAAGAATCAAAGTTGAAGTTGCACCAGGGCTGGATACTTCAAAAAGACAACAACCCTAAACACTGCTCAAATTCTACTAAGGCAGATCATCCAGAGGAACAAGTGCAATGTTCTGGAATGGCCGTCTCAGTCCCCAGACCTGAATATTACTGAAAATCTGTGGTGCGATTTAAAGCAGACTGTCCATGGTCAGGCACCATCAAACTTGACTGAACTGGAGATGTTTTGTAAAGAAGAATGGTCAAAAATACCTTCAACCAGAATCCAGACCCTCATTGGAAGCTATAGGAAGCGTTTAGAGGCTGTTATTTCTGCAAAAGGAGGATCTACTAAATATTGATGTAATTTTTCTGTTGGGGTGCCCAAATTTATGCACATGCCTACTTTTGTTTAAGTAATTATTGCACACTTTCTGTAAATCCTATAAAGTTCATTTCACTTCTCAAATATCACTGTGTTTGTCTGCTATATGATATATTTAATTATATAATATATTTAAGGAAAATCTTGAAAATGATCAGGGGTGCCCAAACTTTTTCACATGACTGTAAGTCATCAGTAGGTATTTGGTATTGCAGTCAATATTAATTGGTCAAGTTGTAACATCAGTCAAATAGAAGGACACAGAACAAAGCAAAAATAGTGATAATGTATAGCTCTTATGTAAAGGCAGCAGGTAAGCAGAGGTCTGGAGGTCAGTGTGTGCTTTAGAAAGTGCCACATAAAACAGCCCAGAGGAGTTGGCCCATGTCCAGCCAGGAAGAGAAATGTGCCGCATAGACAGATGACTTGACAAGGCCATTTTGGACAGGAACCGGAACCCAGCTGCTTATCAGTGGCTCCTTGTTCATGGCTTGAGTATAATTCCTTTGGGAGCCACAGACTTGATCAAAATGCTTACAAAGACAACTATCATTGCAAATATTTTCTTGGTCCTAATATATTAAATGAGGTCTATTAGTGTGTGAAAAACTGTACCTCTGAGCTGGCAATGAGAACGGCAATGCAGGGTAACGTGGAAAGGATCACATAGACCAGTGCCACAGGCCTCCTGACATAGAGATGGAGAGAGAATGTTACAAATGAATGAACTGAATGGATTTTGTAGCAGATTGGATCAAATTAAACTAAAGTTACTGCTGCAGGACACACTCACCACTTCTTCCTCCCAATGAGAAATTTCTTCTTTTGAAAAACCATGTACTTGAGAGGTACCCAGATGAACAGCGCTGTGGAGGTGACATAGGCCACATAGGCTGCCACAATTAACCAATAAGCTGTGCGGCTGTCACCGGGAGGCTGAGCCATATCTTTGACTTTGGCTACAATTACTGCAAACCTCTGCATAACAATAAAGAGTGGTACACACAGCCCCACAAACTGAAGCAACTCACATATGGCAAACTTCAGCGTCTTCCCTGCCCCCATCCTGTGGCACTCTCGGGCAGGCAGGCACCTCTGTCCCTCTGCTCTGGGCTCTGGGCCTGGTGTCCACCAGCACTTTCCACACACCACAGACCTGTCTGTACACCTCATCTGCTTACACTGCAGGAGCCATTGTATCAGGCCTGTCTCTTTACTGCTCTGCAGGACACAACACATTACAGTTACCACTGCTGACCTATAGAGGGAACCAGCAGGGCATTTGAAAAGAAAAGAATACCATGTTGATCCTATTCATTTATTTTGTCGCCAACACTTTTTTCCAGTGTTTTATTATTTGTTAATCCAAAGCAGATAATTTTTTTTTTAAAAAGTAATCATTTATTTAAAACACATGTATTTGTTTATTATAATATAGCTTAACGGAAAAATATGACAGTATCTATTAGTGGCAATAAAAGGAGTATACCACATTTTTGAACGTAGTTTATTTAAGTTATGGACCATTAACGCCATCTAGTGGAATGATGGAAGAAGACTGCGGCCTAAAGGAGAATGTTCAGAAAGGCCTATATGTATTTTTACAATGACCAGCAACTTCATTCATTGTTAGTCAATGCCATTCTGTCCTGCTTTTATCCTTTATTTAATCTCACAATCCTGAAACACAACATTGGCAGAGATGTTCTTGGGTGATCCAGTAATCATCAATGCAGCTGTAGTTGCGTATTACAGCAACCACCTGTGTTGCAAATGATGCTTAGTTTTATTTCACGGACAGGGCTGCACCAGCAGGCTCACACTTGTAGTAGCACTGGTCCCGCGAGAGAGCAGCTCGGGGGCGGATAGATGGATGGATGACCCTGCTGCTCCCCTCCCAAGCAGTTCCAGCTGTCTGCTCCTTTCCTGACTTCCCCACCCTGGCGTACCATGGCGTCCGGCGAGGAGGACGGCACGGTAGACGAGAAGGAAAACAACAACAAGAAGAAAACTAAAAGCGCCCTCGCTACCGCATGGCTTACTTTCTACAACATCGCCATGACCGCCGGGTACGTGCGACAATCCGCCCCTGTTGCCTATTAATACAAATGTCCATAAGTTAGCCGCTCCCGATAACTGTGCGTGTTGCTGTTTATAGTACGGTGTATGTATATGACGAGCAGAAAGCGCACGTCCCACTAACGCGTTTCAGCGCGCACTGTCGGAGTTGGACAGTCTTGGCTCGTAACTTTGGACATGTTTCAGTCTAGTAATATGGCAGTTTTCAGGAGTAGGTCAGATAATGAATGAAAGGCGTTGGGTTAGAGTCACAGGCTCGCTTTGTCGCTGTGTCCAAATAGGGCTGACAGCATGGTGTGTGCGTCAAGGCCCAGTGCGCTTCTCCCAGGCGCAGAGATAAGTTTAGACAGACACCGCGACACTAGAGCCACAAGAGCCCAGTGTCGAGGCTGTCAAATACTCCGTTGCACTTTCTTTAAACTACCACAAATGTAAATATAATGTAATTTTACTTTTGCGGCAATTTTTACAATGGCATTTCACACCCAACCATGCTTAATTAACAAGTGCGACAATTAGGCGATCATTAGAACACCACAAGTCAGGCACAAGTCAGTCAGTCAGGCTAATGTAGCCTAGCTCACCTCCCACTAATATAGCCCTTGACAAACTGTCCTAATCTAAACAAGGATAAAACATAACGCACGAGGTGAAAAGGAAATACAAACCCATACGCGAAAATGGTGCAAGTGTCAACAGCAATATCTGGGGGGTTTGTTACATTAGAGGCCTTAGGCAATGAAGAAGAGCCTGAATAAAAAGAATATAGCTCCATGAAAGATTTAGGTTTAGTTTTGTCATCAGCCGTAAATCAGATTTTTGTCATTTGAAAGTGTGAACAAAGTACTTTCCCTTGTATTTGTATTCCCATTGCATTTTCATATAGAAGATGTGTAAGAAGGTGTAATGGGTGTTGTCTTTAGGTGGCTGGTTCTAGCAATGGCAATGGTTCGCTTTTACATCCAGAAAGGCTCACACAAGGGTCTCTACAGAAGTATAGCAAGGACACTCAAGTTTTTCCAGACCTTCGCATTAGTTGAGGTTAGAATTTTACATAACATTTTGACTTATTTCACTGTTGGAAATTTTACAGAATGTGACTTGTGTGCTTTCTTATCGCAGGTCGGACACTGTGCAATTGGTAAGTGTGTGTGTGTGTGTGTGTGTGTGTGTGTGTGTGTGTGTGTGTGTGTGTGTGTGTGTGTGTGTGTGTGTGTGTGCGTGTGTGTGTGTGTGTGTGTGCGTGAGTGTGTGTGTGTGTGTGTGTGTAATCTATGACTTATTGATTGTTTGTCAAACCTAAGGCAGCCTAATTATTGTATTATCTTTACTTTAGGAATTGTGAGGACTTCTGTGATTGTAACTGGAGTTCAAGTGTGCTCAAGGATTTTCATGGTTTGGTTTATAACAAACAGCATCAGACAGGTGACCAGTTTTATTACATTTTATTGCAAATTAGCAATTACAGTATTGTACATCAAACACACAACACAAACACTTTTCTATTGCTGCCAATAAGATTTCATGTTCATCTTAATTTTAAGAATTGTGCCAATTTAAACTGTGTTTTTCCTTTGACCTAATTGAAGATCCAGAATGAAGAGAGCGTAATCCTTTTCTTGGTTGTGTGGACATTGACAGAGATTACCAGATATTCATACTACACATTCAAGCTGCTGCACCACCTGCCGTACTTCATCAAATGGGCCAGGTGGACGAACCTTAGTAGCTGTGCTGAGTTTAACTGACATTTGGACTAAAGTCTGGGCATGTTGTTTTGTGCCTTTAAACCAGTCGGGTGTTTAGGGAGAGGGGCGCATGTGCTTGTTTTGATTTGCACCTCTTTAGCTGACATCAGAGCTCATTGTTCATTGATATTAGCATTAACCAAGCGCTATGCTGTGATGTGGTGTTGAAGATGTTCAGGAGTATTAACTGTGAGGTGTGTTTTTATGAAAAACATGAGGAGAACATTTCATTCTCAAACTTAACAACAGCACATTGTTTTGCTCTTATCCTATGACGTGGCAGTCATTGCACGTCTCTGCTACACTGGTCCAGATGAAATCTGAGTCGTCAGCTGTACTCACTGATAGATGCACAACTTGGTCGAAAGTGGCTTGCTGTCCAGGGAAGCTCACTCACGTCAGATTATTCAAATTAGCATCTTACATCATCCTGTTTACATTCTCAGAGCAGTATAATTATAGCCCCTTGTGAAGTTTAAAGCATTGTTAATTGTATTTCTGTAAAATAAACTGTATCTAGCTCATATATTTTACTGCTTAATCGTTATATGATTTACTATGTGCCCATTGGCATTGGCTCCAGTGAGGTGCATGGCACCAACCCTCCAGCTTACAACTCTTGACGTATTTCTTTAAGTACTGGAGGAGACGGCAGGCCCCTGGAGAGGGCTCATGTTCAGCTGCTCCTGTTTTTAAGACCATCTGTTTTGGTCATGGAATGTTCACCCAACGTTTTCCTCACATCCGCTGAGACGCTCCCCTGAGCCATTGCTGTGGTCTCCACCAAACAGGAGCTCTTAGCCCTGAGTCACCATTCTGCTAGACACTGCTACAAAGAACTAGAAAGTGACTCAACAAAAAGCACACTTTGTCGTAATTACAATTCAGAGACAGCGAGAATGATGTGTAAGAAATTAAATCAAAACAAGTTTTGATGACTGATTTATAAATATACAGTACATTGCTGTGAGATATAGCAAGATTATTTCATGGCATTCTGCAGTTAAAACACAGACTGAGCTTGCAGGATTCTAAAATGGTATTTTTACATTCTAGGTACAACCTGTTCATCGTCCTGTACCCGCTGGGAGTCATCGGGGAGCTGCTCACTATTTACGCTGCTCTGCCGTTTGTGCGCAGAAGTGGAATGTACTCCATGAGGCTTCCAAACAAGTATAATGTATCCTTCGACTACTACTACTGCCTCATCATTGTCATGCTGTCCTACATCCCACGTAAGAAGCATTCCCTCTTTCACCTTAACCTATAAAGCTACAACACATGTAATATTACATTTACTTCTGGTCTAGCATGATCAGGGTAATGTACTGTTTGATAATATTATAAATTGTCAAGTTACTTATTTTTTGAATAAATGTTTGCATCTACACCAATTCTTATGTACGTTTGAGCTAAGTATAATTATAAAAGGAATTCATGCTGTTTGACACAGTAACATCACACAGTAACAGTATACAAGTTTTTGTTTTGTTATATTTACCCTCTTGATTTAATGATTAATTAATTTATGAATTATCATCAGTAGGAAAAGTAGACAAAATTAAGCTGCCAAGGATCCAGAGATCTTTCAAAGGAACAGGAGAGCCAAAAGCCAATGTAGTTACAAGGGGGCAGTAAAACACACATTCAAATCAAATAGCAGGCCAGTTTTAATTTAGTGCTGCACAGTTATAAATGAAAGCTCAAAACTCTTGACCATTTTGTCTCTTTGGCAGTGTTCCCTCAGCTCTACTTCCACATGCTGCGGCAGAGAAGGAGAGTGCTTCACGGGGAGATCATAGTGGAGAAGGATGACTAGCCCCACATGAGTCTGTTTGAGCCAGCCTGCCGTATCACAAATGTCTCCAACCAATTCACCAGAATCTCACCATTCGGGACAGGAAGACGCACACAGCCCGTGTCAGAGAACAAGACACCAGTATCCAGTGCTAACTGAGAGCAAATGACAGCACCATGGGATTTATAATGGGAGTTTGTAAGGGGGAATAATTCCTGTTTGAATGATTATTATTGGAACCATGTTTACAATCCAAACAAAAGTTTTACTGGATCTTGAGATAGAAGCCTGGAGCTCGGCCGCATGGCTTCTCTGATCTCACCACCTTGTTGCACTGAGGCACAACATTCTCATGAGGAAAACATACATCATTACAGAAGTGTGAAAGAGAAAATGAAAGGCTTTCAGAAAAGTGATGTTACTGTAAGTTATTAAATGAAGTTTCCCTAGACTCAATTGGCAGTTCTATAACTGATAATGTAATTCACCACAGCAATTTTATACTAAAATACTGAGGTTGTATAAAACAAAAAATACAGATTTAGTTCCATCATACCTCAACAATAAACCTACATTTAGACAATATGCTGCTTCTTTTGTGTATGTTTGTTATGTGTAAATGTTACGTGAATTAAGCGGTTAAGTAGTATATACTTATAGATTTATTTATTCACACTCTGTCACAACTTAACATTGTGTCAGCTCTTGCATTATTTAATTATTGATTTTGCTTCGATGTTTACGATGTCAAATTATTTTGCAAGAGTGCATCTTAAAACGCTGCAGTCGTCTCACATAGTAGCTTTGTCTTTAGGCTGGTGTAGTGAAGTTCAGATTTTTGTCTGCACTCAAAGTCTTTAGTGACTTTTTGTTTGATTTTAGTCCAATTCTCAGGCTAGTTAGATTCTCTTCTACTAAAGGTGCTACTGTAAGATCATTTCATCTGTGCAGCTGAACAAGTGACTGTGATTAGAGTTGACCTGAAGCAGGGGACAGCATGTGAAAAGATTGAGGGGAAATGCTCTGACCTAAACAAGGCTTTGCCATAAGTTAATCCATGGTCATCTGAGATCAGCACCATGCTAAAATGTGACTTTAAGAGAACATAACGAAAGTTCAAGCTAAACAAAATATGGATAACATGAATAGAAATGTGAAAATACCTTCTGTCAATAAAGTCAATAAACTAAATTCTACAGAACTGTCTAGACTCCCTAGTTTTGTGATGAACTTCATTCTGCAGAGTCATGTGGAAATATCCCATAGCTCAGAATATAAACATGTGAAATCATGCAGTGATATAACCGTCTTCAGGTTGAATGTTTATTTTGGATGGTCTCTTGATATTTAGGAGTATTCTTGTGCAACATGTTGACTCAGGTAGGACCACAAAATGTGGTCACTTGAGAAACAAATCATTAACCATTAAAATAAATGACATACATACAGTACGTTAAACTACAAGTGTAGATAGGGTACTGTGAATGTTGAGATACCAGGATTGTTCTATGATTGCATAGCTGTGACATCTTTTACATCATTTAGCACCTAATTTTAATACATACAAATGTAATACACAGCAAAGAGTTTGATGTGCTTCATGAAATGTCAAATCTCCATGTAATAATAAAATATACATTCAAATATTAGGTCAACAAGATACAGTTATACACAATGTATACAGGCTTTATAAAATCAACTGTCTTGTTATTAAAAAATACTAACGCATCATCTTTCCTTTGTTGAGCCTCTGGTATTGCATAGGCAGTTGGACATGCACCATGGAGAATAAAGGCGTTACTCTAAGAGACATTTGCTGCTGCGGCAAAAGGGCCTTTATTAAGTTTGTCCCTCTTCTTGCTCCATACGGACTGTCCCTGCACTGTGCCAGTGATCCAGTACCACGTGTGGGAGGTTCAGCTGCTTCTGAGCAGTAGCCCTTTAGTATTCTGTTATCTTCCAGTGGAACTTGCTGCAAAGATGGCTGTAAAGAGACATAAGGATTAGACTAACAAAACAAAGTACACAGGAACGCAAGAAGCAATATCAGACACATACAGGTTTCCATTTCCCTTTCACAAATGTAGCTTATGAGATCTTCACAGAAGAAATCATTCCATAGTGCATCATGTATGAGGCCAGCACAGTCTTCACCCGTTTCATGTCCATGGTCCCAGTTGTCAGGCTGCCCAGGCTTCCATGACCTGCAAAAGACAGCAGGGGGCGATCATTCAACACATTTACTCAAAAGGGAGAACAGTTAAGATAGCTGAGGAAATACTACTTAAATGTTTAAATTCATGTGATTTGAAATTATTATGACAATACTATAGTCTAATAACTAATAATAACTCACATAACTAAAAAGACCAAATACTGCATATTTCTCTATTACTGACGTGAATGATGGCTTGGTCCCATCTAGCCACTGCCAGACACTCTCCTCTTCTCTATCAGTAAGGCCCATCCAGAAGTAACCTTTTCCATATATTTGATTCTTGAGCCATTTCTGAGAAAGCACAAATAATTTTGGTACATACCGGCTATCCCCATGTAATGTCTGGTAATGTCTTATTGGTATTCTTTTGAGGCCCACCTGCTCCTCTGTGTTACGAATGATTAACATTGAAGCAGACATCAATTCACAGCTCATTTTTGCATCATCAAAGGTGTGTAGATCTTTGGAGAAGAAATAACACTTGCTCTTGTAGTTCACCCATTCATTTAGACAACCTGCAAGGTTAAGAAAAATCTGTGTCATAAACACATTCACTGAACAAACACGCATCATGGTTAAACCTTTTCACCTGGAACAGAGACTGAAGGAGCCACAGCCTCATCCTGTTGTGATACTGGGCCTGTAGATAAAACTGGACCCCTGAATGGAAGCCCTGGAGGTCCAGGTGGTCCCACTGGTCCTGGAGGCCCAACAGGTCCAGGTAAGCCCCTAAGGCCCTGCTCCCCAGGGGGTCCTGTGGCCCCTCTGATGCCTGGTGGCCCTTGAGCACCCTGAGGGCCAGGCTGCCCATCTCTCCCAGGCAGACCAGCAGATCCTGGCTCTCCTTTTGAGCCAGGGGGACCCGCTCTACCCCCTGATCCCCGAGATCCTTTAGACCCTGGAATGCCTGGAACACCTGGAAGTCCCTTTTGCCCTGGTAGACCTGAAGGACCTGGAATACCCTGCTCTCCTCTGGGGCCTCGAACTCCCACAACACCCTTTTCACCTCTTTCGCCTTTCTGTCCAGGTTGTCCGGCCGGTCCTGTAGCCCCCTTCTCCCCTCTTGATCCTCTGGGGCCTGGGGGACCTGGGGAAGTATAAAATATATATATATATATTTTTTTTAAATAACAGAACTTAACAAGACTAGAATAGAATAAAGTCTAGAATTCCTCACCCTGTAAGATGGTAAAGTTGGTGATGAGCTGTGAATGCTTGGTGTCCACTAGTTTCATCTCCTCCATGACGATAGACAAACTGGTGACCTCCTTGTCCAAACGTGCTACCAGCTCTTCCTGCTGTGACCTCAGGACGGCGCTGTCCGTCCTTAAGTCAACTACACTGTTGTTGAGGTTGAGCAGGAAGTCTGTGTGTTGGCTCACGATCTCTGAACAGGTGCGCAGCTGATTCAGGTTGAGGTTTATGGAGCCAAGGAGCTGTGTGGTGAAGCTGATGTTTCCGGTCACACGGTCCATACTCTGCTCGGACTGGTACAGCTTGGTCTCCAGTCGCTCAAACTTCTGAGAGGTGACGTTCCCAAAGTCTGTGCGCTGGTTCTGGAGCTCCCTCAGAGCCTGGTCTTGGGCCTCAGCCTTAGTGCTGGTGTTCTGCAGAAGAGTGCTCATATAGGAGAGCTGAGAGCCCAGCTCCTCCAGACCGTCCTGGTTGGCTTTGGCCTGACTCGTTGCATTAGTGACCACAACCTGCATGTTTTCCACTTTGCTACGGAGCCACTCAGCATCAGAGCGGGTCTGTCGTGTCATCTGCTCCAGTGTCTGGAAGTCACTGCGCATTTTGTGAATGGCTTGGCTGGTGTCGTCCACAGAGTGCTGTAGAGCCGCAATCAGAGCTCTCTGCTGGGCCTGGCTGATGTTGAGAGACCCTATGCTCAGCACAGCCTCGCTCTGGAGCCTGCTCTGCAGCTGCAGCTCTATCTGCAGCCTGGCGGTGTGGTCCTGCAGGGCATCCATCAGGCTGCTGTATGTCTGCAGACTGCCATTGACCCAGTGCACACTGGCACTGTTGCTGTCCACAGAGCCCTGCAAGGAGCCCTGGCTGGTGCGCAGGTGCTCGCTGATGCTCTGCAGCTCACTCAGCTGAGCCTGGTCACTGTGCACATGCTGCTGGACCACAGACAGCTGCCTCTGCAGACTCCAGATGCTGTTCCTAAAGGCCTGGATCTCAGTGGAGGTGTTTTCAGACTTCTCTCCAGTCTGATCATCTAAAACAAAGTGTAAATCCATCAACACAATATATACAAAATCCCTCAACTGTGCCTCTGTTTACCAAAAAACATTAAAAGAGTATGCTTGAATTAAATCAAAGCAAAAGTGTTGTTGGAAGCATCCACATAAACCTTTCTAGGAGTATCTGAAAAGGTTCAGCAGTTGTTATCACTGAGAGGCTCCATTAGCTGTAAAAGGCCCTTGTTTGCATTGTTGAGATACAAATATTTAGACTGCATCTTTTCTAGAAAAGCACTTAAACAATGTTATTCTGTGTAAGACTTGTAAATCCAATTGTATTATTTTGGTTTTAAAAGTTGTTTATTCAAAGGCAAATGGCATTCTGGTGAGTTCCCAAACATTTGTGTAAACCACAACAAACTTACCCAACTTCTTTAGGTCAGTCTCCACAGCAATAATCTTCCCTTCATAATTTTCAATGCCCTCAGACACACTGTCCACTTTCTGAACCACTGCAAAACAATACATGTAGAACGAAGGTGAGTGTCGCCATCTCATCTCAGGCTCTATTCTTTATTAAGAGCGGGCAGAGCACTGCCTGCAACCACAGACATCATATATAACAGGGATAAGCGAAATAATGGAGACGGGTCTGCATGTGGCATCCAATAATGTGGGAGAATATGGTTAGACTTTCTTGATGCAATCACCAGGATCAGGGCATTAGGTTCATTTGAAGGGGTAGTGCCATTGAAAGAAGTATGAGACGAGGGCAGAAGATGTGAGGTCAGCATGGACAGACAGTGAGGGCCCTGGGGGACAGGAAGAGAGGGTCTTTAGTAAACAGCCCCATCAAAAGAGGAGCCCATCAGGAGACAGTGAGTGTGGCAGGAGGCTCTTCACACCCCCAAAGGCCACACTGGCCTTCATTTCCTCTGGAATGTGTCTGGGACTCAAGACTCAGCCCACAATACCACCAGGCAGGTCCAGGGACACATCCCAGTCAGCCCACATGGGCGCCTCTGTGGGGAAGTTCATTCAGTACTTGGACTTTCAACATTTACAGGCCATTTAATGTTCTATTTGATTTGTTAAAAAACACTTTTTCTAAGGGCATAATGATATATGATATGATATGTAGCTCATATTAGTTATTGTACAGCCTGTTATTCTTGTACTTAGTAGTTTTTTATAGTAGTTTTATTGTACATATCTTTTATTATTTATTGTTTATTTATGTGTGCACATTATGGAGAAGCTTGTAATCTCATCTCATTATACTTGTATAATGACAATAAAGGCATTCTATTCTATTCTATTCTATTCTATATGGCCATCCTCATGAAATCGTTAAATGTGTTTGCTTCAGAAATGCTTGTACAACACTTTTTCATGATGTTACTTTTTGGTCAAAATGTGATATGCACTTGTTAGATTTATGGTTTCAAATGTCATCCATCAGTTTTTCTGACTGAGGGAATACACACTTGATTAAGAGGTTCTGTTGCATTAAAACATATCTGTACTGCTTCTGTACTGTATTAGCACAAACCCGCTTAACAACATGCTACAGTCACAGCTGCTTTGAGTTCACTTGCTCCATCTGAAGTCAATTAGGGCAGCATGAAAGTCCATGGGACAAAGAAAGAAAGCAGACTTTGTTAATACGCCTCAAGATCACAGATAACCCCTGGATATGTTCACTTCATGCCATTTCCACAAAAGAAAATCCAAAGAGGACACAGGCTGGCGGTGGCATATGGCAGTGGTTAGCAGAATCATGGAAGGACGTTCAGAGTTCAATTCAAGGCAAATTGCTCGAACAGGAAGTTCACGAAGGATGAGGGTTTTAGCCACAGGTGCGAGTTGCGGATGTGTTAGTAAAATAAACTGATGGCAAGTGTAGAGGAAGCACTAGATCATCTCATTTACAGAAAATGGGAGGAGACTGACAGATGTTAAAACTAAAAGGGCCATTCATCTTAATTATGCAGCAATATGGACTTTAGTATAAGCGACCTAAAACAATAAACCCCTTCTCCTTTCCTTTTTCAATTTGATTTACAACTTTTCTATAGATTTAGTGGAATTCTTTTTACTATAAAGGCACCTAATCTTTAACATGATTGGATCCTATATGTACTGTGCTCATATTTTCCATAATGATTTAGTACCTCTAGATGCAAAAGCCAACCCAGAGTCCAATTGCTGAACTAGCTTTCTCTCAGGGCCACCTCAACAGGGTATTATTCTGCAATGAAGTAAAGTCATAATAGTCCATTTCTAACTAACAACTAGTGTGGTAATTTTAGAAGACAATTATAAGATAACTGAAGAAAATACATATACTTTTCATCAGATTCCCATTTTGATGTATGCTTTTACACAGCTGCATGGGCAGCTGTGTGTCTTTTTTTGTTGTTGTTGTATTATTACCTTTATATCCAAGTACAGCCACAGCAATGGTGAGGAGCGTACACAGCACGTAGAGCAGGGCTATGGAGGTCTTCAGTGCCCATTCATTCTTACACTTTGTGCACTGGGAGCCCTCCTGGATCCCTTCAAACACACACAGAAATATTACAGTTATGACACACATGAGACTATTATATATACTGAATATTGAAGTGTTAATTCAACCAGAAAGAACCTTTAAATATATTCTATCTTGTGTGTTTTATTCATTGCAGAGCGATATTGATCTACAACTGAGTAATAATAGAAACAGGTCAGCTGACTTCATGTTCAACACTACAGGACTGGTGAGCCCGCCACTTCATAGTTTCGTTTCACCGAAGCAAGCAGCCAACTTTCATTGACACATTTTACTTTTTTTGTTGAAAATGACTGTGACCTTTGTGAACCCTACATGTACCACTCAGAGTCTGATCTTTAAAAATAAGAGAAGTGGGCGGCGCTAGAGGGTAGTTAAAAATGGAAATTTTCATAGCTCATAGAAGCTCATAATATGTCCCCATTAACTATATTTTTAATGCCGGCCAGTGACAACTTACCTATCTATCTTTCTCAAATAATTAACTCTTAAACAATTTCAATAAATGTGCTATATTTACGGTCTCAGCTTTGTGCCACACCTCCACTGCAGCAGCAGAAGTATTAGCCTCATCCGCTATTCTCCACCACCAGTAAGATATTTTTCGTAATATATTTTTAACTGAATTGAATGTATTGCTTATGCACAAGTTTAACTACAGTAAGAAATTCTCATTGCTCCTTGTTCTCATTTCTGATCTCACCCGGTTGACATGCTTGTTGACACTTTCATGACATTATGCAACCATAGTATATAGAGCAGTCCAAGCACACTATTTGTCTTGTAGGGGATTCTGGGGGTATGCAGGCAGAGTTTGGTGTCCCACATCTGGATAAACAGTCCCAGAGTGGACATGAAAGGGCTGGGCTGATCCCTGAGGGCCCATGCAGGGAAGAGCCAGGGGACACAAAAACAACCCCCTGCTGATGTGTTTACACTTAGAGACAGGCCGATTTCCACAACTCACTCTTCACTCGGCAAAAGGCCCTGTTTTAAGTTACTGTCGCTACTACAAACACAAAATGTGTTTTCATTATAAGCATAGCTGAAGAGTAGTACAAATAGACAGAGGTGGTGACAGGGAGACCGTTTTTCAAGTAATATGCCAAAAAATGTTACATACTCTTGGGTGTTGGTTGTGAAGTAAAACAATAAAAAAAGTACTTCTTGTCATGTAAATTATTTTGTAGTAGAGATCAACCAATAAGTGTATTTTCGTGGCCAATGCCGATACCGATTGTTTAGAATCCAGAGCAACCCATGCTCAATAAACTCTGCTGATATTTTTGAGCTGATAGGTAGGAACAATTTTGATTATTTTCCTCAAATGATGTAATTTAAATTTATTATAAAATTCACCTACAGCCCTATTTTATCATCAGCCTAAGAGAGCAGTGCAGTTATCTCTTCATATTAAAAGTGTTAACATAAAGCTTTGTGTGCATTTTTTAGGTAAAATATTAACAAAATCAAAATGCTGGATCCTGTGCTGGAGACTGAAGGCCAATAGGTGATATGCATATAGGTCATTATGATATCGTCCCAATATATCATACCAACTGATATATCGCTCTCTAATTACATGGCTTCAGTTTGGGATGTTTGCCTGACTTTTTCAAATATAAATCAGCACTATTAGCCATAATAGTAGAAATATGCACATGGAAAAATTAAAGGAAAAGTTAAAGAAACTATTAATATTCCTGTGAAGCAAACTGCATTATATATTGTCTATAATATATATGTCTCCTTGTTATCACTGTACTTTTCATATTGCATTGTTGATTCAATTGGGAATAATTTTAAAGCCAATAAGTATTATTAAATATTCAGCCTAAAGAAAATTGTATTCGCATTAATCAGTCACATTAGCATTTTTGTTAAGGCCGTTGGTGGAGCATTTTTCTTCTCCTGCAGTATCCTTCATATCTTTTCTGACAGATGAGAGGTGGTCACCGGGCTGACGGGAACACAGCTGCGTTCATTTTAGATTCAGGAAGTGTGTGGATGGAAAGGTTGGAGGTGCTCTGTTTTGGTTTTGGGGGTAGGTCTACTTCACATGCACCTGGAATAAAACATGTCTGGATTCAAGATCAGAGAACTTCATATATAAGAATTCTGTAACACAGGAAGCATTTGATGCCAGCCGCTAGTTCAAATAGAATGGCAGAGTTGATGTAAGCCTGTAACAAATTAATAAGAAAATTTAATTGGTGTTGACTTGCAAAAGGGGAATTTTTAATGATGGTTATGAATACACACACACAGGAAGGGTGTTCTCAAAAGATTAACAAGAAAGTTTGCAGTATTGGAAATCTGTTATATATTAGAACAAATGTTAAAAAAGGCCTATTGTGCTTGTGTCTGCAATATATATATACCTTTAGATCATTATAGACATTTTAAATCACAATATTCACCTAAAGCACCTTAATAAAATAAACAAATCTGCTGATTTCCACGTTAGAAAACTGCGGTCCCCTCCCTTCTTACTACATGCAAATCAATAACTGATATCTTCAATTTTTTTTTAGAATTTTCAATGAACAACCTATATTATATACCAGAAGAATTCATCTTTGCCATAGCAGCTAATTGGTTATTAAGCTGATACTGAGACACCTGACAGTGATCTCAGTCAGTACAAAATCTTACCAATCACAAAAATCTGAACAAGAATAGCTTACCCACATCTAACCATGAGCAGAGACAAAGAGGTGCATTGTGGGAGGGTGGCCTTAGTAAATTATTATGTTTTCAGATTTTTTTATTGGTTACTGGTGATATCATTGACAACACAGCAGCACTAAAAAAGCACATAATCTGACAAGTGTTTGTAAATCGGCAACCCCAAAATGAAACTAAATTACAGAGATGGGGAGCGTTTCCATTCCACCACACATTCATCATAGACACACTGCAATAAACATGCATGTTTCAATTTCTTAACATAACATAGGAATATAAAGTAGTAATATTAATTGTGATTTTAATCAGTTAAGTTTATTTATATAGCACATTTACAACTACTACAGCTGCCCAGTGTTTAAATATAGCTTCTTATTAAAACGTAAGAAATTTAAAGTAAGAAAAAAAAAGTGAAACAGGACAAAAAAATATGTTAAAACAAGTCCAAAAGCCAGACAGATTTCGAGAAATTCAGACTTTTGAAAGATTCTAAGTGTAAATTGCAGTGTATGATTAACTCTCTAGAATCTGGAAACAATGCCGTATCGTGTAAATCTATGACACAGTGTGGACCAAGCAGCTGTGATGTGTCAGGGCTGATGTCAACACACCACTGGGCTACGCTCCAGGGGTCATGACCTTTGGCTCTTCACCTCTCAGCAGGGCGACCTGGATGAGCGGCACACGCACAGAACAGAGACAGGAGCTGGACACGGCCACTGTGCTGAGTGAACCTCTGGGAAAATAAGAGTGGCTTTTATTTGTGTCAATCATCACTGGTTTTCCCATTTCCACAAGCTACTTGGCAGCTGATAACAATGAAGAATAGGAAGGTTTGTGGGCATAAAATCGCACTATTCCATGACAGCTGAGTGGTTATAGGAAGATTAAAACTCCTTCCTTTGCTGTTTGTTGACTGCTCAAAATTCGCTGCCAATGCCACATACAAACTGTGTGTGTATAGAACTAAATGTCCATAGAGTCTAAAGGTATTGTGTAACTTTTCTGGTGGAGGGTTTCCTGATGGAGCTATAAAACCACTTGTAATTGAATAAATGTAAAGTAGAGCTGTTTAATGTCATACTGTGGAACATTCCAGGTAGACCAATGGCAGGTGGCAGATCCCCCAGTTATGATGTACACCTTTAACCAAAAAGTTTGTATTGTTTTTGCAGGCAGTTAAAATAAAAACATTGTTAAGGAAAGCATTTGTGTGAAGGCTGAACTAACCAGCTCTTTAAGGCGTATTAAAGTGCTTTTGTTAGGTTGTTCACATACTTTCTTACACAACATATTAAAAACAGTCTACATGTTTGCTGTTTACAATTGGTCAGTGACTCATCATATTTCACCACATGCAGACAACAACACTACTTTTACTGCCCACAGCAAAATCTGCACAATTCTATGAAAACAAAGAATAATACAGCCTTGTTTAAAAAGTCCAATACCACTTACTGTAATAGCAACATTTCCAACACTTTTTTGATAATTCAGTGCCAAAATCTCTATTCTTCTTATGTTCACATTTGACACAAAATCTATCACAAACGCTAACACGCAGATGGGCTAATAAAGTCATGTTTATTTGCAGTAAATAGTGCTAGGAAAGCCATAGTAACTTGAACAACACAGCGTTTTGGTTGAGCTCATCCTAATTGAGCTCTGGACCCAAGCCGTGCTTGGAAATCATTGCACACTTGCTCACAAACAGACTGAATGAATTATATGTGACAGCAAAAAGGGGTAACAAAAATACTGACGATACTAATACTACTACACTACACTATTACTAGGCTGATATGACATCTTTTCTGGATTTTGGATTTGAGAAAAAAAGACTACAGGATGCAATGTGAGCATAGTTGTATATGGCTTTCAATAATTTAATATGACATTAAAACAACTACAATCCTTTGAGGTGGTGGTGATAGTGGTAGTGTCATAGTGATGGGTAGTTATGTATAAGTAAAAATAGATTTTGTTATACATACTACTTTTTCCAGTGTGCAGCTAACTGTTCAATAAATCGTCCAGCGCAATACAAAAACAACTAAATCTTATTTGAAAGTCCGGGCATAGCAGTGTAGGGTCATCTGCCCTTCATTACTCAAACAAAATGTTATTTTTCAAGACCTCTGATGCAGTATAGAATGTGCCAATAACTTCAATGTCAGTGTCAGATAATAACTGAAGAAATAATTCAAATTCTCAATGGTTTAGCTTACTTTGGATTCAAAAAGTTTCAAGTCCAGGGCAGCTGGATTTTGGTGGGAAACTCCTCAGTATTTGGATGTTTTCAGCATTACACAAGTTTGTTAATTTTTAAATCCTGGAGATGACCCAGAAAAATGTGCTATGTGGCGGTACCTGTCAATGACTTCATGGGGGAAAGTGTAAAATTAAGAGCTGAGAACAAGTCCAGTGGGTGGTCTGATTTACATTGGACTTTTATTATTACAATGAATTGAAAACATATGTCTGCATCGCATGACATAAGTGGGCACCATGATTGTGGTTGGGGTAATGAGGAATGGGAGAGAGAAGGAGTGACAACATCCAGAAGAAGAAAAAACATGGATGAAGTGAGAGCTGGAAGAAAAACTGTCAAATGAACCATAAAAATACTGTTATATCAAAGAGATGCAGCATGGTGTGGTCCAGTGAAGGTTCAGCAGTGTGGTATTTTCCATATTGAGCACTGACTCCTCTGTAAAAGCTGTTTCACCAAAGACAATATTGAACAAGTTACATTGTTTAAACAAGTACAAGACAAGTACAATTTGTAAGGTACTGTTCAGAGACAAGTGAGAAGAATAGATGGAACACTGAGAAGGCTGACGGTTCAGCTGCTATGGAGTCATGAAGAAGAAAATAAGAGAGGACCCATAAAGAAGAGGAAGTGATTGGCTGCAGTTGGCTGAGAGATAGAAACAGATGACAGGTTTCTTACTTTTTTTTCCTTTTGGGCGTGAACAAGCTTACCTCTCCACAGATCTGACCTGTAACTTGGCCTGATAGTGTTGTCCACTTGGAGATATTTGTTTAATGCCATACTGTGGAACATTTACACATGTAATTGTCAGCATACTATGTTCACTGATCTTTTGTTCTGTGTATTACTGACTAAAGCCTTGCTTAACCCAGCAACTACAAATGTTAGGCTATAGTCATGTTGCCATGATACTGAACAACCAATTTATTTCCAAAGCACACAAATGTCTACCGAACATTAAGACAACGCAATCAGACAGAAAATGCAGATGTGGTTTTGGTCCCTTTCCTCACAACCCCCTGTCCCCATATCCCAGGAGCCCTGCACAGTGAGGCCCTGCGTGGCTCTGCTCAGCCTCACCACTGGCTGTACTTATACAAACAGCTCGTCTTTCCAGAAAACTACATCAACAATAGAGCAGGGATGGGATTTTGGGCCCCAAAAACTGCTCAGGGTCCAGTTACAAAGCAAAACATCAGTCTTCAGGCACCTTAATTACAGCCTGTGACCCGCTCTAGCCCACAACAGGCACATTAGCATTCAAAACTCGATATGGTATGAGGTAACGCTACACAAAGCAACAAGAGTTCAGATGTGATGGGGGCTAGGTCAAGAAAAACAATGGTGAGAATGTGAATGAATTTTAAAGAAATTACACTTTTACACTTTTTTGTCCACGCTTAACAGAAGCATTGTTCAGAAATGAGGTATTTTTACATCACAGTAAACTTCCCTACAACACTGCAATAAAAATTGGTGTGTGAGATTAATTGGCACCCAAGATAATGCTGTATTGTGAAATCTGAGGTTAGCTTCCAACCGAATAAGATGGATTTAATAATAATAATAAGGATTTGACCATATGAAATAAATACTTCTTGCAAACTGTGGGTACAAATCACACAGACCATAGAAAGGACCAATCAAATCTGTGTATGTCCCTATTTTTTCCAAGTACACAATATATTACAAGTGAATTAAAAATCACAATCACAGTAGGAGTATTAAATCACAAAGATTTAAATTATTTAGATAGAAAAATGCCCTCATGCAACGTTCAATTATCCTTCCTTTGAAAAACCCTGTTGCAACTAGTTGAGACTTCTAAATGTTCTGAAATGCAATGTTTCTTGTAGTAGGTCATCAGTCATTTACAAAGTATATTCCGAACAAATTCTACTTTTTAGACATATATTGCAAATCTAATTACAATTGCATGATGTTATTTTCAAAAATAGTGCATCCCTAATTCAAATTCAGACACATTTTTGAAGAAAGAACAAACCTCTGAGTCTAATAAAAATAATAATAATTGTTTGTGGTTTGACAACTTCAGCTGCAACAGTATAGTAAGCATTCATATGTAGTATTGTGGATCTGTGAAACCATTCCAACGTCACTTTCGACTTCCTCACTGACACGAGCAGTAGACCTCAGATGGAGCGTGTGAGCCTGCTGGGTGGTGCGGTCAGCAGAGGCGGTACTGCGGCAAGTTCCTGCACAAGAAGAAGCATCCCAAACGCCAGACAAGTGGGCTGGAGACAGTAGACACTTACTCACAGGGTAATTAACACCAACCCAATGCTTTTAACTAGTATGTTTACAAGGACACTACAACAAATCTTTAACCTTTTCTTCTTTAAGAGGAATAGGCCTTTTGAGATCATTACTAACATTAGAATTAACTCTGATCTTGCACTGTAAATAATTCCAAAAATATATATGATTGTTCTTATGCATGGTTACATCAGATTCCTTTTGGTTCTTTGAGTACACTCTGAGCTGGTGACCTATATCTCTCCTAAACTTTTTCCAACTGCGACCCCCTCCCCCAACACACCACAACTAATGGACTGTAAAGTTTGACTAAATATGGGATCTAAATTTGGAAACCTGTTTGTAGAGTGGCTATTGCAATAAACTTTTAACTGTAGCAATATTTTACAACCCACGGTGCATCCCTAAAGAAATTACATAAAGGAAATTGGCCTGGATCAACCACTATTATTGCTGCAGCAAGAACAAGTATAATAAAACCGAAAGGGGCTGTAGGCTACCTCATTTTTCTGTCTTCTTTAAAATGTGAAAAACTGAGCTAGTACATTTTCAATGGTTTGTTATGATCCAAAGTTATTCCTAACTTTACTAATGCATTCCAGTCATTCTTATTATACACCGCAAAGAGTTTAGAGGCACTGTGCATAACTTTCAAAGGCCAGAGAGGAGTCTTGCCATCACTTTAATGCCAACAACAACTAGCAGCGTACCAGCCTTACTTCCCAGTTTTGTGATAAGAATGATTTATGATTAGATACAGACAGCACACAGCAGTCTCACTTCGACCCAAAGAGTTCCTTTTGCAATATTTTTGGCAAAAAAAGTTATTTTATAACTTGGAAAAAATCCTGTACAGAGCCTTGAACTACTGCCCCATTTCAAAACATTTTGTAACCACTCAAGCATGGAAACCCCTAACATATGGCGTTCCTGAAAAGAGTCCACCACCACAAAGCTCTGCGTGTCTGAAACTCAATCACTCTGCAATCTTTTAGAATTCAAATAATCCTTCTCCAACATGTTTAACTGACAACAGTGAGGGTATGACATGCTTTAGAAGTTGCCAGAGAGCTTTGAATATAGTCTACAATGTCAAACCACACACGGAAAATTGATTATACAACAGACAGGCTTTTGGACCATTAGGTGCCTCAACATTCCCACTTTCTTGGAACCAGGAAGTTGTAGGTTGATCTTGGCAACGCTCTTGGTTGTTTTGTTCCAGTGGTTCATTAACATCTCCAAAGTATGAATAACAGATTTGGGGAGTTACATGGCGTACCCTAAAGCAGTCTTACTTACAATCCCCACTTTGGTAGTTAAGACTTGTGTGTTCAACTTGCAGAGGTTGTGCTGGACTAACTTAAGTTTTTGTGTTCACTGGAGACTAGTGATGTAGTGTGTGCTAGCCTACGGTGAAAAGAACGCAGGTGTCTTGGAGTCTCTGCACAATGTGATTTTATGATCCAATTACTTAGCCTAAAATGTCAAAATGTGTGTTCTCTACTGCACTTAGACCTCAAATTCTTGCAGCTATGGTGAAATGCAATTCCAGTTATAATGGTGGTAAAAATGGAGTGTTCTTTGAATGAGAGCTGTCACGCCTGCAAACCATTATGTAAATTCACTAGCCATTTGTGGGTAAGATATACAGTGTTGCAGGAGGCATGTCATACATTCCTTCATTTTATGGTTGAAACTATGGAATGCAATATTAACAGTCATTTTTAACCAAGAGGCTTGATTTTTCCATTCACTGAGCAGAAAATGTCCACATAGCTTAACCAACAAGTCTCTGCACTGTTTTAGTTGTCTTGTGTTTTAGGCTCGTATATTGGAGTATTTATTCCCTCACAAAACTCATTGGTCATAAGCTGTGTTTTGCTCAAGGGCACAACAACTGGAGTATGTTGTGCTAGGACTGAAGGGCAACTTTTTGGCTGATGCAGCAGCTGTTACATTACTTGTATCTCTATTGTATCCTCATTTATTCTGAATAAAATGGTGTCTTGACTTGCACAGGAAGATCACTTGAAATCCACTGACTTATTGCACTGAGGAGTGGAAAATGGGCTTTGATGCTTTTCCTCTTGGTTTCAGAAATCCTCTCAGACTAATGCTCACTACCAGCACATGTGTTTTTCTGTCTTTCCTCGTATAAAAAGATGTCTGTTTCTTACATCCAGTGTTACTACTTTCTAATGAAGGTGCAGCAGAGACACAGAGGAGAAGGTGGGGCTGAACTTCCAAGTTTTCCAAAATGTGGTTATATGAGGTTATAAATAAATGCATATGACTACAGTCTAATTTTTTTAATCTATGTCAACAAAACAGATTTCCAGCATCAGGTTGCCCACAAACAGAAACAACTATACTAAAAGTAAGAAATTCGATGTTTACTATTGTCTCTCTCCAGTTTGCTACAGCTGAAAATATTATTCCTATGACAACCGACTATTTACAGAGGATGAGTTTCAACACAAGCATGATTGGCATAATTTCTGCTGTACACAAAGTTTTTATTTACACAGCATTTTCAAATTAGAAACTCCGACCTGTGACAATATGAGAAATGAGCCCTTATGAAAAACTACTAGAACTAATGACTCTTTACTATGATAAATAGTGGCACAAAGGTACAGTTGATTTGAATGTAAACACTACCAGATGGATGTTATACAACTCCCTCCTTTTCCAGTGCAATTCCTGGCTTCATATTTTTCCCTTACACCTTCTCCCACTTCCTACCAACACTCCCCTCACATCTCCTGGGATACCACAGCCTTTTGCCTCCCATCATTCACCCCATGTTTTAGTTTTATCTGTCTCCTGTCTGTCTGTTTGTGTGAGATTGTTCCTGTCCAGATAAGAACCATTCCTGAGAGGGTGAGCATGTAAAATGGTTGCTTTCTAACTGTGAAAATGCTTTCAAACAGCCACCAGTACCATGAATAAGTAGGCTGAAAACAGTACTAAACCAAGTCTAATTCACTTTAAAATCTGGAAACACTTGACTGAGTGAGGACTAATCCACCTATTAAACTGCAAAGGAAAAAGCATGTTTTAATGTGTCTTGCCCTTGTGAAATAAAATAAAAAAAAATAAAAAAAATTAAACATATCAGATACCAGTTTTTCTAAACACACTATATACAACTACACACTTTCACAAGCACCGTTAGTTATGTGGATACATAGCATCCTGTTTCTGTTGTTTCTGTATATGTATACTAGTTTAACAAATATTACATACAAAATAATGCATGTATAATACTATATCCTTTTCATTTTTAATGCAAATTGAAAAAATACATAACTGAAACATGAATCACTGGAGTTATTTTTTTCTGAGTCATTTAGCCTCCCTGGGCAAGAAAGAAATTATGAAATTATGGCTTAGAGCAAAATTACAGACAATCATATTGGTTAAAAGTGACAGATGGAATAAAATATCAATCTCTAATTCAGACTCCTCTTTTTAACCTTTTGCAACTGCCCATAAAACAGTCCAAAAACTTAAAAAATATTCACGCGTTTCTCTTCTGAATTTGTCCAAAACTGCTGATCAAAGCAGGCTGTAAATGACTGATACATTTTATGATGGAGAATAATGAGTGGAAGTAGAAAGGGCTGACTTTGGAGTTGATGTTTGGCGAAGAAGGGAAAAGCCAGTGCCTTACAGCTGTGAGCTTCTATAAAACAGGTGACGTCCTAAGTACTTTCCCATCTCTGTCTACTCTGCTGCTAACAACAGGTGTGTGACCCACTACAAAGGCCTCGATATCCATACACTTCAACAAAAGCTTAGGTCTACTTCTTAAAGCTACAATGGCATGTTTTTAGTTCAACTTCAGAACGTTCCAATATTAAACAATTATATTTAAAACGTTATAGGGTTTGAATAACAGATATCGAGCTTTAGTCATGAGGTATGTTGAAAAAGTATCCAACTCCAACCTTTTTCATTCTAATGGAAGACAATTACGCCATAAGCAAGTTGCTAACATACTTGCTAAATGATTCTGGTATGCTTAGGTAATTGTTTATTTTAAATAGTACTATAACATACAATAAGAGGTAAAAGTTAAGTGAAAGAGATCTGGCAAATCAACTGACCACATAAAAATGAGCTTTATACAAATGTCAAAAGTGCTAATAGTGAACCATTTTAGCTGATCTCTGGTGACAGTGTACAAAGCGCCCCTGTCTGTAGCTGAGCGGTCCATGTTCTCCATGTTGTTCTACTGTAATGAGGATGGATGGAGTGTGAGCTGATGTGTCATTACACTTGGAGCTGGAGGTGGTGCTGAAGCTCTTTCACAAAACTCTGGACCGAACCGAGCCGGGCCGTTCTGCTGACACAGCTGGCTCCACGAGCTCTGATCCAGGAATGTTCTGGGCCAAGATGGAGAAAGCAAAACAAGTGCAGGAAATACATTAGTGCACTCTGGTTCCTCCACGACCACAAGCCTCTCATGTGGAAACTGGAGAGCTCGATACTAGGACTGGTACCAGGACCGGTCCCAGGACTGTTCCCAGGATTGTTGAAATGGCGACTCAGTGAACAGTGCAATCAGGATGTGTTATTTCATGCCGGGTCCTGACTCCCAGGAACCAGTGCGACAGGCTTCTATTTCAAAAGATTACAATGCCTCAAATACAACATCTCCACAAAGAACAGGACTGGAACTTTTCCTGTGCAAACGTACCAGAAACAAAAATGGATGCTGTTACAATTGGCATCACATACTTTTTATCAGCTCCGCACATGCACATATCATTGACTGTATATATGCGGATATGTTTCAGAGGATGCATTCGCTGAAAGGTTTAAACTCCTAAATGTGTCACTCACCAGGGAATACACAAACAAATCCAAAACACAAAAACAATTAAGACTTATTCTCCGACTCAATTCTTCTGCCAATCCCTGATCATTTGTGCTTCAATAGAAAATTATGTTAAATCAAACCAATAAAAAAATAATCAATATTCTCACAATTACTACTCTCCAGTATTCACATTTTATTTGTACTTTTACTACCTGAACATTTGGACAGCTCTTACCAAATGCTTGTGTGTTAAGAATCTGTTCTGTTTTATGAATACTAAAACACTGTGAAACAGAAAAACAACATCTCCACAAATATGTGCCTATACAGTGCTGGTTTTAACTGTGTTTCAGTTGGCTCAGAACACACTGGGCTTGGTGAAGAAAACTATTTCAGTACTTTGAGTTCACATTATTTAAGGACTTTAGTTTCTAAAAGGAAATTAAAGCAAAGCAGAATTTGTAATACTTTGTAGTTTGCGTCGCGTCATCTTTAACCTGTTTTGACAATAGTGATAAAAGCATGTCAAAGAGCTTAGCCAAAACAAAGGTGGATTTATTTTGAATGGGATGGCCTTCTTATTTCAACCCCCTCAGAAAAATAAATATGTTTGAACCTTGAACACTGTGGAAATCATTTCGGCCTGGTTTCAACTTGGCAAGGACAGAGATTGGATTACCATATGAACTCACTCCGCACATGCAAGTATCAGGACAAAAGCAAAAGATGTGCATTTGTCATTAACCAAACAAATCATCTCCAATCCTGTACTGTATAATTCTGTTCTGATACAGATGTAATAAACAAACACCAATTATCATGGAGCTTTTTTCATCGGAGCATTCATCAGTCTACAAATAATAAACAACATTACACAACAGCCCTGCACTGTGAAAGTGTATCATGCCTTTTTGAAAATGTAATTAATCTCAGGTAATTTTGTTCCAATTAGTCCATGTTCCAACTGTTGATCTGTTTATCCCTTTTCACTTGTTTACAGCTAATCACAATGTTCTTTTTTTAAGGCTATTGCTGAGTTTATGTGTCAGTTTAACCACTTTTGAGCTTAGTGAGTTAAATGTCCGTAACTGATGTCCTCAAGTGCTCACAGATTGCAACATCACTCAGAACTTAACATCTGTCTCATGGAAGAACACAGCAAATGAAAGCAAAACAGGCTTGGAGGCAATAATTGTTTTTTTCCCTTGAGTGAATACATTATAGAACTAATGGTGCGAAAATAAGTCTAGTGGTGATTTGCATGGTTAAAGAGCTGGCACTTCTTAACAGCTGCCGTGCTAGTATCTGTAATTTTTTCCAAATGTCAAAAGTTCACCTGAGTAGAGTTAAAAGTACGCTGGTCTTGGCTGTGATACAGTGTGTTTAATGAGCAGTTTTCGCACGCGCCTGCAGAGAAAGACAAACAGGATGGGCCCTCTCCAATGACCTGGATGAAAGAGATTGTTTCCTGACACAGTGTGAGTGCGGCGCTGAAGAGTGAGCTGGGTAGTCTCTACAAACCTGGACTCAAAATGTATGTAACCGTAACACTACACTTGGCTGGAATTTCTCTTGGAGTTGGAGTGGTCCAAATGATCAAATATCTAAAGCAATTTTTGCAGTAGTGCTATACGTTCATAGAGATGCATTAGCAAAAACATTGTATAAAACAAAACAGCAGCGTGGAACAACCTGATAAGCTTCTGGTAAATACAATTATTACTCTATAATGAATGTGGAATTTAGTATTTAGCATTTTAAATCTTGACTGGTTTAAGATGACCTGAAAATATTATGAGGTATGACTTCGAGAGAGACGTTCAAGTGCACTAGACCAGCAATGATACAAATGATAGTCCCTCCGTTGCAAACTAGCTTGTGTTCAATTGTTTAAGTTCTTTGTAAAGGCTAGATTTAAAAGTGAATTTGGCACCTGAAGAGGCAAATAATAACACATTTTATAATTTATCAAAAAATAATAGAACTGTAGTTAATAAGATATTACTCATATTTGCAAGAGTTTCAGGTTTTATTTGCAATTCGATTATTTATTTTGCATTTAGATGTGACCATACCGGCTTGTCAAAGCCTGATCCCGTTAGATCTCAGAAGCTAAGCAGGGCCGGGCCTGGTTAGTACTTGGATGGGAGACCACTGGGAATTCCAGGTGCCACAGGGGGACGCCAGTCACAAAAAACTGGTGTTGTGTCCTTAGGCAAGACACTTCACCCACATTGCCTAGTATGAAAGTGATGTGTGCATGGCAGGACTCCCTTGAAAAAGAGATTAGTAATCTCAATGGGACTTTCCTGGGTAAATAAAGGTTAAAAAAAAAAAAATAATAAAATAAAGATCTACAATTACAAGTTGTACTCAGTACTCAGCTGCCCCTCATCCACTTCCCTGAACAGGGCCCAACTGTGAGTGACTGAGTCACTTTGTGGGACCAGGCCAACTCCACTGTCCCAGTTCAATGTAACAGTGAACAGTGACGGAGCATGTGCGGCGTTTCCTTGGAGAGCATTAATAATAATAATAATAATAATGAAGTGTTGCAGGGTGTGGAACTAGCTGATGCAATTTAGAGCTATTTTTAAATACCAATCAAATAGAACTTTTTGCCCATTACCCCAACTTAAATGAATAAAATAGTGGTCTGTTAATCTCATCTGAGTTTGTCAGTGCAAAGGACACGTTCATATAATCTTTGGGTAAAATATGCAAACTGAATGCCCTTCCACATGGCTATTTATTATTATTTGGCTCTATTCATAAAAGATTTGAGAGTTGTTCTATCACACTGGCAGTGGTGGGCATTTAAGTGTGGACTAAAAACATACAGCAATGATAGTTCCCAAAGCAAAGGCATTCCTGAAAGCTTGTTGAGAGCTTCCATTTTGTAATTTTCCTTATCTTGTGGTTCTACTGTGGTATAAGTGGCAACAGAAAAAAATGCCTAAACATCTCATACCACACATGCAGTTCAAATACCAGTTCAAACTCCATACATTGAGCTAAACAGCCATGATTCATGGACTAAGGCAAACTACTCCTACACCCCAACAGATCTCCCAGGTCTTAGGTCAAGCTATCCCACATTGAACCACTGGACATGTTTTTGTGAATCAACATGTTTAACACAATTCAAGTGGATCAAAAAGAAGATGGACCTCACAAAATGTCAACCACAACTCAAATTATACTCAGCTTTGATCCTATCCACAGCAAAAAAGAAAAGAAAAGAGAAGACATTTAAACTATAAAAATGAGAGGAAAATCCCAAATGAGTCAAAAAAGTATACATTGTGCTCCAGCCATACTCTCTAGGAAAAGTCAAGAGTTTGTTTACTTACCGAATCTCTTGTATCCAAACGATTGTACTTCCTCCTCGTCTGCAAAGTCGTCTGTGTGACATAATCAGAAACATATGATAGAAATAGGTCATACACTGGCGGTAGGTTACATTAAGCAGTTTTTTTATCATATGTTTGTGACAGCTACAGCACTAATGGTCAAAGTGATTAGAAAACTAAACTATTATAAGGCTAAGATACTTAATTGTGTCTCTTTGTCCTTGTGAAACCTTTACTTGATCAGAAGCAAATCATAACAGTAATTCATGAGAGCAATTTGGCTCTGCAGAGCGAGTTTTGAGGAATATTGTCAGCTCTAGTGCTGTGTGGGGAAAGGAGGTCCATGGGCTGCAGTTTCTTTGGGCTGTTGACAGTAAACCCTAATTACACTCAAATACACTACACTGAGGATTGAAGAGCAGAGCAGAGGGACATCACTGGTAATGGTGAACAGATGGGAGTAAACAGAGTGTGGCCAGAGTGTGGTAGGTAAGAACAGACTGGAGACAGGGAAAGATGATGGGCAGAGGGGGTTTACCTGTACATATATGTGTATGTGTGTGTGTGTGTGTGTGTCTATATATATATATATATATATATATATATATATATATATATATATATATATATATATATATATATATATATATATATATATATATATATATATATATATACACACACATACATATTTATATAATTGTGCCTTATTTTACAGTCTTTTGCTACTTATTTAGGATTTATTATAACCATTTATATACATTTTTTATCTTTGTGATTATAATATATTACGATGTGTGAGCTACTGTGTCCAAGTAATTTCCCTTGTGGATCAGTAAAGTTTGTGTAAGTGTGGGTTGTCCACTCCGTGCATTTACATCTGTATTTAAAAAAGTATAATAAAAAAAGTTACGTAGACCTAAAAAAAGTGGCTCTGGCATTTGCTGCCTGTATTCACATCACAATTAAGGTGTCTGCACATGCAATTATGCTGATGGATACTGACTAATAATTTGAGAAATCGGGCAATATTAGGCCTATTAGTAACTCATAAATAGACCTAATCCAAATGTACTCATGCACATACCTTTCATGGCGTTTTATAACTTGTGGGCAGTATGAGCGAAGATGTCCACTGTCACTTTCTGCACATCGCAGCATTTAGAAAAAGTTGTCAACTTATCTTGACCAAAAATCACGTGAATTTCTTCTGAACACTAAAAGTATGCCATCTTCTTTCTCGGCTTAACATCCAGATCGCAGTGTTGTCCCGGTGTCGTGGCTCTGTGGAGTGCAGGAGGGATGTGCGGTCCAGTGGTGAGCAGCTCAGACGGGGCTGCACAGCTGTACACGTCTGTCACTGCGCTGTCAAGTTAACGTGGAAGAACATGCACTTCCGGTGCAGCTGCGGATACAGAAAAGACCCTGACACCATCACCCATCACCACTGTGCTTCTCTTCGTGTTTGTGTGGCCATAAAAGTCTTGGCCACGTTCACATGCGTCTATAATCATAGTACCAACATGTTCACCAGGCTACGTGCAGCAAACGAACCCCACTGTTTTGGCTTTTGTGTGCCATAGTATGTTTTAATATGATCTAGCAGCTCCAGAAAAGTAACTTGACAAATTTAACTGGTACAGCTGAACCAGCCAAGTCTGCCCATGTGAGAGCGTCACCAGTTTCCCACTGTCCCACTATCTGAAGTGAGTTGATTACATTATATTGTTCCTTTGTACATCTTAAACAACAGAAAAAAGTGATTTGGCCTATCTGAGGGTAAGATGTTTTGCAGGCTCATTCAGAGGGTCTAGTTTCCCACTGGTTCCCAGATATCAGCTGTCTGCTCAGATTACATCATCAGATTTCACCATCCCGCTGTTGTTTATAAAATAGCTACATCAGTAAACTAATACATACTCTTTGTTAATAATCTGGGTGTGTGGCTTTGGCAGACGTAAACACTCAAAGTGAGTTAGCACCACCTAGTGGTGGAAAAATAACATGGTCTATTGCCGATAACAGCAGTCTCTTAAAATTTACTTGAAGATTTGCAAAGAAACTGCACAAAGCATTAACGCACGCAGTCTCACATAACTCTGAGAGGGGTTGAACAACACTACTATAATTTGCATTCACTATTTGATTACATCTATATTATACCCATTATTCACGATATCCCGTTTTGTATACATTAGTGTGTGTGGTGAAGAGTTTAGGAATAACTGGAAATGCGCTAAACAGTCCGTTTTTTCCCGCGTGAGCGGCGTCAACGCGGAAGCAGCTCCTGCTTCTTATTGGCTGTTCAAGATGTTGGGGGAGGTCTCCTGTTTGTTGAAAGAAATGACCCGGGAAAGTGTTTCAGAAGCGCTGCAGAAATCAAGTGTGTTGGTTGGTTTGTAGGTTAGAGAAATAGTGTCAAGAACCATGCCCGCTACGACCGAAATCCACTCAGAGCAGCAGGGAGTTGAGGATTTAAAAGAAGGTGAAAAGACAACTCAAACTTCGGAAACAAAGAGCCGTTTCGGAATATTTTGTGATGAACAAGGTTATCTGGATGTGATCCGGTACATTCTGCAGCACGGCCGCAGAAAGGGCGACAGGACGGGCACCGGGGTCATCTCCATGTTCGGGGCACAGGCGAGATACAGCCTCAGAGGTGAACAATACAATAATATTATGGTATTATTACGTTTTCCTCCATGAGAAGATTCACTATTTTATCAATTCCCCTTAATGTGTGTAAATGACGTTGATAGAGAATTTGAATGAAACAAAATGATTAATTTCTTATTTCATTCATTAGCAGACAGTGGCAGATATGACTTTCATAATTTTTACTCATTTAGTTTATTTATGAGACACTGGTCGTGCACAATGTATATTAACCCTAACATGAGAGTGCATTGTGCCTGGTTGTAGCACTAGAGCTAATTTCCACCTGTAGACCCTGGTGCATGTTTTTTAGGTGTGAATGGATAATGTAGAGTACTGTCCTCTGTTGGTGTTCTAACGTATTACATCTATCACTGCACAGTGAAAATTAAATGCATCTTTTCACAGATCAATTTCCACTTTTAACTACCAAGAAGGTGTTTTGGAAAGGCATACTCGAGGAACTGCTTTGGTTTATTAAAGTGAGTGATATCTTTATATTGCTATTTTACTTGTTTGGTTTTGTTCCTTTATAACGCATTGATAAACATTGCAGGGATCAACGAATGCCAAAGAGCTCTCTGCAAAAGGGGTGAAGATTTGGGACGCCAATGGTTCTCGTGACTTCCTGGACAAGGGTGGGTTTACTGACCGAGAGGAGGGAGACCTTGGGCCTGTCTATGGCTTTCAGTGGAGACACTATGGGGCGGAGTACACAAACATGCATGCAGGTATGCTATCCACCCACATTCAATCTAGATTCTTTTGTAGGTCAAATGAATATTCTTTTAGTGAGTAAAACTGACACATGTTTTTGTCCTTTTTGACAGATTACACAGGACAAGGTGTAGACCAGCTACAGAAAGTCATCGACACCATTAAAACAAATCCAGAAGACAGACGTATCATTATGTGTGCCTGGAACCCTAAAGGTACAACCCAGCAAACCCATTCATTAATCCAATTTCATTTTATTGAGTATTACAACATTATTTTCTATATTTGCAGACTTGCCGCTTATGGCTCTGCCCCCATGCCACGCTCTTTGTCAGTTCTATGTGTGTGATGGCGAGCTCTCCTGCCAGCTTTATCAGCGCTCTGGTGATATGGGGCTGGGAGTACCTTTCAATATTGCCAGCTATGCACTACTAACCTATATGATCGCCCACATCACAGGACTAAAAGTAAAGCTGAAGTTGTTTATCTCTGCATAGAATTAAAAGACGTAAGTGTGTGTAATGTATTCTCTTCATATTTATTCTTTTTCAGCCTGGAGATTTTGTTCACACCTTGGGAGACGCTCATGTCTACATTAATCACATAGAACCTCTTAAAATACAGGTGGGTTATTTGTAAAAAAAAAAAATATATATATATATATATATATATATATATATATATATATATATATATATATATATATATATATATATATATATATATATATATATATATATATATATATATATTGCACATTTTCAGCTTCAATATTGGTGTTAACTTCATTTTGCAGCTTGAGAGAGAAATTCGTCCTTTTCCCAAACTCAAGATCCTTCGAAAGGTGGAGAGTATAGATGATTTTCGTGCAGAAGACTTTGAAATCTGTGACTATGACCCTCATCCTATCATCAAAATGCAGATGGCTGTTTAAAATCTTGAACTAAACCTTTGGGTTAGTAAGAAGTGTAAAATTTTTGACAAAAACATTCTCCTTTGTGTATGTGTAAATCTTGGGGTAGTTGGACTATCCTGATTTTATAATTGCTAATGTTATTTTGTCTTTATTTATAAATAAAAGAACCCTTCTTGGACTATTTTGGCTTCCACACTTCTCCATTTGGGTATTGGTGTTTAAGGACAGAGGACTCCACCATCTCACACGAATATCCAGGACTCTGGAAATAACAATGTTGGTATTTCTATTGTCATAGTTTTAAATTAAACTACGGTAATATTTTACCTTTGGTGGAATGTAGTGTGCATTTTCAATTATAACTGGGCATGTGAAATGCTCATGTAGATGGTCCACATATTCACACATCCTATAAAAATATAATTAGTAAAAAAAAAAAAAAGGCATAACAATCCAAACTATTACCTGTTATTGAGGTCTGCAGATATGCAAATGTAGTCGAACAAGATTAGGTGCTGGACAAGTTCACATAGGCCGACGCCTCCCGCGTGTGGACAGACTGGCACTAGGGAATCACGTTAAATATTTTGCAAGCTGGTTTTAAACTTTACTTTTTACATTTTTAGGTGCTGTACCTGTAAATTTGTGTGCCATCAGCATCACAGCAAGGTTCTCATTCACGCTGCCCAGTCGACAGCTGTCGATTTGGACAAACTGCAAAGCTGAAGCCTGGAGAAACTGCTTAAACATTACTCTGTTGTGACACTAGAGAGAAATCAACATGAGATTGAAATGAATTGAAATTTTAGACATAATGTACCTAGCCTTAATCTGACCTGCTCCCCTGTAGCAACTCCAATTCCCAATGGAGCCAAAGCCTAACAAAACAGAAGCAGTTTCAACCACAGTGTTTAAAGATCTGGTTAACTTATTTTAGTCAAGATAAAGGCTCTTTACATCATGCATCGTATAATAAAAGTAGTTAAATAAAAATTAAATTGAAACTGTCATCTATAATCTATGCCTTTTACAAAGCATGTTATAGTGTCGGCTAATGCAGACGCTACTGACAGGGTCATCTTCATTAAATCAGACAGATTGTTTAGGCTTACTACAATGATGCGAAACTGCTTGGCACTATCATAGACAGTTCTTCATGACTTCCTGGTCATGGTGTAAAGTGAGAAAAGGGTTTAAAGTTAGTGGAAATTGCAGAACTGCGTGCAAACAAACACAAAATAAGGTACAGGCCCTCTTAAGTATTTATATCAAAATGAAGGCTATAATCCAGTCTCACTTTGGAGATGGCAGCATGCCCCAGGATGTCATCTGGAGAAGTGGGCTCCTCAATCCATAAAGGTCTGAACTCGGACAGCTTGGACACCCAGCTGATCGCCTCAGACACGTCCCATCTCTGGTTGGCATCTATCATCTACACACAAGTGTTGACAAGATAAATATACTGTAATTTATAGAGGTTGTAAATTAACATTTGCTTGAGTCATTTTTGAAGACATTATACTTGAGTCATTATACTTAAGTCATATAAATCCTAAACTAAGTAAAAGTCCATTTTTAGGAAAATACCATCATTTTTGTATATACTTTTGACTTGTCTGACCAATTGTACATACACCAGATAGTAATTACCCAGTACTTAGAGTTGCACAAGGCAGTTTTTCTGGTTTCCATGGAGATGTTATTGCTTGAAATGTTCCATGGTATGGCATTAAGCATATCCATCCAGCATTTATTTATAGTGGGTATGGAAATTCAGGCCCCAGACCAGGCACTGCTCATCACCTGTCCAATACAGTCCCAACAGTGAAGCATGGTGGTGGCAGCATCAGGCTGTGGGGTGTTTTTCAGCTGCAGGGACAGGGTGACTGGTTGCAGTTGAAGGAAAAATTAAGTATCCTGGACAAAAACCTTCTCCAGAGTGCCCAGGACCTCAGACTGGGCCGAAGGTTCACCTTCCAACAAGACAAGAACAGCTCCGTGACTGTTCTTGAATGGCCGCTGGGCCAGAGACCTGACTTAAACCCAGTTGAGCTTCTCTGGAGAGATCTCTCCACCAACATTCACCATCCAACCTGACAGAACTGGAGAAGATTTACAAGGAGGAATGGCAGAGGATCTCCACATCCAGGTGTGAAAAACTTGTTGCATCATTCCCAAAAAGACTCATGGCTGTATTAGCTCAAAAGGTGCTTCTGCTAAATACTGAGCAAAGGTTCTGAATACTTAATATGGCCATGTGATATTTCAGTTTTTCTTTTTTAATAAATCTGCAAAAATGGGGTGCTGTGTGTACATTAATGAGAAAAAAAAGAACTTAAATTATTTTAGCAAATGGCTACAATATAACAAAGAGTGAAAAATTTAAGGGAGTCTGAATACTTTCTGTACCCACTGTTCAACTGGTGTTTGTTTCTGTTTCTGTTCAAAAATACAATAATTCCTTCTGTGACTAAGGGCGACTCTCCACAGATCTGAACTGTAATGTAGCGTAGTGCTGTAACCTGCTTGGCACCCTCGTGATAGGTCTAATCTGTAAGATATAACATTTCCATGGACATAAGCAGGTGACCCTCCACTAGAAATATTTCGCAGTACACCATTAAGTAGTATTTTTCAGTGATGATGTTATTCTTACTTTTGGCCTCTGACATCTTACCAGTGTATTTTCTGGTCCAATCATCTCCCTTATGAGACGGCAGCGGCGTTTATCATCCTCTAGATCTGCCCCAACCTTCACTTTAAACTTGGTCCAGCCACTTTGAAGAGCATCTGTGCACAGCTTAAGACAACACATGTGATTCAGTCAATGTTTAATGTAATAAGTTACTAATTAGGTTATCATTACCTGTTTGAGCTGCTCGTCTGGGTATCCTAGCCAGGCACATGATGTCGTGTATGCAGGATAGCCCTCTTTCAGCATCTGCTCCTCTGGAAGTATACACAGGTAATGAATATGATAAGTGTCTTAATAGAATGGCCACTGGAGCACAAGAGCTCATTATACAGGGTTAAGAGGCTATTAAATTCGGCAAATTGTCTCTTTTAGTCTATTCACCTCTCTGCTGTTTGCCCTCTTGTGCTTTCATCAGGATGTCTGAATGAGGTAAGCAAAATAGCTTTAAGGAGAGGGCACTTCTTTCTAGTAACGTCAATGAGTTACAAATCAGCCTCACCCAAAGCCTCCTCCTCCGTCAGCACATCACTGATGTATCTGAAATCGATGCATGACACAATCTGCTTTGGCTCCTGAATGAACAAAAAGGATGGTATTTTCTACTTCAAATCCACATTCTTCTCTCATATACAGTAAATTTCTGAGCCTCACCATGTCAACCAGTAGCTTCCACAGGGGCTATAAGGAGAAAGAGCTGTAGTGTTGTTATAAACATGTTTTGGTTTGTATATGTATATTGTTGAAATATTGCTGTACTTTTCCTGCAGCTCGTGCCCACAGGTCCCATACAGCATTCAGGACAGCAGCTGTAGCCAGATGAATGACCCCTTTCTCTGGACCCAACTGTTAAACATTTGCATTAAGATTTTGGCTACAATATAAATCACTTAAGTGGTAAATTCATCCATAAAGTCAGAATCTACCCATCTCATCTGGCTGTCACTGCTCAGGAGGCGGTAAAATCCTCGAAAGTCACCTATAATATCTTGTAGGGACTTTCCAATGACCAGACTTGACAGGGCTTTCACTGCGCAGACAACTATAGAAATGACATTGTATATAATAGCTATAATAATAGTAGCCTAATAAAAAGACTACCTTAAGTAGTAGCACGTCTTATATTTAAATTTGAGGCTATTATATCACCAGTAGATGGCAGTAAGCAACAGAATTTACTGCGCTTAATGCCGTCTACAATATATAAAATAGTTTATTAATTACAGTTACAGTTAAACTGAATAGTAATAATAATAAACTTTTTAAAAAAAATTAAAAACAAGGCTAGTCTAGTTCAACAAAGCAGGAGTCCAAAGTCCTACCAATGTCTGTGCCTTTTCCTAGGGTGAATGTGAGGCCAAACCCTTTCACATTACAATCTGTATGAATAACAACATATGCAGCGGAGTAATCCGGATCAGTGTGCTGCAAAGAGAGAAATATGTATAGTTAACAGGCTTAATAAGGGGTTATAGACATCTACGGTTTGAGACCCTGACATGAATTTGGTTGTAGCGTCAACAAAACAAACTCAGATCTCACCATCGCGTCTGAACCATGCTGCTCCAGAGACGTAGGGAATCTCACGTCTCTGACAGTCAAGTCAACTATTTTATGCAACATTTGATAAAATGTTGATAAAATGCTTTAATTTCAACTCTGCTTCTTCCAACTTGCTACGCTGGCTGGACTCGTTCCCGCAAACCTCCGGCTGTCATTGGTTAACAAAACAAACGCACATTTAAAGAGACAGATACACTATAGACCGGATATATACATTTTATATATATCATACAGTCTATGGATAAAACAGGCAAAACAGATAATGTAAAATGCAGTTTTATTCTAAAAACGATTTACCCCCCACATGTTCCCATTCAATTGGAGTATATATGTAATGCAGTTATAAAAAAGGATAGGCTACTTTGTAATATACAAAGCCACAAAATCACTCGTTCATCAAAAATGGCCATAATACTGCAGTTTAGAAAGGAGAAAATGGAAAAATCTAACATGGTATAACTAACATCTAAGATCCCATGAGACACATTTAGGCTTTCTTGTATTCCACAGTAAAAACACAGTAGAAACACATTAAATGATGTGTACATTATGGTTGGTCATGGTTTCAGTTCATAAGGGTCATCAAAATCTCTCCACATTGTCAGCTAGTGAACAACAAGGACATTTGCAAATCTGGTAAAAAAAAAAAAAAAAGTGTGACATGAAAGATGAAAATGAATGAAATGAAGAGATTAAATAGGAAATAGAAAAAAGGTGGAATTCTAACAGAAAATTAGCACCTGTGTACAATATGTGAGGTTAGCCAATAAATAATTACCATTGAACTAAACTTTGGTGATATATAATTTTTTGCCAATAATTTAACTTTTAATTTAATAAATTTTTGATCTAATATATAAGTTACTAATTATTATTGTAAGTAAGACATGATCACAGCTTATTTCACATACTGCACATCCTCCTCAAAAAATGCCAGTAACATTCAAAACACATGTCCTGCTCAAGTACGCATGGATATATGATTTGTGTTGTACCATAAATAATAAGAACATACAAAAAAAAAATGAAATGTTGCGGACAATGGGCACAGGTGATACATCAGGTAGTGGTTGTTGACTCTATGCTATTTTCGGTCATTTGTATTAGTGTTATAGTTGATATTTTTCCTCCTTGACATAGAGGTACAATTTGAGAGCAGGTTGATTATAAGTTCTCCCCAGGCTGGTACTGTGGCTCTGTGGCTGTGAAGTAGTCCTCCAAAAAGGACTGGATGTACTCAAAGGTGGGTCTCTCGTCAGCCTCTTTTTTCCAGCACAGCTTCATCATCTCGTGCAGAGACTCAGGGCAGCCCTGGGGACATGGCATGCGATAGCCCCTCTCCACCTGCTCCAGCACCTCCCGGTTCACCATACCTGAAGAACGTGGTGTTTACAAGAGGGTTATAGGAATAAAAAAGGTCACGTATAGAGTTGCACTGTTTATAACACTTAAATACCAATTTCTAAGCTTAACAAAGAAAGAAAAGAGGAAAACATATTCAAAACAGATATTTTCAATGAGACAAATTATGCAAAATTGTTTTAAGTTATGTCAGCGTTCCCTCATTATTTGCTCACTCAGAGTAGTATTTGGATTGCTTCATACATGTTTGCGTAATCTTGTAATGTCTTACATTTAAGGCTTGAGTGAATTTTAGTTTTCACTATCCCTATTCCACACTCATATTTCTGTGAGTTTCACTGTTGCTTTGCTGTTGTTTTTTTCTTTAAATTCACAGAGAATAAAAAAAGTTTGTGTTTTAGATCAGCATTTCAATTATAATAAATAAAATAAATAAAATGTACAATGATCCACTCATGTATAGTTAAATATTAAGTACCTCATGTGCATTATGCCTTGTTTAAATAAAAATCGATCAATATTCATAACAAAGACAAGAGTAAAATTTTACAGGCACTGGTTCGTGGCAACATTGTGTAACCCCTTAATTTAAACTAGGTCAGAATAAAAGATATTTAATTTAAGAGTTTTAATTACAGTGTCCCTAATGAGTGTATAGCAGATTTATTAAAAGTCAAAATATTTGTCGGTGCAGCCGAGCTCAAGGCATGCATCCCAAGACGGTATCAGTCTGGCAGATGGCAATAAACAACAGTGGTGCTCAATCTCCTGCTCGTCCCCCGACAGATGGTTCAATCTAATCTCCCATGTGCGTGTGAGGGAGGGCTCGGTAGCGCCCCCTCCCATGCAGAGGCACCAACAACCAGTGCAAGCTATGTGGGACAGCTTCACTTCATCTACTGACATTAACAAGCACGCCAGCAGGACGTCTAATGGTCGGCCAAGAACTGATAAGACCTGACATAAATCTCCCTTTTGCTATGTTTTATTCAGCCCCAGTGTTCTGTCTCTTACCTGGGTAGGGCACTCTGCCTTTGGTGACAAGCTCGGTGAGCAAGATGCCAAAGGACCAGACGTCGGACTTAATAGTGAAGCGGCCATATAGGGCTGCCTCTGGAGCGGTCCATTTAATAGGAAATTTAGCTCCTGGAGAGACAAAAAAAGTTATAAAAAGCTCCACCAGAGGGCATGCGTCTCATTGTGTCTGGACTTTCATGCAACAACAATTGAGAAAGAGTGACTCAAGACTTGATTGCAACTAATTGTATCTCTTTCAAACAGATAGAATAAATAATATACATTAAATAATATTATTTTCCCTCAGTACTCTTCAGTAACCATTGTCCTCTGCAGTATATTAATGTGAACAAGTTTGCCAAAATGACATACCCATCCTACTTTTCCATCACTGTCTTACCATTATTCATATGTCTTGCTTTATTTTGGTTTTGTTTGGAACCACAAACATATTTTGCCCTGAGAATGCAGTCTTGTTATATAAAGTATCTATTTCGGTGGTCAAATTTTGTGTTTCCAGTGCTTAAACATATAAACTACTGGATATCTGTAAAATCAATGACATCTGATTTTCCACTATTATCCTAAATCATACGAAGAGTCTACAGGGAGTCGCCCATGCTGCCCCCCCACTAATGTACCCTTGAAGCAGACATAGTGTTGTGTGTATTTGTATGCTTACCCTGCCTGGCTGTGTACTCATTGTCCTCTATCAACCTGGCCAGACCAAAGTCGGCAATCTTGCACACCAGATTTTCACCCACGAGAATATTGGCGGCTCGTAGGTCCCTGTGAATGTAGTTCATCCTCTCAATAAAAGCCATGCCATCTGCAATCTGAACACAAATGACAATGCAGTTTAGGATCAAAATATGAATAAACACATATGTACCTTTACAACAGACACTCACCTGTGCAGCCATATCTACCAGCAATGGAAGTTTTAGGAATTTTCCATCACCCTCTTTCAGGAAGTCCAACAAGCTTCCTATAAAAGTAATGATAGTGTAAGTACCACACTTATATAATACAAGCTGCATTGCTTTAACACTATTTTTTGTTATTTGAGTTGGAAAAGAAGACCAAAGACACAAGCCACATTTTACTAAAGTATAGCTGCTTCACAATATTTACAATTGCTTAAAAATCACTTACTGAAATCAAACTATGACAACTTTCTACAAAACACTGCAGTTTTCAATTAACTATTCTAACATTCAAGCCTGGAGGACCTGCTAGAGATTTTCAAGGACTCTTCACTCAATACTAATTAAAATGGACACAAAGTGAACATTTTTTTCACCAGGAAAATCCCCACATGCATGTCAGACATCACTAAAATCCAAGGCTATTTGCAGTCCATTTTACTCAGTCCACAAGTCTTCTGTTTAATGCTCTATTTTTTCCTAAAAAATAAACTACTTCTGTTTAAACAAGTTCCATCTGATTCTCGTTAGCTTATTTTGAGAATTAGTTTATGGCTCATCAAATAAACTTGTAGAATGTGGTCTGCTGTACCTTTGGCCATGTACTCTGTGACTATGTAAATGGGTTCCTCGGACACCACTGCATAAAGAGGGACCAGTTTGTCATGCCGCAGTTTTTTCATGATCTGAGCTTCTTGGAGGAAGGCTTCTGGCGACATAGTTCCTGGTTTGAGCGTCTTTATGGCTACCTTTGTTGTACCATTCCACGTTCCTGTTAAGAAGACAAGATGGAGAGTGAATAGCCCCATAGGCCACAGGGGTAATCAGGTAGTGTTAATGACTTAAGAGATAGGACAATATAATTAATTAGGTCTTGTAATTGAAGGCAAGTTCTGTCATGCGTGTAGCAAAATATCAGTATGTCTTATTAAGAATGCAGCTGGGGTGATGACCGGATTCAAATTATTTTTGGAAAGTTGCTTGGCAAGAGATGAGTACTGTGTGATATGATCTGATAAACAGAATACAACAAGCAAAGGAAGCAGAGGAAGCAGGAAGTAGATAATTCCCAAATTGGACCAAAATAGATAGAATAAATATCGAAGTTTTCACAGACATTAAATCCATGCGTGTGTTGTCCATTATAAAGTCAACTTTGAATCAGCGTAATGACATTTAAACAATAAACAAACTTGTTCCATACCCATCCAGACCTCTCCAAAGCAGCCTTGTCCCAATTTGAGCTCCAAGCGTAAGGACTCCCGGGGAATCTCCCACGCGTCCTTGGCCAGTCCCTGTGTTTGAGGCTTAACCGTGGGGCAAACTGTGGTCAGCTTGTGGCACAGGCCGTCTGCATGCTCTGTAAAGCACCAAGATGAAAAGGTTACACACTACAACCCACCAACGGAAGAACAGTCTCTCAAGCAGATGCTCTTTTAAGTCTTATTTCATGCATCGATTCATCCCATTTGATACTGTTGGATTTAGATACTTATGCTAACTGATGAAAAAGATATGAGATGAAGAGGTATCAACGGTGTCCTTAGAGTCAGAGTGTAGGGATCAGACAGATATAACCTCCTTTTGGTCAAAACATGATGGGAGGCAAAATATTGTAGCAGTAGGCTGTGTTTATGTGACATTACAGCATTCAAAAGAAAGTTTAAAATTGTCCTGAAGGCAGGCTGAAAATTTATGGTAGAATTTATGTTAACCCAGTTTATGGTTCATATCTCTGTAATTACTGGGCCAATTAAATTTTCACTATGGTTTGAAGGGGGCCTCATAATGATAATAATAATAATACATTTTGTTTATAAACACCCAAAGACACTATACAAAGAATACAGTTAAACAAATCATCATTGATTATATGAGCATGCATTTATTACAATTCTATTAGATTCAACATATAAGGGATTTATGATGGGATATTTACTTTAAATTGTATCTATCCCATAAAGTTATATAGGCCAAAGACCTGTATCCTGTATTGTTATTAAAATTAACAAAAACTTAACATTAGCATCTCCCTTGGTAACAGTCTGGGCTTCTTGAAGGCTTTTTGAACAGCAAACTGTGTAGCCGTAAAAAGTCACACGGATGACAAAAAGGTTCAGTGTAGATTTTGTAAATGCCGGATTGAAAATTGCTCTGAGTAATGAATAACAGGATGGAGAGAGGATGCAGGTACTGAGTAGTTCTTGCACAGACCTGTGTAGTGTTTGACGAGTTTCTGTAACGTGTCAAACTGCGCCCGCGTCGTGATGTAGTACCCCCCACTGTCCAGCTTACGGATCTTGTAGTGCTTCACGTTGTCTCCTTTAGCCTCATCCCAGTCTCGAATAGAGAGAGAGAATGCACCTGAATAGAACAAGCAAAAACTTGGATATCAGTAAGTTAGATTTTAAAACTCAGTATGTAGGGAAATTACAGAAATAAAACTGCAGAAGAATACTAACATATACTCTGTATTAAATTAGAGATATTCACAGTGCTGGGTTATCTGTACTAGTAGTCAAATTGTGGTCTTCTGCAGTTTGAGTATTTGATTTGTTCGAGACAAATCTATGAATGTTTCTGACCTACTTCAAGTTTATTCATCATTTAGAACTAGATTATCCAAGGTTCTGTTTCATTTTAGACATTTAAGCCTAATAAAGTCTTTAGTTCCTTTGGGACTGGAAAAAACAAATATTATCTTAAGTGGTTGTGTGTGTGTAGAGTTTGAGAATCACTGGTCAATGCTATTTGTCAACATACATTACAGCCAACAGATACTATTTTTCCCCATACACCACTTTTTTCATCTTGTTTTTTTTTTTTTATTTTACTATTGAAGTTATGTAGTAAATTTCCTGTCATGTAAATAAATATTTTAGGAATCACCTTTTGTGGTTTCACTTTCCCGCACCAAAAACGTTCCTCTGTGATTCCCTGGAACCAGCAACAACCTCTCAGCATCTTTCCTCCCCATTTTACCGAAGTACCACCTGTGTACAAACAAATCCCATTTAAAAGACATGTCAAAAGTCCATTTAAAATCCAAACCCAATAATATAAAGTTATGTATCACTGTGAAGCAATACTGAAGCTGGTTGTCTTTATACAATAGGAGGTGAGCTCATACTAGTGTCATTATTTTTGCTTATGCGGTGGCTGTCGATGGAATAATAGCGTTATGAAAGGCAGTGACAAAGGCTTACTCTTCAGCCTGGATGGAGTCAGCGGGGGCCACATAATTGCTGGGGATGTAGCCTTTCTTCCCGGAGTTGATGGAGCGTGCCTCCCACCAGTCTCCTTCTCTGTGGGGGGGGGGTACACACAGGACAGAGGACTTGAGCATTTAACAGTCACCTTGGGGAAGACTGATGCTGCAAGAGGAGTCCACTAAACAAGATTTCTTTTTTCAAGTTTACACATCAAGAGAGAACAGTACAGTATTAATCAGATTTTACATTCAAGTAAAGTTGTAATTAGTGAAAATCAATGATAAAACCCCTATCCGAAGTGGAAATTCCAAAAGTAAATATTGTTAGAGATAGATGTACATATACAAATGACAGACCTTGGCTAAGGAGTTGCCCAACTTCTCAAAACCCTTACCTACCTTTTCTATGAATTGCTTTATTGATTTATTTATTAATTTTGTAAAATGTCTGACTATTATAACTTTCTGCCATATTAGTTAGCATGAACCAGAACTAGTTCCTAATAGTACTCACGTATTGTTGATGATCTGAAATCTGTCTCCCTTTTTGAAGGACAGATCATCGGAAGTTCTTGCTTCATAGTCGTACAAGGCCACAAAGAACGTAACACCGCCTTAAAAACACATAAAGACATATTCACTATTTACAATAATGTAGCCATGACAACAGAAATGAGCCGAAGTAGCTAGTAGTCAATATGTTAATATATTAGCTGGCAGACTGGAAGCACACACACTATTGATTTGCCCTGCTTGTGGGTACATAAAATATGACTGTAATTATTCTATACAGGAGACAAGCAGACACAACACAGATGAAAGTCAATAAATCAGACTGATAAAAGCCATAATGGAAATCCCATCAGGGCAATTTAATTATACAATCACAAATTAAATATTCGTCAGATCCTGTGTTGGGAAAGTCAACAGGGCAGCCTTGCTCGTAAACAGATGACATTCATATACCCGCTGTCAACAGTCTTTGTGTCTACACTAATCCCATTATCTCCAACATAAAGCAAATATGCCATGGAGTTCACCCCTTTAGAGGCAGTTAATCCGACGCACTGTGGATTACAACCTAAATCCCACCTAAATGGCAGACTTGTACCTTATCTTTGGGATCACCTCTCTAATCTGATCAAACATATCATGATTAGGATAGATCACACCTGACCTGACAGCAAAAACATGAAGTGAGACATTATAGACTTAGTTTATTAAGAATGAATCAGGCTTAGTAACACTCAACTAATACCATAGCCCTAACTCCTTAATTAAGTAGTTCCATTCTTAATAAACTATTGGTTATGCTTTGCTTATGCATTAAAGCTTATTAAGGTATAGTTATTATAAAGTGATACTGGTTATTGGCTGGATTTAGCTCTCTGGACCATAAAAGTTCATTATCGATGTAGTGTCCTGTCATCCTCTGTCCCCACACCACACCACCACAAACAGTAATAACTGTTTTACTGCTGCCAGGAAGGGCACTTCTTCTCTCATAGACATTTACTGTACCTTGGCTGGTGCAGGAGCAGAGCCATTTCCATCATGGTGGATCAATTTGACAGAGTAGAGCTTAGGCAGCAACAAGAAAATGCAACTTTTATGGCTCAAAATAAACTGACTAATCTTGACATGACCTCTATATTTATCTGTACTTGCCACCTACTTTTCTCTATGTTATTTGTTACTTTGTCAGTAATGTTCCACAGTATAGCATTGAACCGCTAGAATGTATTTAATCGTGGATGTTTTTATTTTTTAATAATCTCCATGGAGATATGGAAATAGTGCTCATTTAAGTCATTCATAATTAGGGATATTACTACCAATATCACATTAACAATATTTCTTATTTTGAAAACTAGGATTTGTGTCCCACCCAAGCAGGTTTTTGTAATTTTATATTGTCTTAATATTGTGTTATAAGACATGTGAAACTAGTTACCACAACAAAAAAGAACACATCAATAAAACCCACAGACTTCAGGAATGTAAAAAAAAAGAATGTGAATCATTTGTCTATAATAGCAGTCTTACCAGATACAGCTCCTGAGAACGAACTGGACACTGGCCCAGAGAAAGACGCTCCACCGAAGGGAGTGATGGCTGACGAGGAGCCCCCGAAAGGAGTGATGTGGTTGAAGTTCCCAGGCGCGGCACTGGAGGAGGGGAGCTGGCTCTGCTGCTGCTGCTGGGTGGGGTCTGGTCCGTAGTGACCCGTATGAGGTGTGGTGGTCGTAGTCGGATCAGAACCACTGGAGTTCTCCGGACGGTACTTAACTGGGCCTTTGTCCTCTTTGCTCTTTACACAGCCCATAGTCCAGCCCTGTGTAGTATAGACAGGATTAGTGAACAGTTTTTTATTATAAGATTAGATTTATAATAAATAATATATATAGTATGATTAATAGAAAAGAAATTGTGAATTGTTTCCCACTGGAGTTTTGGATACAGATTGCAACATATGGTCAGGAATGCTTGCTGTGAAATGAAAAATGTTGCACACATGCTAAGACCATAAGCCTTGTAATAACTAGGACATATGGGGAAAAGTCCAAATCTGCTTTGAATTATGGCTGTACAAAATTAGGAAAGCATGAAATCAGAATGTTCATTTACATGTGAAGCAATTCTAGGAACCAAACACTACAAGACATATTAGACTTTAACAGAGATTGTGCAATTATTTTCAAGTTACTTTAAAAAGCAAAGTTACAAAATATGAAAACAAATATTCATAAAAATAGAATATATTTGCAAGGTTCCCGAGATTAATTTATTAGGGCAACAGTTATTTTGGGAATGAATTTTCAGTAACTCATTTTGCATATGTTTTTGTGCTTAGAAATTAAATTTAGATAAAATTCAATTGCAAGTAAAATAAAGTATAAAATAATATCAACTGGGGCTTCTTGACAATGTATTTACTAATGCATAATATTTTTTATTAAATATCACAATATATATTCTTTTGATTCAGTAACACTCCTGTATTTGCAATAAATAGTGGTGATTTTTCTGATTAAACATTGAACACCCATAATTTACCTACATATAAAACTAAATTTCCCCCTGCAGTCTAATTGATTCCATTCCTTATTGATTCCACTGTTTTGTTTTATTTCTGACTTTTTGGGCCCTGCCTCCACCAATCCCGTCTATTGGAGTGGCTGTCATCCTCCTACTTTGGCTCCAGTGATAGTGAGGGACTCTTTAGTCAAGAGAAGGACCGGAAAATATGGACACAATAAGATACGCTCGTAAAGACTTCAGAGCTCTGGCCAGTCTGATGTGTTTCATTTGGAAAAATGTCTGGGATAATGGCTGAAGATAGACCACATCATACGTATTATAGAAATGAATTGCAGTTCAGAAGCTTAGGGGGGGAATAGGACCACTTGTATTGCAGCTCTGATGGTGATGGTGGTATAAAGAGCTTGACTTGACTAGATTACAGGGTTCCAATCACAAAGGGCTAAATAAAAGTGTTTAGAAATGTTAGGCTGATTGTGGAGGAGTGTGATATGGAGAGGTGGAGGAGGAGTGGGTAACGCACAGGTCATTAGGTTTTCCACAGGAACTGCCAAAGAAATCAACTAAACAGGAACCACAGAAACCAGCCAAAGATTCTGACGTCTCCAATAAAACAGTTCAATTACAGGTTATAAATTTAACTGAAGGATGTAAAGAGTGGTCAGCAGCTGGCTATAAATCAAGGAGATTCTCAAAGCAATACGTTTCCATCAGACTAAAGTTCAGGGTTTATAAAGTTTTGACTTTTAAACTAACCAGTTATACATACTGATAGTGCATTGCAGTAATATTGTTATCATCTGTAAAATGAAAAGCTAAAATACTCAATTAAATGTTGACACTAGCTTGTTCAGCCCATACTGTATATTTTGTATATGTATATCAGTCTATTTTTTACCTTATTTTAATGCATGCCATTATTTTTATTTTATCATAATTTAAATTATAATCTTTGTTTAATGTTGCACCATAACGCCAAACTACTAGTTTGTGATTTTTTTTTCATTGACAATGGCAATAAAATTATTCTGAAATAAATATATTTTGTCAACTTTTTTCCTATTATTTTCAGCAAGTCATTTATACTGCATATTTAAAATGATAAATGACCAAGGTCTTGATGGTCAACTATGGTGGCCTTATGTTACGTCATCAGTATTTCCACACAGTAAAACACTGACCACTGTTCACAGGATAAAAGCATCTGCAGTTGGAAAAAGTCAGGCCTTGGACAATTTTTATACATATGCCCATAAAAAGTTCTTAATTGTTGAACAAAATGATCTTCATAATATTTTCTTATTCTGTTTATATTAAGCTTCCACTAGGTCAGCCATCCTAAGACTATTTTGGATCAGTGATTGAACATGGGTAGGGGGCAGGTGGAGCATTGTGAAGGGGTTAAAACATGCAGAGATGCCAGCCCCAGTTTGAACCACTAGGAGGATTATTATGAGCACAGGATTTGACTTAAGAGGATGATCATGACACTACAGTAATAATGGTGTCAGTATGTGCAATTTTGAACAACCTTAAAAGATATTTGTTGTGTTTGAGCAAAATTCAATTCAAGTTAATATGAATGAGCAATCAGTCTGATCTGACTTTTACAATAAGTAACCTGTGTACAGTTATTACAGCATTTGCACTGGCCTCAGTGTGTATGCCACAATTACAAAAGATCATGGTTCATTCAGCGCTAAGTCTAGGTCTTGGTCTGTTGTACAGAAACATTCAGGTCAGTTTGAACACAGGACAATTCCCGAAGAGCAGAGCCATTGAAGCTGCACAGGAAAATCTGCTTGATGCTAATTATAGCAACTAACTGCTGACAACATCCACTGCCTCTGGGAACATACCATGACCTACAACTTCCCATGCAAATATAAGAGCACTCCTGGTGAATGGGTGCACTAGACATGAGACACAAGGGGAGGAGAGCTGAGGTTTAAATGTGATTACAATTATAACATCAGTCAATGGCTCTTCTACACTATGGTGAGAGAGGGGTGGTACTATTACATCTGTGCTGCATGTGACATTTAAAACTAGGCCTTATCACTGAGCTCCATTCAAGACATTTGATTTTCATAATACTTTTGAAAGAGCATAGTTACATCCCAGTTTAAACTCCGGTATAAAAGAAAGCAGTTCAAATATGACAAAGACTAACTACTGCTGTTGTGAGGGTGTGTGTGCAGTGTGCATGGACTAAGTGAGTTACACAAGGACTCCGACGAGGGCAGGTACTTGTCGGCACCTGCCTGGAACCTGATCACTGAGTACCTGGAGCTCAGCGGTAAACACTGTAATATACGGAACAATTTCAATTAAAATAAAGGAGCCTATGCAATAACTGCATAATATATGTTAGGTTAGTGTAACACGTAACTATTTATTAGAGTTTTGCTTTTCATCAAATTATACTACAGCAAAGTACATTTTTTTAAAATAAATGTAAGTATCTGCATCGCCACCTACACTTCAACATTCACACACAGGGGGAATATTCTTACTGACTTTGAATCTATGAGTCATTTTCTTGAGTCATTTTCTTGGGAAACAACATTCTCCTGGACATCTGCTGACCACTGACCTCTTGTTCCAGTTCAATTTAGTGAGTTTAGACTTATCTTGTTTAGCTGAACATCTCTGAGATGATGGTTTGCCAAACTTTAGATTCACCTTTCATTAAGTGATAAAAGTGTTTCCTTATTGTCATGCAGCCCACACTTCCTGTCCCTCAGAGTTGGAGCGAGAAAGTGCCATGGGCTTCAGAAAACTGCTGATAAGATGGACTTTGTTTCCAGTTGATCATAAGTGCCAAAACTCTACAGCACGGTACTGACTAGGCACTGGCTACAGGGCAGAATACGAAAGACTTCTGCAAAGGTCAAAGTGTTGCATGCTCCTGTTTCCTCAAATCAAAACATGCAAGATAGGCTACTCCTCAAACAAGGCCTCTTGGTGCTGCATTGCTGCTACCTATGACTCCTGTCAGGTTGCAAAGAATTTGTAATGTCTTAATGTTAGGGACAGTACCATATGTTATGATACATTATAGGTCTGAGCATTTTTGGGAAAGAATATTTTTTGTATTATGGCTACATTTATGTTGTAAAATCCAGATTCAGTTCACAGAGCCCATTTCAAACATTTGTGGTTTAAATACAAACCTGCATTTTATGATGTTTGTAGGGGTCTAAACTACAGTGTCTTTCAGTGATGTATAAATATTATTTATAAATTTGAGAGACCAAACACACTTTGCATCAGCCTTTAGCACGTCTCCTTAGCCCCTCTGATACCGTCCCCTCTTGGCATAGAGTGGCTGTGCTGTTGTGCTGGTGGACTGCTCCATCCATCAGAACACAGTGGGACCCTGCCTGTCAGCTGCCTCGATGAGAGCAGTCCTGGGGCTTTGGCTGGCCTCAGATCAGCCACAGATGCTGCACATTCCTCCCATGCCAAAGGGTTAAAACTGGGTCTGGAGAAATGTCACAAGATTGCATTGATGTGAAGTCAGACACAAACAGCTATAATATGTGATACTACATGATGAGACTGATTCCATTCCCACTGTAAAATGATGAGGGGAAAACTTAAGAGTTGATTTATGACAGTTGTTACATTGCCCCCCCTTACACCATTGACTGCTGCACTTTTGAACTTGTCACTATCACAACATATGAAGATTTAGCTGGAGGCAGTTCTGTCCTATCAAAGAAAAGATGCAATTTTGGGACGAGAGCAGACTCCTGGGAACACCTGAAAGCTGCGTGGCGGTGAATGGTGCCAAGCTATTTCAGGAAGTGTTACGAGAATGAACTGTCTGACAGAAATAAACACTCAATTTTGAAGAGATTACAGAAAAAAACATCTCAAAAACAATTTTCTTCTTATAAATCAGCACCACTACTCAAGCAGATTTTAAAATAGTTACTAAAATATTCTCAGTTCTGATTGTAAATGGCAGCTTACAATAACATTATGACCTATGGGATGGTTTTGGACACTAAAATGTGAAACTTTTGATACTAAAAGTCTTGATACTCAATATAGATTTTGGTATCACATTGAAAAGAAAATTACTCTTATGTAATTTTCAACCCTTTTACCATGTAGTCTAGCCTTATTTAAAACTACTTAGTATTCTCTCCTGTCCTTTCAATAAATAAAGCTTTTGCTGTATACTTAGATGTAGGTCTGACAAATATAAGCATACCTATACAATAAATTACAAGAATAAATGGCAATTCTCAGCTATCTAGTACTAACAGCTATTCAAATGCCCTATGTTGACTTATGTTTGACATATAGATACAGGTTTATCTGTCAAACTCCCCCTCTACACTCTGTGGAGCTCTTGACTGTCACAGCCTCCTTTATGTGTCACATTCGCTGTCTATGCCAGCAGCTAGCAGACTTCAAACAGGATCCATGTGTAGCTGCCATAACTCCACAGTCATTCACAAACCCTATCTGAAGTAAACCCAGTGGACCAGAGGAAAGCAACAGTGCCAAGGCAAAAAGTCTGACTCAGCTTTTGAATAGTAAGGGTTAGACTAGAAATATGAGTGAACAGGGGGACTACACTTCCTGCTTAAGATCTATGACAGGAATTTGAATCAGCAATGAGTCAAAGGAAGTTGGATGTTGAGATTGCATTTAAGTAAGCCACAATAAAATGGGAAAATGAGCAGGGTCTAATAGTGTTGGTACAGAAGGTACACTGCAATGATTAGAATAAATGTGAAATACATTTGTGTTGTTTCATTACAAAGTCATGAGGTAGCATTCCAGCCATAATAAATGGTACACTGGACAGGTTAAAATATCTTTCAATATTTTTTGAGTTGTTACATTGCAATAAATGAAAACATCTAATAATGGCTACTACTGCCCTTGCCCTAGTTTTGTTAGATCTGATTGCAGATAGGAGGGCTCTAATACTCCTTTGGGGATTGCCACCAAATGCCTGTGTACTCACTCCTATATTAAGCATTTATGAGTTAGTACGGTGCTATTTCATGAAGAAAATTGCAGGCATATCAGTGGCCTGGGTGGTATTCACGTGAATTTTAATCATTCCTTTGTTGCTGACAGGTCAGAGAGAGACATGCAGACAAGCAGCAGCGTGTCGGCCCTTTATATCTGCTCCACATCCAGCTGCTTTACAAATCAAATCATTACTGAAATCTTAAAGCGTTTACCTGTATAATCCCGCGTCCCTTTTACGTGGTCTTTGTTTTTCCAACGCAAAATCAGGCCCCAGAAGAAAATAAATCACGAGTTATTCCAAGCGGGACCGATCCGCCTCCATCCCCGTCTGATCCATCCAGCAGCAGGGCAAGTGTGCCGAGATTTCAGCTCAAGTTCAGTCAGAGCCCCGTCTCGCAGTCCTAAGGGATGGAAAAGGCGACAAAGAAGGCAGACATTTTTGTTATTAAAAGACTAGAACAACCATCCACGCGTGGCATGATAAGGATGGGTACAGTGAGAGCTCAAAGTATCCCATGTCTTTGAAACCGCTACTTCCTACTACTACTACGAAACTTGCACCTACCCCCACACCGTCAACATGGCCGACCTGCCTGCGGGACTGTAGCACCCAGCCAATGCACACAGCTGGAGAGAGACACAATGACCCGACCGGTCCAGTCTGACCCTCTCTGGGGCACCGGGGGAACGGGATGGAAGAGGCAGATATGTGGAGAGTATACAAAATGAGCGTAGTATCGCGCCAGACATCACCAGACCAAAATATATAGACCAGGCGCAGCTGCTTTCAAGGAAAGAATAAAAGCGCCGTCAATTTCCAATGTGCTGTGGTCCCACGCAAGCATCTGCCTCCATCTAGTGGACACATTATGTTACTGCACAATTGGTTATGTCATTTACTTCTTTTTTACATCCCCCAAATAAATTAATATTAAGATAAAAAAGAAAGAAGAATAACATTTACTTACAGGTCAGTAAGAGTTGATTTAATTCATAGTTACATGCCATATACCTTTTCATTAAGGGTTAAAACTGTGATTTAATTATATTTACTCTGAAGGCCCTTCCTGTCACAACCAATGACATGCACTTTATATATGCATGCACTTTATATAGATGGGGCAAAACCTCAACAAATCTACATATACACAACACATCCACAACTGTTAAGCCTACTTTTACTTTTAGCAAATGAAGTGTGTTACTATTGCTATAAGTGTATAACTGTTTATTGTAATATAATTTTGTACACTGGGTTAGATATTAGAGTCCACCAACCCAAAGGTCAGGTTTGAATTCTGCTCCGACTAGTACATAATGTTGTTGTGTCCCGAGGCAAGACATTTAACTCACCATCAATGAGTCATTTGTTGGTGGTAGCCGGAGAAGCCAATGGCACAGATTGGCAGCCTTGTTTCAGTCAGTACAACCCATGTCATCGGTGGCTATAGAGGTAACCATCACCCACTTTTAGAATCTTTGTAAGGTCTGTAAAGTGCAATACAGTAAGGCATTATTGTTAAAGTTATAACAAAAATGTACAACCTTTTAGCAGCATACTCCCAGTTGAAAAAGGAAGCCATAATGTCACAATTCTCCAGTAATAACTACTGAACTGAAACTTCAATAAACCCCTTTGAAGGTGAATTGGAGAGCTATAAAAAGAGATGAAAGTGCTAAAATTAGCATCCGTCGTGAGTCAATATTAGTTTGTGGTTGGTTGCACACACAGGTATAAGGAAATACAAACAGAGCAGAGCCATGTGTCCAGATAAGCTTGGTCTACTTATTCTTCAGTAGCCTATATTGTGCCAGTTCTGATGACTTACTGTAAGGGGCGTCCAAAAACACCATCTGTCTGCCCTCATAGTTATTTCTGTCTCAAATATTGAACATCACAAATCATAAACTCATACATGGACAAACCACTTCCAGGAGCTGATGATTCATATTATTAGGGAATGAGGAATATTATGAGGAATATTCCACTATAACTGTGACAGGAAGGGAAAAATGCAGCAGGGCATCAGGTGCTTTTAGACCCATAATTTCATCTATTTTATGTCCTAGGAAGAAACATGCATTACCCCGACACAGCTGTGTTTGACATATGATCAAATTTGTGTCCGCATAGATTTATTGTTAATATGATGGTCACAAAATTAGACCATAACGCAGAATTTTATTTTAAACATTTCCCTTTCACATTTTTCATACATTCCATGTGGTTTCAATAAGCTCTGTTGTAACATGCTGACTTTCAGATGACATCATAACATTATATAGTATAGTAATATTTAATATAGATGTGGGGAGGCTGAAATTATTGTGGTTGGAATGCAATGAGTTCTAGTGTCCAGTCACAAATAGGCCATAGCCTACATGGTTTTTAATTTATGTTTTGGATATTTCGTAGCAAAATACACGAAAAGTGGCTCTAATCTAGGAGTACGACATCATCATTATAGAATCTGAAAAACACCTATTTCAAAGCATAGCATTCAGATAGGCCTATTTGTTTTTGTTTATGTCTTTGCATCTGTATATTTCTCCATTTGATTATATGGCTTCCAATAGTAAGTTCTGAATAATCTTTTTGGCCCGTCACACAGACATAATCGTTGCATTCCTTTTTGTGACCTCTAGGGCGCAGTGTTTTATCAGATCAAGAACTGAACGACACTTTGCGATCTCCGAACATCTATAAAGTAAAATCATCTCTGAGTTTTTTTTTCTTTCTGTAAAGTAAGTGACGTCATGCAAAGCGACCGACGTCAATCATTCAGCTCATCGTGACTTTCACCTGCGCAGCGCGACATGTTGATAACAAGTGAAGACTGTATAGACCTATACATTGTACACGTAGACGAGGCCTCGCATGAAATAAGCTACATTGTATCAAAAAGAAAATGAAAAGAAAGAAAGACAGTCTGAATAGGGGCAGATGTAATGGCTCAGCTTCATTCAATGAATCCAATTAATTAACAACTCAAGAAAACGGGACCTCATACTTGTTTCGTCCTATCTCTTTTTTTACATTAGGCCTATATACTAGTATTAGTAGTGGTGGAAAATAAGTATACTTATCTTTATCAAGTACTTTACTTTATCAAGTAAACGGTCTATATAGGAGCAAAAAATGAAAAAAATCTACGGAAAAATTGAGCTGAAATTCGTACATCTAGCCTATAATATTTTACATATTTTAAGAATTATTATAGAGTCGAATGTAGGAATCTTGTTATTGAATTGTGTTGATTTTGTTCAACGAATCTATTGAATCGATTTCTCTCTTTTTTCCTTCTTTTTGGTCAACATCACAGTGAATCGCTTTTTGTTTGTTTAGGTAGACTACCTATTTACAAACCTAGGCTAAACATTTTAGTTTTTTAGTACTTTTTGATACTTTTTTTTACTTCATTATTTTCCACTAATTGCTTACCAATGCGTGGTTCTTGGTATGTAATATTTTAAACCTACACTTTATTTTAAAGTGTAGATGCGGTGCCACATTTCAGCACTGGACAGCTCCTGAGCGTCAGGACAGGACAGCTCCCTCAAGGTCCTTCGGGCTTTGCGTTATGACGTCAAATGTTGGCACCAATTCAGTCAGTGTTTAATTAATTGTACCTGACGCCTTTACTTTTTTTTTTTTGTACAACTTGGATCCCTGGGTTTTTCACTGACGCGGGAGAAGGCTGTTCTCTAATGGGATACGGGATCGGGGTGGGGACGATGACGCCAGCAGCACCCCTCACGCACACACCCTTATCCTTCCCCACCCTCCCCGACCACACCACATACGTGACAAGTGATTAAGTCACGGCTTTGGGGTTGGCCGATAAAAAAGCACATGTTTGGCGCTGTTCATTGGGTTTCATGACAGAGAAAGACGCGGAGAAGTCTCTTGGAGCAGAAGTGAGAAGTGAGCAGCGGGGCGCCAGAGGGGAACACGCACTGATTATAAAGACTAACTCAAATTCAAAGAGGAGAGAGATCAGTAAAAGTACACCAGAGCCATTGGAAGAGTGAGAGAGGGGCAGAGATAGACTTTCTATCTCACTCTCTTCAGGCTGCACTCCGGATCGCGGCACGCGTCTGGCAACCGGTAAGAAAGCGCACAAGAAGGGACACTTTTTGGATCAGTGCTTTTACAGCTAAAGTCAAAAGAGAAAAATTTGCTTGTAAGATGAGTTTTTGGGTTTAGTGCGGGAACAAAAGCAATTCAATTACCCTTTTGCTAAAACACTGCTTTCTTCTTTGCAGCAGGACAATGTCTAGTAAAGTGACTTTGGCTTTACTTATCTATGGAATCTTAATGCATTACAGCATTTACTGTTCACCTGTGGGGCTCAGCGTTCCCAGCTTTAGGTGAGTACCTCTCATGAAGAAACAAACTGAGATTACAGATTACTATGTGTGTCCCCCACTGTGAGGTGTTTAAGAGGCATTAGTTGACCAGATAACAAGAGACAGTGAATAATGAGCTGAGATACGAATTATTTTGAGAAATATTAGAGAGCATAACATTTATACTGATTTGAGGTAATTTCCTAATCTATCAGTGTCAATGTCTATAAAAGGTATTTTTCAGGGAAAAAGTAAAAATATGGAATAAAAAGCAGTCAAATAGTCCATAGATAAGGTGTGCTCTGATTGTGTTTTTGTGTGCTCAGATTTGACAGCGAGCTCTATGATGAAGATGGGAACCCTTTGGCTCCGGTGGAGTTTGAGCGCGAGGATGTGGAGGTGAGGAGCGCTCCAGCTGACAACGTCTTCTCTCTGTTTTATCCAACAGAGGAAAGGTGAGACTATCACTCCCTTTATTCAGTGTACATGTCAGACATCTTCATTAGTATATTCTGTCCATGTATCCTCTATGTTTTGTGTTAAATATGTATGTATTTAGTTATTCTCTTTGAAGAATATGTGATCTTAATTTCTTATTTTAATTTGAGTCATGTCTTTAAGATAGTCCTTCCAGTGTTCTGTGACTGCTGTCCCAAAGGAGAGCTCAGTCAGTCTCCACTTAGGGAATTGGTCATTAAAAGGACAGGTTTTTATGAGAATAATTTAAAGAAATCTGAGAACAAATTATAATTCTAAAATTACTATTTGTGACATAATATCTGTCACAAAACAGAAAGAATAAACACATATATATATATAAAAGAAGTAAATGCCATATGCTTGGGTAGTTTTTCTTGCCTCTTGCGCTGGGTGTACAGTACTGTGGTCTTATTGTGTGGCTGTCTGTCATGCAGAACGGAAAGGCATGCAGACGGCATGTTTAATAAAGCCTACAGGAAAGTGCTGGGGCAGTTATCAGCAAGGAAATATCTCCATTCTCTGGTGGCAAAACGTGTAGGGTAAGAGCTTCTCTAACTGCTCCTCCGTATCTGTCTCATGTGACTCCTTATTTTGGAACTGTTCTTTTCAAAAACATCCATGCTGTGTCCATGATGTTGAACTGTGCATGTCTGTAGTCCCATTATCACCCAGTATTGAGCCATGTATTTAAGGCACAGGGAAGAGTCAACTTGCATGCCCACAAATCCTACTGGGAAAAGCTAAAAACTGAAGCTTTGGTGAGTGCATCTTGATGGCCCATTTTGATCTTGGAAAAGTTTAAACTACATGCACAAAATGAAAGATTGGTTTAGTATGCCAAATTGTTTATTTTAGTCCTAGTAACATATGATAATGTGTGAAGTGTGCTGAAGCCTGCCCTCTATACCTCTCCCTCTCTCTCTCACAGCGGGGGTAAAACATTCGAAGACAGCGCGGAGCCACTGTCTAAGCGCCATTCAGATGGCATCTTCACAGACAGCTACAGCCGTTACCGAAAGCAAATGGCCGTCAAGAAATACCTGGCTGCTGTCCTCGGGAAAAGGTACAGACAGAGAATTAGGAACAAAGGACGCAGACTGGCTTATTTGTAGCACCCCCAAAAACGACAGTGTGTGCCACACCACATTCAATCATTCTGAAACCAATCGCTGGATCGCTTTTGTGTTTTCCAATTCCAACTTGTATTTATGTATGAAGTAAGCCATTAAAAAGAATATTTTGATAATACAATGTTTTTTAGTTTTGTATGTAAGCACTTGAGGACACATATATCTACTTTGTGGACCAGTTTTGTTTCACAATAGGCTTTATTTATGTATTCATTGAAACAGACCTGAGGGGGTACTATTGTTCACTTGCGCAGACTGTCGTGTCTTTTAAACATTTAGTCAAATTCATGAGCAAAATAAATAGTTTAAAAGACAATCAATGTTTTGAATGCTGCTTTCTGTAATGTGCCATTAAGCGTTTAGTTGTCTTTATTCACAACAGCCTTGAAGACATAGGTTTTCACCATATCCTACAAGACATAGACTTTGACGCCCTTCCGGACGGAGATGAGTTTGAGGCTATTTTGGGAAACTGGCTGAGACAGTTTTCTCCCATGTTCTTGGTGAGTGCCGTTGGGTACCTCTCTCCTTCTCCTTACACCCTGCCAAAGGGATGTCCGCTCCTCTCTTTTCCTCCTTGCCTTCAAGACTCCGCCTCGTAATCTTCCTATAAACACCGCACCAGTCCTCTGCCACCTCAGACGTGCTCTTGTCTCTCAGCTCTCACACTGTTCACCACACTGGCTCAGCGTGGTCAGTAGGTTTCCCACATCTGTATTCTGTTCATGGATCAAATGTAGGTTCATCCTAATCCTTATTCGACCATATTTGAGACAAGAGCACTTCTGAGAAGTTTCATAACTATTCTTCTGCACTTCTGACAACTTTGAATCATGTAAAGTGCCAATCGTTGTAATCCTACTAACTGATAGTGTCTGGGAAAGCTCCTCTTCTGAACATGTCCATATAATAAGTATCACACATTAAGAATATGAAACAGACTAATGTGATACGTATTACATGGTCACATTTCCATCTCCTGTTCCTTCTGAGGCAGTACTTTGAACTTGTGTTTAAGCCTTCTGGGCCTATTGTGCTTCCTTTTCTGTCATGTGACCGAATGTAAATCATCAATAGACTGCATGATCCAAGTATTTGCACTAGTGTTTGCCACCGCACTATGTACAACAAGGCGAATCATGTCCTTCTTTGTTTTTTCATCTGTTGCTTTGCCAAGATGGATGTGAGCTTTTTAAAAATGAATGTACCTATCATGTCTGCATTTCATTGTTTTGAGGAGAAATTTTGTCATTCAGTTATAGTAGCTTTTTATTTCACATGTGGCCATAAACTACATTCTACGATTCAGATGATGTAAGTAACAACAAATTAAAAACAAACACGCACAAATTTGGAAAGGCAAAATTTACACTTTCCCAAGTATCATATTGAACCTTTATTTTAAGTTATTCCTGTGTGAGCATTTTTCATGCCTCAGTTTTGCCATAGACCAACGCTGCATTTTGAGTTCTTGTGTTTGTATCAATCTTTGTTTTCGTTTTGCATTCTCCTCTAGGCCTTGTGACGCAGGAGCAGTTTGCGGCTGTGGTGCCTTGCATCGACTTAATGACCTGAATCACAGACGGCTCTTTAGTGGCCCTACAATGCTGCACATCATCAGCTCACATTTCACTTTTTGGTTCTTGTTATTATTGTTGTTTGCTTTTTGTGTCGCACAAATGTCTGGTAGAATCTCAAGTGCTACCAAGCGTCTGCGCTTGCATGCTTTCATTTGCACCTTGCATCCTACATCTATGTGGACAAAACAGAGAAATCCGAGGATCAGATCCCCAGAGAGACCTTCTCTGTATTAGCCTTACAAATCTGACTTAATCTATATAGTATATATGCTTTCAGTGAGAATATTGACACTAATTGCAATCTGTAAGGGTTCACTAAATAAATGTTTGAAAAAAGTGTTGTAAAAGATTTGTATGAATAAATTTTTGTAAACAACTCATAAAACTGTCTATTCATTGAAGCTAATATGATTATGAGAGCTAAATGCATACATAACATGCAAATGAGACTAATTGCTTTCTGATGGTGAACATGGGTCACACTCATCAACATTATTAGACTGCTATGCAAGAATTAACATCAAATTTACAGGCGTTAGACAATCACCTAAAGGGTCAAATGTCTTGTAAGTGCTAAACCATTTCATAATGGGATTGCAACGTGAGTCAAAAGAAACAAGAATAAAATCGTTAGCAGATCAGACAAAGGAAGTTTAGTGTTTGTGATTCAGTGCTTTGGCAGGGGTACAGGGACACCATTTGGCTTGGTGTCTACCTCCCCACGGGACAGCATGAGTACAGGGCCGTGGGAGGGAGCACCCATCTTTGCTGCACTTTACACCTCCCCGGGACTCAAGGCCTGAAGATGGGACGAACAGTTGGCCCCTCTCAACACTACAGTACTAGCATCCTGCCAAAGACAATGTGGCTGTTCCAATGGCAGGAGGTGGGCACTCTAAGCAGGACTAATATGTGTGTTTATATAAAGCTAATTAAACTAACACTAACACTTAACTCCCACAAGCAAGTGAAAAATAAGGTTGTAATATATAGAGAAATATATCCTCCCTTTACAAAATACGAAATATTCTTAATTTTGATTTAGGTGGTCTTTCTTTAACGAAGCAGTGAGTTGTGTGAAATAGGGGGTGCCGAATGGGTTGACAAATTCATCAAGGGGCTGTGCAATGAATCAAATTTGAATCGAAATTCAGATTTTGTCATTTCTAATTGTCAGTGAAATATATAGTTTTTGAGTCTACAGCCAACCCTCTGACAGTAAAAGTGGTTTGGAACGGAGATCAATTTTATGTGTTGAATAACAATCATTTGTATCGCATAGCAATGGTCATAGGGGGCGGGAACTAAAATGATGCGACATGACTCGCCTGTAGTGACCAGGGATCCTCACCATGACGTAGCAATGCACCAGAGGTTTCCGAAAATGTATAGTTTGTCAGCCAAAAAAAAGTGGAACATTGTTCTCGTATCATGTCAGAATATTCTTCTATTTTTCTCCTAATGCACTCACCCATTTTTAACCCACTGAACATTGACAAAAAGTCACGAAATTTGGCCACATGTTAAAGACTCCGCTTCTCTAACTTTTGGCTATTTCCATTTTCAAAAAATAAGTAAAATGGCTTGTCAGCGAGACAAAAATGCATTAGGGAATACGAATAATACCAAAAAAAATTGCATGTAGAATCATAAAATTAAACACAGAAGTCGATCATCACAAGACAAGTAAAAAATATTATGATGGCCACGCCCCCTGACAAACCAGAAGGCGGCCATCTTGGATTGAAATCTTCAAAATGCAGAATCCGCATTTTCGCTCATGTTGCGTTTGAACACACTCCTCTGAAGGTGCTTCACCCACAGGGCTGAAAATCACGGCTTCAAATGTTAGCTCCATTTTTTTGATAACTGTCATGGTTTAAGTGCGGCTAAGCCGCAAAATTCAATAAAATTTTTAGACTATATTCATTGCAAAGACTTGCTGGCAAAGGCTTAGTCCGATCGTGCTGAAATTTTAATCACTGATGCTGATCTCGGCCTGAATATAATACTCTATAAAGCATAGGAAAAATTACACTATAGCACCCCCTAGCATACATGAAATGCCAACATTATCGGATTTGTACAAAATTTGGGATTTAAATTCTATGCATGACTACGAGCAAAAAAATACATTATGGACATAGTGAATTTTTCACCGTTGGCCAGGAGGGGGCGCAAAAACACCTCAAAAATAATTTAAAGGTGCACTATGTAATTTTTCTAATGTAGGATGTGTTGGCCTGGGAAATTTGAATAACTAATTCGTGATCTCGGCCTGAATATAATGCACTGTAAAGCACATGAAAAGTGTGATAGAGCACGCCATTTGCAGGGCACGGTGTTTGCGGGGTGCAGCGTAGGCGCACGCGAGGCGCTTGCGGCTATATTTATCTGTATTGTTTATGTTCAGTTTATGTTTGCTGAAACACATTTTAATTGTTTTCTTATAAGCCAAAATAAAATTTAACAAAAAGGCAGGATCAATCTGCAGGAAAAAACCTGACAAAAGTTCCTTGCCACAGTGTCGGACAGTAAAAACGAAACTACCAACAAAAGTACCAATCCCACCTCTGTACTTCTAAGAAAACAGTGGAGTGACTTACAGCTGTGAGAGCAGCGCGCACAAAGCTAGCGTTGTCATTCCCTGCCTCTGTGTGCGTAATGCCCCTCTCAGACAACATGGCAGGGCTTTGATTTCGTGGTCGTGGCCTTAGCTCTTGGAGGAGCCACAGAGAACATGATCAATGGGAGTGATCTGATTGCTCCAGCCCATGCTGGACCCTTTCTTAACCCCGCTAACCCAATCAGCCACGGTTACCAGGCAACCGCGCCCAGCAGGATGTGTCACGAGTGGGTGGGGTGGTTGTGGTCTCACAGGGCACCCACAGGATCACAAAGGATATATTTCATTCAGAGGGCTTTGGGCCTAGTTATTGTCCAAAGCAACAAGTGGGAAATTTGGTGGAAAAAAAGTCATTTAAGTGCCAAGAAAAGTTAAAAAATAGGCTACAATTCAACATTATTTTTCAGCAATGTAACAAAATCTGAAATATCCATCAAATATTCTCAGCTCCCAGTCTCTAATTTTAAACCCAGGACTGTAAACATATGATTCCACCAATAGTAAGTGGTTTCATGAGGAGCCAAAAATAAGACTACATTGACTACAGCTGATCAATAGGGAAATGACAGAACTGCTAGCACAGCAAGCCCTTATACTCATTTTTATTGTAATGTACTTATACAAGTTAGTCTTTTCCTAATACTTCAATTTCTAGAAGGACTTGTGTTAAAAAGTAGTACAGTTCTCTATTACTCTACTCAATGTACTTGAAACTATACACAAAATACCCTTGAGTATTCTATTTACCATTTGTTTCCATGGCACTTCCACGTCCATAAACATAGTGAAAACAGAAGATAAAAGGTGGTTTACATTTCCTGAACTCAACACTGTAGCTCCTCTGGGGTCCATGTGACTGGCAGCTTTCTGGAGGGGGAATCCACAGGAAGTCTTTTCATCACAGCGCCCCCTGGGTCCATTTTGTCCAAGTTCAGTCATTACCAAACATTAGAGGATGTATCCACCACACCATGCTCTATAATGCCAGAACTTTATCTTCATAGGCTTTACAGAGGAGTTAGGAGAAGATGGCAGATATGAAGACAGAAGGTGTGCACAGCAGGAAGCCATTACTAATAATAGAGGCTTTTGTGAAGTTTTATTTTGACATCTCTTTTAAAACAAGCTGCAAAGGAGTGAGTTGATGCTCCAGATAACATAGCTCTTTCAAATCAGGTATTTAGTATTTGATTGTCAGACATAAAGATGGGTAATAGAGAAAAATTTACATATAGCTTGATAATTGGGATGTATGGCAATGAGAACCCGTTTATTTTTTGCAATCCATCAGAAACGTGCTAAGTGTCTTTAAATGTCTTGTGTGAGATTATTGCACAAGTCATAGGATAGGAAATAAATGTCTGAGTGCTTGAAAAAGTTGTGTTTAGATTTTTTTATAAACTCATAGGGTCCATATTTACAAACTGGACTGTAGTATGTATCACACTCAATCTATCCACTGCTAGGGTAAATAATTATTTTAAACTCTGATTATTTCGAACGTGATAAGAATGAGTACTTATGTTTTAAATAGTTCAGTGACATAAGTTTAAAATATTATCTTTAAAGCTGTTGTAGCTCATCATTCATATGACAACAATGAAATTGCAGTTATAAATCAGATCTAAGTCGTGATCAAAACAAAGCCAGACTTAATTTATCTAACTTTTGCTGATGTGGATACACCTGTCGGCTGTTGTTATGGCAGCCACACAGCTACCACCACAAATAAATCATACAGTATGTTACAAGAATAGGCCATTCATTTATTAAGAGCACCAGCTATTACTCATCTGGGTCTGTCCATTCTTTACAAGAGAATCCAAAGTTTTGGGCCCATGGAGCCTTTTCATAAACTTGCTACGATTTGGAGTCATTTTCACGCTGTGGGTCAGACAAAATGAGGCATTATTAGTGAACAGTTACCGCTCTCTGCTCGGGCTGGGAGAAAAGTGGGATTTTCTACGACTATTTTCCATTACAAATTAACCTTATGCCACAATATGTTGTACTGAAGCCAGTGTTTGAAAGTTGTTTTAATGTATAGGAAAATAAATTAAAACACAGACAAACATTTATGTCATTGCTCTGTAGGCCTAATTGCATTTATTAATGCATATGATTTACATGACACCTTTGAAGATATCCAAAGCATTTTACTTCATTTTGTTCACTCCACACACAGCGAACAAAATGAAGTCCACCTGTTTCATGAGCCCTTCTGACCATCACCAATCATTTACACACCACACTCATAATAGCAAGTGCCTTGCCTAAGAGGAACACAACTGTAATATGCTCTAAAGCCACTTCCACATGCTAAAATCCTCCAGCTAAGGTGCTCCTGACTCCTGACCAAGCCTCACTCAAGATCTGGAGAAGTAAGTGCTGCAGTGCTGCGCCCACTTCTGATAGGTTTCCCAGGCGGTCAACATGTTACATTTTGTAAACATTTTAATTTATACCGAATTGTAAAGTTGTTTTATTCACTATTACAGAAACAAGTACCAGTAGTTTAAAGTTATGTTTTCTCAAGCAGATTACTCATGCAATTTTATGGCAGTGCAATTATGGTCCAGCTAGTATTACATTTTACTTCAATAAGTTATTTGTCTATCACTGCTGGTTGAAAATATGAGTAAGACCAATGAGGCTCAAATTTCCTCTAAGTCATGGTGTGACTATTTTGGCCTTAGCTTGAACTGCTTCTCCAAAATCCCTGTATCCATCTCTGTACCATTTGGCATTTGGGAAAGGGTGCCAGGATCTGTCTTAATCGCGGCACATCCCTCAGTTTGCACAAGTATCGGCCTAATAAGATCTCCGGGATTCTTGACCCCATGTGAGTATCCACCTCTGTAATGACACACAAATAAACAGGTGATGAATAAAGGTGCTAATGAGACATGACTCAGGCTGGACATGGCAGATGCATGACCACTACAGTCTGTGGTGTAAGAAACATTAATTTGCTGTCATGTGTGATCAGACAGCTTGTTCTGAGGATCATCCTGTTAGGCAAATGAAGCCCTCCAAGGGGCTTGATTCAAATCTAATGCCAGTGATTTTATTAGATTTAAACAACCTATTACACAGAGTCTACAGGCAATGCAAATATGTTGGTTTCAGTTATGATTTATAATATACTATACATATGGGAGATTGAGAAAGAGGACATCACCTCTCGCTAGGCTACTTTACAAAACATGCAGCATGTAAGTAAAAAACAGCCAGGTTTTTTATTGCTCTATTCCATTTGAGGTTCACATGGAGAAGAAGGCTAGCTATGGTAGTCATGATAATTATGTTTATATTTATTAAATATGGGACATTGCATGTTAATCAACATGTGTTAATACAGCATGTAAATGTGCCAAAGTTAACCATGCAGGATCATTTTCATTCATAGTCCAATTGGCAGGTTGATGGTAAGACAGAAAGGTACAAAACATTCAATTTAGATTCAAATGATCAAGATGCTCAGAGAGATGAGTCCCCTAGTAGAGTTAGAGTGATATATCAGGCCAATATTTGACTTTATTGGCTATCTGCTTAAATTTGTTTGGGCCAACCAGCTGCCTAAGGAATATACACAAAGCTTCAGTGACAAGAGGCCACTGCAAAATGTGACTGCACTTCTTTATTATACAGTTGGTAGTTAAACAGGGTTGTGGATGAGTTCTGAGTAAACTAAAATAGGAAATTAGCTGCTCTGGATTCTAAACAATCAGTAAAATAAAACAAAAAATGTATCAATCATTACCACAATTGGCTACTGCTCCTGGCTGCACCATTAAGGGATGGGTCAAATGTAGAGAACATACATTTCCCTACAGGAATCAATAATGACTATGTTTAGATAAGTGGGCATGAGTAAGTTGAGATAAGTTGATATAAGCTTAAAGAAAACTTGAATTTTTTTACATACAGCATTATGGTTACATAAAATTAAGTGTGTTATGCTGCTATAAAATTAAGCCCACTGACTTGTAATCTTACAATGACCGTATAGACATTTATGCATAATGCTATATAAAGTCACAGGTCTGTACTGGTTAGACTAATTTGTCCATTAAACATGCTTAATCAATGCTGCTCTCTGGCTGCAGATCTCCTTTGGAGGCTGTTCTCTCAATGAGTGCTTCCCATTCATCACTGACTTGTTCGTATGTTTTTTTAATATCCCCTGTGCCTAAAATAGATTGTCTATCTTTAGCTGGTCACAGTTCATCTTCTCAGACACTGACTGCTCCTCAAATAACAGTCCCTCCTCGTTCCTGCTGCTGCAAAGTGTTGATGAACTAAAAATCTTCAAAAGAGTAACATCATTTATTTCACCGTTTTACAAATGATATTCAAAGAATGGATAAAAATAGACAACAATGAGCATCTATTCAAACCTCTATAGTAAAGTTTATGTCAGCACTTTTCAGGCTGGTAGTTACACTCAGCTGCCATTTTTGACAGCACTGCATGGTTCCTTACAATTTATGTCTGCACTAGATATGGGTCTCATTGACCACTATTTTTATTCTTTTAATTATGTAAGCAGTGATGGAAGAAGTACTCAATTTTGTTGCTTAAGTAGAATATGGCATTAAATATCTTGCAATAAATAATCAAATAAATGCAAGACAGATACATTTATTCCCATACTGTGAATCATTCAACAGAAAATAATGACCACATTATAGACTCAAGCAGGTGAGTCAAGCAATGCACTTTTAACATAAGAGAATTCCATCCAAATAAAATCCAAATAATAGTGGGAAGATGTGAAGTGGGATACTGGTAAGTAAATATGTCAAATACACCATATACTGTATTTGTAAAGAAAAGTGGGCTGAAAAAGTAATACAAAGACAACAAGGAAGCATTAACATGACAAAAGCTTATCAGATTTTACTAAGCAATAAAATAACTGATTTGCATAGGAGATTTAACATAATAGTAAATTACAGCACCAATTAAAATACTGAATACTATGTGTTGTTGAAATACCTCAAGTAACATGAGCGTTGGAAGGGACTCTGGATGTAATACTGTACAATTTTTACATCAGTACATAACTCATATGTGAACACTCAACACAGACATGCAAGTCTACCTATACATCCACTGTAGGGAGTATTATAACTTCTGATTACATGGGTAAAGTAAGGTAAGGACTAGCAGTGTCCTTGGTGCATCACTATATAAGCCTTTTGTTTGGTTATATATCAGTCATATTGAAGGGGAGACATTGATAAGTTAAGGTTGAATGAATGGTGTTGAAAGCATCCCTGTCTGAATGTGCTCCTTTGGTATCAGGAAATATGAAGAAAAATACGTTTGGCCTGTTTGAGGAGGTTAACCGTCAGTGTCAATCCAATTAAACATTGACGGTGGCTCTGTTAAGTGAAGCTGAACTGTCATCTCTGCACTTTAACAAACAATTATCACATACAGATGCCTCTCTCGGATGGACGTGACCCACAGGTGAAGTCACATGATCAGAAGCCACATGTGATTTTAATAGCGTTAGTTTAGTGGCCCTCCTCTGACAGTGAATCCAGGAGTGCCCTGCTTCTCCCTGTGTTCCAGGGGACTGGGGTCAAAATTATTATACCTGAGTAGAGAGGATGCATTTGCCACTAGCTCACACTTTGACCTCTGCTGTAACTGATGGTGCATTGTAAAAAGTTGAGAAGGATTGCATTAAAAGCTTGTTACATGGCACTGTCTTGGAGCTCAGTACAGCCCTGTATTTGTGCTAATTCAGTGTCTGCGTCTCTCTCTTCTCAGTTCCACTCTTTCTACACAAGGACTTCCTCATTATTGGTCCATTCAATGCATGGGTGTTATAGTGTCATATGAGATTTGTCTCACCATTACAACAAGTAATTGGTGGAAGCACTCTGGTAAATTACATGAGCTGAGACTGCGTGGCTTTATGGGGAATAATTGCTGCTGTCTAGGTCTGCACTGTTAGCACTATGAGCAGCAGTCCCCTGCAGCTAGGGTTACAATAAAGCAGGGCCCTCATATGTTTCAATCAGCACTTGTCTTGTTATCCAAATGGGCTGTGTATTTGGATGTGTGAATATTTGATTAAGGTTTGAATAATACATATCTGTGTATTTTACAAAGTAGCCTTGAACTTTAAAGTTAACTTATGGCAGTAAATGCAATGGTTAAAATAAATAACAGCTATTTAACTTAATTGTCCTGAGCTTGTGTGTTCATTTGATACAGAAAAGTCTCAAAATGTACAGCTTTAATCTTAACTATTCTGTTAAGACTGATGTGTGTTGTCAGTTTCATAACTCACTATTTAAGTGATGACATTTTACTATACTTTTTACAAGTTCCCAAACTTGCTTTAAATATATTTCCGTGTACCGGAATCCAAAGGAAAAATAGGTATTTTGGACTTTTCTAAACTAATTGAGATATTTATTGTTGCTGTTTTGAAGCAATTTAATTTAGCCTTTTGTGACCAATTGATTAATCAAAAATAATGATCAATTATTAACATAATCATTAGTTACAGCCCTAGATCTGTGTCAAATACACTGTGACAGGTCTGTGATATTTTGTAGTGATTATGATATGTACTGTTATTGTGTATTGGGCTGTGACTCCAAGGGCAGTGCAGAGTGCTCAATCAGCTCCTATTATCTGTTGTGACCTTCACTCTCATCTGCCTCTACGGCCCATAAATTTAAGCTTTCACACTGACTCTTAGCTGAAAACGTCCTTAATGAAAGACTTTTGTTTTGCATTCTCTCACTTACAGACCTTGATCCAACATGTTACAACCAATGTTACAGTTTTATGCCTTTGACAACACTAGGCTGTGCGTCTTGCAAAGTGATTCACTGTCAGGTTCACTTATAATGTGCTATGAGAAAACTATTTCTGGAACAGAAGCTGCACACCTGGGAGGTGATATTAAGACATACATTTTCTTTAGCTCATTAACCTGTCTCGTGTGACTCTTATGTGACCACAATATATGTGTCTTGTTAACCCCAATAAACAGGCTAGTTTAGATGAGAATCAAAGTGCAGGCTGTTAACTCCATTACTATCTACTTTAAACTCATTTAAGCTGGACTTGATTCCCAGACGGAGTAAGGCCTTTTGATCTGTGGTTAGTTTGCATGGTCTTCCTGTGTCTGCCTCTATGTGCAAAACCTACAATTGCAAGGGATTAAGGAGGGAACAGATAAATAGTGTATTTCTTATACAAGTATGATTCCCTGGATTACTCTGGCTAATGATATGCAGTGTTATGTCCAGGTGAGGGTGGTACTCTCCTTGCCATAGGGCCATTGCCTAAAGTGGACTATAGATAAAACCTCTACATAGATAAATGTGCACAAGGCATGCTGATGCTGTGGTAAATAGGACAGGAGGCTCAGGTGTCCAGATTGTGGAGGAACCAATAAGAATTCCCTCAGCACTGGAGTGGGAGGAGGAGCTGAACTCTGGAGTGTGAAGGGGGCCATGACAGTGAGGGCTGCAGAGTAATTTGCTCATATCCATTCATAACCATCATTAGAGTTTAGAGAGCTGGTCCTCTGCTTTATGCTGTCAGTCATGTCAGTGATGTGGTCCAATCAGAGGCTATGGCCGCATTGCGTGAGGGCTGTATCAGTATGCAAAGAGAAAGCTCCATCAGAAACAGGCTACAGACATGTGACGTATGAGGGCTCATCAGCACTGGTTTCTCCACTCATTTATTAATTACTGTCAATCTGAGAATCCAGATTAAACTACATAATTACAAAGGGGATTCTGGATGGATGTTATTCAGAGGCTCATACTAAAAATTGTATAACATATTATTTTTCTTACATGATAAGACACAAACGCTGACTATTGATTTTATTTTATTTTTTTTCATTTTTTAATTTATTGCTGCTAGACTGTCTATCAAAGTATACAAATGCAGTCCACCAGTAAACAATGACCAACAGAAAGCATCACAGAGAGGTGTGTTCAAGTACGATTTGAACGTCAGAGTATACTGGACACATAGTGAGGGGATGACCTTCTGTCCTTCATAGACACCTGCATTAGCTGAGTATAGGAGATACACTTTACAACGCTGCACATTGAATATCACTAAGAGTTTCTATAGTGTATTTCTCTGACGTCCTACATCCATTCAGTGCATTGTGTAAGCCTTGTTTTGCTGTAGTCATTGGAACAGTGATGGGTACAATAATGGTCAAATTGCAAAAGCTGTGAGCTGTTGAATGATCCGATCGATAACCTGACTGAAAGCTGTGTGTGGGTGAGTTGTTACATTAGTGAACGCATCTTCATTGACACTGGCCTTCTAATAGAAATCATTGTCCTTGATTTCAGCTAATTGTTTTTCTATTTTATCTTCCTGACTAGGCTTATGAACTGTATATTCAGAATGGTCAGACTGCTTTGGTGCCTTGAATGGAGAGCATGTAGAGAGATGCTCATATGTGTACACCCCTGAGAATCAGATGCAGAGCGCGGCTGCTCACCTAAACTCCCAGGAGGCCTTGAGGCTATCTTTGCTGCAAGATTATTCAGCACCGTATTTAGAGAGCTGTTGATGAGGAGGAAATATGGCAGCTATGTAAAACCAAATCAAACTAAATTCTTAATGACTACAGAGGTGCTCACGAACCTTCCACATATTTATCTGTAGCCTTCAACTGTTTTTTAACTGTTTTACGGGTGTGCTCCCTTTCTAGCAACTCTAGCATGTGGTGGATACCTCTGCCACCACTCCAATGTCAGTATTTTATTAAATTTATATATTTATATTTATAACCCATAGTTTAATTTACTTACACTTGTGTTTTTTTCTTTTTTCAGTTTGAATCACCCGGACGGACCAGATTATTGCTGAGCCAAGGGGGAGCACTATTTAGTTTGTTTTGTTAAGTTAGTTTAGTTAATATTATTTCATTAACTTTTATTTTCTGTAGTATAATGATTTGTTTTTGTGTTGCTTTAAATAAGTTAGTAATTTTTTTTGTAAGTGTGTGTGTGTGTTCAGTTAGTTGGCTCCTGGGCTATTTAAGAAGACCTGTCCCCTGTCTGGTGGGGTTTTTTTGGTTGTGTTTAGTTGACTTTAAGTTCCCTCAGTTTGGGCCCAGTTTTTGTTGATGGTTTGCTTGTGTTAAATTACTTTTGACTTTATTAAATTTAAACTTCTTTTTATACCATGTCTCTTGTTTTCTCTGGTCCCTGACATAGCAACATATACATCATTTTCTTATCTGGAAGTGATTGTTATTCTTGACATGCTTCTTGGTTGGTACATTCTTTCTCAAACTTTTGCCAAAGATTACAGCAGTTTTATTGCTGTCTGACTCAAAACTATAATTTGTTCCCAATACGTTAGTCCTTAATATGCCCTAATACCCAAGAGTTAAACATAGCACACTTAGCTCATAACATGTTTTTTCACACACACATACACAAAATCTTCAGTGTGACTGTTTTGCTCCTAAAAATGTAGACGTCAGTGTAACAGTAATTGACGGCTTGATGAAACTTCACATACATGATGCAATCTTTTCCAAAAAAAAAAGTACTTTCCCAGATTTATTGACGTATTCTGTGATGAAATCAGGCTGTGTGAATGAAATGATAGATAATGGGTGTCAAGGCTTCTTAATTTGGCGTGGCAAAAATGGCAACCAATATAGAATGCTCATGTTTTCTGTGTATCCCACTACACAGTATATGCTGTGCAGAGTATATACTATGATGTGATAGAGAAAGACTGGAGTGGAGCTGGTGACACACAGGACTCAGTGAGAGGCTTGTAGCTCTGTGGGATGTCCCCATCCACTGTGCCTCCATAAATGTCAACAAGTCAACTATACGCACAAAGCTCTCCTCATATAAGCACCATCCATGTGGCTTCAGTGTCAAGTTTTTGTGCATTTCATTTGAATGACGCAAAGTTTTAAATGACTAGTCGTGTCATTGACTTTTTTGATAACATTCTTTAAATTTGGTGAAGGATTTGCAAGAAGCTGAATTGTTTTTTTGTTTTGTTCATGTAAAGGGTGCAATGCCTACTGGTTACTAAATGTTTCAATAAAGCCTTTTGCAGATATGGTAAAAACATCTGAACCATTTGAATGGCCAGACTTAAATGAAAACTTATGAACAATGACTTATGGGGTCCATGATGTAACTTGTGCTTAGCCAGGAAGTTAAAGTCAAAGCTCAGGGCTAAGTGTGTGAGGCCAGTTAAAGCGACAATATGCTAAATGCCAAAGAGCAATTAGTCTCCTGCTGCAGTCGCCACAGGATGTCCCACCAGCAGAGCCTTTATTCTAATCAAGCTCCTCCTCTGCCTGACATCCCAGAGGGGCAAGGCTGACACATCAAAACACTCAACATCACAATGTCGCCAACATATTGATATGGATGTCAAAGATAGTTTATATTTTATATTCTTTACGTACATTTTGTAGAATTTTCTAATAATTAATCAAGCTCTTCTATAACCAAAGTCAGTCTATGATTTTTATATAAACCATAAATAATTAAAGCCCGTTTGATTCCTGATTAGTCAGATCTACATTTTGTTGAGAATAACTTAGTCTGATTGGATCCCACCTCCAACATTTGGGTGGTGGATCTCTGATTGATGGCAAAACATCATTTATAAAACCATAAATGGAAATGAGTAATTAGCATTAATAAATAATAGATACATTTAAAGATTTATAGGCTTATATATGTAGGTGCTTCTAAGTCAACCTGAAGGTACTATTTCTCCTATACTAAAAGTGTTTTATTAAAAAAATTAAAAGAGCACAGTCTGTTAATACAGTAGACTAACTGGATTAACAAGCTGCATTAGAATTTGTGCGTAAACCTTGGTTAAATGTCCCCACAATGGCACTGACACACAAAGAGACAAAAACATATTTAAAGCTGTATCAAAGTGCTATAATTGGAGGAGGTGTTAATGAACAGCCTGCTTGTTAGTGCATGTCACAATGAACCCGAAGCACCAAGGACAATCAGAGAGGAACAGTCCCCACACGGCATCTGCAACAAGTGTTGAGTTTCTATAGCAACTCCGACCTGTGTGTGCACTTTACTATAAACAAATACCATTAATGAACATACACTTTCCTTCTGAATGAAGGACTCAGCTCACACTAAGGGAAACAAAGCTACAATGGCGTCAAGCCTTAAGATATGCTCACAAAGAAATGAACACATAGTATTGCACTGTATTTACAAGATCAGAACTAAATTTGGACCTGGAGAGGATTTTGTTGGTTTCCAACTGTAATGAGATCATATTTAAATTTAATTTGTCAAAGAAGAAATTTCTTCACTCGCCATACTTGGTGAGCTGCTTCTGTGGTCACAAGAGCCATGACTGACACCATTTTAGTAATTCATAAGCAAGCTCAGAGAAGTGTCTTGCCCAAGGACTGTCTGGCCTATGATGTGAATATGCACTGGACCCGCCTTGGATCACTACTTTCCAACCTTTATCCTTGAGACGAGCTGCTTGGAATGGGGTCAACCTACTTTCGATAGATTGATGTGTCAGTGCTTTCATATGTTGAAATGACTTAATTATGACATCAGGAGGGGGTATTATACAAAGTGCTTTCTACCATATTATAACATAGCTCCTTCATCAAAAACAAGCTTGAAGTGGTTTTATATGTCATTCTTGCAATGTCCCAAACCCACTATTTGAACACTTCTTACAGTTAGGCTTACAAGCCCATGCATCTTGTACAAGGTTCAGCCCACAGGAAGTTCGCATTCTGGCACGTCCAAATTTCATAATACAAGAGAAGGATACAAAACAATACACCTCAACTTACAGCAAGCATGTCCAAATGATGGCCCGGGGGCCAAATGTGGCCCTCAGATCAATTGTTTTGGCCCTCAGGCTTCCAGGTGAATTGGCCCATACTACCACAAGTAGTAATTTTTACTGCATGTTTTTGAAATCTACCTTCATCAAGCAAATTTTGTGTGTCCTTTTGAGGGTCTAAGCATGAACAAAGGTCTGGAGGGTCATTCAAACTTTTATAAATGCACTTATTTTAATTACTCACTGTTTTGACCACCAGTGGCCCTCGATTGGCCCTCACACTGGTTTGTGTTTTGATATGCGGCCCTTGATAAAAAAAAAAGTTTGGACAAACCTGACTTACTGTTTGCATATTATTTCCATCTGTATCCTATGATGGGTACAACTTAGTGAAAAAAAAACGAAAGTAAAACTAATTTGACATTTCAATACATTGTTTTCGGCAAATATGAATTTCCAAACAATAAACGTTACCATTGTGATGTAACACTGAAACATTGTGATGTAACACTGTGATGCTTTCACCTCCCTCTGGGGGGTAAAGAGGATTTACCATGTAAAGAGACTAAATATATTAAACAATCATTACTTGATAATCTGAAAATTATCCTATCAAATACAACAGTGTGACTAATCCCCTCCCCTTAGGCTGACCAAAGAACAGGGAGCTAACCTCAGACTGAATGAGTGAAGCCTTTTAGAGCCTCCTTGTAGCGGCTTTGAAGCTTCGTAGCTGGAGTGGGTCCACATTACATAATTCATGAGAGGGGCTGCCTATCGATCTGCCTGCTGTTTAATCTCAGTGGTCTACACTGCGTACTCCTGCGTCAAAGTTAGCGTCACTCCACCTTGAACTTTGACATTCAGACGCGGTCTCCCTCCACCTGTTGTCATTATGAGAAAACTAAGGCCTGAACAATCCACAATTATTGTAATAAGGCAGCATAATCATAACATGCAATAACATATAACATTGCCAAATATAAAAAAGAGCCAAAGTGTAAGAGAATTTTCTTTGAGTAAAGTCTGCCATTTTCTGCAAGGGTGGTTTTCCACATAGAGACAGCAGAGACTGTACACTGTACATTTAACCATCCTTACATCCTTACAAAGACATTTCATATAGTAAAAAGTTGACTTAGCTTTACTTTAACTCAGAATGGTATTTCATCATTGCTTTCCTTATATTTCCTTTTGTATTTTGCATCAGAAAATATGAGTAGATGTCAGTGCAATTATTAGAGTTTACCATGATGTAAACAGGGAAATACCATTGGATGGGAAGATAAAAGTGCAAATACCTCATATTGTCATAGTTTGTATGGAATCACTGGAATCACATCATTGGAATCACTGAACGGGAACACAAGGAGGACTCCACTCACAGACACTAGCCTTGTCGAAGAATTTTTCTGGACTCTGAAAACCAATGGACATCTAAGGCGCAACAAGATGTAAAAGATTTAGAACATTCATTAGTTTTACCTTTGATGTGTATTTTTATAGGAGGATGCAGTAAAAACCAGAATCTATATATAATATTAAGTGTCATGAGTTTAGTACTGAGTTACAAGAAATGGTTCTTGAACTATCAAATGATTCAGAACTTGCATCAAATCCCCAATTATAACTCATAACTAGCTCTCAACTAGCTCTGATCTTGAAACCCTATCGTTTTTGCCACATGCACCAATCAGATCAGGAGCGGTCAGAGCGGCATCATTGGTCGGCCGCCCACAGCTCGGCTAATTGGCAGAGACCTTGAATATTTCATGTCAGACATGAGTTGTAGAATGAAAAAAGTGTGGGATTATAACAACCATTGTCTCTATGGGGCACTTTGTGGAGTTGGAAGCCGGTAATCACAAGGCTAACAATATTGACCAGTCGATCAGAAGCTTGATGTAGTGGTCAGTGTCTAAGCGTTGCAGGAAGTAGGCGATATTATTGATTGTTGTCAGACTACACCAGGGAGGCCAAGCAGACTAATCACAGTGTTTATCTGTTGAGACAGTGGAAATCACTTAGTGAATACAAAGTGTCACTGAACCACACTGACCTACATTAATAAGCCAGGCAGTGTGAAGAAGTCTTCTTCGGCTGATCCATTTGCATCACTATTGAAAGATTTCTTTTATTGTGTTATATGGTCCATCCATCCATCCATCTTCTCCCGCTTAATCCAGCTGGGTCGCGGGGGCAGTTTGCTGCCCAATTCTCATAGCACCTGACCCCCCCTATGAACCCCTCTGCAGGTGGTGAGCCCACAGGAGGGTGGACGTCATGGTCCTTGATGTTAGTTCATAGGGGTGCGGGCATGTTTTGGGTTGGAGGAAACCCATCCAGACACAGGGAGAACATGCAAACTCCACACAGAAAGGCCCGGGCGACCCGGGGATCGAACCCGCAACCTTCTTGCTTCTTGCTTCGAGTGTTGCCACTCAGCCACCGTGCCGCCCTATATGGTGTTGTAAGAGTGTTCAAAATGACGGAAAATTAATTACATTTTCCTTGTGTGAGTTTATGTTTAACAAATATCTTTGATGGCATTGGGAATCTTAATGTTTAGCTTTATATTTTATTTATTGAAGGTGGATAAACCAAGTGTACCCAGTTTCCTGCCTCTGCCCTCCACACCTCTTCCCAAGGACAATTAGTCACCCTATTTAAACCTCTTACAGCTCACTACTTTCCAGCTTCTCTATCCACCAGTACATGCTTTAAATAGAGATAGACAAGTTGGCCGATATATCAGACCAATATATATTTTATATTTTAGGATATTGGCTATTGGCCACAAATATCCAACACGGCTGATTTTAACCAGCTGCCTAAAAATGTGTATAAAGCATATTTCACTTCATTTGAACACTTCATTTGAAGAGGATGCTGCACAAAATGGGACTAGACTGCTCTCAGTTTGTGGTAAAACAGGGTGTTAGATGAGTTTGAGTCATTAAAATTCTATATTTTGGGAAATAAAGAGAGCAGAGCTTATCTGCCATCGGTTTCTAACGATTCTAAAAAATTGGTATCAGGCATCAGCCATGAAAAAACACATATTGGTCAGACTTAATCCACTACGTGCATTTAATAATGTAAAGAGGATTTGTATTCAGTATTGTAGGTTTCTGCTTTAATAACACAAAGCACTCTACTTTTATTTACTTATTTGGGTTTTACTATATCACCCCTAAAGTCATTCCCAGACTACATTTGACAGCTGTTGTTGTTGTGTTACCGGTATATACATCAACATTACATTGAAACCCTGCAATATTTCATCTTAAACTTGACTTTCATTAATTAATTTAGTTTAGGTAATTACTTTTTACCACTATAAACAATAGCTTGCATGCCAAATGTAGCTTAATACAGTGTATTGATTTACAATAAAGCAGAGACTATACTGTATGTAAAATTTAAATGGCATAAGAAATTAAAAGCTGTCTGGTCATCTTGACAGATAACAAATCATTCAACATCTGTATGCAACAATTCGTTTTCACTTTATACCACCAGAGAACCAGTAAATAATTTCTTTGAGTTCTGCTATTTTACTAACTAGGTAGAATTCAACTTCATATTAATTTACATAATGTATTTTGTAATCTGGCTCCACTAAGACATTCAGAGGTCTATGGACTAGTTAACATATCTTTGTGAAAATAGTGCAGTGTTGAGGCTCTGTATTAGTGTCAATCAAACTCTGTTAAAAGTCACTTTTTATAAATCTGATCTAAACCCGCAAAACAAAATGAGTCCAAATATAGTTCTGGACCAAAATAAATATCTGAGGTTGCCCTGTCAGTTTTGCCTGTGGTATTTCAAACAGATGAAAGAGCTGTACGGGAGAAATGTCAATGTTTACTGAATATTTCATCTCTGTACGTGACCACCTAGTAGCCATGTAGTGGGCTAACTTCTCTCAGAGGTAAAACATACAAACAAATGAGCAAACTGATTTCCATTTCAAAAGCCATCATAGATTTGTGGCATCGAAACCTGTAGGATTTCAAATGATAATAGCAAAATGGCCCATCCTTTAGGTGCAGAAGTAGACATGAACCTTAACTCTTCCAAAAAGATGTCATAAATTGTACATGTTCAATTCTATTCTTTCATTTCCCCCCTTTTAAAAAAATATGTAGTATATTTGAATGAGGTGAAATACATGCTTTGATAGATAGTTCGACTACAGACTATTTTATATGAGGCACTATGGGCCAAGATGCATTAAAATGATCTTATTGACTTGTCTGGTCATTTAGGGTGAGTGATGCCTGGCTGCTGTCAGAATCTAGTGCTTTTTTTTCCTCTACTCACTCAATGAGCTAAGAATATCCAAGAGCAGTGACTTAGTATTCTAGTGTGAGGCTGAAGTTTACAAGTATGAAGTTATGTCATTTTTTCTCACTATGAGTAGATAGGATAGACAAGAGTAAAATAGACAAAATATATAATGTTTAAAGGTGAAAAGTGCAGTATAGCTAATGTGAAATAAAGAAACCATAGGATGCTACTGTATAGAGTATCTTTTCTTATCTTAATCTTACCTTTTATTGATTGCACTGCCTCATTACATAGCCAAGAATATGATACAAGCATCCCTTAAAGGAATTTCAAGACAGAGAGAACAAAATAATCTGTAGGATGTCAAGATTATTCAGTACAAAAATGTATAGAGTTCTATTTTCATATAGTTTGAATGGGACGACCCACATTAATAAATAGTCAGTACTGTAAATATACCATATTTAGCTCAGAGCTATATTGTTTCCATCTGTATCCTATGATGGGTAAAAATAGATGCAATGAACAATGTACAGAACATACAACAGTACAAAATAAGGTCAGTACATGACAGAACAGTACAATTATCAGTAATAATGACATAATACAGTACAAACAAACACATACATCAAATCCATGCGTCAAAATGTAAACTTAAAAACTGTGTATGTCTCCTTAAATTCACTTTTTCATTCAGACAGATTTGTTTCTTAAAGCTTGTCACTATTGGTAAGTTGGTAAATTCTGTTTTATTTTATTCACCCATGTCTGAGTAATCCTGCAATATTAGGTCATATATCTCCAAAGCTCAAAATGCCCTGTTCCAACTTGTGATGTCATGTAGTGGTAGTTTTCAAGTTAAGAGCTACCTTTTACCTTTAGGTTAGTAGAAATGGGCAATTCCAGAGCTGAAATTATCCAAATGATTTAAGCAAAGATATATGGACTTTAAAAACACAGGTGGAACAGAGTGTTTTCTGTTTGAGAGAATAACACAGCCCAAATATGCAGGGTTTATGTGTTAAACATGTGTAAAGGAAACAAAACACAACTCCACATATGCTTTTGATGAGGAAACATTATACCATAGATGAGAAAATAGCATAATATGGGCCCTTTAAGACTAATGACAAGAATTGTGACATTTAAGCAAAACTACAGAACTACACATATTTTTGTTTATCGGCGGGAGTTCACATGAATCCAATATGTAGTGACTTGTTTGGTGAAGTTGTCTCCTTCTCAACCAAGAAGCGATATCAAAAGAATTTTAATTAGCCGAAACTAAAAAAATGGTTTGATCATAGAAACCCCCATAATTAGTAGCTGTATTTAAAAGCAGTTGTATGTGAGTGTGCAGCGGGTTCTCCCACAGACAGAGCTGCGAGTGAGTGAGTGAATCTCCCTGCTGTAAGGTCACTTTGCTCTGTGACAGCCTGTGCACAGACTAGAGCTGGCCTTCTTATCCTTTGGCCCCTCATGTCTTTGGCTCCAGCTAAACGTCACTAATCAATGACAGGCCTGACACTGCAGACACACACCAGCAAACAGCACGTCAAGGACACCAAAGTTACATTTAGGTCATGAAGAACAAACCTAAAAAAGCTTTTAAACTTTAAGGGGAGACATATTATGCTTTTTGTGGTGTATGAAAGTAAAGTAGTAAATTGCAATATTGATCTAAAATGACAAAATAATAGAAATTGCTCAAAACTGAGAAGCCCCGCCTCTTCATAGTGGCACTTCGCAGACCTGTTGGCAGGGATGGGGGTAGATGAAAACAATGGAGTGTTACTCAAACATGCATGAATCAATCAATATGTAACTTATACTGCACTTATTCTGATATAATATCTGACTGCATATCTGTTTATCACACCAAACATGCATGAACTAAAAAAAAGAAAAAAAATCTAATTCAAATTTTTGCATCCCAAAAAAATCTATCTAAAAGAAAAATCTAGGAGAAATACACAAACCACAAAAGTTGACAGATATGTAGGCCTATGTAAACAATTGCTGCAAATACCCTAACAACACTGATTAGTATTATCATAAGCAAGCAGCCCTAACTGTAATTAACAAGAACATCTATTCAGCATAATGGATTAAAGTAAAAAATAAAATGAAAATACATTTGAAAGGCCAATTCCATTCAATATATTCTAAGTACAAGTACAGGGTAAGATGCCCCTTGCACATATGGCAGCCCATGACCCCATGGGAATAGGCATGTCCTCTTGAGCTGTACTCCAGAGCGCTGTAGCAGTGGGACCTCCTTGTCAGACATCTTCACAATAACAGTCGAGCCATTCACCAAGAAGTACATGCCATACCTCTCCACACCTTTCCACGGTGCTCCTCATACACAGCCCAGCTCAAATATAATCCCACAGTTAGCATGTGTGTGCATACCACTCACCAGCACCACTCTCATTGTTCACATGGGCCTCTCCAAGAAAAAGCAATTTACTTTGTCATGATAAGAACTAAAAGAACAAGGAGGAAGATGGTGTAATATTAATAAAAGGAGCTGGTGCATTTTCTCATTCAATAATTGTGTGCAAATACTAGTGAAAATAAATGTGGCATAATTAAATAATTGCCTGTAAATTCTCTTCCCGCTGAGAAGGGCCTGCTAGTTGAGCAGCTCCTCTAGAGAACTACTTCTAAACTTAATAGGTCCAGATAACAAGGTCCAAGCCCAGAGCTCAAAGAGGTGCATCTGAAGTTCCAAACCACTGAAGTCAAGTTACAGAAGCAGGTCCAGGCATCTGGGGATGTGAGCTATCTGTACACATTACACACATCCACACAGCCATAACAGACTAAGCCAACCCGAGACAAGGTTAACCTCTGCTAATTGTTGCAAGGATAAAAAAGAAAATGGAACACCAGGACATGACTATACAAGACCCTACAGAGAAATACATACAGGTGTACCAGTGAATGTGAAAGTGGACGTGCCACAGACTATATAAAGTGGAGTAAAGGAGTATGGCGTCACCCATAGCATTCGGCTCCAGTCAAATGAAGCTCATAATGTGGCAAATTTGGAGCCAGGTTAGGAATTAATTTACATACAATAGCGAAATAAAAAACACCAAGATCATGTAGAGAAGGTTAATACAAATCATTGTAAAACAAAAATGATGAGGCTCAATGCAGCTCCTTTGTCATCTTCTGTAATTCTAAGTGTCTAAGTGTCTCCTCATGTGTCCCCTCTTAAAACACTGACAGCTGGTTTTGTGTTCAAGAGGTTTAGCAGCACTTAATATGTTAAGAGCAGCCCCACTTTAAACCATTATCCCATTCTATCACTGACTTCCTGACTGTTCTTTTGCCACTGCTTAGTGAGTTAAAACGTTTGTGACAAAAGCTTTGTAAATTATGTTAAATTTAGGGTGATAATGAAAGGCTCTGGTACATTTAAAAGAGGAATTACTGTGTTCAAATAGACGTCTATGGAACAGTTTGTCTTATTGACTGGAATACTTACAAGTCAGAAGCTTCATAATTGTTGGCCCAGTGTTATATTGGTTAATTATGGTCTGGCAAGTATAAGCCTCTGCCATCTGTAGACTGGTATCCAAGACTGTTGTACCAAATGTAAAAAGTTAATCATTTAGACTTAAATGTTACAATATTTCAAATGATACAGATTATGAGTATATTTTTATAGAGGTGTAATCTTTTGCTAAATTCCAGCTTTGTGGTAATTTGTTTATTTGTTTATTTAAGGATCCCCATTAGTCTCTGCAGAAGCAGAGACTAATGGGGGGTCCAATCTCAATCTGGTAATCTATGGTGATGATTAGAACTTTAACAATGCACTAATATTTTAATGAAGTGGCACTTTCTACATCACAATAATAATGTGGTAATCCGTTATCATGCTATGATTGTGCTGTGAAGTGATTTCGAAGGGTATTCCTAGATATTGGTATTGGGCCAATGGCAAATAGGCAAAAATATGTATATTTTATGTTTATAAAAATATGCAAAGAATAATTTTATATTTAAACACTACAGGCTACATTTTTTTCATTTTTCAAGTAAATGTGCGAACCTTGTTATAAACTATCAATTTATGGGCTTCATGGAGTTTAAAATACTGGAATTGGCAAATATTGGTTAACAGCAATAGCAGCAACACAAGTATCAGGATAAAAAATAATAATAATAAAATATAGCAGCAAGTGGCAAAGGTTCCGGGTTTGATTTTTCCCTATGTCCGAGCACCTTCTTGCAGTGAAGCGTGAATGCTAGGAGCCAGACAGCCATATGCCGCCTCTTGTAAATGTGGAGCTATAGCTGTAGGTCTGTGTGCACTTTCACAGCATCTGCTCTGTGTCTACTGCATTATGGGCTGATGAATAAACAAAGGCAGCAGATTTATTTGGAACATGTAATGTACATGATCTGGCAACCCCCCAGATGCTTGTTATCATCTGTCAGCAGAGGAACCTGCCATTTTTGTGTCAATACTTCTACCAAGCTCTGACCAGTATGCTAGCTTCCTTCTTACGTTTAAATTAAATACATGCACTATGAACTCTCAGCTTCAATACTAACGTCACTAACTTATTTTTGCTGGGAGATTAGAAATTAGTGGTAGTTGCATTGAAAATGTTAATTGATTTTACATTTAGCAGCAGTGCAAATAATATATAAACTGTACAATCCTAAATTATTATGCAAGTAAATAAAGCTTGCTACTATATAGTAACTAAAGTAATACAGTAACTAAAGATTTGTTCCATGAATTCAATAATGATGTCTATGGAAGAACTGAATCTATAGGCTATAATTATAGATGGAGAATGACTGAGATTACAGGTTACATAAATACTGTATGAATGCTTCATTATTGTTATTCTCAGGGTCGTCATAAAACTATTGTTTGAGCACTTGAACTGGCACTGGTCAGCAGTTTAGATGAGTGTGAGTAGAAAGAGCAAATATGTCTATTAATGCTATAATGAATAGATCTATGAGTCCTTTGTGTGGCATTTCAGTCATAAAGGTATTTGATGATCCTCATATAGCTCAAGTGCCAGTCATACTGTGATTCTCTTCATTAAAGGAAGGAGGCTATTTTAGATTCTTAGATTAGATAGTTCATTGTATGTTCAAAAAGATCAACCCTGGAAAAGGTTACAAAAGGGTGTCAAAGCTTTGCTGACATGCTAGAGAATCTATAGAATACTCTCTATTTCATTTACTTAAATGTCAAAGTTTAACTGTGATCCAACATTTACGTGTGGATCTGCTAATGTTCAGGTGTCCTGGAACACATAGAAAACATGGAAGATAATTTGCCCATTTTCCAGACATGGAAAATTTATGGACATGAGAACATAAAAACAACATGATTTCTCAGCCCACCGTTTTGCTGCACATACACATTGCATACACAAGTATTGTATGATTAAATCAAAGCAAGTATGTGAGTGTTTTAATACAAAACATTGCAATTATAGTGTTTGCGAGAGTAGTAGAAAAAAAATAGAAAAAAGATTTACCCATTAATTTAACAATTTAGGTGTATGTTAATTTAAAGAATAGAATTATTTGCGAATGTGTTTGCCTTAGTGTATATAATAGATTTATATGCATTGTGGACTTGAAAAGAATAGCCATAGAATACATCTTAATGAGAAAAAAAATCATGAAAAAGGGGGTAATGCATTTGTAGACGCTGTGGTTACATTATCTAAATGTCCTGGAAATGTTTAAAATTATTTTAAACAAAGGGTGGCAAGTGGAAACCCAACCAAGATAGCTGCACTGTACTTGCCCTGGTATGTTCTTCAGAGGCCATAGTTGTCCTGATGTGACACCTGCCCTACCTATTTATCATTGTTAATTAAGGCCAGAAACTACATTAGATTATGAGTTTAAGCTACTAACAAATTAAAATGTACTCAATGATGTGACAGTTTCAGTGGATGTGTAAACCAATTTGATCAGAATACTAATTATAGTCACATTTCCACTGTCGATTCATTAACCATTTTTGTTCCCTTCACACAAACATCTAATGAGGCCTGTCATGATGGAGACAAGAGGAAGCAGAGGACGTACTGGCGCTAGTGCTCTAATTACATCCCAAGTGTCTTGACTACATTACCCAGGTATCCTCTGCATTGACAGGTGAGTGTGTGAATGGAGTAAGGCTATTAATAATAATAATAATAAAAAAAAAGACAACCCAAGTGAATCAAGTCAAATGCTAACCATTAGGGAAAAGCCTGAATGATCCATTCCAGCTTTTCAAATAAGTCCACAGAGTATGTTTACATGCAGACTCAAGTAGAAATTTGTGATAAAACCTTCACTGATGACCCAAATTTGTATCTTTGCAACAGGGATGTCAATTTAGTTATTTCAAAATTGTGATTTTTCATATCACATAAGATCACATTATAAACATAAGAACTAAACAATAATAACTGTTACAATTTTAGAAAAAAAATAAATGAATTACATAGTTAAAAGTTCAGATATGGGTCAAAAATTGATTAAAGTTTAGATTAAGGTTAGGCAAGTACTAACTAGGGTTATGGTTAAGATCAGTCTCTAGGAAATGAATGTAAGTCAATGTAATGTCCCCAAAAAACATGGAAATCCAGCAACTCCCTGTTCCTTGTCTGAAGCCTCACTTGCTGCCAAGGTCTCTCAGAAAATGAGCATTGGTGTGTGTGCTTGCGTGTGTTCATGCGTGTGTGTGGTGGATGGATCACAGAGCTGTCGGAAAATCTCCATAGTCCCTGATGATGCTGATGAGGGGAATGTCATCTTATCAATCAGTCATGCTCCACACAAAAGGGCTCAAGTGCGTTTCTCACATGCATCTGGAATGTGAAATGCGTTCAGTTTGCTCAGTTTGCTCTCAAAAGTGTATTGTTTACAGAAGGTGGGAAAAGTGGACACAAGGGCAGGACCGCAGGTACAGAGCTGGAGATGGTGAGCCTCTCTTTGGGGGAGAAAACACAGACAGGGTCACAAATGGTGCATCACTGGGGTAGGATTCATCTAATATGAAAACATATTTTTTAAAACGCAAAAGAGGTGAGGGCATCATAGCACACCTTAACATTAGCATTCAATTTGTCCTTTTAAATGTTAAAACTAGAGGCTAGGTATTGTAATAAAGGTTTGAAAGTTCTAAAATTAAACTCACAAACTTTTGTTTTGAATTCAACTTAAGTTATGCATAGTTCTGATTATTCATAAACATTACAGATCATTGACAGTGAATATGAAGAACTGTCTGCATACTGTAAAATCTGTTTTTCTTTTAGCTCAATAAGTTTTGAGCATTGGTGAATACAGCTCATTGTTGTGATCAACAGCACATTTCATGCATTATTCATGTTTTTCAGACACACCAAAAAGAAAGTACACTTTAGTCCCTCTTCAGTGTAATGTTTGAATGGCCCAATACAATCGCATAATCAAAGTGAGAAGACTCAGCTCTCTCAAACACATGACCCAATTTGATATTGATGGAAAGTGAAGCATTTAATTTAGATATTGTTAGTGACTTCAGTCAGAGCTAATGAATCACAGCATCATGTCACATTCACTGCTCTTTGTAATGGAGAATCAATGTGCTGCCTCTCCCTGGAAAGAGCTGGCCAGGCTTTGCGTAAACACTGAGAGGTGCTGCCACTCCCACTCCTCGTCATCTGTTACCTACTACATCCATTTACACCTCACCCGGGTATGGCTGGCAGACCAGCTCAATGTATTACCTATAAATTACTCTATTAAATCACTATGTTGTCTTTGCATAACCTACAGTGTTTTGTCATGTCTTCCTATATTTATGCAGCACAACATATCATCTCAGACCATCATTAAAACGTGTGATTGCTCAACAAAGACGTGATGGAAGAGCCTGTATAGACAGTGTACTGTGCCCTGTGCTTCAACCTTCACCTGGAGCTCCACAGCAGATGTTCAGATGGATTCACACTCACAGCTGGTCACTGGATTCTCATACACCTCCAGGAAAAATAACCGCGCTCCCTCACTGTGACACTGTCTGCCAATGAACCCTCTGCCACTGAACGCAATGTGCCCAAGTTTTATATGAGACTGAAAGCATGCTTCTACTCTATTCATCCTTTTCAATAAGAATACAAATGACTCAATATTCATGGAGGGTTTGGGAAAAATGACTGTACACATATTTGCCTAATTTTTCAATATCTTTGCTAATGACTATAAACAACTGTAGTGGCATTTCTATTAAGCCTGTTCTATTAGCTGATGAGGGGATTGTTCCATAACCCTTAAGAGGCGCTGGTCGGACTTTCATTAGTGCAATCATTCAAACAGAAAATGGACTGGGGTCAGCAGAGCCCAGAGATAGTTCAGAGTGAGCACGGATTCATTTCAGGGCAGGATATGAGCCTCTATTTAACCAAGGGCTGGAACGTAACAAAAGCTCCTTGTCTGATTTCTTAAAGATACACAAAAATATAGGTGTGGGAATGTCGTTTAAATGATTATCTAGTGATGTTTTGTCTTTAAAATAGTCTTTTGTCCCAAATTAATATATTAAAATAATAATACAAACCACTATGTTTTTTTTTTTCTGGTTTAAAGCAACACAGCTTCATTCTACTCTCTTTTCTGATTAAATGTTCCTATATATCAGGTTTTACACTTATATAAATAACACTTTAACAACATTGCTCTACACTTGATATGATTTGTTCACTAGTGAAGTGCCGAAGCATCCTCACTGACAAATAGTGGAGGACATAGTGTAGAGGGGTAATAGAGGAGTCTGGTTTTATGACACTCACAGGCTCTGTTAGCTACAGTACATGCTGCAGTGGCATGCTGGGTCTGCCTACACCTGAGTCTGTGATGTGTATGACAGGAGGGGTATCGTCTGCTATGATCGCTCCCCTCCCCCACTGCTCTACATCCTGACACCTGCTGAGACAACAAAGGTCAATCCAGGTAACATCACGACAAACAAACAAGTATAGGAGCCAAGTCCTGCCTGCAGCACTTTTCACTTCCAGGTTCCAATTACAGACAGGACACGTGGCCATTTTACATCTGGGCCGCGCCTCAATTCCCTTTCCTCGCTTCCTTCTCCTTGATTCCTCTCCTCGATCTTCCATTTTTCAGCTTCCAATCAAATGTGTCATATTAAGTGGTGTCCTAAAGAAAACAAGGGGAGGAAAGAGTAAACATGAGGGAGGCTTCAAGAGGCAGACATCAGATAAAATAATCAAACTTTTTTGGTCTCAGTGAGGAGTTTATATATTCTCGCCTTGCTGTGTCTCCTCTGTGGGTGGGACTTCCTTATCCATTTCCTGCAAAATTGAGGAAAGGAATCGAGAAGAAGGAAGCGAGGAAAGAGAAATGAGACCGGAGATACCGTGCCGGAATGTGAGGACCGGGTTGTGACGAACATAGTTTTGCGAGGATTCACGTGTTTCGGAGGGACGTATTCAAGGCGCGGGGCAACTGTTGTCAAGGCTGCCTTAACTATAAAGCGCTGCGGGAAACACTGCTCACTATATACCTCCCTACAGTGGCTGGACTTCTTCATAAAACACAGGGCCATGTCCACCAAGATGAATCTTCTTCAGGTTCAAACATCATTTTCTCTTCTTCCTCCTCCTTCAGTAGTTCATAAAGTACAATTTCTGCCATTGTCGCGATAATGTTAACAAAGCTGTGCTGCCGCTGTAACAGCAGAGTGAGGGGGCGGGGCAGAGTGAGGGGGCGGGGCAGAGTGAGGGGGCGGGGCAGAGTGAGGGGGCATGGCAGGGTGAGGGGGCGGGGCAGAGTGAGGGGGCGGGGCAGGGTGAGGGGGCGGGGCAGAGTAAGGGGGCGGGGCAGTTCGGCAGCAGAACATCTTATGAAGTATGAAATGTCAGAGTCCAAACGAACTTTGTTCTTGGTCTTATCACCTCAAGAACAAGAACAAAGTTCTCATGTCTTATGGAGTATGAATAGGTCTTTACAGTCCATCCATGAATAATACCAAAAAACAGTACTATTCTAGGTCTAGAATCATATTACACAATTTCTATAGTAGTTTTAGATAAGGAGTAACGCAAAGGAAGACAGATATATAGATAAAACTGAACATTTTAACTGCAGAAGAATCCATGTATCACAATGAGTTTGCATCCCACCAGTAGTACATGCACCACAGTTTTAGTGCAACTCAATTAGAACATTGTATATTGATGACAATAAATTATTTTAAAAGGCTGCACACTCATTTGCAGTTATTTTTACAACATACAACATAAATCTTGAGAACTGCTGTAAATAAAGCTCACTTTTCACAAGTTAGACAGAGGGCAGGAGTTTTTCCATTTATAATCATACAACATAAAATTGTCTGACTATTGTAATTTTTATATAATCACATGGTCATATAGCACAATTCTAAAAGCACAAATGAGCAATTTACCATTGAACCATATAAGGCTCCACACATTCTCCAAACAAACAAACAAACAAACAAACAAACAAAGCCTAGATAAGAAGACAACAAGCGTCCTTCAATCACAGCTCTTTGAATGCAACTTCATATGCTGTGGATTCACCGCTAGTTCTCGAGGGTCTGTTTGCCAGAAGAAAAGCAAACATAAACCAAGGACATCCATGAGAGCTTTTTCCCTACATAAATGCCTCTATGTATGTACTTTTGATTTCATTTCAGTATTTAAGAGACATAACAGTTTCTGGGTCCAACAGTGTTCTAAAGGTCTCTTCCTAATTTAGTCAGAAAGAGGACGCATGCATGGGAAGGATAGAACAAACTTTTATACAGTAGTGCCATAGTAATCAGTAGGGATGCACCAATCCAGGTTTTTCAGTTCAGATACCGATATCAATACTAAGTATCTACAGATATCCAATATTAACCATTACCTGCGGTGTAGGAATTTATTTTTTCTCTCTCAAAATACAGTTAATTTATCATAAGATTTATCTAATTTTGTAACTGTTATATATCCTGCAAGTATGAATAGCTTTGTATGAATTAAAGTTCAAACAGTAAAGAGTCCAACCAAGATATTGACTGAACTGTTATCATAGAAACGATATTGCATATTTTCCCAGATCGGCACAGATTTTCAATGCCAGGTATCGATACATCACTAGTAATCTGCCCATAATATGCTAATATGCTAATGAATGAAGGATTAAGTTACTCAAAACATGCACAGGATTAAGTTACTCAAGAGAAATAAGAAATGAGAAAAGAGTAGTCCAATATGAGGTTTGGGCACAGTAAATGAAAGAAAATATAAAGTAAGAAAAAAACAACATATAAAGATAATTATTATACCATTCACATTACATATTACAAAATCCGTTTTATACGTTTTATTAGTGAAAGATATACTATGCACCTATTCCTAACAACTGTAAAATAAATGTACCGCCCTTCCACCCTCTTGGCCTTACTTCTCGGTCGTGTATTTGAAAGTGTTGTTCCTAGTGGCTAACAGTTTGATGTATGGTGTCCTGGGACTCCCTTATCAGCTTGTCATAGTTTGTTACGGCTGCGAGGCTTAATGCTGGGAGAGTGGAAATCACACCAGATGGAAGGGCCTGCTCCCATCACAGTGCTGAACTCCTCACCTCATCACACTGACAAGAATGTGGAAACTACCATAACATAGCTTTAAACAGTCAAGCTATATTAAGAGATTCTTTTCACGTATTTGCATTCATAATATTTTTTAGATATTATAGCAGTGTTTTTCTTTTTTTCTAGGCTGTCCCAGTCTCTGTGTACTTAACTCCATCACATGTATCTTTTTAAAAAAGACTTATGAGATGCTAGGCTAAGTTTACATAATCATCATTAGATACCATAAATTCTATTACAGATACATATATTTGGTATTTATTTCAACAAAAGTAAAAAGCAAATTTGTGAGCAGACATAATTATAAATTTAAAAATTATGAAAATCAAAATGTCTCGGTTATTGGCAATAACAGCAAGACAAAATAAACCATCCCTTAAATCCATATGCTGATCTCAAACTAAGCAGCTATTTTCCTGGGGCTAAAAATAAACTTGTGCTGATTTTATTATTGAAGCAATGTATAATTTTGTTCATTGTTCAGATCATTGTTCTCGTACTCCTGATTAGGCGAGATTACAAGAGTCTTTCTCCGCTCTTATGCTCAGTCCCATTGTTCATTAAATCATCTGAAGATGGACACCAATCTTGGAATAGCTCTGCCTCATTGGTGACACACACTTAGATACAGCATTAAAGTTTGATTTTATACAGTAAGGATCTAGGGGACTTTGGTTAAAGCGCCTGTACCGATTTTCCCATGTATTTGTGCAAAATTTTTGAAAGCGCTTAAGGTGTAAAATTAATGCTCAATTCAGTCAATTCAACAGGATATGACTACTTTACAACAGCAATTTCTACTTCAACTACTACTGCAAAAAAGTTTCTAATACAGTATATCCAATGACATTTAAGTTTGTCTAAATGAATTGAGTAACTGAATCCATTTGTAACTACTTAACTGGTGCATGTAGCTTTTTAGGCAGGTACCCTAGACTTCAGTCCCAATAGCCAACAAATCAGCAACCTATATTTCCTAATAAAAAATATGCAATGCCTGAAAGGACCCATATAACACTATTTTCTGATCTATGTTATAATGTTTCTGCATCACAAACATACCTGAGTTGTCTTCACACATAAATAAATATAAAACCATGTAGGGATAATGGTTGTGTAATTTATATAAATAAATAGGATGCTTGGTTTACATAAGGTAAATGAGGCATAACTCTGGACCACTGCAAACATCTTAAAGTGAACTTGTTTCAGTTTTTCACATTTTTTTTTAGAAATCAGGTAGACTATGGCACCTTTAAATAATGGTTAAAAAAACAGACAATATGGTGTGGGGGACTATATAACTGTTCCCATTTAAGATTTAATATAGCTGCAAACACAAGTGCAAACAGTGAATAAAGATCTGTATCTTTATTGGGGTTTATTGCCAAATAAACAGATTTATTAGCTGCTGTTTCATCTCCTCTAATCCTTACCACTCGATTGTTGCCAGTCAAAATGTAATTATTTTGTCAGGGTTATGGGCCTGTCATGGCAGAGTATTTTAATAAAGCTCCAACACTAGATAAAAGCCCAGACTAATTGTCAGTGAGCATGTGATAACACTGTTGTATTTATTTCTTCCTTAATTAAGTGTAAGTGACTCGACCATACATCCTTGTGCCTTTATAATTCCAGATTATCAGTTGGAATTCCAAACTGATGTGTCTGTTTCCCATCACAGCGACAGTCAGTGGCCCTCCTGGAGCTGCAGGCAAATGTCACCAGGGACCCCTTAGAGACTTTGTTGGTTACATCAACAGATAACGTGGCACTGATTGTGGTTCTTGTGTCAGAGCATGCTGAGATGTCCATGGATCACTTTCAAAGCCATAAAAAGATAAAAGGGTCTGTTTATTTAAAGGTCCTATATTACACAAAATTGACTACTGTAAATTTTAAGCTTTACTTGTTGTTACCTCCTCAAAAAACATACTTGGTGTTGTGTTGTGTTGCATTCACATGTTTGAGTAACCGTTCATTATTAGTCTGCCTGTATCTCCAAAGCTCAAAATGCTCCATTCCACCTTGTGATGTTCTGTAGTGGTATTGTTCAGGTTAACAGCTACTTTTTACCTTTAGTTCAGTGATGGGCAATTTCAGGTTTGAAATCATCCAAAAGATTCTAGTGAAGATGTATGGAGTTTTAATACACACTTCCTGTAGTACCAGATGACATCACAAGGTGGAACAGAGTGTTTTCTGTCTGAGAGAAGAACTCAGCCTAAATATACAGGGTCTGTGTGTTAAACAAAAACACAACTCTAGGAAAATCTGTGATGTGGAAACAACATTATAACCATAGACCGTATAAAAGAAGTGGACTAAGTGAGAGTGACGTCACCCATAGCGTTTAGCGCCGCTCAAATGAGGCTCGCGATGCTAACGGCTACAGGGGCAAATCTGGAGCCAGGCTCTATGTTATGAACAGGGTTTTTTTGACAGACAAAATAGCAAAAAATTCAGGATCATGCAGGTTCATACGAACATTTTAAGACCAAAATGACGAGGCTCACAGCAACAGGTACAGAGAGACGAGCGATCAGATCCCAATGTGAGTCAATGGGAAAAAGGGAAAGAAGGAGCCGGAAGAGCCTCCTGGCACACTTCCTATTTGGCATGCGATGGCTAACGGGATAGTTTAGTCCACTCATATATACGGTCTATGATTATAACATAGATCAGTAAATTGTGTAATATAGACCCTTTAAGTACTAGTACTGAGGCATAGGGGGACAGTCTTTTATGTAATCATTTGTAAAAGAAATTTACAGGATTATCAGTGATTACGGTTAATGATAATCCAGATTGTCCAATGCTACTTTATAGTACCAGGACTAATCCGTTTTAAAGCTTTCTTCAAAACTGACATGAGTATGAGTTGTATCGGTATAAAACAGTTCAGGGGTCTAGCTCTGACTTAAGACTGGTGGTTCTTGTATACATGCATAAAAAGGCACGGTCAGATGAAGTAAATTGCCAGTATATTGTTGTGACTTGCTGCGTTGCTTTCCATATTTCACACTCCTTAGACTGTGAGCAGATGGTAGCCCTGCAGGGACAAGTGGATATCTTATAACAGACTTTGAAAATTCAAACTCCAACTTTACTTAGAATGCAAGTCAAGCCTTTGTACTGATTAGATATGTCAACTGCACATGTGTAAATCCTTCAACTTCCTGTATTATTACAGTAGTGGTAGATAGACTGGAAAAAGGTCTAATTTCACAATGTACTGTAGCATCAACCATTGTCACCTGTTTGCAGTGATGGGAAGAATACTTTGAAAATGTATTTAGTTACAGAATACTGAATACCAAATTAAAATATATTCTGTAACGTATTCTGATACATGGTCCAGTATGGTATTTTCACACAAAATTGTATTTAAATTATAGTGTAAAGAAGCAACATAGGATTAAAAACAGCTTTATATTTGTTTCACAATTTGCATGTCCTCTCACTAAATGGAGAAGGAAAAGAAGTTGTGTCATCAAATAATGCCATGTATTCCTTTGATTTTAGAAAAGTAACTGTATTCTGAATACCACCAAATGAAAATAATAATAATAATAATAATAATGGAATATAGTTACTCAAAATTAGTATTCGGAATACGTATTCTAGGTATATGTATTCAGTTACTTCCCAGGACCCCATTTGTCATTGTTGACATTGTGAATAACCCTTATCTAAATAATCTTCAGTAATAAAGCCTCACAATGAAAGCATAGGCTGACTTGAGTGGGCAGTACATAATATTGTGTCTCTCCACTCCGTCCTTACACCTCCAGGACAGTCCTCATGTCCCTCCTATACTCCCGCTCAGACATGCCTCTGTGTTCGCCCTTGTCTCTCACACTTGGCCTTGTGCCTACAGTCAGATCTCTCGGTAAATGGCTGCTTGGTTCTTAGGCCCAGGAGAGAGCTCACTGATGTGACGTTGTGTCATCTCTATCCCATCCCAGTGACTCAGCCATGCCCGGGTTCCCCAGCCTGTCAGCCTCCCCTGCCCTGGATGTTCAGTTTGGCAGCTTACAACCTCTTCACCCCCTCACAGCTCTTAGCACTAGTCATACCTTATCTCCCCTAGGAACTACTTTAGACAAGTCCACTATTCTCATTTTGTTGGTTTGTTCACCCATTCACTGTTATACACGTATACAAACATAGCATAAATTGTCACTAGGTTTACTACAGTAATGTGGGACGACAGTTGCTTGGAGGCACTGACAGCCCTATACCGAAAAGAACAGATAAACTTTAAAATATGGGTTAAGAATAAGATGCAAGTGGTGTGATGTGGTTTGATAGTGTTAGCCTTGAGGTCCAATGAATTATTCAGATATTATTTTTATTGATGTTTTCATTATCATAAGCTTTAGATACCAGTTCAAAAACATTCTATGTGGTATGTGACTGAGTCATTACATTGTGGTATTTATAAGGTATACATGCCGTACTGAATCACTGTGACACAAGAGTCAAGGCTACAAGAAATAAACATTCCAGAGATCTTGCAAGTGTGTGCTGCCTTCAGCTTCATCACTCTCATCCACAAGTCTGATTCCATATGAAGCATCATGGATTAAAGGTGAAGCTCATTCAACTCTGATATGATAGGACCCTGCCAACTACCTTTTTTCCGCATGGACCTCTTTAGAGCATAAACGTTATCCTCTTTACTCAAAAGCATTTAAAGTGAAACACTCAAGACATTTTGAAATAACAACTGTAAACAAACAATAGGTGTCTCTTTTCACAGAGACATGGTTACTTTTAGAATCCCAGATATCAAGAAGAATACAATGAATTTTGATGGAAAAACAAAACCAACTATATGGAATAACTGTTATAAACAAAGAAGTCACACTGGGGTGGTTTACATAAAGCCTCTGAAAATTGCATGGATTAGGGCTGAGCGATGTGACAAATTATGTTATCACATTTTTTCCCACATACTGACCAATCAAATTTCAATTCAATTTTAAACAAATATTCATTGCTTTTCCATTTAGGAATGCATATTTCTACCTGTATCTGGTAGAAATGCATTTCTGAATGGAAATGGATTCATAGAAGCCACACGTAACATGCCATATGTGTCATGTATGTGTCCATGTTTTTCTTTGAGGTCACTGGAATGGAGAGGGAGTTTGTTTAGCTCCAAAGCAGACGAGGGTGGTCACTGGTCAGGCCGAGACACATCACTGAGGCTGTGATGGATGCAGCGCCCCTGGATGACTGGGCACAGGTCTTTTACCAGCAGCAATCCAGCACCAGAGCCTCATCAGACACTCACTCTCTCACTCTATACTCACTCTATACTCACTCACAAACAGTATGGCTTGTCCATAGTGGAGGCAAGGTAGTTTTAACGGCTTATTTTTCACATAAGGTAGAGTTAAAGTGACACCACGTAACTTTCTGGAGGTGGCATGTCACCTACATGATTCTGAGTTCTGAACATTCTCCAAGAAGACAGATATGTTTTATGCTACACAGTAGAATACTATGGTCAAAAAACAGCATTTTCATGGAGACAAGAAGGTTTGTGCAGATGTAAGCACATAAGGATGCATGTTTTTCTAAGTTTTTAGCGCAGTAAAAACGTCAAAGATGAAAAGTTTAAGTGTTTTTGTAAAAAGTTACAAATGGGGGTTTAAGTTATGTTTCTAATGTTTTGTGTGGTTGTTAGATATAAAAGATAACTCAACTTAAAACAATACACTTCCCATAAATAAAACATAAAAATGTAAGTTGAACAAACAAAATGGTCATGCATGCACATAAAATTATCAGGAAGAAAGGATTTCAGATTAATTTTTCACAGTGCAGCACAGTGTGTGTTTACACTAACGGGCTCTGTAAAGTAAATGTTCACGAAACATTCAAATCACCTCCAATCATCTGTTTGCTGCACTATTCCACATTTTGCAGGATCTTCCTTGATTGAAAATTGCTGTGAAATACCACCAAAGATGGAATGCTTTTACATATGTCACGGTGATAGGGAAAATGGCCTGTGTAATTTCCAGTGTCATGGTGACATCACTGACCTTTCTTTGTGCGCTGGATGGATCAGTATTCGTCAGATGAAGCTTGGCTTTTCTTATTCAACTAAACAATGATTCATGACCTGAGCAGCACGCAGCCCTCCGGGACAGACCCACATGCTCTTATCCATACTCCCACAGGGAGAGAAGCCACATTAGCAAAATCTAACATGACATGTGATGGCTTCTGAACATATTCTTATGTATAACAAGTTTGTAAGTTAAAAGACCTCCATAATGGAATAAGACAACAACTATTTGTAGTTTAGGAAAAGATTTTTTACTCTGTAACTAATGCTCAAAGATTACAAACTAACTTTATCTAGAACTTTATCTAGTAATTGCAACTCATCACCCATTCTCCACATTTACCAAACACAATCACTAGAACCAATTACTAGTATTTGTTTGGTGTAGAATTATTGAAATGCTTAAAAAAGGTGGTTACATGTCCATATTCTCTGTGCTTCAAGACATGAAAACAACAGTTGGACATGGAAAGCTGTCATAAATCAGTTAAAGTGATTTCCTGCCCGCTGCAATGCACATGTCAGCCCTTCTGACACCTAAGCTGGTAATAACCATCAGTTTATGTCCTTCAGACACGATTGTGGAGCAAGTCATGTTCAGATCATGACATAGTGGTTTACTGCTCGCTGACACCTTTTTATTGACTGACCGGTACAGGCTACGCTGCTCTGACAGACACAGAGGAGAGCTATCCTATGAATGCATATGCACGGTGGTCTGACAGTCCATCTGCCATTCAGACGCTATGCTGACAGTGAGGGGGAGCTGGCAAGAATGAGGAAAATGAGCTAGGTCTGAATTGGAGCTAAGATATTATCCAAAGAGCGAGGACACGCAGCCGGCCTGAAGCCAAACTTCAACCAGTCTCCAATGAGTGGGGACGTGTGACAAGTGAAAGAGTGGCTGGGAGCTTTGTGTCAACACGGCGAGGGGGAGTGACAAAACGAGCAGATGGGAAAAGAGGTTTGAGGATTTGGGAAGCAAATCTACTTTTATTTAGTCATCCACATGGTCCACTCCAGACACACAGACCCTGACTCAGGAGAAAAGCTCCGCTACATACAAGTGTGTGCAAGTCGAATGTTCTAAGAAGCATGGCTCAAACTATGCTAAATTACATTCAGCCTCTACAGGTTGAGTGTGAAGGAGTTGTTTCAAGTTTTAAGGGTAGTTGCTGGCATAGTCAGAGCTCTCTCAGACGCATAATCACAAAAAAAGGATAAGAAGAAACCTTTTAGCTGTCTAACCTCTATAATGTAACTTTGCTGGTTTCTATAGAAATGTTATTGCTTTGCCTGGCATGGTCGACAGAATAGCATTAATTCTCCGTAGACCATACCTATAACTTGGCTGTGGCTTTTCTTGTCAACAAGGAGATAGATGCATTTACTGCCATATTGTGGTACAAGCTATAAAATTTCCATAGAGACATTGGTGAACATTCCATATTAGTAGCTCTACATAATAGTAATCATCTTAATTATTAAAATGGTACAAGAATATACTACATTTACATTTCAAATACTGTACTTAGCTGATTATACCTGTGGTGTATTAACTAGTATCATGTTTTGTGTAGTCAGCTGTGAAGTTGCATTTGTAGTATTTCTGTAAAGAGAACATGAGTATAAGCCGCCCTTTCTCCTCTAATCTTTTTACATGTTTAATAATAGAGAGATATTCACTTCCCTTGGATCACTTTAATCACATTATTACTGCGGTTACAGACTCATTAATAGGCCTGCATTAAATCATTCAGCAATGACATTTCTTCTCATCACCAGTTTCTTGAATGAAATAATTATTTAAATCAAATATAGCCACAAGGAACTGTACACTGAATACTGGTACTGTTTAGTTTGATATGTCTACAAAGGGAGAAATAAAAAAATTATATTACACAGTCTTCAGTGGGATTAGTGCTAGTGAAGCCTTTACAACCCCTTCAACAGAGGACAGAAATAAAACCCAGTGTGAGAATGCTTCATTTTCCATTAGAAATGCTGGAGAGTAAACACCAGGTAGTGATAAATGCATACCTTGGGAATGGCCAATCCGTTAGTGCACATTTTACATTCTCTGTGAAGAAGTGGCCTGAACCAGCACCTGATGAAACCGTCTCACTGCAGCTCATCCATCATAGTTTTCCACAAGTTTCTAAATGTCCCAAGATCTAGACAAATGAACAAAAAGTAGCATAAATCCTCTTCTCATCTCAACCTTGCGTCTTGTGGGAGCTGGGGCCATAGTAGCTGCCAGTTTTGCAGCTGAATCTACTGCGTGCAAAAATGTTGACAGAGCTTGAGACTGTTTACACCACAACATTGTCTCTAAGTCCTGAATAAGTGGGAAAATATGAGAAATGTGTCTGGGAGTTTTTCGCTGGCAGTAAAAGACAGACAGCTTCAAAATGATACGAGTGTCTCTATTTACTCTAAAAAATAATGAATAAATGGTTTGCATTAAGAGAAGCATGTCAAATATGCTAGTCCCAAGCTGTGAAATATAGCTTCTGCTATTAGTCCTACACTTTGACTATGTACTTGATACTTTATAGCAGGGATCCCCAACCCCAGGTCTGCGAAATATTGTCGGACATAAAACTAGTCTGTGGTGCAAAAAAGGTTGGAGACCACTGCTTTATAGTACTTTATTGTCACCCATAGGGAAATTGTTCTTCACATTTCTCCCATCCTTCCAGGAGCAGTGGGAGCAGCGTCCGGGACCCATCTCCATGATCTTGTTGCAAGGCTTGGTCCGCTTTACCTGGAGGATTTTTTACCTACCTATGGTATATATTTTTTGATTGATGGGGGAAACCGAAGTTCCGGAGGAAACCCACCTAGATGTTCTTTTCTGGTTGAGGGTCTGCCACCTACTTTTCTCCACTGAGATGCTATTGTTTTGTTTGAAAGTTTTCACAGTATGGCATTAAACCTTTCTATCATCATGGAGACCAAACCAGGCCACATAACTGGTCAGATTTGTGGAGTGTCGAGCTAGACTGCTTCTTTTTCTAGGTATTTTTGAACAATAAATCCAAAAACTGTAATAAATGCTATGTAGATCTTATTGTGGAACATCTGAAGCAGAGGGATGGCATATCCATAGAAACAAGATGGTGATGGAACCCCAACCAAAAAGTTGGATAGTGCACCTTTAATGTCATACTGTGAAACATACCAGACCAGACAAAGCAATGACATATCCATGGAGACAAGCTGGTGGTTACACAGCGTACCTTTAATTGTCATAAATGACCACATTGTTACTTTGTGTTCATTTAAAGTAAAGGGACATTAATTTTCCATTAGAAGTTATACAAGTAATCATCTGGAGCATCTCAAGCAACTGTCTGGTCAATCTCCTGACCATAAATAGGGCAATATTTAATAGAAGCTTTGGTTCAAAATAGAAAGTACATTTCCTAATAAATATAGGAACAGTTTACTATGAGTGCCTAATGTGTTTGGTGGAGGAGTCTTACCGGAGAGTAGGTGGTGAAGTCTGTTCTTGGTGCTTCATCACGTTCTGGACAGATTGCTCTCCTCCTCTGGCGCCTGCGGAGAGGCCCTGATGACCGCAGTGACATCATCCTGCGGGGGGCCACAGGCTTTTAAGGGCCATTGTGTGTGGACTCACTTGTGATGAGCTAAAAGGCTTAGGAAAGAAAAAACGAGAAATTCAAGAAGACTACAAAGCGATGCTTTATTTAATTTAAGGGATGTTTTGGCTTTGACTGTACAGAATATGTGCAGTGATATACAAAGATTCATAAAAATGCAAAAAAAACAAAAAACTAAAAGGTCAATGATCAAAACATTTAAGAACCATCTTTTGTCTGTAAGCATTCAAGCTGTTAAAATAGTCAAGGATAGCCATAGCATATTTTTTTATTAGGTTTCTATGAGAACAATGAGGAGTCCTTGGTGACCCGATCAACCATTCCCCGCTACAATGTGAACTTTTAACTTCCAAACAAACAACCAACAAAAATGTTTTGTGTTAAAAAATGGAAGCCTTCAATGAGAAACATGACGCTGCTCTGAAAACCTCAAAGCATTGGGGGGAGTGAGACTGGATATTCACACTGTTGAATGTGAAAAATAGATGTTGATTTATTTGGTTGTATTTTTAATCATCAATCTTTGTGCCAGTCCCAACTGAGTCAACACTAGGGCTACATTTTGAAATCAAATTGTCGCAAGATACTGTACTTTTTGGTCAATAAACAGGAAGGTGCAAATGGAATTTAATACCAGTTATTATATATTGTTCTGGAATTAGGACTGATGTTCTGATTTAGTTATGAATCTGTGTGTTGATGAGTAATATCCAGCATTTATTTGTTCAAAGTTCAACATGAGATTTGAAATTGAACTGGAATCAAATAATGGTAATCAAAATCAAATCAAGTAAAAATATTTCTACAGTAACTACTGTTAATGTAGACCCATTATGCCCCATTTAACAACAAGAGACCACTGTCTTGCATAAAATGGCTATACTGCTTACCTGGATCACTTAAGAAACACAAGACAGAAAAAGCAAATGAATCATGACTATAGATCTTCATTCTTAAAACATTTTATTATTTGTTTTTAAAATTCTGTCCCACGCCAGTAGTAAAAGCAGCAATACTTTGATCATCTTTAAGCCATATATTGTGCCAAAGATTACTCCAGAGGAATAAAGCGGAATGTTGTTTATCTGACTGACTGCAAGTGAGAAAGTTGAGTTCAAAACATGCACAATATATGTGCTTTCATCTCGTCAACTGCATCATCAGCTTGGACCTTAACAATATATGCCGACCCCAAACAGAAATCAAAGCACCCGTTGGGATAAACAGTGCATATCAAAAGGAATTAATGTAGACAGTTGGAATTTTTTTTCTTATTAAAACAGATTCAAAGATGCGTTGGAAGCTATTATGTGGGGAGCTTTGCATCAGCGTCTGCAGATGTCATGATGAAATAGCTCACATGTTGGAATTTAAGCACCTCATTTCCCCAGCTGGTCCATCCCCGGTGAAGATTTCGGGCAAAAAGCTCCAAGCACTTTGCCCTGGGTTTAATGTAGGGCTTCAGTACCTCTGGAAAAAAAATGGACAAAATAACATTGACAAAACACTTCTGATGGACGTACATTAGACAACTACTTTCCCAGCAGCTCTGTTTTGCTTCATTGGTTGCCAGGTTTTATTTAAAGTGAGCCAGCCATGGACCTGTCAAATTGCTTAACATTTTTTCTTTCATTCGTTTGGCAAAAGCACTCCCTGTCAAGTCCCTTGTGTAAATAACATTAATGGAACACCTGAGTCTTGACCAGTATTGTCCAAGGTATTATGATTGACCATTTTTAAATACCAGTTTTTACATAGTGGAGATAAGGATAGTGGCAATACAGTTCAATATTCATATATAGATTCATCAGTTCATATAATTGCAAGAACTAAAAAAATTACAATTACAACTGCAATTTTCTTAAGTTAAGAAACTTACCGTAAGCAAAATTAATTTCAGTTGATATAAAAAGCTGTAAATAACTTTAATGTTCCTATTCATTACACACATAATATGTGAATGAAAGTAAAGGTTTTTGTTTGGTCATTGTGTCTAAAATGATGAATAACTGTAAAATCACATATTGTGACAGCCCTAGTTCTGTGATTTACAGACTTAAATTCAATCATTTAACACGGCAGTTTTACTTAATAGTACTTTTTAAAAATTACATGTTATTTCACAAAAAAATTAGATAAGAGCGACTACACAGTTGGATCTCACTTTAGAAGCCTTTATGTCAAATTCCACAGACTTCTCTCATTGCCAGTATAAAGAATGAAGAGCATGAAGAGTAATTCCTCCCCATAGTACACATACTGTACAGCTCATCTGTGGACAGACTGATGACCTTGTAGAGTTCCTGTTCTGCTCCCCTGCCCCTCAGCTGCCCCAACCCGTCTCACTCCCATCACAGGGAAGTCACTGAGCTACAAATTAGATCCACTACTTAACCAACACATTGTGGCCCTGTGCCTCTCCTTCACAGCTTAAACAAAACATAAATAAAATGATTCAATGTGGCCAACTGGAAAGTGTAGCAAAATGTAAAGGGTAGCTTGAGGTTGTTGGGGAAAATAACTGTCATTGTGATTATGTAAGGCCAACAATGGGAATTCAATTTAAAGGTGCACCTTTTCTGGTGAGGGTCCACTACCTATTTGTCTCCATGGAGATTTGCCTGGAATGTTCCACAGTATGACATTAATCATATACTGTACATGTAGCACTTCTTCATTACAGGTGTTAATATTGCTCAAACATATAACAATTCTTTGTGTGAACAGGGGCGACTCTCCACAGATCTGAATTGTAATGTATCGTAGTACTGTAAACCCTCCCTTGTGATAGATGGGTTTCTAATATACTTAAGAACATTCTAGACAAAGTAATATTTCCACAGAAAAAGGCAGGTGACTGACCCTTCACTAAAACTGTTACTAGAAACGTTATGCAGAATGTTAATGAATAAAAGTTAGCTTTGGAGTCAGTTGTCTTCCCTGAGTTGTAATTGTTGGGTCACCGGTCACCTCCTGCACCCCTCCTCCCCTTGTAATATTTCAAGCTCCAGCACAATTATCACGTTGCATGAGTACAGTGGCAGATGTGAGCAACACACATCAACTGAGCTTTCCTGCCTGCTAATAATAAAAGGTCAAAAAGACACTACACACGTTTCTTTATTAATGCAGGTGGAGAAACAAAGGCATACACATAAACTGTATGCTAATCTGCTTAATCTCTATGGCACCAAAGCCCCACATCTGGCATCATTATGGATCTAATCAATGCCTTTTGAACAATATCCGTCCAAAAGGTGGACACTTCCTGTGCTGCTGAAAGGGCACGGGCACTGGCTGTGTTTGGCACTCTAAACTACACAATAAACTGCATTCCCCAGAGAGCAAGGGAAATGACGTCAAAGTCTCGCCTTCATCAAAGTAACTGCATATTCATGGTCTATGTCTGTATATAATGCCCAATGCTTCAGACACTTTTTAACAAAGTTTTGCTTTAATTATTACATGTCAAATAATTTAAGGGTCAAGTTTTCTATTTCTTTTTTTATCACAAATGGACATGACTGAAAACAGCACATCAAAGTGGAAAAGTATAAGTACAGTTATATTAAACAAAGTACATTCAGTCTAACAACTCTAAACTTGATTACTTTCTATGTTTTACTACTGGAATAGTGTGAAGGAAGCGCTCTTGTATTGCAGAGCACAAACATGGTACAGCTCTGCCCTCTGGTGGTTTTTTAAATAAAATCTTTGTTTTCTTGAATTGGCATAAGTACATACCCAGTCTGTTCTAGTCAAGTCTAGTCATACAAGATACCTGAAAGTTGGGGCTTTTGGGAGTGGAGAGTTGATGGCACACTGACTATTAAACGATGATCCTCTATCGATATTGACTCACTGGGGGTACTACAAACACAAGAGAAAAAAGTTTATATCCCATTCACCAAAGCAATACCCAAGGTACATACTTGTTTTTACCCTTCTGATCTATTTACAGTAGAGGAGAATCGTCCAAGAACTAAGACTTCATATGGTTTTTTGTGTTCTGAATCCAGTGGAAAAACAAACTGTCCTGATGTGGTGACCTGGCAAGCACAAATAAAACCAGTAAAACGATATATAACATGTAACTCTTTGAAATGTCTACTGTCATCACCTTCACCCACAACCATTCAGCCATGACCTCTACCCCCCAGTGTGGGTAGAGCTCATCACGGACAAATCGCAGGTGGCTTGGTCGATTTGTTACCCACGTGACTACTAGGCAGTCTGAGGATGCCAAAAGAGGAACAGCCAACTTTTTCAACTGAGATGACGGCAAAGCATTGTACCTGGGAGAGAAAAATCAGCATGAAATCAATGTTTATCGTTTGTTTGTTTCTTTTTAATCTTACCTGCGACTTCTTTTAACAGATTTGTTTTCCCATGGTGGATCAATGACTATCAAGTCAAACTTTGCTCCATCTATATAGAAACAAAAAAAATATATATGTAAAAGTATTTACCAATAAAAGTTATTATTGTCATTAAAGCAGCATTATGCATTCTTTGGCAAATGGCAACGCAATCAGTTGGTTTCAAAATGGAACTTTGATTTCTGCAATCTTTTGGAAATCCATGCTCACAGCTCACAAGTGGTTGAACTCTGGTGAAGTCCGAAAGGAGGAAAGCAGACTGGGCAGGTATCACATATTCCTCTCCCAACAGAGTCACCACGATAGCAGAGTCTGACCTGTTCTCTGTCACCCTGGAGAACAAATCCAGATGAAACTTAGAGGTTCCTTCAAGTGCCTGAGCGACAGTGTCCTGCGTCTCAATGTCCACAAGAGGGAGTTGTTTAGCCATTTCACACAGATCACTTAAGCCACATTCAGGGAAAGTAACAGGATCTTGCGTGAATTCTTCAGTGGTGTTCAGATAACCACATGCTCTGGCCGAATCCACCAAAGCCAAAGTGCCCTCCAGTATAACCGACCTAACCTGCAAAAACATATAGCAAAAAGCAAAAGATTAGAATGAACTGTGTTTTCGCCAGAGTAACCATTTCTCACCTTATTATGAAACACTTTGATATCGATTTCCCCTTGGTTGAGTTCTGTATGTTTCCGCTTCCTCCTCTAAAAAAAAAAAAAAAAAAAAAAGAATACAATTTTTAATACTATAATTGGTCATTTGGGAGTGGGAAATCTCTGAAAACTCAGACATGGAACACCACATCAATAGAGTCCTGTCATATATTAACCTTTGTACAGACACTGGAATGACTAAAAAACACATTAAGGTGTTCCTCAATCAAAAACCCTTGTTCACCAGCAAAGTGCGGGAGCTGCACAGACAGAGCTCGAGATGCAGCCAGGCATACAGTCAAGAAATGTATCAGAGGGCGAGGGCCCAGGGGCATTACAGTTGCTAAAAGACAACATGCAAAGCGAATTGAGGATACTTCAATGATAATGACCCCTGTGCAATATGGAGAGGTGTCAGGAATATGAAAAATTACAAGCAAAGCAACACCTTCTCAACTCCTATCAATCAATCTACACCTAATCAGCTGAATTATTTTTTGCCCCCCTCAAGGAACAGCCCTAACACCAAAGGAGAATTCCATCCATCTGCTGTGACCTGCCCAAAGGACAGTGAACACCCACTCACTCTCCAAAACTATCAAGTCAAAAAAGAGCTGCTTCAGATGAACTGCAATAAAGCTGCAGGACCTGATGGAGAGACAGATAGGGTACTGAAGGCATGTGCTGATCAGCTTCCCCCAGTATTCACAAACATCTTCAACCTGTTACTACAAAAGGTTACTGTTCCCAGCTCTATTATTATACCAATACCCGAAGCCTCAGCTGTCACCTACATGAATGATTACCAGCCAGTTGCTCTCACTCTGGCAGTCATGAAATGCTTTGAGAAGCTAGTTCTGTCTCACATCAAATCATGCATTTCCCCAAATTTGGACAGGCATCAATATACATACAGGACCAACAGATCCACAGGCAACGTCATCTGCGCTACACTGCATGCTGCGCTGAAGCACCTGGAAACTCCCAACAGCTATGTTTTGTGGACTACAGTTCTGCATTCAACTCTACCAGCCCAACCAAACTGTTAAACACACTGCTCACTCTTGGCCTCTCACCCCTCTTGTGTCTCTGACTAACAGACTCCAGCATGTCAACACTGACCAGCACTCCTCCTCCACCATCACTGTGAGCACAGGTCTGCCTCTGGGCTGTGTCCTGACCCCGGCTCTCTACTCCCACGTCAAGTACGACTGCATAGTACACCCAGAGACCGTATATATACAGTCTATGGACCGTATATATACTCATATATACTATGGTGTACTCATAGACCGTATATATACGATCTATGAGTACACCATAACTTTAACACAGTCATCAAATTTGCTGATGACACAACCATTGTGGGCTCATAACAGTGATAAAGCTGCCTTGGACATTGGGCAGCACACTTCTTTTTAATACAGTGGACTTTTTAAAAGGGTGCGATGATGATTAATGGAGTTATGTGTCACAAATGTATTCTTTTTTAACTAAAGTGTAAGTTATGATCCGGTTGTCTCAACTGTTATACCGCCTAACGAGGAAAATTATATCACGGTTTATCTCAAGTCTTGAATCCAATTTATTTTCAAGTTCACAGGTCACAATATTCTCAAAATTCATCTCCATTTGTTTGCATGAACAGGGGTCCAGGGGGTCAGGGGGTCATTGTAGGGAGGCTCATTAATTATTTTAGGACTTTTACTCCTAGAACTATAATAAAGCTTTTACCTTGTCAGGTCTAGTGCGGATAACGTCCACATTCCCCGCGCGCCCATCTTTGTCGCTCACGTGACTTCGCCCGGTCTGAAAACAGTGACTTCTAAAGGTGCACGTGACGGGGGTCTCGTGTCCTCCGGTCCCACGGATGCAGCGGGAGTAGCTCTGGGCGAAGAGGGGGCACGCATCCAACACCCAGCCCGAAGCGTTCTGGACCACCACGGACATTACAGCAGCTACTGTGCCCCAAAGGATCTATTATAGTTTTATGCCCCGCTGTCTCAAATATCCACGCTCACTGTCCATGCCTAATAGTCGATCCAAGGCATGGATGTATTATAGTTCTATGATCCAAGCATAGAACTATAATGAAATCTTATTATAGTTAAAATAGTCTAAAAGCTCTTATTATACATCCATGGGTCCAAGGTCCATGCTGTCATCTTCTTCTTGTGTTGTTTTGCTGCAGTTGGCATCCTACATGGTGCCTTTGCCGCCACCTACTGGGTGACGGCTGGTTAGCTCAATGGGTTAGTGTGTGTGTGTGTGTGTGCGTGTGCGTGTGTGTGCGTGCGTGCGTGCGTGTGTGTGTGAGTGTGTGTGCGTGCGTGTGTGTGCGTGTGTGTGCGTGTGTGTGTGTGTGTGTGTGTGTGAGACCCCCAAACTGGATGAGTGATTACAGCAGATCCCAGGAAGGACAACGGAACAGCAACAAAGAAACTATAAAATGATCAACATCTATTCCTTACTAAACCCTCAAATTGTACGCTTTTCATGGACAATTTGGGCATCTGATGTAATGAATATAATATTTCTATTGCTTAAATGTCATCATTCACTGTAAATGGAGGTGAAACAAACCCTCATTCTTCTTCAGATGACATCACACCGTTCTATAGGCCAATAATATTTACTACAGATGGGGGCAGATATAATAGATATTGTGAAAATGCAGATTTTTGTCAGAAGTTACTGGTCAACAATAGAAATGATCAACATGTATGCATTTACCTTATATATACAGCCTATGGACACAACGTTGTCAAATATGCTGCTTTTGACACTGTTGATCATGGGATCCTCTTACAGAGACTAGAGGACTGGGTGGGCATCTCTGGTACTGCACTAAAATGGTTCAAGTCCTATCTAGAAGACGGGAAGTATTTTGTTGAAATTGGAAACTGTGTCTCAGATCACATGGCCCTGACCTGTGGGGTGCCCCGGGGGTCGATCCTGGGCCCACTTTTGTTCAATCTGTACATGTTGCCTTTAGGCCAGTTAATACACAACAATAATGTGTCCTACCACAACTACGCAGACGATACTCAGATCTATGTCTCACTGGCAGCAGGACTATGGACCAGTGGACTCACTCTGCCACTGCATCCATCAGATCAGTGTGTGGATGCAAAACAACTTTCTCCAGCTAAACTCAGACAAGACAGAAGTCATAGTCTTTGGCCCACAGAAACAAAGAGACAGTGTCAACAGTTACCTCCAGTCTCTCTCTCTAAAACCTTCAAATCAGGCTAGAAATCTCAGGGTAATAATGGACTCAGACTTGAACTTTAACAGCCACATCAAATCAATAACATCTGCAGCCTTTTACCATCTAAAAACACAGCAAAAATCAAAGGTCTCCTGTCTAAAGCAGACTTGGAGAGACTTATCCATGCATTTGTCTCCAGTAGGTTAGATACTGTAACGGCCTCTCACAACGAGCTGTAAAACAGCTGCAGAACATCCAGAACGCTGCAGCTCAGGTCCTGATTCGAACCAGGAAGTACGAGCACATAAGTCCTGTGCTCAGGTCTCTGCACTGGCTCCTGTGGCTTAGAGAATAGACTTTAAAGCAGCTCTGCTTGTGTACAAGTCTCTCCATGGCCGAGCTCCAAAGTACATCTGTGACATTGTTAGAATAAAATGCTTATAATGATGAAGTTATTAAAAAATGTACATGTAGTTAAAGAGGTGGTCTCAATTTGCAGAGGGTCTTTCTTTGTTAAGAGAAAGGTATGCAGCTATCTGTTAAGAAACCAGACGAGGTGACCTCTTGTGAACTCTGCTTCGTACTCGGCTTCGTTCTCAGACATATTTCAGTGCTTATCTCATGAAATGTAAACCTAGTCATGATATACCTCACTATGTTATCTGTGGTAAGCTTAACAAGATTATGTATACTTTGACCATGCTGTTTTTGTAAACCTAACACTGACATGATGAATTGTTGAAAGTAAATAAAAGCCGTGCTAGAGGGGGAGGAGCTGTGGGAGTCTGATGTGGACGGCTCAGAGTAGCGCACATCTGGTCTTCCCCCGTGTGCATGTAAAAGAGAAAACTGATTTTATCCTCAATTATGGCAGGAGACTGGCATTTATATAAAACTGTAGATATTTCACTGGTTTGTGATCTCTATCTCTTGACAGACATGTTAGTGCCGTATGAACCATCTGCACTCTGAGGAGCTCAGGGACCGGCCTCCTGCTGGTGCCCAGAGTCAGGACTAAACTCGGGGAGTCAGAGTTTCAGACTCATGCAGCTAAAACCTGGAACAGTCTGAACATGTGAGACAGACTCTACTCTGACTGTTTAAATCCAGGCTAAAAACGGTTCTGTTTATCTGTGCATATGACTGAAAGGTTTTCATTTTCCATTCAGCACTCTACTCTTCTCTCTAATTCTCTCTAATTTAATGTCGCATCTCTATTTAAAAATGTTATGATGATTATTTATGTTTTAATTTGTTTGTATTGTGATTTTAATGTATTTCTTATGTGGTATCTGTTACACTACTTGTATTATACGTACTTCATGGCCTTTCCCAGGATGATTATTTCCTTATCTTTGGGACCACCAGTTTGGAGCATTAAGGGGTCAGAGGTTAGGAGGACGTGCATCCTAAAGACATCTGGCAAGCGGTATGATGGTGTCAATTAATCATATTTGGGTAATAAATGGAGAAGTGTTTTGTGCAAAACATGTTTGACAAATTCCAGATGTATAAGAGTGGGATGTCCTATAGAAGCTATAAGTGTAAATCAAAAACGTTCTTCTGGGTCTTTCTTGCATTGGGCTTTTAAGAGGATCCAGACTTAAATTGTCTGTTAATTGGCTGACTCTATTATCTGTAAAACACATCATATTTACATTTACTAGAGTTGTTGTTAAATCATTTCTTAAGCATCTGCCCTTCTGTGAAGCATCTGGGGAAAACGCGGCTACTAGAGAGGGTAAGCTCCTGGATTGGGGATCTAAACCACACTTATTTTGTAAAGCACTTTGAATTACTTTGTGTACGAATTGTGCTATACAAATAAACTTGCCTTGTCTTGCCTATGCAAACAAGCAAGTGCGGGCCACACAAGAGAGTGAGAAGCATTTTGAGTTGCAGAAAATGAATTTGCACAAAGTGGACTAGCCTGGCACATCATTATTTCAGTTTGATTTTCAGGGTGCCTATAAAATTAAGCCCTCTGAAGGCTGAAAATGTTATTTCCATTAAAAGAGGTGGCATCCTTTTGTTCTCAAGTCATTGCTCTGCCCATATGTGTATAAATATCCAGCATATTTATTTTTCACATTGAGATCTGATGTGTTTTCAAAGTGTTCCTTTAATTTTTTTAAGCAGTGTAGTAAACCCCAACTCAAAATACTAGGCCTACTAAACTTTACAAATAGCGAGGAATTATGGATTGCACTGAAGAAGAAACATTTGTGCTTTGTTGAAAATTTACTGCTGTGCCCTCCTACTACAAAATAGGCCTATGACTTGTCTTATTATTTTCATGATTTTATCTTCTTTGACTCAGACAAAGGATGAAACTACCTCATTTTCTGCTTATGCCTATTTGTTTAGGCTATGTATTTCAAGTGTTATGCTTTATCATTGTTATTTAATTTAAAAAAAAATTTAAATGGGGAGGGGTGCGGGGAGGGGGCCCACACATTTCCTTTTCCTCGTTGCGGTTATTAGTTCTGTGGTGGTTTGAGAAGTTAAGTCATTCATAATATAAATGCCCTTTCCTTTAATTTAATTCGCTTCTTATTGTAAATTCTATTGTTTTGTATTTACAAATATTCCCATTTTGCATTGGGTTTAGGTCACGTTTGTAAAATGTATTTTGAACTTTTTTTTACCCTATATAAAAAAATAAAAAAAATAAAAATAAAATCCTCTGCCCTCCCACTGACAACGACACGCCCACTATCCTCTGCTCAATGTCCGCGTAAACGAAACCTAAACTCAAATCCGCGGTACTGTTACGTTAGGTTTAGGTTTTGTGGTTATTATTATTCGTAGGATTGCAAAGCTTTCGTAATAAAGTGTTCCGCCGCAAGTTCCGACGCGTGTTTCAGACTGTCGCGGGGATTTTACGCAGAAGAATGATCTTACAAGTTCTTATTTTTAACCCCTGCTAGCTGTGAAAGTTAGCTTCTGTGACTGAGGCGATGTTGTCCAATTTCTCCCGTCGAGTGTGCATCTATGACCGCCGATTTGAACACAGCAAAAGAAAAGAAAAATGGCTGGTTACGAGTGGTCTGGATTTTAAGGGCTTTCTTAGCATTCTGTCTGAGGCATGCATTTTTTTTTATCTGACTTGTTTTTATATTCACAAGTTTTTATGGCTTATTAGGCTTAGTCTTAAGCATAATTAGTCAATGTCTATGTGACTATTTAGTGGCCTTATCATTGGGGTGACCAGATTTTCTAAATAAAACTGGGACATCCCTGGTTTGGGGTGGTTGGTAATACAAGTACACTAATGTGAGTCAGTATAGTCACAATTTCTTTGTGTTTTGGTCATTTTTAAGCATGCTTTTCTGTATTTTACCTAAACAAATGACAATGTATGCCTCTCTTTACTGTTGGCAGGTATCAGATTGGTCTAAAATAGGGACACCTGGGACATTGCTTGTATGAAACTGGGACAAATCAATGGTTTTGTAAATCTGCTGGAACAGGGGACACAGGGCTCAAAACTGGGACTGTCCTGGGTAAACAGGGACGTCTGGTCACCCCAAGCATCTCATGATGAATACCTGTTGTATCCTATGCTTGCTGCCAATTTGATGTTTTTTTCTTCGTTTTTATTGTTTGTTTTTATGATTTTCAAGAAGTCCACCTCTATGTTCCCACTTTAGTTGGGTTGTGGGGCATGAGTGTAGGGGTTATGTATTTACTAAACAAAATCTGTTAAATATGGGAAAACAGGGAACATAGTGTTGTTGAAACGTGGGTACACTCCTATTTAGTTTGAGCTTTAATCATTTACACTGTCGGTTTCACAGTTTAAATTCAGCCAATTTTTAGCCTATTATGTTCGGCCTGTGGGGCAGTGGTTAAACATGTGACAGAAAAGGTTAGGCTTAATGATTTCCATCGATTCTAATTGTTTTTTTCCCTTTTGCAAACAGACATTTTCAGTTCCAACTGATGAAACATTTCTTTTGGTCACAACAGAGAGAATAGTTCTTGATGCAGAAAAATACTGTAAGTAAATCTCTCTAAGCTTGTTTGTTATCAAGGATCATACAATGACATACCCAGTTCCCTCCCCCCTGACTTATGTTCCCTGTGAACTAATGAACTCTTCAGGAGATGGATTACTCAAACAGCAAAGGTTCTCTTTGTCCAGTAGCTACTGATATCAATCATGGAATACCGTTTAGCTACTTTCATTTCTTTGAATGAAGAAATATATACTTAATACATATTCATACACTCATGTGCCTTTTTTCCCCCCCTCATCAGCGCGGCTACAAGACACTGCCACTCTGTACATGTTGCAGAGAGAGGACCAAACTCTTGAGGTTCCAGCAGAAGAGCTGATTTATTTTACTCCTCATCATGATACTGTGGTGGAAAGTGGCACATATAAATATTACGACAGTGAGGGCAAGAAAGCCCTTCGTAAGTATTCAGATATTGTTTTCACATTATAGGTCTTGACACAATATGCAAAACTGATTGCTATTTTACATAATGTTTTGCATATAGCATATGCCCTGGCTGATCTGGTCGACAACTCACTTTCAGCCACAGTCAATAATGTTGGAGGGCGAACAATAGAAATACGAATGGTAGGCTTGAAATACTGAAGGTAAAGTTAAGAATATATTGACTGAGCAGAAACTTTTGATCTTCTTCGTCTTTTTGATTTAGCTGTTTGATGAAAGCTATGGAAAACCTGCTGTCATTGTGTGGGATAATGGATGTGGTATGACTTCTAAACAACTCAACAACTGGGCAGTGTACAAGCTCTCCAAATTTAACAGGGAAAATGGCAGATTTACAAGGTTTGTAATACAGGTCATTTCTGTATTATTACTGTTTAGGGATGTACCGATCATATACTGGTAATGAATATCAGCACTCCTGAAAAATAAAAATGCGGAATAGAATATCTGCTTCCTAATATCGGTTCAGGCGATATACTGGTTGGCCATATAAACTGATGTTATAGACTACTGGTTGTAGTTGGCCCAGGAAGTCTAAGAATGTTTTAATTTTATTCATACAAAGCTGTCCTGTAGAGACAAATAACAGCTACATAACACATTCAGATCAGTTTTATACCATCCCACTCCAGACTCCAGCAGCCAAGTACAGCCGGACCTGGACACACCCCTTTGTTAACACTTGTGCTCACGCAAAACTGGTGGCAGTAGAGAGTATCGAAAATGGTATTGAAACTGAAAAACTTGGATCAGTGCATCCTTATTACTGATAGATATACTAATATGTCACTTCAATTCTAAAACGGTACTGTTATTTTGCAGTGATCAAGGCAATTACGCTCGTCCTGGACATGTTTGTCGAAGCCTGAACAGCGACATATCCTACTTTGGAGTCGGAGGAAAACAGGCAGCTTTCTATATTGGAAAGACAACCAGGGTAAATGAAATGATTGACTGAAAATGAGAGTACAGTGTACATTTTGTACAATCAGTCTCCCTACTTTGTTAAAATGCAGGAGGGTCTGGAACCAAAGTATATATCCACTTTACATAGATTAATGCTTTGCTTGTGGATTTAGCAGAAATTAATACTGTTTCTCAATACACAAATGTTTTCATTAATTTTTACTCATAAGCCGGCATGTTAGATTTGACACTGAATTTGCCTGTCAATCACGGCCATTCGAAATCTGTTTCAGACCATGTACAGAGTTTAGTAGTTACTAATGTTAAGTCCCAATTTAAGTACATGCTAATTGTAATTAGTTGTGGACAGGGGAATTCTTAAGTTGATTTTCTTTTATAATTTTGAAATAAAAAATAATAAAAACACAAGTGATACATTTGATTTGGAAATTTGGAGACCAATATTACTTTTTTCTTGTTGCTGTAAAATAGTTTGAATTTGTGTAATTAATACGTTTTTAGGTCATCAGTAAATCATCCAGCTCCCCTGATGTCCATGAACTTATTCTGTCCAAAGCATTATTTGAGAAAAAGGAAAAGAACAAAGAAGACACTTACAGCACAACCATCTATAATCGTAAAGTAAGTTTATATATGATTTTGTAAATCTCTAAAATGTTTATATTTTTATGTGTTTGACTCTTGTAGCCTGGTGAGGCTTCACACATTACTAAAATTGAGGACCATTTCCTGCATGACCTCATCACAGAAGAATGTGGTCACGAGAGCTTCACTGCTGTTGTTATTACTGATGTCGTAAAAGAACACATCACTTTTCTAAAGGAGGATTTTCAAGTGTGGACCAGGCAGCTTGCGTGAGTTTTTCTGCAAAGAAAAGTTTTTCATGCATTAAGGTCATTATTTGACATACACTGGGTTATGGGATTTTTGCAGACACATATACCACTATTATTTACATGGGCCTAATGGGAATATTCAAAGAGCAGTACCAATATCAAGCACTCCAGATTCTGAACAAATCTCCAAAATTAACATTCGGGTATGTTGCTTTCAGTATAGTATTTTTTTTTATTTGCATTTCCTAACTTTTGTTACCCTTTTTATGTAATAGATCACTCTCAAGACAAAAAAGGGCCCTTGTGTAGTTAATCTCAGAGATATTGTAACAGACCTGCAGAGCTTGTACATAAAGGCTGCTGTTTCTACATTTGAGTTCAGAGCTTGTACTAACCCAGAGGCAGGTATGGTGGAGGGGATACTACGGTACCACCCCTTTCTATATGACAAGGAGACATACCCTAAGGACCCTGATGCCCTGAATGCTCCTGATGTCCTGCATGGTAAACACAAAAGTCATTATATGATCAAAATTGGATGGGAAAAAAGTAACTTTTTGTTTATGTTCCCAGGAAATGTTGATGATGATAATGAAAATGAGGATAATATTGACATCAATGCCCAAAAGCAAAAGAAGCCCGTTTTTGAATGCTATTGGAATGGACGTCTTATTCCATACACAACAGTGCAAGAGTAAATGCAGTATACATTAAAAGCACTCTTTAAACAGTAAGTAAATTGTTCATTTCATTTTACAGCTTTGATTGGTGCAGCCAGCCTTCTAAAGGATCCAAGGTGCCAGTTGAGTGCTACAATCGCTTCTCTGGTGTGCTCTTCACAGATGACACATTTAAAGTCACTGAGAATAAACTTACATTCATAGACCTGGAGCAGAAACTCAAAAACAAAGACACAATATTCACGTTTGTTTTGAAGGGGCAGGTCAGTGAATGAATTATGACTGTTTGACATTTGACTGACTAGATCGATCATTTTTGAGAAATTGGATATCTGCAATGAAGAATCTTTGTTTATCAAATTTTTTTCACTTTTTAAGTGTTAACTCTGTCTTCCACAGAAACAAAGAACTAACCTCCAAAGGGAGTTTGTTCACTGGCTACAATCCTGTCATGAAAATTTTGACAAACAAGTGAAGTTTATGAACTACCAGGGCACAATCGCACGGAATGATATACCAACCAAGAGGAACCAGTTTCCATGGGCCACATTCTCGAAAATGGAGTGGGATAGCAGAATTTACCAGGCGGGCGATTATGTGAGCCTTTTATTTTACGCTACACATGGGAGGCATTCAGAGTTACTATATTTTTAAATTAACAGGTCAAGTCTCTAAAAACTGCTCCTATTTACAATGGTAAAGTGAATCGCTTCCTGTTGTTTGGAACACATGATCATGATGGACCTGTGTATGGTCCTGGAGGTCAGGTGGAAATTCATTTGGTGAGTGTGAGTTACTATCAGAATGAGCCTGACAGGGCAAGTTGATTAAAAAAGCATGTGCATAACAGAAACTATGGATACTAAATGTGACCTGTTTTGCAGGAGCCCAAAGGACTTTATGATAACACAAAAATCATACCTCTATCCAAACTTGACAGAAATGCGACTGATGAAGAAATCAAGAAAAGCATTAGCAATGATTCTGCAAAGTCAGTAGTAAATGTATACATAAAGGCGAGGCATTTCAGCCGAAACATTTATGCATACATTTTTAATTTTTTTGTTTTGTTTCAATCAGATTTCCCAGTCAGATTTATAAGTGACACTGTAACTCAACCCAAAGGCAGTTTTCTCGCACAGAAACATAAAGATCATTCCTTAAAGTAGCGCCTACGGAAATCATATTTTCCAGTCTGGTACTAAACAAGAATAAACCACCTAGAGTTAATGAAGGATTAATTTATCTAATCCTGAAGTATTAAAGACAGTTTTCAGTCTGGAGTTAACACCAATATTAAACAAGATATCCAAATCTATCAATTTTTCCAATTTATATGAAACATATTGCACCTAAAATGCATTATTTGCATTTGAAAACATTGCGTGATGAAAAATCTTCCATTTATGTCAAATAAACATAAGTTTCATATTGATATCTCTAAATTTAAGATTTTTTTCCTTTCACCTGAAATCTTGTGTTTCATGCAATCTCTTTTGTCTGTCAGGCTTCCAGACAAACTTGAGGTGATATGGCCCAAGGAGAACCCGTGGCCAGACAACACAACCTGCCCAGCTGGAACTGTGTTAGGTAAATCATATTTGACCAGGGCTCCAACTTTATGCTAGGGTGCTAACAGATGCTCTGAAACTTTATCCTCAAAGGACCAATACATGTAAAGATTCTGAATAAGAAGGGGGATTCCATGTCCTGCTTGCCATCCATGGGCCGTGGAGTGGCAAAAAAACTGTCAGTTGTGCTCAGAATAGTGCATCATGGTAAAATCTATTGTAACAACTTTGTATTTTAAAATCTTAAAAAAGGATTTTAGCAAATGAGCTTTTGAGTGTTCCATCAACAGTTCCTAAGGGAGATCAAGAGGTTTACAAAGCAGAAGCTGAACATACATCAAAGTGGAACTTCTGGTTCAAAGAGATCAGTATGGTGTCTTTTATTATTTTTATTTTTACAACAAAAACAAGCATGGCCCCTAATAAGCCCTTTTTGTAGGAAACATTTTGGAACTGGGAAAATATACATTGCATTTAATTACTGTTCAAACTGAGACCAAAGCCAATGAATTTGGAGAAAGACGCCTTCCACATTTTAAATTTAGGTTTACCATCAAAGGTAAGTGTAAAATACAAGTATAGTATACTTTATACAGCCTATAATCAACATTTTTTAGGATATCAGATTTTCCACAAAATAGCTTGATTGTTCTACATTTTGCAGAGGATGTGGCAGATCACTTTGATGTGGCTGGAATCGGCTCAACCCTTCGTATTGGAGTGCCTTTTGACATCTCTTTGGGGTTTAAGGACAAATATGATCACGCTGTTGAACCTACCCCAGATTTGAAACCTACACTTCAGTGCAGGTGACTTATGACTGTCCATGTCAGATTTATTTTATATTCATAATTTCAAAGTGGTAGTCCCTATGCTAGTTAGTGGTTATTCAGACATTGGTTAGTATTTATAAATGCCTTATTGTTTAATAAGATTTTTAAGATGAGAAAACAAAAGCATCTATTGGTTAGAATGCAAATGAACAGTTTTTAATGGGAAGAAAATATAAGTGTAAAATACGGCCTTAGACGTATTAATAAGCATATATGTATTACAAATGCCAATCAGAGATGCAATTAAGTTCTTATTATGCCTTTTACAATGAGTTGGACGTTATTTTGTGGTTTTGTGGTTACCAGTGTTTTTTTGTTGTTTTTTTAATAGTGGTTTGAATGTTTCATATGAACAAGTGGAATGTGGAAAAATCATGTGTATTAAAAATGTAAAAGCAACAGGAAAAGTCAGAAATCATCTAGAGCCAAATGTGAGTGAAAATGTGCTTGAGTTACTTCATCATGCTTGCCTTGTGCATTTAATACCTTTTTTCTACACTCATCAATATTGTGCTTTTAGCTGCATGACCTAAAGGTGACAGTAGATGGTCTCAGAGAGCACTCCAAAACAGTGACGATTACTCTACTTCCTGGTAAAGTGTTTTATTCCATTCAATTTTGTTTTGGAATTTCTATTAACACGAATGAATGAATCCCCTTTTCCACACAAACGTCACGTGATAGACTTACCTGTCCTTTTAATTTTTTAGGCAACCCACACTCCATTCAAGTAAATCCTAAAGAGAAAACAGTCGAGGTGGAGAATGGCAACACAATTAAATGGTGTGTTACGGTTCAAGATGAGGCTGGAAATCTCACTGCAACATCCAAAATGACTGCTCGATGCTTTGTATGAATTCATTTTTAAACCTGTGTTCTGTCCATCAATAGGTATGACATTTCTCTCTCTATTGTCCTTTTTAGGTTCCACATCAGCCACCAGCCAACATAAACTGCATGGCCGGAATTGGTGAATATGTGACTAAACCCATCAATTTGTCACTTACCGAAGGAAAGCCACAAAAATTTCAAGTTCGATTCAGTGTTCCTGTGAGTAATCAATAAGTTTTTATTCACACTATTTAAGATTTTGAGCTGTAAGATGATGTGCTGTCTTTCAGAGTCATAGGGGTATAGAGGAAGTTACACGCCAGGTGCTTGTGCTGCCCAGTAAAAGAGTCAACCGTATCAAGATCTATGAAAAGGATGCATGTCTTGAACTGAAAAACAATGAGAAGATCGACTGGATGGCTGGTGCTCTGTTGGGAAACCTGTACTTCATGCTTTACGATGAAGCTAATAGAGAGATTCCTATCACGGCTGAGGTGGCTTCAAAGATTAAGGTGAGTAAAACGTGTAATATTGCTTAAAGGGCCCAAATTTCACTATTTTCTGATCTATGTTCTAATGTTGTTTCCTCACCAAAAACACACCTGGAGTTATGTTTTGTTTCATTCACACATGTTTAATGCAGAAAACCCTGCACATTTCTCTCAAACAGATAACACTGTTCCACCTTGTGATGTCATTTGGTAACACAGGAAGTGCTCCACTGTGTTTTCACTAGACTCATTTGGATTATTTCAGACCTGGAATTGCTAATCTCTACTGAACTAAAGGTAAATGATAGCTATTAACTTGATACCACTTCATGACATCACAAGGTGAAACAGAGCATTTTGAGCTTTGGAGATGTAGACAAACTAATAATAAAGGATCACTCAAATGAGTGAATGAAGAAAAACACAACTCCAGGTATGTTTTTGAAGAGGAAATATTATAACATGGCAGTAACAATATTATAATATGGTTCATTTTGCATAATATAAGCCCTTTTAAAGTATACATATAATACACATGACTGCAATTTAAAAAACAATCATTCAAGGTTAACTGGACTGGGAACATCGATCGGAAAGAATTGATGAAAGGCAAGCTCCCTGATATTATAGTACCAACGAAAGCTCATGCGGATCAGTTTTACCATGTGTCTTACCAAGACCAGAGTGTTTCCGCCTCCTTTAGCATTGTGTAAGTTTTTTAAGCATTTACCACCAAACCAATGCATTCTAAATTAACACCCTAGGGCAATGGAAAGGAAGTTGCTAAACTCCTCAGGCACACTGTTCTAGATTCATTGTGCACATTTTCCAGGCCTATTCCGGATGTACCTGCAGGATTAAAAGCAATTCTCCCAAATTGTGCAGCAAGACTTGGGGATATGCTGCCTGAAAACATAAGTGAGTATGACTTATTGGGATTGAAAGCATTTGACTGGACATCTGATAATCAATAAGCTTTGCCTACAGTCTTAAAGCTTGTGGACCAATATGAAAATGTTACAAAGACATTGACACCATCGTGCGTGAATGAAATAATGGTAGAGGGTGAGGGTCTGGACCGAAAAGCTTTAAAATTTAAGTTTGAGGTGAGAGTGCACATGTGTCAAATCTAAACAAATGTTCACGTAAACATTGCATTCGTAATAATAGTGAGTTTGTGTCTTTGCTCTGTGTCAACATCAGGAGAGTAGCTGTTCAGTGGTAGTTACTGGTGTGCGCTTCACCTCTGGGAAGCCTGGTTCCAGGAAGATGAGTTTTACCTTTGCAGATTTTACATACAACACCGAACTTGAAGTGGCTGCAGGAATTCCTGCAAAGCTTGCTCTTATCAGTGGACAGGCCCAGGTAAGCACCACCACATTTTACCACATGTGCCCATTAACTTCATGTAATGGCTGAGATTTTATTTTTCCTCCTAGTTTCTGAATGTTTTGAATGGTCATGGCATTCCCACACCATTTGTCATCCAACTGTGTGACCAGTGGGGTAATCCGTCTCTAGATCGGAGGGTTGTGGTAAAAATATTGGCCTCATCAGAATTAAATGTGTGTTTCTCAGTTATTCTAGATACATTATCATTACATATCATACATTTTTACTAACTTTTTAAAACTTATTTTATATGGTAGATTAATACAGATGTATCGTCACAGCCGGTGAATGCAGGGGGACAGGCTTCTTTCACTGTGACTTGTGTGAGCGGACCAAAGTAAGGAAAATACCACATTCACTTCTAATTATTTTTTGTAACAATGACAAGACAAGTGTAGAGTTATAAATCCGTGCCTTTCTTTGAAGGGGATCGTATGAGCTGAACTTTCAAGGAATCTTTAAAAAGGATCCGATACCTGGACCATCTGTAAATCTGACTGTCCTCCCTGATCCCAATAAACCTGTCAGCTTAGAGGTGGAGTATGATAAAAGGGCCATTTTTATCGCTGGCGAGTTGTTCCCTGGTATGTGATGACTCAAATATATTTGTACTAAATGTGTTTATTTTGACTAACTACAGTCAGGTCCATGTTTATTTAGCATTTTTAGTCACTGTTATGTCAGATGAAGGCAAGCCAATTATAAGCCGACAAGCTGTGTCTATGCAATATTGGAGGGGAGAGTCAAGAAACCCACCCACAAGTACAGTAAGTGTCATGTCCACACCAAGCAGTTAAGTTACTAAGATGGTATTGTTATTTACCTAACATTATCCTTTCCAGACAATTGAATTTCAGTGTTGTGAGCCCAAGGAGAATGAAAAGAAGGACATTTTTTATTTCAGGTATAATGACAAGTTATAATGTTTCTTGTTTAGTGTGTTATTCAATATGTAAATGTTGTTTTCCTGTTTATAGAGAAAAGCCTATCCCTGAACATGTTGGGAAATATACTATCCAGTTCTGCCTACGTGACCCCAAAAATAAAATAACATTGTGTAGTGATCCGGTATGAAGCATCTTAAATAGCCAAATAACTTTCCAGTCAATCAATTATTGTACTGATATTTTCGTTACTTTCATGTTTTCTTATGGTTTATTCTGGTTAGATTTTTGTAATTGTGGTGGCAAATAGACCAGTGAAGCTGGCTCCTGAAAATCCACCTCCAGCACAAGTTGTATCTTACAGTGAAGACATTGCCAAAAGAATGTTGGTGGAAAACATGACTCTGATGATAATGGTAAGCCCCAAACACCATCTTTAATTGCCCCACGTACTTGTTCATAATTTGTAAATATTATTTTTATTTATTTTTTATTTTTTACAGGATCAGTACGGCAATCCAGCAGGTCAAGGACTGAATGGGGACGTTGAGATCTCTATAAACACTCAGAGCCAAGAGGATCTTCCGTTATTTGAAGATAAAACTACTAACTGCAAAATTAAGCTACAGAATGGAAAGGCTCATGTTTCTGTAAGTTTATTTCTTTATACAAGGATTAACAAAAATGTCACACAGTGAATATCTGATAAATTCTCTACAGAATCTTGCCATAATGAAGAAAAGTCCTGGGGTACATGGGGTCACATATGTGGTCCTCTTCAGACCTGTTCTTTACCCAAGAATTCCTGGGAGTTTAGATTCTTATGAGTTTCACTTCAGCTTCACCAATGGTAAATTATATGCCCTCCTTTTTGTCTAATCTTTATACTACACATCTGCCAAACTAACAGCTTTTACACTTTAGATGAAGAGAACCAGAAAAAACATGTGGAATTATGTAGAAAACGGGATACAGTCAAAGAAGCTATTATCCAAATTAAAAATGAACAGGTCCAACACACAAAACTCATGGAAGAGTACAATGGTATGGGTCAATTTAAATTATTAACATTTTAATTCTTATTCAAACACTATAGTATGCTTTGAATGTGTTTGTTTTTGTCAGGTCTACTCAAAAAATTATGTGAAAATGAGGCGAACCTTCGAAATAAACTCAGAAACGAGTGGAATGAGGACTTAACAGAAAATGCATCTGTAATATATTCTCTAGTTAAAGCATTCACGTGCATGTAAAAAAATACTTTATACATTTGATCATCTATTTTACAGATTGAGATAGTTGACAGAATCCTAAATGGAAAGCTGCGTGAAGCTGAAAGGATTTGGAACATGCCCAGAAGAACTTGCAGAATACCGGATAACAGTAAAGGACCAGATGTTTTAGGAAAGGTAATGTGCTCTATATTGTATTGTTTCTTTTCATTTGATTTTTGGATTTCTAATTGAGGGAACTGATAGTCATAAATTCCTTTTTTAAACATCTTTGACTATACTGTATTAACTTCAAGTCAAAATCACAATGAAATGTTGCGCAGGTTGGTCACTTGGCATATGTGATGGATGATTTTGAAGCCTGGGTGATCTCATGGCACATCAGAGGTGACATGGACTGCATTGTCACCACGACATACGCAGCTGCCAAGAAAATCCTTGGGCTCACCAATGGCAGGCAGCAGCTTTTGCCCATTGAAGGCATTAACCCCTCTTGTAGAAGGTATGTTTTTGTTGCCATGTATGGTTGTAAAATAAAAAGCTGGTAATGTGTATATACTCAATACTGTACATGTGATACCTTTTCAACCTTTACAGACTCCTCTTACCATTACCCCATATACAAAATGGTCAGACACTTTTTGATCCAAGGGGAAATCCAGTGTACGCGACAGACGTTTTGATTTACCCTGAAAACCAAACAACCAACTATGAGATTGGTGAGTAAGGAAAAAGGTTCATTTTTGTGCACTTCATATGAAGCAAACTTGGAACAGTTTGGACAATGGACAAATGTCTAAAAATGATCTACTTGATTGCCATGCAGTGTTCAGGAACCTTCTTGGGAGAACCATCTTGATTGATGATCTGGACTCTGCAAATCATTACAGACAGTGTGTAAGTCAAACTATTAGACATTATTGAATATGCACTTCTTTGTTCTTTATCCTTTTTAATTATACTTTTTGTGTAGGTGGTGAGATGCAATGTGATGTGCCCCACCATCCTCACCAGACAAGGGGAGAGGGTCAGTGCCAATGGAAAGTTTGGGGGTGCACAGAATAAAGCTCCACCCATGGACCAGATGGAGATGTTTGGGGCCCCCCCACCTAAGAACTACTTGAGCCTTCAAAAAAATATAGGTATCATATTGAATCATTTGATCCATGCACTTTGAAATGCAGTTTTATAATCTCTTAACCATCTTTTAATATAGACTATCTCAGACAATACAGAACAGCTCTTGAAAAAAAGCTACAACTGATAAAGGAACAGAATGACGCATTTAATATTTTGGAGCCTAAAATCAAGAAGAATAGGGAGTCTTTGGGGACTATGGATAAACAACTGCAAGAGATTGAGACACAACTTGGTATGAAAAGTGACATAATATAACATGACATAGAAAAATTTATGTTTTTGTCTGTAATGATTTTTTTTCTTCAGCAACTCCACGCAAAAGGGTTCATGATAGCGGTGGTGAAACGTCAGGCATTACCACCAAACGAGCAAAACTGGGATCAATATAATGCCATGAAAATGCCAAATTGCTGTGAAAAAGGCCATATAATGTGGATTTGTTGTATTAATGTTTTTTTGTTTTTATTTATTTTTATTTTATTTTTTTTTTTACAATGCTGGAGTTTTAAATACTTTTACTGCACACTTTTTTGTAGAGTTATAGATTTGTTTGTTTTAACCGTTATTAAAAAAAAAAACAAGGAAGTTTTGCCTGTGTTTTCTTTTTCTTGTTTCCTGACAAACTGAAGATAAATGTTTAGCATTTGGTTTTTGCACAGATTTTGAGGTCTAATAAGGCTTCAAATGTATTGATTTTTAGCAATTTAATCAGTTTGTTTTCTTATATTGTGTATATGTATATTTTAGTTTGCTGAATCTAAAACCGTGTTAAAAATAAACTCGCCTTTTCTGCAGGTCTCAAAAAATAATTAAAAATACTTTTACTTTTGTCCTCTTCAAAAATATAGTGGGGTAGAAAGTACAGATACCTGTTCTCCAATGTAGTAAGGTAAAAGTAAAATGTAATCACAAAGTCTATTTAAGTCAAGTACAGATACCTAAAACGTATACTGAAGTACAGCACTTAACTACTTTTCGTTATGTTTTACGACTTTTTTATTTTTTAATTTTTTTTGCGTGTCTCAAACTTTGGCCTGGAGGTAGTCAGGGGGATGTAGCGCATTGGAGGGGACTGAAAACGTCACATTCAAGGAGCTGTAGCAGCTTTGTTAACTCCAGAAGTCAGAGCACCAGCTGCGCTCCATAAACATCTCCATATTACTGAGCGCCCAGCGCAACTCCAGCGGCACAATGAACCGCGCACTCTTTTACCTTCTGGTGACTTTACCTGCCGTCAGAGCGACTCCTTTTCAATACAACCTATTCCAGGAAAACGCAGGATACTCTGGCTCCGAATCACGTCATAGGAATAAGTGAGTATCACATAGTGTATTCTACTAAATGCCTATCGTTTAAAGAAAATAACGGGAACCAAACTGTGCATTGATTTATTTATTTTTATTATTTTGTTGCTTTTCTAGAAACTGGTGTGCGTATGTGGCGCAGAAAAACGTAAGTTGTGTGATCTCTAGTGGTACGGAGAGCTTTGTGCAGCCCGAGTTTGTGCCGTGTCCGCCAGAGATGCCGCACTGTGAGCCACAGGTGGTGTAAGTGAAGATCAGGCGAAATGATTCCTTGAAATATTCTTGATGATTTTTAACTGGAGACGTTCTTCAGCTTATGGACCCTCCTACTCTCAGATCTGTTTGGCACTGTTTAGATTTTGCTTATTGACTGTAGCCTAATAGATCAATTAAGTTTAGATTATGGTCTTAATCCAATTTTCTCTTTTAAAAGATATCGGACACACTTCAGACCAATGTATAAGATTGGCTACAAGATTGTATCAGAGCTAGAGTGGAGGTGTTGCCCAGGATACCAGGGTTATGACTGTAAGGAGCTCAAAGACACAAGCCTGCTGTCACCGAACCTCTCACCCTCTTCTCCATCAGGTCATACACCAATGCCTCAAGGTGAAAACAGAACAGAGTGGAAATAGCCTACGAACAACTACGCATTGACCATTTTCCTCCTGTATGTTGTAGGTCCACAAGTGAACATAGAGCATCCATGGACAGGAGATGGACAGTTTCCTATTCACACACGCCACAAGCCTTCATTTGGCCAGGCTGGATCTCCACATCCCCGACATTTGGAAGAGCAGGTGCAACATCTCTCCCAGATGGTCGTGGACATGCAAGCCAGGATGACTGACATGGCCTCTCAGTTGCGAGTGGACTTTCAGGAGGATGCCAGTAAAATGCTGATATCCCTGTTGAATGACCACAGACAGCCAGCTAGTGCTCGTGGCGCCAGTACACACACCGTCCGGGTCCAGGATCTCTCCACTGAGCCAGAGACGTGGCTCGAGGTCATGGATAAGATCAACTACGTCACCGGTGCCCTGGAGTCCAACTCTATCACCCTGGATGACCTCTTGGAAAGGGTCAACCACCAAGATGGACAAATTGATCTGCTGATGAAGAGCGCAAAGACGCCTCAAGCCACGCCTGCCCCAGAACATGAGCCTGACCTACGACCCTACTTGGACGAAAAGATCCGTGTTTTGAGGGAGGAGCTGATGGAAGGCATTGAGATTAAAATGGCAGATTTGAAAAACTCATGTGAGTACAAAATGATGTCTGTCCAGGAGCTATGTGAGAACCAGGAGTCCCACTACCTTAGTCTAACTGAACTTATGGAATCAAAAGAGTATGACCTCCGCAATGAAATCAAACAACTCAAATCAAAGATGGAAAGAGATGAACAAGGTCAGTCTGAAAATTCTTCTCTGCCAGATGCAGTTGTAGTTCGAGTGGAAAACATAGAGCGATGTCTAAACCTTTCTGAGAAGACTTTGTCAGGGAAGTGCGGACACTTAAATACAGATCAGTCACAGGCTCTTCAAGATCTTAAGAGAGCGGTGGAGGCAAAGTTGGTCTTCATGCAGGATACACTGGGATCCTTTTTGGCAAATACAGGGACAGACTCCTCACCTGGTTTGGATTCAACTCACAACATGCCACTGGACAAAGCTGCTAACTTCACTGGAAAAACAATTAATAATTTACAGAAAGGCCTAAATAAAACTGAGGCTAAAGTAACAGTTATGGAAAAAAGTCAAGACTGCCAAAAAGATATAGACATCCTCAAAACAAGTATTAATATACAACATCAAAAACTTGGAGATATGGAAAAATCTATTTTCAACAACAACTTGAATTTTGAAAATCTTACCAAAGAACTAAGATCAGTCAAAAATGACCTGGAAACTACATATTGCAAAGAAAAAACAAAAGAAGTTGGGAAGGAGCTGGCTCACCTGGACAATCGTATTGCAACTGTAGAAGGTTTATGCAACAAGCTGGAGCCCATCTCTAATAATCTTGAGCAGATCAAAGATGGCCTTAACAAACATGTTACCAGTTTGTGGACTTGTGTGAATCAGCTTAACGACTCAGTGGGCTCCCAGAGCAGTGACTTAGGCCAGCTGAGAGGAACCTGTCAGAATCTACAGACCCATCTGTCCCAAGTCACCAAAGAGCTGCAGTCATTCTCAACCAGCCGTCCCAAGGAGACAGGTATATCATATACGACATATTCAGATGCTATTGTAATAAGATGTTATTGCTCTGCCTGTAATGTTCCACAGTATGGCATTAAATGCATCTACCTTGCATTTAGTCAATCACTGCCCTTTATATTGCCCAAAAACACCTTGGAAAAACATGCATTCTGTGAGTGGGCTCCCTTCTCCACAGATTTGACCTGTAACATTGTTGGCATGACCTGCTTGTTTCTAGGTAAGTTTAATGCCATATTGTGGAACAGTAAAGGCCCTGCATATTATACTATTTACTTATCTATATAATAATGTGGTTCATTCATCCAAAACATACCTAGAGTAGTGATTTGTCATTCACACGTTTAACACACCAACCCTGCATGCTGAGTTCTTTTCTCAGTCAGAAAACACCTCACCACCATCGCCATCTTTTCCATCTTGTGATGTCATGTGGTAATACAAAATGTGCTCCACTGTGTTTTTAAACTTTATACAGCATCCCTAGAATTATTTTTGATCATTGCCAACCTCTACTGAAGATCAGAGAGCATTTTCTTTGGAGATGCAGACACACTAATAATGCAGCATTACTTAAACATGTGTGCATGAATTAAAATACATCTCCGGGTATGTTTTTGTTGAGGTAACAGCTTTATAACATGCTAAAAGATCACAAGATTCAATTTTGCGTAATATAGGATGCAAAATTGGTGAAGCAATTAACATTTACATGGAGGCAAGCAGGCGACTTACCCTCAAGCAGAAAAATTACACAGGGCACGTTTACGTTTTGTTATTAGGCAAAGTAAGAGATACTTTTGATTTTGCAGAAAAAAGCAGCTTGAAGACATATGGTTTGATTTTCATTTTCCTCACTTGTATTGTTGAGCAATGTTTTGGCTTGGGGAAACGTTAGTCATTTTGGGATCATGTGGACAAGGCATATTGTGCACATGTTTTTGGACATTACATGAGAGCTACAAAGATTTTTCAGTGGCATTGTCGATATAGTGGAGTATAGTACAGTGGATGCTAGGGACTGCATTCTTAGCGCATGAGCCTCGTCCATAATGATGCCACCGAGACTTTGTTAAGTTGTGAAAGTGAACGCCCTTATTTTACTATTTTACTATTTACAGCTGGGATGCATCCTGTCCAACAGCCTCTGCTTGTTTTGTATTGCTCTTTATGGTGCAAGTGATGGATCATATGGTTGGCCTTTCATGATATTTTAAAGTACAATATATTGCTGAAGAACATATAGACGATAAACAGTAGTAATGAAATTAAAACTCATTTATGACACTGATACAATGACCCAAAAACAGGATAATTCCTGTGAAAACCTATTATAATGTACAATATGGTTAAAAACTATAAATAAATAGAGAATGAAACACTTTAGTAGTTAGTTTGTCTCTATAATGAGTCATAGAAGTTATTTAGAACCCTCTAGAGCTCAGATCTTCTCAGAAAAATAAGAAAAAGTTCCCCACTAGTCCAAAAAATGTCCCCATGATAAATACTGACCCCCCCAAAAAATTATTGCTCCATCAAATATATATTGAACGAAAACTCAGTGATTATTGTGGCAGGCCTAGTATATGGGCCGATATTTAAATGCATGAACTATGTTTTGCATAGGCTATAGAATTTCAGTGCCAAGAGTTTATGTGTATTGTCCTGCCCTATTCCATTGTCAACACTCCTATTGTTACGCTTATCTGAAGACACTGGAAAATTCAGTCCATTACAGAGACAAGTTAAGGCAGCTTATCACTGCTACACTCACTGGGGCTCCTTTTTTAGATTCAAGAGCCTTGTTTATATTCACACTAATGCACTTAAACTCTTTGTCTCCCACTGTTTATAACTCTTTCAAGACACTCCTTTAGCCACATCGATTAATTTTACTTAAATTCAGAGTTTTGTAAACACCAAATATAGGGCTGGGCGATATGGACCAAAAAATATATCTCGATATATTTTGCTATATCTCGATATACGATATATATCTCTATCTTTACAGGAAAAAAACTGCAAAAACAAAACAAATTTTATCTGATTAATATTCATTTAGTACTGCACTTAAACACTCTGTGGCCCTTTTTGGACCCTCACCCACAGTTTAAGAACCTCTTCTTTAAGAGAACTTCCACTGGCACTTTACACAAAACTGCTTCAAAGTGAAACAAGTGTGCAGGATTTTTAAACCTGTATTTTCAAATTCCTAAGTGGAGTTACATTCTCTTGTTTTCAAGTGGTATTTAGCCTCTGCACATTTACCAGATCAAATGCACATTGTGACAAACGGATTTATTTGGCATTTGGCACAGGCTGCAGAGAGAAGCCCCGCAGGCCCCCGCGCGCTCCCGCACACCGGGATGAGTTTAGTGCCGACAGCAGCGGCCTTAATGAAAATGACCGCACTCAGTATTCAGACCTTGAGTCCATGACAAGACCGAGTCCAAATGCGCTCGAGTCCGAGACAAGACCAAGACTCCGCTTTGGCGGAGAAGGAAGTCCAGCGGTGTGGGGGTGTTTACTGAGTGGTGGGGCAGGTGTGGGTCCTGCTGCGGGGCGCTCCTCGTTTAAGGGGGCGTGGGGGTGTTTTGCAGCGGAGTTTGTTCGTATGAGTGGACCTCGTGTGCTGGAGTCGTGCGCGGTCGGAGGTGTCATGTGGTTGCGCTCGCGCTGGGAAACGTGCATTTAGAAAGTTTAACTCATCATGTTACGTCTGTGCGCAGCTCCTTATTGTGCTGCAGAAGCACTCGCACAGATGCGCCTGTTTTGTTTTCCACGTTCGCACGACGAAATATTTACTCGCAAATGCAAGTGAAATGGGCGCACTGTTGAGCCCTGGTCCTAGTCTTGGTTTAGTCCGCGACCGAACCCCGGGCTCTGCGGCCGCGTTTAGTCCAGGTTTAGTCCTAGTCCTGGTTTAGTCCTAGTCCTGGTTTAGTCCTAGTCCAGGTTTAGTCCGCGGCAGCTCCGGGCTCCGCGGAGGAGCTCGGGGATATAAGCAGGAGGCGGCGGCGAGCGCGGCACAGAGAAGGCGAGACAAGCGAAGCGGCGAAACCAGAAGTAAATGTAAGTATTATAGCGATATATCGATATGCCAGAATTCATATCGAGTTTCGAAAATATCTCGATATATTTTAAATATCGAGATATCGCCCACCCCTAACCAAATATAAACATATAAAGCTCAGGGGCCTTTTGTCATTTTGTTTGCTATGATGTCATTCCAGTAGTTAACCTCAAAGGAAGAGGTCAAGGGAAAAAAAACAAAAGTTTTGGATTCCCAGTACTGACTAAACCTTTCCGTTACAATGCTCTTTTTTAGCATTCATTGTTTGTGTTTTCAGGCTCACTGTGTAAATGAGCATCAGGGAGTTATTTTTTCCCCTGTGAACAAAATAAAAAAAATTAAAAAAAACTATATTATATTTCGGTCACTAACATTTCATTGAAGAGCCATGCACATTTTATTAATTAGAGAATCCTGCATGCTTTTTGTTTTCTATTTTGGATCTTGCATCAATTAACGTGCCTCTGAAATGTCTTAGAGGTTCATTCTGACACAAGCATTGACCTGGTGCCTTTATGGATGACATGTTGGTCAGTGGTGTTAAACTCTTTAACCCATGACACCAAAAACAAGGGGTGACTTGGTCAAATTTCCCAATACAAAAATGGCTCTTTTATGACTCTTTTCCCAGAGCACTTGAACATACATCATGTTTCTTCATGTTGCTTAAAGGACATATGTTTTGAAGTAGGTGTATTCTGTCCAAAAAGACTTGAATAAAATTCCCCTGATAATTGATTAACTAAGCAGCTTTACTAAGCACACAAGTCATTCTTCATTCTTTTGAAGCACTGTGTGAGCTACTTCTGTACCTACAAATGCCCTGAGGCTGATTCTTTGCCTATTGCCTCTCCCAACCACCAACAATCAGTCACTTAACACAGGAAAAAAGTGGGTAAAATGTCTAGCTTAATAACCCATCCAAATATGAAGCACCCAGTTCTTGGTCAGAGATAATGACTGAAAAACTATGTGTTGTATGGCATCATGTTTTTATATGAATCCATTGCTGTGTTTCAAGAGGGTGACTCATGGCCCACAGTAAATGGGACTCTTCTATAATCTGGAAAGTGTCCCAAAGCAATGTGTACAAACTGTTGACTGTGGTAACTAGCTGCAGCTGGGTGGTGCTGTGAGCAGCCCATGTACGGTAAGATATAATGCTTGTGCCTTAACTGCTTTGGACACAACTCACCTCTTCAGTCTTCATAACACTCTTGTATTCAGACTTCTACCCTGGGCCTGACCATTTTCTCCCTATCGTGCACAGTCAAAAATCACATAACCTGCTTTAAATGAAGGACACTGAAAGTAGAAGCAAATGCAGACCTGTAACTCACATACACATGTGCAGTACAGCAGACCTGTCTGCTCTGCACTTTTATAGGCCCCCACCAGCCCCCTCACTCAGCATGCTCATTTTAATAGGCTCACTCTTTTAGCCAAACTAGTACATGGCCATTTTGCAGGTGGCCATGCTTTTGTATTTGTACTGTGGTAAGTGGTAAGAGCATGTTTAGGCCCGGTGTGGGAAGTTATACAGACCCCAAGCCTGTGGGACAGATTTGTTGATAAATTCGAGGGTTTATCTCAGCTGTAGTTTCCTGAGAATGCAATGGCACATGTAGTTAAGAGATCATCACTGTTTGATTGGTCTCGGGAGGAACTGTTATTTTCTCCCATGTAATGACAGCCTCCTTACTTGCTCACTGTTTTGCTCCTATGACCTGTTGAAGAAAGCCAGTGAGGTAGCAGAAATACAAACACAGCTGCATGTATCGTAACTGGTTGTATAAGAGGCTGCAACTGTTTGTCAGGGAACATACTGGTTATAAAAACAATACAAGGTTTTCCTCAAAAGACATACTTTAGCTCAGTACCATTGTTTTGACCTGAAACACTATTAATTCACCTACAATATGCACGTTTTTCTATGCTATACAATTCTACAGTGTACCCACTCTTTATGTGCTTATTGCTTTGCCTGGAATGGTCCACAGTATGGCATTATCTCGCTTATATTCAATTGTAGGTGTTTGTAATGCTACAAAAATGCCTTGAAAACATGTATTCTTACTGTGAACAAGGGCAATTGCTTAACTGATCTGATCCACAACTGTGCCTAGTGGCCTCACCTACTCACCACTCACCTCACCAAAATGAGGAGACATCAGAAAAATCACAAACCAAAGGACTGTAAATTGGAGGCTAATTGTGGTCTCTGATTTGTGCTTGGTCAAATTAGCATTAAAACAGCTGGTTTGTTCAAACTTCCGGCTGCTTTATTATCTCACTGATCTGCAGCTCACGGCTTATTTCACACCTGTCTCTATTGACCATTTCAGCTGATGACGCAGCAGAACCTCCCGAGGCAGGACCCACACTGGCGGGACCCCCCCAAGCAGGAGCTCCCCAGGCTAGACCTAAAATGACTGTGATGGAGTCTGGTGAGGCTGGCCCCCCTGGCAAAATGATTTCATCCAAGTTACCCAAGGGTGCAGATGGCAGCATAGCGCCTGTGCAGGGCTATGCAGGGGCCCCAGGTAACTCCTATCCCACACAGTCCTAGTTAAAACATTTGCACATTCTCAAGGAAGTTTGTATTTATTTTATAGCCTCTCCAGACAAATCTAGTGAGACATTAAAGCCAAGCCAGCCAGTGGTTTCAGGTATGTTAAGCTATGCAAGGCTATGCTATTATGCTATATCTATAGTGTGTGTATGTGTGTGTGTGTGTGTGTGTGTGTGTGTGTGTGTATAGTTTCAAATTGTATTATCTATTTGTATTAAGTATGTTCATTCAGAATGTGCTGGAAACACACAACCTTGAAAAGGCAATATAAAGATTTGAAAGAAATAAAGTTCACACTTATATTTGGCTAAATGCACTTGTCACTCACTCTGAGTAAGACAGAGGCTGACCATTAGAAGAAGTGTGTCTGAAAAAAATGCACTTAACAGAACATTTGTGAATTTCTGAATCCAAAAAGCAAATTCTCCTAGGGATCAGATCAAAATAAGATTTGTATCATCATATCTCAGCCCTGAGTATACTAATACTATAATTTCATGCAAAATGTCAGTCGTCTGATTCTCAACCCTCTGTGTAATTGTTTGTTTGGTTTTTTCAGTTGAGAAGATTGCATTCTCTGTTGGCCTAACTCTCTTACATGTTCTGGGAGACGCTGGTACTATTCGGTTTAATAAAGTGTTGGTCAATGATGGAGGAAACTATGACCCACACACAGGTAACCCTCAATGTCTCCACACTTAACACCACAGAGTTCAGCTTCATATATAGATATTCTCTGCCCTAGGTATCTTCACAGCTCCCATGGGTGGCCGTTACCTGGTGAGTGCTGTGCTTGCCCCCCAGCGAGGTGACAAAGTGGAGGCTGTCCTGTCTGTGTCCAATCACAGTATTCAGAAACTGGACTCCTCAGGGTCCTTCTTTGGAGCCACACAGCCACCTGGACAGTGTGACTGCAGCAGTGTGGCCTCCCTCAGCCTGGTTCTACCTCTCAAACAAGGAGACCGGGTCGGACTCCAACTGACTTCTGGCAAACTGGCCATTTCAGCTTCATCTGAGATCCTGTCTTCTTTTAGTGCTGTGCTGCTTTATGCCACTCCAGTCATACGCTAGTTATGTGCAACCTGTGTGACTCTGTGGAAGGTTTTAATAGTTTACATTTGATTGTGTGAAAATACAGATATCTATAATTATCATTTGCAATGGTGTTGCCCACAGTGTAGTGGCAGAACTACAGTTAGTGTTTAACTGTTGCAAGGCAACCTGTGAGGTTATACAAAAATAACACTTTAGCATGAGCATTAAATTTCTCTCTGACCATGGTTTAATTCTTCAGTGTTCACTATATCAGGGCATATAATATTTATTTTCACCTTTATGGCCAGCCTCAAATCCAGTATGCATCTCAGTGGTAAAAATCTCCCAGAACATAGCGTCATAAACTACCCTTACATAATATGCATACATAAATTTTTATTGTACTGTACTGTACTGTTGATTAATCTCTCATTTGTTTTAGAATACCCTTACTCATCAGCGCAGAAACCATTTTATTAACCAGTAAGTTAAGATCCTTAAAATTAAACTTCTTAATGTTAAAATTGCAGTCACAATTAGCAGATTACAGATACCTGCAACACTGTTGAGTTTTATTATTTACAAAATGTGGCAGGATTTTCTCCATTTAAATTATCATTGAAAAAAGTATAAAGGTATTATACTATGTGAGTTCTTTACATAAAGTTTCACTTTCATAGAAAGAATATATTTTATACTAATGTGAAGTAAATTAGCATTAAGACAGACAAAGGTTGAAGCAAAATAAATCATATCATTGGCTAAATCTAATGCAAATACAAAATATAAGACATTATTAAACTGATATTTTCCAGTGTACCTACAGGTACTATAGCAGCAGTATCTCTTTCTTTGTCTCTTTATCTGTCAGTGCATCAACCACATGAGAAAAGCATAATACTTAAGGCCTGAAAATATACAGCTTCTACCTTGTTTGTAAATGCAAAAGTCTATAGTTTAATCTGTGTGTCTGCTGATACTAACATGTAAAGCCAATCACTATTTACTAAAGTGCATAGTAACTTCATGTATAAGTATGCACATATGCTGGGCTGTGTCAGAAATACATGTCAAATTCACTTAAGATCAAGGGATTACCATTAGTTCTGCTTTAAGGATGTATGCAACCCAAACACAATGTTATCACTCCAAAAAGAATTATAGTGTATTCCTGTATAACAAATACTATGTTGTCCAGTGGGATAATCCAGTGTATATACTGCAGTGTTTAATAGCCCAGCTCGTCAAAGCACATTGGGGGAATGGGCTGCCTCCAGAAGCAGAAGGAGCTGAACTCTGGGCAGCAGAAGGTGGCGTTGTGCTGTGTGTTTCTTAAAGGGAATACATGCTCCACCAGCTCACTCAGGCGGCTGTATCTAAAGTGGAAAGAGTTGAACAATAAGACCTTGTCTGTCTGAGGCACACACACAATGGTTAGTGGTGTGATACTTACGATGTTTTATTGCCTTTGGCCAGTTCCAGGATCAACTCCCCTTTTGGGTTCACTGTGAAGATCCGGCTCACAGGCACACCCACTTTCTTGTAGGCAAACACATCCTTAAGACAGAAAAGAAAAACAATAGTTCAAAACAATAATTGCATTTGAATATAGATTTGACATGAAATAAAAAGACAAACACTTACATTGTCTCTGTTTCCAAAAGCTGCATAGAAGGGATGAGTGTTTGGGGAAAACAGGTTCTTAATGTCTGTCAGGCATTCAATTTTGAACTTTTCTGGCTTTTTTTCAATGACTTCTCTATTAAAGGAATCACAAATGTTTCACTTAACTTGTAAGAGTACTCTTTGAAGTATACATGATTTATTGGTTATCTCAGCTGTGCTATGGCCCTCAGGAGACCCACCTGTGGAAGGCAGAGAAGAGGCTGCTCGGGGAGAGCATGAGGGGCCCTTGAGGCAGGAGAGTCCCTCTATCATTCACCCAATGTAAATATCCTCGAGTCATGTCTGCCATGCCTATGGCCCGCGCTGAGCAGTACAAAAACTTATAACCATTCCTTTGGAGGACAAACATTCATTATGTGAATTTGTCACTTGACCTCATGATTTATTAATCCAAACATTCTACACCATGTAAGTCTTACTCATGCACTGAGTTATAGAGTTTAGCAATGCCCTGATGAGTCCAGTCTTTCCCCAGGTGGGGGAGGATGTGTCCAAATACATCTGATCTGGAGGTAACCAACAAGTTAAGAATGGCATTCAAGCATCAAATATGTATTCATGTATAGAAGAAATTGTTTACTTTGTGATTGTGCCATCAATGTCAGATATGATGACCTTGTCGTCCCAGTTCCACAGGTAGATGGTGCCCTCACATCGACATGTGCCCTGGTACTGGGTGGTTATACTGAAGGAGACATCATTAGGCCCCTCTCTCAGCTTCAAACCACTCTGCAAAAAGTGTACAGTGTCCTTTTGTTATAGTTGTCATTACTGAAAATAAAATACTGAAAAAGACTAATATTATAATGTGCTGTTTTTTACAATTTGTTCAGAGGACAGGCGAAGCGACTTCTTATAGGAGGGACATGAGAACGGTGCCACAGACTCACTGTGCACATGCTCAGGAGTCAAAGCAGGAGCCACAGTACTGAGCTCTTTAGTATCATCATCACTGGACCACTCTGTCGTTTTGCATCTGTAAGGACACAAGTGCAACTAAGAAATCTGTTGGGATTATTGATGACGAGCACCACACTGTTCATGTGGTATGGGTATATACAGTACAGTAACCACTAGAGGGCAACAGATTCACTTTTAGAATATTACAGGTTTTGAAATACATTATGTAGTATGTGAGCAAATGTTTCAAATGATTATATTTACTTTAAGCAGAACATTTCTGTAGTGCTTCATAGCAGTAGTGTAAATCCAAAATGACTGTGTAGTATACAGAGAACTATGTAAATCCATCCTGCATGTTTAGCCAACAGTGTGTGTTATTGTACCTCTGTGTAGTCTTATGTTTGACTCACTGTGTTTCTGGAGCCGTTTGAAGGCCCAGGCTCTCACTGGTCAGCGACCCGTGCCTTTCTAATTTAGGTTCTGTTGACAACTAAAGGTAAAAGACAATTATTTATTTAGTTCATGTTCTACTGCTTTCAAAAGTCTTTCAACAAAGATGCAAAACAAGTGGTCAAAAACCAGTTCCATGTTTGACTTGATTTGTAATGCAAAGTCCCACCTGCTTTACAATACTCTTTCTCCAAAACCACCAGCGCCCCGATTTTTTCGGCATTTTCTCCTTCACCCAGGCCTCTTCTGTAGCCTGCCATTCAAAACAAACATGGTTCACTTTATTCTCAAAAATACTTAGAACATAGATGGTGGTAATACCTTTGGCAAGTTCTTCTGAAAAGCCTGCATACTGAGTATCAATGGGGCTGCCAGTGTCCAATTATAGTATCTACAAAATAAGTCTGTTCAGATTTAATGTTTTAAAGGATATAATGAAAAAAAAATTTAATCACCTGTTCGCAATTTTAACCACCAAATTTGGATTGTCAATAATTCCTGGGTTCTCTGCAAACTCATTGTAGGTGATGATGTGCTCCATGAATTTTTCTGCATTACATGGTGTTACAAGTGTTACACATGGACCATTTGTCCTTTCATATAATGTTCACCTCTTACCTTTGGAAATCTCTGAGCTCTCCCCAATGCCACCGCAGAGGGACAGGATGATGTCAGGCAGGTCTCCAGCTGAATCAGACAGACATTCAGTGCCACTGTCTGCAGCTGCACTGCCCACTGACTGAGGGGACAGGGACCCCGACCGTCTGCCCCCCTCCACCCAGTGCTTAGGCACCTGCTCTGACTCACTGCAACACAGCATAGGTGAGCTCTGCAGCCATGTGCAGCTAATAACTTGCATAGGCTAAAATATTCTGTTTGACACAATGACTCATTTAGACCATTGGCTGTTTATACCTTTTAGGAAAATAAAGGGCCAGAACATCAGGATCAAGTTTATTCAAGTCGTCCAGATAGATGTCTTCTGGCCCTTGATGTTGACTGCGTTTTCTCACTCCTAATGAGACACAAGTGTTAATGTGAAGTCAGTGCTCAGTATTTCTCTGTGACTGTAGAGCAGAAAAACTTCTCAAACCACATCCTTCCTTTTCTTGTTCTGATAGTAGTTTCATTTATAAAAAAAAACATAAGCCTGAGCACACACTACTCTCTGTATAAACCTGTATGTATTATGCTACCTTTCTTCTTTACTGGTGAGTCTATGGGAGAGGACTTTGGGTCAGGGCTTATGGGAGCAGCAGAGTCTCCAGTCATATTCAGGTCTCCGGTGTTCTTGCGACTGGGGGGAGAGGAGGTCCAGCGTGTCTTGCGCGCTGTTTTGGAGTGACTCTCAGAGTTAGCAGGAAACTCTTTTGAACTTAAGCTTGTAGGTGTGCCACAGAAATTCTCAGGCACTGATGAAGCATTATGCAGCTGGCCTGGTTTAGCAGTCCGAGGCTCTGGTTTCACAATATTGCACATGTTGTTTGAAGGCATCTCAGTTCTTCTTGTCTCCTCCTCCATGGCCTCAGAGCTCAGGATGACTCGGAAATGTGTGTTTTCTGAGGGAGTTATGGTCAGGGGCTTGGGCTCTGACTTGCCCTCCTTTTTGTTCTGCACAAAACAAACAAAACATTGTATAGACATTAATCTACCTGCCTGACTTGTTTTTGTTGCACTTACTCGGCTGGGCTCTGGAAACTCCCCCCAGGACCACTGCATGTGCGTGTCTGCTCGGAGCAGGTTTTCTGTGGGCTTCACCATGAGCTCCGAGTCACTCTTCGGGGACATTGGCTCGGACATGTCCCTGCTGTAAACACATTAGCACTTAGTCAGCGTTTGTGGGAGTGTGTCGCCTTAATAATACCATGACTTTTGATCTCTGTTATGAAAGTATAGTGCTGTGAATCACTCGTACTCAGCGCAGGGAACCCACTCTCCATCAGAAAAGGGGTAGCTGTCCCATTCAAGCCCAGTGAGGGGGGTGTGCTGCCTGTGCTCTACATTATCCTTTATTACGGACAGTGAAGAAGTCCTGAGAACAAGAAGGAGACAAGAAATAAAATAACATCATCTGAAAGGAAGTGAATAAGCAAATCATGTATTTACCGTCCGTTGTGTGAGTTACAATCTTCGTCTGAGCTGAGGTCTCCCAGTTCCAGCTCGACTGCAGGGCTGGTGTCCTCTTTGCGCAGCTCAGCCTTGTGCTTCCTCCGGCGTTTCTTCTTCTTCTTGCTCACAGAGTTGGAGAAGGACAGAGAGTTTTCACAGGAGGCTTCAGGACCAAGAGGCCCACTGCCCTCTGCCCCCATGCCTCCACATCTGGGCTCTCTGTTCCTCAGCAGAGCCTCTTCTGTTGGGATTGGAGAGGTCACCAGGTGGGCTGGGACAACTTCCTTAGTAAGAGAAATTAAAGGGGGTATGAAAAATGGACTTTTATGAGCCTTTGACCATGTTATCAAATCAAATCAAACTTTATTTATAGAGCGCTTTTCATACAAAAATGCAACACAAAGCGCTTTAACAGTGATTAAAAAAGGAACAGTCCCACATTTCCCCTCCACCCTCCACCCCCCACAAAGGTAAACTAAACATATGAGTCTAGAGATTACAACCCCACATAAAGCTGAACTAAACAAGTGAGTCTAACTGTGACAAAACTATCTTTATTTACCACTAACTGAAACAGGAAACTATGAGATTACTACCGTGACAGACTATCTTTCATAACTCTTTCTATCTATTTCTATACTATCTTTCATAACTCTCTATACTAACTATAATAACTATAACTAACTACTACAGAGAAAGAAGGAAAATAGAGGAAGAACAACAAAAAGAACACATATATACATTATGACACAACATTAAATTATGACACGACATTGCAACCAGGAGGAGTCAGGGAGGTGGAGATGGTCCATTAGCAGTGTCCAGAAACAGACCCGCCCACCAGGTCGGGACAAAGCTGTGAGGGTTTTTGGGAAGGGGGGTCAGGCTCTCTCTGCTGCTCTCAGGGCGGGTGAGACGGCCTTGTCCAGCGCTGGGGAGTCCAAAGATAAGATTGGGTTGTTTTGTTTTAGAGCAGCTACGTCGAATTTCCATAACACTGCTCTGTTTGTCCATCAGTCTTCAAGGTCATTTCTATGCAGAACTCCAAGTTTCCTCCAGATTTTATCCAAAAAATGCGATTTAGAGCCACCATATCCATCAGCGGTCAGTGACCGTGACCCCGGCCCAAGAGTCACTAAATTCGAGTACTTGAAGCTCTGCCCCTCACTCCAATTTCCGGGCAGCCAAGTGGGGCTTTGAAAAGCTGCCTCAGTATTTGAATTTTCGGAAAATCAGGTCCAAGCGTAAATTCCAATGTGCAAAGTCCCGTATTCCTGGTTCTGAATAGACAGATCCTGTGTCCGAAGAACACGCAGGTTCACCCGACCCTGCTTGTCTTGTTAAACTGTCAATTTTGTTAAAAGACCAATTTATCAAATCCATAGTTAATTTAGTTTTGGAGAGTAAAGAGGAGAGAGTCGATGAATAAGACACATTAGACAAGACGAGACATAGAAACAAAGCAGGAAAGATAAGGGGACAGGAGAGGAGAGAAAAAGCATCCACCCTCGCCAAGAGCCAGAAGAGAAGTTATAATGGTGATACCTCATCATTATCTTACTCAACATTGTATTTATATGTGTATTTTCTTGCATTGAAGGGTTGAGAGCTCTCAAAATCTCAGTTTTCAATGACCACCCTATCTGTTCTCTACTTATTTTTGATAAGTAAAAAATATAGACAATGAAAACATAAATTAAAATCTGCTGCTTATCATGCTGAAATGCCACTATGAAGGGATGGAGTAATTTTGCATGGAAAGTCAATGGACCCATTTCTATTATTTAAGATGTTTAAGTCAATATTACAAAGCACTTGGGAAAAAACATAAATATGCATAATGTCTTCTTCAAAACTATTAACTGGAAGATTCACTATTTTCTCATAATGTTACTGAGCTTACATTTTGCTGCTCCATCTCTTGAACAAAAAAGGCCTCTCCATTGTCTCCAAGTTTCATGTGAAGCTCCACAGGTTCCCCATTTATTTCTATGTCGATCTGCAAAGCAAGCAAGACTTCTTTATAAACACATTGTAAAATGCTGAGTCTGCATTAGCTGTGAATCAGGCCATGGTGCATGAGTTGGCTGGCATGAAGATTAGACCTCTATAATGAGGTGTGTTTATGGCCAAATGGAACAAAATGTTTATAAAGGGGTAATGGAAAGAAGTAGGCTATAGATTTATCTAAATAACAAAAAGAAATGTGCTCCAGGTCAAATTTATGCTTTTGTTTCATACTAAACCACAAACTATTACAAAGTATTGAAGTACCACTATAACTTGAACAGTATTTCTCTCAGTTCACAGACAGTGCTTAGTATAAACAACTGCAGTCTCCTTCCTGCCCATGACGACTTCCTCTATATAAAAAAATGACACATTTTTCAGTCTGTAGCATAGGGAACAATGAGCCTAATTAAAGTTTTTTTGTGTTAGCCTTGGATTGACAGCCTGCTCTTGAGTGGTTGACACAAGTGTATCTAAATTTATCAAAAGGATCAATACCCAGATACTGACTGATACAAGTTGTTGTTTCAATAGTATAAACACAAGGTAAAATAATCATTCATTAATTTATGACATCAAATTTAACATTTCCGTAATGGCAGAGCACCAGCCTAGACGTTATATTTGAGACTCACCACTTTCTCCCTGGAGCGCAGCACCCCCAGTTTTCCAAAGCGGACGTGGAATGGGGAGCACTGGAAGGTCCCATCGGGCTGCCGCACCACAATGACGTCGATGCAGCCTGACAGAGTGGCCTGGTTTATACCCTTGTACAGCTCCTTGACAGTGACCAGCACCTGCCCTGCCAGCTGCCCCACATAGTTCATGGTGTCCACCTGCCCCACAGTCAAAAAACATTACATATTTATTTCAAGGCTACAAAAAGCTTCATACTCTATACTGATTTTGATAATACAATGAAAAAAACACCCTTCAATTAAAGTACACTGAACTAGGGTTGTCAAATGTATGAATACCCTGGTACAAATTATTACTAAAATTAGTACTGATACTGAAACTGGATAATTACTTGAACAAGGAATAGATCAGATAAACAGGACAAAATCAGACCTTTCATGAATAATAATAGAAGAATAATAGTGTAAGAACACATGGCAATATAAAAAACTTATATTTGGGGTTAAAAAATGCAATCTATTATCTTAAAAAATATAACAAGTATAGAGCTTTTTCCTTAGTATTGAAATCAACTTTAGTACCTTAACACAACACTACATTGAATTCTGTAGTTTACATAGTCGTTGTTATAGTAAGAAATAGTAAAAATTTGGTTGAATTATCTTGGTGAATTGAGCTCATCATAAAAATTCATTTGATATAACTCAGGAGCACGTCACTCACACTTTTCGACTGTCTATACTTTTATGAGGCCACTGGTCCCTGAACGCAGCGCAACTGTCCCATTTTCCTTTTAAAAGTCCTGGGTTGAGTTTAATCTGGGCAACATGCTAAATGTCTGCTTTAGACCAGAGCCAAGTGGACAGCCTACATAACATGAACCAGGACAATGTTGTAATGAAAATTTGAGTCAAACAAAAATTATATTTGGATTTATATTATTATACATTTTTCTCACACAGTTTGACACATCTGTTTGACTGAAGGAGAGGACAGATTCAGCCAAATAATTAAAAACTGAATAGAGTGAAAAAAACAACTTTATACTAAACTAATACTAATGTTATGTGTTCACATAACTTTAGTATTAGTTGAGTATAAAGACAAGATACTGTCCATCCAGTTTTCAGTTCCTCCAAGTCCACAAATAACAAATTAACATCTACTTTGGTTGGGTAATAACAGAAGTTGGCATTATTTACTATATAATACACACACAAACAAACACATGTTCATATACTATTTTACACTATATGCACTAACCACTAACAAAGTACTAATTGTACTGACCTGACCCAACCCAGTTTAACTTCCAAGGTCAGATAAGATTGAGCATTGAAAAGGTGGTATCGTTTGACTTAGTATGTTGAGTATTTGCCTATAATTCATACACACAAATTGTGGATTGAAAAAATTTCACTAACAAACGGGCTGGAACTAAGTCTTATTAGTGGATTTACAGGATTTTGCAACTGAGTGCTTAGATGTGCCATGCTTATTGTTCCCAGAACACGAATATTCACTTCAATGTTATTACTGTAAGATTTGTTAAAGCAATTGTTAATTTGTTAAGGATTATTAATGATCATGTTAATATATTTTATTCATTGATTGTTTAGATTAGATTAGATGAGTTTTGCAGCACTCACCAGCCTCCAAGGGGACTTGCCATTCTGCTCTACAGCCCTGCTTCCTGTCTGCTTCATCACCAGAGCTTTGCTAATGTGACACTCACCTCATCTACATTTACTGTAAGTGTCATTCACAGCTAGTGTTCTGTCACAGTTCTAGACACAAAGACCAGGAGGAAAAGTACCCCAGCCCTAAGAGCCTTATGTAACCTGCTTTAGGCTGGACCCTCCGCACCCCAGTCCAGTCTCTCAAGGCTCAACACACAAAAAACAAATCACTGAAAATGATCTGGATTGCAATGTACCATGTTTACAGATTTAGATCAACCCACAGGTCCCTATTTTCTCATAGAAAGTGTCACATACTTAAAGGTGAAATTGAATCAGTGAATTTCTATAGATCCCAAAATAACAGCAGCAGTCGCCTCATTGCAGGGCTTCTCAAAAGGGTTGATTTATAGCAGAAAGTTTTAAAATCAGTAAAACAGTCAAATAGATTACAGAACAGTAACAGAACTGTATATGCAAGCCAAATAAGGATAATTAAAATAAAGAACTTTGGTGAATAGCAACTTTCATATTTTGATCATTAAGTTTTGACATGTTCCTATCATTTCATGCTTTTTTCACATGTGCTCATAAAGGTATCTACAGTATAAAGGTTTACAGCTGAGGAAAATCTAAGAGGTTAACTCTTTCTGGATGCACTCTCATTCATTTGTTTACTATAGCAAATTGATCAAGAGACATTACACACAAAATATAACAGGACTAAATGTAAAATAATATGATTTTGTATTTTATATTTAACCCATTAAGCCTTTATAAATTGAGAAAATATTCCCTCAATGCACTTTCACCTGTCAGACGTACCATCTATAGAGCTATGCTCTTATACTAAGGGTACTCAGTTATCCTTGTTTAGGAATAAAATAGCCAAATTATAATGTGATCTGTTGTAATGGAACAAAAGTTGGTTACTTTTGTCAAATTAAGTATCTAACAATGGAAATAGCTCATGTTACAGTATGGTTCACACCACCATGTCCGGAGTCACACACTGGATCTGTGTATGGGACTTTAAGAGGTGATAATCCTGTTTACCAGATTAGTACTAGGCTTTCTCCACCTTTCCCCTCACCAGCAACAAGTAGACACCCCACAGCAGTCGCTACTGGAACTGAAACCAAGTGTTATTTTTTGTATTTCCTTTTTTATCTTGTATTTTAGACAGCTTAAAAATTTGTTTAAAAGGCCTACACATTTTGAATTGCTAATTTAAACGTCACAAATAATATATTTTTAATAGAAACCACTTCTGATTTGAATGCAAATAATTCCCCATATCAAAATATACAGCATTTAGATAAGAAGTAATAAACATGATTGTATAGTCATAAAGCCTGTGGTGCATTTGAGGACAAGGATTTTACAGTAGCATATGTGAGATGTAGCACAGTTAGCCTTATGTTACAGTCATATTTGGCAATATAAAGTAGATAAGTGATAACGTTCAGTGTAAAAATAAATATTACGCGCAAATAAGCATAACTTCTAAATCTAAAATCTAAACCAAAAATAAGTGTTAACGTTGAAATGATATAGCGTTATTCGTACCTGTAAAAGAGGGTCGTCATTGGCAGGTATCCATGTGCTCGCTCGGCCCAAATGCACCTGCTGAAGGAGCGGAGAGAAGAGCCGGCGGCACCGGAGAGGAGCGCACCACGTGACTCAACGTGTACGTGATTTACGCGCAAGGACCACAACAAACTTTATGGTAAATATTAGAACGAAAAAATAAATTAAAAGGTTACGTATTATATTTATAGTTTTTTAATCATATGTATCTATTTATTTGGCAAGTCGTTTATGTCAGCTTAATATATTGTTAACTTAATAGCCGTTCGTGTGGCTAAGCTTTTTTGGGTTTGGCAGAAAACCGCTATTAAAAAAAAAAAAAAGGCAAAGAACTAGATAAACAATTTCTAATTTATCTTGCCTAAATAAACATGTTTCATTTGTAAACAAAAAATAAACTAATGTGGCTGCCCTCTAGTGGTTATCGTTACGTTATTTAGTTCAGAGTGTAATATGCTGAATTTTTTTTTAATCCACATTTTTATCCCACATGCTCTGTGCTCTGTTTAGCTAATTGTGCATTTTGTATTCTTTATTTGTGGTTCTCTACCAGTGGTATTTACATTATAAAGCTATATACCACCTTGTGAAATAGTAGCCCAAATAGTTTAGTCATCATGAGGTTTATTTTAGATTGTTCATAGGTTGTCCCCACATGGCCTCTGTCACGTTTGCACTCAATTAATTCTGCTCAGTTTGTTCCAAATAATTTCTCGGGTTGGCAGTTCTTTTTGTCCCTACTCAAACAATGAAGACACAATGAAGATGTAGTAGTAAGTAAGATAAAATTTTATTTACTGAAAGTAGTTAGTTTGGATGTGTGATTTTGCAAGCTATTTGACTGTAGAAAAGGCATTACAGATAGTAACACGTGATGATAGTGTAAAACAAAAACTGGTTTATAATATATTGTAAATATCACACAGGCACACTTTTTGATTATAATTTTGTGGTTAATAATCGTTTTCATTCTGCGTTTTCAGGTCAATCCTCTTGCTCCTTGACCTCCTATTCTTCGTGCACAGTCTGGTCAGCTGTCACCACCTGGTCATCTTCAGCAGCAGCTTCAGCCTCTGCTAAATCTAATCTTTTTGTTTCCCCTGAAGCATTCCCTGTTAACGCCAGTATGTCTTTCACCTCTTCCTCCTCCTCATTTTCTTGAGCCAATGTTTCACAGTCTGTAAAAAAGCACACTCATGGTTGTGTTATTATGACCAAATAAAGTGCAGCTCTGTGTGTGATGCAATGGAAAAGATTTTGTGTCCAACTGTTGTGCAAATTGGGAATTTACTGGGACAGTAAAATATGTTTTGACTAATGCATGTTGATTTATTGCGCTTTCACTACCTCTTACTAGTTTCAAGTTTGTTTACTGGAATCTAAATGGTCAAGGAGCAAAATCTTACACAACTCTTTGATCTAGCACAAGAGTACTTGGAGCTACTTGTTTGATTTATGTGTGAATTTTTATTTTTATGGTTTTATTTATTTAGCTAATAATTGTTTCTATCTATCTACTAGAAACAAAACACAGCATAACAAATTAGACCTAACATTACCGAATGCCAAATATTCCTTTTGTAGTGATTAGCTTCTTAGGTTTCTTTAAAAGTTTTGTTCACTGCCTTACATTCACACATGCCAAAGGTAAATAATTTATTCTAATTATAACAGCTATGAAAATCCAACCATATACTTAAACATACCCTCTGGCTCTCGTGTTTTGGCTCCAGTGTACGAAGTTTTCATTTTTTCCTTTGGTGTATTTGGACCAAACACCACATTTCCATCTGCATCAGTCCAGTATGAAGTAATGCCTAAATCAGGGGTCCCTTCCACAACCTCCAACTGACAGCAAATGAAATAGTTAGATCACATTTTTCATTAAAATTCGTAACAGCCAACACATTACAAATAATACTTACCATATGAGTTAGGGCGGACCGTCCTACTAATTCACATTTCCATTCTCTTACTTTTTCATTATCTACTGATCCATAACTGAACTATTTCTATTCTATCATGTACCCATTAACATGTGATTCGTATTGTATTAATAAACTGATTGTATTAGTCTTCATGCAATTGCTGCCAGTGAGCATCATTTTCTAGATATATGAAAAATCAGGCTCACCACCAGTAACTGCAAACAGGAGCAAATGTGGTGTTTTGGGATTACACAAGAGAGAGTAGTCCTTGTGATGGTTCTTGGTCTTCAACAAGTCCAAGTGGCCAGTGAAGGGAAGAGGAAGTGAGAGACGACAAAAACATATAGTGGCAATAGTGAAAGAAGGAAGGGGTGAAAACACAAAATACTCAGGAGAGGGAGGAGGTGTCAGGAAGGCACATGCTTATTTATTAGTTTCACCAACAAGGATACAGTGGTAGACTTGCATGAACCATAATACAGGGCCTGTGTAACAGTGTCATTACAAATAAATGATCTAGTGATGAGGGAGTGTCATAATCGTAGTGAAGAACATCAAGTGATGGGCGGGAAACAACATTCACAGTGAAAACAGGAACCATGACATCACATGACTTAGCTTTAACTTGCATTTATGTAATTTTGTTTTTCAAAATCTGTGTCTATAACTGAGCTAAAACCAGAGGACACATTTTTCAGGTAAAATCTGGTAAAACAAAACACTTACCGAATTATAATACATACAGTTACCTCCTTATTTTCATCTAATATGTCTTATTACAACAGGCTAACTGGTTAAGGGTACATGTAGTGTGTTTTTGATGAATTTGATCTTCTTTGTTATCTCTAGGCTGATTTTTTTCCATGGCTTAACATAAATAAATATCACTTTATTATTGTCTACACAAACATCTTCAACATTTTCCTCTTTTTAGACTCTTTTAGACTCTTTAGCCTTTCATTTGAAAATGTTTGCAGACAGCATGTTACTTGCTCTTACTGGCCTGGTCTGGGATGAACACACTTACAGTGAAGTCTCCACTCTCCGTGCCGTACTTGTTCTTCACCAGGATGCTGTACTTGCCAGAGTCTGAAGTGTTCACACCAGTGATGGTGAAGCTGGCAAACTTGCCCGACGCAAACTTAAGGATGCAGTGCTCATCTGATGTGATCTCTTTGTCATTCTTCAGCCAGGTAACCACGGGCTCAGGGTCGCCAGAAATATTACAGGTCAAATTCAGGGCCTAATGGACACAAAGTAAAAGTGTTATTAAAAGTTTTATACAGAATGGATTGAGTGTTCTCTCTGAGACATCACCTTGCCCTCCTGGATAGTGACCACATCAGGAAGACCTCCTGCTACACGGGCACGACCTTAGAAAAAAAAAACATACATTGAAATATATTATATATTATATAAAAACATTACAGACATTAACAATAACTTACTTCTCTCTGCAATAGCAGCAGCCCTAAGGAGAAGGAAACACATTAAGAATGTACTTTTAAATGTAATATATCATACAATTGCTTTACACATACTTGAGTCTCTGGAATTCTGCAAAGGCATCGTCATATGCTGTAATGCAAGAAAACAAAAGAAGAATCAAATGCATGAGCATTTTCACCTCATCAGTACTGCTATATAAAAGGCCAGTGACACACTTATGAGCTTGTGTGACACAGAATGGGACCTTCAGTTGTAGCTCTCACCTTGTCCGCTCAGTTCCACAGTCCTCCTCAGGCCACCTTTTCCATCATTAAACTCAATGGCATATGTGCCCATGTCTTTTTCTGTGGGCTCTGTGATTTGTAGCCAGAGCTGCTCGCCCACAACTCCACTCTTTATACGGTCAGAGAAGGCTATGGCTGAGTCTCTAAAAAACATAGTTCATATGTCACCACAGATACATCCATCAAGGGGCAGTACGTGTAGTTCTGTCCTTAATGCAGTCAGAACTCACTTGTAATGCCAAGTCACTTGGAGCAAGTCGTTGTAATAACTGACAAATGTGTAGAGTCGAATGCCATTTTCTGTACTGGTGATCTTTAGTGGAGTGGAGGAATTGGCTGACATAATATGACAAAACATAATGTATACTAATACATGTATTTTCAATGGCTAATGTAAAATAATTGATGTGGCTAATTGAATTTTCATAGTCTTACCAATAAAGCTGAAAACCTCGTTCATCAAATCTTTAAAACCTATAGAAGATACATTGTTATTATAGCGGATTTTAAAATGCAAACATCATGTTTTTGGTCTACTAACTACTCTACCTTGTTCAGTCAAATTCAACTTAGAAGTGTCCTTTCCTCTGTCATCCTTAAGAACAACTTCATACACACCAGAATCTTTCTTGGAAATCTATCAGAAACAACATAAGCATCACATTTAACATAAACCACACACTACAAACACAAAACAGGAATATATTGAAACCATCTGAAAAGGCAAAGCTTTTCTCTTCTGCTAAGAATGCTGCAGAAAACAGACACATGAGACAAAGGCAAAAAAGCCGACGGACAAACATTGATAAGAGAAAGAGCACTCTCAAGCAGAACTGCAAATCCACAGTTATCACTTAGACTAATGGCAAAATAAATGTTTCCAACTTTGAGCTTTCTCCAGAGAAGGCTGTCGGCATACTCTGCTGTTTCTGCTGGGGAGTCACGCTGAAATGGAACAAGGTAACATGTTTAGATCATATATACACTAAGCATTTTATATGCCACTCAGACAAACATTTAGGGACAACACTGTGGCCGCAAGTGATGAACAATAAAATGTAGTGCTGTATTTTTAAACTTTTATTTTTAAACTTTCTTAATTTGCAACCTGCCACTTGACTGATGTAAAACTATTGCAAATATTAACACAGTACTATACTACCAAAAAACAAATAATTAGAGAAGTAAAATCTCTCATATGTGCTCACATAAACTAAGAGCATAAAACAGGATGAAATGTGTCTAAAAATGTAAGTTTGGCATTCAACTTTTGGCACATAAACATCCAGCTTTAACTTACTTGATCTGAACAATCAGTTGACAGATCCAGATTTCGCTGTTTACATTCTTATATCCAAGAGAACTGAGTGACTTGTATTGACAACACAAATATACACAGATATTACATAGGATACACATTAATGCACAGTTTTCTCACCTGGGCAATTTCTAGCTTCAGCACTCCCTCTGTGAAGCCCAGGTTGTTATCTGATTTGATCTCTTTACCATCTTTGTACCAAATTGCAGTGGTGTCTTTCTTCATGTTTCCAACCTGAGGAGGCCAAGGCATTGGTTAGTTCATTGCATACTACATAATAATATCTTCTGATATTACTCTTCAAATCTTGCCTTGCACTTGAGTAGCACACAGCATTCTGGTGTCACCTCATAGCTCAGGTACTCAATAAAATGAGGACCTACACAACATAAGATCTTGTTTTTATTTATGTAAAACCATACCATATATTTCCCCCTAAAACTTTTTTTACCTTGTTTTCGGAACCATTCTTTTCTTTGGAACTCAGACTCCTTCTGCAGCTCTTTAAACACTGATGGATTGGGTTATGAATAAAACATGTTATAAGAAGTTGTGTTTAAACAAACTGTACTGCCACTCAGTGACAGGGACAATGAACTTACCATCCCCAATAAGCACCAAACTAGACTGGTTCTTGGCTTTTCCATCCAGCAGTTGGAAAGTGTAAGTCCCCTCATCAGCAGGAGTCAAAGACTCCATGGTCATCTCAATAACTCCCGTGTTTTTGTCAAAATTCATCTTGTATTTCTGCACAAGAGAGTAAATCTCAGTCAATTTCACATCATTTTACCACAAATGTTTGAAGGGAAAGGGAGAAACCTGACCTCCCCCTGAGAAATGCCATTATCATTGAACACATAATCAATGTGGCCATTTCCTGACATCTCTGCCTGCAGCCAAAAGCGGACCTTGCCCTTCTCCAACATCTCCACAGCCAAATCTGACTTCAGTGGAATAACTAATGCGTAAATACGTAGACACGAGTTACAGAAGTAGACCAAACCATGGCATAGTAAAAACCAACTGTGACTGTGAGGGATAACATACTCACTGGGAAACTTATGGTCGTGGCTGATCTGCAGCAGTCTTTGCAGCTCTGTCCAAAAGGAACGAAAATAAATCAGACAGTGAAATAAGTGCCACAGTCATACCTCTTGTTATATTGTACCTTCAGCAGACAAAGTGTAGCTGGAAGAAGCACCATCCGTGTGAGTGACATGACATGAGTAAATCCCAATGTCTTCCTCTGCAGGATTGCTGAACACAGCCTTGGACCTGCATATGCACAAAGGAAATATAAGACTAGACTGAGGACCAAACTTTGCACCTTCACAGATAATACATACTTGTTGCCCTTGGTCTCTATAGCTAGCCGAGATGACTCTGAGATGTCTTCATAGTTTTTGGACCACACAAATTTGGAGTCTTGTGTCATTTCGCCACATTCAAAGTTAAGAGAGATGATACCATCGTCATCAACATCCACAACAATCTCCTTGGTGCCTAAAAGATAAATGTGTACTTGTAAGTGTGGTAAATATCTCTATAGAAAGTGATTGAAGGTATAAGAGACTTGCCTGGTTTGGTGACAGCCTGGATGGGCTCTGTGACGTCTGAGGATTTGCCCACGCCGGCCTGGTTTTGAGCACGGACACGGAACACATAAGTCTGTCCTTCACTTAGGTTTTTGACCTGTTAGCCCAGACCAAAAAAAGAAAATGAGATGCTGTGAATATGCTTGTATACAGTGTATCATAGACAAATACAAGTGAATAGTTGTACCTTGAAAAATGTCTTGTTGGTGGCCTTGGTGTTTACACCTCTCCATGCCTCATCTGAAGCCTCTGCTTCCTTGACATCAATGTAAAATCCATTGACTGGGTCACGGCCCTGATATACAGGTGGTTTCCATAGCAGCACCATGGAATCACTACGCACCTCTCTGATCTCCAGGTCATGAGGTGGGCCTAACAACATATTACAATGATCTTGTATTTGTACAGAGTACGGACTTAATAATAAGATAGAGCTTTCTAAGAGGACATTTATCTGTTTTCCACTGCCAACCTGGGACTGCGATGGTCCACTCCTCACACAGGAAAGTGTCACTAGGCAGAGATGGGATTCCCACACCCGCCATGTTGGCGGCCCTCACCTGGAACTGATACTTTCTATTCTCCAGCAGGTCAGACACCTGCATCCAGTACAAAGATTAGTAACAGTAGAGCTTCAGTATTACTGTTTCAAGTACAATAATACTGTATTATAAAGTGTACATTACATATAGTATATTCAATATAAACCTACTCTGTATGCTCTCTCACTGACTGCTTTAATGTTGGCTTCATGCCACTGTCCTGGCACTCCATCCATGACCTCCCGGTAATCCACAAAGTAGCCCGTGATATCAGCACCACCAATAGATTTGGGCTGTTTCCATGCAAGCACCATAGAGTCACGCACACACTCTAAAACAGTGATGCCATAGGGTGGAGTGGGGGATGCTGAAATGACAAAATACTGCAGTTAACCTCAGCAAAGTGATGAAAATAAAATCCACATACTGTATGTATGTACTATAGTGTTTATTGTGTGACTAAAAAATTTAAATGGTCATATATTTGTACAACTCCAAACTGAGAAATGTTAATTTTGTAGAAAGAAAAGTTTTCACAGCAGTATGCCAGAATATAGTACAAATAAAGGGATGTTCTGTCATCACAAATACAGGAGGTAATCATTAGAAACGTTCTAACTTTTTTTTTTTTACAAACCCTTACTTTTCAGAGTATACTAGAAACCATGTGAGGCCTGTATGTCACTTTGTATGAAGTGTGATTAGTTGCTGTTACTTGTCTATTATGTGTCCTTGGTGCTGAAGAGGTGGTGGTGACTGACTAACACATTGACAGGACGTGAGACAGGCAGGGGGAATTTCAGTTGTGGGTGACCACTTACCTTGAGGAAGAGAATGCCAGCAAATGATAATTTGAAAATGTAAAAAAAAAAATCCATGACTTAATGACACAAAGTGTGTTTTTCCATTGCTGCTCACCTGTGGACTCTCTCCTTGACCTTGTAGTGTCTTGATAAGCAGAAGCATCTAAAGAGAACTTACATGCTTGTGCGAGCTCGGGGTCAGTGAGCCTCTGCTTAGACTGAGCAGAGGCAGGCTCACAGGTAGGTAGTGTGACAGGCTCTACATGTGCAACAGTGTGAGTGAGTGAGTCTACAGCTACAGCTGACACACAGTCTGTGCCCAGGTTAGTGGTCCGGAGCCTGCAGCCTGTGCTCACAGACTTTTGATTGGCCCCGGGCCCCTGCCTGGGATCATTACAAGTTTGAGCTTTGCCCTTTGGCACAGTGTCAGGAGGGGACTGGACAGTCTCATGCGTGCCCATCCAGAGTGGCCTGTGCTCAGTTAGTTGGCCCAAGTTACCCCCTGGCCCCATCTCCAACACACCATGAGGAATGCCGCCTCCTAAAGGGGTTAGCAGAAAAAGCATGGATAAAACAGGCAATTCAGAGCATCTTAACAATGCAATCACAAAATAACAAAACAAAAATACTACTAATAATAAAAAATAACTTTATAATTTAAGCTTAAATGTCTTCATCTGAGAGGACATAATTAATGAAGACAAGATGACCAACATCCAGATGGAGAGGTGAGTGAGAATGAGAGAGAGAGGAAAGCATGCGGACCAGTACCGTTGCATCTTTTAAAAAAGGCATGCACTGACTATGCTGTTTAAAGGGCCCATATTACACTATTTTCTGATCTGTTATCATGTTGTTTTCTCATCAATAACGTACCTGAAGTGTTTGTTTTTTTCATTCACACATGTTTAACGTGACGTAGATGTAGGATTACTCAAACATTTGTGAACAAAACACAACTCTGGGTATGTTTTTGATGAGGTAACAGCATTATAACATGGTTACAAGAGTGAATTTTGCCTAATATAGGACCTTTAATTCAAAGCTTTCATATGGTTATCAGAGACTGACTTACATACAGATGAAAAATATCAGCAAAGAGCTTAATTCACACACATGCATGAAAGTAAGTAAGAAAGTAAGAAGTTCAAGAAGCCAAACGTGAGTTTAAGAAAGATACCTTCATGCAGTTAACCATGTCCATTGGGGAAGGAGTGTAAATGCTACCTTTTAACACCAGGTGGGGTTGCTGACAAGTCTCGTGCCCAATATAGGAAGGGAAAATGGAAATGGTGGTGTGTGATACTTGCTGGTTTGTAACAACCACTGAAATGGATCACTGTGACCCAAATAAGAGGAAGTCTACAAGTCCCGACCCTGCCACAGGCTGTGCAGGGAGTAGAGGGGAGAGTAAGGGAGAAGCAGGACAGGGAGGTGGTGGCCACATGGAAGTGCAGAATACAGTGAACATGTGATTCAGTGAACCACCAGGATCATGTGTACATTAAATTATTTGCATTCAACATTACCTATATTATCTAGACATACTGTGCTGTGAGAGGCAATTTACACTGACTGTCAAATGCCCTTTTGATCTGCCATCTTACTCACCAATAGCAGCCTTCACTTCAACAGCCTCAGATTCTGGGGAGAAGTTGCTGAGTCCTGCTGCGTTGACTGCCCTCACCCTAAAGATGTACCTCTCCCCTGTGATCAGGGCATGGCAGATGAACCTGTAAAGCACATGGACATTCAGGCTTAGGCTGAAAAGGAGACATAAGCACAGTCCCATTCATTTTACCTGGTGACCTTCACAGGCTTGTTGTTGCATGGTTCCCACACATTGCTCCCCTCAATGCTACATTCTATGTAGTATCCCACTAATTCCTTTGCATTCTGGGAGGCTTCCCAGGACACTACCACTGAGGTGTCTGTATTTCTAGTGGGGACCACCTTGCCTGGAGCTGCTGGGATATCTGTAAATCACAATATGTTATATGAGTCTGGAAGTCTGTACTCTTAGTTCTACTAATTAAAAATATTTGGACATGAAAAATTCTGACCAAGTTTGTCTCCCACTGTGGTGGTCTCGGTTGGGTCAGAAGGTTCGCCCACCCCAGCAGAGTTGCAGCAGCGAATGCGAAATCTGTAGGATTTCCCTTCAGCCAGATCAAACAGTGCAAAGCGCGGGGATTTGACTGGGATCTCTGTGTTCACTCTCTGCCAATTGTCCGTGCCAGAGACACACTAGACAAGAAGAAGGAGACATTTCACTTCCAGTTATTGCTGATACTATGCTATATATGTACTTTTAACAAGTACCTTTTCTACATAATACATGAGACCTTCAAGGCTCTTCTCCCCTGGGGGTTTCCAGCTCAACACCACATAGTTTTTGGTGGCCTCTGTCACTTGCAGTTCACGAGGTCTTCCAGGAACGACACTTTCTGCATAACAACACATAGATGAAATCATAAACCCCACTCTTTTGTTGTTAAAAATACAAATGTTAAGTTTATACCTGCAGGCTCCTCCTCTGTCACAATGATTTGTCCAGTCCAGGGAGCAGAAGTGCCTGTTTATGACCAAGGAAGCCCCATAAAGTCATTAGTGAATTCTCTCAAACTAAAAGAAGGACCTGTTTACAGTTGATATTGTACCTCGCATACGTGCACGGTCTGCCGGGTCCATGGCAGCGACAGGCTCAGACACTCGGGATGGATGGCTCATACCACAGCTGTTCACGGCACGGACACGGAACACATAGGAACGGCCTTCAACCAGCCCGGTGACAGGGAAACGGGCAAACTTTACTGGAGTATCATTGCACTGGACCCAGTGGTTGGTTCCAACCTCACATCTGCACACATTATAATTATTTTGTAAGATTTGAACTCAGTCATCTTGTTTTGTGGGATCAATATGTATTATGACAAGTGTAGGTGACCTTTACTTTTACTTTTGCTAAGACCTGTTCTTCTTAACAATACTCCTGCAAAATAGGCCATATGAATTGCTCAGTGTTAAAAATTCTTTAAATACCATGTTATATGAGTACCCCGATGGAAGACCTAAGTAACCTGTAAAAAACTGATAGTTTAGCTAAAACCCTGAATTGACTAAATATTTACTCATACATTCAATTTACTGACCTCATACAGTAATTATAAAATTCTTTTTTCCGTCTTCTTAATTCGCTTTCCAACTAAATCAAATGGAAAATCTTATCTATTTGCTCAAATACAAAAGTGGTGGGACCATACTGACCTGTCCACAAAGTAGCCAAGAATAGAGTTGCCACCATCGACTGCTGGCTGTTTCCAAGTGACAATTATGTAATCCTTATTGGCGTCAAGACAACGAACATCCAGTGGGGCAGCTGGGGCTCCTTCCACTTCGGCCTCAGAATCTAATACACACAATGGCACCAACTGTTTGTAAATACTACAGCCAAATTAGTTTTTATTTGTGGTCATACACTGTAACAGTGATATCCCAACCTCTGCTAGGAATAGCCCAAGTTCAAAGCAATAAGTGTCATGAAGACAGAATTGGCAATAGCCTTGGCCAAAATGAAGAAGATAAGAGAGGTGCCTCAGAATACATTGAACAGAAGAACAAAGGCCAACCAAACAACAGTTGCATACTACAGTTCATGCATGCAGTATGTAAAAAGCTAAAGGACTTGTATTACGCTATTTTCTGATCTAAGTTAATGCTGTTTCCTCACCAGAGTTGTGTTTTGTTTCATTCACACATGTGTAACACACACACCAGGTATATTTAGGCTGAGTTCTTCTCTCAAACTGATAACACTCTATTTCACTTTGTGATGTCATGTGGTAATACAAGAAGTGCACCACTGTGTTTTTATACTCCAAACACCTTCACTAGTATCACGTGGATGATTTCAGTGCTGAAATTACCAATCTCTACTAAACAAAAGATAAAAGGTAGTCAAAGGTAGTAACTTGAAAACTACCACTACATGACATCTCAAGGTGGAACAGAACATTTCTGAGCTTTAGAGATGTAGCTAAACTAATAAACCAGGATTACTCAAACATATGTGAATGAAACAAAAGGGTAGGTTTCTGATGAGGTAACAACATTGTAACATGGCTTAAAGCTCACAAGAGTCAATTGTATGCAATATAAGACTTTTAAAATATGGAGGCTGTATTTAAAGTTTGTTTTGCCTTCCAGTTGTTATTTACAGTATTTTATTTGGGTTTAGAGCCAGACCAGAGATTCCACTGCTGAGCTTACTTAGAATAGCTCAGCTGCACAAAGGATCATACAGCTTATTGTTATGGAACCCCGGGAGACTCATCTTTAAAGTGGGACTATCAGCTGTGGCCGAGGGACAACTGGGTTTACACAGGGACTCTATGTTCAGTCAGACACAAGCTTTAGAGGTCATTCAGTCTCAGAAGACACTGGACATAAGCCACAATGACCACTTTTCATGGTATTCAAACAGAGGTATGCTATTTAAACACCACTGTATTTGGTGTTGCCAACTGAGGCATTGTTTTTAAAGGCCAGAAGTGGTGTCTTTAACTGTCATGTTTCATGAACATTGACAAAACGCAAGTGATGGAATCAAGCTTGGATTTAGCCAAGAGGAAATGTCTATTTAAACGCAGACAGTTCCTATAATTGCCTCAGCATATAATGACTATTTCAGCTATAAACAATTAAGTAGCATTAGTCCTGCTTCATTTCAAAAGCAGACACAAGTAAAAAGTTGAAAAAAGTATAGATACCTCTCACAAACACATAGGCCGAGTGTGTCTCATATCCAGACTTAGTGGTGACACGTAAAGTGTAGAGTCCCTCGTCCTCTTTGTTCAGGTGTAAGAGTGTCAGCGTGGCTCTGTCCCCACTCCATTGCATCTGGTGCCATTTAGAAGGAGACAGCAAAACATCTAGAAACATGGAAAGCAATGTTAATACTGAACAACAGTAGCAATATGCTAAAGTGGTTTATTACAGTAGTTGCTAAACTAACAAAACATAATTCATAGACCAACCATCTCTGTACCACTGGATCTCAGGCTGGTATCGGTTTAAAGTTGGATAAATGATGACGGTACATCCCAGACTCATTGTCTCGCCCTCTCTTCCAAATGAAACTCCAAATGTATCAACAATGTGAGTCTGGAAGGTAATGCCATACTCAGACACAGGGCCCTCTACAGACAGAATGAAATGAAGAGAAATGTTAGGTAGTAGAGTGGCAGGTACTTTCCAACAGTGATGGCACAACACTATTCACACAACAGATGGAAATAGTGTAGAAAGATGTGGATGAAAGCCCACAGCAAAGGCAAAAGAGTGACTGAAAAGAGAATTTAAGAACATTTTATGATTCAGTGTCATGCAAAAGAGAGTGTTCACAACAAAGCCAGAAGTGTGCTAATGCCTGGACAATGTGAACTATATAAGTTAAAAAACATTATATAGCTATAACAAAGCTGACAAATGCCATTCTCACAACACTTTACATGTTTTTCCACAGTTTCTAGAGATGACTGTGACGTGAGATGTACCCATGCAATGAAAAAAAGGAACTACTCCAAAACCTTTAAAACCCAAAGTGACCCGTTACCTCGAGTAATGGCCCCTGCAAAGGTGGTGCAGAGTCAAAAAGATAAGAAAGTGTTAGTGCAGTAGCACCCAGTCTCCCAAACCTGCCCCATCACACAACATAGGACTGATATCCTTAAAGTGATCCAAACATCAGTCTAAAAGGATAGCAGCAGCAAGCAGCTTAGCAAATGATTCAGGTGAATCTATTTTCAGACCCTGCTAAAAAGCAATGGCCAATATTTAGTGTCAAAATTTGATTAATATTCAATCAAGAAGATGCATAGGTTAAAACATATATATTTAAAAAAGATACATATATTATAGTGGGCCTATCCCTGCTCATTTTCACTCAGTGAGCCAACTGCAGTTTGACTCTGTATTGAAAGAATGACAGCAAACAATGGTATCAAGAGAACAATGATGAAAAACATCTGGATTTGGATCAGACCACAATTAAACCAAATAAATAACACAGAAGAATCTAAAAATAAGAGAAAACAATAACTGTACTTACGCCTGGGGCTGGGCAGAAACTCATCAACTTCACCTTTAAACCCTGTCAGATACAACACAGCAGAACTGTGTTTAACACACATCATTTGGGCTATTTCATGTTTTAATGTATTTAAAGCACCCTTTGAATGGTCATATTATTATTATTATTATTATTATTATTATTATTATTATTATTATTATTATTATTATTATTATTATTATTATTATTATTATTATTATTATTATTATTATTATTATTATTAGAATGGGCATATATTAATGGTGCTATGTGAAGGTGAAGCCAAACTTACTCTTTACAATGACAGAGGCAAAGGCAGACAGTTCCCCCTTGGAGTTCATGGCAGAAACTCGATACTGCGCCGTGTCATCAAAATCACACCTGAAACAGAGAAGCATCAGGTGATCAGTGCTCATCATATACATTCACATGTATAAAGCCCTTCTCCTAGGTAAACCTTACTGCTTTAGCCATTTTAATCATATAAACTATGATGGCACCCACTGTGATGCATTCCATAACAGCCTGAGCCAGAAATACTCAAGCAATAAATAGACACTGGTGATTGCTGATGTCATTCAGACCAGGTGTTGTGAACCAGCAGATACTTCCTTATCCTATACACTGCATAGGCTTTATTCACTAGTTACAATACTTTCATATTTTTAAAGTACCCACCTGTTGATTTCCAGTGAGTGGACATTGTATTTGCTCTCAAGTTTATATTTTCCCGGGTTGCCAAGGGGGTCAATAGCCACATTGTTTTTGTACCTTATAAAACAATACATTAATTAATAAACAATTTTCATAAACAGGCATTCAATGAATGTAGCTGTACTGTGTTCTTACCAGACAACCCTGGGGTCAGGCCAGCCGCTGACAGTGCAGTGCAGGCGCACACACTGCTTCTCCCATACTGTGTGGGAGCGAGGCTTAATCACAAACTCTGGAGAGTGCATCAGGCTGTCTTCGTTCATACGCTTAAAGTGCTCTCCTTGTTCATGGATCTTCCAAATGCAATACAATTGTTAAAACATGGATATTTACTGTGATTATTTCTAAATATAAATGGTATTTACTGTATAATAAATGTACATTCACATCAGGAATATGCAGTACATGCCTGTTGTAAAACCATTACATGCAATGCTCAAGCAGAGTTTCACAGTTTGCATTTGTAATCACGGCACATGTCTTTTAATAAAGTGGTGATGAAACTTGGCCACACCACTCTTAGTATGACATGGCTCTTGGGACATCACACTTGTGTGTCTGAAGAAACATGATCATCTGGTGAAATTGTCACCTAGTAGCAGAGGACTTAGGGGAGACATAATCCATTGAGGCAGGGGGTTACTGAGGTTTGTGATGTCCAGTAAAGATAACTTGGTTGCATAATCAAAAAATAACATCCTCATAAAAAGATGCCTCTTAGCCATAACTATCTGGTATTCAAACCAAGAGTGTGTAGTCTGCAAACAACAACCAAGAAATATGTAGGGGCTAAGTGGGAGTTTCCTATAAACCTTGAGAAGGACTTGGCTTTTTGTTTATTTTTGTATAACTGAATTTCAGATTTCATCACAACATTCTATACATTTTTAAAGAGATAGGGGAAAACTGAATTTATATTACTCATGAGCACATTTCTATTTGGCATGAAGAGATCATGGGTCTCAGTACTGTAAAACTGGCTCCTACCCTACATCAGAGATAACACTGAAACATTACTGAATCTGAAAGATCATGTAAAAAGATTATCTATCACAATGGATAGAATGGACATTACAACAAAAAGTTAAAATGGAGTTTGCGATTGTTTTTTAATTGACCCTAAGAAAACTAACCCTTTTGTTGAGAGAGATGCGATTGGCGGTCTCACGCATGGCCTCCTTCCTGGAGGTCTGCTCCATCTCCAGGCCACTGCTGAACAGTTCCCTGTGGCTCATCTGAGCAGTGTCCCTGCCCCTGGCCTCCTCTGTATCAGAAAATCCTGAGGCAAACTCTCGACTGGTCAGGAGTGTGGAGCAGGGCACAAGACATTTTCAATGTTTAGGACATTTTTGGTGTTCCACTTCCATGAGGTATTGAGATGGTTACCTGCCCCTGAAGATAGGCACTACATATCCAATGACGTGGTTCTCTCTGTCCACCGCTAAGTAAGTTGGCTTAGGTCTCTTGGGCAAGGGGCTCAATCTGCTCTCCTCCAGCCCAGAGAGGGAAGACATAGACAGCCTGAGATGTAGAGAAAACCATAAGCCTGGCTCCAGGCCAGACACAAGTGATAATAATACTGAGAAGTCAAATGTTGAGGATGGTAGTGGGTTTGGGACATGGGGGTGAGATGCTGTTTTCATTATGGGATACCTGCCATTCAATAAATCACACGTATTATTAATAAAATAGTAACCAAAATAGCAGTTTTTATTCCTGTGGTATTTCTGTGGTATGGTGTTTCCTATCCAGTGTAGAAATGTTTACATCCTACACTTAATTCCCAGGGCCTTTTAGGATACAAGTAGCTTCTGCTGGAATGGAAATACTATCTGTGGCACTTAAAAGTGCGGGTGTGAGATAACACAGGGCCTGGAGGCTGAGGGGTGACAGGGCAACTGTTGGCATTTTTTCACTATCTTTCTTGGTCACTCTCTCTTTAACCCTAAAAAGGGCGTGTGTATAGCAGAAAACACGTAAAGCATCTCAATACACTAGCTGTGGTTTTGAATAGTGTGTGAAGGTGAAGATCACACAGAATTAGAAAAGCCTAAGCCATCAGAAATGTTCACACTCTTTGAGGACTCTTTGAGACACTGCAAAGACCACTTTAAACAAAAACCTTTACTTTTCTAACCCCAACATCATCGTAAACGGAAATTGGGATAGGTCAATAAACACATAATAATCTCAAAAAACAGCGCTTCAATTACCTAATCAGATCAGCATTTAACCACTATATACTATATATTCTTAAAAAAGAGTAGAATCTCAAGATCAATTATTAATTATAGCAACGGCAAAATACAAATACAAATAAAAGCATTTTTTTGCAAATCAAAGTTTAAGTTCCATGTCTAACTATTACATAACTGTTTTCTTCTTCACAGCTGAATGAGAACTGATCCCACAGAAAGAGAGATTATTTCATTGTGAGTCAGGCTTGAAGAGCATGCATAAGGTAAGAAGGACAACTTCAACCACATGCATGAGGATGGTTGTTCTGTTACGGTGGAAAACCAGGTTGAATGAGTGTTTGAGCTAAAGTAAACTTGGATTTGTAAGTCAAGCATGAAATACAGTATGGTCCAGGGAAAGTGATCCAGCAGAGCGGAGGTGGTGAAGCCTTGATCATGGCAGGAGGGGTAGATGATAGTGTTAGGGGCAGAGGAGCTTTACTGTCACAAAGAAGTGGGAAGATGGAGGTATGTTCCCCTCTTCTTCTTCAAACCTTCTTACCCCCTGCTGCTGCTCAGAGCAGAGCTGCTTCTGCTAGCAGTGAACCTACTGCTGGACTGGTAGCGGCTCATGGCGGACTCCATCTCCGAGTTGCGGTAGCCGAGGTCATAGTGATGATGACGCTTCTGGTAGAATGGTATTGATCCAGACATGGCGTAGACAACTTCTATGTCAGCTTATTGTCTGTGTATTATTCTGTTTGGTTTGTTAGTGTAGAGAGGGGATCTAACATTTACTATTAAAACATTAACATACAAATATAGAGCACAAAATATGCTTTAAAAATCAATATGCTTTGACATTTAGATCTAGCAAGACAGCTGAGAGACATGTACTGAAATTCAGGCCCACAGGCGCACTGATCCATCATGCACAAATAGATTTATGCAAAAGTGACTAATATGTAACGATCCTTACCTGGGCGATTCACTCCAAAGGCTAGTGAAAAAGACCCCACTCTTGATATCCCAGCAAAGCCACAGGTAGCGGGCAATGGTGCAGTCTACACAACAAAAATACAGTTGGCCCTTGACAGAATGTCCAAGCAGCAGTCCCATCCTTTTATGGAGAGGGTGGAGATAAATATAGCAGACAGAGTTGGGGGGCAACTCAAGTCCCATGCAACACATTAATGGGTTCATACTTAACTCCTTGTAATGCAGGTAAACAAGTTAATTGGAATATAAAATGTAGATTCATATTTAGTATAATTTTAAGCTTTTTAGAAAAAATAAAATACTATGTCCAGTTTAAGGCATATTTTGTGGATCATTTGGGTGGTTATTATTTCTCTAACTAACATTTTTAGGTCAGAAAGCTAAAATCTTTTTGAAATGGAAGGCCTTAGATATTTGGTGGCCATGCTGAATCTGTGTTCTGTAAAAGGTGTCTCTCATGAAGCTTCTGTGTTGAATGATAGGCCTTCTGGCTTTGGGCCTGCGATCACGGCTGTGTATCCGATTCCCCTCCGCTTTAATAATTGGTCCATGATCCACATATCTATTACTAATACTTTCAGTCAACTAATTAAACAGACATAACCCTACTTATCAAACCAAGCTGGAATATGGATGAATATGACTCCTTAATATATGCTTATGGCTATTAATAAACATAAAGTGATAATTATTAGAAATGGACTGCCAGCATAACAAAAAATTATAGTGCTGAAACTGGCATATAGTCAAGCTTTCCTTTGTGTCACAAGCATGCATGTTGTTTGCTAATAATATAAACAGATAAATAATTGAGATAGATTGTGTGGGTGTGTGGTGCACTCTGGTGGTGGACTGTGATAATACAAAGGTCAACATGTACATTTCAGTGGCATCTTCAGTCTTGAGTATATTCTTTTTTTTTTTTTTTTTTTTTTACATCCATATCCATGAGTTTTTACGTGAAACTTCAGTTTGATTTCAATGTGTATTTTTATCATTAAGATCCTATTATGAAGTACTTACAAAGTTGTTTACGTCATATAGTTAGGCATTACATATCTCGTGAGATGTAACCTGTGAATAAGGTTTTTTTTACTCCCTTAAATAGTAATAAAGTATGTATTTTGCAAATGGACCAGGCTATATCATAAATAGGGTATGATCATCCTAAATAACTTGGATGGCTGGGCTCAGGACATTGTAATGTGACCCTTAGAGAACAATGTGACTTGATTTAACCTGTGACTCAGTAGTTCCACATGATGCTCAACAGTTGTTTCTGGGCCATATTTTACATCTATTCAATCAGCGCTGGCTTTCTCATTAACTTATTTGCTTCTGAGGCTGTTTTACATAAATGTACATTTAATTTTATGCAAACAAGAATGCCTGGCAACGTAAAATATATTGCAGTAAATGTGTAGTCATCACATCATCACTTCACAAATGCAAGAGGTGAGGGTAGACATGTAGGATACGGCGAAATTACAGTAATATAGGCCTTTCAGTGAAATTTCTTTTCTTCTTATAGCCTTAATTGCGCAGGGAGGGAAATTGGAAAAGGGAGGAAAAGGGACGAGTGTTACTCTATCCTTAAAAGGAAATTTGCAGGAATGTCGACGCAGGGAAAGGGAGTGTTTTGTGGACGCACCACTGTCTCTGGCGGGGGTGCTCCATTGTTTAATTTCCGTAATGTCAGTACTTTTATTCAACTAATGGTGATATTCTGTCACACTATGTAGAAAATAGAAATATTAACTGTATTGTTGATTACACATATAAATAACACGGTGTGAATACAAATATAACAGTTTTTACAAGTGAAAACCCCCTTTGTTGACTTGGTTTGTTCTAGTTGTTGTCGTACGGAACAACAGTTTTATCAGGAAGTGAAGGGCGGTGGTTGAGAGAAGAGCACTGGACTAGTGGTCGAGACTTGGGTTGGTGACAGGTAAAACGCTTTTGCTATCACTTGAATGTACTTTTAGTTACAGTCTTAGTTATGAATGAGAAATAAATAGTATTTTTTATCATTGAAGTGTTCTTTACATTAATTAGGACATAAGCGAATTAGAATCTCGTTTAAAACATGGCCAGCTGTTAGCCAAGATGCTAATTTTACGAAACGTAACTATTATACGTAGAAATTGCCATTGTATACCGTAACGAATATCTTATCGCATATTGTTTAAGTCGTTTATAATTATTTTTCCGCCGAGTGTTCGTAAATGTATGTAAAGTGAGTATCTGGACCCGGGTATTACTTTTTTATGTTGGGACAGACAGGCCGCAAACCACTAACAAACGCCGCATTTAATGTAATTACTACACGCCAAAATTAGGATTTGCCCGTAGGCACATACTGGCTGTATTTGTAATTTCGAGCATCATTTGGTATTCAAATTAAGTTATCGTTAAATTCAAATTTGACCGTACTGCCAATTTGCAATTATAAAACTGCAATTTGCAATTATAAAACTGCTCGTTCGCAGATAGAAAAGCTGCAACAAGGATTAAGTTTCTATAATAAAGATGAAAGATAAATGGCCTGATGGAATGTTGGACAGTGCAGTTACGTAAGGCATAGCCTCATTTGGGCATTTGTACTCACATCATTAGTTTCCTGTCCTGAGCAAAACCACAGAGCTGATCAACCTAGAAAGACAAGAAACATTTCCATTTATAGCAGTGAGGACATCACTCCTGAGAGCTGTTGACACTGGATTAAATGGTTGCTCACAATACTCTGCCTGGCAACTGACTCAGTTGATAAATATTATTACATCATAACTTCAACATGACTTTATTTTTGACTGCGTCACATCATAACAAATCTTATGTGACATTTATTAGACTGGAAAGTGTGTTTAAAAAAGTGTCTTATTTGCACCATATGCACCATTAATGTGAAATTAAAAATCGTGCTTGATTGTCTTTCCACTTCTCTGATTTGTTTTTGTGATTATAATGATTTAACGCATACTTGTTCTATGTCTTTGCAGAAATTAATCGTCAAAATGTCTAGCAAAAGAGCAAAGGGGAAGACCACAAAGAAGCGCCCTCAGCGCGCCACTTCAAATGTTTTTGCTATGTTTGATCAGTCCCAAATTCAGGAATTCAAAGAGGCATTTAACATGATTGACCAGAACCGTGACGGCTTTGTTGACAAAGAGGACCTTCATGATATGCTTGCATCTCTTGGTGAGTGCTACTGAAACATTTTAGTGGATATTCATATCGGTGTACTGGATTTGCCTTATGTAAGCAGTCTTTTTGTCAACCAAACTACTTTGTCCTGTTTAATCTCCTGCATTTACAATAACATGTTATATTTGCTATTCTAAAGGAAAGAACCCAAATGACGATTACTTAGAAGCCATGATGAATGAGGCCCCTGGGCCCATTAACTTCACTATGTTCCTCACAATGTTTGGAGAGAAGCTCAACGGAACAGACCCTGAAGATGTTATCAGAAATGCCTTCGCTTGCTTTGATGAAGAGGGGACGGGTATGTTTGACAGTCCATGACATAGATTTTCGCTATCTTTAAAACAAAATCTAATCAGTATTTGTCTTTGGTAGGATTTATCCAGGAAGATTACCTCAGAGAGCTGCTCACAACCATGGGTGACCGCTTTACAGATGAGGAGGTAGACGAGCTCTTCAGGGAAGCCCCCATCGATAAGAAGAATAACTTCAACTATGTGGAGTTCACACGCATCCTAAAACATGGTGCCAAGGATAAGGACGATTAGAGACCATGCCAAGATTTTTCTTTCCACCCTTTTCTCTTCCATCAGCTAGTTTTCAGTGCTGCATGTCTCAACTGATAAACAACTAAATTTTAAACAAACCAAAGCAATAAGTATCACTTTGCATTTGCTAGTGGCAGAATTAACTGTTGTGTTAAAAAAAAAAAAAAAAAAAAAGGAGTAATGTGTCAAAGGTTTGTTATTCTAGGTGTGAAGTAATTTACAATTCATGTGATTGGGTTTAGCTGAATTTATACATTTTATAATATAAACTTTTGGAATAAAGCCCTTTATCAAGTTGTTTCTACAGTTTTTGGTTTTCTCATTAAATTCTCAATCATCATTGAGACAAATACTTGTGCTGCATGACATGTCATGACACATCTATAGTGCCTACTTAATGTGTTCAGACAGGAGCTCAATTCTTTGAAAAAAGTACATGTCCTTTTTATTTTATTTGATATTGCTACACAGTGTAACCCTAACAAATTCTATATTAAAATAGTTGTAGAATTTCATAAATTATGCCAAGTACTGAATTTAATTTGATAAGTAATATAACTTTCAGTAATGGTACAGTATGTACTGTTATTAATGCAAGGTGGATGTTTAAGACATTCTCCTTTTATTGGGGCTTGGGCAGCTGAAAAATCAACCACTTCTCAGAGCTGTAAAACAAATAAAAGGTGGATGCTTTTTTAGGGTGTCAATCTTGCATTCATATTTAATCAGCCAATGATTATTGTTCCACTAGTGGAACGGGGAGGATTGGACGGGCTCACACAGAGACAACTCATGACCACATTTAAGGAAGAAGGTTATGCAGGATTTTGGACAGTATTTCTTGCATTACAACCTCTGAGCTGTAATGCAAAAAGAGATGACAAAAAACATGTTAGACAGAATATATTTAAAAAAAAAACACGCATAGGGATAAAAGCTAGTTAGACTCAGAAATAATACAACTTTTTAGCTCCCATGTTATGCAACTGAACACCTGCTGCCCCACCCATTTTTTTAGGGAAATTCATATTGGTTTATTTCAAAAAGCTTACAGTCAAATGATGTGTAGTCTCTTGAGGTACAGGATTAAGAGTTAAGAGATACACCATGGATCCTACCATGACAGGAGGAGGCTGCCACTACCAACCAGCATGTCATCATAACAGAATACACTGACACCGTGACTGGATACATATCAAAATGCATGGATGATGTTACAGTTATGAAGAACATCACTACTAGAGCTAACGATAAACCCTGGTTCACTAGGGAGGTACATGAGCTCCTGAGAACACACAATACTGCTTTCAAGTCCGGGGACAACATCCAGAGCCAACCTGTAATGGGGCATGAGAGCAGCCTATGGACAGAAAATCCACTTGCACTTTAAAGACACAAAAGACCCCAGATGCCTGTGGCAGGGCATCCAGTCTGTCACTGACTACAGGCCTACACCCCCGCCATGTGAGGACAACACAGATTTCCTCAACTCACTAAATACCTTCAACCGGTTTGAAGAAAACAACACCACCACACCAACAAAAGCCCCTCTCGACTCAGGAAATACAACACTTAAACTGGATCCAGCAGATGTGTGGAGGATCCTATTCAGGGTGAACCCCAGGAAAGCTGCAAGCCCGGACAACATACCCAGACATGTATTTAGAGAATCTGCTGACTCACTCACAGCTGTCTTCACAGACATCTTCAACATCTCTCTGAGCCAAGTTTTAAAGCCACCACCATCGTACCACTACCCAAGAAATCTCCAGCCACTTCACTGAACGACTATAGACCCATAACACTCAGTCCCATCAATTCAATTCAATTCAATTTATTTTTGTAGCGCCCAAAATCGCAACAACAGTTGCCTCTAAGGGCGTTCCAAGATTTGGATGAGTAAAACATACACACAGACATATCAAAACAGGAATAAACAACATTCATGTAAAGCAGCAAATGAAACATGGTCCAGTCATCCCCTGTCCTTAGACCCTCCTTCTCAGCAAGGAAAAACTCAAAAAAACCCAGGGTCCTGGGAAAAAGAAGAAACCTCAGGGAGAACTACAGTGAAGGAGAGATCCACTCCCATGGACGGACAGGCTATAGATGTCCAGGCCCGTGGGCCAGTTCGGTATGGCCACAGCTACCCAGGTGGGGAGAAGCCGGGGAGGAGCCAGGCGAGGAGGAGGAGGCCGGGGCGAGGAGGAGGAGCCGGGCGAGGAGGAGGAAGCCGGGCGAGGAGGAGGAAGCCAGGCGAGAAGGAGGAGCCGGGCGAGGAGGAGGAGAGGGGTCCAACTGCCATCAGGAGTCTGAAAGAGTTACACTCCACAGGGGGAGTGGGACAGGGGACAACATGTGAATAGCAATGAACGAGCTACAGATGAGAACATAGTAAGTGATGCTGATGAGAAAATAGGAGGAAACAGAGGATAGTGCTCAGGTTGCCACACTTCCCCCAGCTTGTTATCTCCTGCGGCAGCTTATTTTAGTAACATCAACTAAGTAACCTGGTCATAAGCTATTCCGAAGAGGAAGGTTTTAAGCCTGGTCTTAAATAAAGAGACTGTGGGTGCCTGTTTAACATCAACAGGGAGTTGATTCCATAACACAGGAGCTTGGTAACTGAAGGCTCACCACTGTACTTTTAGACACTCTAGGAACCAATAATAATCCTGCATTCTGAGAGTGAAGTGCTCTATTTGGCTGATAGGGGACAATGGCATCCTGAAGATATGATGGGGCCATATTGTTTAAGGCTTTGTATGTCAGGAGGAGAACTTTGAATTTAATTCTAAACTCGACAGGAAGCCAGTGAAGTGATTTTAACACAAGACTGATGTGATCACTTCTTTTAGTTCCTGTTAGGACTCTGGCCGCTGCATTTTGGACCAACTGGAAGCTTCTTAAAGTACCTTTAGCGCAGGCGGTGAGCAGAGAATTACAGTAATCTAGTCTGGATGTAACAAATGCATGGATAAGTTTTTCAGCATCATTTTTAGGCAAAATATTTCTGATTTTAGTTATGTTTCGCAGGTGAAAATATGCAGTTTTACAAGTTTGGTTTATATGAGCTGTGAATAAGAGATTTTGGTCAAATACGACTCCAAGGTTTTTTACAGTAGAGCTAGAGGCTATACTCACATTGTCAAGTGAGATTATCTGGTCTGACAGAGAATCTCTCTGACCTTTAGGACCGACAACAATGACCTCTGTTTTTTCAGGGTTTAAGAGCAGGTAATTCAGGGTCATCCAGGTTTTGATGTCCTTCACACAGGCACTGAGCTTATCGATTTGATCGGTCTGATTTGGTTTCATTGATAAGTACAGCTGAGTGTCATCAGCATAGCAGTGGAAATTAATACCATGTTTTCTGATCATGTTACCTAATGGCAACATATACAGAGTAAACAGGATTGGACCAAGCACAGATCCTTGTGGAACACCGCAAGCTACTTTAGAGCAGGGAGAGGTGCACTGGTTTACACTAACAAACTGGTACCTATCTGATAGATAGGATTTAAACCATTTGAGGGCGGTCCCTCTGACACCTATGTCCCATTCTAACCTCTGCAGTAGAATGTTGTGATCAATGGTGTCAAACGCTGCACTGAGGTCCAGTAGGACCAGGACTGAAGCCAGCCCATTATCAGCAGCTAGTAGCAAATCATTTAAGCAGAGCAGTTTCTGTGCTGTGGTGAGCTCTGAAACCAGACTGAAATTTTTCATATAAATTATTGCCCTGCAGATGGTGACAAAGCTGTTTCACCACAACTCGTTCCAGAATCTTTGAGAGAAATGGAAGATTCGAAATAGGTCTGTAGTTGGCTAGTTCATCAGGATTTAAGATAGGTTTTTTCAAAAGTGGTTTAATTACAGCATATTTAAAGGACTGAGGAACATAGCCATTTTCTAATGACATATTTATTATGTTATGGATGGAACCTATTATTAGGTGGAGAGCTTCTTTGAGGAGTTTGTTTGGAATAGGGTCGAGCAAACAAGTTGATGGTTTGGACGACATGATGACTGAGGTAATCTCCACCTCATCGACAGGAGTAAATTTGTCTAATGCTGTTAGAGGATTTATGTGGGATATTGGTGTTACTGACTGGATTTGCTGAATTTGCTTGGGGCTGATTTTTGGAGTGGCTTCATTGATCTTGTCTCTAATGGTTGTAATTTTGTAATCAAAGAATTCAAGAAAGTCATCACAACTGAACTCTGAGGGGAGAAGAGACTCAGGGGCAGTGTTTGTCAGCCTGGCTACAGTGCTGAACAGAAATCTGGGGTTGCTTTTGTTTACTTCTATTAGGTTTGAATAGTATCTGGTTTGCGCTTTTCGCAGAGCGGCCTTATAAGAGAGCAGGCAGAGCTTCCATGCCTTCAGAGACTGCTCGGAGCGCGAGCGGCGCCAGAGCTTCTCTGTGCGTCTCACGTGTTGTTTGAGTGATCGCAGTTCTGGAGTAAACCATGGAGCCGGAGGTCTTGGTTTAATGCTTTTCTGTTTTAGCGGAGCTGCAACATCGAGAGCAGATTTTAAGGTGAGCATTGTCCTATCAACAAACTGATCCATGATAATTGGATTAAAGTTGTTCTCATTGTCACATGGCATATCATTTAATACTGGCTCGATTATTTCGTTGAACTCAGCAACCGATTTTTCTGATATTGTTCTTTTCATTATAGTTTTCTCCTGCCGAGCTGGATAGTCTTTTAGTATGAATTGAAAGGTAATTAAAAAATGGTCGGAGAGTATAGTGTTTTGAGGAAGAACAGTTAAATCATTAATCTCAATACCATAACTTAGGACGAGATCAAGAGTGTGATTGTGACAGTGAGTTGGCTTGTTCACACAGCCCCAGCCAGTCTGGGAGAATTGTTCATGCAGGGTGGCTCAGAGGAGGCCCCTGTACGTGGGGCACACACAGTCTCAGCCTGTTTGGAGCTGTTCTCGCTAACAGAGTAGTGCCTCACTAGTCTACTCTGCTCCCTAGCGTCACTTCATCACATCATGATGAAGTGCTTTGAAAGGTTGGTCAAGGCCCATATAACATCCAGTCTTCCCACTGCACTTGACCCGTACTGGTTTGCATACTGTCCCAAGTGTTCCACCAATGATGCTGTAGGAACAGCACTACACCTATGCCTGGCTCATCGGGAAAACAAAAACAGTTATCTACGTACGTTGTTCATTGACTTCAGCTCCGCCTTCAACACAGTCATCCCTCAACACCTGATAAACAAACTCAGTGCAGTCGGCATTGGCACTTCATTATACAACTGGCTACTGGACTTTCCCACTGACAAACCACAGACAGTAAGAGTTGAAAAAAACTCCTCAGAGACCATCATCACAAATACCGGGATTCCACAGGGATGTGTGCTGAACCCCCTGCTGTTCACACTGATGACGTATGATTGTTGTGCCAGATTCACTTCAAACCACATCATCAAGTTTGCAGATGACACAACAGTGGTGGGCCTCATCAGCGACAATGACGACAGCCTACAGAGAGGAGGTCCGCCAACTCAACTGATGTGAAATGAACAATCAACTCAATGTCAGCAAAACAAAAGGAACAACAGTGGACTTCAGAAGGAAACACATGTCACACACCCCACTCACCATCAATGGCAGTGCTGTGGAGTCTGTGAACAGCACCAAGTTCCTAGGGATGCAGATCACTAATGACCTCACATGGACTAACAACACCACCTGTCTGGTCAAGAAAGCACAGCAACACCTACACTTCCTCCACAGGATGAGAAGAGCTGACCTTCCCCCTTCTGCACTCACCACTTTCTACAGGGGTGCTATCAAGAGCATCCTCACCAGCAGCCTCTTAGTCTGGTATGGCAGCTGTTCGGCTGTGGACAAGACGGCCTTACAGAGGGTGATGAGGACCGCAGAAAAGCTTATCAGGTCACCTCAATCCATTCAGGACTGCTGCAAGAGAGCCATCAATATCATCAAGGACACCTCTCTCCTACCATCTGGAAAACGTATTAGCAGCATGCAGTGCAACACTAGTAGACTATGCAACAGCTTTTTCCCACAGCCCATCAGGCTAATCAACGCAACACACTCAAGATAATCACATGAACATGCTTTTAACTGTATATTGAAGTTTTTGGTGAAATCACAATTTGGATCCCCGTATGTAATTTTCTTACATGGTGGAATTGACAATAAAGTTCACTTTGACTTTGATGATAACAAGGAAGAAAGATGGGGAGGAGAGGCAGTCAGAGCTAGACCTCTTAACAGTGATCGGAAGAATACTTTAAAAAATGTATTTAGTTACAGAATAGTGAATACCTGCATATAAAATGTGTTCTGTGATTCTGTTGCAGGAACCAAAAACAAAGTACTATATTCAGAATAGTTTCAGGTTATGTTGCATTACATTATAAAGCAACAGAGGGTTAAAAGAGCTTGTTTATCACCAATGAGAGAAGGAAATGCACTCAGCTAAGTTTTCTATTTTTCTCAATAATTATAGACATGAAGCATAAATTGTGTTATCACTCACAGCAGTGTTCCTATAATTTAAGAAAAGTAACTATTCTGAATATATTGAATATTTCTGGTACATGTTTACATATTTATATATAGTTATTTCCCATCACAGCCTTTAGAATCAGCAAGAAGGACAGCCAGAACCAGAGCTGGAGAAAGAGGCAGAGGAAGAACTAGACTAGAGCTAACTTCTGCAACCCGGCCAAGAGAGGATGCGAGGAGGGTTGTGAGAGGGGGTTAGTGCTCTTCTTCTTAACCTTCCCTTGTTCCTAAACTTAATCACTTTACTTTTACTTGTCCCTGTTGAGGTCTGGTTTGGTCCTCCTTTTGCAGTTCTGGTTAAATCTGGGTCCAGTCTATGGTTAGTCCCCAAATTAAACTGGCTCTAATTTGGGGACTAATCCTAGTCTGGGTCCAGTCTAGGATTAGTCTCCAAATTAGACCCAGTTTAATCCCAATTTTGATGTGGTCTAAGTGAGGCCAGTCACAACATCCGGCACCAACCTAAGAGGAGAGTGTGAGGAGGAGGAGAGTCTAGGGAGTGAACGTAGGCTTCCAGGAGAATGAATCTATAATAAGAACAAAATAATAAGATTTACAATAATATGTTATAATAAGACGTTATTATACTTTCATGATCATGAGCTGTGATGAAGCCAGGTGGTAAAGGTGATGACTAATACTGAGATTTGTGGACAAACGTGAACAAGAGCACATGGGACCAAAATACAAATGTAAACCAAACATTTCTGAGAAGTTAACCCCTTTTGTAAAATTATTGCTATACTTCTTAGCTATGATAGCAGCTAGCTAAGGCACCTAAATTGCCATTTATGAATAGGGAGTAGGGTCTTAGAAAACCATAATGCTAAAGTAAATAATAAAGATATAATTCTTACCGTTTACATTAAAAGTTGGACTTGTACTTGTATAATCAAATGACGTTTTTATAGTTTAGCAACCTAGAAGTTGTGAACAGTAGAGTTTTACAGAAGTACGCCATCTTGTGGATGTGGGGTGCGGTGCGCCCAGAGAACAGAGTGCGCTGTGTAGTCACTATATATGATGCATGCATAAGATAAATGTGCATTGTTTATTTAAAATACTACTACTACTACTACTACTACTACTCCTACTACTACTACTACTACTACTACTACTACTACTACTACTACTACTACTAATAATAATAATAATAATAATAATAATAATAATAATAATAATAATAATAATAATAATAATAATAAACATAGAATGAGAAAACTAATGGAATTAAAATGATTTTATATTACTTTCAGATGAGGCTACTTGTGAAACATGGTAATCTCGGAGCCACCTTGAACGCGCCACAGGCAGTCCTGTGTTACGGAATGGATAAGGAGCCATGCTATTTCAGCATCCTTCTCTTCATCGCGTTATTGCATTGACGTTGAGAACGTTTACCACATGGTATTAGTACAGACTCATTTAACATGATCATTGTTTAATTGCAGGTTTTTCGGGGGGCAACATTTATTGTTCTCTGCGTTATCGTTGCCAGATTATTTAATGTAGGCTAACAGCTAAGCTAACAGTTTAGATAACCCTCAAGGTTGATAAGGTTTTCTCAGTGCTGTGAATGAAAGCGAAACTAAAATGAACCAAAAAGTCTATTTTATTATAAACTGATGATTAATGTTAGTAATGTTATTGTTTTTCTTGATGTCTTTTAGCAGTTGTCCGAGGGTCATGGCTCTGACGCTACTCCAAAGACTGCCTAAGCAGGTGGGGCAGATTGGCACTTACCGCTATGTTTCTGCTAGTGCCAACTCAGGACTCCTATTCAGGTGCCAGTCTGACCAGCACCTGTGTGCGGCCTTCGTGTGCACCTTATCTACCAACTGCATCCAAAACCATGGGAATAGAAAACTCCAACTAGACCTGACAAGGAGGGGGCTGACCACAGTTGTCCGTGAGCTTTCATTTGTGGGCAGTAGCTCTGTTGGACTCCACAAAGATTCATTTCCCCGGTTCTGTTTGACTCAAATGCATCATCCCACTCCAGCAGAACAACAGGCTTTCCACAGGCGTTTGAACAAGTGCACTTCATCCCGGCAGGTTTTCAGATTCCTGTGCTCTGTGGAAGTAATGACTGACACCATGGCGGCAGCATCCCTTCACCGTGTAGCTGACTTGGAGCAAGGGGAAAACTGTCTAAAAGACCCTTCAGTGCTGGAGGAGCTCACCGTCAGAGTTCTATGCAAGCAGCTGGAGGAAGACTCTGGGCGGCTAACAGATGGTGGCTTGGTATCTGCACTTCTAGCCTGCACACGCCTCTACCTGGACCCCTGGAGTACGCTGATGGTGCGCCTGGTGTCTGAGAGCCAGGAGAGACTAGATCAGGGCTACCTGAATATAGGGCAGCTGTGTGTCTTGGGTCAGGCCATGTTGGCTCTGGAGGGCCCTGGTTCTGTCATGTTGGAGCAGGTCATGTCACAAATTCAGAAGCAGGAGCCAGCTCAGTGGAGCTTGTCAGAGCTTAGAGCATTATATAAACTGTTACAGAATGGTGCAGGTTTTGATGGGAAATACTGTGACCTAATGAATGCAATGCACTCTCATGCAGTTACTGTCACTTCTCATATGAACCCTGCTACTGTCAGTGAGCTGCTCAGTGTCCTCACAAGTCTGAATCAAACTCAAGCCATGCCTTTGGTGATCAGTCTGTGTAAACGGGCTGTGCGCCATGTGCCTTACTTTACTGATGAGGAGCTCACTCTTGTGCTAGGAGCACTTATGCACTTTGGTCACAGTGATCATTACTTTGAGGATGCCATGGAAAAGTATGTCCCCACAATGGCTTTCACGTCCCACCCCGAGACCATTACCAAGGTGATGCAGTTTTTTGGGAGAAGAAACATCTTGTCTCCAGCAGTGTTTGATGCAGTTGCTGACAGTTTTGTGTACAGAGCAGATGAATACACTGCTAGTCAGGTGGCCAGGCAAATCATGCCTTTTGGTAAGCTTGGCTACCTCCCTCCAAATGCTGCCGATGTGTTCAGGAAAGTTGAGAAAATCTTGCACACTGGCTTTTCACACTTCCATCCTCGCACTTTGATCAATGTGCTTCATTCCTGCATCTTGGTTGAGAGATTTCCTGTGAACTTTGTCTCTAAAGTGTTCAGCAGTTACTTTCTCCAACAACTGCAAGGTACATACTCTATCATATACATCTTAAGCATTGTCTTAATTGCATGAATTAAATATTTGTGTTATTCTTTTATTCAGAGCAAGGTACGAGAATAGATCGGTATGTTCTTGCTCAACTAACTCAGCTTTACGTTACTATGAAACTGGAGTGTCCTTTCTATGAGGTATTGTATCAAACACTTTTGTATTTAAAACTTTGCAACCTATAATAGTCCTTTCAGTGGCATTATCAATAATATTCTACACGGTTTCTTTAGGGACCGCAGCTTCTTCCACAGTATCGTGTCAAGTCTTTTCTCACACCTGGTCACTCACTGGAGACCCCAGTCGACATTCATTTGTACAATTCTGTCATAACTGGATTGGAGGATTTGCTTGGTGCTCGCTCATATTTTGGCTCTAAAGTTTTGACTCCATACTGCTACACACTAGGTAACATGATAACTAAAATATTTGTCAATCTTTTTTTAATCTATTAATTTCAGTCTGTTGTAACCTATAGATGTGGAGATCAAACTTGATGACGAAGGGTTTGTCTTGCCTGCCTTTCACAATGATGAAGTTTTTAAGAGGTAGTTTCTTTTCTTCATACATCTTAGTGTGATCATGTATGACCATAAGTGTTTCCTGATTGACTGTTTGTAGAATAGCACTTTGCATTGATGGACAGAAGAGGTTTGCATCTAACAAAAGGCAGCTACTGGGTCAAGAAACTATAAAGCAACGGCACCTAAGGCTTCTGGGATATGAAGTTATCCAGGTAGGACACCATAAAATTACACATTTTGTGTTTATTTCCAATCAAGTTCTAACAATAACTGAAGTATGTCATTTTGCTCAGATTCCATTTTATGAATTTGATCAACTCCAAAACAAGACCAGTGTTGGGGAATATCTGCACCAAAAGATCTTCCCCCACAGCTACAGACTCAGCTGGTGATCTTTACTTAAAGGACAGTTTATTTTTACTATTTAGATGCTTCTATTTATGCTAAACTGCCAAATAATAAATAATTGTACACAGCAGTGATGAAAGTGCTGAGTGCCTCTGTTTTGACATGCATAATCAGGTGTGACATAGATTCCATTTGAAAAATATATTTTATTTGTTGTTGGCAATTTTTATGATTGACAAAATGTACAAAGCAAAGAGCCCAACTCCAACTATAGTGTATATATAAAATATTTATAAAACAGTGAACCCAAAACATTATTTATTTTTTTAAAAGTTACCACCATCTCTTTCTCATTTGCTTTGCAGGTCAATTCTATCATTTAAGGCTTGGAGTGTGGTTACATAAATACACAATAGGCTATCATACACTTGCTGAACTAAGCTGGGATCTGGGGAAGGCCGAACTCATCCACAAGAACGCCATCCTGCATAATAGAAAATAATCATAATTTAGAGAGTCTCCTTAAAACAAGCTGCTGCCATTTGATAATATGAACAAACGTTACCCTGTTGTTGGCCTTGTCACTAGGAAGACCCTCTGGGATTGTGGGTGCTGTTGAGGCTTCATCAAGGTAGGAGCTGTCCTCGTCCATCAGGAGTTCATCTCCTAGAGCGTCCAGTTCTGTGTGCACCAAAGAACTGCCTTGAGTAAAGACCTGGCAATAAATGAGTGAATCAGTGAATTAAGTAACTGACCTGCTTCCAGATCATCTTCATCAATGTCAGGGGTGCCATAGCTTCTGCCCAGTGCATCCTGAATCTCACTGGCATCTTCCATCATGTCTGATAGTTGGTCTTGAAGATCCTAAAAACAGGCAAAAAAAAATCTATATACATTTTTTGCTTACAAGAAAAAATGTTATGCTAAAAAAAAAAAAAAAACTTACCTCAATTTGATCAATTTTCACATGCTTGTATGCTTTCTTCATGTCTTTGAGGCCACCTTTCATAGCATCGACCTGCCGATAACATGCATTAGCATAAAACACATGACTGATAATGGTTAGATTACAGTATTTTCATATCTTACAGTAGTTTTCGTGTCTTTTAGTGACTGAATTGTGTAGTTAGTTTGTTCCATGTTGAATGATTGCTGCATTAGATTGTCCCGTTGGTTTTCATACCTAAAGAAAATTTAAAACAAAAATTAAGAAGTTATGACAACTGATTTATGAATTATGACTCACTACTTACATTCTTTTCTGCTTTAAGACTCTCATTGCCTTTTGTTTCACCATATTCTATAAAAGAACATGTTTGCTTAATTATTATATCAGTCACAGATTGTTCTACTAATGCTTCAATCTTTCATTTCGTTACACATTCACTTACCTTTGAAGGCCCATCTCTCATTTTCTTCATCTGATCCTTATACTTAACAAGTTCAGCATCTAGTCTGGCTATTTTCTTGTCAACCGATTCTGTTCTAGAATCGACCTAAACGAAAACAAAGGACATTTTGAGGACAAAATATATAATATAGTACAAAACTACATGCATGTGCTTCAGTCTGTCAGCTGAGTTAACAATAGACGGAGCTTATACGATGGAAACAACTAGTTAAACCGGTTGGTGCCAGTCGATTAACAGAGTTGGAATTCTGCAGTAAATACTCAGCTCACTATGACATAATGCTGAAATGCCAACCAAACCCATTGTTTTGCTAAACGTCATATTTCATGTGATCGTAACAAAGGCAGCAGTGAGATAGATTACATTTGAAATAATGTAATTACATTCGTTGCTGAGCATTGACAAAATTTGAGCTGTGGTTCATAAAGTTGGTCAAAGTGAGACGAACAATCGATGCTAGGGTTAGGTCTGGCTTCCATATTTGTTTACTTATATAGCCGTCAAAAGTTATTTCAGATCAATACTTACGTTTCCGATACAGTCGCTGAGGTTTGGTGGGGGACCCTTAGGCTTCCCTCTGCCGAAAATACGATTCATTTTGATATTTCAAAGGCAAAAGAACAGGACAAAAACTTAATCTGACTGAACACAACCAGAACACAGTCCGTCCCGAGCTAAAAACGAAAACCCGGAAGAAGCGTTTCACTGACGTCACAGCAGACACGTGACCCAGCTCTTTAACAAACTCCACAGGCACCTTTGGGTATTTTATCGGGATTGTACCTTTTTGTTTTGTACTCATGACGTCTAATTAAAAGGATTTAGTGGTATGATATACAATATATAAAAGCAAACAGTGAAACATAAAATGCAACCAAAACTGTCGTGTAAATTATTTACCACAAGAGGGAGTTGTTTTCCCATAAATAGTTTATCTGTTGTTTAATCTCGACAGCTGACTCACATTCAGCATTTTTTCTCTGATTTTATTATCATCGAAGGAATAGAGGAGACAAACAGATTTATTCAAACTTATCAAATAGATATGCATTATACATTCAAAATAGTTTGCAACAACACAATCCATGAAGCATAGGCTGCTTATGTTTCTTTACTGTTGCATTTAGGCCTACGGACATGCTTAATGCATTCTGTGCTATGCACGTATGAAACTTTATTTTTTACATACAATTTTGTAGTTACATCATATTTACAGCACAATATGTGCTCAAACATGTAGTTGTGGTTTAAGACTGTAATTTTCCCCTACGACAAAGCACACATTCACACAATTTACTAGTTATATACATTATACAATGCTATATTACATATTATGTCATTGTTACACAACTTTTCAAACTGGACATCTCCAGAATCAAAGCTGATAGAGCCCTCTGACAAATTTAAATGCACATTTAAGTCCAGGATCCTCAGATTAATTACAAAAAACTCGCGAGTCAGTTGGTTTCAGCGTAGTCCAGCAGCACAACACTTAAACTAACAGGAAACACTTAAAATAACAGGATGAAAGTGCTGCTTGACCACAGCCTCTTCAAATCTTCCATCTTGACATCCTGGATTTGTAAAAGGCACTTTTGGCAAGTATTCAGTAGAGTTTCGTGGATGGGAAATATGGCGCTAACCCTTAATGCTAAATGCTTAATTTAATAGCATTTATTGATTATTTGGCACAAGCTTTAAAATGGCTGACGATTATTATTTTAAAAATGTAAAATGACTTTACCCAGAGGAAAGAATATGTTAGTTTTTCACAACTGTCATTGCCATCTGATCTGAAATAGTTGAATGATTAAAGTAATTCTAATTTGATGAAGATTTGAGAAGCTGGCCATGTTGGCTGTGCAGGCCTACTCCCAATAAGTCCCTAATGGTCACATTGCTGATGTGACATGGGTCAGGCCTAGGTCATTGGAGTCTTCTTTTCCTATCTGGGAAATAGAAGACAGTTCCACTGCTAGTCATGTGGGCTTAGTCCCATCAGGGTTCTCCAGGGGCACAGGCATCTCTCGCACAGCACTCAGGCCCTTCTTACTTCCAGACACTTTGTCTCCCTTCAGCCGTGCAGAGAGGCACAAGTCTTTGAAACAACGCTTGAAGTTCTCGTCCAGAAAGGCGTAGAGCACGGGGTTTAGGCTGCTGTTGGTGTAGCCCAGTGCCACACAGAAGAAGTAAGCAGCTGTGATGGCGATGGACTCTGGGATGCTCACTAGCGCCTTCACCAGGATGAAGATATGAATGGGAGTCCAGCACACCACAAACACAGCCACCACCACCACCACAAGTCTGGTGATGCGGCGCAGGTTGCGGTCCTTCTCTCGAGAGCCAGACAACATGCGCACACTCTTGAGCCTCAGCACCATGAGAGAGTAACACACGGTAATGATGAGGACGGGCACCACGAAGGCAAAGACAAACACACACACTTTCATCAGTGTGTCCCAGTACGAGTACGGATCAGGAAACTGTAAGGCACACTCCGTAGTGTCTGCAACACAAGTCAAATTACAAAAAACCTTTAGCAAAAGGTAATTGTACTGTACTCTGCTACTTCATAGAGGTGGGCTAATATGCACTCAAAAGTGAATATTTTCCCTGAAAGATTTTATTCATAATTTGAATTCATGCGGATGAAGAAGCAGGGCTAATGGAAAGATCTGAGAGGTGTATCTATAAAATATATTTCTGCTTTTAAAATATTAACCTTTTCTTTGCTAAGTTCACTTAGTAAAGAAAAGTTAGTACAGAAATTAGTACAGAAGTTAGTACAGAAAATGATGGTTAAATGATGTTGACTCCATTCTCACCATTATTTGTTTGTGTCCCTCCCAGAACAAACGCAGGTATCCCAGCAGCTGAGGACAAGATCCAGATGCAGACATTTATCATTTTGGCCTTGACCGGGGTGCGGAAGTCCAAGGCTTTGACTGGATGGCACACAGCGACATAGCGGTCCACACTCATCATGGTGAGAGTGAAAATACTGGTGAACATGTTGTAGTAGTCAATGGCAATAATCACTTTGCACACCACCTCTCCAAATGGCCACGAGTTTAACATGACGTCTGTGCTCTGGAAAGGCATAGCGGTGGTAACCAGGGCATCAGCCAGGGCTAAGTTGAAGATGTAGATGTTTGTAGCAGTTTTCATTTTGGTATACCTAGACAAAACAAATTACCAGCATTAATTCATGTTGTGGGTTTTGTGCAAAGCTTTGCAAGACTTGACATCTAATCCTGTTGAGCATTATACAAGCTCTAGGGCTATGGCTGGGCCACATCTTAGAATTTGTAATGTAATTCTTCTGACTTGAGGTTCACTGTTGTCGTGTGCAGGTGATTTCATGCCCTGGAGTTTTTAAGTAAAGTTTTTACTGAATACATAAGCCTACTGATTTGTTAATGACATAGTTACAGAAACTGCTAATTGGGCTATATATAATCTAAATATATAATCTAAAATGTTATGGTAAATGCAGGACTTTACTTTACATATTGTTTGTATTAAGTGATAGCTGACGACAGGTAAAGCCATTCATCTGCCCCATCCCATTAAGATGAGCTGTAAGTTTCGGTTATGTTCATAGACTATAAATAGAAGTCCATAAATAAAAGTAGCCAAAAGCAACATATTTAATTTTAATTTGGCCTGTTGGCTTGAATATAAAGTACAATTATCTTTCCCAGCTCTCCTGGCTATAGTTTATGTACTATGTTTAACATGCAAACTCATTTTGATTCCACATTCTTAGGATCTCCATTGACAAACTGTATATTGGCCTATTCCAGGTTTGTTTATTATCAAGAGTTTAACAAACCAAATCAGGTTAGTTAAGATTTTAACAAAAGTATCATATGAATGCACAATCTGCCATTGAAAGCACATCTTTGTGTTCTTGTTTAGACTTAATCCTCCAAGCCCATTTAAGTAGTCAGCTGAATGACCCTCTGCAGAGCACTAAACCACATAATGCAGTCCTTTTCACTTGTAAAGTGATAAAAGTGTGTCTGGCCACAGTCAATGCGATTGATCTGGAGTAATGGCTGTCTGTGGACCACAGCATTCAGGATGCCACTGCTGCTCCTCACTATACATCAACAAGATGGCTCCTCTAAACTTCATAAATAACAGCCAATGAGCTGCAGGCAGTCTCTCTGGTTTAGCAGTAACTGATAACAAGCCCAGCCAGGTCAGTGAGGATTTATAGAACATCTATTAAACATGTAGGTCTATCACACTGTTAAAACTACAGAAAAGGTTTTAAAGGTTTTAGAACCAGATAAAGTCATCAGAGCTCATAAACTTGTTACAACATTTGTACATAAAAGTTAAACCTCTATGAAACATTGTCCTAGTTTTCATATATTTTATATTCTATCACCCAAATGAAGTGAGGCACTGACAACGCTATGTGACTGCATTTGTAACTATTGACTTTATCCAGGGACAAAATCCAGTTACAGCAGATGGCACATCATAATGAAAACTATAAAAGAAAAAAAGATTTCTTGGAATCATCAACACTTTATTGTACTTTAACCTTAAGGTAATTCATCATGTGGGTATTACGCTTATCCTCACCTAATTATGACGTACATGACGAGACAGTTGCCAAAAAGCCCAACTACGAACACCACGGAGTACACGGCGGTGATGATGGGGATGATGGGGGACATGCCCTCATGTTCCCAGCTCTCATTCGGTGTCACGTTCCGGCTGTCCGTGTATCCAGATACCCACGACGAAGACGCGTTCACCAGACAGTTCTCCAGAGGTCCAGAGACGCACTTACTGTCCTCTTTGTAGATTTCAACTTCCATCTCTGATATCTCACCGTGCCAATGCAAAACTCCTAGGTTTGAGCAAATGGCTGAGGGGAGATTTTGGCTGATTACGCACACAAATAAAAGCAATTAAGGTTAAAACGTGCGCCTCAAAGACAAAAAAAATATGTATAATCAACACAGGCTACAAAGATGAAATCTGGGCTATTACTTGTAGCTCTTGCACAAAAAGTCTCAGCTGTATTATTCAAAGCAAAAACACATGCACGCATCTGGCGGGTCACTCACCTGTATTATCCAAACTAAAGCGCGCGTCAATTAAAGATTAAAGCGGAGTCGAGTACAGTGGCTCCTTTTATCAGGAATTGGAGTCGCTTTGCTTGTCACCCAGCTAACAGCTCAGCAAAGTTTGGAGACGGGTCTGTGCGCCCGGTGAGCGGTGACAGCGGCTTTGCGGAGTGACGTGCACGCGCAGCGATGGAGAGGTGGCGCGCAGAGAAGATACGGACTCAACGGCAACGTGCACACGGACACACACCGACACGCGGACACACACCGACACGCGCACACACACCGACACGCACACACACCGACACGCGGACACACCGACACGCGGACACACAAATCGGAATATGAGATGACAGGGCGATGACATCAACCCACGGGCAAAGAACAGCCACGTGCAGGGCAATCTCACTGAAAAACAGACATTGTTGTTAGCCTATATGTATCCTTCATCTTAAGAGCTATTTACCTTAAAGGTGCACTGCGTAACTTTTTGGTGGAGCGTCTGCTGCCTCCATGGGGATGCATGGGGATGATTTACCTAGAATGTACTCAGTATGGCGTAAAAATAATCTGGAGACAAGGAAGCGGCGGCACCAGGAGAAGTTACACATAGATTCATATTTAAATACGCTGCTTTTTTGTTATGGCAAAGTACACTTTTGACAAAATCATGCTTTTCCTATTTCTTTCTCTTTTTTATCAGTAAAATAAGCCGTTATGTGTTCTGAAATTGCACAACCCAAACAGAAGACAAAACAAAAGGACACTCCAAACGCAATCTGCACAGATCAATCTTAACTGGTTGATCTTTATCATGTTGTGGGATCATCGTCATTTCAGTGGGAGCTGAAGTGAAGCGCGCTGTGTAAGGGCGCCGAGGTTTGATGGATGTGGAGCAGGGAGCAGCACAGAGTTCAGGCTCAGAACTGGACACAGCCACTGTTAAAGGAGTCAGACGTCCTAAAAGCTTTGTACATCCTTTTAGTGTCATTCAGACTGTCTCCGAGGTGCTGTGGTTTCACTGGGGACAAAAGCAACACTTTGAAGACAACACTGTTTGAGAAAATGCACCTATGCCTGACTATCTCTGTATTAAAGGACATGGAAATACTGTATCTTAAAGTCTTATTTGAGATTTGTGTGTGTGTGTTTGTGCATAAAAACAGTGGATTCAGTCTCAACGATGCAAAGTGCAATGGAGGCAAGTTGAACACCGGATGAACAAGTCTGCTGTGTGTGTGCGTGTGTGTGTGTGTGTGTGTGTGTGTGGAAGGTCTTTAAAAACACAGAGGAACATGATGGTTTATATATAGGAGAAGAAAGTGTTCAATGGTGTTCTGATATCAGCCTTGACTAATTTCCCCTAAAGAATGGGCTGCTATGAATTCATATAATGCTTATAACTATTAGCATAACACCAAAGCATGGCCATTGTAGCTGTCCTTCAAAGCAGCATTGTCCAATCATTTCAAATTGTACTTCCTATGTTAATGGACTCCTGTTACGTCACAGCTGAAGAGTAATTGCAAATTGGAAAGTACGTCAAAAATATCAAATTGTAGTAATGTTCCATTTGTAAGCAGTGTTACTAAACCATAAATACAGCTCACACTGGTAATATTTGAGATGAATCACTTTTCTTTCTCACCCAGTGGGAGAATTATGAACCATGTTGGTTGGCACATTTGCATGAAAGTGTGGACTGCAGTGTCTGGTTTATGTTTACAGCACTCACAACAGTTTTACTTACTGCAATTTTTTGTACTTATGTTCTCTTCTATCACAAAAACATTGCTATGAAATATTCAACTGTTAAGAAGGCTGGTGGAAGCACTGGATACAGCATAGTATCATCTGCCCTAAACTACCAGCTAGGGCTCTGCTAATATCTGGAGAATTACCTTTTTGTTCACTATACCCTAGGCTCACAAGGAGTTTTATATTTGGATGTTTTGTGTGAGGGAAAGCATTGATATTCAAAAGTCATTGCAAAAAAAAATAAAAAATTAAATAGCTTCATTGCAGTAGCCCAATAAAACTGCATATATGCAATGAGGAAAAACTCCTTAACAGGATTCTGTGTTATGGGCTCATATTGAATTGCTGAGAAAATAAACACTGATACAGATGCAAAAGCAAAAGAAAATAAAAAATAAAAAAATAACCAGGCCACCACATTTCCTGCAAAGGTGGACTGATGACTATAGTGTTTTAAACAGCCTCCTTTCTCCTTCCTTGACAGGTGATCGTGAGACTGCACAATGTAATTACACCATTGGTCATTTACACAGCGTGACTATGTGGGGTTGACTTTTCTGGTTCAACTTGAGAAAATGTAGAGCTGCCCCGAGGCTAAGAATACTGGTAAAATTTGTTTGAGAGAAGGATGTTTTTTAATTCCTCCCAGAACGCACAAGCCCCAAAAGGAACGTAATTTTCTATCCAAACTGCAGGGACAGTTAACATGCAAGCAAGGCATATTTTCTGTCTGTTTAATCTTCATTAATAATATAAAAGGGTTGTAATTTATTTTTATTGGACATAATTTTTTTTAAATTGGCAAGATTTTTTTTGTCAAATCTTACAAGTAATTATTTAAACTTTTTAAGTTTTAGTGAGTATCCTGCCGTATGCACTTAACATAATCTTTGGTCAGTATTTTTATTGCAGCTCATCCATGCAGATGTATGTCACATGAATTTACACACACTGAGTTGGAAGTGCAAAAAGATGGAGATGAGCTGTCTTCACACATATTGAAGATGTTAGTGAAGCAGAACACTTCACACTTTGGGGTCATGGTTCCACATTGCGAACTCACTGCACTGACCTTTGAATCCAAGCCGTCTCTCTCCTCCCTAAAGGAATCAATATAAAAATCATGCTACTGTAATTAAGTCAGCTACTTTGCATGGTAGATGTTTAGGCAGAGTTACATAAAGCATAATATTGTGTGCACCACCTACCTTTTACACATATTCACCCATTTCCATATATCACCCATGGTCTTATTAAATATATGAGCTGCTTTTATATTAGCTCTACTGGGACAAGGCAAATTTTACAGCCCCTTTAAAGGTCCCATATTATGCAAATTTGACTCTTATGAGCTTCAAGCCATGTTACAATGTCATTACCTCCCATAAAACACCTGGGTTCTATTACTTTCACATATGTTTGAATAACCCTGCATTATTAGTCAGTCTACATCGCCAAAGCTCAAAATGCTCTGTTCCACCTTGTGATGTCATGAAGCAGAAGTGTTCACGTTAACAACTTTCTTTTACCTTTTGTTCAGTAGAGATGGGAAATTCCAGTGCTGCAATTATCCAAATAAGTGTAATGTTTAAAACACAGTGGAGCTGTATTACCACATGACATCACAAAGTAGAACAGAATGAGAGAAGAATACATATGCAAAGTTTGTGTGTAAAACATGTGTGAAAGAAACAAAACCAAACTAAGGTATGTTTGTGGTGAGTAAACATTATAATATAGATCAGAAATTGTATTACTTATTTTTCTATTTTATTTTGACTTGTACATATACATTTACATAATTATGCCTATCTTTTTTAGAATTTATCATTACCCTTTATATATATTTTTTTCTCTTTGTTATTATATTATATTGTGATGTGTGAGCTACTGTGTCCAAATAATTTCTCTTGTGGATCAATAAAGTTTTTCTAAGTCTATGAAAATAGTGTAATATGGGTCCTTTAAGATGGTAATACTTCATGCTCCTCATGTACTTTAATTGAAAATTACTGCTGCGTATGGAAGACCGCATTTACAAAAAAAAATAAAAAGTTAAGGTGTATACACATTAAAAACAAGGAAAAGCACTTCCTGGATTACCATAAAGTAAAGTTAAGCATGTGACAACTCAAGGATGTGTTGATGAAGAAAACAATATTACATGTAATTTAGAATGAGGTGTCACTGACTGAACATATCTGGGGGTTAAGGGGCTAAATATATCAATTAGATTCAAATGTTCATTTTTCAGTTGGCAACAAAAAATCCCCATATTTAACACACACAACAAAGCTTAAAAAAGGTTCCGGCTTTAGGTCACTCTACCGAGCACAACAATAAGTTCACACATTATGTTGGTGAGAAACCCTGTGGACAGAGTAATTACCCTCTAATAACACATGAGGAAATTAGCCAGTGTGACGTTCTGTGGGTATTTTTAATCGGGCAGCTCTTGTTTGTGAGGATGGCAGTTTGGTCATCATCTGTGAAAGTGTGGGAAGCAGGACGCCTCAAAACCACCGCCGCACAGATGGACCCCATGACATATCGTGTCTCATTTTAGTTTCTTGTAATTTCGAACTTCAGAATTATCTAATCAAACAGAGGAGTCTCAATCTCTCAGGTTCAATTACAGATAAGAGAGGTTCAGCCTGTTTTCCTGTCTCTGCAAATGTCTGACAGTGGTTTACAAAATCAATATGTGTGAAGTGTTTTCTTATCTCATGTGAGAGTTTATAGTTTAATGAATATTTGATATTACTTTAAAGGTAACTTTTCTGATAGAGGACCTGCCACCTGCATGGCTCCATGTAGATATTTTGTTTAGTGTTTTTTTCCTGGAATGTTCTACAGGATGGCATTTAATTTAACTATCTCCATGGAGACAAGCAGCCACATCATCAGGTTAAGTTACAGGTCAGATCTAAGAATGCATATTATTGTGGTCATTTTGAGAAACAAAAACCCCCGTAATTGAATAAATGCAAACTATATTTGTTTAATGCCATACTACCGAACATCCCTGGCAAAACAATAACATCAGTATGGAGACAAGTGGACTCTCCTCCAGAAAAGTTACACAGTGTACATTTAACAGTGACAGGACTTGTTTCTTGATTCAGGTCAAAATGTAAAACTTCTTTAGTGTACACTTCGCTGCTGCACAAAAGAACACTCAATTTTGTTAGTTGCCGAATACATCTCTCTGAAAATGGGTAGAGTGAATCTTTTGGCTTGGTGTTATCATATTTATTGTAAGTGTAAGTTGCAAAGTTTTTTATTATTGCCATATACACCAAACTAATTTAAAAAGTGACTTGCTTGAAAATCCAGTCAGAGGCACCTATATATCTTTGTCAAGCAGGTTTCCTTTGTAGCAGCAGTGGCACAGGGGTTTAGACTCTCACCTCCCAGCAGTAAGGTTATGGATTTAAATCCCAAACAAGATAAATCTTTTGAGTGAAGTACATGTTCTGCCCTCACTTTCTATGTAAATTGTTTTTGGCTCTTCAAGTAAGGGTTGCATAAAACACATGAAACCCGAGTCCAACCCTTCATCTTATACATGTGCCAGGCGAGGAATAACAGTCTGATCACCTGCTTTCTGACGCCCCACGAGCCAGACCCAAACATTATCGTCTATCGAACTAAATTAAAATGATCTTGCTTCAGATTAACAGAGTTTAATATTTTACTAATTGATTCCACAGAAATCTGGGATATTTTTCAATCTTTCTTATTTTCTCATAAGTAGCCATATTTACTTTGATACAGACAGACCATTTACAGTTTAATGTTGAATAACAGTCATTAAATTTAAAACACCATTAACAAGTGCAATACTTTGACAAATTGATCTCAATCTCGTAAAAATGTAGTCCATTAGGGTGTTGTATTTTTCCTCGAAAGGCCTTCCTGAGACAAGCTGGAGTTTATCAGGCCCTGGTGTCTGGGGATGAATGAGCCCAGTCCTTCAGAGTGCATTGTAGCGTGCGCCTCTTTTCACTTTGTAACACAACAAGGAGAGGATTTTCTGAGATAGAAAATGTGTAGGATCTCAACGGACAGTAGCTATTCTAGGACAGTGGTTTTCCCTGGTGGATGTAGCAAAAGATGTTATAAAAGCAATTGTAACTTACCTCTGTACTCCCCAAATGAAATCACAACCCACCTACTGTATAGAATATTTAAGTGTATTCAAGGATTTACAGGTGAAAGTGTAACTGCAGCATTTAAAGACATTTGTTTAAAGGGCGTATAATACACAAAACTGACCCTTGTGAGCTTTAAGCCATAAGTTATTATGTTGTTACTTCCTCAAATACATACCCGGAGTTGTGTTTTGTTTGAGTAATCCTTTGTTATTAGTTTGTCTACATCTCCAAAGCTCAAAATGCTCTATTCCACCTTGTGATGTCATGAAGTGGCTCCTTTTCCCTTCAGTTCATTAGGTATTGGCAGTTCCCAGGCTAAAATTATCCAACTGATTCTCATGAAGGTGTATGGGCTTTAAAGACACAGTGGAGCACTTCCTGTATTACAATATGACATCACAAGGTGGAACGGAGTGTTTTCTGTTTGAGAGAAGAACTCAGCCTAAATTATAATATATAAATATGCAAGGTTTATGGGTGAAACCTGTGTGAAGAAAGCAAAACACAACTCCAGGTATGTGTGTGATGAGAAAACTACCTTAGAACAGATTGGAGAATGGTATAATATGGGTCCTTTAACTGCTTTTTAATGATTCAGTATATCCACACTGCATTGCACAGGTTGGGGAAGTTGGGTAAAGTTGTAACTGCCATATACCATTGTGGAGTATAGGGAGGGCGCCATTTTGATGTATCACCCAGAGGGACAGCTGATCTTCTTCAAATATGCTGAATTTGCAATGTGGGGGAACGCAGGCCAAGTGCAATCAATGCCCAATGGATCAGGCACAGCTCACTACATCAACCTGCAGAAGGCAAGGCTAAAGATTTAGGGGTGGAGAGGTTAAAAAGTTAGGACGGAATATATGGAGGAGGAGTAGAGGGAGAGAGAGAGAAGTTTGTGCAGGAATGAGATGGAGAATTGTGGAGCAGTTTTAATAATTGAAGGCAGTCTATATGTATGTACACTGTAAAAAAAGAACAGCTGAGAATACTTAAAATTTCAAGGCAACATTATGCACTAAGAATTTTAAATTTTGCCAATTATTTGCCATCGATAATCCCAACTACAATAACACTGTTGTTCCAATTAAGAATTCTTAGTTAGGTGAATGAGTGTTACTTGCAATTCCTCATCTGGCCAGTGTAGGTTTGTTTGTTCACTGAACAGTGGTGTTCACAGAAATACAAAAAGGTGACTTCAGGTTATCTGAATTTGTCATTACACTATACATACTTTTTTTCATCCATCCATCCATCCATCTTCTCCCGCTTAATCCGGCTGGGTCGCGGGGGCAGCTGGGCTGCCCAATACTCATAGCACCTGACCCCCCCTATGAACCCCTCTGCAGGTGGTGAGCCCACAGGAGGGTGGACAACATGGTCCTTGATGTTAGTTCATAGGGGTGCGGGCATGTTTTGGGTTGATGGGGGAAACCGGAGTACCCGGAGGAAACCCATCCAGACACGGGGAGGAACATGCAAACTCCACACAGAAAGGCCCGGGCGACCCGGGGATCAAACCCACAACCTTCTTGCTGTGAGGCCTGAGTGTTGCCACTCAGCCACCGTGCCGCCTACTTATACTTTTTTTCATTGTTCTATAAAACTTAAATAAAGACATATGCAATGAACCTGATGCACATCTTTGTAACTTTATATTTCTAATAACATGGCCCTTCTGACCCTTAATACACAGACTCAGTTTTTTGTCTTAGAACATGGCCCTTCCACAGGTCCACTTAGAACAGCCTGCACAGCCTACATACACAGAAGTCTAACATGACTAAGGCAACCAGTATAAAAATAACAATGGCCCTCTACGGCCCAGTCAAGCTTGCAGTGTCGAGTGATGAGATGGATCCAAGGGATTGACTATCATCTTCAGGAAGGCATGCCCTTTCCACTTAATGTGTAGAACGCCACGGTCAGGTGGAAGTTCTGATATAGCCGACAAATTGCAACGAGCATTTTGGAAATCGGAGTCCTCAAACTGTAACTCAAAATCCCCTGAAGCTGTAGTTTCTCTTTTATCAAATCAACAAGGGCATCTACTGTCTCTGGCACTTGTGAAAGTTGAACACGCCGTGCTTCATCAGCAGATATCACTACTCGAAGCAACAACGCCTAGGAAACAGAAAATGTTCAGATTAATAGAAAATAATGACATTCATGGAATTGGAATAACAGTCGAAAGAACACTCACCATTATCCTTTTAACTTGAATGTGTTCTCAGTGTCACCCAGAGCTTTCCTCCAACAAGGTAAGCTGCCAAAGGATAGTAATGATTCAAATCATTGACATCAAGAACAATGACTTCACTATAGATGCTGTCCTCAACTTGAAAAGACCTATAATGCTCAAAGTACCAGGCTACAAGCTTCTTTGACAGGAATAATACTTTGTCACCATTGACAATGATACTCAAAATTTTGAAAAACTCTGGCTGGCCATAGCAATGCCCAGCTGATCATGCCTTGAGTGTATTCTGTTCCAAAAAGTCCGAGTTTACGAGCAATAGAGACTGTGTTAATATGTGGTAATTTTCTTAACACAGCAGATATCTGTGCACTATCCAAAGCTGCCACCTGAACAGCTGTAACTTTGTCAATGTACAAGTCAGACTTAAAGAGACTTTGCCCATCCAAATGGTATGCCATTAACTGCTGATGCTTTGTGGCTAAGGAAAGCAGCACATTCTTCATATTATGTATATCACGTGCAACTAAAGTTTATTAACAGTGGTATTACTTACCTTTCCAAACTTTCGCCATCCACCATGAGGCAAGAATAGCAAATGAAAAGAAGTTTGCCCTTGCATTTGGAAAGGAAACCCCGTGTCTTGGTCATTATGCGCATGTGCTGCTGTCGTTCCAAATAAACAGTTGTGCAAATTAGACATTTTAAATTCAGTTTATTAACAATTGTATGTTTGTACATCATTAGTGTGCACCTTATCAGTCTGACTTACATTTTTGCGTTCATTAATAATAATGCACATTTTCTTGTTCAAGTGATTCTGAATATTAACTTTACTGAATAAACCATAGTTTTCTTTTTTACAGTGTAGATGTATTATGTAGATATCTGCACTGTAATTCAATAGATTCTTATATACAGGCCATATATTGACCCTCATGGATTCTGCAGTCTATTGTGCACACTCAGGCAATATAGACCTCCACCATGTTGCAATAGGGTTTTGATATTTTGACCACTATACATTTTTTCTTGTTTTAGGCAAATTGTGAAGCCAGCGCACAGGTTTTAGATGGTTCTATTTTTGCAGTTATATGGCAACAGTTTGACAAAAAAAGTTATTATTTGAAAATGCCTTGACAAATATATCTTAAAAATGCAAATTATTTTCAAATCCACACTAAAAAGTTAATCAAAAACAAGATTTTTATTTTTTATTTTTTTTGTGCCATTGTTATTTTAGTTTAATTCAAGCAACAACTCAAAATACATAACAAAAAAACTGTTTTCAGGAAGGAGAAAGTAGATATTTTTGTTGACAGCAAAATCAATATGGACAAAAACAGATTCTCCCAAGTTTGACAATAGGTATAAAATGTGTGATTTAAGAAGAAAACTTTAAAAAAAATCTTTATATATCTTGATGACTAGACTATCACTTTTTTTTGCCCAGATTATCTCTTAGTCTTGCACCTCAAATGAAAGTTATGTATATGTGGTGAGCCATATCCCACAGCACTACCAGCACGATCAGCTTCAACTGTTGGATCTATATGCGTGCACAAAGACATGTAAGACCTCCTAACCTTTTTTTTCAGGACACCGCAAAGCTTTGGAGCATCTTGGGTGACCTCTTACCATGGTCATGTCGTTTTGATGGATACCATGGGCGTAATGAGAAGTGAGAATGGCCAGTGGTCAGGATCAATAGACATGTTGATGCATAACTCTGCACACACACACACTTACAGGAGTTTGATACAGAGCGAGATCACAGCGCCTCAGATGGGATGTCTAACCCACAGTCGTATAAATAGTCTGTACTGTGGGTTGACGTGGCTCAGTTGTAGATCTAGAATGCATATACATATATATAATTGGAGATAGACTGTACACGGCAACTTCTCTCATTGTGGTTTTGCAAAAGACATGCATGGCTGTTTTCATACATACATTTTCATTCAGAGTTGCAGGGTACAAAACAATACACTACAACGTCACAAACCTGATTTGATGTGCAGTAATATCATTTTTTTGTGTACAGTAATGTCAGTTGTTTTCTGCGAATATAGCTTAAAAAAAAAAAAAGGTAACATCCTGATCTAAATATGTTACATGTTAAAAATTATGACGCCATAGAGGTTTAATACCTCCTTGTTGCACTAAAACCGATTTAACCAAGCATCAAACAAGTAATTTATATTCACAGCATACAGTATTCTTAATGTAAAGTGAGGTTACTCAATCATCATTTGTATTTGTGCCAATGCGAAATGTTATTGTTTTTCTCACAGTTGGCTAAAATGTGACGATCAACTCCCAGGACAGCACTTTGAACACCACATCAGGCTGGCCATGGCACGCGGCAACTTCAAAGCATTTGTGTCTCCATCTGCTCTGTTTTATTAAATGAACTGATGTTTATTCCTCTCCTTTATAATACATAGTTTAATGGTACTTTATTTCAGTCTAGAAGTATTCCACACACACACACACACACATCTTGACACAAACGTGCTCTATAAGATTTATATACAATGCTCTTTAATGAAAAGAATGAAAATCCTATGCACTTTATATAACCTTATATGGTGATCTTTTCATGCAAGGTACTATATGCACATACTGTATGTTAGGTAAGGGATGGCAAAGAGCTGAACGTCAGTCATATTGTGTGGAAATGAATGACATTTAGGCAGTTGCCTGTCTACACCTATGGCCATTAAAATGCATTTATTTATAGATAACCCAAAATCCCAACAGTAGTCATCATAAAGGGCTTCACAAAATATTAGATTTAACAAGAGAAATCAGACAATGATTTATTCAGCTTGACTTTTAGTTAATAAAAGTCAAACATACTGACCAACATCAACAGGAAAGCAAATGGATTATGTTGATGGGCATCCCTAAGGAGAGATCTACTCCCATAGACAAACAGGCTGTAGAGACATCCATCCATCCAAGTCTGCAGAGCCAAAGTCCACTCCAGATATGTGGGCAGAAGGCGACTCATCCAGAGTTCTGTTTCAGCGGAGGGACACAAGTGTACGAAGCAGCCCTGAAATATAGGCCCAAATTATTCGAGTGTTGGCTCAAGATAACAATCAAAGCATGTGGATTTATATGGCAAATAATCTGTTGAGTTTACAACAGCAAGGATGGCTCTACACTCATGTTTAGTAGCATATTCATAGGTTAATTGGGAGACTGCAGCATAAACTGATGAATACAATGAGATAAGACAACAGTTAAAAATATTCTTAACTGCTGCTGCAGGTTATTCCATGTTGTGTCCAGAGAGTGGTGTATTCTAGAAATAATTCTTTGTAAGGTCCCCAAATCTGAAAAATATAACATTTGTTTTATCAGGGCTGAGAGTCAATTTTAGATAAAAATTTAAATTTTGAACTTTGCAGAACTCCTTTTGTCAGCGGTAAAAGAGGGACCTGAATGTCAATGAATGACAAATCGGCTCTTAGCTGGAAGAGACAGACTATAACAATGTAATCATCAGAGGCCACAGTAAAAGTGATTAACTCTCAGGGGCTTAGCAATTGATTTCTTTTTCTCTTACTAATTGTCTCCTCAGCTGACCCTTTAACTCTTACTTTTGTTACTTCTTGTTCTAAAACGTACACTTTTAGAAACATTTATTTTAATGTGCCCTTTAACAATCTGAATTTTATTTTTAGCACTATGTTTACGTCATCTATGCAAATTTTAATACAAAAGATGGTCACACTCACTGTCAGGAGGTCAAGGTTATGAGTCATGGCTGCAACGCTTACCTGTCCTGTCTCTGTTGTGAAAGCATGGGGCAAAGGGGTTTTACAGCATCTAACCAACACAATAAACGCATCATTTTCATAATCCATAAAGTGAGGTTGTCAGTATGAGTGTACAAACCTTCACTACTAATTCCAATTTTTTTTTTAAATAAAAATGATCTGATAACTGTGGATTATTACAGATTAGCTGTTTATGGGTTTCAAAATATTGAATAAGTAGAACTGCTGCCATAGCAATTCACAATTTAAAACAAAATATATCTTTTGAATAGTGAAAGCCCTCAAAATGTCACATATTACAGTAAGATGGAACCCATGAATACGTTTTGCTTTATATTTGAAAGTCAGGAACAATGATAGCTTCCCTCTTATTTATGATTACGTACGTTATTTTGTAACTGTAAAACATGAAAAATGCTTATATCCATGAATTAGTTAATTTCTCGATGATCCTCGAGATCTTTCAGCAAGCAAAATGTGATGTCTGTCTTGATATTTGATTTCATTTGGAACATGAGGAAGCACAGATAATGGCTTGTTTCCCCGCTGTTGCTTGTGTACATGTCATGATGGTGTAGGGGTGCATGGACCTGGCTCGTCTTCAGACGGGTGCACAGAGCCACAGACGGACACAATGATGTACTCATGTGAATCATTCGCTGTTTAGTGGCGCCCACATATCCCACATATGTGCGAGGTGTAGCTGCCAAAGCAGACTCCACAGTGACCTTTAAAAAAACATTGTGCTGCACTTGATGAGAATATAATAGCATCTTGGGGAGCTTGTATAGAACTGCTATCTGTAACAAAGCATTAACATCCAGCTCACGTGAGGAGTCTGCCTCTGTTTGTTGCAAGATGAATCATCTCGCCTTGGGAATTCATCAAATAGAAGTCTTAATGCAGTGTTTTCCTTATGGGCACCTTATATCGTGCATCTCATTTGAGTGTATATTTATAATTGAAGTACGGGGGCTAATGTGAAAATGCATTAAACTGAATGAATGAAAATTGGTTGTTCTGAAACCTTATTAACATGGCCATATTCAAACGGATATCCATTTAAGCAGCAGGGATTTGATGAAGAGATTCAAGCCTGTTATTAGTACGTCGTCTCCTTTTGTGGGTGATGCTAATGGGCAATTAACTTCATTATTGAAGTCCAGTCATAGAATCACTAGACAGTGTACCTACTTTTTAAAACCCTAAGCCTTGTTTATAGTTGGGGGACAAAGGGCATCTGAAAAATGACTGCAATACTTAAAGGTGCACTGCATAAGTTTTCTGGTGGAGGTTCAGAATCTTAAGATGTTGCTTTTCTTGAATGTTTCACAGTATGGCATTTAAAATTCATGGAGACAAGCAGGTGGCACATCAGGCAAAGTTACAAGGCAGATCCTGCTCACAGGAATGCATGTTTTAAAGTATTAGAGTATTAGAGTATTATCCAATGTTTTTTAATTTTTCATTTCATAATGCTGTTCTCTCTTTAAAAACATGCCTGAAGAGGTTTTAAATTTCATCCATGCATGTTTAATTAATTTAGCGATCTCTGCCAGGCCCTATTCAAACCCTCCTTATGGTTAGCAATAAGAGTCTGTGCAATGCTCAACCCTCAATCCTATGTAACCCATGCTATCACAGTTTTCCTTAAATATACAAAAACAAGAAACAAAACTGTACACAACTTAACAAACTTGATGCGATGAGACAAGGTGGTGAGTACAGAAAAATTACATAGTGAACCTTTAATGAAACATTAATACAGTAATATTGAGACCAAAATGGAAAAGACCGTTATAATTTGTGATTAATATCACATGCAGGCTTAAGATTCAGAAATATTAAAACAAGTTTCACTAGTTTTTATAAGCTACTGGAATTCATTCCTTTACACTCACTACTACACTGCTCCTGGGCATCGTAATAGCCACACATTAATAACTGTTCCCTGCATAAAACTATGCTAAATGAGCTAGGAAGTGCATTTCTATTACGTCCTGACAGTCACATTAAATTATCAGAACATAAAGATAGGCAAGCGGGGCAATGGAGGGAGGTGTCTGCCATGTAACAGCTATATTTTCATTTTCAACTACAAGCTTGAAAATCAGTCCAGATATAAGGTCATTTGATTACCATATTGAAGTGTGTTTAAATGGAAGACTGGGAACACTTCCTGGTAGAAGGCTTCATGAAAATATTACAGCACACAGCTGGGTTATTTAAAACATACAGCCAGCTACAGTCTAATAAATTAGTAATAAATTAAACTTAAAGGGCCTGTGCCTGAATTTTGATTTGAGTAAAACATGTCTTGCCCCAGTATAGATATTGTGTAAACAGCTCTTGAGGTCAAAATAAGTCTGCTGAGTAATGTTTGCATCTAATTATAAAGCATTTTATTGTCCAGTAATCAGGAAGGGTACCCTTAGCATGCTAGTTGTTAGGCTTACTGTGATTGTTGTGAAAAGTGTCTATAAAATTATTGTGGTGCATCTAAAGTGGCTCATACTTTAAAGACAGAAAAAATCAGGTACAGTGCTTTTAATATATACGGTATAGTGGAACTGTCAACCGTGTTTAGCCCATCAGCCTACTCAGCCTCTTCATCTACACCCCCCTCTTCATCACCAGTGCCAAAGCCTCTGGAGGAAGCCTGTGTATTCTCTGTTCTTCTTGTAACCTTGCGACTCAACAAACAGTTCAAAACTTTCTAGCAAAACTTTCTGTGCATTTTAAAATAGGCGATTATTAGCATACAGAATCATGTGGGGAGACTGACGGAGTGACAGGGATGAGAAAACAGCAGGAGGTGGGCTATACAGGAGAGAGTCTTCATTATTTATCTAATGCACTTTTCATATGTGCTGAATAGTTTGAGGGCAGCCTGGTGAAACAGAATATTTAATATCTATGCTGGGCTGAAGAAATTTCAAATAACATGAATAATATAATGTTGCAGGTGGAAAGAATGACGATTATTCTTTCCTTCTGGCTTCTTTCTTTGGGATTTGCATATTAACCACCTTCTATGAGCGGTAATTTGCATAAAACTTATACTGGTTTGTGATTATCTGACGAGCGCTGATGTTATGTCAATCCATCATAATGGAGAATTGAATGCATCCATTTAATAAAAATCAAATACGTAATGACCTTTCGTGTTTGATTACAGCATGCGTATTATGTATTCCTGACAGTGAATGCCTCTGTATGTAATAAGTGTAATAGATTGAAAGTATAGCTGTCCAGATCAATATTGCAGTTCATAAAAGTAATGCACAGCTGCAGTACAGAGGGCTGCTCCAACCAAACGGCCTTGTTCTCAATTCCCTGTGAAATGTTTTTGAAGTTTGGAGCCCCTCTGGGACCCCCACGCGCTGTCCCCTCTTGGTTATGGAGCTCATCTTCCACATCTCAGAAAGGCTGTTTTTATTAGAACTCCTAATTTTGGCCCTCGCAAGAGGTGTAACTGCAATGAATAAAAAATTGCCATATCTTTAAAGAGGTCATATTACACTATTTTCTGATCTGTTATTTCCTCATCACAAACATACCCATAGTCGGTAAGGGCTTGACCGCCCCACACAGCAGGTATTGTGGATCACCAGAGAACTATGGACAGCAGTGTTTAGTTTTAATTGTTTTATTTACAATAATCCAAAATTCCTGAGTAAAAATGGGGAGAGAGCAAACTGTCACTAGGGTAGAAAGTGTGTTAAAAAGGTTAAGAGCTTGTCCGGCGTTTGGTCATCTCGCGGCGTGACTAAGACTGCCCAGGGACATCGTCTGAACAAAGATGACAACAGGGTGTGAGAGAGCTATACAGGTATTTAGTCCAAACAAATCTAGCTAAAACACCCACTTTAACATGAAACCCCTTTAATATTTTCATTGAATCCTATAGGTGCCATGTGGTGAGCTGCTTCCTACTAACCTAAACAAAGATGACAACATGATGTGTGAGAGAGAGGGAGAACATACACAGGGTTTTAAAACAATAAGCACCACCTATTCCCAGCTGCCAATTACATGGTCATTGATCCACACTAACAGGACAAAGATCACACAAAGAGAAAAACCACCCATTTAAAGAGGCAGAGGAACGATACTATGTGTACTATGTGTTTTTATACTTTATACCTTGACTTGCCAAACTCTATTGAACTAAAGGTAAAAAGTAGCTATTAACTTGAAACTACCACCATATGACATCACAAGGTAGAACAGACCATTTTGAGCTTTGGAGATGTAGACAGCCCAATAATGTAGGATCACTCAAATGTGTGAATGAAACAAAACATAACTCCAGGTATGATTTTAAGGTGGTGACATCATTCTAACATGACTTAAAGCTCACAAGAGTCAGTTTTGTGTAATACAGGACCTTCTTACACTTTTGATAATATTGCTGAAAATGTTGGGGCCAGCTGCATATTAGATCTAAACATGCCGCAGTGCCACTATCAGCTGTTTCCACTGTGATGGTGACAGTTTTTGGCACCATCTGAAAGTCTGCTGAAAGCGCTAAGTGACCTCAAGTGTTTGTGGAGGAAAATGAACAGCTAAGAAATGGAAGGCTGTAAGAAAGGCTGTATGCTTCCCTTTTCTCTGCTGACAGCAAGCCTTGAATGTTCAAATCGCCCTCATAATGTCTGTGTTATATACAGTGAAGAAACATTGCTAGTTTTAGATTGAAGTATAGAAAACTAGAAAACTATGAAGAATATAAAATAGGCTGAACATTATAAAAGACATTTGGATTATCTTGAGTTATTAACATTCTGTAGTTTTCCATAAAATTCCTGACTAAAACCATTTTAAATAAAAACCGCTGCATTCTCAGTAAATAAATTCTTTTTCAACTATTTATTCTACAACATTAAGGAGCTGCAGTTGTGCTGTATGGACTAAAACATATTCAATTGTCATTGTGCCATGGCTTTTCTCATTTTAAAGGTGTAAGCAATATCTCAAAAAGAAAAACAAAAAAAATCCCAGAGGATCGCAAATAAAAAGTCAATTATAGTTTAATCTAGTCGCTACTTTGAAATGCACCCAGGGGCTTGTAAGGAGCTAATGAGGCTGCCAATTGACTTTTTACAACAATAACATTATTTTTGTATAAACGTGAACTCAGGTGAAAGTAAACAGATGGTGAGACAACATTAAAGAAAGGGAAACTAAAGGTTGCTGTTGGCAGAAATATAACATGGAACCTCAGCATTTCACCAAACTGTTACTGAATCCATCTCTAATGACAAACCTGATGAGTTTTTCCAGGCCAAAGCCCACACATTCAACACATGCTCACCTGCTATGATGATGTAGCAGAAAGCCTCCAGGGAGTTAGTCACACAAATGAGTAAGTACCCTCCTTCCCCCTCTCCAAAAACGTCCTCTCATCTAAGCTACAGCTACATGAAACCACAATGTTGTTTGGATACACTTTTACACTACATTAACATGGATGCTGTCACATCTCCAGACGTCTCCCACACGACTGATGTAACAATAGAAATGTGTGAAAGTTTACACTAGCATATCATAGTTCCATCTGAGGCACAAATATGGAGACTATTGTTGACAGATGCTGCAGGGGTATGAATGAGCGTGAACTATATATACAGACAGACAAAAGATAAACACAGCAAAACTTTTCAGACATCAATACCAGTCTTTATTTGTATTTAGATTCCTTATTTGCTCAAGTCACACATTCAGCTTTACAGGGTAAACTAAAGCTGGGAGTGTCTCTGAAATCACTCCACACTGCCTCTTCCAGTGCATGGCTTTGCTTTTTAGTTTAAGTTAATGACAGAAATGCGAAACGGAGGAAAGGAGACACCAAGCTGAGGCGTTTCCATGCATTTCTGTGTGCCTATGCAAAATCTTTAAACACAAGTATGTTACCCTGCTGTGATATTTAAGCAATTAAATACATGTATTAAACAGAAACAAGAAAAAAAAATATTATATCATAACTAAATAGCCCTATATTATTAGATAGATGCATCCCTGCCATGCATAGTGTGTGTCCTGACCAAAGACAGGTGTACCTCAGACATGATGGAGTTCAGAGATGTGCAAAGACCTAGAACTGTATTAGACTAGTCTATAAAGATGTAGACGTACTGTTCCATATGAGTGAATGATTCTGATGAATATGGATGAAAATTCAGAACAGCCTTGGAATAAAGTAAACTCACAAACTCAAGTAAAGGCTAAGGCTAGTTGTTAAGAAAGACTACAGACTACTACTACTACTAATAAAGCTGCATCAGTTTTATATAGCACTTTTCTGGACACTCAAATGACGCTTTACAGAGCATTATTCATTCACTCCACACCCAGTGGTGGTAAACTACTATTGTAGCCACAGCTGCCCTGGGGCAGACTGACGGAAGTGAGGCTCAAATCTGCGCCATCGACCCCTCTGACCACCACCATCACACACACACACACACACACCACTTTCATACTAGGCAATGTGGGTGATGTGCCTTGCCTAAGGACACAACAGCAGTTTTTGTGACTGGCGCCATCCTGTGGCACCTGGAATTCCCAGTGGTCTCCCATCCAAGTACTAACCAGGCCCGGCCCTGCTGAGCTTCTGAGATCTGACGGGATCAGGCTTTGACAAGCCGGTATGGCCACACTACTATAGTGCAGCTACCATTATTTTTAGACTTGCTTTCATAGATAGAGAAATAAATGTGTTTAGTTGTTTAGCTATGGCAGCACTACAGTATTTCATTTGGCTTATCTGATGTTAATTATTTGGTTCCAAACAGCAGGGCCTACACTAAAAATGAACCTCCTATTTCTCGCGTTGCATCATCATAATCTGTTTTTTTAAATTGTTCATCCATGCTGGGTGTAATCAAAAGGAATAAAGAGATTGGCAGCAGTCAGCAGAGAGTGGGAGTTTTAGCCTGTGTAACAGCTGTACGCTTTGTTATGATGATTTCCTTCTCTGAAACTGGGTTTAAAAAATATTCCTTTTCTGTCCACACAGGCTGCACCTTGTCACCCAAAAGTTAAAGATTTATTTAAAGACCCTATATTACACAAAACTGACTCTTCACCTAACCCTAACCCTAACCCTGAACGTTAAGCCATGTAAAACATACCTGGAGTTGTATTTTGTTTCATTCACACGTTTGAGTAATCCTGCATTATTAGTCTATCTAGGCAAGAGGCAAGGCAAGTTAATTTGTATAGCATAATTCGTACACAAAGTAATTCAAAGTGCATTACAGAGGAAATACATTTAAATCACAATGCAAACAAATCAAAACATAAATATTCATCATCATACAATTAAAAAGAGAGAGAGATTAAATTAGAGAGAAGAGGGTGGAATGAGAATATGCACAGATAAACAGAACTGTTTTGACCCTGGATTTAAACAGAGTCAGAGTAGAGTCTGTCTCACATGTTCAGACTGTTCCAGGTTTTAGCTGCATGAGTCTGAAACTCTGACTCCCCGAGTTTAGTCCTGACTCTGGGACCAGCAGGAGGCCGGTCCCTGAGCTCCTCAGAGTGCAGATGGTTCATACGGCACTAACATGTCACAGATGTATGTACTCGTACTTTGGAGCTCGGCCATGGAGAGACTTGTACACAAGCAGAGCTGCTTTAAAGTCTATTCTCTGAGCCACAGGAGCCAGTGCAGAGACCTGAGCACAGGACTTATGTGCTCGTACTTCCTGGTTCGAATCAGGACTTGAGCTGCAGCGTCTGGATGTTCTGCAGCTGTTTTACAGCTCGTTTGGAGGCCAGTGAGAGGCCGTTACAGTATCTAACCTACTGGAGACAAATGCATGGATAAGTATCTCCAAGTCTGTTTTAGACAGTAGACCTTTGATTTATGTTAATAATAATAATAATGCATCAGTTTTATATAGCGCTTTTCAGGACACTCAAAGACGCTTTACAGAGCATTATTCATTCACTCCAGACCCGGTGATGGTAAACTACTATTGTAGCCACAGCTGCCCTGGGGCAGACTGACGGAAGCGAGGCTGCCAATCTGCGCCATCGGCCCCTCCGACCACCACCACCATTCACGCACACACCACTTTCATACTAGGCAATGTGGGTGATGTGCCTTGCCTAAGGACACTACGACAGTTTTTGCCACTGGCCCCACTGTGGCACCTGGAATTCCCAGTGGTCTCCCATCCAAGTACTAACCAGGCCCAGCCCTGCTGAGCTTCTGAGATCTGACGGGATCAGGCTTTGACAAGCTGGTATGGCCGTATGTTATGTTACACCTCCAAAATGTTATACCTCCAAAACTCAAAATGCTCTGTTCCACCTTGTGATATCATGTAGTGGTAGTTTTCAAGTTAACAGCTGCCTATTACCTTTCATTCAGTAAAGATTGGTGATGCCAGGGCTGAAATTATCCAAATGATTCTAATGAAGGTGTATAGATTTTAAAAACACAGTGGAGCACTTCCTGTATTACCACATGACATCGCAAGTTGGAACAGAGTGTTTTCTGCTTGATAGAAGAACTCAGTTTAAATATGCAGGATTTGTGTGTTGAACATGTGTGAATGAAACAAACAGTGTTGTCAGGTATGCTGTGTGAAATTGGGCGGATTTTTAAGATCTGACACAGGTGAAAAATATTACCCGCAGGTTTGGTCAGAGCTATTGTTCATGTAGAATAATCCAAATCATAATCCTGAATTTTTGTGACAAATCTTCATATGTAAAGCCATCTGCAGTCTGTGGAACTTGAATGTGTGTGAGAGAGAGGAGGGCTGGGTCAAAACAATGGAAAATCCAGTCACACCATATGTTGCACAGATTTTGGGTGTGTTTTAGATGCTATTGTGCGTCACTGAAAACGGACAACCCTGGAAACAAAACACTCCCGGTATGTTGAGGAAACATTATGACAGAGATCAGAAAACAGCCTGATATAAGATTTTATTATTTTACATAAACAGTAAAGCTATAGTTAAACATTGCCACCAAACACTGTACGTAACCATAGAAATCCCACAATGAAAAATATGCATACATGGTTTTAAAGGTCCCATATTACACAAAATTTACTATTGTGAGTTTTTAGGTCGGGCTAAAATGATCCAATTATCCTAGTGAAGGTGTGTGGAACTTAAAAATCCATTGGAGCACCTCTTGTATCACCACATGGCATCACAAGGTGGAACAGTGGTTTCCATTTGAGAGGATCTCAGTCTAAACATGCAGGATTTCTGTGTTAAACATGTGTGAATGAAACAAAATACAGCTCCAGGTATGTTTGTGATTGAGGAAACAACATTATCACACATCAGAAAATAGTCTAATGTGGACCCTTTAAATTGAGTGGGGTTTTATTGCAAAGCGCTAACACACCATCTGCGCTAATGGTAAACTAACTTGTCATTGTAGTTACGGCTCCGTAGATTAGCACACTTAAGCCCAATTGTCACATTCTTAACCCAAATGACTAGTATCTAATATAACAGCACTTAACCCAGCAACAGAGCACTGTGCACTGTGTACCCGATTTGTACCCTGGGGAAAAATTCACAATTGAATCAGCAGGACATAAAAAAACATGTGTGTTTTTTGCATGTAATACTCTCCATAAACCATGTGGCAACAGCTGGGTCATCAAAAAAATAAAAAATATAAAATGGATTTTGATGCTCATTGTTGTGTTGCTTTTAATCCTCTTTATTTCACACAAGTCATGTTTTGAAGTAAAGAATTCTTGAAAAAAGAAAAGAACGTAACTCCACTGGGTAATTTCTTTTCAGTTGCACAATTCTTTCAGATTGGATCACAGTAATTTGTACTTTATAAAAACACCTGCTCCTTTCTGTGCCAACTCTTTGAACAAATGCTCTAATCAGGCCATATTGGAAGATGTCAAACATGAAGCGTTTCCTGAATTATCCCTGTTTGTGTAGCGGGTTGTGTGATGTAAATACAGGGTTCTGGTATAGTTAGCATAGCGTGGCGCAGGTCAGGTGTCAATTCGGATCAAAGGCGGCAGGTGCAGCTAAGGAGCCTCACCTGTCGCTAATGGCCCTCAAGTGTTTGCCATGGAGGGGCTCTCAGTGCAGGCCCTCTGACGCAAAGTTGCTCTCTTCTATAATAGACTCTTTTTATGGAAACATGTAAAAGCCCTGAGATCATGACGATGATGATGTAGTTCTTAACAAATCTGGTTATTATGCAGGTTAGGAAATGAACCCTTATAAGCCCAAGTTGATTACCCATTTGCATCAATAAGCGTTAATGTGTAGCAATAGATAAACTGTGACTGTGCATAGAGACAATTTCAAAGTGCCAGAGTTAGGATTTGAACCAGCGACCCGAAGATTCAAAGATGTGTGGTTTATTCGCTACACTGCTGCTTACACGGAACATCTAAGACTGTTGAAGCTGTGGCTTTCAAGTTGGCTTCTCTGCTCACGCAATTAAGTTTAACTCGAGCAATCCTGCAAAAAAATGAAATAATTATTACATTTTCAACGTTGTCACAGCTTTCATTTTTACAGCCAGTAATTTTCTTCAATATAAGCTCAATACACACTCATGTCACAAACCAGAAAGACGTTTGGAAAGATGTGATTACAACTTCCGTGGTAGTAAGTCTGACAAAATCTAGTAAAAATGAGAAAATGGCCTTGTTTTCTTCATCTACGTGTCATTGTAGCATTTCATTATGTTCGGCTAATCAACGATTACAACCATACCTCAGTTTTCATCATTTCCCCACTGACGCACAACTTCGAGAGCACTGGGAACATGCGATTAGAAGTGATGAGGGAGCCAAAAGATGATTCCAAACAGCGCATACATGTGCAGTCTTCATTTTACCGCTGATGACATTTACTTCACTTTTCATCAGTCAACTACACCGGAAGTTGTAATCACATCTTTCCAAATGTTTTCCTGGTTTGCGACATGTGTGAACAGAGCCTATTATCACTCTAAAGCTTGATGCTTGAGTCACTTTGAAGAGACCAGGTGTTATTGGCTAAACGTACAGAAATATATTAGTATATAGATTTGAATAACCAAACTCAGAATCCAAACATTTTTCTATGAATAATCCAAAAGGTACCAAGAAAAAAAAACAATTTGAATTAATAAGTTTCTCCACACATTTGACCAGCAGGCACAAATTGACACAAATTTGTAAACAAAGTCATGTGATACCTTCAGCCCTGATTCACCCACAATGCACTCTGTGACCCAAATGCTCCAAGGAGAGAGGCTTTTATGTTTTTACATGCTCAAGGACACAAAGAAAGCAAATTGCAGCACGCCACTTTAGCATCACAAGTGCGCACTAAAATAATTTCAAACCAAAGTGTTAAGATTTAATAAAAAAAAGGCAAGATGTAAAAAACAAATTCAACCAATCAGAGCACTTCTCTGGTGTTAATTTAACATGTGCACTCGCCGACAGATAAGCTACATTGTGTGCATTTGTAAGCTCTGAGATGTCCAGTGTATGGCCATGGTGAAGGTGAATGCACCTTTTATGAATAGCCTGAACAAGCCTAAAGGACATGCTGAACTTTTCACAAAGCACAAAAGGTCTAGCACGTTATTAGTCTATTTGACTTCTACTTTTCAAATGTAGAGGTCGCCTACCATCTGAGCACTCATCACATTTAATAGACACATAGGCTAAGTATCCTAACCTGTGAAAGACTGCCCTTTAACACTGCTCCCACACACAATCATTACAGGGCAGAGGTGGGCTTTTCTCCCACTAATGGATCAAACTGCTTCAAATGCAAATGGTTCAAACACTGTTATAATGCCTATAGTCTATCATTTAAGATGACTCTGACAATACCCTCCAAAGACTCCTTAAAATAGATTAGTAAAAGTGATTGAAAGAATTTGATTTGACCATTCCTTTTGTAAAAAAAAAAAAAAAAAAAAAAGAATTCAGAATATCATTTACAGGCAGTCGTGGATCCAGTAGGCATTATACAATCATGCATGTACTGGATAATTAGTTGACTGTGGTATAATATTACCCATACACAGGCACTTTTATTATGACTTTGATTATCTATAATTAGCAGACCAGAGACCAATACTGAGCTAATGGATTTGACATTGAAGGACACTATTTGATCTGGTGTCTGAAAACAATAATTATACCCATAATTCATTCAAGACTCAGTCAGAAGTGGACAGACAAAATGATAAGAAACTCAATAAGCATAGTAATATCTTGTGGTCTGACAAAGATCTATAAACGCATTTATTGGTACTCAAACCGCAAGTGCAAATTGCTGAGTTTCATCTCCATACCACCATTTATTTGCTTTTTGACATTTACCCATCAGTTCTGTAGTCATTTCTAGTGGTTAGTGCCCCATTAACAACTGCAAGCATCTAAAGCTATGAATAAATGATGGCAGCTTCAGCACTTCTGCATTTATTGAAATAAAAGATTTTTAGAATTTTGCATTTTATGACCATTTGTGCAAAGAATTTTTGTCTCATCCTCCAAATTCTCGACAAGTGCAATATTGACAAATTAAGTAGGTGATGGCATTTTAGGTAGGATGACCACGTTAGTTTTGTTTCTGTTCCACCTTGTGATGTCATCAAGCAGTAGATTTCAAGTTAACAGGTACCTTTTACCTTTTGTTCCTTAGAGATGAACATTTCCAGGGCTGGCATTATCCAGATGATTTGCAAATGGAGTTTAAAAACACAGTGGAGCACTTCTTCTATTTCTACATGACATCACAAGGTGTTTTTTAGTTTGAGAGAGGAACTCAGTCTAAAGATGTAAGATTTGACATGTGTGAATGAAACAAAGCAAAATACCAGGTAGGTTTGTGATGAGGAAACAACATACTAACAGATCAGAAAATAATATGGGTCCTGAAACTGACAGAAATTGTCCCTGATTTGGGATAGATATGATCTGAAATATTCTTGGATTAACACTTAACCCCTCACATGGGACACTCTAGGTACAAGCCATTCAGCCAACACAAGTAAAATCTGTATCAAAATTGCAAAACTGGGTACAAAACATGCACTCCAAGTCATAAGATGCTTGAAAATGAAGCCAGGGTATTGAGTTCGCTGAGGTCTGTGGGCTAATGGGGTGACAAGAAACATGGTGCTTCCTTTGATGGGTGGGTAGGGGGAGGGCTCTATTGCTCATATGACACCCCATAATCCCCCACTCCCCACTACAAGCTACAAGTCCCAGGCAATTATGAAGCTATTGTTTCCGTAGTCTAGCAACACATTTCTCTCTCACATACTGCAAGCACCTGCAGGGGTTCTAATGAAGGTTTAATAAGGCTTCATCAGATCAATGCCGATAGCATGTCTTAGATATTAGAAAAAAACTACACACAACTTTGGCATCTTCCTCCTGGATCTGGACACTTCTGTGGTGGAATATGGAGTGGAGATAAACGATGATCTTTTACTCTTTGCCCCATTTCATATAATACTGTCAAAATAAAGCTTATGAGCCTTCAAAACAAACTGCGTATCCAGCATAGCAAAAAGGTGGGTTTTCTCCAGGCACTGCGGTTTTCTCCATCAACTTAAAAAACATGCTCAACAGATCATCCAGTTAGGTAGTCCTGGCCAAGCCTACCGCAAGAGAGACAGGTCCACAGTCGCCGCACCTGAGCTGCATTGTAGGATGGGTCAAATACAGAGGGAAAATTCTCTATGGGGACAATAAATTGTAAATCTATACACTCTGATTGTTATCTCTTTTTTTTTTTTTTTTCATTTTATACTTGTGTCTCGCCTGAAAAGCAGCTGACCTTCTTGTGGCATGTATCCTGTCATTATGGTCAGTTATCGACTTTCTGCCTTGGACATGCAGACAAATGGACAAATTACTCAAATGCAGCAAACACTCGATAAATCAAAACATGGCTGATTGGTTCTGGTCTCTGAAGGACTTCACAACAAGGAGCACATACATTACAATCAATTGTGCATTTGAATTGATTTTGCAGGTAGGTACCACACATAAACACACACACACACACACAAAACATGTACAGAAATTTCATCTATTTATTTATTTATTTATTTATTGCATTGTATTGTTTTGGGAATGCAACAACAAAATCCAATTTCCTTGAGTGGTCCACCCGTACTAACTGTGTGCCCCTTTGGACTGAGGGGAGCCTGTGGCCCTTGACTAATGCAGCCTTTGGAAGTCCCTCAACACAATATATTGGACAAATGATTGTTCCATGACAAGAACACTAAAGTTGTCCTGGTGAAATCTATAAAAGCATTGATGGTACACTTGTGTCTCTTCATTTGGAAGTGATTGGAGGAGACGCCTAATTTCCTTTGCATGTTATATAGCTGAACATGGAAAAGCAAGCTGCAACCATTTCAGTCAGTTTGGGAGTATTTATGTTTGTTACTGCTGTTTGTTGTAGAGCCTTGAAATTCTGAACATACATTCGGTGTTGCTATGCCTGAAAGTATCCATGTTTCTCAATGTTAGCAGGTCAGCACTTCCATTGTGTGTTGAATTTGTCTGTGTAGTGACAAGTACAGCCCAAAGCCACAATAACACAGTGACAAGTGGTGCACCAGCAGCATCCTTAGGACGTGCTAGGTTGGCCGAGTGTGAAGTGCAAGTTCAATACCGCATGTGGCTTTAATTTAGATTTCTTTTCTCCTTGCCATTGTTTATTGGAGTGCCCAGATAGTCATCCAGGTGAAAAACTGAGCCCACTGCCACACACTGTGTCTAAGGTCCACTCGCAGAAAGCACAGAAATCTGTTTGCTGGACTTTTGTCTTGTGAAAGATCAATCCCTCTTTTCTTTCTTAAGGGTGGTCCAGTTCCACAACCCCAATGTTTTTTGGCTTTCAATGTTACAATTTTTGAGAGCGTAAAATATTTTGCCAGTGGTGCATGATGGGGATCCTCTGGGTTATGTAGGACAGCTGTCAAAAAGTATGAAAGCAGAGAAACAAAATAACAAATATGCCCCTTTCAGAAAAGTCAAATTATTATTAGATTAAAATATATCAATACACTATGTGCCTATTTCCAGAACATGTTTTATTGTATTGTTTAGACTTCCTTTTAGTTATGTTGTGTTTTATTGTTCAAAAATAGTATCCTCTCTCACGTGTCAGACCTGGTGGCATGACCATGAATATAGCTTATTTAGCTATCATACTCTGGAAAAAGCCACAATATCTCAGTAGAGACAAATAAGGTATGGGACACTCCTCCAGAATAAACATTTAAAAAATTTAATTGAATTACCTATTTGATGTAAATCTACATTTACACTAGAATAGAGTGGAGTGGCACTATATGCAGGTAAGAACAACATGTATCCTCAATGACGCACAGCGAGTCATGTCTCATATACATCTTCAAAGCATGGCCCCTCAAAACCAATCACAGAGGCACTGTAAATGACAAGCACAGTATATGCCCAAGACAAAAGACAGGATGATCACAGGTTAGCTACAAAGAAGCAATGAGCTGTCAGTCAGGGTGTGAGATGGTAATTTATTCTAATAATGGTACCTGGATGACTAATCATCAAAAGACTGACAAACCACCCCTTTACATCATTTTTGAGTTTAGTCTTTCATTTTTTTGTTTCTCTTGAGCATGACATAAGGTTTCATTATGTATTTAAAGCAATTTTTAAAGGGAACTTCTGTTGGTATTGCTTGATAAATGAAAGTGCTCAACTATGAGGAAATAAGTGACCAAATTCAGTTGTCATGTACACAATGTAAATGCGAAATATCACCTTGACTTACAGCTCTGGAGTATTCCTTATATCATTTTTGGTGTTTTTTATTCATAACTCCAGGTCAGATGTGATTTCGAGTGATTTCATTCTGAGAGCTGTTTCAAACTTTACAAAGCTGAGCGAGTGAGAATGGAATTAAGGAATATTATTCTGCTCCACTCTGGTGCAGTTGCGACTGGAAACCTCACTGTGATATAATATTTGCAGAGAGGCTGGTGCCACAAATCCTCTAGCTGTAGAGATGTGCGCATGCTTGGTTCTTATCCAGCTGTGCAGCCCAAATGGCCACCACAGTCCCGCCTGATCCAGGTGTCATATTTATGGAGAGGCAAAGACAGGTGGCTAAAGAAATTTCAACCAGGTTAGACTGAAAAACACAAATGATAGAGCTACAATTAAAGGGCTGTACTGTATTTGAGCAAAATTTTGTATAAGCAGCTCTTGAGTAGCTCTTAAGTCCACAGTGTACTGTCAGGATCTAATCAGAAAGCAATTTAGTTTCCTATAATCAAGAACTGTGTGTTAGCATGCTAGTTGTTATTAACTTTACTGTCACACCAAAACTCCTGAAAATCCTTTATAAACTGAGGTGAATAATAAGAATGCTCAGAATGTATAAGGTCAGTGAGGAATACCTTTAGAACACTGCGAACTCTTCTCCATGTTTTAAGTGTAAAAATCAGGTATAATGCCTAATAGGTTTTAACTTTTGTTACCTTTGGCATATATGATGATGTATATATGATGATCTGATTATATGATTATATGATGAAATGATGATACATGATGATCTGGTGGGAAAAATACCCCTGACAGCTACCTTGTACGTTTAGTTTAGTGCCTGTTGTCAATTTTAGGGTTGAAATTATCCAAATGATTTTAGTGAAGGTGTATGGAGTTGTGGGGCACATCCTGTATTACCACAAGGTGGAGTGTTTTCTGTTTGAGAGAAGAACTCAGCCTAGATATACAGGCTTTGTGTGTTAAACATGTGTGAATGAGACCATACAAAACTCCGGGTATGTTTTTGATGAAGAAACATTATAACATATGGGCCCTTTAATTGTATACTGTTAAACTGTTACAGAATCTGCGTCATAAGGCAGAGTAAAAGCAATCCAATAAACCTCAGTGATCATTCAGAGTTCTGGCACATAAACAAATCCATATTTTTGTAGCTCTATAAAAAGAAAAAAACACAGACGCTGTAGAATGGACTGACATTTACACATTAAGTTTGCCAGCAAGACATCATTGAAACTGTTTCCTAGCATACAGGTCATTCATACCACGTGCCATGTGAAGGGTCCTAATTGAAAGTGGGATTCAGGATTACAGCAGTTCTTGACCTCATTTCAAACCATGACAAAAGAAGCACTCGGGGCACTTTCGGGGTGACTCATCTCCATCTCGGCTCTTCATCACACGCCACACTGGAGCAGACTGGGACTCACTAGCAGCTCAATCAGAAACCCATTCAGCAGAACACATAAGCAAATCCCACAGAGTTAGGGGCTTTCTCAGTCCACTGTTTAAAATGCCAGGACCTGCTCACTCTTATGCAACTTTGAATTTCTTTGGTATGGGGTATAAAAGTGACTTGTCTTATTCTGAATAAAAATGGTAAAAACTGTAGTATAGAACTGTTAACTGTAGTATATATCTACAAATATATTCTGAAATGTTTTTATTACTTTGTCAGTACCGTATTTTCCAGACTATAGAGACACCGGTATATAAGCCGCATCCACTCTATTTTTTAAAAACATGTTTAAAAAGTATATACAAGCTGCAACCGGGCTATAAGCCGCTGATATCTATGTTGAAAAATGAGATATTTACTGCATATACAGAATGATTTTGTACTGTAAATGTACATTTATGTACCTGAACAGATTTCAGAACAGTGCCTTTTAACACGGCAGCAACTGTGCTGATTAAAACGAGGTCAAAAACAGAAAAGAACCAGTAATTGATTATCTTCATTTCTCCTGTGCAGTGAAACCACAAGTCACTTTAATCATTTCCGCTGAAACCATTGACCCAAGCTTACGTGCAGCAGCACGGTAGAGGTCTGCGCGGGACACAATTTTCAGGCCCGCTCCCGCATTCTTCAGTACCGCTCCCGCATTCTTCAGTACCGCTCCCGCCCACTCCCGCGTCATGCGGTCGCGCTCCCGCCCACTCCCGCAATAAGCTTTCAGAATATGTCCCGCGCCGCACTGTTCTGTGTTGGGTCCCGCAGGTCCCGCGGGTGCAGGGCTCTACAGCGGTTTTCTTCCTGGAGCAAGATCGATGCCTTCAACTTAAAACTTGCATCATACAAACTCCTTCGTGTGCTTTTCATGATGAAGGGGCGAGGATTTGAAAATAATTACCAGTTAGTAATTTGTCGTGCGTGTTATATCTGCTAAATAAAAAGTAGCGTATTCTTCTTTGCATTAATTTTCTGTCTATCTTGTTTTTGAAATTCCGGTTAGAGCTCCCCTAGCGGTGGAAGAAAAATCCACAGAATAGCCGCACCTTTGTAAAAGCTGCATGGTTCAAAGCCTGAGAAAAAAGTAGCAGCTTATAGTCTGGAAAATACAGTATATATTTCAGTCTGTCTTTTTGACAGTTTTTCTTGATGTGTTTGCAATATGAAACTTTGCCAGAATTATATTATTAAAACATAAATTGTAAATCAGTGCTTGTCAGAAAAATCACAATTATGCATTTTTTTGTACATTTTTCAGTTATTGAAAGTTTCTAGAAGCAAAGTATTACTAAATCAACTTAATTAAGCTTTGTACCATATTGTAATATTGGTGGATCTTGTGGTCGCTCACAGCCGGGCACTTTTCAAACTCTCCCTTCAGTGTCAGTGCCAGTGTCAGTGTCAAAAAACAAACTGAAACTGATTAAACTTTTGTTTTTTGTGAAAATAGCATTTTCAAACAAACCAAAGGTAACATGGTGATCTAAATATGTTATGTTAGTAATTATACCCCAAGTAAGTGTAATACTCCCTCTTTAAAGGGCCCATATTATGCTATTTTCTAATCTATGTTATAATGTTGTTTCTTCATCAAAAACATACGTGGAGATGTGTTTTGTTTCATTTACACATGTTTAACACACAAACCCTGCATATTTAGGCTGGTAGCTGTTAACTATAAAACTACCACTACATCAAGATGGAACTGAGCATTTTGAGCTTCGGAGATTTACTGGTAGTCTAATAAAGGGTTACTCAAACATGTGTGAATGAAAACAAAACAAAACACAACTCCAGGTATGTTTTTGAGGGGGTAATAGCATTATAACAGGGCTTAAAGTCAATTTTAAGTAAATTTGGTGTAATTCAGGACCTTTAATGAAGTGCCGTATGTTTACCTGAATGACAAGATGGCTGTTCATGGATAATTTAGCTCATAATTTCATTTGATAAACTGCTTGTACTATGTGATCTGTAAAGTTCTCCCTGAGTGTTAATTTCTTATTTTCTACCCCAGTACATTACTGCTGCTGGTTTCATTGTCTTTCAAGTAATTTAGCTCTTCATTCTCCACAGTGTAATGGACAGAAACTGGTTTGAACAACTTTAAGCAGACTCCGTAGAACAATGCCTAACTATTGGATCTATACTTTCAAGCCAACACAGCCTCAGATTAGTCACAAAATAAATCAGCCCGCTACTCCCACATGGACCAAGTGTGAACTACCAGGGACAGTGTTACAAACTACTCAAATGTTTTTGTGTTTTTGTTGAGGCAAGGACTTCTTAAAATATTATATTCAAACCTTTCTGACATGTTAAAATGAGCGTTATGTTTTGTTAGTAGTGAAAATAAAATGGTGGTAATAGATGGAGCAATAATGCCATAGGCTAATGGATTCAAATACTTTTAAAGGTACTGTGGGTCTACCAGATTTTACTGTCTTAATTTGTTTTTCGATTTTTTCATTTAAACCGATTTGCAGCGGTCCAGAGTTATTACCCACTTACAGCACCTTATGCATTCCAACATCCTATTTATTCATCTCAGTGAGAGATTTTCACAACTTTCAGTGACCAGAGTGGACTTTTCCTATTAAGACAATGTGAACAGCTCCACGCTAACTACACCCTTCCTATTTATCAGACAATGAAACACCATAATATAATATATAATTAGATGCAGACAGTATACATTATTTTTCACTTTCTCATATTGTGGCTATGAGTTTGTATGTTTTAGCTTGTGTTCCACCTTTTATATACTGAAATGAAACAGCATGAGGATTGTGAAGGATCTCAAATTTATACAATTTAAAATAGTAGTAGTTTGTATCCCTGATCCTGGTCTGTTGGCTGAACAGTTAATCCCCTGTGTCCAAAATCTCATTGAAAATTCAACAGCCACAGCTGAGCTAACATGGAACCACCACAGGTCTACATCACAGCAATAGTGACCCAAATGAGAAAAAAAAAGAGACAAAGAAAGTACTTTTATTTAGAGACACAGTCTGCACATATTTGTTTACTTGGCTAACTGCTATAAATACCAGTCATACATTTTAATATGATTGGTGTTTGAGAAATTTAATAACTGTCCAGGCCAAAATGTTATTGGCAACACTGATTAATTAATTCTTCCACTTAATGTTTGTGTATGGGCGTATTCCATATTATATTTTAATTATATTTTTATCCACAAATGAGAAACAACTGCAGTGGTGCATTGGAGCAGAACAGACAATAATAATAATGACTGTCTCAAATAATCATTATCAGTAGCAGCCGTCCAGCAGAAGAAGCAGTGACGGGAGACTTTCTCTGGTCGTAAAGCTCCGAGTGACAAACAGCAGTGAATTTTCAGGCCGCTCTGTGCCCTGAGCGCTCAGCTGTGCCCCGACTGTCCCACCCTACTGCCTCCTCATAAAGCATCTGCTGGACTTTTAGGACATATCCTATAGAACAAGCAAGGCTACAACACTAAAGCTTTGGCACTCAGGCTTATGCTCAGACCTGGAGGTGGTCTGAGCTGTAATTCGTTTTTGCTCTCCTCTCCGTTCTGTGACAGCAAAGAACGCATTTTTTTCAGTAAACACATTTATGCCCTTTTCCTTGTCGAAATACATCAATTCCCTCTAGGTCTATTTTACACTTTGTTACTATGGCAGCTGTGTCTCCAGTGGGTTTGAGGTAAGTCGCATTATTCATTTCACAAGGGTGCCTTAACTGGCTGTAACATTCCTTTAGGCAATTGAATATATTAATTTATATTGCAACTCTTGCCTGGAGGGGAAAAAAAACTGTGCTGACCATTAGCTAAATCCACTCAGACAGGTTAAAGTCTTGTTTCTTTGTTTCTAGAATCTCACAAAAGAAAATTTTAATGATTAAAGTTTAACAACCCCATTACCAGTGAGGGGCATCTGTATTTACACCATCTACAAAATACCTTAAGCTATAGCTCTAACTAACTGCACTTTGCATCTCTCACTCAGAACATTTTTGTTTTCTTTAAAAGCCCCTGGCCTTGCTCGAGGAGAGTAAGCATGCATGGGAGAAAGTGAGAAGCACAGTCAGGCTAACATTCATTATTTATTTCAAAAAAGTTCTGAGATTCCAGTTTGATGGCCAAAAAAACCCTCTCTACGGATCAGCTGGAGGTCAGCGATAGATCAGGTCATATCATGTTTAAATATTTGTGCGTTATCGGTTCATATTTGGGGGTTTGATCGCTGCCTCTCCCCTTTGTAAACCCAATATTTAGAAGAGGTAATTCATCTATTGTAATCTCAGGATTTAAGTGCCCTTTCATTAGTATTTGTGCCTTTATTTATATCTCTAACAGCATTTTAGTTGAGTTTAAGGTCACATTGATCTCTGATGTTGCTGATGTTGTTTTAATTTATTTATGTGAAGATGTGAGAGGAGATTTGGGAGATAGCTCTGTCCATTGTCTTCTCTCCTGTAGTTTTTTATTATTGTGAACCAGATTAAACAGAGAGCACCTCCAAAAGTTCCCACTGCGTCCTGTGGCTCCTTACTGCACCGCAAACTTCACAAACAACGCAACACAGGAGTCCGCCAGTCACCATCCTATCTGCTCTGTGCCACCATGTCACCCTCCAACTGACTGAAAACAATTGTCAGAATACTTTTGTTGAGCAGCCAAGCACCAAAAAAACACAACCTAATATGTGATGTTAGTTTTGATATCTAGACCTATTTTTCTGCTCACATAAACTTATAATAAGATAGAAACATTTATATTTTTGATCGACATTCCCATTTTTCGAAAACCTGTATCCCAGATTGTTACCATAGCAACATTGCCTCCAGCGAGTGGGTCCGGATTAAGGCATGTTCTGATGGTCACGGTGAGTCTACAAGCCGCTCAGCTAAGGTGATCTCTTTCTGAAAGCTACATTTCTGTCCTCATTGAACGAACCCTTGGGGAGATGGCTGCTGCCGACTATAGGCCCTTAAGCATGTGTGGGCCACTGTCCTTCCCTGCTTTTCCATCATAAACAAATAGATAAACATAAAACAGGATGCCTGCGGTGCTAGATGTGAACATGACTACTGGGCTGAGATGATGCAACATGGCAACTTTCCAGGTGCCAAGGGAAGGAAATAAACCACGCTCCAAACACTGTCCATCCAAAAGTTACCAAGGAACACTATGCAGCTGCTAACAGTATAAGAGGTAATTTGACTTGACGAGTGGATCTGGGGCTGTATCCTGTCTCCCTGATTTCAGAGGGTGTGATTGACAGGTAGATAGAGGTCAGGTAGATGCATGCTCTGAGCCTGGACTGAGAAACAGCATGGATTTTCTCAGAATCACCAATCAAAGCACCAAACTGTTATCTCAGATATAAGATGTTCTGTACTTTGTTCTGAATGAAATGGGAATATTTGAGAGGAGATGTCTTCTAGAGACGTGTGTTACAAATTATCAGCTGTGATTTGATTGTCTCAAGTTTGGATGAATGATTTTCACCTTCTATTGTCCAGTGCCAGTCTGGATTTGTGCAGAATGTGAATCTGCCTACTGGGGAGAGATGATGCAACATGACAACTTTCCAGGTGCCAAAGGGAGGAAATAAACCAAGTTCCAAGCACTGTCCATCCAAAAGTTACCACGGAACACAGTGCAGCTGCTGACAGTATAAGAGGTCATTTGACTCCCTCTGGATTAGAAGATGAATAAATCGGATCTGCCATGTATCCTAAAATACGAGAGCAGCCGGAGTGAAGGAGGAGGTGGGAGAAAACAGCCTCTATATCAGGCAGCCATCTCCAGCACAGGCCAATTATTTCTGTGGGAACATATTCCATTTGTCCAAGGCTCCATTTGATTCCTGAGAGATGTCTAATTAGCTGGCTCAGATCCCAACTGGCAGCCTGCCACAGAGTGTAATAAAGGTGGCAGGGGACATCGCAAATCCTTGAATCTAGACTCAAGGGCTGGATAAAATAGGGGTTGGATGGGTACTTGTAGAGATAGTTAGTGTACTACCTGTGCCAAAGAAGGTGAAATCCTAGGTACAATAGTGTCCATAAACTCGCAATTCATAGAGGGGAAAAAAGTACAGTGGATACAGTACATGTCTTTAAATATTATATTTAAATACTTCTTTACATATATTGTGATGTGTGAGCTACTGTGTTCAAATAATTTCCCTTTTTGGGAAGGTTTGTCTAAGTCTAAGTCTACAGTGGGTGTGAATTCTAGCACTAAAATAGTCATCCTTGCACTGTGAGATAAATAAAGGTATATCTTATTCTGTGTCATAATTTGGGCCATCTTTGCACAGTATGGGTTTTAACACTATTTTCAGACAATAAAATAGTGGTAAGGTGGTAGATTAAAATGATGTAGTCATAAACCTGAAACATGCCCAAGATGACAGAAGCACAACTCCACCAGACAGAAGCTCTCACAGCAGCTCACAGATCACGACTGTATCTGCAATGGGACATATATATTATATCTGATTTCTTAAAGGTTCTCTTCGTCCAGAACAGTATAGCATTTTGTTGAACTGTTTTCAAGAGAGAAGTTGTCTTGTTATTTTCCTTTTCCTCTAAACTCTAACATATGGGCTGCAAACATTAGGGTTCATTGTTGTTTTAAATGAATGCCAATGCAATTTTTTCATTTTTGGCATAATCCATGTTTAATGACTTTGCACTCATCTTGTTTGTCTCTGCTTCCTCCCAACCATTGTGTGCTAAAATGTTCTACAATGTAATAAGGAGCACCACATAGATAAAGATAATCTATCACCCTACAGTGATTGTACCCTTGAGCAAGACACCTCTACTTTGCCTCTACTGTGTAACTCAAGAGAGGAATATGCTCTTTAATACTGTCAAATACTAACTTTGTTTTGCACAACATAAGTTCAATCCTCAGCCAGATGGCATTTTCAAAAGAACATTTGTCTGAGGGAAATAAATGACAATATAAAAACTGAAAACATCATTTGTTTTTATGCTAGTTCAAGGGTTGTCTAATTTAAGGGCTACAGGTCTCACTTCTCTCTTTTTTAAAATAGTTCATAAATACTACTCTGTGTTACTATGGACATTTGAATACTGTACTCCTATGTGAATGTACCTTCACATTGTCCTGACAGCCTCATGACATAAACAGTCTCTGCACAAACCAAATAATACCCTAATTATAACGGGACAGTTTTGGAGAAAAGTGCAGAGCCTGGATAATGGCCATAGTAACATCTGATAGATATGTGTGGATACTCGGGCTGTGAACAAGGCTCTGCTCCATTATGGTCCAGGAACATATCAAGAACACCATAGGACACTTGTCTAATTCCATTGTCGTTTAAAATAATGTCGCATAAACAGTGTATCCATATGGTTTAGCGGAAAAGGTACATATCACTAAAGCTCACTGGCTCACTGATGGAACAGATGTATAAAATAGGATAAAAGGTATTAATACAAAATGAGGCATGCGTTTCTTTTGAATGTTGCAGAGTACATAGGAGTACAGTGGCTTTAAAAGATATGTTGTAAGTATGGGAAAAATGATCAACATAAATAGTATGAAAAGAAAATCATGTCTAAAGGTACGGTATAAAAATGCACATTTTCAAGTTATTTAATGTTGTCAACATAAGACTACTGACACTGTTACTGTTCTTTAAAACAGAATATAAACTCAAGTGGAGGTATGGAGCCAGAAAACTACTTTAAAGACCCCATATTATACACTGTTTTTTGATGTATGTTATAATTTCCTCATCAAAAACATATTTGGAGTTACACCAAGTTCTCTCAAACTTTAAGCACTGTTTGATGTTGTGCGGTAATACAGGAAGTGCTCCACTGTGTTTTTAAACTCTACAGACCTTCACTAGAATCATTTGGATAATTCCAGACCTGAAATTGCTCATCTCTACTGAACTAAAAATAAAAGCTGTTAACTTGTGATGTCATGTAGTGCTTGAAATGTGCCACTAAATGACATCACAAGGTGGAACAGAGCATTTTGATCTTAAGAAATGTAGAAAGATTAATAATAAAAGATTATTCAGACATGTGTAAATGAAACAAAACATAACTCTTTTGAGGAGGTAACAGCATTATAACTTGTCTTTACTTTAAGAAGTAATATTTCTTCATGAAGTTAAATGCAACTGAGCCTAAACCACTAAAATGAGTACTCACACACTCACACATTCACAATATGACTTAGCAGAATATGATGGATAAATTCTAACTATAGAGAGACACACATTCTCCAGGAAACTAGAAACTTCAGATTGTAAAGTATTCTTAATATAATTATGCCTTATTCGTCACTAGTCTCTTGATATTTGTGATCTTAATTAGAATTTATTATAACCATTTATAGATAAATATTTTTTCTCTTTGTTATTACAATATATTGTGATGTGTGAGCTACTAAACCAAGTAATTTCCCTTGTGGATCAATAAAGTTTGAGACTAAGTAAACTAATTTGATGAATGTGTAACTTGAAATAAGCTGACAGCCATTTTGCATACAATAAAAACAACTTTTCTTTAAACTTTTTTATCACTGTGTTCTCAAGGCAGCAGACTGTAGCCTCTATAATGACATTGAACCAAAGGCTGTATCAGCAGGCAGGATGTGCTGGGCTGTAAAAGCACCATAGACCTACATTAGGCTCCAATGATCTGTGCAAATGGACGCTGCTATCTTTAAGGAGTATTACTTTTTTTCTGATCGTGTTCAAATGATAGCTGGCCCATATTCTTATAGTTCATGGTTACCTTACCTCTTATGTTATATTATTATACAAAATTGACTCTTATGAGGTTTTAGCCATGTTATAATGCTCTTACCTCCTCAGAAACATACCTGGAATTGTGTTTTGTATCATTTATACATGTATGGGTAATTCTGGTTTATTAGTCTGTACATCTCCAAAGCTCAAATGCTCTATGTGTTCAATAGAAATTGGCAATTCCAGGGCTGAAATCATCCAAATTATTCTAGTGAAGGTGTATGGAGTTTAAAGAAAAAAAAGTGGAGCACTTCTTGTATTACCACATAACATCACAAGATGGAATAGAATCTTTTCAGTTAGAGAGACAAACTCAGCCTAAGTAAGCAGGATTTGTGTGTTAAACATGTGTGAATGAAATAAAACACAACTCCAGGTATGTTTTTGATGAGGAAACTGTATTATAACATAGATCAGAAACTAACATACCGTAATAGGGGCCCTTATTTATTGTTAGTAGACATTGCAGCAAAGGTCTAAACACTTAAAGTGGCAGCAACTCACTAGGATGTGTTTAATGTTATAGCCTTTGTGCCACAGATATTACCTTATATTAGGTACTTAGTAATTAGTACACTAGACATTTTATTTATTTATGGGACAGTGCACATTAATCAACATTTACATGTAAATATGCCAGAATTAGCCAATTTTCATCTGTAGTCCCAGGACAGATGTTGGGTGTCCAACATGTTTTAGGTTGATGGGGGAAACCGGAGTACCCGGAGGAAACCCATCCAGACACGGGGAGGAACATGCAAACTCCACACAGAAAGGCCCGGGCGACCCGGGGATCGAACCCGCAACCTTCTTGCTGTGAGGCCTGAGTGTTGCCACTCGGCCACCGTGCCGCACAGTAGGCTACCTTTGCTTGCTCTCAGGAACCAAATCACGTCAAATGCCCCACCATGAAAAAAGGTTAAATCAATGGCCAGGCAAAGATGTAATCCATTAGTACTATATTGCAAACAGCACATTTTATTCTATATCCTATTGACAAGTGGGCTACCCTAGGACATGTTTCAATCCCAAATAATTCACCCCACAGGGATAATGCTAGACTCTGCACCCTGCGTGTCTCATGTTGCAGTAAATAGACTGTGCCTGTCAGACCATATCCTCTACCCTGAACAAAAAGCAGCAGGAGAAGCTTATGGGGAATAGCAGCTGTAACTAAAACTGATCAAAACAAACTAATTCAAATTTATCTTTGTTTATCAAAATGAAAACAGTTTCTAGTCAGGGGACTTGCTAGGACTGCTTTTTATTTGTTGTCCTTTTTCCAATGAGTATTGCCATTGTCAATCTCCTCAGCACAAAAGCCCAGCTCATAATTGAATCAGAACTGGAGTAAAATTGCCCCCATGCTGAAAATAGAGGCGGTTATGATTAGATAATATACGGAAATGGTCTTTGGAATTGATTCAGCCACATCATCATCCCAATTCAATTTATGGGTCTGTTTTAATTTGTTACGTGAAAACTCGTTGATGACGACTGAAATTAAATAAACATCTAATCATACAAATATGACTCTATGTTGTTCTCATATGGTCTTTCCTGGCACAGGTTTAAGCCGGATGCCCTCCCTGGTGCAACTATCTGTTTATCCAATTTACTCTTTATTAGATAGCCTAATTGTTATGATTACTATGTGATTACTGCTATGCCATTTGATCTATGTTGTAATGTTGTTTCCTCATCAAAAACATACCGAGTTGTGCTTTGTTTCATTCAAGCATGTTTAACTCATAAACCCTGCATATTTAGAGTTTTTCTCTCAAACTGAAAACATCTGTTCCACCTTGTGATGTCATATGATAATACAGGAGCTGCTCTACTGTGTTTTTAAACTCCTTACATTTTCACTAGACTCTTTTAGATGAATTCAGCCCTGAAATTGCCATTCTGTACTGAACTAAAGGTAAATGGTAGCTATCTATGGGTAGAACCAGAGACTGCATAAAAACTGTCTATGGGAGTAACAGAGCATTTTAAGCTTATAATACTTGCTTTATGAAAAATAAAATGTGTGCTCCTTGTAGTATTTTTGGTTACATAAAGATATAATTTCTTAAATGCAAACATTTGAGTACTTAAAATAATCGAAATAGTCTAAGTCTAAGAAATAGTTTTCTTACTATACTACTACTATTTTCTTGATGCCGCAATTGAAGTTCCATTTCCACATTATATTCTGGTTCAACGCTATGAGAAGTCTAGCTGAGTCATTACAGCGAAAACCTCTGCTGCCTCCAGATAACATAAAACTTCACATGCCTTGACTTATGAGGGCAGAACTGTATGAAGAAATTTTCAACACTGCGTTATTAAATGATTTTACCAAGTGGTGCTGGGGTGAAGATAGTAGCCTCTTATGAATCAACAGAAAAATGGCAAATTAAATAACAAAAGTAGAGGTAATATTTTTTAAAAGTGTTTCACTTGAGTATAGTCCCAAATGTAGAGGACCTGGGGTCGATAAACACAGACTGTAATAATAAAATTATGCAAAGAGTCTAGCCAACCTGCGGAGGGCGAAGCACTAACCACTCTGCTGCGGTACCTCTTTCTATTTCCATATTTCTGCCATTACAAATCAGTTTAGACAATGTTGGGCAAAACTTTATAATAAATACACTTTAGTTACGGTAGACTTAACTAAGCATGAACAAAGCTAATTCATAATTAACAAATAAGAAGGATACAAACTTAAATACTTAAATGTTTTATACTACGCAAACTGGACTCTTGTGAGCTTTAAGCCATGTATATGTAAATACATGTATAAGTGTAATGCTGTTATCTTCCCAAAACATACCTAGAGTTGCATTTTGTGTCATTCACACAAGTTTAAGTAATCCTATATTATTAGTCTGTTTACGTCTCCAAAGCTCAAAATGCTCTGTTTCAACTTGTGATGTCATGAAGCGGTAGTTTCCAAGTGAACAGCTCCTTTTATCTTTTTGTTGAGTAGAGATTGAGTAGAGACAGACCAGCAGGTATGTTTGTAATGAAGAATCATTATAACATAGATCAGAAAATAGCAAAATATGGACCCTTTAATTAATACTCTAACCCCTTAATTAAGTACTTATGTAATAATTTAAGTAAGTTAAATAATTCTCAAAAAACGATTTGTTCATTATAAATTATGAATTAATGCATGCTTTATTATGGCTATTAGTAGATATTGTAAAGTGGTCCATTAGAACATTATACGTAATAGATATCATAACATTTAGTCACTCTTCCACCACCACTCCTGTTAAGATATTGATATAGTATTCTCCAAGCCATTTTACATGAATGTTTGATCTAGAAGATCTTAGATGCAAACACAAAACTGCTACACCCCTCCTCCTCTCATACTCATGTGTACAGATGGAAATTGCCAGTGACACATACATTTCCTGGCTAATGGTCATAGATCACCTCCTACGAGCAGTTATCGCACATTGGAGTAAGGTCCTTAAAAGAGCCAATCCCCCTGTAAGATTACCACATGTAGGATTTATTGTACATCTTATGTGGAGCAACTTGTCTATTGGCTTCACTTTATAGATGTGTCATTAATACAAAGTGAAGGGGATGGATCTTTTCCACATCATCCTCCCCTCCTCCCTCCCCATCAGCTCCCACACAGCACAGTATGCACAGTATGGACTATGGACACCTTAATGAAATCAGGGCCAGAGAAATGTATTCAGTTCTTTTGCTTTAGCTATGGTTATGTGACCGGCATCCACAGATGTCCATTTAAAGCATGCTGGACAAGTTTAAGTTTGAGAGTAAGACCTCTTCCAAATAAACAGGCAGCTATCTTTAAAATCACAACATAGTACCTCAGTGAAGGTATTTTATAGTTTTTGTCCTTTCTTATTTAATGACACTACAAAACACTGTATGCAAAGCAAGAACATCTCCATGGAAACAAGTAAGTTACATAGTGCACCTTTAAATATGGATAATTGTTTTGAAGTAGTGTATTTAATTTACAACACTGTATTTAATATAATCCATGGGTCATCATTAAGGCTACTACAGATTAAGGATAGATTTGGCATTATAGATATTACATGAATAGTCGATCTTATAGTAAAACACAGATCAGATTAATATTTATTATCATATCACCACATTCAATCATTTGTCTTGAGATTATGATAACTCAAACCCACACTGTGTTATAAACTCACTCCAAACACATAGTCATAAGGCACTAATGCAGCTACAGCTGCCTGGGGCTGATTGATTCAAACTGCACCAAAAGTTTCTCTGATCAAGACTCTATCAGTCGACAACAAACCTGAATCAAAACTTTCCACTTTCACCAGTTTCCCTCTGGATTCCACCAAGTCGGCTATAGCTATAGGGGGAGAAATTGAGTCTCACCGGGCTAAACAATTATTAAAAAAAATGTATAGGAAGTAACGAGTGGTAAAATGGAGTTTATGGATTGACTGGACAGTTTGGTCAGCCTGTTCATTTATGAAGACGCTGTTAGAATTGTTTCTGCCTGGGCAAGATTCAAGAAAAAACAAACAAACAAAAAAGGCTTCAAGACGTTCGCTCCAGTGACCATAACCTTGATTTTAGATCGTGAAACTGGCGTTCTTCAACTCTCTAAAGCCCTAAAAACCCTGTGGTTCAGTAGTGGATCTATACTGCCATCTGGTGGAACAACCTATTACTAACCGAAAAGTGCAATCTGAGACTGCAGGTTGGATGCAAAGTGATGTTGGGTCAAAGTGGAGTAATGAACATTTGAGTTTTTTGAGCAAAATAAATATGGTACAGTGTATTCATATAGCAGGATATCTATCCTATATAGGCCTAATTAGTCAACATAACATAAGTTGATTTTTATTTTGATGTGTTAATTATATGATTTTTCTATAAATCAATCAATCAAACAATCAATCAATCATAGAGGCATCTCTCTCTGTCCTACACGCATCTCAGATCATAATGTGAAGATGTAGCCTACAGTGACAGTGCTGGGGCGCATAGCTGTCCTGTCACATACAGCCCGTTGCTCCGGTCGTTAATTCATGGGCGCAAAGAAATCTGTTCACACTTGCGCTGGGAACGCATGCGCGGAGCGGAAACCAACTGGTTTGTGTCAAGTCGAAGCGGACCGATGTGACAGAGGCAAAAGCACCTGTATTCTGGCATTCATGGTGACACAGTGAGTACACGCTAGTATGTAATTGTTCATATTCAAACACAATATAGGCCAAGGCTCTATCATCTGTCTGTTTCTGGGGAACGCGATATCAAGGCATCTCTAGTGTATGTGCCAGCACACACAGATGCTCATTTTCGTTCTTATTGTAACATTTTGAGAGAATTATTATTTGCAGATGTTTTGTTTGTAGTGTGTAACCATTGTCACTAAATGATCACATAACTGTCATAGAATATAACTGCTATAGAAATAGCCATGTTGGGGCTCCACTCGATCTTAAGTATCCGGACCGTGGATGCGACCGCTGCGGTCAGAGTTACGCCTTGACGGTATTATTAGGCTTTCACTGCTCATTCAGAACAAACAGAATGTTAACAGAGAGTTGTATTAAAATGAAAGGAAACTGGGGAAATAGACAGAGGGAGAGCGCTCATGTAGTTGCGCGCCACGCGTCATTGTCGTGCATTCTACTGCTCATTATACCAATCTCGTCCATGCAGTTACTATAATCAAAAAAAGTCTCGCACACCATTTTATTGTTATGTAATTGTTTGCGATTTCATAATGTGTGGCTATTCCCCTTGTGTTGTGCTCGCTCTACAGTCCATGGGCTCAGAGCGGCTGGAGATGCGTAAGAGACAGATGCAGGTTCATCAGGAAGCAGCTGCCAGTGTCCTCCAAACACGCCACAGAATGGGAAACACCCCCACCAATGCCTCCAATGCCTGCTGCTTCTGCTGGTGCTGCTGCTGTAGCTGCTCCTGGTAAGTGCATGATACACCCCACAACACAGCACCCAGGCACAACCACTTTATCACCCCATGGCACCCATCAGGGCTCTGACACATGGTCATGTCCTAAAAAAACACTCAAAAGCATACAAATTCAACATATCTGTTCTGCCTAATACCAATAAAGGAAATGCCTCTGGAGGTTATGAAGCAGCTTCCCCTCTAGCAGAGACTCAGACAAACAGCCTTTCATACACAAGTGTTTCTGAACCCCTCTCTCACTGGACACTGACCCATGAGCCTTCATCTGTTTTGGAATCATCAGCCATTTACTCACACTTCCTCTAAGGACAGCCTGTTGTGTGCAGTGCACAGCCATGTTAAACCCTACTGGGGCCAAGTAATACATTTTATCTCCACATCTCTACAAGTGTAATTGTTACACGGCTACAACTTCCATGTTCCCACATGGGACAGTGCGGAGTGGACTCACCTGAGCCAATTAGTTCACAGGCAGCTGCTACATCAGGCACTGGGACCATTTTAATTAGACATAGGAATTCTCAGCGGACACTGTAGACAATTGTCACACTTTAGCAATGTATGGTTTCAACTCCCTTTAGGCTTCAATAAGTATAACTGTGTTTTTATAAAGAATAAAATCACACAGCTATAGTTGTCCCACATAACGGACAGCCCCTTTTCAAGGGAGATTTAAGGATTACAAACAGGGATGGCCTAAAAAACAGTATACTCTACAGGCTATTTATAACATGCTACTTCTATTTTTCAAGTGGAAAAGAAGCAAAGATCAAAGGTTTGTCTTTTTCTTCTAGTCTCACTGTGAGGAGTGAAGATGAGACAATACAGAGGTTTGAGCGTAGACCAGATACAACAAACAACTGTGAGGAAAGGTATAGTAGTTACTAATGAAATAATTTAAAACAAGATCACCTTCACATAATGAGACAAGACCAAATAATTGGGTCCACTGTTTGCTTTACAGTCTCAAGCCCACTCTAGAAGATGCACGTTCCTGGTCGGTGTCATTTGAGAAGCTAATGAAGAGCGCGTCTGGGCGCTCCTGCTTCAGGCAGTATCTGAGGACAGAGTTTAGTGAGGAGAACATGATGTTCTGGCTCACCTGTGAGGAGCTCAAAAAGGAGACCAACAAGACTGTGGTCGAAGAGAAGGTTCGCCAAATATATGAGGACTTCATTTCAATACTATCCCCAAAAGAGGTAATAACCAATGATAATCTGACACAAATGTATACTATGGATTCAGATGATTAGGCAAACAAATCTAAGGCTGAAAACAATCTAATTACAGTATCTTAAATAACTTGCATTTCTATTTTTGGATTTGTCGTTATTGTCGTTGATTTTCACTGTCTGCTGATTATCTATTTTAGGTCAGCTTGGATTCGCGTGTTCGAGATGTTATAAACCGTAACATGCTGGAGCCCACCTCACACACATTTGATGACGCACAGCAGCAGATCTACACATTGATGCAGAGGGACTCTTACCCACGGTTCATCAACTCCACAGAGTACACAGACCTCCTCAAGAGCCTGGAGGAGATGCCCCCAGAGCCGTAGACCATCCCTCATCGCCTCACACTTCGCCTGGGAAACTGGGTCCAACCTCATCCTGCTATTTAAAGAAAATCAAAGGAAATGAACACTCTTTCAAAGTGGTCTTTATCAGCTGTAACTGCTGTTTATTTACTGATGATTCGCTTACCAAATTTTCATGGAGCAGACAAGAACAAAATGCTTGTTCCAGCACTGGTTACTAGTTGGACAGCATATCTATATTTTTGTATATTCCCTAGAGCTTGACATTGCACTTTTCTACCTTGTTTAGTGAGAGAGAGCATGTACTATCTGTGAGCACTGCATTTGCATTTAGGTATTTTGTGAGCCTTGATGCGTATCCAGTTCTTGTAGAAAAAAGTTGTTTTTCTTTTAAAAGGTAACAGAAGAGAAAGTGCCTTGGATTAAGATCTTCTCCTGCACCTTGAACATGAGCGGTGCCACTTTGACTTTACCCGTTTGGTGCTTTTAGCTCTTCTCAAAGATCACTTTTTACTACTGGAGCTGATTCCCAGATTTGTAGTAGGTCTTATCTGTGTACTTCATTACTGTGATATTAGTGATTCTATTTATTTAACAGAAGATGGGGGAAATAATGACCACTGGTATATTTATGTATTTAAAAAAGGGAGTTATGTCGACTAGTTATTTTAATTATTACAAATGAAATAAAGCACAATTGTATCCTTGTTTCATGTGATATGTTTACAACTTGCATATTAGGTTGCTTTCAAGGCATTATGTTTACACATTCTAAAGATTAAGCAAAAACAATACATATACAGATCACCCCAAGCAGTTAATTGCAAAACAGCTTTATCAATTACCTAAAAATTCCCAAAAAGCAAAAGAAATCAGCTCCAAGTTCAGAAATATTTCATTAAAATATTTTAACTTCACACACTACATTAACAAAATCAATAATAACCTTTTATTGGTAGTTGTTTATCCAAATAGCAAAGCCCTACATTTGCCCTGGAGGTAATGGCTTCTGATGGCGTATACAATCGTCAGGCAGAGTCTGACATCGTGTGTGGCTTCAGGTTGCAGCGTCACTTAAAGTCTTGTCTTTCTGGAGGAGCAGTCATAGTCTGTATTCATTCCGGTTTAATTAGCAGAAGCACAGTGTCACTGTCCGATTGTTCAGTGGGTTCTTGGGTCCACAGGTTCTCAGTCAAGGGCTCTGATGGTGTGTGTGCGCACACATCCCTCTTCACTCGTTACCAATGGGAGGAAGTGTCTTCTCTATGAAATGCTTTATGTCTGCCATTTCCTGCAAAAATAACAAAATATTTTTGTTTAATAGTCTTTAATCGTACTTACTGTGGTGTCTAGAGGAACTAGGGTTGTATTGCAAATCAGATACTAATTGATAATAAAAACTAGTATCAAAACCAGATTTGATTTGAGCAGATTCAGTACAAAAAAAAGTCACATTTACAGCACAGAAATGAACCATCCTTGAATAGCTTCAGAATAATCTTGAACAGTTTCAGAACAAGTATAAGACCACACAGAATGAGGGATTACATAGATAAGACCGCATGGTAATATAAAAGAAAATAATACAATTTAAATGTTGAAAATCACATTCTGTTTTTTAAAGATAGATTTTTTAAAATTATTATTGTGTTAACGGAATCGATATCGAGTATCAAATCTGCCCCTTACTATTGAAATCGAGTTTAAATTTTTGTTGCCAACACTGCTGCCCTCTGCTGTTCCTTTGATAGGATTTTCAATAGATCGAGTTAAGGAATGATTTAAACAATTAAAAAACCAAAACATGCTTTTAAAAAATTATTTTAAAAAGAGTAATATCTTCTTTTGTTATAATTCATAAAAGCACTACATAATCTTATGTAAACTATTACTTCTTAAAAAAACAGGTGCAAGTGCTGTTATCTTATTACCTCATATGCTTCATTAGAGTTTAAAGTATGTGCTGTAACTAAAACCTAATTTGAAAACATCACAAATCTGATGGCAATTGTAAAATCATACAACACTACCACACAATGTTAAATGAAACAAGCTTACTACAGTCAACCCAGCACTCACTTTTGGACAGGAACTGTGAGAAAGATCCGGATAGGTATTAAAGGTGTAGTTGGCTGGGTTGATTAGGGTTTTCATCTTCTCCGATGTCATTTTGCCGAAAGCATAATTAACAACAGGGTCAGCATTGCCATGACACTGCAGCACATGCATGTCCTTGTTCACACTATTGGCAGAGGCCTGCCAACAATACAAGAGATGATTTCAGATTACTTGCACGACTGGATTAGGACTCATAGATGACAAATTAAAATTTTAAAACAGTGGGTCAAAAAGCATATTCTTATGTATTATGTTAATTGGTGTATGTGTACCTGAGGGAAAGAATCATGGAGAGGTAACCAGCAGCTCAGAGCGACTACTCCAGCAAGTTTGTGATGAGTCGTCAGAGCAGTGTAAAGAGACAGTGCACCACCCTATGAAAACAAACTAAATGTTTTCAAACACCAGGATACCAGTGTTACTATATTTTATTAAACTCAAGAAAACTAAAACTATTACCTGTGAAAATCCACCAAGGAGAATCCTATGAGATGGTATCCCATTTTTTACTTCTTGATCTATTAAGGCTTTAACTGTGACATGGACAACACATTGATTACACACACATATTCACATATTGCAAAAGAGCTGGCACTTAATCCTTCACAAACATACTGTTCTCTGAAGCCCTTTTAATGCCAACTTCATCTTCGCTTGTACTGAAATTTAATCCATAGATGTCAAACCTTCGGGAGTAGAAATTCAAATCAGGATTATGTATTTGTTGGAGCATTATTTATAAAAAAAAATGTGCTGTGTGTGCTGACCAAGATGGCATCACCATTCTCATATTCAGGGTCACTGGCATTGAAGGACTGAAAAACACAAGGACAGTAGTGCATCTTAGCTTATGTAGTCACAGTCAGAGCAAAGTGCGATCAACTCCTTTAGATTAGAATGAACTTTGATTGTCTTGTCTCGATTACACTTTACACACCTACTTTGAATACTTACGCATGTGGACAAATGCATTTCACATGTGGTATACTCAAGCTTTGGAAAGCATCAGCCCAGCCGTGCCTGTCAGACAGAATAAGGTAGTAGTAAAGTGAAGATATATATGTTTTTACGAACCTGTTTTACATACCCGGTATCACCAAGCCCATGCAGGAATATCACCTGTGCAAATCAAAACAGACTTTAAGCATTTGCTTAAGCGCAGAAGAGCTCTTCTGGCAGCAGCAGGTGCTTTATCGGGACACGGCCGTGTTCACACGATGCTGCTGAAACCTGGTACTCACCGCTGCAGTGGCTCTGCGGGCGGCAGGCACAATGGAAGCAGATAAAGGCGCTGACATATTATTGCCGCACATACAGCGCGGAGAGAACGACTCTAACAGGCTCAGTTAGCAGTGGAGCTAAGGATACCCTTTGGCTTGGCTTTCTATCTGTGACCGAGGTCCTTTCACTCCGCGTGGCACCTCGTACTAATACAGACGAAGCGGTCAGTAAATGTTCAGTATCAAGGCGATGTGAGAATGCCGATTAACTCGTATTCGGCAATAAAAGTTTGATTTCCACAAGGAAAACAAGAAGCTCAAGCACAGAAGTTATCAGTAGCGCTAACGCCGACAACGCTGCTGTAGTCCCGCCTCTGTCTGATCTGATTGGTCAATATTTGCCCAGTGTCACGTGCACGACCGAAATACGAAGCTGCTATTGGCCATTTGCGAGTGTCAGTAATAACGCCCTTAATCGCTGCTTAATCGCTCCCAAAATGACAAGAATCTAAATCTATTGATGTCTCTTTTCACGTGGACGGCGAGGTATCCGTGGTATAGCATTATTGAAATAAATACTTTAAATATCTATACCCAGAGGCATAGCAAGCTTATATCTTACTAGTTGTCAAAATGTCCATGTTTTCTCTTGGATCCTAACAAAAACATACACATATCTTGTTATCTTTATATAATCTAAATAGTTTGAGATGTTTTAGTTCTATTTTTTCGTCTTTCCTCTTTTGTTTCTCCCAGTAGTAGGCAGATCCATGGTAGTAGCTATGGTAGTAGCCATGGACCTATTGTCTACTTTTATCCTGAAATTCCTACTCGTTGACAAAGAAGCACTTCCGCTTGCCCTTGTCACGTGATGCGCATGTCCTTGGTTTGGCTAACTTTGACATGTGAGCTAGAGAAACATGTCTATTCCTAAAAAACCCGGCGGAAAAGCAATCGAAATTTTACAGAACTTACCACGTATCACACTGGCGAACCTGCGGCCTGAACCAGGATCTAAACAGTTGGTAAGGTTGATGTTAGTGGTGTGGTTAACCTGCTGTGCATACAGCTAAACTTGTCATTATTTATGCTATCCGTGCAGATGCAGTCTATAATATGTAATTTTCCCCATGTTTAGGATAAACGGAGAGGCAGAGGACAACATGGGGGTAATCGAAGCGGTCGCGGGCACAAGGGAGAAAGGCAGAGAGGCAACCGGCCTCGCTTGGGATTTGTTGGTGGTGGGACTCCATTTTACTTAGCCATTCCAAAATACACTTACAACGAGGGCCACAGGTAATGTGTTTTTGGACGCGTCAACTGGTATTACATGCGCTAATTGTTTAATCTCATAAATGAGCAAGTGTTTGACAGTGACGCGTTTCTTCCTTTCAGCCGACGTCCACAGTACCAGCCCCTGACGCTCAAACGTCTGCAGTATCTCATAGATCTGGGCCGTCTCGACACAACTCAGCCCATAGACCTGACCCAGCTCGTGAATGCCAGAGGGGTCACTGTGCAGCCCCTCAAGAAAGACTATGGGGTCCAGCTTGTAGACGAGGTATGGCCAAAACTATGGCCTTTTATACAGTCCTATTCTGCAATAAGAACCCATAAAGAGTACAGTACAAAACTTACTCCAACATTATAACATTTTCACTTAACTACCTTTTGATAAATATTATAAATTAATATTTTAACGAGCATAAAGCGTCAATTCCACAATATTGCATTGCATTACATTTGTCATACTATAGCAGCAGATGGCGCTGTCGAGCTATAACATTGAAACATTTAGCAGTAACGTCTGCTCTGTGTGTTTCCAGGGTTCTGATATTTTTGCTGCAAAAATCAACATTGAAGTTCAAAGGGCTTCTGAAGGAGCCATAGCTGCTATTGAGCGTAATGGAGGAGTCATAACCACCAGTTACTATGATCCTATAAGTCTTGGTAACTAACTTTCTGTAGTTATGCATTCACTCAGAACCAATCTGGACAAAAGAAAAACATTATAATGAATATTATGTTTGTTTTATTTTAGGGATTCTCATCAAGCCTGTCCCATTCTTCTTGAGAGGACAACCTATACCCCGCAGAATGCTACCAGGAGAGGACATGGTTCCCTATTATTCAGATGCTGAAAACAGAGGTTACCTGGCAGATCTGGACAAAATCCAGCAGGCCCGAATAGCTTTAGCCCTCAAGTATGGCTATATTTTACCAGACATTTCAAAAGACGAACTCTACCACATGCTTTCTATGAGGAAAGATGTCAGACAAATCTTCTTTGGTCTTTCTCCGGGATGGTTGGTTAACATGCCTGAGAAAAAGATTTTGAAGCCTATTGATGAGAAACTGCTCAAATATTACAATTTGTAGTTTGTAAATAAAAAATAAACACATGTACATTGTTGAATAAAAATAGTATGCACAATTAAATGGAAAATTCATTTGAAAGCAACTTTTAAATTTCTTAACACCATACTCTAATATTAAGGTTATTATAGAAATTAGACATGAACATGAAAAGACTTATAATACAAAGAATTACTTAAATTTTTTTGAGAATACTTAATTGTGCTGCATGATTAACACAGTGAATCCGTTGCTGTCATTAATGAATGGTGCAAGGACCATAACAGGTGAGGGGGAAATAAGGAAAATAAGATGACTCAAAGAATGAAAACAGGAAACAGATGCCCAGTGCTGTGTGTAACTTGCAAAAAGGCTTGTATGGATCTAGAAGGGGAGTTAGAAATTAGTCATACGCAGCTGTATCCTGGTCTGGACACTATAAAGAGCTCCTTGCCCTACTGCACCAGCTAATTTTTTAAAAAAAATTCCCCAATAATTCTGAGGAAGTGCCACTAAGAAATTACCTGACTAACATTGTATTTCTTTTATTATAGGATTGAATGCTTTTACTATGTAATATTTCATATACTATGTTTATAATATGAAATGCAACGTTAACACAAAATTATTACATATTGAATTAAGATTAGATATATAAATATTACACTGTTTTTAGCTTTGTGCATCATTTACAGTATGTTGAAAACTTTCTAAGCTAAAGGCCACTTTGCTAATAATATGTTGGTATTTTACTTGAGATATTGTCCTGAGGTCCACTGGAGAACAATTTCTGCTCCTTCAAGAGCACTATCAAAGGAAGCATATGTTTGTGTGAATGTGCAATGGCTTTTGCTATGTTGGTTATTTAGTAGCCTAGAATTATTCATATCATTTGTCATCAGAGTTGATTGCACTATTAGAAAATAAAAATATAAGCTTGACACGACATGAAATAAAAGTTTCACATTGACTTCTCATATGGAACTTGAGGCATCTAACAAACTACACAGGCTGTGGATGCATGCAATGCTAGCCTGTCAGGAAACCAGCCCAAATCCTTACCGCATAATACCGAAAATAAATCACACCACAGGAAAGAAAGAGCACAATCATTGTTTATGGCAGAACTACAGCGCTTATCTTCAAAGTAGCAGATCTTTTTGAGTCGATGTCACACTCACATTTCTAATACAAATTTCAGTCTATGAGTGTGTCGCACTAAAACAGAATAAAGGATTTTCTGTGGCCCCAAAACAGATTGAAGTAATTTACACTGGTTAAAAAGTAGTCTAGTCTTTGTTAGTGTAAGCAGTTTAACCAGTATTGTGGTTATTAATCTAATGTCTGAGTCTCCCTATTTAATTAAACATGGCCAGACCTCGCTGCAGAGGAGCAGGCCCAGATTGTTTAGGTTATCTGCTCTTGATTGACCCACTTAAGACAGACAGATATCATGGTGTCTGACAGCTCTCAGTCTAACTCCAGTTAATAATTAGGGATAATTATGCTTAACGGAGGCTGCTCTGTCTGCTGAAGTGACACATGCCAAAGACAGTGGAGGACTAGTGCATACAGTATATAGACTCACTATGGACCATACAAGACCAATTGAATTCAGAAGATAAGACTTATCAGTTACCAAGAAGAATACAGTTCTTCATTTGCACAGACAGAGCAGCATACAGTCCTTCATTTGCAAAGAAAAGAGATGCAGTCCTCAGGAGGTAACTTCAGATGCTCAACAATAAGCTAGGATCTGCTCTGTAATTAATCCTAGTCAATAAATTCTTGATAGGCAACAGAAAACTACTTAAACTAATGTAGTCATAGATAGTAAAACATGACAAATAACACTGATCAATTTGTAGCATAGAAATAAAACAAGTGTTAAAAATTTAAATCAACTTTGTTCATATAAAATGAATCCATCCTCCCACATGGCTGTGTTCGTGCCGTTGCAGTACAGAAGCTGCACTTAGACCACCTGGGCCCCAGTACAGGCCTGAGCTGCTGTTTGAAGTCTGGCTGAGACTGCCATGTTATCTACACTTTTGAGGTGGGGGCCATTGTGTTCTGCTAATGAGGCTACATTAAGGCTGTCTACACCAGGGGGTATGTAATCCTCTCAGCTGGCTTGTCGTAGGTTTGGGCAGGCCCTGTTGACACTGGGAGTGTGGAGGCTTGAACTCGGCACCCTGGACTTCACTACACAGCATCTTCACAAACAAAGTTCAGGGGGTGCAAAGCACTGCATTGAATGCTGTCTGAGTTCTGTATCTTAGCGCTAGCCTGCTGTGCCCATACAATACGGAGCATGGATGGCACTACTATGTTCTTGTCACACCTCCGGCCATGAGACAATGTGCTCTGTATGAATGAGCCTCTGTAAGGAAAGTCTGTGAGGTGGAACATGACAGCAACCCAGAATACAGTGCTTCATAAACTCAGGTCCACATACTGTCCCACATCCTGCATTCTGACATCTCCATCTCATAATGGTAGCAAGTGTCTCCTGGTCAGAAAATTAACTGTGAAATTAGTCCATCAGAGGGAAAAGTAAGACAATCCAATTCCAGTATGCTGTATTCCAGGTGAGATGTTCTCAAAATAACAGTACAAAGTTCACAAGTTCCAGCCATCACATGCAGCAAAATCACCACTATAACAACTAAACAAGCCTCTGAAATGGTATAGTCCAACATGTGAGCTCCTGGTGCTCTTCTACCTTTGCCATCCAGCACATGAGTGATCCAAAGTGAAGAAGAGGCAGAGGACTGTCCCATATAAGGCTTCTGTCCAGTACAATGGTACATTGTCATAAGGACAATCCCTACTCAAAAAGCATAGTGACTGTTGAGCCAAGTGCTGCCCTTGTTTGAAGATGAGACAATGCATTGATCCTACTGTCACCACACAGATTAGGATTCATTATAAAATTAGACTATAGGCGTAACTACGACAAGATTTAGATTTAAGATTTAAGAGAATTATCCCCTAAAGCAGATTTGGAAAAACGAAAACATTTTAAGTATTGTATATTATATTTATTTATGTATTAGCTCTTTTTCCTGTATGCTTTCTGTAAATGAATCCCCTACATCCTCTAAACACAGTCCAGTAGCACAACAAAATTGGTAAACACAGTCGAAACTAAACGTTATTGTATTCACGCTGTGTCCTTTTCAAATTAATTGATTAAATCCATTAGCGCTTTTCAAAGCGAAATGCAGCATGCTTTCCGATTAACATCTCGGATGTGGATTCTATCCCTAATACTGACAACCTATGCCCAAACATTAGTCAACCCCCCTCTTTTTTATGCAAATATCTCAATCTCCCGAAGCCCTAAATAGTTATAGGCTATATTTAAGGTACGTTCGCTTTCAGTGGACTATGTAAGAGCATAGGGCCTATATATGATAGGCCTATTTCTATCGTCCTCATCTAATCAGATGGTCAAAGTCAAAGCTTTAACCTTTAATCAACAAGTAATGAAATTTACTCGTGATTATTTTGATAAAGAAAAACCCTAAATAATGGGCACCTGTCATAAGCACAGCTGCTTATTGGGCCATGTCATTAGGTTCTGTCTCTATGTGTATTAACCTTCATTGCTGGGTATAATACACATATTAAGATCAGAAAGAGACTGCGTTAGTGGCTCGTCTGTGAGACAAAGCCGATCAGGTGCAGCCATTACGCACCGTGTATTGCAGCGCCAACGCAACTCCTGGGACTTAATGAGGGCTATTGTAATTTAATGTTAGTAGCGAGGGCCCTGAAAACATATTAAAAGAAACTGTGCGGTGAAGTGAGCATCTGTAATGGAGTGACTGTTGTAGTGAAAATGGAAACACACGGCCGTGACTGCGGAGTTTGTAAACTAGCGCCAGTGGCTGCTGCAAAGGGCCACTGTTACTGTAGCATTTATATTCCGTTTAGCTTTCAGCTAAATTCATTCATAGCAGGGAACACGAAAACAATTGTGCCCGTGTTTGCACAATTGTGACATAAATGGACAATTATGATAAACAAGTAGCCTATAAAGGTCTGTGTGCAACTTTTCTAAGTAGGATTTCAGTTTGCCCAACATTAAACGCGACCACGCTGTGGTTTCTGTCTCATCCTCTGCTTCAGTTTTGGCAGACGTCAATACACGTCAGCCTGACTTAGTCTGCTCAGTGAACTTTGCCTTCACAAAATTTGTTGGAAACTGTCTGATTTTGGATGTTACTGTACATGCATCCACGGTACAAGAGTATCCTCCCGGATGTGCTGTAGTCTATAGGCCTACCTCTATCTGAAGTGCGTCCAAGCAAATATTAGTGCGCACCGGTAATCGCGTAATAAACGTGCCTTGATCATTCTTGTCTCAGTCGCGTAAAATGTTCCTTGATAGAGATGACCGATAAGAACTGAGAGCCTCGATGTAATTATTAACCAATGTATGCCTCGTGAACACTTTGATGTGCACCTATCAATACTCCTGTCAACACAACTGATTGAATTCAATTTCTCCAAGATATCTCGCCAAAATACAGCGTAATATATCCCAAAAATAACGTAGCACAATAATGTATTACTAGGTGTCAATTGAAAAATATAGGTCTGCATTACAAATCAAGTGTATCATTATTTAATGCATATATAAATGGCATATATCATTTGTATGTTTGCACTTTGTTATTATAATATATGCCTATTGTGATGTGAGAGCTACTGTGTCCAAATATTTATTATTAATTAATGTCTTTATTAATAGTTTGTCTAATGTGCTGTAGGCTAGAATCAAAACACAACGGATACTGTGGGCACTTTCGACAAGCTCAGCTCTATATAGCTCTGTAGGCCAAATAAAAACTGGCCAATATTATGCTCTATTGGCCATGGATGTCCTATGACAGACTTAATAGTCGCGAAGTTTCGTAAGTTCGTTGATTGGGGTTCGTATGTGCCTATCGCTAACCTGAGAATACACCTTGACTTCACACCTCGGCTCCACTCCTCCTGGCCTCCCATTGGTGGATGGGCCTGATATAGGCACAGCTCAGCAGCAGCAGAGCATGACAGTGGCGTGCCACCACAGCCAAAGATATCCAACAAGATGCATTTCAGCCAAGAGCGCGTCCAGTACCACGCAATGATGGACAGCACCGAGGACGGGGACTACATGGCTGAGGTCCAATCACCGAGCTCCGGGCCCTCAAGTCCCCTCTCGGTCAACTCCGACTCCAGTTGCACCAGCCCTGAAGCCAAGTCTTCCACACAGCAAAGGGTCAGGAGGCCTCTGAACGCCTTCATCATCTGGACCAAAGAGGAGCGGAGGCGCTTGGCCCAGCTCAACCCGGACCTGGAGAACACCGACCTCAGCAAAATACTCGGTAGGTCCAGTCCACACTTTGATTTGTTGTGACTTGATTTTAATTTTTTATTTAAACAGTTGCAACTGAAAGGTAAATATTCTCTTGATCATATTGGCCCTTAAATGATTTAACAATAACTATCATTATAGAGGCCTTTTTAGCATTTTTATTTTCAATAGGCCTATTTGGCCTACATATTGTCTGTAGAAGCACAATTTCTTATTGGCTTACTCAGTCTTGTTCTTAAATACTTTATGTAGCCTGTCATCATATGTACTATTGCCATAATCTAATCAAAATGTACACCTCTCTCCTCAGGAAAGACCTGGAAGGCCATGTCTTTGGCAGAGAAACGTCCATATATGCAGGAGGCCGAGCGTTTGAGGGTCCAGCATACCATCGACTACCCCAACTACAAGTACAGGCCGCGCAGGAGGAAGCAGCTGAAGAAGAACTCCAGCAAGCCCCAAACCTCTGAGATCCCCGCCCCACCATCTCTGCCCCCCTACTGCAACCCTGGCTACAGCGTCCCCTATGACCTCAGCTACCTGCTCCATAACCAACAGCAGGCCTATGCACCAACCCAGAGAGCATATCCCACAGTGCTCCCAGACTCGACCAATGCTTTTGCTGCTATGTTTCCTCATGGCTACTCTGCTGACTCACAGCCATACCACAGCCAAGTGCAGAGCAGTGTCTCCACAGCCAGCCTCTTGGACCAGGTTGAGTCCAGGTTGTACCCCAGCCCCTCCGTGGACTTGTACCTGGAGCAGATTCAGTTGGACACTCTGTATGATCTGGACCGCAATGAGTTTGAACAGTACCTGGGGCCCCCCGCGCTCAGGCCAGAGTCAGTGGACCCCAACAGCTACCAGCTCAGCTACAGAGAGGAGCGGTCCCTTTCATAACCCCAGGACTCTCCCATGAACAGTATTTATTTACTACACAAAGTGCAATTGTTTTATTGATAGACTGTATGTAGTAACTTTTGTTTTGAGCTGTATTCAATGTTATTGTGCATGAATAAATATCTAAACTATAAAGTCTCTCTCTTACATGACTGTTGGAGTATAATTACTTTATAAGTTTTAATACAAGTTTACATTATAAAATATTTTACTCAGTATTTTTAGTCAGCATACAGACACCAATCACACCAGTTGAATGTTCTAAACTTAACTGAAGGATACAAGAATAAAAATAAGTATGCTTCATGTTATCACAATAATGAAATTATAATGATTTCATCAATGTATTTTTACATTTGCCTTTCATGTTTGATACTGACACATAGGAAACAGTGCTGGGTAAGAACATCAAGCTAGGAATCAATATACTACAGCTTTTGAATGGGGTGCTCAAAAGTCCAGTGTGTCACTGAAACCCATGAATACATAAATATACATAAAATATAACACAAACTTACAACAATACAATCCAATATAACTTATAACAATACTGGCAAATGATCTGATTATTAAGCAAATGTAATATCAAAATATGCTCTCTCAAGTGTGAATTTGATCAATCAAACAGTTCTTTCCAGTGAAAAGATGCTCTGCCAATCAGCTGACAGACGGGTTTACCTCATCTCATCAGTGTGGTAAATGTGGCGCCACAGGCAAACAATGCATGCCCAAAGTTCCCCTTTCATTTTCAAAATCTTACAAAGAACCTAAATTTAGATCTTAAATCTTTACAGTGCATGCATTTCCACTCTCACTGGCTGCCAAATGCGTGCTCACTTACACAATCATGATGAGGTGGAGTTTGTGACTGTTACTGACAGATTTACTCTGCAGTGGCCACACTTGCTGGTCAGGTGATGCACAACAACTAATATCCTGTGGACTTTGAGAGGGGAAACGACATGAGTCAGATCTTAAACTGTAGGAAGGAAGTGATGAGCAGGAGGGCAGAAGGAGGAGAGCAGAGGGGTTGATTGGGAGAGAAAAGCCCGTCCAACAGCACCTGAACTAACGGAACTAAAGTGACGCGTGCCAACTTCCCACAACAATATTTACACAAGCAATGCAACCACCAGTGCAAAAATGAGTATTAAGAAACAGCTGGCAGAAAACAGCATATAGTACCTGACATATGTAACCTCAGAGTTGTTTTGTTCTGATTGTCGGCCCTCAGCAACAATTAGCAAGCGGTCACAGGAACTTCCTGAAGGACAAACAAGTGGATGAGTGAGTTTGTCAGAATATGAGGGGAAAGGTGGCTAAGTTATAGTTCATTTAGGCTGGACTTTGCTTATGATGGACTGTGACTTTTTAGGTCAGGAGGGGAAGAGATGACAGTATCACAGGACTGAAAAGGAGTAATTTATTGGTTGATTGGAGGGATACTTCCACCATAAAAATAATACCACACTATAATAGAATGTACATGGCCCTGCAGAAAACTGAAAGGAATATTAATTGTAGTGAAACAATGTATGACCAAATAGTCCATTAAAGTGCATATGACAGGTCATGTTTTCCTAATTATGACTTGGTTTGGTGGAATAGTACCTGTGACAAAAATCAATCTGTGGAAGAAGAAAAGTACAAGAAAAGCATAGGAAGTAGCACTGAGATCTAAAATGGAATACCTCTACCTATGTCACCAACACCAAAAATTCCATCCAAAACACAGCAAAAATTACACACAAGGAAGGCATTTTCTGACTGTTTAAACAATATTTAACAAAATAATTGTGTAGTAATGTATTATTTGTCAAATAATCACTTGTGTATTAGATGAGCTTTGGGCCTTTTTAGCATAGGTAATAGAACTGGAATTACCTCTACGTCATATCTGCTGTCCGTGTCACTCCCAGAAGTAAAATGAAAAACTTCACCAAAATTGCTGAAATAGAGAAAACATGGCAAAATTATTAGGAAAATCTTTAATATAATCACGGTAATTACATTTTAATGAAAGTGTAGTCTACGCTGTCATATGAATTTTAAAGGAGCCACAGCGGTAGAGGAGCTTGCCCCAGAACATAAAAGCAGTTCTTAAGGTCAAAATGATATATAAAGCACTTTTAAGGAAGTAAGGTTGGTTTATAGTTTATAAGACCATAAAAATTGCAACAGCATTAGCATGACGTTAGTTCAGGTTTGTTCAAAACCTGCAATTTAAATTTCTCATTGCATTCTGTAGCTCACTCAACACAATATATTATAATTACATTTATTTATATGTAACTGTCTTGTGTATGGATTGGAAATTCTTACAAAGGCATCTGTATTTCCAATAAAGCATGGACAAATGTTTGCCTGATATGAGGTCAGTAAACTTTAACAAGAGTTTTATTTATTTATTTTTATTACAGCCTTTTTATAGTACTTTGTGGTATGGGATTTGTTCAATTTTATTAAAAAAGCATACCTCCCATCTCCATGTGGGAGTTGAGCATTCCAACCTCATGAACATTTTTGAGTTGTGTACTTTTAACAGTATCCATTTTCAAACACATTTATGTAACATTTGTCGGCGTGGATATTTCTCCACAAATGGTCCAGGAATGTTTGTGCTTATCACGGTGACACTTGACGGTGCAGTCGGTATGAGCAGGTCAAACAGTGGATAGAGAAGACACATTCCTGTTGCTTTACAGATTACATATTCAAACACTGGCATGCTAACTGCTGACTTTATGCCGCACCCAAAATAGATTGGGCCCTACATTTGTGACATTCTTGAGATTTGGAGAGACAAAATTAGACCTCTCTTGTCTTACCTCCAGCCTGAGGATCCTCAATGATTTCCTGTTCTGGAGTAGTTTGGGCTGAAGTGAGCCTGCTGTCCACAGATAGTACTCATCCGTGTATTATCCTGCAGAGAGGAGGAAACTTGGGCAGGAAAAGGCCCCAAAGGAGATTCTCAGCAGTGTCCTCTTCCTAGGGAAATACAGTGAATATTGGAGGATTATTTAAAATGGGAAATCTGATAGCATTAGATGTCTTTCTTACCCTGCTGATGGAAAAAAATTAAATTAACAGAAGTACATAAAAAGTGGGGGGAATATGAGAGTACCAAGCAAACAAATAAAATGGTAGATGCAGATGGTTATCACATGTTCTGGCTGTGGAACTGAACCTTTTCTTGATGATTAGGTTCAATTTCATTCAGAATATGGCAAGATAAGTGCAAGACTGGTTTCCAGGGCTTTCCCATTTGAGCGGAAAAAATCATATTGCAGTTTTACTGGTAAATATTACAACTGATTTTAGATGTAGGGCTATAGAATAGAATACAATATAGTATTGCAATTGTGGTTAAGTTTGCCAAATATGTTTTAAAAGAATAGGATTCTCTTCGGAGTGCACATTACAAACAACTCCAGGAGCATTAACATTTGAAGACTGAAATATGAACTGATACTAATACTAATATAGGAATGTATCTTGGAACATATTTGAAGAGCTCTGCACTGTAGGTACAACAATAAAAAGACAGGATATTTTGTTCTTTACAGATCTGATATCTGTCTTTGCTACAGGATATTTGAACAAGTTAAATTTCATTGCAATTAATAGTGCAACCCTGGTTTCCATATGATCAGTCAAACCTATATTCATAAGCTCATGCCAGAGTCTTGTCTGTGGCTGAGTAAACGTGTCTGTCTGATCACTTCATTATAGGTCAGTCAGCTGTAATTGGGCCTGGTTAACCTCATCAGACCAGCCCTCAGCCCTGCACTGGCCTTCACAATGTGTATGCTCACACTATCACACCTTTAAACAGACGTACCCCAATATTCTGTATACAAACCATTGACTTATCTATCTCAGACACCTTGAATGAATTTGTGCCATGGATTTTAGATACTGCTTTTGATCATCACATCCTTTTACACAGATTAATTAACAGTGTCCACAGGCACACATTTCAGACTACATTGCAATCCATCAATAAACCCTGGAATTTCATTCATTTATAACTTTTTTGAAAAAAAAAAAAAACTTTTTGGGGATTTAGACCCACTGTATGTTTATAGAGCCACATGGTTAGAAGTTACAAAGCATCCAACTATTTCATAACAGATCCCGCTTCAAGCTCACTGATCCTATTACCTGATTGTTTATGCCTGACACAAAGCAGTCTGCACGCTCAGCCAAGATAAGTTATGTGTTATTTAATTTAACCTGCAGTCTATGGCTGGTGCTGTCAGTGCTGTCATTCTGTAGACAGGGGCCCCACCAGACAGGCTGATTACTGTAACGGACTGAGTGTCTGGGTGTGACCTGCTCCATCAAAGTCCCTCAGCTCGAGACGCTAACACCTGTCAACAAACACTCTCAGTGATCAACAGAACGCAGCGTGAACAAGTGAGAGCTCAAGTCTGTACTCATTTATACAAGAAAATATTTTATTATTAAGCAATGATGCAAGAAGCTATTTTATGGAACGCATGGAGCATCTATAAAGGGAGATGCTGATATGCTTTGGTTTAAGGTTTGGTTTATCAATAACTATACTCACTAACTACGGACTAATAAATAAATAACTAGCAGTGTCACTTTACTAAAATTTCACTTAATTCAATACTAAGGAAGAAACCCAGTAATGATTTCAATACCACAATTAGACAATAGAATGTAATTTTCAGCACAAAATAAGAATGCTTCCTTTAAGTTAGATTACTCAGAAAATGTTCAAGAAAGGTCCGATTTGGTCATGTTCATAGGACGTTTACAGTGTCAATACTTGTTAAGTATTGTAGAGTATCTGTTTTAATACTGGTTTTAGTATTGATTGGTATCTGATTTTCAATATTTTTGACAACCCTAATAGCTAGGCATGCTACCTCCTGGTACTGGATGTGAACGATCGCGCATAATAGATATGTATTTGGAAACCAACTACAATTCTGACAGCCAATATGTCACTGTCATCTGGAGCCCTGGTTGTGTCTTGTTAGGGGCCCTCACTAGTTTGTGCTGATGTATGTTGTTTCACGCCTGTGAGGATTGACTTAGCAGGGTCAGCCTCACAGATCAGCAGGGGCCCCCTATGAGACCCTCTGTGTGTATAAGACCCACTGTGTGTATGAAACCCTCTCCAAGTATGAAGCCCTATGTGTGTATGAGGCCCTGTGTGTGTGTGTGTGAGAGAGAGAGAAACCCTCTGTGTGTATGGGACCCTCTGTGTGTATGAGGCCTTCTGTGTGTATGAGACCCTCTGTGTGTTTGAGGCCTTCTGTGTGTATGAGGCCTTTGGTGTGTATGAGGCCCTCTGTGTGTGTAAGACCCTCTGTGTCTGTGAGGCCCTCAGTCTGTATGAGGCTCTCTAAGTGTATGACGTCCTCTGTATGTGTGAGTGAGGCCAGACTGTTAATACAAATGAAATAAAGCCTTGTATTGGACATAAAGGGGCTGAGGACATGAGTAAAAATAAGTGTGAGCTGTGTTCCTGTCAGGTCCACATAATAAACAGTGTGTGTGTGTGAGTGGCAGCTTATTGTAGTATGAGCAGAGCAGAGTCGTGCTGTTTGTAAAGGCCACATTCTCTGAGCAGGAGCAGCCTCTGTTATTCTTCCTGTGTGCGGTGTTTGCTGCAGCTGGAGTGACAGGAAAGCCGATCTGGAAAAGCACTTGGTGTGTGTCATCAGTGATTACAGGACGCCCGCACTGCGCCCGCACCAAATAACGCTCTCCCTGGAGACCTCCAAGTGTACCACTCCTCACTCATGGCCTCGCCATCTCTGCACAGCAAAGAACGCCGAGTCCAGGCATGCTGTCAGCTGCCTTCCTGTGGAGAACCGGAGAGGAAGCTCCACCAGCCTGAGATGGCCACTAACATACAGTAACACTTTCAGTTTCTGAGATTATGAGGGGCCTGTTCATTTTCTGAAAAGTATAACGATTTATTATACATAATTATCAGTCATAACTGTAATGCTGTCTGCCAACAACAGAAAATGTACAATTTTATCACCTGTGTTTTTAAAACTAATTTCTCATGTCCAACAGACCAGAGCACTTACACATTGCCTTCTCAGCTCTGCAATCTGAGGAATCTCTTTGCTTGACAATTTAATTTAAGTGACATTGAATTAAATAATTTAAAAATAAAATCATAACAGCAAATCAATGTGTAAAAAATGTTTTCCATTGTGAGAGCAATCCCAGACTTAATACTTGCAAACTTCTCCCTTCACTTTCCCAGGTAGAGGACTCAGAAGAAGTAGGAGTGGGATCAGGAATGACAAGGCATGCCGGCCTCCCATTGTATGTGAGCGTTTACTCAGCATGGGAGAGCAGGACAGTAAGGCCACTAGAATACAATGGAGTCATATTTATTTACTGCTTAGTGCAGCCAGGGAGGACCACCAATAGCTGATAGCAGCTTACAGTAATAGAGCTGCAATAAAGAGCTCTCATAGGGCAGTGCAGGCTAGACTCTGTGGCTCTGACCACAGCTCTGAGGAAGCACTTACACTAAAGGTCAGACCAGTAAATGTAAATGAAACATACACACATTCTACTATACATATCCTGGGCTGGACAATGCGGAAACACATGGAGAGAGATGGGCATCGACCATAAACATAAGGTCAGAGCCCCAATATTGGATCACATATTTAAATGTTGTCTTCTATCAACAATTTACATTTATATTATAATAATAATAATAATAATAATGACAAATGGAAAAGCATCTAAGCATTTAACACTGAATATTTTTGAAAATAAATAGAAATAGAGAGTGACTATTTGATTCCACACAGTAACCAGAGCTTGTGAAATACCAGCAGATTCCAGTAGAGGGCCCCCTCCATACTCCAAGAGCCTCCAGTAGAACTGTAGTAGTAGTAGTACTGTGCCTACACTACGTGATCAGTCTGACCATATACCTGTGTAAATGTATACGATTACTGAGAAACTCCCAGACTGTCCCCTCTCTCTGACCTACATGACAGCAAAGGGAGCTCTGGGCTTCAAATTCATTTTCAGAGAAGCATTATGAAAGCGTGGTTTACAGGTGGCTGCAGCCGTATGGGGTAATTGTATGAGGCCTCGTCCTATCGGCACACACAGATTATCTTGACACTGGATTAAAGCTCAAAATAGAGAAATCCATTTTAGATGAACACACTGATTGAAAACAGGGCACAGTGAGTCTGAAGGATCCGCAACCTGAATGAACCCAAGATAAAAGCAAATTTTTGAATGAAATTAACCAGATAGGGTAAATTACTGCCAGGTTCATGTTTTCTCTCTTTTTTGTCATTTTAGCCTTGACTTAGAAAATTAACTTCAATTCCAGTAATTAACTTGACTGGGGATAATGTAAAATGCCAAATGCATAATGTCTTAAGTTGTTCTCTAGTTATATTTACATACAGTTGATAAACTTTTAATCTTCACCTAAATGTGAGGTTAAGTCAGGTGGAGTTCCACCTGCTAACATACACATGTATCAAACATGAACATTATGCTGATCCATTTAAAGCAGTGTGCACTTGCAGTGTTGGTGCAGGGCTCTCCTCTCTCCTTCAGACCTCCATTCTTCCTTCCTGCCCGCTCACTGCTTCCTGCTGGCTCTTATCACTCCTGAAAACGTGAGGCGGCCTCAGTCTTGGCAGAGTACACTCTCTCCTGTCCCATGTGAGCCTTATGGGGTGTCCGGGCCCCTATATGGGGTACAGAGAGCTTGAGAGACACAGGGGATGTCACGGAGCATCTTTGTCTCTGTGCTGATGACTTATTTACTTTAAACAATGTGCACATCACACACTGTAGAGGAATTACACATTTGAAGTGTCCAGCCTTGTTTTTATTGATGTATTTATTTATCTGAAAGGAAGCTGTAGGCACACAGGACATTATCAGCTCATTCTCCTCTGAGGGGTTTTCCTCTGCACTGAGGAAATCTACTGTGATTTACTCCTCAATCAAAGCTCTATGGCCCAGGAGGTGCATTAGGCCAAGGCTGACTAAACTATTAGTCATTTGAGACCCAGTGAAATAAACCCTGAACAAACCCGTGCATAAGACATGCAGGGGCAGACTTAACTCAGCTAATGCCCATCCACAGGCCCACTACTTCAGTTACACTGGGTGCATGTCTTGCTCTTTTATTTGTTGTTTTTTTGTAGCAGTGCTGTCAGATTGAGCTCTGCTGAGGCATGATAGAGTCTGTGTTATTGTAAGGACACAAGGCCATCAGATAAGGCAGAGCCCACAGCCTGCAGTAGTAGTGCATGTTTTACATGGTGCTGGGCCAGACAGTGGGGACCTGCCTGCTCCAGCTCCAGCTCTGTGCTGCAGACTTCAAAGAGTATGGGCATCGATCAGAGGTGGCACACTTGAGCTGTGGATGCATCCCCTGGGATCACCATTGTTTCTTACTCTATAGTGAGGAACATGGTGGTGGGCTTTGTGTACATGTAGTGATTATATCACTGGGACTTTCCCTCAGTTTCCTCATCAGTTTTCCCATGTTATCATATGGGATCAGTGGCTAATGTGCGATTACAAGTTCAAATGTTCAAAAGATACTGATTATTATTTTAATCCCAGTTTACCATATACCTGTGCACTGTGATGTGCATAAATATAATACAAATCACTCAGCTAATAACATATATGACCTTCCAGAGCTCAAACATTCCTTTCAAATCTATAGTGCTCCTCAGTGCCCCTTCACCTGGGGAGGGCCGAGTACATACTCTGATCCTCATTGTGTGTAAATGAACTGAGATAATCTCCATCATCTGAACTCAGACACTCAAACACTGCACCTCCTTGAAGTTGAATGAAGTTAGGTATGTCAGATATGACAGATAAGACAATGATAGAGCCCTCTCTGACATGTGCGGTCTAATCAATAAAACGTCTTTCATTCCTATGACATAGTTTGCTACTACACATAACATACATGGACAGTTGTAAACCACCAGTTTGGGGCAGAGTTAAAAACTTAACTGTCATCCAACTGGCTAATATTAAATATAACTGCAAACGATTAAGATCAGTCATGTAGTCCTTCCTATCATCAGGAGCATTAATGTAAAGGGAACAAGATGGAGGAAGCACACCCAGAGCATTTCCTCCATTAAACCACAGCTGTGTGACAAACATGAGGTGAACCTGGAGTCATGATATGACTGTATGAGCCCAGTCATCAGAACACCAAAATTTGACAAACTCTCCGAGCATTAATAAGTACAGCTGTATGTCACTCTGAAGTGGGAACATGATTTGGAACAACAGTTTCAGCATTATCATATGCTAATAAATGAGAAGTTGAAGTCGCTATGAGGAACTTCCACCTATGTTATGGAAAATCTCTTCTGTAATCTTCAAAAATCACAGCGCATTATTTGAAATTGCATAATGAAACTATATTGCTAGAAAGTCCCCTGCAAACATTTATAACATTTATCCAACCCCAGATGAGCCTCCATAATGTTAGCCTTATCTGGTGTTAACTATTCTTAACCAGGCAGTATTGATTCAGATTCTTCTTAGGCATGATGCCACTGACCACAGAGGCTATTGATCATGACAATGGTCACCTTAGGACAACATGGCGGCATCCTGTTAGCACTGCTCCAGCACCTCTACGTGGCAAAGGCCAAACATGAAAGGCTGTCGCATGTTTGACCAAATCAGGAATCGATTCACTTCCTGATTGTCACATACAAAGAGCTCACTGTCTGTTCTTGAGCTCCCAAAATCCTCTTCAGTTTGAGTTATCAGTGATTAACTCCCTTCCACTTTGGCACATTCACATTTTGATAAATTTTCAGTTTAGCCACAATTCATGAATCTGGTGCTATAAAACAGATGGATTGGGGGACTTCTTTGAGGTCTTTGGGTCAAATGCAGGTCAAGTGAAGTTGTGTATTTATGTAGCTGGCACTTGTCATGAAAACAATGACGCTGTTTGAATATAATCATTTGTTACAGGTTTAATAGTCTATAAGGTTCTTCAGTTAAATCCAGTGTGAAAATATTAATGTTATAACCATTTTTATAAACGTTTTAGCAAATATAATTTTGGAAAAAGATTATCTCAAATCTTAAATAAAAGTTAAATATTATTACAAACTAAGGGTCCTCAGGTATTATACATTTCAATGTGTATCTAACAAGTATTTGTATTTCTCAAAAAAAAAAAAAAAAAAAAACACCACATAAGAAGTTTAGTTCTCTCCAATATAGAATAAACAAAACAGCTGGCTTGTATTTAAACCACATTTCTAAAATAGCTGAAATTCCTATTCTAAATATGTCAGAAATTACTTGAGAAATAGCTTTTGTTGCTTTCTGCTATTTTCTGACCTTCCTTATTCTTTTCTTTAAAATAAGAGGTTATTCCAAGCTCATATGTCAAGAGCAAATCTCTTAGTGAAAAAATAGCCAGTCCCATAAATAGACAAGTCTTATCAGTTTGGGAATGGTCATAGCAGCAGAGAAAACAATGCCCAGTGCGATGGAATCGGAGGCTGACCCTAATAATGCGATGGGTCTGACAGGAGAGCCAGGAGAACAGGAAGCCCACCATGCCTCTGTCTACATGGATAAAGTCATAAAAATGATAAACACTGCTCTTAATTAGCCCTGGGCAGGACAATGTGCGGCTGACCACAGCGGACTATGAGGGCCGGGCCGGTGAAAGGTGCAGATATGAACGACCACTGTCCCGTGAGGTGACTCCTCAGCAGGGTGGATGCTTTCCTTCTCAGCCTGTCAATCAAATGTGCTATATAAAGGAGTAAAGAGATAAAAATGTAAACAATGAGTGAAGATGGCCCAAGTGCAGAGGCTAAGTTATTGCTGACAAGGTGAAATAGAAGGCCTACAGAAGGCAACTGTTTTGTCAAACCAGTAACTTGTATAACAAAATAGGCTACCTAAAGCAAATGGAGGTTTATTTTTCCTACCCATTTATTTATTTATTTATTTTATTTATTTATTTAAAAGGGACAATGCACATTAATGAAAACATGAAGACAAGTGTAAATGTGCCGAAGTTAGCATACAGCTAATTTACATTCGTAGTCCCTTGGCAGGTTACTTACAAGACAGACAACATATACTGTTACAATCCCTCACAACATTCAAATATTACAGTTACACACAACGGGTGCTCTGGTACTCATCTATAAAGTACAAGTGGGTAATAAAGTTCTTTTAGTATGGTTAAAGTGCTACTGTTTCAATATAAATATATAAATAGGTAATAAATAATAAGGTGCAGTAGGACATACATTCATTCTTTGGTACATATACAAGTGGTGGTCGCAATTATAATTACAAGATAAACATGCGGTGCTTGCCTACATACGTATATGTATGCCTACATACGTATATGTATGCCTACATACGTATATGTATGCCTACATATGTATATGTGCCTACATACGTATATGAATGCATGCACCGCCCAACAACAACAATAGAAATACAGTACAACTGTTGGGGAAAATCATGACACATGCTACATACGTATATGTATCATGTATCATGAGGTCTGAACAGCTCTAGTGGGTACAGTGTTGGTTAGTTTTGAGCCTGTTTGAGTTGGGTTTTGAAGGTGTTGTATGTGGGAGATTCTCTTATTGTGTGAGGGATGTTATTCCAAGACACATCATGCTAATAAATGTTTTGTGTTGCTATTTTAAGCAATATGTCAAATATATTGTTAGCTCTAGTTTCCATACTGTTGTTATAAACCATTAGTTGTTGATTTTGTTACTTATCCAATTTGAAACTTTCATTTTAGCTAAAAGTACATTTTTTATGCACAAAATGAAATGTAAACCCTTTCCTTGTCAGAGTGTAGCTCAGGCTCAACGATGTACTCAGGAAAACCACTGATTATTTTACTGGTTGCTTCCGTTTTATTGTTGGCTGACCCCTGGCATGGCTCGCACCCTGGGGTCACCTGAAGTTGTGGTAAGACTTCTCCAAACATCCTGCTGCTAGCATGACTTAAAGCATATTTAAGATTCTCCTTGGAAACGTTTTGCTGCAACTAGACAAGAGGGATGCACTCATCTCTAAACTGTGAATCCCAAACAATCACTTTATCACTGCTCTTATCAGGTTATCTGGGTCGGAATAGAGCCAGTGAGGGGTACGGGGTCAAGAATATTACAATGTCCCAGTGCACTGACACAGCCCAGATTCCCACCTGATTGCCAGCAGATCCTTGACAGATTAACGCCTTGGAACAATGAGAGGAGAGAGGAGACAGGCTTCCTCTGTGTCTACGGCACACTGCATCTCTCTGCTGTCCTTTTCGTCGCCTTGTTGTGTGTGCTCCCGGGCGAGGAAACTTTCCCAGCATTCCCTTGGGGCAGAGAAAAACATATTAAAGCAGCTGTGGATGCATGTGACCTCGGCATTATTCGCACTGTTCATTTTTGTGTCATTTCAAATCCCTTATTTCAACCGTCTTGGAAAAAACATAGACTTTCACATCCCATATTAGAACATAATCTAACCACCTTGACCTATGTGTGATCTCTCATATCTGCATTCTCCATATGGGCTGATTTTTGGGTTCACCAATGATAAAAAGTTGTTATAACCAAGCTGTGACATGTAACTAGTTTCTGCAGTAGGCTTTGTGATTGACAGCTCAAAGCAGAAAAAAAATCATTTAAATTCCTAAGTAACAATATAGGATTAAAAGCTGTTCGAGAAGGTGTGATTTCTATTTACAGAATCAATGGCATACGAGATGTTCCTCTCTTCTTTTCCTCCAACGCACCTGTTATATGCTCCCGCTTTAACCTCTCTCTTCTCTCCTCCTGACGAGACCCTCCCCCTCCATCCTGCCGCTCCACTTCCCCCCTCGGAGCAGGTGTTGGAGGAAGTCATAGTCTTATCAGACAATCTCAACACTAACTATCTCTACATAATGACAGATGTCTGAGCTTTTGTGGTTCGATCAACAATCTATCTAATACAGTATTTTTATTTCAGCTTCATGTTCAGTGCTGCTAGTGAATGTCTGATTGTAATGTGTACATGTTTACGTTGCACTAAAGGTCAGCATTTCATTTATAACTAGCCTATAGTTATTAATAGAAATTAGGAAATAAATCCATCATGTACTACAATGTTGAAGTGTAAGTTAATGAAAATAAATTAAAACAGGATTGACATTTGAAATCTTAATAATTCAACTTTTTCCAGAAAATTTGTTCTAAATTAGTTATATAAAAAGAAAAGCGTCCATCAAACAAAAGTCATTCTGACATGGCGGCTTGTATGATCTAGTAGGCAACAGGCTGTGTGTCATGCCTGCACAGGTTAAGCACTAGCTGGTGAAGGCATAATTAGTATATTGTTTGAACTCGCACACTTGGCCCTTGTATGGTCGTGTCAGGCCAGGGCCCCCGCACTCAGAGAGCCCAGTGCGATCAGTGCTAACATGTATATGCCTTCCGTCCTTGTGATTTAAACTAACACCAGCGCCTCACAGCTCGGCACAAAGGAGCCAGCCAACGCATTGTGCTATTCCCAAGAAAGCCACCCACAGACGTTTGTTTCTACAGCGAGACTGGCAGTCCACAGCCACGCAGGCTTTCTCCACTGGCTCACACAAGGCGGACACTCTGTGCTGCTGCGCCAAGGACAGGAAGTGCTCGCAGAGGGACAGGAAGTGCTCACCGCTGCAGTAGCCGTGGCTGGAACTGAGATAATGCCATTGTGTAAGCAAGCCCAGTGACCTCTCCCTGAGCGCCGAGTCCACAGGCTGGCGTCGAGACCCTGGGCCCCCACCCAGCTCCAGACTCCCCAGGCACGGGGCGGGGGTCCTGTTGGAGGGACAGGCCGGAGGGGAGGGGGTATTAGCCTGTCACCTCCTCCCCTCCTCTGGGCCCACTATGCACCTCACCTTGCAGCGGAAATGTGGCCAAGACTCCAGACTTTATGACTTCTTCCATCAAAAGCCAGGATTCAAGCTACCACACTGCCGCAAGACAGAGACAGAGGCGGCCAGGGCTTGCTAAAGCTCACGCCCTGAAACAAACACACAAACTGAGTCAGGAGAGAAGGGGAAAACCGTATCAGGTCATCAGCTGTGAAACACGATGACAGTATTATAGTCCAGATCCTGTCCTGTCTTGGCCTGGACCTCCATCCACCCCTCTGGCTCCAGCCCCACAAGTGTGTTCACTGGAGTCCCGGAGGGTGCTTAGGTCTCTCCCATATTTCTGTCAGCCCTTTTAGACATGTCAAAAAAATAAACTAGTGGTCAAACTGCAGAGTGATCCACGAGGAGAAAAGACGGAGCTGACAGGTTCAGGTCTGCTGCCTCTGATAAGAGTTGCTTATATTTGGATTTCTGACCATAAATAGAGACTTCATTCACTCCCATAAACACATCATGTTTTATGGTGCGCAATTCACATGTACTATAGGCACTTTAGTCCCATAGATACTCAACAAGGACCTTTTGACCATTACAACCACCAACCATTTCAGCAAATATACAATTTTTTTTCTGAATTATTTTGACTGTTCACTAAACAATATTTATTTTTGTAAAATTTTTCACACTCAAGCTCAGACTCTTTTCTTAGAAAATAGTATGAAAAAATAACTGAAGTTCCTGTTGGCATAATACAAAGAAATATTTGGTGACATTTATCAAATTTTACATAAAAATGAACAGAAGATGCAAAAATACATTGACAAAAATACAAATTAAAATGAGAAACTCTAAAGATACTGTAAAAATATTGAATTATTGCTCTGTAAAATCAAAGCTTAAATTTAAATGTTTGGACAGACGTTTGATTTGAATCAGTAAAATGGTTTTGATGTTATTGCTAGTGATCTCTTTATGGATAATATATGTACAAGTGTAGACAACCGACAAACTAAAACTAAATCCAGCTAATGAATTTCTCTAATCTATAACATTTTCCTAAATAGTTTTTGGTCCTGTGATACTTTGCCCTGAGTCTTGTCTGTGAAACCAGTGCCCACCAGTATCAGTGGCTTGTGCGGTTTGGATGTGTTTAAGCTTTCAGTCATTTTGTTGATTTCACGTTGTACTACCTCAATTGACGCCCCTTTGTCCAGAAGAACTCATTAGACTGAGATCAAAGGAAGAATTGAGCAATAGAAGACCATGCGTAAAACTGGGAACGGACTGGCCATTTACCTCAACCGCAAAACTAATTCACCTAACACGAGTGAAAGCCCAATACACACTCTGGTCATCACTGCATAACAGAACAAACTTAGCACTTAACCCGGGGAAAAAGAAAACAAGGCTTCATATAAATTAAGTCCTTAACGTGTGGCCTTGTATAATACTAAGAGTTTTCATTTTTTAACTAATAGTTTATTTCATTTTTACTTTTTAGCTCTTTGAGGCTGTGTGAGCAATACATCACTTATATCTCACAGCATGTGTCCTCAGAAGGTCTCGTCGCCACAAACAAGGGTCGAAGGCGGGCTATGGCCAAACTTTTTACACCTTTGCGGTAGTGGGAACTCCCCCTGCGCTCTGATTGGCTCCCAGTGAGTTTATAGCGCACCAACAACGAGACACAGCCACGAGTATTCATTCTGCATCTCTCTGTCCCTAAGCTCCTACAAGTGGCTGATGGATGTGAGTCAGCTCGTTTCATTCTACTTTGAAAACAAGGAGAACTTTCACTGAACACGTGTCCAAAAAGCGCGCAGCAGAGACATTGGCTGTCCAAAACCAACAGCTGCCGGACAGAGATGAGCAGTCCCGATGCGGGGTACGCCAGCGACGATCAAACCCAGGCAAGGTGTGCGATGTCAGTCATGATGCCTGGAATGGGACACTGTCAGTGGGCTGATCCTCTCAGTCCTCTCGGGGACGCCAAAGTAAAAAGCGAGCCGTGCGCGGCTGCCTCGAGCACTCAGAACCGAGGGAAGAGCGAGCCTCGGATCCGGAGGCCTATGAACGCGTTTATGGTCTGGGCCAAGGATGAGCGGAAGAGACTGGCGCAGCAGAACCCAGACCTGCACAACGCGGAGCTCAGCAAAATGTTGGGTAAGCATCTTTATTTAGGCTATATTAATTTTGCAGTTATGGTAGTATGTGTACAAACATATTTAGGCTAATCAGGAAACTATAAATGAACTTTAGTCTAGGCTCTTTATTCAACTTAAATCTCATCTGTCCTTAGACCTATACCACATTAATAACGTTATAATGAATGATCTGTAAAACAGATATGTAAATTTACAGAGATGAATAAAAAACCTATCCATGCTCCCTACAAGGCAATAGGCTATTTTAGTGATCATCAGCCGACCTGATCCACTGTCAAGTATTGGCTGGCCTACTAATGCACACTTTTCTTTTGACCCCACAGGGAAGTCGTGGAAGGCCCTTCCTGTGACAGAGAAGCAGCCGTTTGTGGAGGAGGCTGAGCGCCTGCGGGTGCAGCACATGCAGGATCACCCCAACTACAAGTACAGGCCACGCAGGCGGAAACAGGTCAAGAGGATTAAGAGGCTGGACTCAGGCTTCCTGGTGCATGGGCCACCAGAACACCAGGGTCTGTCAGGGGACGGCCGGGTGTGTGTGGAGGCACTCGGCCTGGGCTACCATGAGCACAACTTCCAGCTCCCCCCTCAGCCCATGGGCCACTACCGGGACACTCAGGCTTACGAGAGCTACAGTCTCCCCACTCCGGACACATCTCCACTGGACGCTGTGGAGCCTGACTCCATGTTCTTCCCTCCACACTCCCAGGAGGACTGCCACATGATGCCATACCCCTACCACACACAAATGCCCGAGTACCAACCACAGGACCCTCTCTCAACCCACCACCCAAACCTCAACTTTCCCCGGCACTCCTCAGGTCAGGAGCAGCCTCCACAGCCCCCTGCACCCCCGACCCTTCCCCCTTCTTACATGGGATGCCCCAACCCTTTAACCATGTATTACAGTCAGCCCAGCCACCATAAGCGGCACCCAGCAGCAGGGCAGCTCTCCCCCCCTCCAGATTCCCACTCAGCCGAGACAGTGGAGCACATGCCCCACTCCGAGCTGCTGTCGGAGGTGGACCGCAGTGAGTTTGAGCAGTACTTGAGCTCGTCTGGGACGGCAGCGCGTGCAGACATGACAGGCCTCCCCTACGCGCCACACGACTCTGGAATGCAAGGACCAGAGAGCCTCACATCATCAGTGCTGTCAGACGCCACCACAGCTGTGTATTACTGTAGCTACAACAACTCCTAACCTCCGCAGTCTGTCGCAAGGACACTTGATCTGACCTCAAATCTCTGTAGCTGCATTTGAACAAAAATATCTCTTTATTTTTGTAATTGTTTTCTTACCAGTTCCACAGAAGGTCACTGAGATTTTCCATGGAGCTTTGGACAAGACTGATGTAGCTTGATGTATGCAAAACAGCCATAGGACATTTTGGAACTGAAAAGTTTTTATCTTTTAAGCAGGGATGTGATTAACGATAATAGCTAATGTACAGTCACTATTTTAAGTGTATGTATATATGAAATGTTTTTATACTTTTGCACTTTTGTGAAATAAATTTGAAAAATAGACCATATTTGTGGTATTGTTTCAAATCATCTCATTTTTTCCATGATTTTTCTTTAAATTCACTATTTTATTTTTATTATACGTTTTCAAAAGTCACATGTTCAAAGTTAAAAGAGTCTAAAGTGAAAGCATTTTCTTCTCTACAGCAAATTGTACTAAAATTATTAGATTTCATACTTTTATAGTATCGTCACCTGTCCCATTCTTGATGTCCTCAGAACAGAAGTATAAAGCCTGTGTTACTCATAGCGCCATGTTTTCGCTCTGTGAAAGGGCAGTTTATGGTCCGGACATCCTGCTCATACGGAATTTGGTCTCTTCTGATTAATAGAAATACAATTAAAATTCTCTGTCATTTTCTCTGAACGGCAACATTCCTTTAACATTTTGTCCAATGTCAATTACATTGTGAAGTCGAGGCTATCAATTTTACATCTGCAGTCCATTGGAATACTTTATGGTTAAAAATGAGATCGCACCAAATGTGAACAATAAGTGATATGCATTTAGAGCCAGAGATCCCCGTTTTATAAATAGACATTTTCCTATTTTAAAAGGAAGAGGTGCTTCTTGTGGGTCAACCTGAGTGACCTGATGTCTACATTTAGCATGCCAGAGGAAACATGCCCCGTATACACCTTCATACATGATTGTTTTGTCAAAGTAGGGGAGGTAAATAGTGCAGGACCTTCCCACACTCTTACAGTGATGTCATCTCTGTGTCTGATCTGATCATTGGGTGGCCTGAGTACTTCTCCCATCACCTACCCTGTGGTCCCTCCAGGTCGTGTGGCAGAATCTAGTGTAATTGGTTTGAATGTGTTTAGATGAAATCTGTGGCTGGTGACTTTATCCCTCTGTTATTCCAGCTAATGGGAATAACAAGGGCTCAGGCTGTAGTCCCAAGGCTCTGGGATGGTGGGCGGGGATCACCTGTATGGAACCCTGCTGTGTGGGACATGATCCTATCTTGCTGCATGCTAATGCAAATGGTCCTTAACAAGGAAGAGCATGTTCAGAAAATCTAAGGTTTTATCTGAGCACCCAGAAAGACACGGGTAAAATTTGAGTAATGGAAGAAGAGGAAAAATTGTGATATAAGCCTGCAGAGGCTGTAGCATTTTTGGACAGTTCAGTGGGGTTGAATTGATATTAGTCGTAGGACTGTTTTATTGATGGTTGTCAGAATAAAACAGAAATTCACAAAATAGGCATTTCATCATCTTCAAACACTCTTAGCCTAATTTAGCAGCCCCCACTCTTAGCCTATTAGCCTAGGTATTACTGACCTATAGCCTATGTTGTCTTGTATCCAGCAATAGGCCATAGCCCTGCCTATATGTTAAAATAATAAAGTAGGCTTACCGGCTAGAATATAGAGTCCATACTATTCAGCCCAATTATTTTGCATCATGAGGAGTGTGCTCATTTTACTATGTAAATAATATTGAGGTCTAATAGCAGAATGTCGGAAGCCTAGTTTCGCAGGCTACTCTTTTTGTGTAATTCAGCAATTATCACTTAAATCTGCGAGCAATTATTTTCAGTAATGCAGCAGTGAGTAGAGTTATGTCTCTGCACGAAACGTCAGCTCTCAGTCATAGTGTTTTTAAAGATCTTCCTGCTCCAGTAGCTTTCAGACTTGGAGTTTTAGTTGTTACTGGCAGAACCTGGCTGAGTCACGTTAGCTTGTCCTGATTTTACAGTAGGCTAGGTTAGCCTACGCTCTGGATGAATAGACCCGCTCCTTCGTGTGTAGGCACTTCCATTAGTAGCTAGGCTAAGCTCACCTGTAGCCTCCAGGTGCAAGTGATTAACCCGATTTACCTTGAAGAATGGACCACGGAGAAACGAGCGCCAGGAGCACATTAGGTAGGAAATAACACAAGGAATCATGTGTAATAGCACGTTCAGTTTGCAATATCAGTATCAGTGTAAGTAGCCTTTATTAGCCCTGCGTTAATGCGTGTACGCTATAATGCAAATAAATAAATAATAATAAAAGAAAAAAAAACATAAAATAACGACAAATAATTTGGCTATTTTCTATACTGCCGACAAAAAAAACACAGTGGAGAAAGCTACTTGAATGATCAAATGTTCCTTTCCAACCTACAGAATTAAGTCAAGAATTAAGATCAAAATCTTAAGGAGAAAAATTTACATGTACGTTTAGGACATGCTTTCTTACTATGACACTGGGGGATTATAGGATGCAAAGATTAGTTGAGTGAGAACTCATTTTAAAACAGTATTTCTAACATTTACTTTTTTCAGAACAGGACAAGCTGTGCAATGAAGAGCCCGGTCCAGTTGAAGCCTCAGAAGAGTTGAAGGTACGCGGTGAACCTGATTAAGTCATTGATAGGAGATTGTGGCCCACAGGACAGCTGCAGGAGAGGGTGTGTCCTTTGTCTCCGCACTCATAATCCCGGCCATATGCTGTCCCTCTCTGGCCTGACTGACGTCTTTTATGGACTCAGCCTGTCACACTACCAGCTCCACCAGCGCCATCCAGTTGTGCTCCCACCAGCCTATATATAGTTCCAATCTCCTCTCCCCTCTTTGACTCATTCCACTATTTTCCTTGGCACATTTGAAAAACATTCTGTGAGACACTAATAAATTGAACAGGTAGTCTTAATATTAATGCCACTAGGATGTATCTCAATGTGTTAAAAATCACAAAAAGATATATTTTACACTTCCATAAGGTGAAAATGATTATATGGCTTTTCATTAGCACTGGCTTTACATTGCTGTATTTGGAAAATAGATGAATCCTGATCAAGATTGCGAATCTCAGTAGAAGTATCATGGTTACATTTATGTTGGTTGGTTACATATTCAGGTACTAGTTCTGAATACATGTGTGTATATGTGTGTGTGTGTGTGTGTGTGTGTGTGTATATATATATATATATATATATATATATATATATATATATATATAGGCATTTGTGTCACAGACTAGTTTCTAGTTTGATCTGTGTGGCATTCAGGACCGTTTTTCAGCCTGTGCTCGTGAGCCATGAGTGTGACCATACTGTAGTCTACAGCAGCAGCTTCTCTTCTGAGCACTCTCACACATATCACCAACGGGAAAGACACTTCTGAGGTAGGAGTTTGTTTGAATCTATAAACTAATATATATATATATATATATATATATATATATAACTAATATTGTATTGTATTAGAAAATCTTTCAACACTTTTTTGTCTTTAGCGAGCTTATATCTGTAAATTATAAAAGACACAGCAATTTTAAAGCAATTTTAACATTTAATTATTTAATTTAATTACATTTTATATAGTAATATATAGTGACACTGTCAGTTGATATGAATTTTGCGTTACTGAGTGATTGCTGATAATCTCAACGTGATGTACAGAAGACAATATCAAGTCTCTATGAGCTTTCTTGAGCCCATTGTGTGTCCTGTTTTGTTTCTTTTTGCAGATCTTAGAGCTGTCTGCAGAGCACCTGTCTGCACTTCCTCCCAGACCCAGCTCCTGTTTGCTCCATCCATGAAAGATTGGCTGGGAACATCCTCTGTCCGAGGGGAAGTGGCCTCTGTGAAATTCACACCACTTTGCACCATTTTTGGATCACCGGTAGAACTTCCTTAAAATCCAACTGAATCTAAATAATGTCTAAAAAAGGGTAGACTGAGTATGAGGGGCATAGTCTAGGCCAAGTGGTTTGAACATTTAACTAGAACTTTGGTCTTGGAGATCACATTTGATTTGTCTGATCCTGGAAGTAGGACCATTTTTACAATAGAAAATATTGTTAATTTTACATGCTGCGATGAAGGCAGCTACTGAACAATGTCTAGACAGTGTTTGGTATTTTTCTTTCAATAAACACAGTCTGTCTGAGAGCTGTCTGTAGCACAGGAAGTTTATTTGTGCTCTTGTTATTGGATTATGAACTTCAAACAAATATCAAACACATTTTTATTACAATAGCAAACACTGCACTTCCAGTGAAAACCTGAAGATGTGCTCCTCTCTTCTCTTTGAATTTCTGATCAGCTGCCCTGCATAGCAATACTTGCCTTTACATGTTCTTATTTGGATGTTTTAAGAGGAAATGGTTTGATTAGTTGAATTATTAGTCAAAGTTTTTAAAAAGTAGTAAGACCTTTGTAGTACCTTGTGTATCCACCAGGGGTCAGCTCTGCCCAGGACACGTAGTGTTGTGGATCACGTTATGAGGTCAGGCCTTTGATCCTGTGCCTTTATCACTAGGAAAGAGTTAGAGATTTATTGTGCATATACATTTTTGTTGTGGAAAAATACTGGGCACTAAAACGTATTATTAAGTGTCTCCCTTAATGTGGAGAAAAACATTTTATTTATTTTATTCTTCTTTGTACTGCATTTATTGATTGGTTTTATTATTTTTATCTATTGTTTTTACTAGTTCCTTTTGTCTGGAACATGATTCTGCTGACTTTTTAGAGTTGAATGCTTTTACTTTGGAAACTGTCTTGTTTATAAAATGTGCTACACAAATAAAGTTGGACTAAATCAGTTACGGTTGTAATTGTAACATTTAACGTTTCTATTTGTGATTTCCAAATGTGATAACCTAATAAGAAAATTAAGTATATCCAAACAAAACATTTGTTTAGAAAGTTGTGAACCAAAACAAAAATGTCTGTTGTGTTTTATTGGAATCAGTTTTATATATAAAAGACAAAAGCTCATGAAGTTACAATGTAATCATGATTCAAGACAGCATTTGTTCAAGCCTAGCCTGTAAAAAAAAAAAGACAAATCATTAGCCCATTTTTTCATTGCTTACTTCCAAAATCATATTGAAGGACTACATTTCAGTATACGGTTTGAGTTGATAACGCCATTCATAGGCTGTATAATATAGGGTTTAGGACATCCTTAGGACTATGGCAATGGGGGACAATAGGATGCAAAGATTAATTGAGTAAAAATAATTTTAAAACAATCTTCTTTTTTTTTTCAGAACCTGGCAATCTGTGCACAATCCAATGAGGCAAAACAAAATCGGTATTGTATTTTGCTTTAATATAAAAAATGTAACCAAGCACACTTGAAAAAGTGTAATTAAAATGAAGTAATCATTAATCATGATACAGGAAAGCAAAAACAGTTTAAAGCAGTATTTACAGCAGCAAATAGAGTATTTGTATGGTACAAAACAAGTGTAACTTCAGATAGCTTTTCAGAATCTATTCCCATTACTGTCCTATAGGTTGCTAAGGCTAACTGAAGAAGGGCATAGTGAAGATGTTTCCAGGAAGGCAAGGGCACGTGAACCTGCTGAGCTCTGATGGATCCAGGTGAGATGTTGGCTAATCCTTCACAGTCGTTCTACTGTGTCACGCACTACCAGGTTTTTTAAAGCCCAGGCTATTCTGCTGCCATTATTTTAGTCACAGTGCTTAAACGGTTTGTTAGAAAACAGTAGACCACATAAATACACCACAATACAAGTAAACGCACATCCTTTTTATAGAGAGAGGTGTTGTGTCATATGTTCCTTTAAACACACAGGCACACAAGGCCCTCAGTGACCTGCAAAACCATGAAGACAGCCATTACAGTGATTGGAAAGTAACCTGTTTATGAACCCTGGACATGGCAATGCTGATGTGTAAAAGCCCTCAGAGAGGAGTCCAACAGTAGTCAAACAGTCTGACACATCCTCCTGTTGTGGAGCTGACATGAGTCAAGGCCGGGCCACAGCTCTTTATCTTGGCCTGATGCGCTGTGTGTGACTGTAGCACAGTTACTGTGAGAGCAGTGTCTGGAAAGTCATGGTGTAGTGCAGGATGAGTGTCTCTCACAGGGAGGCTGCATGTCTCGCCCTCTACTCCTCTGGCTCACTGGCCCTCAATCAGAGGAAGGTTGTCTGATGCGGATAAATCACTCGTCATGCCGGGCTGCTCTCTGCACAGAGCCCTGCCCTGAGTGCAGTCAGGGTGTACTGGCAGCCTCTGGCTAAGGGCCCGGCCCTCTGAGGCTCTGAGTCTGTGGTGGGGCCTCTGCCTGCCTGTGCCCTTGTTGGATAAAACCACATTGGGCACATATCACTATTTATATTACAGCTCTGAGGGCACTTCATCATACTGTAGATCCATGATTAGCTATAGGAACATTACAGTGAGCTATGTATAGAACATGTTAAACAATGTCTGCACTTTGATGATCTCTAAAAAAGGAGCAGAATGTTAAGATATTAACTGTATATAGTAAAAAAAACAAACAATGCAATTAAAACATTTCATTGTATGGACCATCTAAATAAACAATGACAAAACCAGAAAAATGTAGGACTATGTCAAATACTTTTTTGGATGACGTGCCCTTTAGCACATGGGTAATTAAAATGTCTCTTAAAGGGAAATAGGAGTAATGTGAAAACAAAGGCTGATTGTAATTTGAAGGATGGTGGTGTGTTTGAGCACAGCATAATTGAATAATGGAGATATGAGTGAATGAGTGGGAGTGAGGAGTGATTTAGCGCACTGAGGAGCAGGCTTATCTCACCCCATGTCCCATGCAGGAAACACTGGGATGTCACCAGGCAGATTAAAAGCTTGGCACAGCTGATGCAGTGTGCTCAAAATGGCTGGGGTGGGGACCTCTGCCTGCCATGCGAGGGGTTTGGGAACGGGCGGTAGTGTGACCTTATGAGTCCTGTTTGGCACCAATTCATTCAAAACCTGGGAATTCCACTGGACGTCCTAACAAAGAAAAAAAGATGTAACGTCATATAACATGAATGGAATTTGGGATAGTAAGCATGTTTTTGCATAGAATCTGGCAGGCTACACTGTCAACTCCCGAAGGATAAATGGAATTTACAGATATGACAGATATTCAGATTAGTGGAGAGTTTTAGGATTCATTAGTTCATAAAGATCATGTTGAAGTGGCTGATTTGAAAGAGAGTATATAACAGTACTGTGGATCTGAGTGCAGCTGTATCACTTATAATTGAATTCCAGACAGCTGCAGTATAGTGGGAGATTTTACCAGTTACAAATGCAACTGAACAAGTGGAGCTCAAAGGTCGAACATGGCAGAACATCACAGCGCACTCCTGCTATTTTCTTTATAGCCAGCGGGCCAGTTCTCGTCTCTAAAGCAGTAGGTGCGTTGGCCAGCCAGAGCCACCCTTTGCCGGTTGATTTGAGCCAATCTGTGCAGACACAAGAGAGTGTTTGATGGGCACACAGTCAGACAGATCTGGAGGAGCAGCTGCATGTGAGGACGCTGAAGCAAATATAGAAAGGAGACAAGGGCCAAAACATATCACACATTTTTTCCCATTAACAGCATAGGTTTGAATCTAACTTGGCGCCAATTAGTTGCAGTATAGGCTTAAAAATAGAAGGTGGCTGTGGGTGCCAATACAGTCGGAACGCAGAGACAGATATCTCTGTCATGGCAGCGTGTGATTTCACATGTAATCAGGCGAAGGGGAAAATAACAGTATTGATATCACCAGCTGGTTCATTATAACTCCATGATGGGGGAAGGTTATGAGACAAATGGCACTCATACTTTTGTTGCTACTACCTGTCATTCTATATGGGACTCAAAGCCTTGTACATGCATGTTGGCCATGATCCTGCTTTTGTACCAGCCTGACCAGCCCTGTCCGTACCCTGGGCTTTCATCGCTAGCCTGTCTTATCTGTGCAGCAGCAGACTGGAATGAGGGGCACGCAGGCTCACAGCCTACCTGTTTACTCTAAGAGCTTCCTCCACTACCCCCCTTAGTTTCCTTTCAAAGATTTTTCACATTTTTGTGCCTCTTGTTGTTTTGGGAACAGGTCAGAGGTTCGCCACACGGGAGCCTCCTGTGGTCTCTCTTAATGTGTGTCTGCTCAGACACAGCTGGAATTCTTTCCTACGGCACATCCAACGCACCTGAGACATTTATACAACACAGTATATAATAAACAGTAGCTCTTTTACAGGCGCAAACATGACAACTCCTGACTGTAACAAACTGGTTTCTCAATGTCCCCAGGTTCAGTGTGGAATGGAGTCATCCCCTGTCCACTAAGCCCCATGATGACAAAAATAGATCAGGTCAGTTTGGTTAGTGTTATGCAACTAGTGATTGTTCATGGATAAGTGTATACATGACCAGCTAATGCCAGGGTAATTGGGTTCAATCTAATCCACATGCCTTCTCAACAAAATGATCTTTCTAGTAACACAATTGTGATGCTATAAAGTTTTTTGTTTGTAAATTCAATCTAGTAAATCTCTATGAAGATTATTATAAGTATTTTAAACAACTACACACTTAAGCCTATTTTGTCTAGTAATTTATTTTAAATGAATTACAATATAATGTTCTTACCTGAGTCACTGAAAGGTAAAGGTTCAAACCATGCATTGAAACCAGTGGCTCAGTAATGGCCCAGCAAATGAAAATCTTTTAATCCTTATTATCTACAGAGGTCTACAATGAGATTACAACTCTACACAAAAATTACCACCGGATATTTCTTTACCATCTGCTAAAGTAGAAAACACTATATAAGACTAAATATTAAATAAAACAAAATTAACTGAGTCATATTTTAATTTAGATTTAGATTTTTTTAAAATTGTATTTTATGTAGTAAGTTAATGTCTTAATTTCGTGGGCTTTTGTTTTAAAATACAAACAATACAATCTTTTCATTGTTCGATATAGTCCTCAAGGGTATGCTCTGGATGCATTTGTGTGACACACCTGAAGAGGATTTTCAAGTCGTGCACAAGTAGCGGAGATTACCTTTAAGAAAAGATTAAGCAAATTAAGGGTGATGAGGTCTCCTGAAATAAACTGTGCCCGTGCACTTAGTTTAACAGCAGGCATGATGCAGAGCACAGAACAAAGAAAAACACCTCTATGGATCTTCTAAAATGTCTTGGAATCTTATGATCCTAACATAGGGTGAGTAAATATTGAATACATCTTGCTTTGCTTTTCTTCTAGCTGTAGTTTGTTTTGATTATAATATTCAAATATATAATATACTTTTACTTGTAAAATAGGCCTATATGTTTATATGAGTTATTTCAGTATAAAAAAATCCAAGATGGGTATATATTACTTACTATTGTTAAATTATTATTTTATATAAATATGTTAAATTCATGGCGACAACCTTAATTGAAAAATTCTCACTATTTGATGAACACATCTAATAGAACTGTTAAATCTAAGCACTGTTCCACATTGCAATGTGTGTGTATTTCTCTATATTTATATTGTATGTAAAAAATGAAAATAGTATTTGATTTTGTGCTAAGTTGCTTCATTCAATCATGAATTTTTTTTATTGCAAGTAGTACATTAGAATGTGCAAAATGTACATTTGAACAGGCATTTGTGTGTCTTCTCATATCTGCGTAATTGATTTAATCAAATAAATTAGATGCTATTCACGTGGCTGACTTCCCAGAAGCTGGGTCATGTTACCTGATCTCCCCTGTAGTGCGAGGTAAACAGCATATGTTTGTCAGACGTCACACCTGTTTTTCCAGTTTGGCTTTATTTCATTTACAATGAGTCTCAACATTATTATACATTGATTTAAGAAAAAATACACCAAGATAAATTGCAAGATATTGAAAAATGTATTGAAATAAAAAAAAATGCCCTAAATGTTCAGTTGTTGATGTTTATTTTTTATCTTTATTTGCAGAACTGTTAAGGAATAATGAATGAGCCAGGGCTACGGCGAACACTCCCTGAACAGTTTTCAGGAAGTGGGCACACCTTTGGCACACAACGCCACCAAAGTGTCACCAACCCAATCCTGTCCAAACGAGTATGCTTCTACAAGAGTGGAGACCCTCAGTTTAATGGCCTGCGGATGGTCATCAACAACCGCACTTTTAAAACGTTTGAAGCACTTCTGGATAGTTTATCTAAGAAGGTCCCTTTGCCATTTGGAGTAAGGAACATTACCACTCCTCGAGGCATCCACGCTGTCTCATCTCTGGACGAATTGGAAGATGGGAAGTCATACATTTGCTCAGACCATCGAAAGGTGAAACCTATAAATCTGGCTATGGCCCGGAAAAAGTTACCTCCATGGTACCATGCCTGCCCCGTGAGCTCTCGACGCCGGACCATCCAGAAGGCCCGGCTTTACCCTGGTCACAAACTTCATAATCCAGACTCAGTGGTGATGCGCACGCCAAAAAAGATTTTGGTTTTCCGTAATGGAGACCCAGAATTCAAATGTGTTGTTGTGCTTCAAAAGAAGACTACACCCACATTTGACTCCATCCTGAGATATATTTCAGATCTGATGCAGTTTAATGTGGCAAAATTACACACACCTGAAGGAAGACGTGTAAGTGTGCATGTTTATGATGAAAAATATTATTACTGACCCACATTAACTTCCACCTGGCTTCTAAGGGCCATCACATGAGAGGAGAAAGTGTTAAGCCTCTTTGGCTTTGGTCTTAATACTTAGCAAAGCATTCTGGTATACTGCTCCAAAGCTTTGTATCATGTTGCATGTTATACTGCTGCTGTAATTAATTGTTTGGAAAATGTATGTTAAAAAAAAGAAAAAAGAAGAATAAATAGATAAATAAAATAAAGATATTAAGCAGAGGTATGCACACATTATAAACCTGATTTAATTTTTTTTCTTTGCTGCTACAGGTTGATGGCCTTCCAGCCTTGATAATGTGTTCTGGAACTGTGGTGGCTGCAGGCAGAGAGAAGTTCAAACCTGCAAACTACAATTCACAAAAAACATTTGAGCCATCTCGAATGAGAACCAACCGAAGGAGCGTTCGAAGACTAAAGGCTTTAAGTCGTAAGTTCTAAACTATAAACTAATGACTATATCTATTGGAATGAAAGTATAGTTCTTGTGTTGCAAAGCAAATAACAAATTAATAGGTGAACTGTACCTTTAAGACATCTCAATGTGTCAAGTACAATTAATCTCATAGGATGAAGACGTAGAAAGCACTGAGACAATATCATGTATAATACCATCAAGATGACCCACATACGGCATATAAGGCTGTATTTTACCGTATCAGTGAACTGTCTGATAGTTTTCTTCTCTTTTTTTCATGTTTCATCCGAATGACTCATTCTCCACTTCTACAATGGACATTATCACCAATGGATTATTGTTTTCACTTGGACAAACATAAAGACAAAAAAAGATCCTATGCCAAGCCTCGGATCCTTTCACCTTCATCAGAAAGATACATTGTGAGCCAGATTCATAACACTATTACAGAGAGTGCATGCAGCATGCCTACAAACTCCATTGAAATGGAGTCCATCCATGTTTTAGACTCGGTGGCAGAATCAGAAGCAGAAAACTTTGACGGAGCTGGAGTTGAAGGCCAGGACTGTTTGCTACCAACAGACGATGATATTGAAAAATCCTTTAGGGTGAACCAAGATGGCAGCATGACAGTAGAAATGAAGGTGCGACTGACAATTAAGGAGGAAGAGACACTTCACTGGACAACCACCCTGTCACGCTCCTCTGTATCCGATCAACTTACTGGGGACAGTTTCCTGGCTCCTGGGCCAGAGCAAGAGATCAGTCTGCCTGAATCAGACCATATGGATTTAAGGACCCCTGCTGCTACAACCAACTACATCAACAAGAACAAAGATATCTGCAATGAGGACCCAATTTCAATAAGCAATGGAGTCTATAATCAGAGTAGTTTAATGGAGGACAATAAAACTCATGAAGATTTAGTATCCCCTTTCAAAACATCTTCCCCAGGTCAGAAACCATCCCGAACAAAGCAGGCCTCTGTGGAGAGCATTACATCACTGACTGCAGAGGGCTTTAAGGAGGACATTGTTGGTTCATACTTTAAAGAACACTTAGATAATGGAAATTTGACTGAACAGTTTTGTACACTCAAACACATTAATTCTAGACCTATACCTAAACCCAGAAGAGTTGGCTCAGTGGAAGCAAACAATCACAATATTTCAACATACAAATCAGCTGAAATGACAGAGATTTTTCAGATGGATTCAGATGGAGAGGAGATTACAGAGACTGTCATGCATATATATGAACAGCAGACCTGTCAGGATAATTTTCTTGCCAACATTTTTGCACAGGGTCTGTCCACATCTGCTGTTAAATATTGCAGGCCAGCAACTTCTGACACATGTCACCAGTCTACTAACGGTGACTTTCAGCCACAACCATGCAGACCTTCAACAGCATCTGAATCTGTTAGTCTTTGGAGATCTGAAAGTATTTCACTCAAATCAAATTTAACATTTCAATCACAGAATTCAGTTCCAACTTATACACAGTCTCTTTCTCAGGAATTAATCAAGAGTCAAAATAAAGATAAAGTCAAAGATGTTAAGAAAGTGAGAAGAGTTTCTCCAAAACACAAAGTTACAATTAAACGACTTAAGTCACCAGGTAATACAGCTAAAGAAGGTCAAGGTAAGAAGAACAAACCATTTACTAATGCCAGGCTCATTACTAAAATTTACGGAAATAAAACCAAATCAAAAAAAGACATGAGTGAACAGAAAAAGAGAACAAATGCAATTGAAGCTGGCACAACAAAAGGCCCATATCAGACAGATGAGTTTAAAACTGAAGCTGCTTTCTCTGAAACAAGGGAAACCTTCACTGAGCAGACTTCATTGAATCAAAAGAAACAGAGAAGAAATTCTATCATGCCACTGCCTGTTATGTCCAATACAGGGACCAATGGATATGTAGAGGACTGGTTGCAGAAATCTCAGTCTAAACCCCCTCTTTGCCTTGAAGAAGAAACTGAATCACATATAAAATTAGAGAACTTGGAGAATGATCCCTGCTTGATGAGTGTTGCAGAGAAGGTTAAGTGTCTAAAAGAGAAACCCAAAGCTTCACATAATAGTGCAGCACCTCTTCCTGAACTTACACGAAATGGTTCAGTAAGACAAAAAGTAAAATGTTTTGAAAACAAAACAGCAGACACCCATCACCCTGATACAAATTCAACAAATAACTCTTGGCCCAAAGACTCAAAAGATTTATCAACAGATATCATCCATACATCAGGATCAAGCATTGTGCATTTTGAGGAGCGTTCAAATTTACTGTTAACAGACCTTCCCCCTCCACCAGCTCAAAGCCTGCTAGAGTTCTCCTCTCTGCATGCGATAGACGGCTCTGCAGCCAACAGCCCCTTATACCGGCTCTCATCTGTGTCTGATATCCATCCATTATCCACAAGTCCTACATCTGACAGGGCCATTTCACCTACTGACCACACAATGGAGATGGTATCATCAATTCAGACCGACAATCCTTCAGAGCTGAGGGAAGCACCATTACAGAGAGCTCCATCTATTAAAAGAGCCCCCTTGGTCAGTAATCTATCTCTTGAAAGGAAAATGTCTCTGAAGAAAGCCTCTTTAGATGAATATACCATACCCAAGGAAAGCACACCTCTTCACATCCAAACTGTGGCTGATAATTCACTGGGAGAAAGCATAGAGCCAAGAGCAGAGAGAGTGATATCAAAAAGCATATTTGATTTGAAAAGCAACCCATCCTACTATAGTTCTGCCTCTCCAGTTAGTCTAACATCGGATCACAGAACATCATCCACAAGTGTGTTGTCCAATGAGGCTCCAAAGACAATCAAACAATCTAATGAGAAGGTGTCACCTAAACCAAAAAAGGTCAACCTTATAGGAAGCCCGTCTCCAAAGAGAAAACACCAAACTAAGAAAACATTTTCTGAAGTAATGAAAAAATCTCAAAAATTACATTCTATCAATGACTTCCCGGCTACTAAAAATATTTCTCCAAACATTGAAAGAAAGAAAAGTGCAACACCATCTGCCAGTCCTGCAAGTGAAAAAAGACAAATCCAAAGTAGTAAATCAAAACTATTGAAAAAAACATCTCCATATTCTCAATCACTGGACTTGGCTTCTCCACCTGTCAAACACAAAATAAAAAAGTCTCTTCACAGAAATCTTTCCACTGACAGCCAAGTTACAAGCAAGACGCCTAACAAAATGTCCTCCCAAACAAGGACAGAGCAGACACAATTATCACAAGTAAACAAATCAAGGCCTGAAGAAGCAACAAAGAATGACCTTACAAAAGGTGACCATGAGAAGAATACAAAAGTAATATCACAATCATTCACCATTATTCAAAGAGGACTTGAAAAACTTTGCTTTTCTATTAAAACAATTCACCAGATTAACCAACACAAACAAAATACAAGCAAAGGGGATAGGATCCCAGAATTTTCCTCCTATGTGAGCTCTACTTTTGGCTCACCACCAAAAGCTCTCCTTGCTTTCTTATCTGTTATGACTCTAAAAGAAATAACTCCCAAACCATATGTAGAGAGGTTTGATGCAAATGATGTAAACTGTTCAGAGGCTTTGGAAATGATGGATTCCCTTCGAGAAATTGCTAGCATAGATGAGCCTCAGACATTACGAATGAGTCTATTCCATTTAAGGCACTCAGCTTCACAATCACTTCTGCAGAGCTGGAAGCGGTTTCAGGAATGCTGTGAAAAGAACAAAAGTTACAGTTCTTTACCAAAGACTAAAGAGATACACATTTGTGGCACTAAACCTGAACAACTTGAAGATGTTATTGATCAACTAATGAATAGTCTCAGGATGCCAGAGATACTGAGAAATGAGTTGGCCTCTTTTTCTCTCACTGTTGAAAGTACATGTGAGAATTATGAAGATGTGACTCCTATTAACAACATAACGCTTACCGATAATGTAAACCAGAAGAGCAGTGTCTATAAACTTAACATGCCAGACAACCAAGAAGCAGACACATATGAATTAGCTACTGCTGAAAATCAGAAGAGTCAAACAGAGGAGAAGCAAGATTCTGACTGGTATGTAGAACTTAATGTTGGCAAATCTACAAGTAAAGTTAGACCAGACAGTGAGAGTGAGTCTAACAGTGCATCCGACGCTGAAAGAATGCAGCTGGTCTACTCAAGTGGTATGGACGTACACAGTACTGTTGATGACTCTGTTACAGATGTAGATGAGATTTCATTGTCTGAGGAAGATTTACAGAATCAAGTCAAAGAACTTAACATTATTGTTGAAGAACATTTGTCAGATGAAGAACAAGAGACTAGTGTAGGAAAACAGCAAACAGGTGTTGACATTAAAATACATTTTGAAAATGACAGTGGAAATGACGACAGCTGTTGTGAAGTCAATTCTACAAAAAATGAGATAATGTTAATTGATGAAGAACTATGCTCTGGTGAGAATGAAAGTAGTTCAGAAAAGCAGACTGGGATAATGAGTGGATATGTCAGAGAGAGTTGTATCCAGACATTACTTTCTGAAGATGAAAGGATTGAAAACATTGCCAAAAAGCTATGTGATGATGTAATATCTCAGTCTGTTTCCGAGCATGTGACATGTTCGGAAAAGAAAATTGCAAATGGTCTGAGGAGAGATATTACAAGTTCATTACAGGAGGTGTCCCCTTTATCTGACCGGAATGAACCCTCCACTGAGTCCCCCATGTCCCAGCTGTCCCCTGGCACCCGTTCAGCTCCACAGTCATCCTTATCCTTTAGCTATGACTCCACCAATGTTATAACCAAACAGCCAGTGGGACACCGAATCAAATCCATTCGAGAAATGTTTCTTGCAAAAAGTGTATCAGACAATCAACCAAAGACAACTCTTGGCTCGAGCACATCTGATACAACAGAATTAAGAGCAAATACCTCTGTTAGTGGAGGATATCAGTCTCAGACCTCAAGTGAGATTTCTGGTGGTGAAGATGACTCTTCACGCAAATCTATTACCAAAGGTTTTGTAATGAGAACAATTGAAAGACTGTATGGCAAAAAAGAGTCCCCCTCCAAGTTGGATAAAAGTGACAGGCCACTGTCAGCTCAAAAACAAAAAAAGAAGGATCAGACAAGTATATTTTCTCATTTTCATGCTACCCGCTCTAAAACTGTGTCTGAATTGTCCTACTTCAATTCTTCAACTGCAGTAGATGCTATAAGTGAGGCTACTAGGTGCATAGCTTTTAATGCACAGGTTAGTCCTGGAGACAGTGTTCTTGTTGATAATGGAAAGATGTTTTTACAAGAGAGCCCAATCCTCAAAAAGTCTGTTTCAGATCCAGTTGCAGTACATCAAAATGTGACAATTGCTACTCAGGAAGAACAACAACCATGCAAAGACACAGAGGAAAAAACGCCATATTTGCTCTTTAAAACGGACTCTGAAGATGAACAAAAGCTACTGTCAAGGAAATGCACTTATTTTTCTTTGCCTCATGCAAATGACTCTGACGTTGTCCAGGAGGAAGAATCTGCTGGTAATGTTGATATTAAAAGTGACATTAGTTGTGAGGTTAAGGAGATTCCAGAGGACACAAAGTTGCGACCAGAGAAAAATGGAAAACTCCCCGGTGGCGTGACAGATTTCAAAATCATGGATAATAAAGTCCATCCTCTGGCTGAGGTGCCTCCTGCTGAGGAGGCTGTTGTAGTTCAGCCAGTCAGAGGTCAAGGTGTCATGAGCAGAAGGGTCCAAGAGCCTGATGTGTTGGACATTTTGTATAATTTCTGTGGAGAGCATTGCCCAATATTGTGACAATGTTTTTTTCCCTGCATTTAAATGTGGAAACAAAATTTTGAGTGACTGAAATATAATGGTGCCTATTTTAATGTTGCCATAAAGCTTTGGCATTAAAATATGTAAATAATAAAGACCCTAGGATAAATGTGCTTATAGAGTAAAGTTTATTAAGGTATATATATATATATATATATATATATATATATATATATATATATATATATATATATATATATATACCCTAATAAACTTTACTCTATAAGCACATTTATCCTAGGGTCTTTATTATTTACATATTACATAAGTCATACATAAGTCTGAATATTGTCATAATAATAATAATAATAATGCATGAGTTTTATATAGCGCTTTTCAGGACACTCAAAGACGCTTTACAGAGCATTATTCATTCACTCCAGACCCGGTGGTGGTAAACTACTATTGTAGCCACAGCTGCCCTGGGGCAGACTGACAGAAGCAGACTGACATATTTTATTTGCCATGCGAACCCAAGAGCAGCTCTTTCTTCTTATAGATTGCTTGTCAACTGGACAAGTATTGAGAGCATTACTGTAATCTTGTTTTAAACTCTTAAAAGAGATCAAGTCTCCACAGATGTCAGGCAACAAGGCCAATCCCTTCTGCACTGTGAACGGGTCAGCTCATGGTGGTGTTTGGCTGAGGCTTTTTCTTATTGTATTTACTGTAACAGAAAAATTCCACTGTATCATTTTGTAAAACTTGCAAATGTCTTGTGACATTGTACTCTAAATGTATTTTTAAATACTATATATATATATATATATATATATACATATATTATGTAGTGTGAATATCCAATGTGGCAGCTGTTTCACCTTTGTCCTTTTAATGTAATAAAATGTTTTTACATACTTATTTAATTTGTTTGTCTCAAAGTAAAAATAAAATATATCAGTAAGTGAATACATAATTAAAGCTTTAAAGACGCCTTCTGAAGAGAGGCATTTGTTTCACAGCTGATGACTATCAGGCCTCTGAGGACCAGCAGAGATTTCTATTTTCTCACCCTGTCCCTGAGGAAGTATCAGTGTTGTTCTAAGGTTGTTTTGGTTCACAGAAGTAGCCATCGAGCTGAACTCTGTTGTGACAGGAGCATCAAGGAATGCACTGTTACTGGTGCACTCTGCCTCTCCACTACAAAGACCACAGAAAATACAAGTCATACGCAGGGCTTGACATTCACACTTGCTAATTTCCCAATAGACTTGGTCAATAATTTTACGTGCTCTAGTGACCACTATGGTCTGTTGAATTGTATACATCCCTATATATTAAACCCACTCTTTACTGCACAGGTTTGTTTTAAATTAGAGATCAGTTGGTTTTGTAAAGTCCAAAATCACGACAGGGGTCACCTTCATGATTTATTTAACCAAAATCCCCCTTGGTTTTGTTTTTGCAGCAACCTGTTTGGAGTTGGCAGCACAGTGCTGCACCCAAGGACCTGTCTCAGATCTTGAGTTAGGCTTGGTCAGGACTACCTTAGCTGAAGGATTTTAACTTTTGTCATTGTTTGGGTTGATAAGCAAAATTGGAGTGTCCAGAGGAAACCCACACAGATAACAGAGAAACATACAAACTGCCCAGAAAGAAACCTACTTGTTGAGATGAGTGCTAACCACTACACCATTATGCCAGTATGATTCAGGGGTTATAAAATGGGACTATGCATTTATGGTATTATATGTCATGTTTAGATTGATTTTTCTAAACTTGAGGAAGCCACTGAAAGGATACCAGCACGAGAGCTCTCTTCTTATATTTATTTTATTTTGTTATTGCATTTTGAAACAGCTGAAAGCTTGTATAGTTTTAGGACACAATATTTATTGTAGAAGATCTATAAGAAAAAGTCAAGGTATTTTTTTAAATAAATCATAATTCTTTGATTGTGGCTGGTAAAATGGCTTGAAACAATACTAATTAAAGAATAAACTAGATAATGTGAAGGATAAACATTTATAATAAGTACAAAGAAACGATAAAACAATGTACTTTTTGTTGTTTTTTTATTTAAATAAATATTTACATAACAGCTTTGTATAAACCATTTTTTCATACACAACACATCTTTCTAAAAACGCCTTTACAAGAAAGAAGAAAATTAGGGATGGATTACAGTAAGTATAACTAATCTGATGACAGAGGTTCAGTTCAACCTCACCTTGATCACTGAGCAATATTCCCCTTGCATTAATCACCCCCTGAGCCTTAAGGCCACACCATTTTCAATCAGATATAGAAGTAGGCATACATCTACATGATAATTTGACATACATCATAATTCATTGTTACTAAATAATAGGAAGATGTTAATCTACATGGACTTAAGTAACTGCCATATTGCTTGGCTTGGAACATATAGATAGAAAACTAAACGACTAATCAAAAATATATAAAATTATAAACATCACATTAATAATTCAGGCACAAACAAAGCAAAAGAGAGCATTAGTGAAGCAAAGGATGTCACTAATGTTAGGCTACAATGCCATGCTAAATGATATACGGTTTATGGCTCAGATCATAAACTGAACATTTCAGGTAAAGAAATGAAAGCACATAATGAATGCCCGGTGAGAGTCCTACATTACATCACTACATTTCCACTGTGTTTTAAAATTTCATCAAAAACAAAATGTAGGTTATAGTGAATCCCGTATCTAAGAAATGTTAAAACAGGACCAATCTGAGACATTTGAAAATTATCTGCCCAATATGCACTATGTAGCTGTGGTTGTATCCTAAAATATGAGAGATCAAAATAAACTAGAAAACATATATGTCCATGTATGCATATAAGTGATGCAATATATGAGTACAATTTATAAATTTAATTTTGTTGGGGGAAAAATCTATTGCTGTGGTATCATGCATTAAAACTATGCTAAAATGTTTGTTACTTGAATATGAGGGGGTGTGATTAAAGGGTGAATTTAAAATTGTTTCAAACAACATCTTGTTGTTTTCATCCTGAGAATTAAACCAATGAATATCCTCCACAAATCGTATTATGCCGTCTTGAAAAACACAAACTGAATTGTTACGTTGTTAAAAGGTCCGGTCCCATTTTCCAGTGAGAGTCTCAATGAGAACTATAGTTGCCTGATTGAGAGCTGTTATACTTTTTCAGTTTTGGCCTGTGTTGCAGGTGTCCCATTCACAAAGTTATAAACCAAAAATTGAGAAGTGCCAAAATAATGTGTGGCAAAAAATTTCCCATCAGGAGTAGGGTCAGAGAAAGCAATCTCATCTTTGCTCAGGTTAGAACCATATATGAAGTTGTTCCTGCATACGGACAGAAAATATCTTGTTGTTAAGCTTATAAATAACACAAAAATTAGATATAAAAATAACTTACCTGAGGCAGTCAAGCAAGCGCGAGGCAATTCCCTGGCGCCTCATGGTGCTGACAACCCAAATGCGGCTGATACCACAGATGGCCGGCTCAGCAGTGGTAGAGCAGCACCATGCTCGCTGTCTCTCAAACATCACCTTCTCCCCCTCTGAACCAGACGGGGCAGGCTCTTCGATTACTCTGTAGCCCTACAATCATTCCCACACAAAAAAAAATAAAATATCAACATGCCATGTATTACACTTATACAAAATAATTAGTGCACAGTGCAATACCTCGTTAATGTGCTCGGCAATGAGGCACCCAGCAACTTTCTTGTCATTGGAAATGAAGAGGAAGGTTTTAGTCTTTGAGGGACACTTTGACTCCACCTGCTGGAAGCCAAGGTCATTGTCCACCATCTCTCTGATTTCCTCAATCTTAATAAGAAAAAAACATAACAATAGTTTGGACAAATTAATACTTTCTGCTCTATGCAGTGAATTTTGCATCTGATTACCTTTTTTAGGGCATATTTTGGATCATCTGGCAGAACAAGGATTATTTTTCCATCAGGAAATTCAGATAAAATCCTTTCCTTTTTCCATCCCTATGGGAAAGAAAATGTAGCAATGTAATATAATTACAATATAATTATACAGTAGGTACACGTAGAAAGTTTCCATGCAAAATTATGTGTTAAAACTATTTTAAACTGATTATCTGTAGTTTATTAGCACCAATTTGCTTTGTTCTAAAACATGTGGTTGTGTTGAAATGACAGCAGTTGTAGTTATGTAATCACAATTTTCATCTTACCACATATTTCACAGCGCTAATGAACTGGTTATGAAACAGTAAATGTTGAGATTCATCCTCTGGATTGGCAGCAGAGTAGAGCATCCCACACACACTGCATGCCACTGGTCCAAAATGCTTTTGTCCTGCATCCTATAAAAGAGATAGAATTATCATACTGGACTTAATCAGAGCACATAAAAATAAAAAAGCAATAGAACCCCTTACAATTATAGTCTGCGTGCCATCTTTGTCAGCTTCCTTTAGTTTTTTTATTTCTTTCTGTAGACTAGCATCAGAAATGGGCGTCTCAATATTTTGACTGTAAAAAAAAACACATACCATTAAATCACTAAGATAAGGGCATTTCAATATGGCATTTAAGTTACTTACTCTTGAGTCTTGAGTTTTGAGGCTTTATTCAAGTCTGCTTCTTCTGATTCAGTCTTATTCTCTGACTGTACACAGGGGGCTGTCTTATCCTGGACTGGAGTGACTATAAAAAAGACACAAAAATATATGTTAAGTATAAGTTTAACATTATTAATGATTCAAAATGTATATTGGAAAGAATGACCAGGATGTAGAATAATACCTTCTTTGTTTTCTTCAGCCTTATGTGAATCAATGGAGTCTTCTTTAGGAAGAACAGGTACTAAAGGAACATCCTCTGTAGGCTAAGTAAAAAGGATAAAAACTCAGCATGGCTGTAAACAAAAGGAGGTGGTCAGTTGGATATACAGTACCTTGCATTTGGCAGGATATGCTGCATCATCTGGAGGAGCAGTAGCAAGTGTTGTTTCAGATGTGGCAGGCTGATCTACAGATGAAGAGGTCTCTTTCTCCAAGGTTGTACTTGGGGGCATAACCTGGGGTGATGAGGCTGCTGACTTAGATGGAGTTGGAGCTACAACAATTTTTGACTGAGGGCTTGTTGACACAGGAGTTCTCTGTAGCACTTCAGTTGTGGGTAAGAGCTTTGATGACGATGGAGTTACATGTGTGCCTTTTGACAGTGCTTGTGCTGCTGAAGGGTTAGCCAGAGCACTGGAGGCTGGCTTTGTCTGACCTGAGATCTGCCCAGCAGGTGTCAGAACTTTCAACTTCAACTGGCTTGAAGGTTGTGTTGAAACAGTTGGTTTTGAAGGAGTGGTGGTCTGGGAAGCTGGTCTTGATTGAACAGTAGGCCTCATCTGGTGGGTGGGCTTGACCTGAGGACATGCTTTTGGAGGAGGAATCGGGTCATCGTCCAGTTCAAAGTCATCAGGAGAATACTTGGGCCTGGGCTTGTACGGCTTATACTCTATCTTCAAACTCTGACTATTAAGGCCATTAGGCATGGGAGGTGGAACAGCAGGAAGGACCTTTTTAGATGTGGCTTTGCTTTTTGTTGCTGGTGCAGGCGTAGAAGCAGCTTTTGAAGATTCAATTTTACTGATGCGAGAGGACTTACGAAGCTCAGGTTTGATGGGATCTGCTTTTGAGTCCTTCAATTCAGCTTTTGAGTGCTCCTTTTGGGGAGATTCAGGTTTATCAGGTTTATCAGCTTCAGGTTTTTCTTCTGTTGCTGCTTTTGCAGGTCCACTTTGAGAAATTTCCACTTTGGCTGGTTCGCTTACAGGTGTTTCAGACTTGGACATTTCAACTTTAGGCTCCTCAGAGTTAGTTGCACATTTGTTGGGGGATAAGTGTTCTGGCGAAGGTGGTTTAGACAAAACAGCCACAGGCTGAGATACAGTGGCTGCATTATCCATACCAAATGAAGAAAATGACATTGTTGCCTGCCAGTCCATGTCAGAAAACATTTGATTTGCTTGGTCAGACTTGAGTTTCTTCACTCTAGCCCATGACATTTTTTCTCGCTGTAGCTCAACTTGTCTCAATCTTTGATATCTAGTAAGTTTCTTTTTCTCATGAGCTTTGAGTGGAACAGTAACTTGTGAAGTAAAGAACCTCCGTTTTGGTGGCTCTGATGGAGCCTTTGTTTCCTCTGCATTTGTGGTAGAGGTCTGAGTTACAGTGTTGTCTTCAGTGGGTGTGACTGAAGTAGAGCTCACCTCTACTCTTTCTGGAGTTGGACCCACAACATCCCCTGGCTCCTCCTCTTGACTATTAACAGGTGGACTTTCATTTGTGCTGGCTTCACTTTTAGCAGCAGCCACAGCTGCTGCTTGCTTCTCCTCTTCAATTTTCTTTAGAAGCATGCTGTCTGTAGCTATGTCTTCTGCTATTTCTTGGCACAAGGCTAGTAGGTTGAGCTGCTCTCTCCTTGCTTGTCTCTTAGATGCGGCAGCCTTTTGCTCTGCAAGAGCCGCAAGACGAGCTTTGGTCCTGGCCTGTGTATTCATTTCTTGCTTCTTAGGTTTTTCAGGCTCTGTTTTCTCAGCAGTGGTGGTATCCTTTGTGACAGTTTCCAAAGAGACTGTTTCTTTGTTTGTCTCATTACCAGTTTCTTTCCCTTTCTCATCATCAGTTGTTTTACTTGTCGCATCATTTTCATCAGTCTTTTTAGGTTCTTCTTCAGTGGTAGATTCTTGAGGTTTCTCAATTATAGAGATGTCACTGTCCTCTTCTTGCTCCTCTTCTGCCACAACTATCTCACGTCCGATCTCAATATCCTCTAAAATCTGGCATTCAGGTGGCATCATATGAACATCCACTGGTTGGGTGACATCTGGCTCAAAGTTGGCTGGAGTCACTTCCATCATGTCAGTGGGTTGAGGAGAGATACCAATTTGCTTAACTTGTTCAGAGTTTTCCAAATGTGTCTCAGCAATCATTGTCTCCTGTGTGCTTTCCTCCTGAGTAACACTTGTTTGCTGTGCCTCATCTATAATGCTTTCAGGGTTTACTCTAATCTCTTCTGACAGCCCTGATTCAGCCACGGCTTGAGTAATGATGTCGTAGTGAATTGCAGTGTCTGGTACAGGTTCTAATATAACATACTCTTCACATGTGGCATCAGCTTCTTGAGTTCCCTGGACTTCTGTAGTAAATGTAACTGTAGCTGCTTCTGTGCCTTTGACAGCTTCAGATCCAGTGACCTCCTGCACTTGTCCAGTAAACACTGAGACAGTGACTAAATCTGAAACACTCCCTTCACTCTGCTCTTCTGTGTTCTCCATCTCACCATCTGGTGCACCTTCAGTGACCAGTGTAAGTGAAGATGGTGCATCTTCACTTACACTGGTCACTGAAACACTCAAATCCTGCATGCCATTACTTTGTTCTAACAGCTCAGTGGCTATGCTCCGTTCCACTCTGTGAATTTCAGCTGTTGTGTGAGACCCAGATATTAATTGTTGATCTGAATATTGTTCATTTTTAAGTTGCTGGTTATTCATTTTGTGAATTTCCTCATTCTGTGATGCAGAAGATAAAACAACTGTCTGCAAACTTTGCAATGCTGTTTGGTTGTCCAAAACATTTTCATTCCTGATGGATTGATCATTTTGAAAACTTTTGCCATTTACTTTAATGTCTTCAACAGGGGAAATGATTGAACTTTCTGGAGGCACACTTGAGATTTCCGCTACTGCATAGCCATCTGAAATAACCATTTCTTTGTCAGTAGTTAATGCTGACACACTATAAATGATCTGTGAGGTATCCATTATGTCTGCATGCACCAGCCTAACTGTATCATTGTTTTGTGCTAGTGTAGGAACCTCTCCATCTGTGGTACTTTCTGGACTGCTAATAGGCTCATACACTATCTGATTTTCATTTTTCTTGAGGTCATACTCAGTGTTTATCTTATTAGGTTCTTCTACACTGTGAACATCCTCTTGCTTATAACCAACAATATTAGTCTCTTCATTGCCTTGTACATCTCTATTAAGGAGCAATTGTTTTGTCAAATCATCAACATCAATTTTTCTCTTATTTGTTTCTGTAACATCTGCCATACATTCAATTTCTTGTGATTCATTAATTACAGCATTATCTTCCATAGTATCCACACCAACTGACTCAGTTTGCATTTGCTCAGCCTCTATAACCTCAGAATGAGACAGATCTCCCTGAACCTCAGGTAAAAAGACCACTGAATGTGTATCTTCTTCTGCTACCACAACTGCAGGTGCAACTGCAGGTGCTCCTTCTGGTACTGTAATCATTTGTTTATCCGCATTTTCAGTCCTGACTTCATCATCTTCTGTAGTGTCTTGCTCTGAAAGTTGAACTTCCATAGCAATGGTACCTGCACAGTCTGTGTAGGCTTCTTCAATGTTAACATTATTTGCATCTCTGAGCTCAGAGTCGGAGGTAGGGACCTCTTGACCATTATTAGTGTCAAGTTCAACTGTAGATGTCGGCACACAAATCTCCTTTGACGTTGCAAAGGTTTGTACATCGGTTGTTGTATAATACTCAGTAACAACCTCTTCAGAATGGTCCGTAAAGGCATTACTGATAAAACTTTCTTGAACGTCCTCTGCTTGCCTTGTCAAGGAATTTGTGCTCTGGTATGATACAACTGTAGAACTTATTTCTTCAGATGGTATAATTATCTGATTCTCTGAGTCTACAATTTCTACACCTCCAATATTTTGAATCATAACAGTTTGTGTTTCACGTGAAGCATCACTCACATCTGGACACATTTCCACTAAAGGTGGTATAACCTCATCCCTTGTTGATGCAGAATTCATCAGTGGTAATACATTTGGTTGTGTTTCTGTGTTATCGTTTTCCATGACAGTGGAACATTCAATTTGATCAACTACAGTCAGTACAGATGTCTCCTTGACATCGTGGTACTGTGAGCACATTTCAGATGGTGAAGCAGTCACTTGAGAGGATATTGTGTGTGGACTTACAGGAACAACAGCAAGTTCTTCCTTAGACTCTACTGGCAAAGTTTCATTCTCAGTTTTTCTTGATAAATATGTGCTATGCCCACTTTCCACTGAATTCTCCATGTTTACAGCTATAACAACTTCTTGGTGTATAATTTCAGATGATTCAGGATAATCAATGGTTTTGGTTTGATGTGACACCATCTCTTCCTGTAGTTCAAATGTTTCTACCTCAGGTTCCTGATAATACTGATCATCATTTAGCTGGACTTCGCTCTGTACATCTTCTGTTGGCACTGAACAGAGACTTTGTGTTCCAGCAGAGTTTGCAGTCATCTCATCATTTTGTGACACTGAATATTCACCTACATTTTCAGACATACCTGAAGCAGGTTCAATAACATCATGAATACAGTGAGATTCTACATTATGTGAAGTAGAGGAGCTTTCAGTTTGCTCGTCTACTTGCCTTTCACAGCTTTGCATTTCCAGTGCTGCAGAGTTTATCTCCTCTGAAAACCCTGTGGGGATTTGAACACTGATCTGTCCATTCAGTATAGTGGCATCTTCAATACAAAGCTTTTCGTTTTCCATATGAGAGTCCTTCATAGTGGAGTCATTAACTCTGTCATTATCCTGGTCTTCTAGGTCCTTGCTAGTTGACTTTTCATTTGGCATTAGATTCTGTAAACCACGCTCGTTGCTAGATGTTACCATTTCTACCTTTTCTTCAGTGTCATTTTTATGCAACTCATCTGTAATTTCATTACCACCATCAGAGGTGTTAGTAAAGTCATTTGATACTTGGCCGTGAATCTGTTCCAATTTATGAGATTCATCAAACGTGAATTGAACAGTGCTGTCCGTTGTCACTAAATGTGTAACACTTTCAGTGTGCCCCTCTGGAATACAGCTTACAGTTAGAGATTGTTCAGGTTCAAAATCTTTTTTATTCAACAATGGATGACTTAATGTAAAATTTGTCTCTTCCACCAGTGTTTCGTGATCTTTTTTGTTTGTATGCCATTTGTCATCTTGTTCAAACTCTTCTGTTACTGACACAGTAGGGACTTCAATTAAAACCTCCTCCTGCACAGTTGTTACAGTATCTATTCTTCCTATTTCTTTTGGAGTAACATTTCCAGCTGGACGCAATGCCTTTTCAGGAATTAGTAGTGTTTTATTTTCAAATTCCTTTTCACTTTGAGAGTCTGAACTTATTTTGTCTTTCTCTTTGCAATCAGATGCAACAACACATGTCCCATTGTCCAATGAATCTGAGGATGAATTGATTATAATATCATCGCTTTTTTGACTTTCTAGTACATGCACCTTTACACAGTTGCTAGGTTCAGCTTCACATTTAGTGCTTGTTTCTGTTGATTCTGTGTCGGTTGTTTTTTGTGACTCTGGAACTGAACTTGTAAATTCTTGTATAATGTTACCCTCCTGATCTGTGTTAGTAATTTCTGATATTCTCCCATAACTGTGATCTGCTTGTACAGGACCTGAAGGAGAACAAGGCAAGTCTTCATTTGGTACAGATAATGTTTCTTCAGCCATAGCTTTGTTAGAATATTGTATAATGCAGAGGGCTTTATCACTGTCATCGCTCATCCTTATGAGATCTTTGTTACAACTACCAATACTTGCCTCTTCAGACTCAGTCAGTGCTGTCTGCATCGGGGAGATGTTGGACTCTGAGGACACTGTAGAAAAGGCACTTGTGGAAAGAAGCTTGGCTTTTTTGAAAGGTGGGTCAGATACGGATTCACTGGAGTCTGACAAAGGAGAACTAGGCCTTGAATTATTTCCCCCAGGTGAAGGAGACAGTTTCTTCTTGGTCCTTGGAGCTGTTGTTCTTTCTGGTGAATTGTCAGTGCCCAGGATAGCTGCCACTTTAGATGGCATGGCGTCTCCATCTTCATCCAACTTCCTAATCTTGGACTCAGTCTCTGGTGGTGATAATTCCCTCTTTGAGGCCGGCATTTCTACAAAAACAAACAAAAGTCATTATATATTTGAAACGGTGCGAACAGCAAAAATGTTTGTAAAGACCCCGTTTATTTGGTGGGCATTGTTTTTTTTCACCAATAAACACAAACTGGTGGACATTGAATTAGAAGTGTATACGTAGGCTAAAGGTATATGGCAGAATGTACTGAGATACCTGAAACTTTTATACCCATAGGTAAGGAACATTTTTGTGGAGCCCGATTTTGTAAACATGGAGCAGCGCTGGCTAACAAGAAACGTAAACAGTAGAAATTGCGTGTAGCAAATCACGCAATGTGCAATCTAAAGCGTCACATTTTTGGGCTATCTCTGTCACACTTTCATTTGCAGCATTTATTTGGCATATACCTTTGTCACACAAAGTTGTACAGAGTCAGAAATGATGAGTTAGCTTGCTCCCTGAGGCTTGAGTGCTAGCTCAGGTCCTCAGTGATGGAGCTAACGCTAGCAGAAGCTTGCAACAAATGAGCGGAACGACTATCGCCGTTCCAGGTCAAAAAGCTACATCCATTGTGACAAAACCGGGAGTTTTAACCGCACTTCTAATAATATTAACTACAGTAAAACTACAGAGCAACATTATTAAACCACAAAACTCACTTTGATGTTTTCCTTTTCAACGCCAGCTGTTTTTTTTTCTTGTGAATAAAAAATTAACTGTACTTCCGGAGGAAAATGGCGGAAGTGACGTTGCTGTCCTAAACAATTCGTTTAAAAAAAAAAAAAACTTCATCAAATTAATAAATACAAATTAATAACTTAAACCAGACTTTTTGGTTGCAAATATGCAAAAATAAATAAATAAATAAATAAAATAACTTGAATAAAGCATTATTTTCTGTTAAACAAATATTAAAAAAGTATAGTTCTTGTTCAATTAAATGCTTTATTATAGTAGTAAGTAGATAAATCTATAAACAAATTCACTGTGTGTAACACATTAATCAATAAATTATGTTTTCCTCTTCTTTTTATTTTGTGAGAAAGAAGAGTTATATCATCATGTGTAAAACAAAGAACAGACATTTTTAAGCATTTGGTAAGTGAAAAGTAAATATGCATTTATGGATTAGTAGATTGTTATTGTGATTATATAGTTGTATAATTGTTTAGCAAGTAGTGAGTAATAAATGATGCAAAACTAAACAAAAGTATTAAAAAAAAAAGTTCAAAACAGTGAAAAGCTACTTCTTCATATCCAATATTCCACTTCCTGGTCCACGCTTCTTGGCACTACAGATGTTACAAAACTGCATACCAGGAATCTGTATTGAGGAAACATTGTTATAGAATAAAAAAATATAAAAAGCATGAGTAGCACTAGTATAATTACTTACAGTTCCTGTGGATGGCAAACACTCTTTGTGAAACATGTGTCTGCAGTGAAACACCACCACACTGAAGTTTCTAGTAATATCTGAGAAGTAAAAGCATGCCAGAACAACCTTTAAAATTTAAATCAAATGTAATTTGCCAAAATAACTCACAAAAAGGATACCTGATGGCAATATTGTTGCATGACATGACTCACAAATACTGTCATCTATTAAAAGGAAAGATCACCAAAGGTCACTAATATAACTTTTGATGTGTTACTGACACGGCAGTTTTGTTACTGAGCAAAACCTACCATCAACCCTGACACCTCTCATTTGTGTCCGGTGCATTTTCTGGAGCAGCGAAAGGGAGTCGGCCACCAAGATCTTCTTACAGCCTTCCCTCAAGAGAATCTTAATACAAAATAAAACATTTTACATACAATAAGTCAACACCTATAAAGTATGAATAAGAACACATGTCTGTTATCCCACTTGTAAATTGTAATCTTGAAGGATTTTGACCAATGAATCTCTAAGATTTGGGATCTCCATTCCCTCCTTTATGCGGTGGATGAGCAGAATAGGATCCACATGTGTTCCAATATTATTCAGGAGGCCTGTGATAAAGGCTGAAAATATGTGCACATAATTTCTAAAATGTCTGTGTATTTTTATTAAACCAAGATAAAATATATTGGGACAATTTGACTTACGTGGTTTGTCAATTGAATAAGAGATCAGATCCTCCCAGAGTTCACCATCATCTTGTTCTTTAGCAAACTCTATGGCCTTGTCCACATCTCCAAGCTCCTCCATGATCATTTGTAGAGCTCGCCTGCAGTTTCCCATTCGGCCTGAGAGAATCATAATTTACACTGTGTTAATTAATATGCACAATCTCCAAAAATCAAACTAAAATAAACATTATTTCCTTCTTAGACAATATTATTTCATATACTTTTTAAGTCCTTCCTGTTCCTGTCAAAATGTTTGTCTCGTGTCCATGGCGCTGGCTTTTTTTGGCCTTCTTTTCGATTTTTTAATTTTAACATAAACTTAGAAAGTTGAACTTAGTAACTTACTGAGAAGGAAAACTGTCTCTTCAACAAAGTTTCTTTGCTGACAAATCTCAAGAGCCTAAAAGGAAACAGTAAAAAAAATGTAAGACGACAATATACATGACTTAGGATAAATCCCATATACCTTCTCCAGAGGGCAGTGTGTGCTATCTCTCAGAAAAGGCAGAAGATTTGGTCGGTCATATTCAGCATACAGTCCAATCTGTCGCTCATGATATTTTTGTCCTTTGTGGTGATCCCGCTTAAAAAGTTTATGGAGGTACTAAAGAAAAGAGAGTGCTTGACTTCTGTAAAGTTAACATTGTAAAGTAATCTAATCTAAATATATAATGACATACCACATGCAGGTATTCAGGTTTGTCTGCTAGCTCCTCTACCACTCTGTCAATCTAAAAAAAAATGGAATACAATCAAGTGCTTTATTTTTCCTGAATTTAAATATCTACAATACACTTGAATTGAATATTTAGAGAGTGTGGGATACTTACAGATATTTTGTCTTCATTGTCAAGCAGCATGTCAACAGCTTTCTGAGAGTGGAGGGAAGTAGGTTAAAATTTGAAAGGGTGTTCTGAATATGGTAAAGCATAGAATTACCTCTTTATCAAAATCCATAAGAAGGACAATCTTATCTTCAATTGAGGAGAAAAGGTTGTGTTTGTGAATGAGCTGATACACATCTTTGTGCCTCAGTTTCAGATAAATTTCTAAGGCTTTATCATACCTCTGGTCATATGTGTAACTGCAATATACAACAGAAATTAAATGTGTCTTATTTACATCTCTGTATTAAGAATAGAACAAATGTCACAATATCTCACAGTTCAGCAAGTGTGGTAAGCAAAGTGCTATTAGTGGGATCTTTCTTCAGATGATCTGTGACTGCCTGAACAATGGCCATATTATTGTACAACTCTCCAGGCCATTCTCGAATAAGTGTAGCAAAGCCCTTTTGGAAGAAGATAAAATTATAATACTACTACTGATTCTGGGGTTACTATTGAGCATAAATTACCTCATAATCAGTTTTTAGAAATTCATGCAAGATCATTTCATAAATGGCAGGGCGAAGGCGCAGATCTCCTCTGGGTAAGTACTGGCTAATGGCCTGAGAAGAAGACAAGAAAACGGGTTAAAATACTGGACTTATGAGAATCAAGATATTGTGACTCCTACCTTTAACTGTCCAATTGTTTTAAACCTGTAAACTTCATTCTCCCACAGCTCCATATTTTTCCCCAAAACCTTCTGGCATTTTCTGTAAAAATGTGAAATAATGTGATTGTATTTTTCAGTGAACATATATTAAAGTCTGCGCACCAACATATGTTGTTATTTACAAATACTGGATGTAAAATCATTGTATTTATTAAGATGGATCAGTCTGACATAGAATATATATTCCTAACCCACATTGCATTGTTTCCACATATTCCATATGCCTACCTTGCTGCGCTGTCATAGTCTCCTGTTTCTACCAAGTGATTGATGTAAGACATCCCGATTTTCTTTACATCATGTCTCTTGATATTTTTGAAGCTGATTTCTGCAGCCATGAGCGCCTCCTGTAACCACCAAGACACATATAATGTGTCTGTAAAAGCAAGGACAACCTTTCCATTGTTCATTATAGGCATTAATGCTAACCTCATATTTCTTCTTTTCAAGTAGCCAATCAATGTGGTCATCTTGGTCCCGCTCTTTGGCCACAACAATGTCTTTAGGACTGATGATGTAGAAGAGGGACTCTCCTTCAGAATGTTCTATGAATACAAACACATGAATGACTCAGCCTTCTGTTCATTATAGCTGACTTGGATAGTCAGAGCATAAATCGGACTACAGTATGAATGCATGTGTAAGGCTAGGTTCATAGTATTTTACCCAGTCTATAGTCTCTGCACTCATTGTCTTGGAAGTTGCGCACGGTCAGTGCATCTGAGGAGATCTCCTCACAGCCCTCGGGAAGAGGCTGGATAATGTCAAGACGAGGCCTTGCCCGAAAGTCGTCGTCCTTCACAAACATATGTTCAAACAGAGTAAAGCATACTCCAAAATGCAGGTTTAAACTATATCTCATAATATGAATGACAAATGTATTACCATGTTCTCAGAGCTTTCCTTCACAAAGTACAGTGTAACAAGCTGATCTGCCAGCGGTGCCAGGCCACAGATGAAAAACTCTGTCTCAAATGCTGACACTGAGAATGAAGATTATGAACAAATGCAATTGTTTAGGACTGATTATCTAAAGTTATGATAACACAAGTATTATTCAATAAAAAAGGATACCTATTTCCACATAGCGGCTAGGCAGGTCTCTCATTTCAGTGGGATTACGTTCCTTCACAACACAAATCTAGAAAAAGTTGTAAAACAGACTTCAGTTAAGGACCATACTCATGAAAGACTATTTAATACAGCTGTAAAGAACCTTAATAGAGGATCCCCAGCCCACAATCAGAGTGGTGTCATCTTTCCAACAGAGACTACATGGGTACATGTCAGGCCTCAGACTGACATTGTCCCGCAATACATTTGTAATTCTCTGTTTTGTACTGATGTCATATATTTTCACTCCCTAGAAAATGAAATTAAAGTAAATAATTTGGTTTCTATTTAGATTTAGATTTTTTATCATCTAAATGTTGGGCATAAATGAGAAACACTTACTACATTGTTGGCCCATGCAATTAGGTTAGCCCTCCACTGAATATTAGTGATGGTGCCCTCGCCTTCATGAAGAACAGCTGTCTTCCAACGATTCAACCAGTTTTTTTCATATAAAAGTAGCTGTACAGAAAGAAATACTTATTATTCACACTGAAAATGGTCAGGCTTCAATATGTAGTAGTTGCAACATGCAACCTACAGAGGGCAGTGCATAACAAAGAACAAGTAAAGAGGTCTCTGCTCATTTGAATGACAGTCCAAAAAATATTACAACTGAAATAAAATTGATTGAGCAGTTCAATCAATCAAAATTAATGTATGTTAATGTATAAAATGCCTTTTGGATGCATACCTCTCATTCACAAGGCTTATTAACACACAAACAATAACCAAGCCAGTGTTTTATTTGATCTATTGAAATGTAGTCACAACTCCTCAGACTGAGCACGTTTTCACCTTTGCAGCACTATGGCTGTCCATATAACACTGCTGCTAAACCCTAAAAGCCTCTAAAAGTGTATGGAACATTAGTGCAGATGAAAGGAGTAATTCAGTAGTTGGGATATATTAATAAACAGTTTGCTTTACAAAGAGACGATATGACAAAAGAACTGTGGAGACAAAATTGAATTTCCTTTGACAGGATGTGGCTCCCGTTGAGGCTTATTGATTTCCATCACAGGCACCTTGTGGAGGCCTTCACAACTTGGACCTGAGAGAAATCAGCGCCAATTGAAAGAAAATGGCAAAGTAACACTAACAATGGGGTTTCATAAAAACTTGTTTTTCCTGACCCCACTTATATAAATGTCAGTATACTTTTTATGGACAAACTAGCAATGATGTAATGTTAATGCTGTTTATGGCAGTGTGAAAAGAATTTCACAAGTTAAGTTTAACATGGACAGCAGAGGTAAAGCGTGTGCCCAGAAAACAAAATTTAAGGTTCGATTCTGGCTTCAGCCAGTGCATACTGTTGTGTCCCTGGGCCAGATACTTAGCCCACCTTGCCTATGAATATACCATAATAGATATACGAGTAATTTGACTGAAGAACAAATACAGATTGGCAACCATGATTCCATCAGTAAATTTCATTGTGTAGAAAAGCAGTACTTAAAATGAATGCAGTATTAGTTGCACTAATTTAAAAAGATATAATTGTTTTTATTATTTATTACATACATATAATAACCCTAGCACTCTGAACACATATGATAAAGACATGTATGCACTGTGCACAGGAGACACTGCCTTTCAAACACTATTGAGCAAAGTGCAGTTTGTGGAAATGGGTATGTCCTGAGAGGACTCCAGCAAAGAGACTTTCACCCCACACAAAAGCCTGCACATTCACTTTCAGCTAGACAATATCAGGACAAATTACTGTTCCATAACTATTAGAGTGTACAATAATCTTCAAACCTACCTTATTTCCTCCTGTGACAAACTGCTTGTAGTTAGATCTGCTGAATTGGGGATGTAAGGCTACCACCTGGAATAAGTATTATTTAACTTTACTACAATGGAGGTTTTAGATCACGTGAAGATCAGGATCATGTGATGTAAGCTCACTTTGATAGGACAGTCGAAGTTCTCATGGAAGCCCTCTCTTGTATACAGGCCAAACACTTGAACCTGGAACAAAGACAAAACAAGAACTGAAGGTGAATAACTCAAAATTTCTCATTTAATTGCTGCCTCTGCAACTATCAGGGGTCAGCAGGGGGAATTGCACTCAGAAAAGATTTTGATTGGCTCCCTACTTCTCCACTGGGTCACCAATTAGTGAACAAGTTGATTCTTTGAACCCTTCAGGGTTTAGAAACAGGAGTCCTAATCTTGGGCTTGACCACAGACTCAGTTGGCTACAGCAGACCGAGAGCACCATTAGAGGACAGGACATAGAGTGTTCCCATTTCTGAAGGCTGAAAAGGAACTGTTACCTCAATAATATTCTTTCCTAATTATTTATTTTTGCACCTGTTCCTGCTGTGGTTAAAGATTAAGTTAGATTTTTGAGGATTAAGTACCAAGTGAATTGGTGAGAGCAAACAATCACTGTAACATTGATTTTAATTGTCTGTTCCACTTTTTGTGCGACAAGATCTTGTTTTTGCCACCAAAGTGCTCAAAGTGGGGGAGGGAAGTTTATATCAAAGAGCATATCTTGACTGCAAAATCCATGAAAGATGGTGGTAATGATGAGGAGAGACAAGATAACAGCAGAGTGGAGAACAGCCATCAGAGTATCCATGGCTGATGGATGACTGACAGTTCAACGAATATGAGCACAAATCATCCTCACACTTTTCAAAATCGCTACTGCTTTTTGTAAATCCCAGCAACATGAACAAAAAAGGACAGACTAAAGATAAAGCAACCTCACATAATCTCACATGGAAATCACAAGCAGGTTCCACACTATTAGCATAACGTTTGGCCAGATAGGTGAATAGTCGTCTAAAGAAGAATTATGAAAGATTGGAAATACTGATGGCTTAAGGATCAGTAAGCAGCGGTGATGAGCTGAGAGATCTCACCTTGCCATCCTCAGAGCAGATGCCCACATGCTCACCGCTCTCATCCAGGCTGATCTGGTTGATCTTCACCGAGCTCTGCAGGCACACAATATCACGGCATCTTTTTATAGCTGTTTATGGGTCTGCCAAGTGAAATGTAAACTTTCAATATGCAATGGAATCATATCTGTGTAGAGGAAGTAGTGTGGTCTTGATATTTGCATAGGCAAGCCTTTTAGAATAGTCATTTTCAAATTTTCGATGAATTTGTGATACATGTTAATACAACCCATTAAGCTTTGAGGTGGATTCTAATACCAGTAGACATGTACTCATAAAAACTTTTTTGACACATCCAAACTAGTTTGTTAGCATTAGAATGTAGACTGCACAGTATTGTTACATTATAGGATGAGTTAATACTTACAATCTCAAACTTCTGAGTTACATTTCCCTGGATGTCCAAAAGGAAGACTTTACCAAAGTGTGTACCAAGGGCTAGAAACTGGGGAAGAAAAATACAATGTAAATAAAACTGAAGACAAAAAACAAGTGAAGATTTAAAAAAAAAAAAAAAAAAAATCTTGTGTTAAATAAAAGTGTGCAGGAGGAAATAAATATATTTCCTGAGCTGGAGCACCAAGGGCACAGTGGGGATTGGGTGGGCTCAGAGGCAAAACTGTGAAATTGCAGAAAGTGGAAAAGACCTATTTATTAAAGCAGGCACTGTGAAATGGCATTTTTTCTCTTGAATTAAAATGCTTAAACATAATAAATCCACTGTACATCTGACTTCTTCCTATGCTAGCCATGCAATCCAATCTAGTCGTGCTCAGCATAGAACTATTATTTCTACTGAGCAGCAACTGGTTTCTGTGTTCCACACTGGGCAGAAATACGTGTGTAAGCGTGTGTGTGTGTACATAGCCCACTGGGACAAAAAAATTATAGAATCTGGGGGCTTTTGGCATTAGATTAAGTGTGTGTTCCTCCACCCAACCCTTGCTCTCTGCCCTCCTCCTAATCCCCCGCCCTCATAGACCGTCGTGTGGATGTGCGGCTAGCCCACCATGCTTCAGTGCAGTCTATAATGAAATGCTTATATTTACAGGCACAGCTGAGCATGTCAGACAGAGCCACCGCAATCTCCCAAATAAAATAACCAAAAATAAATAAATAAAGGGTTCAACCTTGTGAGGCGGAGCGACTTTTAAAGGGATTTATCAGAATGGAATTGTTCAAATGAAATTCTGATTCTGATTCAAACACTTAAAATATGAGGCAACATGAGGCAATATGTGCTAGTGGCAGCTTCATACGTGGTGGGAGTCTGCCGCAGCCGCAGGGGCTAGTGTGACCATACAGGTGCCTGGATGGCCATAAAAACAAACAAAAGTAAAATCAAATATAAGATTTCATCAAAGCAAACAGTGGATTGAAATCAAGAAAGAGAGGAAAATGAAAGTTCTTCAAAGAGAAAATAAACAAAAAATCAATAGCATTTAATAAAACATAAAGTTAGGAAACATAACAAGATATGACTGGTGCACTGCTTGGGCATGCGATGCCAGTGCCACAATGATTAACCGTCTCAGAGAGAGTGGTCTTCAAAATGCTTCGCAAACAGAAAAGGATCACAAGCATGTAGACAGGGAATAAAAAGATGAGAAGACAATGGAGCCAGGTGAGCCCCCTGAGAGGGCAGGTGAGAAGAGAATGGCTTCAAATGTGTGCATAAACAATCACAGTTTGTGCTGGAGAATGCCCTCTACCTTGTCATGGACGGTCATACAGCTGGCTGCATCCTTTTGGAGGATCTCAGTCACACCATTGGAGAGCCTCTCATACTTCAGCTTGGGCTCCTCCTCACTGTCCTCTTCCTGCAGGAAACCAACCCTCACATATATCAAAAGGTATTTTCACTTGTATCTTTTACAAGCAAATTAAGTGAAAAGGTACGTCAGTGACCCCAAATATGAATAGAATTACGCATCATTGCTTAGTGTCATTGCCATTAACTTTTTGCCTAATTTAAAACTGTTAAACATCAGTGCTAAATTTCATGTTACACATTTTGTGACTGTTGTAAACTTCATTTCTACACTGTATGCTTGCCATGTTAGGGAAGATACAATACAAATAACCATTAAATTGCCTGAAATATAGCATAAAGCAATCTTATGAGAGGGTTCATCCCTGGCGTAATACATTGGTTTTGTCTTTTCATAAAGGAAACTTGGGACAATTCACAATGTTACACTCTTTTGTATGAGCCAACATTTGCGGCCAGTCACAGGCTGAATATTACTCATAATTCAGTTTATAACCAATGCTGCACAGTCTGGGGCTGCCCAGAGGGTGCATCAACTCAAAACATTGTCTGCCATTATGTGCTAGTGGGTTGGAGGTGGGGGACAATAGCGTGGAAAAAATGTTATTTTCAAAAACAATCCTTTCCCACTCAACAACGCCATATCTAGGCTATTTCCTGTGTATTCTGGTTGTGAGATTTCTGATGCGAGGGCATTTGTCACGGGTTTCAAAGGCGTATCAAACAACAAAGCCAAACTTCATCTCTTGAAAGAAACTACCCATTTTTCAAACTTTTGCCATCTTGTAACTTGCCCTTTGTTTTGTCACATACACAGCTGGTTGTTGTAAACATTTGCGCACACTAGAGTCTTCATCTGTAGATGCAGAGGACATGAACGACCTTTTAATACCTAATTATTAAACTTTTTTTTTTTTTTTACAACTGTCTGGCTAGATCATAGACCATATAATATATATAATAGTCTTAAGTTTAAGCATTGAATTAAGACACCAAGTAAGTGTTTGTTGATCTGCATAATCAATTTGAATCTAATAATGTGAAACAGGACTGTGTAAAACTACAATAAACTGGTTCTATTGTAGTTTTACACAGTTCTGTTTGACACCTTTTGTCAGACAATCTATGCATCCTGTAGTAATGAACACTTTCTGCCAGGAAACAGGGTGTCTGACCATTTCTTAACTCCAGTTTCCTAATATTTCATTCTATTCTCCGGGTCCTAAAAAGACAAACTCCCCCTCCTGCCAGGCTGATGTGTAAGTTATATTTTATTTAGCCTACTTGTGATTCTCTAAAGCTCAGGTGTACCGTATACTGAAGCACAGCCCTAATATTGATGGATCTGGAAAGCCATTTGTAATTCATGAGTGTCTGACACCTTTCAAACCCCTGACAAAGATCCTTCTGGGATCAAGTTGTGTTGATAAAGGTTGGCTCTGTTTTACAGTCCTTGTGGTAAGCAGTGGGGTCTGGGTGCAGAAATCACCAGTGCATGTCAGAAGAATGCAACCCCATACAGACAATGTGTTACCGACATAGTAGTGCAACTTCTCACTGTTACTTTTCATACAGAAGACACGAGTGAGACAAGGGGTCGGCACACAGAGATGTAATGCATCATACCTCAGAGTCATCTGTAAACTCCTCACTTGGTTTTCTGCCCTGAAAGAACAGACAGTTTCAACCAATCTTTAGAATTAATGTAATCAAAAGCACGTTTAGCACATTAGCTACTGAATCATCATTTCAATCCAGGAGAACGAAACACAGCCATTTATTTAGCCAGAAGTAACTGCACACCGTATTTCATTATTACAAGTCACTATGATGCAGACAAACTGTTGTGATTGTTAGCATGCTATGCTTGCTTACCTGCTCCTCCGCCATTGCTCCGTCGGTCCGTTGAGCGGAGGCAGTGTGATTCAAAATGACTAGATCTACAATAATTTACACACTAAATGACATGTAACGTTGTTTGCTGGATAAAACAATGCCAATATGCCATAATACTATTTACTTCATGCTCTTCCTTGTCGTAAGCTAATCACATGACTGACAGCCTGGCGCAAAGCATTGTGGGTATTGGAGTCTTTCAGAGACATGGCACGAGTTCCCTTTACAGATGAACAGAGCGGGAATTTAGCAAGATTTGCTTCTTCATCCGTGAATAGTGCACATGGTAGTTGTGTATTTGTAAGGTAAAAACGACCGAGCGAGACATGTGATTTTTTACTGCTAATTTGTATCTAGCTTATTTGTCACAAACATAATTTTTAAGTGTGCTATATTTTTTAGGTTAGCTAAGACAAATCTCAGTAATTAATTAAAAAGATTAGCGATTAGCCACGAAGAAAGAGGTTTCAGATAACAAAAATTTGCCCAGATGTTTTCAAGCTTCAACAGTTGAAGTGTGCAGTAGAACAAAAACATTATCATTTTCATTATTTCATTATAATTGTTCCTTTTATTTATAATTTTGAAGAATATGTAAACAATGCATGGCTAAACCACCTTCCCCACCTGTCTTTTTGTGTGCTTGCAGAAATACCAAACCACAGTAATGACTCTTGGCCTTTCAACAACTGTTTGCCAGGGTCCATCTGAATGCCATGGGTATGATTTACCTCTTCTTTATTGAGATTGTCTCACACCCCCAACTCGCCTCATCCATCCTCAGGAGAATCCTAATGTACTGATACCAAGGGGGACTTTTTTTTTCTTTACAATCTATTTAGCAATGATTTATTGATTGTGGCTTTCCACCCTCGCAGAGAATTACCGATCCTTTTTGGGAAATCAGATTTTCACACCTTCCTTGAGTGTGTATGTGGCACAGGTCTCTGGAGGTAAAGCGAGGGGAAACTGACTTTGAGGAGCAGTCCTGGTTGAATCTCTGAGGTGTCACTCTACTTCTGCCAACAGTTTGTCCAACTGTTCATGTCACTCCCCTGGTCTCTATAGTTTTGCATTATTTATTGATAGATAAATAGATCCACTGTGCAGGTATTTTAATATGTTTTCATTCTTTTCAAAGCACGCAGCTCACCTAATCGTATATCATAAGATTGCCAGGCCCCTCTGAGGTATAAGCATTTCATAAAAAAGGAAAATAATAAAAACAACCCGTGCCCTCATAGGAGGAGTCAGATTAGTGCGCTGAAAGCTTTGATGCTGCAGAATGTCAGGTCTGTGGATCGATCTAGCAAAAAACAGGCACACACACCTGACCAATCATAGGCCTCTCTCTGTAGCGGACCTGCTGGGCACCATGGTTTACAAGCTTCAAAGAGCTCCTTTTAATACACTGCTTTGATAGCCCTCAGCCCTCTCTGACCCTCCACCCGTCCACTGGGAACGTTTTAGCTGGAGCCAATTCAAGAGGGATAACTGCTCATCATATTAATGAGCAACTGAATGCAACAGTCAAACTCACCATTTTATAAAATTTTAAGAGGGTGGTGTTGCTTTTTAGTTTTTCTGATTAATGTCTAGCCTCTGGCTTTCATATATATTACAAAATTGCGTATATTTATTTGATATCGTGTTAAATTATTTAATTGACATGGGGCTAAAATAACTGTACATAATTAACTTATAACATAATAACATTTAACTACATGCTTATATTTAACCATTAAGTATGAATATATATAATATAATTAAATGAAATAATATAATTAAATGTAATGTAATGTAATGTAAATATTATACAATGAAATGAAATAATATAATGAATGAAGATAATAGTTCATCTGTAATAATAAATGTTGTAATGAAATATGAATTAACAAGTAGAATCACAACATTATTACTCATGCTCCTGATAGATTGCATAATTTTATATTTTGTTTAGAATTTACTTAGATTCACAGTTATGTAACGATGTATAAATATAAATTGTCCTTGTGTACATTTGGGGCTTAACATGTATGTCATTATTTAATCTCTTGTTTTACTCAGGACAGCTGGAGTATCAGAACGGGATATTCTACACACTGACTGATACCTCTCATCCAGTGGTCTTCAATGGGACATATTGGGGAAGAGCAGTAGCTATTAGCATGGATATCAGGTGACGCCTGGGACTTTTTACCGACCACTAATTCTGGGGTCACTGGGGAATTTCGGCTGGAAGGAGAGGACGACATCAAGTGCTTTTTCATGTTTCTGCAACCTGTTCCTGAGCTTTCACCAGACAGAAGAGAAACTAAAAACCTTCCTTATCTACCACACACTCTCTTTCCCTGTCACTCTTAATTACCAAATTAAATGGTGGTACTATTCTCAATTTTTGCAACCACCAACATAGCATCATCTGTTTTGCTCTAAGTACTAATGCTCATGTAAAATTAAGCTAATTTGTGTTGCTGTGAGTGCTGTTTGAGATATGTAAGGAACATCAACTCCAAGGATACTTTTTAATTCAATATTTTTTTTATATATATATATATAGTAATAATGATTTGAAATAGTTAGTCTTGCTATTTGACACATTAGGAAATTAACCAGCTGTGTGCAATGGTGAGGGATGTGTTGGCCTCTTATCCTGGAGCCTCACAGGCCAGAGGAAGATTAGAGCTCTGATCTCATTCCCAGTACTTGTTTGGAGTCTGTCAGGAAGAGAAATGTCAGCATTAGAGAGGTAGCGCCACTCTCCTGATATGATGAAATAAGGAGAAAAGGGGAAAGGGAAAAAGATGGAGGGATGGACAGAGAGGACCGTGCCCTTCTCTGAAGTGTCAGGAGCTTGTTTATTCTATTTTTCATTGTAGCTGCTGGGCCAAAGATTCCCATTTTTCCTTTATTTGCCCCCTTCTCCTAACAAAAAACACTGCTCTCATTTTTTATAGGCCTTACAAACTCTCGTGCCCCAGTATAAATTACATTGTGAAACGGTAGAAATTTCAGGGCTGCCTTTGGTTGCCGCTGTCCCTCTGAGCTTTCAAACGGTCAACAGACTGTGAAGAATAAATAATAAAAAAGTATTGATTATTTTGATGACTGCAAGATTCAATTAGGTATTAATTTTGCCCTCCAGTGGACCTATCAAGCCACTGAAAGGAGAGATGGGGCGGGAACACATGCAGAGTATGGCAAGGCACAGACAGGGGAAACATGTTTACCGCACAGAGCAGATGCAGCATTGATGTGCACGCCACATTTAAGTGCACCGCAAATGAAGCCCTGACGACTAGTCACATTGTTACCAGGGATATGAGTATTGACCAGTGGGCTCACGGTTTTAACGACAGCTTAAACTATTTTTATTGATTAACATTTCCATAGATTATCATGTGTCATATCAAAGTGGGCTGATTTCTGTGATGAGAGCATTAAAAAGAGCCCTCTGGGCAGGAACTCATCGACCACACTTATGGAATGGGCTGGGAGGGGATGAGGGTGGGGTGATAAGAGCAGGGGTAGGACCCTCTCTCTTTGTGCCTGTGTGCACTAGTCACCTGTGCTCTGATCAGACATATTTAGGTTGGACCCACCCAGTTCATAAATAAGGATTAGGAATAAAAATTGTCCCAGAGCCTGGGGTGATACAAACATTGTCTGAGAACTCTCCAGTCTCACAAGAAATAGAGAGAGGCACACAGAAGAGAGGGAGAGAAAGACATAAGAAAGAGGAGAGAGAGACATAAGAGAGGAGGAGAGAGAGAGAGGAGAGAAAAAGGAGGTGACATCTCTGACTGTTTCAGGAAGCTACCTGTTCTGACCTGTCTGTTTTGCCTATTATATATTTTGGTTTGGCCTGCTGCTGGCCCTTTAATTGAAAACAGGAAGTCGCCCCTGTAGGTCATGTGCGGTAGTGCACACAGTAGCTGCGTACATGTGTTATTACGTTGTGTTGAGTTCTTGGACGGCATTCCCTGTGAGTATAAATAAATAATATAATTTAAAGGTGTTCATAAATAAGATTAGAGAAGATAACAAGTTAATTTCACTGCATAAAAAACTATTTGCCAATTAGGTTGCATGCTAACATGAGTGTTGGACTGCATTTGAGTTAGCATTAGCATTATAAACGTGGTTTGCTCTATTTCTTTGCATTCAAACTGATGTATATTGTGTTATATTGTTACAGTTTCACACCTGCCATATAAAGACGGTCTAAACCCATCCTGGCGTCAGTGACTTTTGTGTGGAGGTGTTTAACTCCTGGATAGTAGAATCGGGGTTCTACGAGGCCAGTACAGTGAAAAGGGACACCCTACAACGAACTCCTGACTCGCTGCACTGTTACACGCTGCATCCAGGCCAGCACGACAGACGTGTACCATCAAGTCAGCATAAAGGCACATCACACCAGCACCAAGATGGAAAAAGAACAGTATGAAGTCAGATCTTCAGCTTCAAAAAAATCAAGCCACTCATCTGCTGCAAGTGTCATATTAGCAGCCACGCTGCACGCAAGGGCTCAAGCTGCCCAAAAGAGAGCTGAATTTGCAAAGAAAGAAGGTGAAATTAAAGTGGAAAAGGCCAAATTAGACGCAACGCTTGATGTTTTAGCAAAAGAGGGTGAAGCTGAAGCTGCAGCTGCTGAAGCAGCAGTTTTGGAGTCCGCTGCTGCAGGTTTGGACACAAGTGATGAACACCCAATCCTGCCGCAGGGGCTGCAGAGTTCCTTCGAGCGAACTGCAGAATATGTAAAAAGACACCAGGCACACAGTAATACAGATAAATCAAAGGACATTATAACCGAAAAGTGGATGAATCCAGTCCAGTCTGAAAAATATCAAAATGAGCTGCCCACAATAAAAGACTGTCACTCACCTCGGCACCCAGATCAAATATATCATTCACCTGAAAGGCAAAGAGAACAGCCACACTTTCTAAATTATCAGCCATACAGAAGCCATGAGTCTCCTGGGTATTTGCTGCCCTCTGCTGGGCGTTTTCGGTATAACTCCCCTGCTCCAAACCGCTCCAGCGACACTAATGAACTTGCCAGATATTTAGTGAGGAGTCAGTTGTTAACATCAGAACTCACCAAATTTGACGACAAACCTGAAACTTATTTATCTTGGAAATCATCCTTCATCAACGCTATTGATACACTTGAACTTAGACCATCAGAAGAAATTGACCTCCTGGTAAAATCACTTGGCCCAGAGTCCGCTAAACATGCACAACGCATTAAAGCTGTGAATATAAACAAACCAACTACAGCATTAGAACTTATCTGGGAGAGACTAGAGGAGATCTATGGGTCACCGGAGGCCATAGAAGGTGCTCTTTTTGCCAAACTTGATCAGTTCCCCAAAATAGGGCCCAGAGACAATCAAAAGCTAAGAGAACTCAGTGATTTACTACAGGAGATTGAGTCTGCAAAGCAAGAAGGGTACCTGCAGGGACTCTCTTATCTTGACACTGCACGGGCATCGCCTCCCATCGTGGACAAGCTGCCGCTTGGGCTACAGGACAAGTGGATGATGGAAGGCTCCTACTACAAGCAGCGATATCACGTGACCTTCCCTCTCCATTCACCTTCTTCCTACAGTTCATACAGACACAAGCAAAGGCACGCAACGCAATTCGGAAGCTTTAATCTGCTGCCATCATCCAACTCTGGCATTAAAAGGGACAAGTATGGAGAGGGCAACAGCAATAATCGCAGAACTGTTTCAGTGCACAAGACTAATGTTACAGCCCCACCCACTGAAGGACCAGATAAACACTGCCCTGTGCATAACAAACCGCATGCCTTACAACAATGCAGAGCTTTCAGAGAGAAAAACACTACAGGAACGAAAAGACAATATTAAAGCAACACAGAATCTGTTTTATGTTATGATCTAACAAACATGTGGCTCGTGACTGTGAAGCAAAGGTTAAATGTTCTGAGTGTGACAGTGATAGGCATCCAACAGCCTTGCATCAAGATGCTCCTCGCCGCCCCATGCCCCTCAACCTCCAGTTGAGCACGGCGGGAGAGACATGAAGGACAGGAGGCAGCAGTTGTTTCAAGTTGCACTGAAGTATGTGGGGACGGTTTTTTCTGTGAAGTCATGTTCCAAAATATGTCTTGTTAATGTCTACCCTGCCAATGACTCCAGCAAACGCCAGAAGATGTACGCCATGCTGGATGACCAGAGTAACGTATCACTAGCACGCTCTGAGTTTTTTGATAGGTTCAAAGTCAATGGTAATGCAGCCCCATACACCCTCCAGACATGCAGTGGTATAGGCCTCACTTCTGGCAGAAGAGCCTATGGTTATGTGATAGAGGCCATAGACGGCTCTCTTGCTATATCCCTGCCCATGTTAACCGAGTGCAACATGATTCCAAATAAAAGAGAGGAAATCCCTACTCCATCTATCGCCCGTGCACATCGCCACCTAGAGAGCATAGCACATAAGATACCACCTTTGGATAATGGTGCTGACATTTTGCTATTGCTCGAAGGGACATTCTGAGAGTCCACAAAGTGCAGGTCAGATCAATGGGCCCCACGATGCACCATATGCACAGAGACTAGACTTAGGCTGGGTGATAGTTGGAGATGTATGCTTAGGCAGCACTCACAAGCCTTCGCATGTCACCACTCAAGACTCACATTCTGACCTAATGGGAGGCCTACCCATTTTCCCCCATGTGAAAATCACTTCACTGTCAAGCCAGACATCGGTCTCTCAAGCAGACAAATAACTCTCAGTGACTCAAACATGAAAGGCAATGCACAAAACGAAAATATGGGAAACAACGTGTTCTTCCAGACCAAGAACGACAACAAACTTGCGCCTTCAATGGAGGATCTGCTGTTCCTCAAAATAATGGACAATGAGTGTTTTCAGGATGAATCACAAAGCTGGGTAGCTCCTCTTCCATTTCGCCAGCCAAGGGCACTGCTACAAACAACCGTCAGTATGCGATCAGTCGCTCTACTCACTTGGAACGAACTCTAAACAAAAATGTTGAAATGAAAGCTCACCTGATAGACTTTATACAGAAAATGATAGACAACGGACACGCAGAGCACGCACTTCTGTACAAAAAGATAGAGAGTACTGGTACTTGCTCCTATTTCGAGTATACCACCCACAAAGCCGTCACAGATTCGAGTGGTATTTGACTCCAGTGCGCAGTTAGCGTGCCACTCAACTCTGTGCTGCTTTCAGGGCCGAATCTAAACAACAGCTTATTAGGTGTGCTCATCAGATTCAGGAAGCATCCAGTCGCAGTCACCGCAGATATCCAACAGATGTTCTATTGCTTCCTGGTGCGTGAGGACTGTAGAGATGTCCTCAGGTTTGTCTGGCACAAAGACAATGACCCACAGAAAGAACTTGTTGACTATAGAATGCGTAGCATCGTAGCTTTGGCAACAGCCCCTCACCTGCTGTAGCCACTTATGGGCTGAGGAGGGCTGCTAAACAGGGAGAGGCCAACACGGTTCAGATGTGCGCCACTTCATTGAACGTGACTTTATGTGGATGATGCTTAAAGTCTGTTCCCAACAAACATGACGCCATTGACCTTCTGGAAACGCACACAAGGGATGCTGGCAAACTCAAACCTCCCCTACTTAAAATAGCATCAAACGAGGTTGAGGTGATGGACGCATTCTCAGCTCAGGACCGAGCCAAAGACCTCCAGGATCTGGATCTGTTCAAGGATGACCTACCAGATCAGCGCAGCCTTGGAGTGAAGTGGAATATAATGAAGGACTATTTCACCTTTCACATCCTCACACTGAAAAGCCTTACACACGAAGAGGGATCCTTTCAACTGTGAACAGTGTGTTTGACCCGCTAGGGTTTTTGTCCCCAGTCATCATTCGAGGACGATTGCTTCTCAGAGAACTATCACTACAGACAACAGAGTGGGACTCACTTCTTCCAGAAGACCTAAAAGCCGGTGGATAGAATGGCAACTGTCTCTCCAATGCCTCAGCAAAATCCATGTCCCACGCACATACACTAAAATGTCTCTGTCTGAGTCTAAATGTGTAGAGCTTTGTATCTTTTCAGACGCATCTATGAAGGCGATATGTGCGGTCTCGCACTCAAGGTCACTGCTCATGATGGCACGACAGAGGTTGGTTTCATTCCTAGGTAAGGCACGACTCGCCTCCACAGCCAGAGCTCACAGTCCCTAGGCTTGAACTCTGTGCCGCAGTAATGGCGGTAGAAATGGCAGAGATGATAAGTGAAGAGATTGACCACCACATAGACAAAACTAGTTTCTACACAGATAGCATGGTGGTCCTTGGTTATATCCACAACCAGTCCAGACGCTTTATGTGTATGTAAACAAACACTGCGCTGTATTAGAGAGTCAACTACTCCAGAGCAATGGCGTTTTGTTACTACAGACCAGAACCCTGCTGATCATGGCTCACGATCCGTCCCAGCTGCTGAGTTGCAGAACACAACGGGCTCACAGGTCCAGCCTTCCTTTGGCGTTCATCAGACATCCAGCCAGAGCCTCCTGATTTGAGCTGCTGGACCCAGACAATGATGCAGAGATACGCCCAGAGGTAAAGACACTTTGCACTAACATCTCAAGAGACACTCTGGGCTCAGAACGTTGGGAGCGTTTCTCCACATGGCGCTCATTGAACAGAACTATGTCAAACCTGATTCACGTGTCACAATGTTTCTCTCAAACAAAACTGCCCCACGCTGCACAGGATGGCACATCTGTAAAACAGCTATCACTCCTGAACTGTTAGAGCAAGCAGAGACATTAATCATTAAAAACATGCAATCTGAAACATATGCAGAAGAGATAAAGTGCATCACTGGAAAACAGAATCCCTAGAAACAGCCCAATCATAAAGCTTAACCCTTCATTGGAGATGACAAGTTGTTGAGAGTTGGTGGTCGATTAGCCGCTCAGGGCTGGGAGTAAAGAAACAAACCCTATAATTCTACCAGGCAGACACCATGTCACAACCCTCCTTGTGCATCACCACCATACAAAAGTGAATCATCAAGGCAGGCATTTTACAGAGGGTGCTATCCGAGAGAGTGGCCTGTGGATTGTAGGAGCAAAAAGATGCATTGGAAAGGTCATAAGCAAATGTGTGACATGTAAAAAACTGAGAGGGAAAGTTGAGGAGCAAATAATGGGTGACTTGCCTGTAGACAGGCTCCAAGTGGAGTCCCCTTCTTTATGTGGGTATGGATATGTTTGGCCCATGGGAGGTAACTACAAGGCGAACAAGAGGAGGACAAGCAAACAGTAAACGCTGGGCAATACTATTCACATGTTTGTGCACAAGGGCTGTTCACATTGAAGTAGTGGAGGAGATGAGCTCAAGTTTCATAAATGCACTGAGGCGCTTGCTGCTTGAGGTCCTGCTTAAACAGTTACGCCAGACTGTGGCACTAACTTTATTGGTGCCCACAAGGAAATGACTGCTAACACACCAGAAAGGGAGAAAAATACAACACTTCCTGCAGGATCAGAAGTGTACCTGGATCTTCAACTCCACCCCATTGTTCCCATATGGGGGGAGTATGGGAACGGATGATTGGGTGGCACGTGCATACTGATAACATGTTGCTGCAAGCCGGCCGTGTCCAACTCACCCACGAAATATTAACCACATTCCTTGCAGAAGTCACCGCCATAATAAATGCACGTCCGCTGTTACCAGTATCAAGCCAGACCCTGAGCATCCCCACATTCTCTCACCTGCGATGCTGCTGACAATAAAAACACAAGTTGTGCCCATTCAGACAATGTTGACTCCAAAGAAATGCTCAAAAGCCAATGGAAACGTGTCCAGTTCCTTGCTGACACATTCTGGAGCAGATGGCAAGGAGTATCTCAGTAGCCTCCAACTCCGCCAAAAATGGCACCATCAGAAGATCAACATCAAACAAGGGGATGTTGTTCTCCTTAAAGTCAAACACACAAGAAGAAATGAGTGGCCAATGGGTGTAATCATAAAGACAATTCCGAGTGAAGATGGAATCATAAGAAAGGCTGAAGTTAAAGTTGCTTCACAAGGGACTGTTAAAACATATTATAGACCTATTTCTGAGATGGTTTTCTTATTATCTAGTGATGTTTAATTTCATAGTTGTGGTATCCCTAAGATACCAGGCGGGGAGTGTTCTGACCTGTCTGTTTTGCCTATTATATATTTTGGTTTGGCCTGCTGCTGGCCCTTTAATTGAAAACAGGAAGTCGCCCCTGTAGGTCATGTGCGGTAGTGCACACAGTAGCTGCGTACATGTGTTATTACGTTGTGTTGAGTTCTTGGACGGCATTCCCTGTGAGTATAAATAAATAATATAATTTAAAGGTGTTCATAAATAAGATTAGAGAAGATAACAAGTTAATTTCACTGCATAAAAAACTATTTGCCAATTAGGTTGCATGCTAACATGAGTGTTGGACTGCATTTGAGTTAGCATTAGCATTATAAACGTGGTTTGCTCTATTTCTTTGCATTCAAACTGATGTATATTGTGTTATATTGTTACAGTTTCACACCTGCCATATAAAGACGGTCTAAACCCATCCTGGCGTCAGTGACTTTTGTGTGGAGGTGTTTAACTCCTGGATAGTAGAATCGGGGTTCTACGAGGCCAGTACACTACCTCAGGCTTGAACCTGTGCTGCCCATTCACATTCATGAAGCTGAGGACACTCAGTCTCCCAACAAACATGTTATAGCTTTTAGCATGGTTTAACTGCTCTTTTTCTCACTTCTATTTTGGACATTTTAACCTATTTCCTCTCTTTTGTCAGGAGCTTGGTTTAGGTAAGTACTTTATTTCTTAGTTTCGTTGTTGTATACAAAAAATGAGAGGAGTAGGAGAGAGGAGTTCATCCATGTTTATCCTCTGTATACAAAAGTCATGTAATTTTGAATAGATTTGGGCAAATCATCTTCTACATCCATGTTGTTTGATTTCAGATGTCATCTCTTGTCATGCTATCTGCCCTTCACGATGAGTAATTTGTCCTAATAACTGATAGGATCTTACATGTTTTCTGACCATGTCACAAGTTTGTCATGGTAGATTTGATATGTTTAGTCAAAGCACAGGACAAGGCTCACATCAAGTCCTAATGAGCCCTCAGAGATGGATGGATCACGGTTTGGGGACGGCAGGGTATAATGGTAACGCCACGCGATTCGTAACAGTTGTTGAGCAGGCAGCAGCCGGCAGTATCAGCAGGGTAGCACCAGCTCCAGATAAAAGGCAGCAGCGCAGAGGGAAGAGAGGGAGGGAGGAGAGAGAGGGAGAGTAATGAGTGAGCCGTATGAGGAGCTGCTGGAGAAAGAGGGAGTAGAGACACTGAGTAGGAGTCGGTGAGGGCGAGACACTGAAGCACATCTGACCAGGCTCTTGTGTTTTTTCTTTTTCCGTGTCCCACCTGGGCAGCTCCCTCCAGGACCCCATGATCACAGGGCAGCTGAGCAAGCCGCTGCTCTCCCTGCGCAGCGACATGAGCGCAGCAGAACTCCGGGACAAAGCAGCCAGCCCAGACAGCGACCTGAACGACGAGCCCTTATTGCTGCCCTCTGAAGCCCCGGAGCGAGAGGGCACCCCCGGCAAACTGTACGGTGAGTCCTGCTCCACACGTTCGCGCTCTGCTCTCTGCTCTGGCTCAGGGCTCCGCTCACTCAGGGAAGGCTGGAGGGACAGGTGTCAGCATGCTGCACAAACTTACACTCCTGGAACTTTTCAGCGCATGGCTACTTTGAGAACAGGTCTTTATTCAAACTGTAGTTTAGGGGCTTAAAGACTCCAAAGTTTAAACCACATGGGTGTAAAAACAAGGTATATATTATAACAATTTTAAAGAAGCAGTTTGTTCATCAATTAAACTGTTCATAATTGCAATACATAAGTGAAATTTGCAGTAATCAGGGGTCACATGAGCATGACAAAGTACAGTAAGTTTTTTTTCTTTTCTTTTTTTCTTTTCCACGGGAGATGTGGTTAAGATTGAGGTGAGGCTATAATACAGTATTGTAAGATGATTAAACTTATGCAATATTACCTTTACATTTATATACTTTTTTTTCTCTCAGCAAAAGAAGTATTTGTACAAGGTTAGTTGACTTTATAATTGAATTACTCTTATATATTACATAGTCATATGATGCTGAAATATAATATTGGCATTTAGTTTTTCGCTAGACTAAATATATTTAATGTTTTACCTTATTAATTTAAGAAATATGGTAATTAATAGAGGTGAATGACAATAAAAAATATTGATTTTAACTAGGTAATTTTGTTAAGATTATTTTATTAATATTACTAAAATAATTTGATTTAATTGGCTTTAATTTGATCAGACAAGAAACAGTAACTTTTGAACATATCATAACACTTTTGTTTTATAATTATTGTATTCATAGCATATAGAATCTTGAATACTTCTTTTATTACCTTGTAGAGTTCTAATCAAGGTCTAACATTTTAAATGCTGTCAGTATCTGGATGGCTTTTAATTTGTTTTTTTGTTATTTTACAGTAAAAATATATAGAGACAATCTGTGGTGCCTCTTCCGCTACTGAAGGTCTGTTTTCTTGTAATGAGTTATATTAGATTTGCTGTGTGTATGTGCAAGCCCGCGAGTGTTTGTGCTTGCAGCTTTTGACTTAAAAATATTAACTTAAAAGATTATAGTTGATTTATGGACTCATAGACATGCCTTTTTCACAATTTTTGCGTCACAGTGAATAGTGCATCTGACCTGTCTGTTTGTGGCTAGGCTTGCATGTAAGAAAGTCTAATAAATGTATGTATACAGCCAGTTTACCAAATAATTAAGAACACCACTTTTCCACAAGGCAAAGTCCCATAAGTCAGAAGTAATAAGTGCGAGTGGAGAAGTCTTATCTGAAGTGTATCCTGAGGCAATAGCTCTCTAAACAAGGACTGCACGATTTGTCTCCAAAGAGTTGCAATTTGGTTTAATAAGCATCAAAACTCAGTCTCTTCTATTTGATCAGCCTGCTTTTCACTCTTCTCACTTTATACGTATGATTGATTTTAAAAGTAGTTTTCAGCTCCACATTTATAATAAAGTTGTTGTGCTTTGAATGAGTTGTGGGGTGGGTTTCAGATGCTTTTTGGTGGACCTGGGGCAGTGGTTGAGGATTCACATGACCAGTTAAACAGAAAGCCTCCAACCTACTGGGGACTGCTCAAGGAGAAAGACGTTCCCTGTGTACAGTGTCCCTTGGGATTAAAGCTAGCTCTTTTTGGTGGTGTTAGCGCGCAGTTGTGAAAGTGCGTTCATATTGTAATATTGAATAACTAAAGGAGAAAATACAATATGCTGTAGACAGAAAGGAAGATGACAAAAAGTACCGCCAAAGCATTGAAAAATGTGTAAAATTAGCACACAAAAAAAGAAAAGACATTTGGATGACTTCACTTCAGGTGCTGGTCTGATGATGAAATTAAATGACTCCTGTAATTAAATCTACAATTAACAATGTAGTGTTATGTATTCTTTTTTTCCCCTTTTTGTCCTAGTTTTGCGTAACTTTCTAAAAACTTGATTACATTTTTTTAAGCGCAATTAGTCTTTTTAAAACATATTTTTGTGTCATCCTACATCCATCATTGCTTAACTTAAAATGTAAATATTTAGATGGTTTTATTTTTGCTAAAGTTAACACTAGATCCATAAACCAATAATAGAATCACAGAATTTTCTTCATTATTTCCGATGTCTTATAATCTAAACTATTAGGACATGTGTGAGATGTGTTGTATTTTATATATCAGTCTTAGTACACTTATTTCTTGTAAAGTTTGTCATTCTTCTGCTGGGCTGGTGACTGGCTTGTTTCTGTGAGTTGATGTCAACATGAGAAGTCAGTGGAAGGCGATCACAGCAACGGTCATGTTTTGTCTACTGTAAATTGTCCACCTTCTACACCCACCACATTACAGCACTGGTGAAAGGGTCGTTCTGCTCCTAAAAGCTGGCTGCCTGTGCAAATAGTCTTCCACTTCAGCTAACAGGGGCTACGAGGCACCACAAACATCCTGCCGACTTGTATTTATTCCAAGTAGAAGTGGACATTAGGTGGGAAAGCTGTGGTTAGCAGGGCAAGCAATTTTTTTCTCAAAGCGCGAGATGGTGTTGGGTGCGTACAGTTTCTGTCTTCTCTTCTCAAGCAAATCTCCCCCTTTCAGACATCAACAGACAAGATAATAAGACACTCAGAGCACAATTCCGTATTATATTCAGCAACCAAAGGCTCATCTCTTGTCAGTTTGCATTTACTCTCCCAAGGATGTGACGCTTCTATCATCATGCTGTCAAAGAGAGCCCGGCTGGAACGACAGGAGCACTCATTTTATACACTTACTGTCTACATGAAATGGTCTGCACTTATACGGATTCGGCCAAAATGGTGGAACATTTTCACAAAGGTCACCCCGAGACCTCCCTTCCCAAAAGAGCAAAAATGAATCTCTCATTGATTCCCGGGGGTCATTCAGAACAAAAAAACTCACCTGAATGCCACATGTGCCGAAATGCTACACCTCGCTTTTAGGGTTGTACCACGTCTATGTGCCATCTTCTGCGCTGCATTAGGAGGATATAGGCTACATATAACACGGGCTGCCCAACCAAACTTACAGTAACTACAGCTATTTGTAGCTACGAATAGAAGATTTTATGGTATAATGATGAATATTGAATCGATTTGAAATGCGCTTTATCCAAGGCCACTATGCTAAAGTGGAAGTTATAACTTTAAAATATAAAATTAAATCAGTTGCGTTAAACCCCCTTCCTCCTCTACTAGTTTGTAAGGATGTTTCTTTCTGGTTGAACTAAGTTTTAAAATAATTGTTCTTTTTTATTTAATCATAGCAATCAGATTTCATTAGATTTCATTATGCCATGGAGGTTTGGTAATTAATGATATTGTACGAACCACACAATTATAGTTTAAAGTAATCAGGCCCGATTACTTTATTTGATAGGACAACTATCAAATGAAATGGGGAGAGAGAGTGGAGACATTCGGCAAGCGAGGCTGGGGTGCAAACCCACGGTGCAGAAGTGCTGACAACCACATATGAGCACCGTTTTAAACCACTACTACACCAGTGGGCACAGGAGTTTCATTTTCTGTTAGTTAATTTCAAAAGAACAGTACATAAAGTAGGGCTGCAAGATTAATTGCAGTCGAACTGAAATCACAATTCAAATGGATTCAATTAGCAAATTGCAAAAGCTGATTTTTTTTTTAAGTACTATAATTTCCTCTACAAACAACTAAATATCCTGTCTGATTCTGTATATAAACAGCTCACCTTGTAGTTTAGATCTGCACAAACATGTTGTGTGACTCTTGCATTTATTTGTTAGTTCATAGGCAGCTTGAGTCTTTTATCAATGCTTCTGGACACATGGATAGCAAATCAAATCACACTTGCAATGCTTTTCAGAAAAATCACAGTTAGTTTGTCTTGTTGTAATCAAAGGCACTAGTATTCTCCAAAATGATGTTGTATCTGTATTGAATTATGCTGAAGTTTATGCAGTGAACTTGAATGTGAGGCTCGACATGATTTGGTCAACATTACTGTCATTGCTAAAGTGTTGTCGCTCTCAGAGGCACACAAAGACATACATCTTGCTGCAGGCACAAGTAGTTATATTATTTTTGTGTAATCAGCTTAGTGAGCAGGATGCATGGTGGGATAGGCTGCTTACTGATTCAAAGCGCCCTGTAATGTTGTGTGCTGAGGTTAAGTAATAAAGTGGCACAAACCCGCTGCTGAATGGGCCTGGCTGAGTAAATAAGTGCGGATAAAGGAGCAGAAGGGGAACAAGACTCTCCCCAGGAGGTGGATCTCATTATGGGGATTCCACTTGTCTGCGTGAATGTGAAAACAAGCTTAATGCATGCCTATAAAGCAGGTGTAATACATTTGCTAATGGGCCCATGCTGCCCACGGCTACATCTCGGCGGTGTGTTCGTGGCACAGAGGACAGGAGCAGGGGGAGCGGGACAACCCTGCACACTCTTGTTTTTCCTGAAAACAGCAGCAAAGGTCATCAGGCCTCCTAGCTCCTTAGATATTCAGAAATGACACACTTCAGTATCACTTAATAACATGCCATTGTTTGTGTGTATAGAGCTAACTAGATTATTTTGTTTGAAATGGAAAAGTGTGTTATAAGTTCTGTAGGTAGAAAATAAATCGATTTTCACTACTCATTTATTTTGAGTTATACACCTTCTTTAAAATGGAAAATCATATCAAACTTGTGCATATATTGTATCGTATATTCTGTGTAACCAATATCAGTAATGCTTTCATGTTAAGGTAACAAAGAGGCATCACATCTCCTGGCACGGACATGCTGACTGTTGTCGAGATGTAATTGAAGCTGCAAGGGTCACATTTTTGGAATAGAAATTACAGTCTTGTCTTTGACTTGTGTGGCGTGAACCAGAGATGCATCCCACAGCCCTTGTGTCCTTCACAAGCCTTTATTATTTATAACGCTCGCTCTTTGAGCAATGACCAGTACTAATGCATAACCTTCTGTCCTTCTGGCTGATTCGCTTCCTTTGAAACCAAAGATTGAGGCAGCAGAAGTGGGTGTATGGATGAGGTGGGGTGGAGGCGGGCAGAGGGGGGAGGTGGTACAGGGCAGTGGAGATCCAGGCTATCGAGAAGTTATTACGTTTTTCCCTTTATATCTGAGGATGTGGAATAACACTGTGATGCTTCTTTTCTCCAGAATAGAGTTATGGGCTTCAAAGCAATACTATTTCCTGACGTCCCTCCTTCCACTATTTGTCTGCTCCACCAGAATAATGTGCCCCAACAGGAGGGAGGGTGCACTATCTTTGAGACTACACAATTACTTACTTGGTCCTACCTGTACCTTTTCAGGTCTGTAAATATTACAAGGAGGAGAAAACACCTTGTAACTAATGCTGGACGTTGTGCAGATAAACTCTAAACCTGTAGATAAAGTGTATTTAGCTGAGCTGCCTACAGCGTGAGCTCCGCTGTAGTGCTACTGTTCACCTGATGTTATCCTATAGTGATTGAGCCACAGTGCCCGATCCATTGTTATTATAGCTCTATGACAGAAGGAGCGGGGTGAGGGAGGGGAGGGCCTTGAGGGCCAAGGGGTAGAAAGTGGGACATAGGCAGCATTAATGGAGGATGGCCTGGGGCCCGCAGGCTGATGTGTCAGCCATGACATGTGGGTGTCTGGACCCTCACGCACACACTGCCCTCTGCCCCACCGGCCACTTCAAATGTCCTGCACTAGACCAGGAAGAGGCTTTTAAAGACCCTTTAGCGTCCTTCCATTAGTTTTGTCTGAAGGTCATAAATAGGACAGCTATATTATATTATTTTCATGTAATATTGCATATTTCATTAATTTATGTTAATCAGTTACATGTTCTGGTAAGAACACTTCTTGTCTATGTGTCTGATGTATTTTACTCTATGAAATGTTTAACACCACAAATCACATGAGTTAATGCTGATGATGCATATTATTTCTGCATAAAAACATAAATTAACCTAAACCTTAAAAAGACAATCCATGTTTAGAAATACCATAAGGTTGTAGTTACAATACACATAGTGAAAGTAATGCCTTTGAACAATTACTGTACATATATCGTTTGTGCAAGGTTGTCTGCTGCAGACTGGAGAATCCTATTTACCTCAAATATCATTTAAGCACTTGGGAAGCAGGCGTGTCTCCTAAAAGGCTTACAGCCCTCTATAGCCAGTCTCCATCTCTGTCATAGCTGTAAACGGATGAAGAATCATTTGTATCATTATTTGCCTCTTTCATCCCTGACATAATCAGGTTGACTTTGCTTTGGGAATGAGGAGGAGGCTTCAGAGCAGATGTGCTCATGTGCCAAGAGTCCCAAGTCCCCTACACACCCTCCCCTCTCTGTCCAGAGCCTTTTCCCCACTCTCCCATCCCCACTCAGCATCAGGGACAGGTAAGAGGAGGACCCTTATGTCAAAGAGCCTTTTGGTACAGAGCCATGTCCTAGGGTGAGAGCACAAGTGACTCTTCTACAGCCATCATCTGCATGTCCACAAAACAAGACCCCGTTTTCAAGTGGACTATTTTCACTTGTTTATGTCCAAGTGTCAGTCCCTACACCTACTACTTTTACCCCCATCACCTTTTGTCCATTCTTTCAACTTTTTACTTTCCTCGGAATCTTTATGACGTGGCTTATTGCTGCAGAATCACTCCAGATTCACTCCAGTCATAGAACTGCTGAGGTGTCAGATCTTTACAGCCTGCAATTCCAAAATTCAACTCCGTGTTGGAAAATTATGGAACCTTTGCAGTACCAATGTGATCAGTAGAGTTTCACACAGATATTTTAAATAGAAAACATTCCTTATATGAGAAGTAAATTGTAGCCTACTGAACTGAAATACTAGCAAGATAAATTCATATTGTGTGGAAGCTTATCTTAAGGGAGGGGTATTGTAGAAAAAGTCTACTCTCATCAAAAACATGTCTGAAGAGATTTTGGCTGTCATAGTGATCTCTCCCGGGCCCTATTCCAGCCGTCCTTATGGTGGTTCTGTCCGATGCTCAGCCCACAAGTCTACGTCATGCAAAAGCATGATACAAAACAATGTGCAACAACTTTACAAACCTTATACGATACGCAGTATTTTTGTTAGTGGGATGCACACTGATTGTGTGGTTTGAAGGGGGAGTGGCTTAGCTCAGAGAGCAAAGAGAGGGTAGACTCAGAGGTTCAAAAACAAAAGTAAAACCTGTCAATAAAAGGTTCAGGTACAAGGTAACATGGTGATCTAAATATGTTATTTGTCAGCAGTTAATACCCCATAGAAGTTAAATACCCCCTCTTTAACTTTTAAATCAATCAAACCCAGTTTATCTCATGACAGTCACCACTTCACAACACGTACAACGTATTCCTAATAGAAACAGGCTGATATCTGTGCTATGCAAATGAAAATTAAAAGAACAATTAGTCTCAAAAAGGTGGAAACATGTTCACACAATTGTGCAACATTTTTGTATCCTTGATATTATTCTTCCATTTAATTATTCTTATAAAATTTTAGTTATATTGTGAACTTTACTACAACTTAACATACATTTTTGGGCTTTATTATAGATTTTAAAATTCTTATGTTGGCCACAACAGCAAGACAAATATCAAATATTGTAATGGATGAAAAAAATTCTAATCCATATTGGATTAGTATTACAAATTAAACGTTTCGAGTAGTAAAATACCATTCATTTTACATTCTCCCACAAGCTCTTTGTGGCCTGTGGCTCTCTTCATTAAGTAAATGACAGCCTGACTTGTAGCTACAGGCTCCATTATGCAGCTAATCGTGTACAAGCAGCTACTCAACAGTCAGTCTCGGGTGATTCTTTATCTGCAGAAATAGTATTGATGGAGCTCTTCAGCCTCCTGGCCCAGGCTCTACACAGTATTACTTCCACACAGCCCCAGTGGGAGCCATCGGACTAAGAGCACCTGGAGTTATTGGCGGCAGATTATGCTGGGTGTTATTGTGGAGGGCTTTGGTGGGAGTAATGAAACACTGGGCTGATTCACAGGTGGTTTAGGCTCATATGCATTCTACAAGGAGTTAGGGAAATCGCTACAAAGCACCTAGGGGGTAATACTAACTACTTTTTGCACTCAGTCAGTTTAAGGGCCCCATATTACACTATTTTCTGATCTATGTTATTGTTATGATATTGTTTCCTCATCAAAAACATACCTGGTGTTGTTTTGTTTCATTCGCCTATGTTTAACACACACATCCTGCGTATTTAGGCTGCATTCTTCTCTCAAACAGAAACCTTGTGATGTCAAATGGTAATACAGGAAGTGTTCCACTATGTTTTTAAACTCCATTCACCTTGACTAGAATCTGGATGATTTCAGCCCTGGAAATGCCCATCTTTACTAAGCAAAAAGTTAAACCTAACTATTCACTTGAAAACTTTTGTGTCATATATTGAGTTTTGGAGATGTAGACTGCTTAATAATGCAGCATTACTCAAACATGTGAATGAAATTAAACACAACTCCAGGTATGTTTTTTTGATGAGGTAACAACATTCTAACATGGCTTAAAGCTCTCAGGAATCAATTTTGTGTAACATAGGGCCTTTAAATGAAGGAGAAAACATTTGTTTTGCTAAAGCTTTGCTACTTTCTACTTTTTGCCCATTACTAAATAAAACTGTAGAATAATACTATAATAATACTAAAAGCAAAAAAAAACATACACAAATGTAACAAGTTTAGATTTGACTGAGTATTGCTAAAAACCATTACTACTTTTTAAGTGGCATTAGCAAAATCAATAGTCAAACAATCTAGGACAAATGGTTAACTATTGATGGAATTAAACCTTGTGTATGATGTAGCTTGTTGTTTATTTGGGCCTATCCTTAACGCATGAATAGTTTGTCCAACCTAGTGTCCTGAATTAACTGCTCAACATGTAATTGCCTGTCCGTCTAATCTCACTTCAACAACTTTGTCAAATCTGTATTCCTTGACAGCTACAATGTAATTACCTTTAATCTTAACTTCTTAAATACAGTCACATATGAAAACGGAGTGCATAGATTAGATGTCAGTGCTAAAATGATTGACACTAAGTTAACAGCAAACACATGCACTCAGCCAGACGTTTTCAAAAGGACCATTACAAAAATGGGAGTTGGCTATTCATTGTGAATAGCTTGAATCGTTGCCAGGCCTCTCTTGTACATTTGACAACTTACATAATGCATTTCCACTAAAATAGCTTAAGTGTTAAAGCTTCTTTTATGGGCAGAAATTGATTCATAAATGCACCCAGCCGAAAGCTAACATGAACACAAAGCTTTCAATAACACCCATTTTATTCACACTGTCAATGTATGAAGCGATTGCATTAGAAAAGGTGGCATGCTGATAGCTTTATGAAATCCAGGCTAATTGTTTTGTGGCGCAGTCCTTGGGGCAGCCTGCATTAAGACGGCCCGATCAAGTCCAATAAATGTAGCTCTTAGCGTCTTTGAAACCCGCCCCATACGCGCTCCACACTCAGGCCTTGTGTGCCTTTCAGGGTCTCTCCAGTGGCCACTTTGGGGATCAATGAAAGCAAATGTATATAGCGCTGGATATTGGACATATTTCCATGACATAAGCCACATCAGATTGCACCCCACGAGCTGTAATACATATCATTATTCCTGCCTCATAAAGAGCTTTTTCCTCCAAGTCCCATGACACTAAACCATAGATATTACGTTTTTGTAATTAAAATCAAGGCAGCCAGAACAATATAGTACAGTAGAATTTTTTAACTAAATAGATTCAATAGTAGTTTTTGTGTTACTAAGCATTCCTCGGTCAGAATTTATTTGAAAAAAAAAGAAGCGCTGGAGCTTGAATGTCCTAGATAAATGTAAAGCTATGGTGAATGTGCATCGCCTGTTCTTTCAAGCGTTTGGCCTACCTCTTTCATCTCCCCTCACATCAATACATCCATTCAGTCCATTTTACCCATTGTGCGACCTGCGTATAATCACAGCATCAAAGCACTTTCTTTTTAGTAAAGGTTTGATCCAGATATTTCCCCTCTATACTCTATTATCTCCATCTGCAAACCCGTTTAAGAATCATTGGCATTGGATGAGTAGATTTTTTAGAAAAGTAAAACGTGTACAAAGCCTCGAGTAATAAAAAAGAATTGGCAATTTATTCCCTGGATATTTCTTCTGTCAGCTCTTTAATTTAGTTAAAGAAATTACACAACTCCTCAGGGAAGAGATGTGCATGTGTATTTATTTATTATCGATCCTCTCTGTGGCGGTAAATGTGTTAACGTTACACATATTTGCAAGAGGATAGAGCCCTTCTAAGTTATTTTGAAATGATGCAATGAAAGGCATCAAGGAATTGGTATTCAGTACACCTCCCACTGTTTATCAAATCAAATACATTATTCACAAGCAATATCTTAACTGTTATCATCACGAACCTGACTGTCTGCGGCACTTTATATTGTGTAATAAAGTCTCATTTGTCCAGTTTCTTATTCAGTTAGAGTTTAATTAGAGTTTTAGATGACTGAAAAATTTGAATTTTTTTGTTTGTCATATTTTCATATGTATTTATTTATTTATTTATCTTAATGAATTGTATAATGAACACTGCCTGTTCTTATAATTTTCTTATAATTTTGTGCATTTTTTTGTGAGAAAAATCTGCTGAATCTACTGCAGATATGGAGGAGGCAGGATGTGGGCATGCAGAGTGTAATCTGTAATGGGTGAAATAATTGGTGAAAAGAGACTGTCTTGTCACAATATCCAGTGCATTTGGGTGTGATGAGTGTGAGGATGTGGACTGGAGCAGGAGCAGGCCCGGGCAGAGGTACAGACCAGCAACACAAAAGCAGGCTCCCCCTTGGGCTTTCGCATCAACCGTCAAACGCTTGAGGTTCATTTGTTGGGTCATGCCATTCACCAATTATTTGGATTTTATGTAAAGATGAAATGATTTTGGTTGGCGCGGTGGGGTTTTAAATGTATTGCATAAATATACTTGACAGGGAATGAGATCTGGCTGTCAGACTATTGAACAGAAAGCTTTTATGGAAAGGGGCAGAAACAACAGCCTGCTCTGTAGGCTATGTTTAACAAAACAAGCTGTGTGTTCATGTGAGCCTAAAGCACACTATGTGGCAGGACTTTAATCCAGAGTCAATATATTCTTTATTCACATATTCACATTTTTACTGACCTTATTTTCAATGTGCCTTCATATAATCAAACCATTGAAAAGAATCAATAACTATATTATGTTACACATCTGTAAGAAATGGCTCAAGGTAAACACATTTCATAATCTATACAAGGTTGTCTTGAATTATCCAAAATGTGTCTAAATTGTTATTGCTACTTGAAGACTTGAAGTTAATTACTTTAAGTCTGAAACTGGATATAATGAAGTGCATCAGTAAAAGATCTGCGGTTGTCCTCTTTGAATGGACTATTAGAGGTTAAAACTCTTATAATAACATCTCTCTGTGTCATCTTATGAAGATTTACAGATCTGCATTCATTTGTAATGAGAATGTAAACCTCTCATTTCACTGCCATCGATGCAAAAAACACATTTTTTATTAAACCTCAAAAATGATTTCATCCTTTTTTTTCTGCACGTGTGTCCTGAGCTTTTGTGTCAACAGTGAGGCGTCATGCGATCTTGATATCATTGAGGTCAAAGGGTGAGGGTCAGAGCCGCCTTTTAGAGCTCCACAGTTAGTGCGCAGTGGAGAGATTCTCAGATAGTGATTGCTGTGATATCCAATTGTGGGTGTCCTTTATTTTCCCTGCAGCCATCAGCGGGCTTATTATCATGTCCCTGTCTCCTCGCTCCTCTCTGCCCTCGCTGAAACAGGTCTAATTGTGTCCCGTAGCTGTGGGCCCTGGATAAAAGGCGACTGTGGGTTTAGATGAGTGATACTCAGTGATGTAAATGGCTGAATAATATGGCCCCATCTCTCAGCAGTAATCTGGGCCATCGGGGACCCAGCCAGCATGAGCATCATCCCCATCAATGAGCCCTGCGCCGCCTGGTAATTTATTCAGTGTGCGGTGGTTATTGATAAAGCACTTAAGTTCAAATTCCCACCTTCCCAACTGCTTTACTCTGCTCCACATGGTACCTCTGATGTGTTTATTTATACTGTTTATTTTGGTCTTATTTAAGCTCACCTTGTGCAGTATTGAAGCTTGTTTCTTTATCTGAATGCACCTGTTGCTTTCCAGGGGCCCGGGACGGATCAGTGCAGTCCGACGCCAGTAGCAGTCCCTCTGAGCAGAGCCACTTGGGGCAGTCCCACCCTGCATACCCCATGGGACCACAGGTAAGCCTCAGGGTAAACATTACATTTCACAGAATGTTTAAATATCCCGATCAGAAATGAAACCAATAAAGTCAAATATTCATGGGTTTCAAAGTGATGAAAAATAGCATGTTGCGATAGCAATTAACAATTCAAAACCAAAACATAATCTTTTGAATGTTGAAAAGTTCTCAAAATGTCATCTATTAAACGGCATCTTTCTGAACTTTCCACAGACTGTACGTACAACATTATGAAAGGAAGAATCGTTGCATTAAAATGTGTATGCTTGTAATGATATTGAGGGATTTTATGCATCTGGTATTTAAAGAAAAAAACATAATTAGTATTAACTGATTGGACGTCATTCATAAATTTCAATGAAATGAAAAGGAAATTTAGACCATGTTAGTTCGTTAGCTCAAAGAACCAGCACACTGATCTTACAAATCATATCAAGATGGTTTCATAACAATGTGTTAAAATCCCATCTCCAAATGTAGCACAGTGCACTCTCCCTGCTCTAAAGTATTTTGTCATTGCCCATCATCCTCACATGTAATTGAGCTGTGGCTCTAATGAGCTGACAATACAGGCCATGTCAAAACAAGCAGGAGCAGAGTCTGAGCCCAGCCTGCTAATAGCTCAATCAGCCATTGTCCTATCTGATTGGATTTATTGGCCCGGTGGCTTGGCAGTGTTTAATGAACATCTATCTCATTAGTGTTGCTCAATGTCACCGCTTAACCCTCGCACAGCAGCAGGTCGGCCCAGTCTTTGTAATAAGGCCATTTTACATGCACTCATGACAGTCAGGTTTCATCAGGATAAACAAAAGACAAAACGCCAAGTGGGAGCCATTTTCTCTTACTAGACAACGTTGTACAATAAGTAAATCCCTGTGTCATGTGTGCGGAAATAAAAGCACTTAATTAAAAGGTCTTTTGTGAGTGTGGATACCTGGTCAGGGCCACAGTGCTGGTATAGATAAGAAATAAAGCAAGAAAAAGAAGGCATCTGGTCTCAGCAGCAGTTAGAGGCTGAGCCACAGCAGGCGGCTCTCAACAGTCCCCGTCTAATATATTAATGCTGTCAGTACAGTCTCTGTGAAGCTAACACTTTTCAGAAACAAAGGCGCTCCACATGCCATACCCAATTCTCTTGTTCCAGGATCAATATGTTTTGATAGATTCTCGCTCCAGAGCCGGATATTGTTCGAACAACCATTATCCGATGGTAGTTTACCCAACATGAATCCACCTTCCTTCTGTTTCCCACTCGCAGTTAGGATGACAAAAGTCTGCTATCTGGGTGATTATGGGCAATTTCTCAGTGCCAGAGCTGCCAAGCAGATAGAAAGGCCTATTCTCCCCTGATGGGCAGAGAGGCTTGGTACCACATCCAGTTCTGAGTGGGTCCGCTTCCCCATCCTGAGTCCAGCACGCGCACACACTCCATGCACTTGTGTGGCCCCTAGGAGACCACTTCTCAACACTCAGCTGTCAGGCCTGCCAAGCACTGTATAGCTGCTTTTACAGCATGTGTGAAGCGCATGGCCCAAAGTAACAGCCACAACAACCAAGAGCCAAGGTGAACTGCTAATCTGAAGTGTAGCAGGGATTCTTTAGACCAACTCATATGTTTACTGCAGGTTCAGTTATTAGATTTGAGTTTTAATGTCCTTAAACACAATCACATAAAACATAACGTGCCAAATACCTGCAAGGACTCCTCAGAACACCTGTTAGAATGTAAAGACAAGGCAATGATTTATGAAGTTCAATAAATATAAACAGAGAAAAGCAAGAGCCTAAATTATGGTAAATGTTTGTCTGATCTGGTTTTACATACTAACTCTGCATGCACCTGTGGTTAAGATTTTAGTTTCAGCCTTTATTTGTAAAGTGGAACACTACATGGCCTAAAGAAACATAAAACACAAAGCCTCCCTCCCAGCAGCAGCTTTATGCTTAACAGCCGCCTGCTTGTCCAGAACTGCCTGTAATAATAAATAAATCAGGGCTACATCTGATAATTGTGGAATTGTCTTTTAATGTTATTCCCTTCCATGTGAGGCTGTCTTTGCTGTCAAGCCTGGCAATCTCATTTAGTTTGACTCCGAGATGAAATGTTCAAAGGCTGTCTTTGATTATATGCTGCTTCAATTCAAGATTAAATTTACTTTAAAAAGCAAGATTAAACATGTGTCACTTGCAGCTAACAAACGGATCGCCTTTGTTATTGTCCTTTGAGGATTTGGCAAGCTCCCGAATTATCAATTCCTTTTTGAGAGTTTATGGCAAATGTCATTTTGAATGCTCTCAGAAGCTTTGAATATTGTCGTCCGTTATGCACTGTTGTGTATCAAAGCAAATGTTGAGAAAGAAATCCTCCGCCACAAGTGATCACAATTTGTTTTTGTTGTTTTAAAGCTCCACCACACAGCCATTTGTCAAAAAAACAACACACAGTCTTAAGTCATTTTTTAAGTACATTTCTATCTATTAATCTATTGATTAAATAAAAAAATATATATATATATAATATATATATATTATATATATATTATTCCATCCATCTTCTCCTGCTTAATCCAGCTGGGTCGCGGGGTCTTGCTGTCCAATCCTCATAGCACCTGACTCCCCCATGAACTCCTCTGCAGGTGGTGAGCCCACAGGAGGGATATATATCTAGTCCGCTTTGAATTTGCCTGAATTCTCAACATGTAGCTATAATTTGACTGAATGTAATTATCAAAGAGAGAGTAGTGATTATTAAAGCGCTTGATATGGTTTCTTCATAAAGAAATGAGATGTGATGTGATGTGGACTGACCTGTGCCCTCATAGCTCCTAAACTGCACTGGGCTGTGTGTCAGGTGTGTGGGGGCGAGTGTATTACACAGGGTTATCAGAGAGACACGCTTGTCACCTATGTACTTTGTGTAGCACCTTTAGACTGGCCACAGTCCTCATAGTGGCCGGCTCTGTGTCCAGTGCAGGCAGCAGGCACACCAATGCAAAACACAGGCAGAGCGCTGACAGTGAAGTTAAAGCTGGTGAACTCAGGACTTACAGGAGTGGATGTAGTGCAGTCACACTTCCCTTTGCTGGTTTACCTCGGACACAACACATGCTGACATTGTACTTTCATTATTTTATCCTGAACAATTCAATTTGAAATGATTCTACTGCATTTGCTGCACCTTCACCATCTTCTGCTTCATTGTCTGTTCGCAAATTGTGTTTGACATGCTCAGACGTAACATTGTTTAAGTTTTCTACCAGATTAAATAAGATTTGAAATGTCTTTCAGGGTATTCACAGAGTTTGAAGCCCTACTTCAAGCTCAAAGCTCTCAATGAAAAATGTGTTGGTGTATTTCCAAACCCACTTCCTCGGAAAATACGTTTGACGAGAGATTCACTGTGCAAAATATCTCAGAGCGATACTTCTGATAACATATCTCCCCTCTGTGGGTATGACAGCAGCGATTCCACTTTAACTAATATGAATGAATGGGTACATGAAGAGACAGCAGTGATGTTATATGCCTCATCTAAAGACTAAAGTAGTGCTCCATATTTCCTGTAGGAGGTTCTGTTCACTGGGATGAAACATGCTTCATATGTGAAACATTCTCACCTGTTTTACAAAGATTAGATGTGATCTCTGTCAGACTGCAGCAGCTAAAGAACAGCACTCATTAAAATGCATTGATTAAAACCTGTGTAATTGAAGTGGAATCTGATACACGGTATATGTGGATGAAACTATTGATCCTCTTGAGTTTTGTAATCACTACTTACCCTTACTCTGCATTTCATAAAGTGACTGCCCTGCTCTAAACACAAGTGTTAACTGGGTTTAGCACTGTCAGCAGAATCACATATTTACTACACAAAACACAAAGTGTACACAGGTGGACATGGTTCTGTTGTCTGCATTGTGCATTTTACTGCCAAAAGGGCAAAAGTAAATAAATCATAGTTCTACAACTCATGTCACTGCCTACATAATGCGTACACATAATGGTTAGTAGAACAGGGTTTAGGTTTTGCACATTTAAGTTCACTATGCACACTGTATTTAGTTATTGATATAATTTACCTGAAACCTTAATCCAAATATCTTACTGATATCATATCATTTTTCCTAATGTATATTTCCCTGTGTCCACAGTCACTCCTGATGGCACAGCAGTTGGCCAGCGCAGTAGGTGGTGTAATGTCCGGGGCGGCTCCAGGCATGAATCAGCCCATCCTCATCCCGTTCAGCGCAGGCGGGCACCTGGGCAGTCAGCAGGGCCTGGTCCTGTCTCTGCCCACAGCCAACATCCAGAGCCTAGTGGCTGCGGCCGCCGCGGGGGGCATCATGAGCCTGCCTCTCCAAAACCTGCAAGGTACTGTCACACTGCACTGTGAGGCACACTCTAACATGACATTTTCAAACGTATAGATCCTGACAACAGGGCACTTAGTGACCATTATTAAATTACTCATTTTCTTTTTTAAAACATCTGACTATTTTACTTTTGTACAAAGACTGAAAACAATGGTTAAATGTGTTATTTTTAAGCCCTGTCATTATGTTGTTTTTCTGAAATGCTGTACAAAGCTCTTGACCAGGTAAGATTCCTCCAGGGGTTGTATCCCAAAAAGCTGCTATCTTCATGTTGCCTGGAGGAACAACCATATTAATTACAGGTCAACGTTTTGCAGAGCAGCGCAAAAGCACTTTGGGCCTCTTTGGTGTGCATAAGAGTGCCCTGTACTTTACTTTTTATCTCCTTTCCACCTCATCTGTCCATCTACAGGGCTGCACGGATGCTTCTTTAAACTTTAATGTGCGAGTGTTCTCTTTTGATCATAGTTGTAAATGGTTTTCATTTTAATGTTTAAAACATTGTCTCTTTTATACCATTAGATTGAGGCATAGATGGAGAAACCGCCTGTTATAAATCTTAGATGAGAGAGGCGCTCTAATGTAAAAAGATGCTGGCTACATGTAAAGTAGTGTGTTTTGGGGATGGAGATTACAATAATGTCAGTGCTGTGCAAAGTGCAGGGAAGGTAGCCTCATGTGGAAATGGATGGACACATGCCCTGAGTGAGGAAATGTGGAGGTAGAAGCCTAATGGACACAAACATGCATAAATAACAGCAGCCAGTGCTGTGGGCAGAGCTTTTAATAAACACACTTCTATCTAGTGAAACCCCTCAATGTATATCCGTCAGTAGTGAGCGGTAATGGGCCCAACAGGCTTGTCTGACTCTCACTTCAGCAGGTCCTCCTCTGGTGCATCAGAGACAAGCCGTAGGCCTCAGTCATCTGATGAAGCCATCCACAAACACACTGCTGAGTGTCAGAGCAACATAACTAACACCACCCAGTCGTTCTCATTGTCCTACTCCCATTCTTGAGAGCAGCTTCTGATAAACCTCCTCTATTCCAGATAGTGAGAAAAATGTGCAGAGAAATGCCTTGGTGGCAGATCTTTTGAAAGTGTGCGGACTGACAGACTGCCTGTTCGTACATCCTCTTATCTGAAGGGGATGCATTGAAGGGACCTCTGTGGAGAGAAAGTGACACAAGTCAGGAGTGAAGCTAAATGTCTTGACTGTGTCCAGGCCCCTCTGGCCAGGCGGCGCTCCTCCACACTGCCCTGTCTGAGCTCATCACAGCCCCAGTGAAGGCCTGCTGGCACAGCACCTCTGTCGGACAAGCACAGCTCCGGCCTCTGCCCCCGCACCCCTATGAGGCCCGCTGGCCCCCGGCTGAGCCCGATTCATCACACAAGTAATACAGCTCCTTCTTGGGAGCACCACGCTGCCAGCTAATTAGTGTCAGATCAGACAAGACAACTGTGAGAAACAGTAATGAGACTACACCAGGGGCCTAGCCACTGGCTGCATTTAAATGTAATGAGGCGGCTAATGAGCCTCTAATAAGGCTGTTTGTCTCAGAGTGGCTGTTTGAGGATGGAGTCAATCACTTTCTCCAGTGTAGAGTAGACTGCAATATTAACATAATAATAAACACATACGGTAATATGTGTTCCTGTTTATTAATAATAATAATAATAATAATAAGTGTACATATATTCTTACAGAAACCAGGCCCTGCTCTCTTTCTGGCCATGCTAATCAAAGCTGGCTCTGTTGACATTAGGGAAGAGCTGTGAGCTTAGCAGGGCAGTGCGCCGACTGTGATGAATAACTATCACTGTAATGGGGTTGTGCTGTAAAGTTGGAGCAGTTGCTTAAATAAAACTGAGCAGCATCTTGAGGCAGACTCCGTAAACACAGGCTGCAGTGTAACTGGTTATTTGTCAGAATGATTTATGCCCGCAAACATGCAGTAAAAACAAATTCCCAATGAAACTAAACAAGGGAGAAAGTTATCTTTAGTGACAGAGTGCACACAATTCTAGCTGACTTCACAGAGACAAAAAGTAGGTTGGGTCATGCAAGAGGTCTGTAAATGTGACGCTTGGGATGAATTGAAAATGTTATGTGATTTCCAATGTTAAAGTGTAAGTTTGTGTGACTGATGCTGACAAAACAGCCCTATGTTTGTTTGAGCTGCTGTCATTTTAATCTGTTTATAACAAGCAGCACATAATTACATACTTTGTAAAAGCAGCTGTACAGTATCAAAGGCCTGTACATGTAATGCTCAAGAGGCGGAGGCACTACAAAGTCTCATGTGTCTCCTCATCCTCTCCGCGTCTCTCTGAGTAATGCAAGCAGCTAGTTTACGCCTCCTCTTTTATATTAATAAGGATATCCTATCATATTTGCTGTGAGCTGAAAGCCAAGCAGCGCTTCACATCAGAGAGCCAACTTCTAATGGTGAGGTGAAAGCATTGTTCCTCTGTACTCGTCCACAGTAAACACAAAACAGCACTCAAGCTTCCTGATAAAGGTCGGCTCCCACTCACCTGCAGTAATGAGCCCGCTGTCAGTGCCAATCAAAGGCACGTCTGCGTGTGAGGAGCACGCTCAGTATTGTGGTTCACAGTTTGCGGCTGTTGGAATGGTGCACATTAGGGAAATCACTGTGCTCATTACAGCACCAAAGGGTGGGCTCCTGGGGGAAGAGGCAAATGTTTCCACACTAGTTAGACATGTCAGACCGGATCGCTTCTGCCTCAGCTGACTGCTGCTCCTTTAAGAGGTGAGCTCACCGGGCCGGCCCACTGACTTAACCCCTGTCTGCTCTGGGGAAGCCTTGTGCCTCTGCAGCCACATCAAGATAGGTTCAAATGTTTGTCTTGAATTTTATAGGATTAAAGAATATGTAGTAGCTGCCATCTCAACACATTAGGGCCTCTGTATCCCCGCCTCACATTGTTTAATTTGAAGTGTTTTCAATTGGTATAGTTGTTTTATAATGATTTCACTTTACAGAGGTTGTAAGATGACTCGCAGAGGGCAGAGCTGCATTAAATAAATAAGAGTGATAAAATGTAGACCTCATACATTTCAAAGCTAATGCGACTAGCGGTGCAATCGGAGCAGCTGCACACAGTCCTGAAGCAGTAATTTGATTGATTTGTTGTGACAGGAGCCAAATAATTGAGAGTGAGAGGTGCTCTGGAGATGAAGCGCTGCCACAGACAGGTTCTGGGACAGCAGATACAGCTCCGGGTTCTCATCTTTACCATTGATAACTGCTGGTTTAATGTTTGTCTTCTATAAGTAGCTCACAAATGTTACTGCCTTTGAGAGACTTTGGCAGCAGGAAAATAATCAGCAGGCATAATGTAGGACTGCTGACAGAGTTCAAATCAGACATGTATATTTGCACCCAGGCTCAGCACAGGTCTAGAGTTCGCACACATGATCACATGGTCCCTTGTGGGTTATGCAGCAATGTCTTTTGAAGCAAAAAGATGAAGGAAATTCACCCCCTGATGTTTCACTTTTGAAGACATGTTAATGATTTGTTTGTGATTCATGTTACATACACCTGGTAATTGCACAAAAATATCCATATGTGTATTGAGAATATATGCAGATCTCCTTTGCTTGTGTCTAGTGAGACAGTGTAGTGCTGTTTGTCTCCACCCGCTGGCTCTTGACTTGTGTTTTGTTTCTGTGGATGGTGGCAGTGTCACTCCGGCTCAGCCATGCCACAGGACAGCACAGTGCCAGGGCCTGAAATAGAAAGAAGGAAACAGAGGGAGGGAGAGTCTTTATGGAGCTGCAGAGGAGGACAATCATATTGTTAATCAGATGTGGCTGTGTCTGCTCCTCCACAGCAAGCCCTGACATTTGCCCTCGCTGGTAAACACTGACAGAGGCTTTTGGAAAAGCTGCTATAAACACACAATCCCCTCACATTACACTGCTGCACAACTGTAGGCCCCACTGATTTGAATGAACCACAGGTAAGTGTGAACATTTCAGCCTAATTTAAGAATTGTAGGAAGAAAAACAAAACAAGTGTTTCTCTGTGTTTACATATTTAAGTAGAACATTGTGGCATGTGTATGCGTACCACCATACTGTGATCATTTAATATGTTTTCATTGAAGACATTGAATACGGCAACCCCGCTCATCTTAACAAGTCCTAGTTGAAGGATAAATGCTCTCTCTGTTGAGACACACAGAATATACACACATAAAACAAACATGCATGATGTAAAAGATCAGAAGTGATTATTATAACATCTTTAGTTAAATACCACTCTGTATTGCTTGTTTATTAACCGTAATCAGCCATTTTGTTGTTGCACTGAGCTTGAAAAAACCCTGATATATTATAGATTGTTCCACCCTTTTGTTTTTCTGATATTTCCACACTTGTAGCATGCTTCCGGTAAATGCCTTGACCACTTGGCCCAGGGTTGTTTTGTTGAAATTACATCTCACTTTTTTCTTTCTTTTTCTTTCTTTTTTTTTTAGCAGTTTCCAAAAGATTCGCTAAAGGTCTGTCATATTGCCTCGGCGCAATTCAGATGCTTTCAGCAACAATCTGTAGTCAAGCATTTGAAATGAAAATTGATTTGTGATTTACATGGTCAGTGAGGGGAAAATGAACTTATGAAATGTTGTAAATGAAATATTAGACAAGGTGCATTGGGAGGGAGCAGACAGAGATGGTAATCTTGTGGAACTAGAATCCCCGGCTGGCAGGATTGGGTGACATTTTACATTTATCTGTGTTCTGCTTGAGTTGTAATGTTAATGGTAATTTTATGGGACTGAACTGAAATGGAAATAGTGTTATCTCAGATTTCCTCAAAGTGCAATTGTGTAAAGTAGCACACCCGCATCTTTTACTTTCCCTTGCCCGATCATGACTTATTGCAGTCTATGAGGATGGTAATGTGTATTCTGACTGTTTTATGTGTGTGTGTTTTAGAGCCATGTATCAACATCTTTACCACCTTTGTGATACATTCTCTACATTTTCTTAAAACATAAAACAACTAGTTATGTTATCTTAATATGTAGAAGCCTCATAAAATAGCTTCATTATATTTAGTCCATTACTTGTGCAAGTGTATTCAGAATTCTGATGTAAACAAACCCATCAATATAGATCTATCATGGACTTAATAATACAAGCAAATCAATGTAGCATTATGCCGTAATCAATACTACTTACACTCAGCACAGATGTTCTAATTTTGATCGATAGGCTGTGCAGTGAACGCTTCCTCTCCCACTATTCCTGTGTACAACACGTATGGATTTTCATAGCACGGCTTGTTCTGTGTTTGAAGGAGAAATAAAGGCACGAGTGAGATGAACAAACAATAGTGCGCGCTGTAGTGGGAGAGTGGGAGCCAGTCGGAGCGCAGAGGTCATTCTTAAACACTGCTCTCCGATTCCCTGTCTGTGAAACCAAAGAGCCTGCGGTGGCATTTGTCAGCAGATGGGGTGGAACCAAACCCTTCACCAACCGGGACGTCCTAGCCACTGCTAAAAGCTATCTGTGGTTACTAATCGCTGACCAGGGCCTAATTACCTTAATTAATGGCCCAGGTATCATGGGGCCCGATTTGTGGGGCTTTTATCGGTATCAGTACAGCTTAAAAGGTCCCGCAGGAGGCTTGAGGAGTGCGTTGGTCCCCTGGGTGCTATTTCTGGACTAACAGTAGACACATCACAGAGCGTCCTGTGGCATCAGCAGTGGATGTGTTTAGAGGCACATATCTGTTACTTACAACACAAACCCCAAGTGCATGTTTCTGTCAAAGAAAGAAGACTCATTTTACTCACTTTTCATTTTTTACACAAGTATCAAATATTTCCAGAATATGTAATACGCAGAATAACTCCATTTAAGAAGTATTTTGAACTACACATGAAACACCACTATGTATAAATATAATTATTAATACTGATGTGAGTAAACTACATTATAAGGCACCAGTGGGAGATATCAATAATAGATTTCCATAACAATTTTATATAAATATAAGAGAACATTTATTTTCTCCACAATGGGGAAATTACCGAGTTGCAACACACAGTACAGGAACACCAGGAGAATAAAAAAAATATGCAATTAGAAATAAACTTAAATAACTATTAACAATATACTTAAAATCTAACTAGAAATGACACACTTTTTACAATGATTTGAAGAATTCCCTATTTTCCGATACCAAAAATTAATACGAGTAAAAAGTCCACATATCTAAACATAAGAAGTGACAAAATAAAATAAAAAATCCATCTCATCAAGTGTACATCCTGTGTATTTCTACGCTGTAAACATAAAATTGTAATAAAAATTCAGTGGCTGGTTTCCTGGACATATCCCCTCATTCATCCCGTGTACACAACGCTGATGCCTGCATTACACTGCCATAATTCACAATGACAAAGTAGACTTAGCACATTTTTTCACAGACGGTGGGGGGTTTTGTTCAGCGAGCCCTCACTGTGAAATTAGCCCTGGTACTTCCATTTTCCGGCAGCAGTGAAACGGTTAAAAGACACAGATCAGCCGGTATGAAAATAGAACTGATTCAACAAAATCTGCCGCTGCTCCTTCTAGCTTGCTACTCACCCATCCAATGAAAAAAAAAAAAATCCCTCCTCCCCTTTATTCCTCTCCCCCTCTATCCCATCCCTAACCCCCGTCAGGCACCTTGTCCGCATTTGAAGAAGCCTCGCAAGTTTCGTGGGTGCATATATTTCTTTTGATGATATATTGTCCGGGTGCGGAATTTCATTTACTGCTGCTGCCCTTTGCTGAACCTGTTGCTAGTCAGTGAGCACGATAAGCGTATAAGTAGCATGGTACTTCATTCATCATACATCGTTCTGGGCTCTCAAATATCTCATATGCGATTCAGGAAGAAACTACTAAACCGGCACAAAGGATCCCACCAGGATCAGCTGAGACTCCATTTAACGCTGTGTACAAAAGTGCGCCTGGTTCTTGTTATCAAATACACACTCGTCATGTCTACAAAACATTAGGCTTCATTTCATTGTTTATGTAGCAGTGGGTAAAGTGTATCTCTGCTCGTGTTCTACATAATTCCACTCACATTGCATTTTGAATACATGCATTTCGAAATCTGTTTTTTCCCTCAATCCTAGTGGCTGCCTTGTGTTGTATTAAACAGCATTAATAATCACAAGAGGCTGGTGTCACTCAGAAGTCTCCACATGACTGAGGCAGACAGTTGTGCTGCTGGGCATGTTGTGCTGTGTGAAAGTGCTTACACGCTCCCTCAGACAACCAAAGGGAATAATTAAAGACACAAGATGGAGGCACAAGAATGGAAAGCAAATCCCATTGTTTGGGCTTATTTCATCCCACTGAATTTCTTTTTTCACACTTTTCTTTTTTGCTCTCTTCTCACACTCTTCTCCAAATGCGCTGTGGGTATGCAGCGCTTTCAAAAGCATATGTAAGCCGAGCAGCGCAGAACAAAAGCCTTATGAAGTGCTCCTCAGACCCACAATGCCTTTTGATTATCTCACAATCATTCTATAATAATAATAATAATAGAGTAATGTTATAATAATAATATAATAATATAAAGTAATGTTTTGTTGCTTGCAGAAATTTAATACACTTTAATAACTATCCTCTGTCTGTCATTTGTTGTCAAATTGGGCTCACTATTGTTCTGTTCTGCAACTCATTTATTTACCATTAGATTCAAATAATCAGATTTACTGAATGTTAAGCACCCGAATACATTTACAAATAAAATACTGTAATCTTAATTCTCCTTAAATGAGATTGCAACAGTAGCTTTCATAAAGATCTTCCAGACTACCCTCACCCCGGACAATATCCAGCTCTCCAGAGAGGCATTTGTTCAGGTCAGGCCAGGAGCAGTGGCTCTACCCTGAGCTTGTCCTGGGCATTGAAGCTCATTTGTACAAAATCCAGTGAAAGATAAAATAGCTAGTAACATGTAATGTAAATGTAATTATTGCATAGTTGTGCACTCTGTTTTTTTGTACGGTGTAATTTCTTTAGAAAGACAGCACCATGATCTCAAATTAATGATGAAAATGATGAAAACTACTGTTTTTCCTCAAAGAAGTTATATTAAGTTGAATTTATGAACATTACAATTTGTGTCCTTCTAGATAATGACTGAAAACCAGGTATTATAAATAACCTAAATTAAATTATATATATATATATATGTTAATTACATATAGATATTTACATGTACATATGTACATGTATGTGTGCCTTTTTGGGATTATAATTTAAAATTGTGTAAAAAAAAATTAAATTTAAATTGATATTGTTCAAGTACCGAAGAAGTGATAATGTGTTTTATAAACAGGACAGTCACAGCAATGTAAAACAAACATTTCCTCTGTAAGTCAGTAGGATTATGTTCCAAAAGAGAACTAATAGAAACAATAGATGAAAAAAAAAAGAAATCAATACATTAAAGCAATAAAATCAATTAATAAACACAGTACTATAAATAATAAAATACATCAAAACAATAAATAAAATAAAATTAATAAAAGACTACACAACTCATGCGGTGTTAAAAGTTAGAGAATAAAAAAAAACCTCTCCACTATGTGCACGGTGCGAATGTGAGGGGGGCAGAGTGTTCAGAGCTTAGGGTGGACACAGAGAAAGCCCTGCCCCCCCTGGTTTTAAGTCTCCATTCAAAACTTTAAAAAACAAAAAACAAACAATAACATTTTAAAATAAATTCTAAAAGCACATTTTTTGTTCCCTTTTAAGAGCTGTGCTGCAGAGTTGAGGACTAACTGCGAGTGATAAAGTGCATTTTGGCTTCTGTGTAGAGTGCATTGCAGTAGTCCAGACAAATAGAGATAAAAGCATGCAGATAAAAATGGTTTTACTTTGGATAAAAGATCAAGGTGAGAAAAACTGGATTTACCTACTGGACTGACCTGCTTATTAAGTTTAAAATCACTGTCTACAGTGATGACAAGGTTGGTGGCTGAGGGACATTAGTCGCTGTAGTTGTCTGTGAACAGCGATACAATTTCAACAATACATAAGTTATTTGTTTCTAATGGCCTCTTATTACAACTTCTCCAAAATATTGTCAATAAAATTCAAATTTAAGGTGAACCCCACTATTAGGGCAACTCTATTGGACTCCACTTCTTGAGCAGTAAACGTAGCCCCTGAATCTCTTTGAGCTTTTACTGTCAGTCAGAGAGCACTCAGTCATCTCCCAGCATCAGGCCGCAATATTGATTTTTCCAGCCCCTGAAACAGCCGCATGAACATAAATTTTGCATGAGGCTTTTACTCGTGGCCTCTGCTTTGGTCTGACGACACGATGGGACCGTGAACATGCTGTAATAAGCTAACGTGTATCTCTGGGTAGACAGGCTTCAGGGAGGACTGTCCAGCTGGCTCCATACGACCTACAAGGACTAGGGTGAGGGACCCCAGACCGAGCTCTCAGCTGAGGCTTCAGAAATGAGACAGACTCTAGTGATAACTGTAGGCCATGGGGGTTCATACAAAACTCAAGCTGATGTCCTCATAGTCAAAGCGTTGGGCTGTTCAATAACAAAATAAAGTGCTTTATTTCTCCTTATGCATTGTGTGGATCTGATGGAGGGTTAGTCCTAATGAGCAGTTTGATGGCAGGGAGCTGAACTCATTACTGTGAGGCAACCACTCAGGCCCCATGCTTGCCCTTTTTGACAAACAGGAAAACTTGATGAACTTTGATCAAAATCCAATGATCACAATTTGCAGTAAGTGAGTCAAGGATATATTCATGTCATATTTTTCTGATGACCCCCTGGAATTCTGTGAAGGCCTCCCTCAAGGTCCTTGGACCACACTTTGGAAATCAATCAGCTCACATAAGCAACACCGAAAGGACAACATTATCGAGTACACAGGGATTTTCTCCTATGTGTTACATCTCCATGGAGAGGATTCGATTCTTTGAAATGCTTCCCCCAGAGTGAGAATTCTACAACGCAGCTTGATATTGCCTTGCATCACAAAGTAAAAGCATTATCTCTGGATCCCTACAAGCAATGTGGTTTACTCTCAAATCCTGTGGCTGTGCTACTCCTCTCAATCCTTAACTGCCTGTATTTCCTGTGTTAGCCCAGTCCTGCAGCAGCGCTAAGGCACTTACACTGCCTGCTGCGCTGGGAGTCATGATTTTATTCAGTGGCACATTACATCCTCTTTGTACTATTTATTCTGCATCTTACATCAGTTCCACACAGTAGCACAAATCTTGACTCATCTTACTCTATGCTTAAACCTAAAAGGTTGAAGTTTATTGTTGCTAATCCTGTATGGCAATAATGATACTCTTGCAACAAAAAAACAAAATCATCATAAAGTGATATAAAAGACATTTATCCAGCTGACATTGTGGGCAGTTCTAATCACAGTTACAGTTAGAATCTGAGCCTTGTGCTGTGATGAGTGTCCAGTGCTGATGGAGGTTAGCACTGGGCCAGCCTCAGCAGTGATGCTATCCACTTCATCAGTATGGAAGTGCTCCATCTAATCTGCTGAGGACAAATGACCTTCTTTTGACCACCTTCATAATTACCAGATCTCATAGAGTCTAAATCTCCTTACCTCCAGAGGAGTAATTATCAGCGTGACTCACTGAAAAGGCAATTGAGACTGTGCTTTATGGACTCCCACAGCAGAACGTGAGCCACAGCTGTAATGCAGCTGTTTGTTCACTTTGTGTTAAAACGGTGACAGCTGTATTTTCAACAACACTTTGTTACAGAAATATATGTGATGAGACTCTTTCTATCTATATTAGTGTTTTTCATTCTTTCAACTGAACAAAGTGGAAAAAGAAAATGCGACTTTTGCCCTAACCTAAGTAGTACAGAGTCATGTATCTTAGAAATGAGATTCACAGTGCAGAGGGGTAAACTCACATGTGGCGCGATGAAAAGAAAACAAGCATTCAAGCCCAGCCCCAGAAAAAGGGTGCAATACGACTAGATAGAGCAGGTAATGAGAGAGCAGACGTGTTCCTCTCTCACTCCTGAACCACAGGAAACAAAAATAGCATTTTGTCTGACGAATGAGCAGCTTCTGACCTCACCTTTCGACCTCTGACAATCAGTCTGGCTCGTCCTTCACTACTTCACAAGCCAGGCCGGGACAGTCAAAGATAACAGTTGATTTCTTCTGTGCCACCATGGAAAGGAACAAAGAGACTGGAGACGGGGCTGGAGGTCTGATGTTTCACACGTCCCCATGATTGTTGTTAAATGTTTAAATGGTGCTTCAAATGCTCTGGCTCATGTAGTGTCAGATCCTTTAGCAGTGTGCCTTGCCCCTGTGTTGCATCGCCTTATTGCTCATTATAAACATTAACATAGGCGAGCAGTGACAGCAGTGATACTGGGAGCCTCGCAGCCTGCAGGCATGTGACTAAGTGGCAGAAGTGCTTGTATCGCAGTCGGGGACCAGTGAATACGAAAGGCAACATTGAGACAGAGGGAGATATAATGAGCTGTATAGGAGCGGGGCGCCTTTTGCCCTCGCTCCATCACAAGTGAAGCTCCACTCTGGTCGTCAGCCCTGTGTCTGCTGGAGGAAGGAGCACAAACAATTAGCCGAGACAAGCCGTGTGGATTATGTGCTCGAGCAAAGCAATCAGACAGCTGTGGTTAAAAGAATGAGCTTCAAAATGCCAGTTGCCCAGTTAGAGGCGAGGGGAGGGTCAGTGGTCCTGACAGTCTTAACAAGATGACAGAATTTATAAAGCACTGCTGTTAAAGAATATAGTTACCTGCGGTGTAGCCCTTATAATAAGGCCACATGGGGCTTCTTCCATATTCCCTCTGTATTTGTTTGCTTTTGCCTCATATTCTTTGTTGTGCTTCTTGTTCCTCAGCGTAATGGCTGGCGCTGGAGGAAATTCTCCAATTGTCTTTGATCTTTTCCTGGTTTCGATAATTTCTGACAGAAATCTCATTTTTGTGGCCCCCTCCTTTTGTTTTCCCGTCTTTGTTCCACTTTATTCCATCTTTAAATAAGGCTCAACATTTTGTCGTGGAGAAGTTGCAAAGGAACCGAGCGGGTCCTGTCAGGGGCTGAGCGTTTGCCAGACAACTTGCCCCAACATTTCAAGTGAGAATTGGACTCTTGGCGTTGGCTCAGATGATATATAATTCATGGTGGGGGTGTGAGAGAGGTGTCAATGTGTCAGGAGGTAGAAGAATGTAAAAATGTGCTGTTTACGGGCCTGGAGCAGCGGGCTGCTTTCTGCTGCGTTTCATGAGAGCAAGGAAGAGCAGGAAGAGCTGGTCTTCATCAAATCTTCATCTGTGACCGTCATACACTCAGAGTGACCATTCTAATCAAAGACATGCCTCACCTGATGTTTCATTCATCTTTTATGAGACAACTATACATACATTATTTAGCCCCATTGATCCAGTATGTATACAAGCGTGTCCGCTCCTGTGTTCACTTTACTATTATCTTAGACGCTGTTCTGTCCATGTTCACCAGTGCTCTGTCAAATCAGTGTTACTCAGACTTTCGGGTAGATCACATGTTAGTGAATAACTTCAGCAAAGATTTTACACACTTTATACATTTCCTTGCCCTGAAGTAAATTCAGAGCATAAACATTCTGTATTGATAGAACTGTGTTGACAACAGCCATTCAGCCCAAACGGAAATACAAGCACACATGTTTACAGCCTATTCACAGCTTTGACCGCCACACTCACCACTCTTTCTTTTCCACATCTTTTGCATTTCACTTCCACCAGAACATTTCTGTCAACATTTTATCTGGTGTTGAATCATGTCTGACCTGCAACTTTTATTTCTTTTAATAGAGCTGTGAAGGTCAAAACATTTACAAAAAAAAGTTTTCATTGGACTTTGGACCAGGTTTCTTTTAAAGCATTTGTTATATTTGTTATATTTTATTGTATAACACCATTGTGGGAGAACTAATCTCTGGTTCACACTTCTGGCTCCTATGGGTAATTTGCATGCAGCCTTGTCTTCATCGTTCTCAGCCAGAACGTTAACATTTTTTTTAGAACGGCATAAAATTTTACAAGCATTTAAATGTAGAAATTAGGTCCTAATGGTGTGCCATTATTGGATCCAATTAGTTAATGGGTTTATTTCAAAAGTCTTACAGCCTAGATGGATGTCTTCTTCCTGTTAGATTTTCACCCATTAAACCAAAGATTCTCGCTCTTTCCAAGTGACAATGAAGACTTTTGGCTGCGATGAGAGCAATTATGTCAGTCAGACTTGATAGCTTTGTCCTCCAACTACTTAAATTAAATTCACCTACTCTGTCGCTAGAGGAAAACCCTAGAGGACCTTGTTGTGACACTATGCAATTTACATGTATCCCTCAGCACGCAGCCTGTGCAGTCCACACCTGTATGTTGTACTCAAGGTGTGAGAAATTCCACCAATAACATGTTCTCTTTATGCTTGTGTTATTCTATATTCTGTATGCTTGTGTGAGTCTATATCCTCTACAGTATATTCATGTAGATACTGTTTGATTCACAGCTACCTCATCACTCAACTCCCAGCTCCAGCACCTCCAGCAGCTCCAGCAGATGCAGCAGCAGCAGCACCAACAGAGCCACAGTCACAACCAGCTGCCCCCCCAGCACCACATGACCCCGCCAAGCCAGCAGACCTCCGTCCCCTCCCCGGGCTCCACGTGCTCCTCCACCGGACAGCCGCAACAATCTCCCCCACACCGGCCCAACCAGTCCCCCGCCCGCAGCTTGCCATCACCTGTTACCCCACCCATGCCTTTGCCGGTTTGTGCTACACTCTTCTCGTACTTGTTTAGAGGTGCATTGTGTAATTTTCCTGATGGGGAGTCTGTTACCATATTAAAGACATTTTTGAGAGTCCTGCTGACCGACTAAAAATCAGCGTGGCAAAAGCCCTCAAAATTATTATGTATGCATCTATGTATCTGTCACTCACAACAATACAGCTGCTTGGGAGTTCATGCAAAAACTACAATTTGTGCAGAAAAAAGTACTAATATGTGTATTTTTATATAGACAGATCAAAATTGCTTATGTGTTTAATCTCCTTTTTTACGTATAAATACTAAAATGACCAAATCGTCAGCTAACTCACTAACTTCTCTGTTCTGATGTTCTATATAAATCCTTTTAATCTAAATAAAATGATTACCGTATTTTCCGGACTATAGAGCGCACCGGTATATAAGCCGCATCCACTCTATTTTAATTTAATTTAATTTTTTTTAAGTATATACAAGCCGCAACCGGGCTATAAGCCGCTGATATCCATGTTGAAAAATTAGATATTTACTGCATATACAGAACGACTTTGTACTGTAAATGTACATTTATGTACCTGAACAGATTCTTTCTGAACAGTGCCTTTTAACACGGCAGCAACTGTGCTGATTAAAACGAGGTCAAAAACAGAAAAGAACCGGTAATTGAACCTTCATTTCTCCTGTGCATTGAAACCACAAGTCACTTTAATCATCTCCGCTGAAACCATTGACCCAAGCTTACGTGCAGCAGCACGGTAGAGGTCTGCGCGGGACACAATTTTCAGTCCCGCTCCCACATTCTTCAGTACCGCTCCCGCCCACTCCCGCGTCATGCGGTCGCGCTCCCGCCCGCGGCCGTAATAAGCTTTCAGAATATGTCCCGCGCCGCACTGTTTTGTGTTGGGTCCCGCAGGTCCCGCGGGTGCAGGGCTCTACAGCGGTTTCCTTCCTGGAGCAAGATCGATGCCTTCAACTTAAAACTTGCATCATACAAACTCTTTCGTGTGCTTTTCATGATGAAGGGGCGAGGATTTGAAAATAATTACCAGTTAGTAATTTGTTGTGCGTGTTATATCTGCTAAATAAAAAGTAGCGTATTCTTCTTTGCATTCATTTTCTGTCTATCTTGTTTTTGAAATTCCGGTTAGAGCGCCCCTAGCAGTGGAAGAAAAATCCACAGAATAGCCGCACCTTTGTAAAAGCCGCATGGTTCAAAGCCTGGGAAAAAAGTAGCAGCTTATAGTCCGGAAAATACGGTAGTTGTTGAATACAAATTTTGCTTGACTAAAACTCCTAAATCCTCCTTAATTGACTAAATGACTACAGCCCTATTGCTTTGCCTACAGTTTTCCACAATATGGCTTTATTTATCTCCATGGAGACAAGTATTTAATGCCAGCAGGCCAAGTTAAAGTTGATGTGCCCTCCACCAGAAAGGTTACAGTGCCTACAAACTTTGTAGTTGTAATGACTAATACTAAAACCATGTATTTTGTCCATGAGTTCCAAGGTAGATGTTTTCAGATCTGACTTTGAATTCAACATTATAAGAATTAGACAACATTCTATATCGGAGTGATTGAAATATTAAAACACTTAATCCAACTGGCTGGTTTCAAAGCCCAAACACCCTTTTCAAGAAATAGAGCATATTCAAAGATCACCACCTTTACAAATTGAGTGCAAAACCATACAAATCATTTTAGTGTATTTTTATGACTCACCAAAGAGCACATTTTAACCCAAAAATTTAGTTTTATTTTCAATTCAACCCAAGTTATACTTATTTTAAATCCCTGAAGTGGAACATTTAAATCGTGAATTGACTTTGATATGATGTGAGCCAGGTCAACCTTGAGAAAATGCGGTGCTTAGGCATTATACACAGCGCTTGATACACTGTCAGTATTCTATCTAGTGGAAATATTTAAATGGACTCTGGCAGCTCTGTGTGAGGCTATTTGAATATGTATTTGTACCTGAAAGCCTTGACATAATTGAGCACATGTAACCTCACAAACCGGCTATGTGAACTGTATTCACATCATGCTGATGAAGATTTCAAAACTGCTTCTTTCACCTCGGGATGTCTACAGTAATCTTTCTATGTTAGCTGCTATTCCTAATCAACCTGCTTTTGTCTATCAGTCCATCTTTGGCCTGTGTCCGTCCTGCTGTCATAGTATGCCGATAATAACCTATTTTATATCCCTGTGGTTTCATTTCTGGAGGAGACTGGGCAGGGTCGCCTTTCTGTCCCCGGTCACATTCATCAGCGTCAGGGCCTTATTGGGTTGTGGTGCAACCTTCTTTATGGCCAGGATGAGTTGGGCTATTTGTTTCCTCCCTTGCAGCCCTCTCCGGCCCTGTCACGGCCTGCTGAGACTCACCAGGAAAAACAGCCCTGCTTTAATGGGCTCCAAAGGCTACTAGCCACAACCGCACTGTCCAGTCTGACCCCTCTCTGGCTCTTAGGGATCAAACAGTCATTCACATATAAGGCAGGTAGCAGATCATGATTTCACATTTTAGTAGAAAAAAGAAACAGGCACACATGTTTTAATTCACTTTAACCAGATTTGAATGATTTGATTTAATTGAATTTTTGGAAAACAAATGTCACTTATTGCCTCTATTGATCAAAAAAGCACAGAATACATATTAAATATAGTTATTTCTATATGTTTGTGATGATAATACTTCCAGCATAAAGTATCAGTAGTTTTTGTCCAACTACTTTTTAGACTGCGGGGACAAAAATAAGACTATGCGGGCCACCATAGACTCCTCTGTTAATAGAACAAAACTACTTTAAGAAATCCAAATTAGAACATGTGTTAAAAGGGAGCACCTATTCACTTTCATCACAAACTGTTCATGCTCTACCTGCCACTTTGTTCTATAAATAGTACAAGTAAAATTTCCTTTAATGTCTTGATGAAAATGTTAAAAAGCACAAACTATCACCAAACAAAAAGCATGCATTTCTTTAAAAGTCCAAGACAGTCTTACAGGTGACCCTTGTAGGCCATACCTGAATGATGCGGAGACCCTTGACTAAATAGCCTGGCTTCTCTAAAAGAAGCAGCAGACTGATTATGATGACTGAGGACAGACCTTTGAGGGGATGAAGGGCCACATCAGCTATCATTAAGATATTGCCTTATCAAATGGGATTATGGAATGTGTGTGTGCGTGTGTATGTGTGCGTTTGTGTATATATGTGTGTGTGGGCTCTAGCAGAATGGCTGTAAAAGGTTTAGTTTCTCCGGGTCAGTGCTGTGGAGTGTCACACAGGAGGGCCTCGCCAAGGACAGGCCACCGCCCCCAGCGCTCTCACAATAGGATTTAAACAGCAGGTGCACCTTCTACTAATGCTCCCACTCTGTTTATTCAGTCCATTCATAACTATTAGTGAAATCCTTTCAACGTTTTAAAGAAAATGCACCATTAGGGTTTAAAATTTTGTGTGACATTGACATTTCTAACTCATACCTGTCACCTCATGCTTTTCTAAGTGGCCTTCTGCATTGAAGGTGCAATGAATGTCCATATGTCATGGCATAGCTGCAGCAGCTATGCACTTCAGAAGTGCACCAATAAACAAAGGCAAAGTCTGGTAACACTAAAAACTAGACTATTTACTACACTATAGTAACTTTACTGGTAGAGGGTCCACCAACTGTTTGTTATCTATGGAGATGTTATTGCTTTGGGCTGGAATATTTTACTACAGTATAACAATAAACTGATGTCTCCATGGAGATGTCACCAGGCTAAGTTAGTTATAGGTTAAATCTGTGAAGAGGCGACCCCTGTAAAAGTAAGAATGCATGTTTTCAGTGTATTTTATTATTATTATTTTTTTCAATTAAAAGATTAAATAAATGCTAGGTATATGTTTAATTCTATACTGTTCCACGTAAAGCATCTCCATGGAGACAAGTCAGTGGCAGACCAGAAAATATAAGGAACAAATAGTTAATAAAGTATAATTCAGGCTTAATAACTACTTCATTGAAGGGCTCAGGTTAGAGTTATGAATGATGTGTTAAAATTAATGTTCCATCCATCCATCCATCTTCTCCCGCTTAATCCGGCTGGGTCGCGGGGGCAGCTTGCTGCCCAATACTCAGAGCACCTGACCCCCCCTATGAACCCCTCTGCAGGTGGTGAGCCCACAGGAGGGAATTAATGTTCCCCCATATTTAATTGAATGGTGAGGGTATTCATTTAGTTAATACTAATACTGAATCATTCTTAATAAACTATGCCTTCACCATGAATCAGCCTTTGTATTTCTTCCATCTTCAAACTATCGGCTAATTCATAAAACTGTGAAAATGGAGGCCTCCTTAGACTCTGGTTAAATGTTGTTCTCATGCTCCTTTTGGAAGCTTTAATTAAAGGCACAGGTGGGTGTTTTGGTATTTCCATAATTTACCCAGAGGAGCAGGTCTTTGGAAGAAAGTCGAGCTATAATTACCATAATAAAATTTGCATAACAGTGATAACACTCCCATTTCGCTCTCATAATTCCAGCATGCAGAATCAGCCAGCCATTCATCTATTTATGTGGCCAACGCAGCTCTGAGCCACCGCGAGACAAACACTCATTATGTTCCAATTAATGTCCTATTGTAATTCTGCTCTCCCGGGACACATGTGATACTCTTTGTTAACTCATATTGAGAAATCCCTGCATTCATTACATCCCCTGTGTGTGAGGTATCACTCTGTTTCATTCTGTGTTCATTAACTACCTCATTAATATCCACATTAGTACACACATCATACCACAACAGACGCGTCCCCTTGAGTTAATGGTCAAAGGCAGATTACCGCGACTAATTTGCTAAAATAAAGTGAGAATGTAACCTCGGTCCCACCCATGTCCTCCCTGCTCCAGTTCAGTGTAATGAGGTCCAGAGCCTCCTGAAACAGCCACAGTGGTGATGACAAATAGACAGCAGCAGATTATGAAATTTGCTTAAGTGTGTTAATGGGCTGATTGTGGGAGCCCGCAGGATTTCACCACGAGTTGATTGATTCGAGCTTGTGGCTTTTCTCCACGCCTGGAGAGCTCGGGGATTTGACGGAGTAAAGGCGCTCGCCAAGTCTGTTACACCGGAATTGATCTTAATTAGATCTGAAAGACCTGCCACAGCAGAATGGTCGCGGCGATTAAAATGAAAAACAGGAGAAATTACTGATCAAATTAATCATAATGTCGGGCTACAGCTGTAGGTCTGGTGTAATTTGCCACTCCAGTGAGTTACATCAGCCCAGGCAGCGAGGGGAGAGGCGGCACATACTGATCCGTGGCAGCGGGAGCTTAGACCAGACTCTTATTCTGGTTGGAATGGCAGGACCCCCCCTGACCCCGCTCCGCCACCCAGTGGAGCACCAGCACCCCCTCCGTACTTTGCTAATAAAACTAAGATATTATGCAGCTGCGGCATTTGTAGTACAGTATTTGTTTTTGCATAGTCTCATGTTGTAACATGTTACCTCTCCTGTCCCGTTACAGTAGCCTTAATGGTTCTTATTTGGATGTGCTTGTTTTGTGGGCCATGTGCTTATCTTTTCTTGCTTTCTAAAATCTCCTGACAGTATCACCAAGCTCTCTGGATGAGTGCTATTGAACTAACATTTCGACAGATAATAGACATTTATCCCATTATCTAAACCACAGAGTTATAGAGAAAGAGATTTGGATCTTCTGCTATAGACTTTAACACTGCCCTTGCGCTGCCCTGTCCCCTCCTGTCATGTCCTCTCTAACTGCCCCTGACCTTGCTCCAGTGTCTGTCCGGCTGCTTTTGGGGCCCTTCTTGTCAGACCCCTACTGTCTCTGTCTGTCCTCTTGTCCCGTCTCAGGTTTCTCCTTGCTCCACACTGGGCCTGTCCACTCTCCCTCCGTTCACTCGGAGGGGTAATTACAGCCTAGGGGTCTGCCTCCTATCCCAGAGCTCCACAATTTACCACCAAAGACATCTCTCTTGTTCCCCACTGCACCCCAACATCACAGGAGCCTCAGAGCCACAAGTGCTGCAATTACCTGCCTCTCCTCTATCCTGCTCCCTCTCTCTCCCCCTGCCTCACTCGCCGTCCCTTACCCTGGACTCCCTCACCATTCCTGGGCAATCAGGCTTCATTAGAAACCTCTGGTGAAAACCCATCGTCACCAAGGTCAGCGGCTGCCAACCACAACGGCCTTTCAGACAGACCCTCCCCCTCTGTCCCGCCACCTCCTCCAGTCCCATCTCTTGCTTTTGTCTCCAGCTGAGGCCCCTTCAGAGCCTCCGTGTCACGCTTTTCCGCTGCACTGCACTTTTACTTATGTCAGCCGTTGTTAAAGTCACCACTGTCCAATAGGCTCCAAACGTCTCTCTTTATGGGACGTGGGTGTTTCTCCCATTATATTAACATGTGCATTAGATGAGGCCCGCACATTGATTCATTGATTTTCCAGATCAGCTCCATGTCTGTTCAATTTAGTGTAACAGACCACCATCGTTCCACAAGGCATTAAATCAGAATTAAAATGACATGCTCAAATGCAGGGCTGATGGTTCAAAGAGGCTCGTCAAGGAAACTGAATGTGTGAAGGTGAGGAGCCATTATCTACTACTGTGCTTCTCTCTGCCTCTGGAGGACTGAGGAAACAGTACAATGTTTGTGTTTGATTATGTAATGTAGTGAATATAAAGGTGGTCATTTTAGGAGTAGTTTAGGAAATATGCAAAATCAAAATATCCAGTATACTGTACACCTATGTGTGTGTTCTATAGGAAAACTAAAAGAAGATCAATAATAACTGAAGAGAAAGCGTAAAGAAAACCTTCAAGAATAGTGTATATAATAGTGGTATTTCTGCCATTCAAACCTTTGCAGGCTTGTTTTAAGCACGTTTCTGATTTATCACAAAATGTCATCTGTTATTGGGATAATCTACAAAATATTGAGATATTCATTTCTGTAAATAACACCCTCCTTTACCATAGCATTCACAAAATATATGGTAAGACTATGTATAGACAAATCGAAAAACCTGTTGACACTAAAACGAGCACTGGTTCAAAATATCATTTCTAACATTAGTATATTTTCAGAACTTCTTGAATTGTTTTTTGTATATAATAGCAAAAAATTCTAATTCAGTGTACTGTACTTGAGCAAAGTTCAAAAAGCCTAATATGTGGAATAGCAGACACAAGTGTGGTGCTGTGTAGTTTTAGCCTGAGCAGACCGTGAGCTCCAGCAGCTCAGCCTCTTATTAATGCACAAGAGATCCGGCTCTTAAGAAGGCAGAAAATTGCCTTACATAACAAGCGCTCCACAATTTAGAAATACAAATGTGCACTGTTGACTGAAGCAGAAAATAAGACTGTTGCCCATCAACAGCAGCACATTTCATATGAATAATTATAAAGCATAGGGCTAGATGAGGAAAACAACCTGACCATGACAGCTCTACTACTTTTATTTACTTCAAATGAGGGATTAGGCAGGGACCAAATCTACAGACTTAAGCACCACATATGAGGCAAGAATTATAAACGTGCATCAACCCAAATTTCTCATTTTGTATAACACTGTCACCACTTTACTTTTAAACTGACACATTCCATCTGCACTGCACTTACTTTTTGGCTCTTGTGGTTTTATTGGGTTTTGTGACCTTACCAAGTTTGTATTTCCTTAGCTGTTTGCAGTCGAGGTTGTTCTAAAGCTGGCCTTTTTATATTGGCGATGGGCAAAGGGCTCCCAGCTCGACACCCAGCAGACGCACAGCTCGCTGCCCGGCCCACATGCACACTGGGGCCAACACGCATTAGTCGCCCACAGGGAGCCCTGGATGGAGCCCTGGATAGAGCAGGGCCAGGGCTCACCTAACAGTGGCTAAGGAATAGGGTTTCTTTAATTATGAGACAGGCCAGTGACACTGAGCCCCCTCCTCCGGCTGCAGCCTTCCAGACACTGCCTAAGTGCTCCGCTCCGCTGAGGAGGCCAGTCCCCCCGCGGGGCGCAATTCTGCTGCTGTAATTTCTGATGCCCATTAGTGACCGCAAACAGCGCACCGGGCTCACACGAGGAGTACAGGCACATAGCAATGCCACGCTGGAAAAAGACCCTTTTAATGCAATGTTATTGCATTATGCCCTCCTCATAGACCAAGCCAAAAGTCCCATTTGCACTCCCTGAAGAATATTATCAGGAATTCTCCTCCTCAGTGACCAGAGGCCAAACATGGTTTATATTTGTAATGTATATCTATAGCTACATGAATGCCAATGCCGTCAGACTACTCTGTTGGACTGTATAAAGGGCACACGTAACTGTGGGAGTCGGTGATTTTGTGCCCTTTTTCATTAGGCTTGGTAATGTTCAACTGATGGTTTTGCAAATGGACTCAACTAAACGCCAGAACAGTGCATCTTCTTAAGTCCAGTTCTTAAAGTGGAGCAGTATGGAAGTCAAAAGTCTGTAATCAATACAAATGTGGCTGTAAATGTCATCAATTCATCTCCCCACTTATGCTGATGTAACGTGTTCTCACAATGTGTATGTTTGGGAGAAAAAGAGACAGTGAAGCGGAGAGTGGGCGAGGGAGGGGCAGGAGGCGGGTTTATCGATCAGGGCTGGCCACAGCGTAGCCACACAGCCCCTCTGCCGTGATTAATCTTAGGGCTTGGAGTTGGCCAATGACACATGACAGGCCTCCTCCTCAAACTCCTCCATTTCTCTTCATTACTGGCCGTATTTTTGGACACCGCACTGGAGAGTAATCATTTACCTTTATTGTGTTTATAAAGCTGCAGCATGGATGACCCTTCCTATATTGAATTGAGGACATCAAAAGATCACTGGACATTGATTAGGAGGATATTAAAGTCATTCAAATGCTATATTTATATGTCAAACAACCGCAGAGTGAAAAGAGATGCTATTTGGCCCCAAACGAAAACAAATGGATCGTCGGTCCAGATGAAGTAAACCTCCAAAAATCGAGAAATTGCTTATTGAATATCCACACTAATTGTCATACAAAGGCTAGGAAGATTAAGCACACAAATAATGTATTTATACCTGAACTTTATGACTTTAGTTATTTGATTTTTTTTTTTTATTTTATCTTTGCAACAGAAAAAAGTAGCCTGATATCCATGATAGAAGCAGATTTACTGCACTGTGGACTTTACGCTGCTGTGAACTCAAGCGCAGTATGGTACTGAAATAACTGCACCGAATATGTCACATCATGGCTGAAATGGTCAGCACTTTTCCCTTGGATACTTAATCATCAAGTAGTTTCAAATTTAATACATCTGGAAACAGCTAAATATTATAGATCATTTCTGTGGAGGAAAGAGGATTCTGGTGTAACTTATATTTTTACTCACTGTGTTCTCTAACCAGAGGAAATTTAGTGCTGCGGTGATTGATGACAAAGAGCCCACTCTGAAGCTCCACAATTATCAACAAATGGGCCAGAGCAGATTTTATGTAATGATTAGAGCTGCTGTTAATTCCACATAAAGGGAATGAGTGTGGAGATTGACGGCCACTGTCCGGCACTCCATCATGCCTTTATCGGGAGTTTAAACGTTTTCACGACTCTTTCCCTCCTTCATTTGCATTTCGCCTCATTAGATATGGCCATTTCTACAAGATCCATTTCCTGGACTTAATGCATTTTATTTGATCAGGCGAACCTCCTCCGCTAACTAGCCGCAGTTTCATATGACATCACTCCATTAACGTTCGCAACTCCTCAACCTTCATTACTATCTCAGCTCTGTCTTAAGGAGAGGTACTGCAGCTCTTTCAAAGTTTTCAGGTGGGGTCAATCGACTCTCTTAATATAGGCTTAAACAAAGAAAGCTAAACCAAAATTAATGTAAAATATGACAAACTTAAACTTGTCGTTTACTCAAAAATGCATTTTTATTTTTATTCTGTCCTGTTTTTTGAGGATTTATCTCAAACAAAACAACATCTAGTGTACTACATAGAAGGTCCAAAATTGGAACAAAATCTTATGCTGCAACATCTTGCAAGACAAAATTGTGCACACATGAGGAAAAGGATTTTGTAGGATTTTACATTTAACAAACATTGGACAAAAACAAGTTATGTGTTGGGGAGTTACATCTCTTATAGTTTCAACAAAGAAATACTAGAATAACAACAAAAATATAAAATGAAATAAATTAAATGGGTAAAAATTGGTACAATTCATATATCTGGAATTATGTTAAAAACTTCTCACTTCACTCTTCGCTTATCTGGTCTTGTCGAAATTTTGTCTTATCCCCTCCCTTATTTTCATACAAATCAAAATGATCCAAAAGGTGCAAAAAATAAAAATAAAAAATCACCTGCAGTGACTCCCTGAATTCCAACACCCCACCATCCCAGACACACCCCTATTGTATTTTGTCACATGTTTTCCGCTGCTTGTTCCATCTGTCTTTCTCTTCCTAATACTTTGCCTCCTCTGTGACACTTTGTGAGGCTTTATTTTTCACAGTGGCTGCAGCAGAGGCCCAGAGGTGAGCTGTAGCCTGCACTTTGAGGTCTCCCAGTGCAGAGGTCCAACCAGAGGTGTTTGGGACGGCCTAATGGCATTTTGATGTACATGAGCTTGGGCGATGTGAGGAGAGGTTGTTGTTTTAGGAGTTTATGATTTTTTTTGTATTGAAAAGAGGTGGGGATTCAGCAGTGGAGAGGAGTGTCAACAGAAGACTTGCAGTGTCCTGACAGACACAGAGAGCGTTGTCTCATGTCACAGCTGATTAGGTTCAGGCCGGAGAGGGAGAAGAGCAGGGAGGAGACAGGCAGGTGGGCTCTACAAGTACATGATTCAAGTCAACCACTGCTTGTTCAAAGTACATCTCTAATATAAATCAAGTTTCATTGTTGGTGAACTTGCCCTTACAGATAGAATGAAGAATATTCTGTAATGTTTTTTAGTGTTTTGTAGCTAATATGTTAAAGGCAATGTACCTGATTTCTTTAAAAAGTTATTCCTCACTTACCTTAGCATTCTGAGCATCCCTATTATTCACTGCAATGAGTGCATTTCTTGATTCTTGAAGCCAATAAAAATGTTCTAATTAGATACAGACAGTAGACAGCAGACTTATTTTGACCTCAAGGACTGGTTATACAACATATCTGTACTGGGACAAGACAAATTTTGCTCAAATACACAGGGGAAAAAACAGGTTAATAAAATTTATTTATTACTCAGTTGTATGTATTGTACAAAGCACAAATAAATGCAATGATATTACTTTCCTGAGCAAATTGTATAAAACTAAATCATTGAATTATCTTGTAAGGTAAATGAAAAAACTAATCTAACCTAAAAACTTTACAAACAGTAACAAATTTCATCAGGTCTAAATCTTCTTCTTCTTTGCAGTGGTCACGTTTAAAAATAACATTTACAAATTCTGTCCACGAGAAGTAAGTTTTACACATTGCTGAAATGGTTCCCAAACAGATAGGCCTGCTTTGGTGTCTGCTCCACTTTGTATGCTCATCTTTTGTTTCTCTTTTCATATTCTTTTTGTTCTGCATCGTCCAGAAAAAGCAATTAGGTTCAAAACGGCCGTGTGGAAAAGACACTGTGACTGGGTTTTTGTCAGACAGTTCTTTATATTCCTGGGGTCCGTGCACGCTTTGTGGGGACACTATTTTCCCCTCTATTTTGGAGATTACACGGGTTGCTGCACCAGGTGACCCTTGTGGTCTAGGAGGCCACAGACGGTCTGGAGCAGTTTAAACTCGCTCACCCTCATTCGCTCTGAACAAAGTTGCATTTGTAACAATTTGCTGATATTTAGTTTGAATGGGTCGATCCTGGTGTATTCCTGAATGTTTAGCTGCGTTAACCTGGGATAGAGTGGGGCCTTGTGGCGAGGGCATATGATTATTTTTTGTTATGGTTGCCATTTTGAGGATTTTTGACCATTCATTTGATTTTGATTTATGCTTACTAAAAAAATGTAAAAATTATAAAACTGATCACTTCACTAGTTACTTTTGTATGTCTGGTGCACAATGTAACTTTTCTTGTGTCACCTGTTTCCATGGACATCTTATTTTTTTGCCTTTAATGCTTCACAGTATGGCATTACTTGAATTGAAAGGTAGTTTTGGTAAAAAAAAAAAATTCTAAATACTGTGGAACATTCCAGGCAGAGACAAGCGTACCTTTAAAAATTGGTGGTGTATTATGCAGTAATAGCTCCTTTGCCTCAAGCTAAAGTGAAAACCTGGTATAGCTAAACATCTAACAAATACATCAATCAGCAACAACGGATCAGAACAAAAATAATCACAGCACACAAAACTTCAGTAAACAGGCTTGTCTCTAACATGCTGTAGTGAGGAGCAGATCAGTACCTTGGGGAGTTCTCAGTTGACCCTTTTATGGACAATGAGACAAATCAAATGTGTTGGTTAACATGCAGGCACAGCAAACTGGAAGATCACTGTTTATCTTCACAACACATGCAATCAGGAGAGGTGCTCGCCCAGGCCTGTCATTTGTGCCTCCCGCCGAGGTGTTGAGAGGAGTCACCGTGGCGGAAAATCACCTGTTTAGGCGGTGAACAGCCTTATTCCCAGCTCTGCTCGCTCCCCAGCCCATAATACTCAATGCTCCAATAAAGTGGCTTCTCTTTGCACCTAGTTTTAGCACAATAACATGGCATCTGTGAGGGCTATCATCAGAGAAAACATCATATTTCAAATGAATCACAGGATGGCACGCTGTGAGTGTGAGCGGCTCACGTTACCAGTGCAGATGTGGTCTTTGTTTGGTTAAGTTTAGCTATCTACGGGGACTGTTTCTGTGCCCCTCCAGAACCATGGTTTAAGCATGTTTATGCCACATCAACTTAAGAAGCACTTTACACCTTTACACGTTACACTTATGCCATATTTTCAACTGAATTTACAAAAGAACAACCTGAAGGTATTTAAGTATATATTTACAACACCTACAATCAAATACAATATTATTGGCATTGCAAGCCTGTAATAATAATGTGCAATGTATTATAAAAAAAAATATGATTACAAATCCTATGAGCAAGATTTTGATCTGTTTTCACCTTCCTAAATTCCTCTGTAGTTTGTTTTTCCTCTGTGTTCTGTAAAGGTTTGCCTTGTTGGTTTCACAGTGGTGATGCACAGGTTTTCAAAGGACATCCACTGGACATATAAAAGACAATCCTGCGATTATGGAGGAAAAACTGGATGACTTTCAGACGAGGAGAGGCAATATCAATCACGGCCAATTTGAGGCCACCAACATGAAATATGATTTCATAAGACAAATGCAGTGTCATTCTTAATGTGCTTAACCTTTACTGTCAATGAAAAAGTATTGATCGCTCAGTGGCATTTTTTCATCATTTGATTTGAGAAAGTGTAATAATATATGGTGGATGGGAGAGATAAAAGATGTATGGCAACTGAATGATCTCAGATGAACAAAACTGAATCCCCTGCAGACCACAGGCTGTGGAAAAGTTAGTTTGAGCACAACTTTTATAAAGTGTTTTACATACAGTGACCTGTTTACAAAGCATGTTTCTATGTTTTTTTATTCTGTTGAGTAATTTGGAGGTCTCCTATCTCTTGTTGGTCTTTGATCTACTTACTCAACCTAATAAGACTTTGCTCTGCTGCACAACTAAATCAGCAGTGCATTTTCAGCCTTCTAATAAGAGGTTAGCTTGATTTATATGGGTAATCCACAGTGTGTACAGCTCTTCAAGCTCTCTTTAGCATGAGCTCCTTTTAGCAGGCACAGGCCAGCCCAGATGAGTCCATTACAGCAAGACTGAGGATGGTCATTTGAACCCCTCTTCTTTAAAAGTACAGTGTGCATATGACACAGGGAAAGTCTTAGTCGAAGCGTATTGAAGCAGTTGACGATACAGTGATGCATGGGCCTCTGCATGGCTCCATTGTACGCGCGGCAGAGAGCCGGGTCATTGCCGCTGGTAGACAGCCTAGGCTGGGCCCGTGGGGAGCCCCGGGGCCAGAGGAAGCACTTAGAGTGGTAAAATGGCCACTTATTCACAGCCGCCCTCCCGTTCTTACTGCTCCTCCCCACCCCACTGCCTCCCACTGGGTCCAGAGCACAGACCTGTGGGAACTGTATGATGGACTGTAGCCCTCACCACTGGACTACACAGCCCTGGCACAGTTAGCCTCTCCTGGTCTTAGCAGCACAGAACAAAGTGTGGAGCCCCCACATGGAGCTGTTGTTGTCTACATTTGCATTTTGCTGTGTAAACTCATGTGTTCTTCTTAATGTCTGTGTGCAGCAGCTCAACCCTCTGGCCAGTCAGGCAGCAATGGCAGCAGCCGCAGCCATGGGCTCCATGGGCTCCATGGGCTCCATGGGCTCCCAGGTGTTTGGGAACACCCTGTCAAACCTACAAGGAGCCACGGGACAGCTGGTGACCAATGCACAAGGACAGGTGGGTTTCTCTCTCTGGAACAGGACCTAATTAAATATTACTGACCACGGTTTCCACAGTAACCAGCCTCTAACTCTCACACACTCCATCATAAACAATGGCCAATTGAGAGGGCAGTATAGTATTTGTGATAGATTTCCAGTGGTGGGACTTAAAGCTGTTTGTCTACAATGTAGAAAGAGTGCAACCATATATTAAGCTTTTTGGGACTAAACAAAGGCCTTGTTTCTCTTATCCACATGCGGCTGTCGCAGTAAAACGCTGACCTTGTCATATTTACAGGGTGGCTGCAGAATTGTTCCATCAGTAGCCAGAGGCTTGAACGATGATGCTTGTCATTGTGGAGCCCTATCTAATGAATCATCTTATCGTAGGTGCACACAGCACATATTAAAGGAAAATTGTGTGGACAATGTGCCCTTTCATGCCACTCTCTGTTATTTACCTTAACCCCAGTTTCATTTTTAACACACAGACAGTCCACAGAACACAAATAAAGGGAATAAATAATACACACCAATACTAATAGAGTGTACAATCACATATGTAGTATGGACTAGACAAGTGCATGGTGGGTGCTCACGTCCAATAACAGTAGTGGGGCTCATAGGTAAATGTAATAGTGCCTTGATGCTAAATGTTCCTAATGACACAGTATGGCCTCCCCTGGCCCGTGCTGCCTGTAACATGGGGACAGATCACTGTGGTGTGGACTTGATGGTTGCTCTGTGCTTTTGTTGTGTCTTGGCGGCTGACACTCCCTGACATAATCAGGTCACAGAGATGGTCAAAGCCCTGGGCTACAGCCTTTGCTCCCCATCTCATTATTCCTCAGCATTATTCAGGGGAAACATGCCCTCCCCTATCAGAGGGTCCTACCCACCCCCTCCCCTCTGCAGACGACATTATACAGGCTATTACTAAGGCTCAAACAAGGCCGCAGGTTCAGTAAGCACAGGCCTCCACTGTAAATCAGTGTCAAAACTCTGCTGCCTTTTGTTTTATGATTGTTATACTCTTTAATTATAATGCAGCTGACTACCCCTATCATCAGTGCTGTGCAGGATTAAAAGTCACCTTTCCTTAAAGTTAAAATGATACACTGTCTTTAACCTCCTAATTTCCTCTACTGTTCTCCTCAAAGACCCTGTCATAAGTGAGAGCTCTGGGACCTTGAGAAGTGCCTGCTTTGATGGACATCAGGAGCTCAATATGTTTTTAAACCTTAATGATATTGGCCCCAACTTTTTTATTCTCCAAGGAAAATCAATGAGGCCCCTTTATCCACACGACTTCTACAATAGCGCTTAAAGATGTGGATGAAAGCAAAACATTTTTTTATCATTCTCCCTCTGCATCTTTTTTACTGTTTTTGTTAAGGCCGCCGTTGGTAACTCTTTTCTAAATTTCTCTTAAGTTGGACACCAAACTGGGCTTGAAAGGGGGTCATTACCGGCAGTTCCGTGAAATGCTCTGGATTTCCTGAAAGATGTAGATGCTCCTGAGATGATTTGTACCTGCGCAGATCCCACGTGTGCCGTCTCTGGGGCATCGGGCCGTGTCTGCTAGCTCCCTGGGCTCTGTGTTTGTGGCGGCAGGCCATCTATCCACTTTACACACCAACTTCTCATAAGGACAAGTCTCCCGGGGCTGGCTTAATGCAGACTACTGTAGGCAAAGTAAGGCAAGGTAATGTACGGGACTGTACAGATACAAATAATACTCAAACAAATATTGCTATTGCTATTGCAGCCTTAAGCCTAAATATGTCAGATTAAATGTGTAATTTACAAAATTAACTACCGTCGAGGACAGACCCTGGATAGATTGTCTTAAAAGCAATCTGCATTCTTTATCAAAACATAAACATGTTTCTGACCATTTATAAAATTTGATCTTCCAAATAAACCAACTTTGTTAACTTTTAACATACTTAAAATAGTGCCATAAAGAACAACACATTTACTGTTGTCTTTTAGCAGGTGCCACACAGTGTGTGATATGTTTTAGACTATATCAGTTCTCCTTCCAGGCAGGGTCCCTCTGGGGTCCACACATACTTCCACAGTGATGGAGAGAAAACAGGCGCAGATATGGTCCGGCGACCATGGCTAAAGACATAGATTGGCACAGGCTGAAGGGATGAGATGACATTTCTGGAAAAACAAGTGCGGCATAATCGTAATGAGTTCTGCTGTGTGAAGGAAGAAGCACATGTTATGGAGGGAGGTAAACTTAGTGTGAGGACATAGGCTCACAGGATAAACTTATAGTACAGATTGTTGTTGCTTTGTAAATTGCTTCAACATCACTACACAATATCAATACTTGTGGTACTAATTCCTTTGTCTGTACAAGATTTTCTGAACCAAAGTTTGCACTACAGTGGAACCATGAAACATGTTGCGGGAGAAATGTAGCTGGAGAGCCCATTGCATCATGGAACAAAGATGAGAGGGGAGCTGTCAGTTGCCTGCTCCTTTATTATGCTTATAGAACAACCACTTAGTCCAATGATTATGAATAATTGAGCGGAACAAGTTCCCTGCCACTGTGGCATGCAAAGCGCGATGTGCAGGGCTCTGGGGACACAGGCGTCAGACAGGGCAATAAAATATGCTAAGTGGCAGGAGCAGTACAGCCATGCCAAGAGGGAGATAAATTATCTCGTCTCTAATGCGAAGCAACGTAGGCAAATGAGCCGTAGCACGGATGAATTACAGAGCACCGGCCCACCTTTCCCTCACTGATCCCTCCCTATTATGTCAAGAGGAGCAGAGGGGAGAGAGAGAGACTTGTTTGTAAGTAATTTGATTTCATAATTGGGTCCAAGTGTAGAGATTCTGACTGCAGCAAAAAGACAGACATTCCAAAGGCAGTCAAAGAGCAATTTTCTTAGAGTAGCCTTTGGCTTGCTGCTAAAGCAGAGAATTTAGAAGAATGGGCGTGCTCTGCGTGCAGCGCTCTGTGGTGTAATGAGGCTTGGTAGAGGCACACTGTCAGCAGGGGGTGGGAGAGAAGCCCAGGACCAGTCCCCAGATGACATTAACCTTCATCATGGTGAAGAGGCGCTAAGTCCCCCCTAAAGCGCCACTCTTGGCCACACTCTGGCTGCTCTGAGAGCTAAAACGCTGCAGTGACACTCTGCCGCCCCCTTTGATCTGCCCTTCCTGATTACAGCCACAAAGGAGAGGAGCCGGGCGGAGGGGCAGTAGGCCTCGAGTACCCCTGGGACCCTCACACTTGTTAGAGACCAGGCCTGTCTCACTCTCTGATGCTCCCTTTTCTCCACTTATTGTTTCTTTTTGTGCTCCTTCTTCCCACTTGGTCCTTTCTGGTTGTGTGAGGGTGAAATGGGGGTCTCTCTCGGCCTCCCAGAGACAGACAAAGACACTTAGGCACACTCTCACACACTCACACTGTGCTGTGATGGATAATACAGTCAGTGGTGTGCACCATCACACACACAGGTATTCAGCACTGACCTTTGCAGTGTGCTCCCAGCAGTCTGCACTGGCTCCACTGGCTCCAGCCTCAGACCACCACAGTGACAGATCATCACCAGACACTTGTGCATCTTTGTGTCTCTAAATCACACAGACTGCTTCACTGGCAATTGTTCTGATGAACTGTTTACCACTTAAAACAAGTCAAAAACATGCCCGGCTATCATGGATTAGTGGCAGATTCACCACTTGCTACAATACCTGCACATGTTGAATATTCTTTTTGTTTTTTAGCCTACCTTGCCTTGGTGTCTATGCAGGCCTTCGGCCTTAAGATATTTGACTGTAATTCCCTAAATGGCCACTAGCAGACATGGCAGCACAGTGGTTCTTATAATAGATCAAGGTTTGTGGTTTGTTTCTGATCACTCCGAGTAACCTCAGAAAAAGGCTCACAGCGGCAGGGATCATTAAGACTGATACCTCCAGTAGCGCTCACCTCCTCTGTTCTCTGTGCCTTTTAAAACCGCCCAGCTGATTTTGTCTCTTTTCTACCCCCTTTGTAGATAATTGGAACAATCCCACTGATTCCCAACTCTGCAGGGCCCTCCAGCCAATCAGGGGGTGGCAACCCACCACTGCAGGTTCAGCCAATTACACCTCAGCTTCTGACCAACGCTCAAGGCCAGATCATCGCCACGGTGATCGGCAATCAGATCCTGCCTGTCATCAACACCCAGGGAATCACGCTGTCACCAATCAAGCCCGGACAGCAGGTACTGTACACTGATGTCCACACCAGCACACACTAGTTCTAAACACATGACCTAATGAACTCCACTCTGTTGAATGAGCAGCACCTAGTGGACTCTTTATTCACAAGAGGCACGTCACACTTGTGTAGATTTTCCCATTTGACATTTATAACACTCATTTGCATCATTCCTTTCACAAAATGGTTTCTTTTAGCTCAATTGTTCCCCATGTGAGTGTCTGGGAGGCACTTGTCAGCCAACATTTCAGGCACAGACTCAAAGAGGTTTCTGCTGCGCCCCTGTAGAGCCCAAAACAACACTTTTCATCACTTCTTAAACTCAGACACTTCTCCCCTTCTCCGCACGCCCCTGCCCCTCTCCCTCCTCAATCACGCCTTAGGTACGTCCGTCCTTCCTGACCTCCACCACAAGTATTTTGTTTGGTTATAAAGGATACAGCGGAGTAGGTCATTTTGTACAAACAATTTAGGCTCCTCTGCATTTGTGTTTACGGGCTTGGCACTAGATGCATGTGCGATGAAAACATTATTGACTGGATAATGGTGATGTCAGGGAGAATTATAGGGTAAAAGTTCACAATGAAGGCCCATACAGTGCGGCATGGATGAACTCGCCCAAGATGGACACCTAATTGCTGCCCTGCGAAGCACCAGATCATCCTCTTGAATGAATTAATGCATTTGTAATACTGTTTATGCTTTTGTCTCCACTTCAAAGCCCCCGTGTACACCGCGGTTCCACAGGCATAATTTACGGTTGTCAGAGTGTGCAGTGTAGAATATTTCCAGTGAAGCTAAATAATTCTCGGAGCCTGTCAACGGCACTGACAGTGTGCGCATCGCAGTTGACACCCCCCCACCATCCAAACAAACACATGCCACCCAGAAAATAATTAATAGCAAAAGGAGGGGAAGGGAGACGAACCACCCTAGGACTGCCGACAGCTTTAAAAGTGTAGAGACGCACCATCTTGATCTTGTAAAAGCATTTCAAATGTGCATAAAACATGAAAATACATTGTCTTTCCTCCGCCCTCACAGTTAGCGGATTGTGAGTGAGGTGTGATACATATACTGCTGTGTCCACATGTTTTTATTCCCGTTTCAGGCTGTCATTATTAGCTGTGGCGGGGAGTGACGAGTCTTAATTGTCATGCGCTTTAACATTTCATGACTGAGAGACAGGGAGCCCAGCTAAACTCCCTATCTCCCGCTCACTGTTAGTCTATTAGGCTAGCACTGTATTCTGCTGTCAATCCTCACACTGCAGCCGTTAATTAACATGTATTATCTGTGCAATCTCATTATAGCCCCTGGTTAAGCATCTAATTTAATAGCTCTTGATTGTTGATTAGATTTAACGACCGCTGGGTCACAATTAAACTAAATGGCGATATGTGGAGGGAGTAGCGTCATTTACTGTGTCTGTAATGTCCGGTGGTATGTCTTTGTGTCCAGTTGCCCCAGGCTCCGCAGGGTCAGCCGGGCCCCGTGACTTCGCAGCCCAGCTTGATGCACATGCACAGACAGAGCCCCCTCCACCAGGCCTCCTCTTCCTCCTCCACCTCCTCCTCCGCCTCCTCGGCTCTCAGCGTGGGACAGCTGGTCAGCAGTAAGTGAACACAACATGGACACAGACACACAGAGCAGAGAGCAGGCGGATGCTGGGATGAGCGCTCCCTCATGCCGCTCTGGTTTACTGTGAAGATATTTGGCGTTTGCAAAAGACACTAGAGGTGTTTTGATTTTGCTAGCAGATGACTATCAAAGGTTTTAGAGATAACAGCCAAAATGGAAATATGCCTCATTTATATCATCTACTTCCTCAGGGGTAGTAATAGTCTTTTGATATACAGATTTTTGAACACCCAAAGAGGCCAGTAGTGAGATCTGCATTTATTAAAAGTTTCTGTTAGCTTTCTATGTGTTTATCTGGGTTTAAGCAACGTCAAATTCAATGCAATATTATCAATTATTAATTATGAATTTATTATAATCAATTATTAATAACAGAGCATTTTTTAACTTCTTGATCTTACATTTTATATACATTTTTGGAATTAGTATTTCAGAGCATAAGGGCACAATATGTTTCATAGCTACACATAATTAATCTATAATATATGTGACAATTACATTGGTTATTATTTGAGTAAGTTTTTAGTACCACACATTTGAAGTACAGTAAAAAAAAAACAAAAAGTATTTTTATTAATTCCTTCTCACTGACAAACCAATCATTACTATAGATGAAGATTGGCCATGAACAGCTGAGATTAAATTTCATGCGGTTGACCCTCGCTTCTTTCCCTCATCTCTTCCACATTCGCTCGTGTTCCTGACCGTCCATTCTTCTCTTTACTAGCTGATCCAATGTGGCATGTGCTCTATGTAATGAACATAAGCTTCATTCATTGGACAGTCTGGACATTGGCAGGCCCATATAAATCACTGTGCTGCCGCCTGTCAGCATACAGCCTCAGTCTTTAAAAAAATGTTTTATTCTGATAAATTTCATTTGTCACAGTCGATTCCCCTAAACTCACATAAACTCATTTTAAAGGCAGCTCTGAAGCCACCGAATTTAATCAAAAACACAAGTCGCAATTGATCAACTTGTTGTAGACGCTGTGTTTAGTCCATGTTTACTTGTAGCTGGGAAAAATCTCTCATAAACTGTTTTTGGCCTGCGCAGAATCATCGGCGTAAATAGAATTAGCACTATATGCTGAGTACGGGTGCATATCGCTTCCTCTCAGTTTCACTTACTGCATACATACGCCAAGTCCAATCCCCTGACAGAGAGACAAGATGAAATGTCGCTGTCAGCCACAGACAAACAGCACAAACCTATTAAAACGCACAATGTCCCTTACTGGTATTTACAGTAATCAGATGGAAAATGTCAATCCGAGGGGAGCGTGGCAGTTTACACTTATTCTATTGTATTGGATTTATATCTGGAGAAAGTTTGGCCAAGCGTAAATCCTGTTTTAAAGTGACACTGTCTTTCACTTAAATTACAACACACAGCAAGGACTTTATGCCGGTAAATGTGTCTCAGAAAAGTTTCCTGTAACTCAGGTGTCCTCTTGTTTGTATTGAGATGTGCAAATGTCTTTGTATAAAAAATAGAATTTAATGTTTTATCCAAAATAAGTGCAGATAAGTTATGGTTGAAACATAAGTGTTAGGGACAGATGTGTTGAAATGCTAGTCCAACTTAGTTTTAGGGGTGGGCGATATCTCGATATTTAAAATATATCGAGATATTTTTGAAACTCGATATGAATTCTGACATATCGATATATCGCTATAATGCTTATGTTTACTTCTGGTTTCGCCGCTTCGCTTGTTTCGCCTTCTCTGTGCCGCGCTCGCCTCCGCCTCCTGCTTTTGTCCCCTGAGCTCCTCCGCGGAGCCCGGAGCTGGCCACGGACTAAACCAGGACTAGAACTAAACCAGGACTAAACGCGGCCGCAAAGCCCGGGGCTCGGCCGCGGACTAAACCAGGACTAGGACCAGGGCTCTGCAGTGCGCCCATTTCACTCGCATTTGCGAGCAAATATTTCGTCGTGCGAACGTGGAAAACCAAACAGGCGCATCTGTGCGAGTGTTTCTGCAGCTACAATAAGGAGCTGCGCACAGACACAACGTGACGAGTTAAACTTTCTAAATGCACGTTTCCCAGCGCGGCAACCACATGACACCTCTGACGCGCCAAGACGAGCCCAGCTGCATTTGAGCTCCACGTGTGTGCAGATATCACGAACAAACTCCGCTTCAAAACACACCCACGCCCCCTTAAACGAGGAGCCCCCGCAGCAGGACCCACACCTGCCCCACCCCTCACAGACACCCGCGTGCCGCTGGACAAAGCGAGAGCTTTGACTTTTGTCTTGGTCTTGTCTCGGACTCGAGCGCATTTGGACTCGGTCTTGTCATGAACTCAAGGTCTGAATACTGAGTGCGGTCATTTTTCATTAATGCCGCTGCTGTTGCCAATAAACTCATCCCGGTGTGCGGAGTGCGAGGCGTGCGGGAGTGCGCTGGAGCGCAGGGAGCGCAGGGCTTCTCTCTGCAGCCTGTGCCAAATGCCAAATAAATCCGTTTGTCACACTGTGCGTTTGATTTGGTAAATGTGCAGAGACTAAATACCACTTTAAAACAAGAGAATGTAACTCCAGTTTGGAATTTGAAAATAGAGGTTTAAAAATCCTACACACTTTACTCACTTTGAAGCAGTTTTGTGTCAGTGGAAGTCCTCTTAAAGAAGAGGTTCTTAAACTGTGGGTGAGGGTCCAAAAAGGGGTGTCAAGAGTGTTTAAGTGCAGAACTAAATGAATATTAATCAGATAAAATTTGTTTTTTTGTTTTTGCAGTAGTTTGTGGGGGCTGTATTTTTTCCTGTAAAGATATCGAGATATATATCGTATATCGAGATATAGCAAAATATATCGAGATATATTTTTTGGTCCATATCGCCCAGCCCTACTTAGTTTTAACAGGAGGTGTGCCTAAGAAAAGCAGGTTGTAAACAATTCCTGACAGATGCATTGTGTGTACTCAGGCATCATCACATAGATAACAGGCTGTAATTTGACTCTTACAAATTGTCTGTTTAATTTACTGTGCTTACAGGCTGATTACATGAGTGATTAGCATGTTAAGGCTATTACATGTTGCATTTTTAACTGGCCCGTAGAGTTAGTTTGTTGTAAAAGTGTTGTTATTCATTATTGAAAAGTATCTTGGACAGGATTAAATCAGATACAGAGAAAGTTCCAGATGGGCACAGAGACAGTGTGGTCCAGCGGACAGCATTAGCAGAGGGACCCTCTAAGTAAACACAGTCCTCTGGGAGTGATGAAGTGATGCTCATCAGTGTGGAGCTGATGTGCTGCTCCCTCCCATTTACTGTGGCCCGGTCACAGCGTTCACACGTCCGGCCCGCTGCATACGCTACACATCACTTATGAGCTGCAAGGAGATGGCAGCCCATAGATTTCTGCTTAAATACGCTTGGAGGATTCCTTTAATAATTCATTGATAATGACCAAGATGAATAATTCAGAGGCACAAACTTTGCTTTAGTAAGCAGGATGCCAGGGCACCTGACATTGATGTACAATGTGAAATCACTTTTTATTAGCCGAGAAATTCTTCAAAATGCTGCTGTTTGTCAGATGTGTGGATTCACAAACAGAGCTGCTTTTGTGTGTCCTGTTCTGTGGCTAAGTCTGTAGCACATTCAAAGTGAAATGGAGGTGCTGGCTTTGGGTCACATATTTGAAATAATATCTTTTAATGTTTACATATATATGTGATTTATATATGTGTATTGTGTATTTATATATGTGTATGCTTTATATATTTGTATTAATGCAGAGGAGGTCAGTAGGCAGTATACAAGAGGCAGGCTCCCTCGCTTTACCAGTGGCATTAAGCAGTCCTGTGTGTGCTTTTGTATCAGAGATTACAGATCTTCTCTGGCTCCTCAGAAACATGGCATTCCTCTATTCACTCCTCAGCTGAATTTATTCTTCAAAGCGCTGCGCAAATATATGGAGTTGACCGCAGGAGGGCACTTTGAGATAATAAGTTGTGACCGCAGCTCGAGCTGTTAGCTGAGAGCAGTTTGAAGATGATCATGAGCATACAGCCATGCGTCAGGGTGCTTTTCTCTGTGCTAAATGCAGCTGTAACCTGGGAGCATGGGGCTAATGAAGTAAGACGTGTGTTCGGTGTTGCAGACCCACAGACCGCCCCCAGCGAGGTGGACGGGGTCAACTTGGAGGAGATCCGAGAGTTCGCCAAAGCATTCAAGATCCGCCGCCTGTCACTAGGGCTGACGCAGACGCAGGTGGGCCAGGCTCTGAGTGCCGCAGAAGGGCCCGCCTACAGCCAGTCCGCCATATGCAGGTAAGCTCCAGACCACAAAGCACACTTTTTATTCATTGTGCATATGACAGGTTTTCAGGTATTTATAATTATTAGATCATTTATTATAAGTAGTCATTTGTGATGACTATTTACGGTAGTTTTACACTGGTGAAGAGGTAGTGCTGAGTTCTAAACAGGCAACCCTTGACCAAATGTCTCTGAGACACACAATTCAATTCAAAGTGTACAGTGTACAGACAATTTATGCACACACATTTAAGCATTGTTTAAAAAAATAAAGGTGTCATGTATTTTATTAGTTCAATTTGGCCCCTGTTCACACTAACATTTATTGGATTTACCGTAATCTGCTGCCTGTCCCATGTTAAAACAAACCTCACCACAACTGACACACTAGAGAAAACCTGGCAAGCTCTAGTACCATCTTAAATATAATTTGGTTACTCTTGTTTTAGTGTAATGAGTAGTCTAACCCGCCGTATGTGCTTTAACTTTTAACACCTTCATTGCGACTTGTTGTTTCTGTCAAAGAGAACCACACTCAGTGAACTGCCTGGTGCTTATTCTTAACAGTTTTATAAAATCAACATCATTGCTTCATTTAAGTGTACATAAACAGGAAATAATGATCTCCAAAACCACTTACCAAGTACTTTTCTGAATGTTATTGTTTATTGCTAACTTAAATCAGTTTACCTATACAAAAGTACTACTGTAATATGCTGCTACTCTACCATTGTCCTTTCTTGGATAACACTAAACAATGTATCCAAATTGGCTGGGTTAGGCTTATTTTCTTTGTTTGTCCCTGGTCCAGATGAGTAGCCACCCCAAAAAATGTCACAAGTGCACTTTGGCCCCTTGGCTCACTGGGAAGTTACTTTAGTGTTTCGCTAGTTCCTAGATATCTGGACTTAAATACATAAAAGATCCAGAGAGCTTTGCAACAGCCCTGATTGTGTAACCTAGTTATTTTCTGTGTATGATAAAAATATTAAATAAGTTGTACCATTTATTTCAGCCTGCTTAAAAGAAATCATAATAGCAAATAAATTTATCACTGAGGCGATATTAAGCCTCCTCTTCTTCCCCTAATTCAGTTGCTGATAAAAATAGATAAATATGATGATAAAAAAATTCTGTGCATATTTCCTGTTTATTTGACAGATAATTTTATGTACATTACGTTATTATGTGATCAAAATATTTACTCTAATTCATAAACACAGTTTTAAATAAAGCGAGGCCTCCGTGTCTCCCTGTGCTCATTGCCTCTTCCCTCTCTCATTGGACATGACAGCCGCCTGTTACTTATGCAAAATACATACACGAGTATTACATGAAGCACTTAAAGCATTTAATAATTACTAAGGCTGGCTGCGCCTGAGCCTGAGAACACTCGCAGAGATGATCTGCTAATAAGATTCACATGTTTTATGGCAGCCGCGAGGACAGTTTAGCCCTAAATGGAGCATTATATATTCATGAGATAATCAGACAATCAGCGTTTTATCACTCCTGTTTTTCCACTTGAATAACACTTCACTTAAAGACACCAAATAAGACAGATGTACCCTTTGGATCAGAACTAGTGACCCATATCATGTCCTAGTGCTTTATTCGCTACATCTGCTCAAGTGCATAAGAGATGTAGGCCTACTTCTGAATATTACCATGGCAAATGTACTGACTCAAAGATGTTATACGTTGTTGTTTCTTAAAGTAATTTTGGTTGATTTTAAATTAAATATGAATTTGCATTGAATTAATAATGGAAATGAGAAAATTATTCTAAACAATTAAAACATGTATCAAATAGAGCTTCACATGGAATCAAATAATTCAGTATTTTAAAAATGATTTTAAAAATAATGTTTATAATTCATTCTTGTAATTTCATACATTACATGCCGGTATCTGCATATTTACTTTAAACTGAAGCCCAAATTGTCAGATGACATCACCACATCATTCACATATTGGACCGTCATAGCCTTGGACGGCAGGCATAGTTACTATTGAATAATTTGTACTACATGCTATACATTACATTGTAGTTGTGGGACTTGTCACTTTCCTAATACAGTATAAATGATTGCTTTCATTTGTGAATGAACTAAAAGGACGTGGTGAATATTTCTTTCAAATATAGTTAATCCCTCATACAGAAATATAGACGCACTCTCTCCAGCGAAATGTTTTGATGTTATCAAATTCTACAATGTGAGCCCAACTTATACAACAGCTGTTTCATATTTTTCCATTCCTGAATTCAGTCTCACATTAAACTTTACCTTTAAACTTTACCGTTAAGAACAGTTTAGGCCTGGTTACTTTAGTTAAACTTTTCAGTCAAATTTTTAGTTTTAAGATGAATTCTAATGTGTATATGAAATGCACTGACGACCTGCATTGCTTATGTGACAGTGCCGCCAGTCTCTTAAAAATTTCATCACATCAGCATCAAGCAGCGGATAAAATGTGAAGCAGGCCCCAAACTGCCTACTACTACTAATGCTTCAAATCTCCAAATCACACATGAAATATTTAGACGCAGGCATAATTCAAATATTTATAACCAACATTAAAAGCCATTAGCTTCAAAAATAAACATTGGGCTGCTTGTTAGAGGAGACATTTTCTCTTTGTATGACATAGGACATGACATGGTGATGGTTTAAGTAGGGAGAACTCACATGCTCGGGTTTAGTGAACATCATCATAGACGTTGTAGACTTTGGGGGCAGTGGCTCCAGGGGCCAGTCCCAGCACAGACAGGGAACAAGCACTGACAGATGTCTCGGTCACGTCTCGTCTCATTGTTCATTATGGGTCCACTTGAGACACTGCATTAGATTAGCAAACAGACTCGGCCAGTGTTAGGTACATGTAAGGCAGTGTGGGCAATTCATTGTTAATTAGGAGTAATGGATTCAAATGAATGGACAGTTATGTGTTCAGTTAAGTTAACAGGTATTATGGCTGACGTGACAGAGGGCAAGTGCTGATGATATTGTAAACATAGGCCATTTAATGTTATACAAGGATCTGCAATTTTACATGAAATATGACAATATTAGTACTATTTTGAGGTTCATACTAGCTCTATAACATATGTATTTAAATTTGAATTCATTTTTAAAATGTTTAACAACTGTGGCAATACTGTAGGTTTTTGGATTTAGTTTTAGAAATAGGCCAATATATTGGATATTTGCACTTTTTCGCATATCTGTAGTAAAATTCCAGCAGGGCCTGGCTTATCTGTCTTAAGTAAATCATTTATTCAATAATTGATTTTTTATTTGAACTTTTTACTGTGAAAAGGGCACTACATAAAGCGTTACATACTGTCTAAATTAAAGAAAATTATTTAAATGAATATACCAGCCTCAAAATATTGGCCAGGTTTTTCGGTCATTGCAAAAAAATCAGCCCTGATCTGTAATGGTCCATAGGTTTAACATTGCTTCAGTCAAATGAAAGGATTTGTAAAAACTCCAAAGGGAAACTATTTTTATTATAGATAATGTTGACACATTCGGCCCCATTTTAAATATCCACTAAAATCACAGTTTGTGATATTTGATAGAACTGAATGATTTTTGTGTTGGTAAACCCAAATCCATTACTGCGGCACACCTCACATCCTTGACATGTGTGTTTGGCATTGACCATTGACGCCTACAAACTATTAAAAACACACTTCTATTGACCATTGACCGTCTTTTGATCCTCTGTCCCTATCCACACAAACACTGTGTGAGGATTTGCCCAGTGCAACAAAGTGCTTTTAAAATGTTTTCACTATGCCAGGTGTCATGGAGAAACAGTTCTAAAATGGGAAAGAGCAGAGGTTTATCACAGCTGCTTTCGTACTCTGATATGATCCCAAAATTAGCTACTAAAAGGTACACACAAGTTTCAATCTTTTTCTTTGAGTATTTGTAACTTAACTTATCATTTAGAGTAGAGGCCAATCCGTATGTTTTATGTGTTTAACAATTTTAGAATCGAGAGCAGCTGATTCTAAAATTTACTATAAAATAATATGCATTAGATGAGAGAAAAAATTCTATCTGGGCATGAATTCAAGTGTCAAGTACAGTCCTGTCTCTGGATATTGGTCGGCCTTTATGACCCTATGTGCATGTCAAACTCGATTACTTTGAATGACTATTTAAGAGCATAACTTGTGTGAATGGTCTCCGGGTTATAGCGGGCCTGGAGGAGCGTGCAAGCCTAAAATGGAGCCCACGTAAACAGGCTCCTCCTGAGGTACTTAGAGCCCCGTGCTGGAGATGCTTCGGGGGCAGAGGAGGCAGGCGATGCAGGCTAGTGCTAGTACTCAGCCTCCTCTCATTTTAGCATCCGCGCTCCTGTTGATCCATGAAATGTCCCGTCTCTGGTGACTCTTCATATTTACTAATGTATTCCCCGCTGTACTCCCCACTGTTTAGATGCGGGATGGGGTTATAAATAATGGCGCCTGTCGACAGGGTAGAATGCACAGGCGAGGTGTAGGACGGCGTGCATGGGCATCTCACACCATTAAAAATGTCTAGTGTGCGTTGTTTGCTCCACCGAGACTTAAGACTCCTCCAAGCTCTCTCTGTCCCTCCATCAGCACTGCCAGGCCACTAAAAGCATCTTTGCACGTCACACTTGGACTGGAAAATGATTTATTTTGGTTTTGTGTTTTTTTTTTCTTTTCTACGAACATTAAGATAATACTAAAATATTTCAAAGTTGCGTAAATGGATTGTGTATGCACCAGACGTCACTGAGCTGTGGGTCCGTTCTTTGACAGAGTGAGCTGCTAAAATGCCAGAATTATAAGTGCGTAAATGTATTCTTATTAATTATAAAATGAGCGGTTGTTAGAAGAGGGAAGAAAGTTTGAAAAATGTATTAAATGTACATTTTGATGAATAATGCAGGTGCTTTTGGTTAATAAATGATGGTGCCATATTTAACTGCGTGCATTAGAGATTTTGTGTTTTTTTTTTCACCTGTAAGAAATGAATTAGGACTATTTCTTTTGTTTCTAATCATTTGAAAATAGTTGTTGCTTTCTCCTCCATTATTGCCAGTTTGGGATTGAGACCAAGACTGTTTACTTCCCGGTGCAAAAAAACAACAGAAGTCCCCTTTATGCTTACTTTACAAATACCCATTAAAGCTTAAAATGATACAATTGGCTGTTATTCACTATTTGAACTTATTATGTACTAGTCTATGATGCAAAAGCCACTTTTGATATAATTTTAGAAGACAAGTAAAAAAAAAAAACATTTGCGCAAAGATAAGCATCTACAATCCTCAAAGGTTTACAGTTGCTGACAATTATGTATTACATCAGGATAGTTTTAATTCCATAGTACAGAGAGGTCAGATCATTATTTAGTGAAAGTCAGTTTTTCACTCTGAACAAAAGGGGCTTGTGCTGGCTCAGGTCTCAGTCCCAGCAGCATTGTGGTGGAGGAGGCTTCAAACTCCAGAGTTTAACCCATGTTGGGTTCTGTCAGGGCTCCTAAGTAAGATTCTTTTTTTCTTAACTCTCCCCAGACACACCATCCTGAGAAGCCACTTTTTCCTACCACAGGAAGCCCAAGAGAACACTATAGGTAACAGTCTGACTGGCAAACTGAACCCTGGCCTTTTATATCCTGCCAGGTTTGAGAAGTTGGACATCACCCCTAAAAGCGCCCAGAAGATAAAGCCTGTTCTGGAGCGCTGGATGGCGGAGGCCGAAGCGCGCCACCGCTCCGGGATGCAGAACCTGACAGAGTTTATCGGCAGCGAACCATCCAAAAAACGCAAGCGGAGGACCTCGTTCACCCCACAGGCTCTGGAGATCCTCAACAGCCACTTTGAGAAGAACACACACCCATCCGGTCAGGAAATGACCGAGATCGCAGAGAAACTGAACTATGACCGCGAGGTGGTGCGAGTGTGGTTTTGCAACAAGAGGCAAGCTTTAAAAAACACAATTAAGCGCTTAAAACAGCCCGAGCTGGGTCCGGCCGCGCCCATGGACACGCTCACCGATTCGCTAGAGGATCTCCCAAAGTGAACGGCCATTACAGCCACAACACGCCGTGGGATGGACTCTTTCTGAAGGACTGTCAAAGAAAAACTTAATGTTGTCAGTGTGATTACCACAGTTATGTAAATGACCTTGGCGAAACCAAAAAAGAGATTACTATGTGAGAATATGTACAAATCCACCTGTGCTGTTGTCTGGACCAGACTATTGCCCAAATTTTGGTTCCCACCAGAAGGGATTTAGTAAAGAGATCATACCAAATCAAAACACTATTTACCAAAGTCTGTTGCATCTAAGAATAATTTTGTAATGTAAATGTGCTCTAAATTTTTACATTTGTACTGGCAAACTCTAAGCTATATGTGTGAGGTTGAATATACATTTTATCTTTGTCTTGCTTACTTTTTTCTTCATTGTTTGTATGTAAATACTGCGAAAAAAAATGAAAAATCTGTCACACCAATGAACTACTTTTGGACGAGAATACTTTTGCTGTTGAACAATTGCATAATATTGTTGTTTGACTTTTGTTTTCATCTGCGGACACGTTTGAGTTACATTTCTACAGGTATTTGTGGATAATGGGATGAGATTGTTGGAACAAGAGGAGGAAGAGGAGGAGGAAGAGGAGGAGGAGTGTCTGTCAAGTCTCCTGCAGCTTGGATCTGAGCTACTATGTCATTCTGTTGCCAAAGCTTGATAGCCAAAGAACACATTCACTGCTCAAAGACTGGCAAATATTTTACGGTTTTGTCTTTTTGTACACGTTTATTTGAGATTTTTTCGGACATCTTTCACTTTCTGGGTCAACTAAAACACTTTTGTTGTGCGACACATGTTTCTATTGAAGAAAACCACAAAAATACATCATAAGGTAGCCAAAAAACTGTACAACTGCCACTGAAAACGATTATTTATTTTTAATTACTGCTTGATGGCACTGACCACTTTCTTTTCAGACGTTTAAATGCTTTTAAATTGTCCAAAGTTTACATAGTTTAAAAACTGTACACAATTATTTTTCGTTTTGTATTATTTGCAACACATCTGATATCTGTTATATTGTCCATGATGCACCAAAATATTCCATCAAACTGCCCCTGTCTCTTACAGACATGACAAAAATATATTGAGAAAAAGTGTCACATGTCAGAAAAGAGTGAACTTAATTTGAAGTGAGGCGAAATTTGATGCAATTTATTCAAAATTGTGTTGCTACAATATCCATCTTTCCTGTCACATTGGTTATCTCTATTCTGGTATGAACACACACTGAGTTAAAAAAAAAAAAAAATCAAAAGCTTTAAAAGTTCACAATTTTATCATTTGAATTTGAGCAAATAATTGTTTTTGTTTTTCAAATTCATCTTTTTTCCCACTGTTTGTACAAGGGTCAGTTCTGAGGCTTCACTTAAAAGCTGCAAAACCAAAAACACACTTAAATAAAAACAACACAAAATGAGTTTTTGCCTTCGCTCAACTCGTCAACGCTGGACCAAAGCTCTATAATTATGCACATTGTACAGAGAACTAGACTCACGATGTTGACAATCTTTAAAATCTGAGAAGGGAAAACAGAGAATGAAAAGAATGGTAATGTTATGTACAGTTAGTTGATCCAAGGCTTACCTCAGTACTGTTCTTGTGAGAGTCATCTGACGCCATGGTAACAGCAGCTCGGTAGTTGCGCTCATTGTCAGTGTTCACCATCTGTCTAATTTATTTATTTAATGTGACCTGTTTTGTTTGGTATATTTTGTGCTTATTTATTTATTTATTTATTATTATTATTATTATGTGTGGTTATCCTCTGCTGAGATCTTCGGTGTTTACACAGGCCTCCCTTGCATAGGTCGAGGCAATTTCAGTGATGTAAAAATTATTAGGACCATTTGCTGTTTTGTACAAAAAAAGAAAAAAGAATATTTCCAATAAATCCAAACTACTCGAAACCAAAGCTGAAGAAGCCCGCAGAGGTTCGTTTTCATTTTTCTACGGACTGAAACTGTAATCTATAGAGCAATATCTGTTTGGTCAGTTACGCCGCACTTTGTGTATTTCTAAAAACAAATGCTTCAAGTCTGTCACATTGATTTGTACCATAATTAGTAATAAACAATTGTTTGACATGAGTTCTGTTTGAGTCATTACACAACGGGGAAACAATACAGCGAAAAATGTTTAGAATTTGTATGTGGTAAATAAAGACTCCCCTAACAAAGAGCAGAGAAGAGTGCAGAAGTCAGTCTTTAGTTGTCTACAATCTTTGCCACTTAAGAAACATTTTAGTTAATATAAATATATATATTAATATAATATATAACATAAATAACCCTCCTGTGGGCTCACCACCCGCAGAGGGGTTCATGGGGGGGTCAGGTGCTATGAGGATTGGGCAGCAAGACCCCGCGACCCAGTCGGATTAAGCGGGAAAAGATGGATGGATGGATAATATAAATGTCATCCAAGGTTAAAAATCAATAAGCAGAGATACAGATACTTTAAGAAAGACTCACTTTAATAAGTAGTACAACTCTTAACTACTGATAAACACTTTAGAAATCCTAGTCAGAAAGATGGAATTTATATGTGCCGTATATTATTGCTATTTATATCATTATAAAATTGAATGTAAGCCAAATATTTTTTTTTGTATATTTGGGTGTCACATTTGAAGGCTTAAAGGCCACAGTAATTTGAAATGCTAAAAGAGTTTCACACATTTTTGATAACACCTTCCTTTTTATTTGAGATGATGCGCTCCCAATACAACGTCAAAGCATCCACTAACTGTAACTTAACTGTGCAGTTTATCAGTTGTTTACAATGCGTTAAATATTTGCAAATTTAAAGATGTGGAATTTGTATTGAGACAGACCTCGGCTCTCTTCTAAAGCGCACTATTAAAATATACGTAATGTAAATAGCACTGTGGATGAACTTTGTCAAAGCCGACTGTTCAAAGTGGGTTCAGTTAGTTCTTATTTTGGTTTCAATAAAAAGTGTTGTGAGCAAAAACAGGTACGTGCTACTGGAGAGTTCAAAGGTTTGAGGAACATACAAATCTTTTCAAACATGGCTGACTTCTCTTTTCATCTCTGCCAATAACACACATCAACAGTGCTATTCAAACGGTCCAATGAAAGCCAACTTTGGGGTCATGGTCAAGTGCACCTCCCGCCCCAGAGTACAAGCGCTCTCCCTCCCCCCGACCCCTGCCGGTGGGCACATGAATGACTTTAATTGACACTTGGATAGATTTAATGAGCGGCGTGTGTGAGAATAGGCCCTCAGTGGCTCTATACAATATTTAACTTTTTATTTAGATTTCCTCAGGGTCAGGGTAGAAGAATACATGTCAACTTTGCTTCTCATCAAAGCTTCATGCGTTCACGTTCGCCAAATAACAACAAGACAAGTGTAAAGGAGGGCCAAATATATAAATAAAAGCGCAGAAAGCCTTTTGAAAGTGCGCTCAAAACTTTGGAGAGATGCCATGCCTGTCCGTGATGCCTTTTGAAACCCGGCGAACGATGCTGCACAAGAAAGTGGTAAATAAATAAATAATAATAATAAAAAGCAAGAGCCACATAAATTATTAACATTAGGCTGAAAACTGATGTTGGAAGATGCTTTCTCGTCTTTCCTTTCAGCTCTGTCTCTCCCTCACTCCGCTGTGCCTTCGCTGTGAGCTTGAGTGCGGTTGTCTCACAAACTTATTCCGTATTCTTTTGTTTTCGGCACTTTGGCCATTAACGGATAATTGTGCCGATGCAGCTCCTGACCCATATGTGTTGTGACAAAGTGTTTGTAAAGCACGCCAGGAAGTTTACTTTGACTTCTCGTGCGGTACTCAAAAACAGTGAGGGTGGAAAGCAATGAGAGAAGAGCCGAGAGTCGTCGTGATAAATGAGTCCAGCTTTGAGAATCAAATGGAAAAAGTTAAGCCTGTGAAATCAAATAAAGTTTTGGATAGTGTGAAATTGCACGTTTAAATATACATGTTTTGGAAAAGTCTCAATGTGGTCATTTGTGCTTGTAGACTACTTACATCTGGAGTGAAGTTCATGTATTGTCCTTATGTAGGTTGTTCATCAGAAGCTGCAGAAGATCTTGGAATATTCTTGAACAAAAAAAAAAAAAACAAGATAGTAATTGTGTACAAAAAATATTGCAAATACATTTTAAAACTCACTCACACATTGTATTGTAAATTTCTTTCAAATGAATAGAAAAAATACAGGGTTTGAATATGTTAAAACTTTAAATAAATTTTTGCACAGTACTTCTACTGAGACTCCCTTTGTCATGAAAGCAGAGCTGTGCAATTACTCATATTTTAGCTGTCAATGATCAGCGTGGGTCTTTTTAATGGAGAGCTCTGCAGCCAGTCAGTAAAAGTATGTGGTTGGGAGCTCGGACTTCAGACGAAGAATTTTGACAATTTGAGTTTTAAATGACAATGAATTATTACATTTTGTTTGGCTTGATTATGTTTAGGAAATAACTGTTGAAAGCCATTCATGATTTGTTTTTAATAACACCAAATCCAAAATCTAAATCCTGAATCTAAAATTGTAATGAATCAATATGAGCGAAAGAATTATTTTTGTCATATCAGTCACTTGATCCTGTGTGAGAGGACACAGTGTTTAATCATTGTTTATTTAGAAAGAAATTAAGCTAATAAACCCTAAGAACATAATGTCTGGATTATAAAGGTTTTTTTTTTTTTAATTTAAATGTAACTATTTAATGTTGGGCCAATGAATTACCAGATGCTCTCATGTAACTAATAAAATCTAAAGCACTTGGCAGCTGTGTTCTTTCCGGAGACTCAAAAGTGGAAAAAGTTTTGTCCTGATAGTTTTTGTAAAGACGTGCACCGGCGTAGATGTCTTCAGGAGGGGCTATAAAGCAGAAATAAAAGTGTACTCTCCTATTCCCTTTTCTTTTATGTCAGTAGATGTGTCTTATTTTTTCTAAACAGCACCAAAGTGAAACTGTGAGCCGACTGTCTGCCTTGTTGAAATAAAACATCGTGCACCTGAAATTGTCCTGAATGAATTGTCCCGAATGAGAAGGAGGAGGCTCCATAGTATTCTCCTGACATGTCTGCGCTCCCAATGGATTATGTTTCAATATCAGTCCGGACACGGGGAGAGGAGGGAGGGGTACAGGAGGGGTACCGGGGGGGCAGTGTTGGATGCAGATGCTTTTAAATTGCTGCCTTTGTCTTCCATCAGGCATGAAGCGTTTACGTTCCTTATCTTTGGGCTGGTACGCGTCGGGCTCATGTTCCGGGTAAATGAACTGTCGGTACATCTCCTCCTCCCTCCCTCTCTCTCTTCTGCTTGTTCTCGCTCTCCGCTGAAGGTTGAGATGTTGGGAAACGGAGAGTGGAACAGGAGCGGGCCGGGCATCCACCACTTTGAGCCAGATGCCTCCAGGGGTGCAATTACCAATCCTCACATGCGATCCGGAGCGTCCATGCATATGATCCCCGCGTGCGTTCACGGCTCTTTCCCGCGTTTCCTTGTATTTGGGGGCGTTATTAGCAGTGACACAGACACACGGCGAGGCGTTCGCAGGTAGAGAAGTTAATAGTGCTTATATGGAGACACCTGTCGGGCCCGGGCTGCACGTCACATCGGCCTATAGTCCATTTAACCACACACTTGTGATGGCTTTAAAGGCCCTGATGGCTCTGTACAAGAATCACACACTCAGGTGAAATCACACCATTTCTCTGCAGCAGCTGCCGTGGAGACAGCAGGAAAGAGGGAGAAGTATATCATATGTATTATCTATGAAAGTAGAATCATTAGACTGTACAACAGCTCACTGCAAATTATATGTAAAAAACTATTATGGGCTTTATTAAAATCTTTATTTTATTGTGTTTCAGTGTTTTAGTTTTCCATTTTAATTTATTAAACTAAACTAGGAAATTCTAATTTTTTTGACATTTTCTGGGTGGTTTATAAAACATTGCTTTCCATCCACTTGAGTGGATTAAGAAGTCTACACTACATTATGCTCACTATATGCTTGCTATAGTGAATACGGTATGTTTATAACATACTACATGAACATAGTAGCAATTTATAAGTATTGAATAAAAATAATAATATTTCTAATTTTAGCCACATTTATTTGTGAAAACTATTAATTTGCACATTATCCCCTTTGATCTGATATTGTTTACAGACTTTAGCAGCTCCTGTGCAGACTGTGACCTGTTTCTCTGGTGATCATACACAATCATCATTATGAAAGTCAGGTTCAAAAGTGAGTGTCTGATCAGAGGCCTGTGAGCTTTTAAACCACAGCCTCACCTGGAGGTCATTACATCACAGTAGTTGGAGTTTGGAGTTTTGTGCTCTTAAACTTAAAAGTTATGAAAATGTCACATTTCCTCTGACTTTGGCCCAAGTGTTGTGTGAGTTGTAATTGAGAGATAAAAGCAGCAGTTTGCCTGTGTTTGGTAGTTGGTCTGTAACCCCTTTGGCAGAGTGTAACTCTCATGTACACGGGTCAGCGCTGCTTTAAGAGCTGCAGGAAAATAACCAGGACTGGCCTCCATCATCCTCTCCACCTGCTCACCTCCCGTATGCTTTAGTGTACTTACAACCCGCTCACAGACAATGATTGTATATCTGAAGGCACGGTGCGGAGTGACAGGGGCGGACACGTCTTTGCTTTCTTATTAGTGAGGGCCTGCGCAGACACTTTGGCTCGTTTTTGTGGAGGCCCTGTTGAAACCCTCTTTGTGCATCTGTGGAAAATGGCCAGGGGAAATCACAGATGAGAATCACTCAAAGACAGGGAGATGTCAACAGGCCCATAATGATAGCTGATGGCTCGGACACTCTCGCCTCTTCCCTCTCAGCCTTGTACCTGCCCAGGCTGCACTACACTGGAAAACATAATTAGAGGTAAAACAGAGACGAGAAGATTTATCGGGGTGTTTTCTGTAAGCAATGCCCTTTGTTTTATACATGTGGGAGTCCTTTTTCACCCCTCCCAGCCTCCCTCTCACTTCACTGAGAGGCTGAAGGAGCACACAGCTCCCTCTGAGATGCCAAGGTGCTCCCAGTCCATTGTGCTGCTGGCTGTCAGGTTAAATTAGGGAGTACAGGCTCTGTGAGTGTACAAAAATCAATACTTGATGGAAGATTGCTCCCCGGAAAATCTGTTTTGATTCCAGGATTAATTCTTGACCAAAGGCTCCAGCAAAATGACATGCCATTAGGCCGAAAATGAACACATTCTGTGGTGGAAATTGGATGGAAATGTGTCATGTGATTGTGCTGCTTGATGCTTGTTTTGACTCTTGGAGCAAAGGGACTGAAGGTGTGGCTCTGAGCTACACGTCCACTGTGGCCTGGCACTGTTCTCAAGGCCACTGTCCAGCAGCTGCAAATGCATTCCACTGAGCAGGCTCAGTGCATTTGGCCGGCGCCTTGTCTCTCCTGTGTTTTCATAAAGCATGGCATGAGCAATGAGAAATCTACAAATAAAATAAAGCTTGTGTTTCAGCAGTGAGAAAAGGGGAGATGCCATGTAATATTGATGAGTGAATAATGTGTTTGTCGTGATGGATGACATTTTCTGGTTTGAAAACTTAAACAGAATCTGTGGATTCTGAGAACAGCAATCTAACCAGACCCAGTGTGTCCAGCCAAAGTGAACACAACACACTGCTGATTCTTTTTCACACTGAACCAATCAGGTGACACTCAACATCCCTGGGCTTCATGCATTCAGTTTCATATATTGTCTCTCTTTTATAAAGATGTAAACCAATCCTATGACAATAGAATATTCAAAGCATTCATGCAAGAACTTTCTAGTTTTGTCATGTGTAACTTGTGTCTTTCCCAAAAGAAAAAAACAAAAACAAAGAAGAAAAAGAGTGCATTGTTTTTTGTTTTTTGTTGTTGTTTTTTTGTAGGTTTAGCCTATAGCCTTGGATATGATTTTGAATATCTGTTGGGCGAATCAAATTATCAATCATGGAGTGGGAAATTTTTATCACGGCAATTTGCATCGTTTTATTACATGAAACTGAAAGGACTTACCTCATTTTTCTTGCCTGTAGATTGGGAAGATGATATTTTGCTTGGCCCATGTTCTTTTCACTGCTACATATTGTAACAGTACATTCAACCACCTTACCTACTGTACAGCTATTAAGTGAATCTTGAAGGTGTTTGTGTTAAATTCGCACAGTTGGTGTGAAGGCCATGTGTGAAGCATGTACCATGGGCATTACGCATACAGTCTGTGGTAGTAGCCTACGCATACAGTCTATTGTAATACACATACAGTCTATGTTAATACGCATACAGTCTATGGTAGTACACATGTAGTCTATGGTAGTACGCATACAGTCTATTGTAGTACGATGTGAAGCTTGGACGTTTATCAACGATGCGTTGGCTCCATCTGCTGGTCCACTTGAGCACATTACATTTTATTGAAAAATAAAACCATTTTATTTGAGAGCACACAGAGATGCTTCACTGTTAATCCTTGGATGCAAATTCAATTCAATTCAATTAATTTTTGTAGCGCCCAAAATCGCAACAACAGTTGTCTCTAAGCGCGTTCCAAGATTTGGATGAGCAAAACATACACACAGACATATCAAAACAGGAATAAACAACATTCATGTAAGGCAGCAAATGAAACATTGTATGCTTTGTATTTTGTTTGTCAATATTTATAGCCGTTAATGGTTAAAATGTTGGCTTTTACAGCATAGTTCTATGCTTTAAAGTCATTTAAAGTGTCGCAGAATGATGACGTAGATTTAATGCAGCGTGCAGTGCCGTGGGGTGTTGTGTTGTGGACACTGCACACACTTTTGATCACCTCTGTAACATCCATGTAGTGTCTGAAAAGCTTTGCCACTTGAAAGCACGATGTCGTGGCTTAAATCTATTTCTTTTAGCGGGGAAGATGTTTTTGACGAGAACGCAGACGAGCTGAACTTACAGAGCAGAGAGTGGTCCTCCAACATGAAGAGGAGAGTCCGGGTAAGGCTAACGTTGTGTTTAGCTAACCCAATCCTATCTGGGTGCTACTGTGCTTTAAAGTTCAACCTGTGACCATTGACAATCGATACTTAAATGTGCTTTTAAAGTAATGGCCTAGTACAAAAGAACTGGATAACTTCAGTCTTATGTTTCTGATGTCTTTTGACCCAGTCAGTAGAATTTAAAAACAACTGTTGAATGCTATTGATGTCTAATAGTAATAGCTAACGTGCTACTACTGCGACCACAGAGCCTGCAAACCAAGCTTTGTATAACATGTGATTTTGCTGAAGTTCACGCTTAAATTGATAACATGCTATCCTTTTCTCTATAATATATTCATTAACACAATTGCGTTCTCTCTAGTTGCTGTATTTAGGAGCCATGACATAACTCCTAGTTTGCTTGGCCACATGTGTGCTACTCTGATATTGGGTATTGATTTGATCCCACAGTATTTGTGATTGTGTGTTTGGCTGACCCAAACAGGATGGTTATGTGGATGGAGTTGATGCAGGTGAAGAGGCCTCTCTTCAGCCCGGCTTTAACCTGGGCTTCAGGGAAGGAGCAAGTCAGACTGTTGCTGTGGGTCGGCTCAAAGGAATTGTCACGTAAGACCTTTATTTCAAATGTCTAATTCATTTTAGAAATGTACCAAACCAACTGTTGGATACTAGTCAAACTATTCAAATCCAATCATGTAAAGGGGTATCACAAGGCTTATGTTGTTGGAGCTATTGTTTCTGTCCAGTTGCGGCTTGTCCCAGTGGCTTCTTTGCCATTGTATTTGACACTGTTCTCTCTTTGTGTCTCTTCCCACCAGTGCATTATGGTGCTGGTTTGAGAGTCACCATCCAGAAAATCCTGCCAAACAAACTGTGTCCGAGCTCCTCCGTCAAGTGACACAACATGAAGAATCAATCCTGGAGGATATCAAAAGGACTCTAGAAAACCCTCCGCCCAGTGTGAGTGACATCTCTGAGGCCATGGAGGACCTGGGAACAATGCCGGCTGGAGGGGGCTGCTGTGGAGAGCAGTGCAAGGAGATGGACTGCTGCAAGGGAGGGGAAAAATTGCAAACGGACATCCCACCACAGCCACACCAGTATCCAGGCTCCTCTGACATTTTAGACTCTGACAATAAACTTGCAGTGTTGCTTCAGCGATGCACACAAATTCTGACAGAGCTGGCACTCCCTCCGGAACTGACTGCCTACATTGAGTCACTGGGATGAATCTTGCAAATAAAGGCAATGAAAGGATTTTTTCATAATAAAGAACTGTAAACATCAGAGGTTATGTATATAATTAATAGATAATGAAATAATTTTTTTGTCATATTTTTTTGCATTGATATTGTTGAAGATGTTGCTATTTTAAATTAAACAAAACAAATATTTCCCATACTCCTATGTATTTGCAACCCATTGTATTAGTGATGAATATATACGATTAGGTACATTTACATGTCCAATGATAATCATATAGTTAAAAACAAATAGAATAATTTGATACCATTAAAAAGACATCAGATCGCTCACCAGATTTACTCCAGAAATCAGATCATGATCAGATATTGTATTTTTTTCAGGTATTTAACACTTTTTTGTTTACTGTATAATTTCAGGCCTTTTGTAGTAAAGCAGTAACAATGATTTAGTATTATATTGACCTTTTATTTTGAAACCGGGATAAACCGTGGTGCGCTTGAACGCAACAGAGCTCGTGGCGCACATGTGTATGACGTCATGCGCTGGACCGAGCCGTGACCCTGCTGCTCCGGCGATGCTAAGGGTTCGTGCCAACAGATGTTCCGCACAAAAACATGGCCAGATCTGTTTTTTATACAGTGCCAGTCACTGAGGTCTTAGGCTGATGATTACACATAATACCGCTGTTGTAACCGTGGTGCCAATGAGCCGCGGTATCCTCCCGGTAGCGGATCTTTGTTTATTAAGTTTATCGGTGCTAGCCGTAAAGCTAATTTGAGCCTGTTCTGCAGCTATCCAAAAGTGAAAGAGAATAGAGCTACAAGGTTCAAGCCGTGAGCGTTCGCACCATTCTCCCTAATCCAGGTAAATGTAAACATTTTTTGGTAACAGTTTTCATGTGCTGTTTTGACTGTACCATGTCATTAGTGTTACTTCCTCGTCTTGACAGCTTCTGATGTTGTGCACTGATAGGCTTTGCATATGATGACAGATGACGCTTTGGGGTAAATACACAATATATAGATCCATCCACCAATGTTGCCATAACACCAATACCCTGCATATATAAAACATATTTCCGCAAACATGTTCATCTTCAATAAGTGGTGGTACTTATAGGAGATGGACAGGTTTGCGTTAACAATGCAGTGTCACAGTCCACCCTGATAAACCATACAACTGCATTACTCAGACGAAATAGATGGCTTGCTTTAAGCAAGACGACCTGTCTTGCTGACATCTCTGCTCACAGGTATGAATATGACAGGTAATCTTCGGAGCTATAGCCGCTACTTGATCTTCTGGACAATGGACTCCTGAAAATATCAGTTGGGTCACCCTTCACCTGCGCGTGGACCTCCCAAACAGAGGAAGCAGGGGCACATGGGGAACTGCTGCTGCTGCCAAAGCAAAGGGCCCTGCGACAGTGCAGAGGAAACCAGTCTTCTGCCGAATGACGCCAAGACAGCTGTGCCCCCAGCTGAAACCCCCGGTGCTCTGTCTGTGGGGGGCACGTGTGGGCCAGGACTGGTGGAGGACATAAGGTAAGCACAAGCAGCAGTCTAGACTGTTACTATCATTAGATGTCTCCAGACCTCAGACACCGCAGTGCTACATTATCAAGTGGTTCTGTTTTTCATTTTCCTTAATTCTCTTACATGTTATACAGCAAAGGCCAACTTAATAAGGATGCTGAGACGGAGGCGTTCAGTGCTCAGGAGAATGGGACATTGCAAAAAAGTAGCCTCCAAACAGATACATCTTCCAACAAATCCCCCCAACACACAGTGAACCCCGCTAATGCACCTGGACCAAACACACAGGCTAGGACAGCTGACCCAGAGGGGGCTGAACAGCACAGCACTTTAACCCCTCCACCAATGGGCTGCGCTCACGCTGGTTGGAATTTTTCAAAATCCCCATCAGCAGAAGAAGAACAGAGAGCAGAGGAGATATGCCTGAATGGAACAGCAGAAGCATTGGTCTGCACTGAAATCCTGTCTCTCACAGAGACTAAACCTAAACAAGAGCACACTATCATGGACACCATCAATAACAACAATGAAGAGTGTACTGTTTCCCTTGTCAAAGGTGCAGATAAACCATGTACAGAAACTGTACTGAAGGAAGAAGTAGAGCACCTCAACACTGAACCTGCTGCACCACATTCTCAGGTGTTCTCAATCTCTGATCTTAATGATGAGGTGAATGTTCATAATACAGAGGCTTCATGCAGGTAGGTCACATGATGCTACAATGGAATTTGTATGTTTAGTCCCGTTATAATCCTTTGTCATTATTTTAATTTTATGTTACTACTTGAATTGTTAAGATGTAAAGTTGCATATCCAAGCTTCATACTGTTAGTAATGCAGCCAATCCAGGTCTCTCTTCAATCTAGTTAATTATTAGACTGAAATGAACCTTGTTTCACTTATAATTGTTTATCCAGTGTTGACAAAGATTACCCTAAAAGCAAAAGCTGTCCTCTTAATGTGGAAGCCAGCGGTGAGGAGAAACAAAGCCATGTTCTAGAGACTTCTGTGGGTCTGCTGTGCGCTGGGTCTGACCACCGAGCTGTGGAGGGGGAGTCCTGCCCTGTCCCAAACATTACAGCTGCAGCAGAGGAGAGCCAAAGGTCAGTGAGGGCATTTTAACGACTACACTGTGGATGACAAGTGTTTTTTTCTTTTATTGAAAAAGCAAACATTTTACAACTTTCAACCAGAGTGCAGTATTGCACAGTGCACTGCACTAAGTTCAGTTTTGATGTCCTTTTAGAGATTTTTTTCATGGCAATGCAAATGCAAAGTGTCAGAATTTCTTTTTAATTTTTACAGTTTCAGTTTTGGCACAACTTTGCATTACCACTAGATGACACTGTTGTATAATTGTGTAAGACTAAGCTAGTTGTCTTTACTGATGATACCAGATTAATCTTGTTTATCAAATTCTCAAATGACTTGCATTTGACTATTGTCATTTACTCATGTACTTTTTTTTCTTTTTTAATAGCATGCAACAGGTTGAAATATGTGATCCACAAAGCCTAATAAAGGATGCTTGTCCAGAGACCAGTGAGATGAGTGTAAAGGCTACAGAAGCAGTTCCAGGTGAAGATTGTGAAGAAAAACAAGAAGAAGCTGTAGAGAAAGCAGAAGGTGCCTCATCAGAAGCTCTGACTCTGGCTGAAGAAGTGATCATCAGCACAGAGCAGCAGCCTGAGAGCTCCTCTGCTGCAGAGGGAGTGGATGCCTCACCCAAGGACACCCCTGCAAGAACAAAGAAAGAGGCTGTGGAAGGCCTGGAGAACAGGTTCTAACTGTTGATGGATCTCTACTTTGTTTTGCCCAAACAGTGTATATTTATCTAAAAGAAAAGGTTTTTACTTACATTTTCATCATTACATTATTGTTGACCAAAAACATTTACTTTAGTTTTGCTTTGAGGAAAGTTTTCCCTTTTTAGATCCCTTTAGGGAGTAGAAACTTTAGTGGGTGGTCATATTCACATTTTTTGTAACAATTTGTAACTGGCTTTGACAGTACATTTAAATTAAGTTTGCACTTTTTCTTTTTGCTCAGTGAGGAGGACTTGTACAGAGGAGTGGAGGAACTGTCTGCTGAATTGATCACTGAAGCAGGGGCACCATCTTTGTCAGAGCCCTGTGAGTATTATATACATTCATATATACACACCCACACCCTGTGCATTATATGTTTTTAAGGTTCATTTGGATCTGAAAAGCATGGTTACTTTGCCCTCTGTTTTCCAGTTCTAAAGCTGGAGGAAAGGTGCAGTCTGGCTCCAGCAGTGGATATTTTGTCCTATAGCGAGAGGGAGTGGAAAGGAAACACTGCCAAAAGTGCACTCATTAGAAAGGTGACTGCTGGAATGTTGAACTGTCCACTAAAGAAGACTGTGGCATTGATGGTATTTATGTTGGGTGACCTATGCTGGCCTTTATAGGGTTATAAAGACATGTCCCAGAAGTTCAGCAGCTTGAGGAGAGTGAGAGGTGACAACTACTGCGCACTCCGAGCCACTTTGTACCAGGTCTTATGCCATGCCACCCAGATGCCCCAGTGGCTGCAAGAAGACAAAATCACTATGGTAAATGGATATACATACAGAACCCACACAGTTTTACTGTACATGAGGCTGTGGTTTATACTTGTTATGTTCACAGCTGCCAAAGGACCTGGAGGCGCAAGAGGAGGGGTTGATAAGTCAGTGGATATTTCCGGGGGAGTGTCTGCGAGGAGATGGGACTGAAGATACTGCCCACCAACTGCAAAGCTACATGGAACTTCTGCAAAAGAAGGTAAAGTTCTAGTCCTATTCCACACTGTCAAAGTATTTAAAAGGCGCACAACGGCTACACCACAGGCCTATTTTTATGCCAGCCATGGACACTGGGAGTATTGATATTCAGCCACAGTCTTTCCATGTGATTGCTTCCATATGTTAAAGAGAGGCAGCGCCCTAAATACAGCTTCGCCAACTCCTTATGGTGTGTTTTCCCCCTTTTGCTTGACATTGTAATAGGCCAGGGATTTGGACCCTCAGCCTCAAAGCAACAGTTACAGCCCCTTAACTTGAGCAGCAAGGGGCCTCAGAACACAGTTTATGGTCAGACAGTGCCACTGGCAGCAGGAGCCTTAGTGTTTACTACTCTCACACACATGGCTGGGCTGGGATTGTGCATGACGACATTATGGATTCAGTAAATCTGTTTTGAATAGACCTCTGGTGTTATTCTGGTCCTTGCTTCTCACTAATTGCTTTGAACATATACAGTATGTGGCTTATGGGAAAGTCCAAAATGACTTTTCAAATGAAGGTTTGGGAAAGCTGTGTAGCTACATTTAGTATGGCTTATCTTTCAACTCAATTCTTTAGACCTGAGGTAATAGTGCTGAGTTTTTTTTCCCAAGGAGTGACATTCTTGACACTGTAGCCTGCAGACAATGATATAGTTTGCCATTTTGAAATCTATGACACACAGTTAGGAAAGTTGTTGCATTTTTAACACAATCACTCATATTTGCAGTTCTCACATGCAGGTGTGTTTCTGTACTTCTGCAAAATAAACAAGAAATACCAGTTTGTGGTCTTATCTTGTATGTCCTGTTTGAACTACCCTGTACTTCTCCATAAACCAGTTGGAAATTGGCTCACAAATCTGCTGACTTCATCTCTAAATTACTTAAAAAGATAAAGAGCAGCTATGTACGCGTTTCTCAGCACATCATCATCATCATCATTTCAACCACACATTTAGTCTAGAAAATGTAAGTTTGCGTAGTAAGTGCTATGCCTGTAGTAGTATTTTGCCCTGTTCTTGTGGTTTTGACTTTGGTAGATGAGAGTCACATGCATTAGTTAAATTACACTACTCCTCTCATTATAGCCTAATGTCTGTAAACACTGCTTTAAGATGCCAATTAGAGCTATGTTATGTACACATCACATGGTAGGGTCGAGTATAGCTGTTTGCCACTGATCTTTGTATCAGTCACTACATTTCCATTAGGGATATGCCAATCTAGCTTTTTCACTTCTGATACTGATATTAACTCATACCAGTGTAGGGGCAATAAATGACACAATTTCCTTACAACACAGTTAACTTATTGCACAAGAGAGTTAATTGTAAATGCAACTGTTATTTATCCTTCAAATAACTACTGAACAGCTTTGTATGAATAAAAGTAAAAAAAAAATAAAAAAAAAAAGACTTTCTAGGCCAAAATAAACCTGTATATGGTATTGTTATATCTAATTACAGTCCCAATCAGGGTATTGGCTTAACCAACATCATGAAACTGATAACTGAGATGACAAATTTTCATCCATAGTTTGGCCTAGTACAATTTTAAACAGATTTTTTAGTTGTGAATCAAATGTCAAAGATCCCAGTGACACATCTGGAAAAGCCAATACTTAAAATGTCCACTGCCTGAAACCATGCAGATTAGCTGAAGCATTCAACTGCACGGGATAAAAAACAGCCAGAAAATTTAAAAAGACACGTGTTTTGGGCATGTATGCTATGATGATCATTCTAGTTTAGTGATGTTGAACTTGTTGTTTTGTCATAGTGGCAGGCAGCTGTGGACTGTGCATCTCCAGGCGATCGGCAGCAGCTATGTGAGCAGTGGTTCCAAGGCGGAGAGGAGGAGCTGGGGCTGCTGGAAGCCCTGAAGCTGCTGATGCTGGCCCGCGCTGTGGAGCTGCATGGGGCCATACAGAAGGGAGAGGACATGCCGCTTTTCTGCTGGCTCCTGTTCGCCCGAGACTCGTCTGACTGTCCCCGCTCCTTCCTCGCCAACCACCTCAGCCACGTGGGCCTCAGTGCAGGGATGGAGCAGGTGAGACACAACCTTAGGGCATGTTCAGCTTACCATACACTGAATGTGTAAGTGGGCTGCACAATTTGGAAAAAACAAATTGTGATACTTTCTGATTACGTTTTTTTGTGATATGTTTAAAAACTAAGATTTTGTTCAGAATATACATAGATGTTTGGAGAGCTAGAAAGGTACAAGATTTCTCAAAATAAATATCTAAATAATTGCAGCCACTGGAGGACTGCACCAACTCAAATTGCGGTTTCATTCCCATTGCTATATATATTGCACCTACTAGCTCTATTCCTAAGCTTTAGTCCTGACCAGAAGGGACATTTGCTGCCAAAGTGGGTTAGAAATCCTTCAAACAGATTGCTTTCAAATGGCACCAAGCTTTGTTTATCTGTTAACTTGTTATTCCCTTAGACAAAACATTTAACAGTGGGTACATTAAAAAGACCAGTAAAAATCAGATAACTAGAGTAATCAGATGACTCAACTTTCTGATCAGATTCTTGGTGTTTACCTGCTCAATAGAAATCTGATCCTCAAAAACACCAAGTGACTTGTTTCAGTCAGCTATGTTCATGTTTTTTACCATAACTCCCTTGTCGCCTTGTGTCAATACTTTCATCTCGCAATGTAGACACTGGAATTATCTGATTTATATATATATTTATATATATATATACATATATATATATATATATATATATATATATATATATATATATATATATATATATATATATATATATATATATATTTATATGCTGTATAGATACAGTGTACAGTTATATAAATATCTATTTTTCTTTTATAAAGAAGCATTTTATGGAGCTAAATTATTCCCTGATTGTGGGAAAGATGGACTGGCGTGGGTAGTGTTGTGTTTTAGTTTTAGTTTTTCCTCGAGTGATGCAGAAAAGAGGGAGCCACTGTCTGTGTGAATGTTCTTGTATGTTAGTTTGTATTGACACAAGGCGACTTGTTTGTTTTACTAGTCCAGATGAAACTAGACTAACTGACTAAACAGAGCATTTGGGGTTTTTGGCAATTCAACTATGAGAACCTGCTGCTCAAACAATGATTTGTTCTCCTTAATGGCAAAGGTGTTGACCAAAATCAGTTTATAATTATACTGGGTCAGGTCGATCCCAAGACATGACAGTACCTGCTGTGCTTGTGCTGGCTCTGGGGATTGCCTCATCAGCCCTGGGGGTAGAGACACAAAGGATGGTTATTATGTTCATGTGTGTTTTTACCTCCATTGCTATTATTATTAAGGTGGTGTGTCTGAATATAATGTGCCTGTGCAGTTGATTAAACAAGGGTAGAAAAGTGCTGTTATGGACATGTGTGCTAACCTGTAATTCTCCTGTGTGTTTGCTCTTGAAGGTGGAGATGTTCCTGCTGGGCTATGCCTTACAGTGCACCATTCAAGTTTACAGACTGTACAAGGCTGACACAGAGGAGTTTATCACCTTCTACCCGGACGACCACAAAGAGACATGGCCCTACGTATGCCTGGTCACCGAGGACGACCGCCACTACAACGTGCCCGTGCCCATGGAGCCCCAGGGCAGCTGATGCCTCTGCTGCCATACACACTCTCCTCAGGTCCATCCACATAGCATGAGAACTCTGACCCTGCGCTTTACATGCACTCTACTGTACTGTAAGGAGGTTCTGTTTAAAACATTTCCAGGAGCATCATCTTTGTTGTGTTACATGGGTCTGCTGTGGGTAGAAACAAGTCGAAGCAGGAATTATCTATCATGTTTTAACATACAAGGTTTTTGTAAATGGCTTTATGTCAACATAGGAGAGCTGCCAACAATATGGAATGATGCCCTGTGGTTTACACTGGAATTTGGGCACCTTGATCCTGAGCTTGTGAATAATTAATTGCGAAGGAAATTCATTTAAATGAAGTTTGTTTGACTCTAGAAAGAATGAATTGATCAGGTTCTAACAGGTCACACAAGTGTGAAGGAGACTGTATGTTATGTGAGTATGCAAAAGTGTGTGTCAGACTCTATGTGTAACGTGTTGCCTTTAACCAAGCTGTTCTGAAAGAACTAATGTGCCAATGTTGCTATGAAGACTGGCAACAGTCCCAACCACCAGCCCTGGACTCTGTGTAAAGGCTTGCTTGGTCCTCCATGTTGCCTTAGAAATAATGCACAATAAGAATGAATGTTGGTCAAGTGTGATGAGACCATTTCCTTAAGTGACAGCGAGACCACCCATAAAATGCAATTTGCAGGACTGTTCTGCAATGCTGATTTGGATGGCATTAAAAAATAAACAAACATTTTGTGGAACTCTTTTATGATTAAGATCTCTACACAAGTCAATATTAAAGCTATGTTTGCCATAAAAGAATTGCCTTTACAGTATATACAGAAAATATGAAGACAACCAGGAAAATATCTTTTGGTGAAACAATCGACCCCAGACTGCATTTAACACATAACCAGACTTTCTAGCACACATGGTAAAATGAGAGATTCCTGACCCCTCAATGCAATATTGCATTACCTAAAAAAACAATCTATACACCATTGTATGTAAATAACAATTGCACAACCCAAAAACAAAGTGAGGCAGAGTCTCATAGAAAACAATCACTTTTGGCATTTCCACCACTGCTGCCATCCTTCTTGCTCCCTTGTTTGTAGTAAACACATTCAGAGGATGAACACTCTGTAATGAGGAAGTCTCAGTGTTTACACAGATGAGTGGAGATGAGGTGCATGGCTTCTGTACACTGTGCGTTCACGTGTGTTGGTCCACATAAGACCAGTCTCTCTCTCGAGTCACTCCTGCTCTTCCTCCTCTTGGACCTCCTCAATGGCGTCCATCTGATTCCTGGAACACACTTCACTCATGGGGGCAGCATCTTCCCCCTCTACCATCAGCTCATTGGGTGTCTCACTTTTCTGGAAACAGAGATCACACACTATTATTATTTGACTTTAGGAGGCATAGTCAGGATGAAATAGAACCTATTTCCTAATCGGCCTAATCGTTCATCTTTTTAAACCATAAGTTCCAAACTATGGTGTACAAAGTCTTTGTCTCACCTCACAAAGGAAACCATCTTTATTTTCAGATTTCATTGCTTTATTAAATTTGGTTTAAATTGACTAATTAATCTACATATTATGCTACTGTTCTTGTACTAGCATGGTGCAATTATACAATTTTCTGAGAGGACAAATTATTTTTCATATCTTTTCTGATGTCTGCTTCCTGAACCCTTGCCTACTTTTCCTCTGGTTTCCTTCCTTTGCTTCCTCTGTGCTGTGAATGCACTTTGGAACACTTGATATGGCACATTTGACTGACACCTGAAGAATTAGATGAATTGAAATGAGGTGAGGAAATAGAACAGAGATGTTCCCTAAACGGGCAAATTCTAGTTTCTTTGGCATCTCTTGCCTTGACGGCCATAGGCCTTTCTACACTCCATAAGATAGTACTGCTCCATAGCGGTGTGGTTTGGCATGAATGCACAGGAGAAAACCCATCCCAGGCAGAGGGCAGGTACACACCAAACATGAACATATGAGATGCTGTCCCCATCACTGGTAATCTGCTGTGCTCTGGCTTTGAATTACCAGCTCAGGTGATTTCTTACCTGCTTTCTATAAACATAGATGGCAGCTATAGCAACCATAGTTGACTCTCCAATGAAACCAGCAAGTAGAGACCCAACTCCAAGTGTAGCTCCATGAACCCTATAAACAGGTCAGTTTTATTTATTCTGCAGTTTTCCATTTTTCATTTCAGGGCTAAAATGTGTGTTTGAATGACACAGCCCTTTGATAAATAATACATGCACTGGTGTCATATGCTAGCTTTGTGACCTGGCCTCTGTCGTTAACTTACCCCATATAAGGCAGCACCACAAGACTGGTGATGAGGACGATGATGCGCAGAACTGAGCTGGGAGCCAATACAAAGGTCTTTTTCAGGGTCATCAGCCATCCAGTCAGATGGGCCCGAACAGTCACTGCCACACACAAGCAGAGCAAATACAGATACATGAGTTAGTGCTACAGTGACAAAGGAAATCCAGCTGCACAGGAAACAGACCACAATCATTGTGCTACGTACCTGGCAGAGGAAAAAAGGAGAATATTCGGAGCGGGACCACACAAAGCTCTGCAAAAGCATACTCCAATCCAATGACATTCACCAGGATCTTCTCTGATACATGAGGACTCCAAAACACCACGAAACAAAGCTGGGCACAAAAGAGCAAAGCTAATTAGATTCACACTGAAGGTGCCATTCTAGCGTCTCATCAGCCTGTCATTATCACAAGGGCTTTGGGATTGAACGTGGCCCTTTGAAGTCCACATGAAACCATTACACAAACACATGATGGACAATGCTATTGTTCCTACAGGCTGTAGCACTGGCACATGCTCCAGGACTGAACACAACCCATTTACTATAACAGAACAGTACCGCTAAAACATTCAGCCAGTTTGATTTGTGAATGAAAGCATGAAAGCACATGATATGTGAAAACAAATACCGCTTTGACAAATAATATGAACAATGATTTTTCTAAATATTACAGACCTGATGCAATGGGGTTGCTCCAGTAATTATTGCACCCTTATAACATGAATAATGAAATGCTATTTAAGTTAATAAGTACTATGTTAGCACATCTCAAAATCTCAAAAAGTGTTTTTCTAATATAAACCATATGAACCTGAGAGGGGGAAATACACTGTTGTTTTGACTTGAAGAGTAATCAGAACAAGTTCTGACATGACAACTTTCAGTGTGTTTGGAACACAGCTACAGGCTGTACCTTTGAGGGCACAGTGCACACCCACTTCACATACATATCACTTGTGCTCTCAACCACAGGCTCTTCCTGTTATTCCAATCTAAACGGTACGTTGTGTACCAAATATCTGTGTAATGCCTTTTCTCTTGAGTCTGGCCACAGAGAAAACACAAATCTATAGAATAGTGCACAGTGCCACAAACACTATGACTGCAATCATGCCTTAGCAGCAAAATACCTGTAAAACAACCTGCAAGGGGCTTTAGGAATGTGTTAGCGATATGTTTGATGTGAATGCCTATTTTATTAAGCTCTTAAGTTGGGAGGGGGCTCTTAGGGGTGGGGACACAGCCCCCTTAGTCTCTTCACAAATTCCACCCTAGTGTGTGTCCCTGTAACCTGAAACCTCCATAGGATGGCAAAGAAAGTACACAAAGTACACAAACAGTGCCTCTACATTAGCATGCATGTAGCCAGAGAATGTCGCCAACCATGTTTGTCATGTCATGTAAGACAACATAACAGAAAGCTGACAGCTGCAATTCTGTTTTTGCATTACAGCAAACCGGTTGTGTCAGTTGGAGAGTGACTGCTGACCTACAAGACAACAGTTATCTCAGATTCTTACCGTTAGGGACAGGGCCAGGCAGCAGAATGTAAACCGTTTGATGTGTGTTTTTGTTACAGGACTCCCACTATTGATCTTGTTGCTTGGATTATTCTGTAAAAAGGAAAATTAAGAGATTACAATTTAGGATCACTGTAAGAAACATCTTACATAAAAAAAGGTTTACCTTGTCAAAGGCAGGGTACACTGCTCTGAGTTCAGTCAGCCAACCATAAGGCATGTGACCCACTGGGTATGTGGCAGTGAGCACGGCCACAGCCTGCAATGACAAAGAGGGCAAACGGAAGTCATCATATCATGTCAGAAAACACCAGACATGGAGCACACACACACTTCTAGCAGCACTGTTTGTGCAGGTCTGACAGCTCTGTTCATTTACTACAGTTTGGAGTGACCCCACACTACAGATGAACAGCACCAGTAGAGCCATGGTTTCCCTTGCCATAGGCCAGGGCCGGAGTTTTACAGGAGGGAGTGAATCACCCAAACCACCAGTAGCCAGTGTTGTGTGACTGATTTCCAGTTGGTTCTGGTAAACAAGCTTTGTATTTTGTATTGTCTTCTAACAGTTAGGGTCTATGTAAACCTGAAAGCTCTAGCGGAGCCTGAGAGCATCTGGCCTTTTCATGAAACCTGAAAGAAATGTTATGAACTAGAAAGTCTATTATATAATTATTAAACAAGGTAAAGTCATCCTGTGGGCTCACCACCCGCAGAGGGGTTCATAGGGGGGGTCAGGTGCTATGAGTATTGGGCAGCAAGATGCCCCTGCGACCCAGCCGGATTAAGCGGGAGAAGATGGATGGATGGATAAACAAGGTAAAGTCATGTCCAAGAGTAGCACTTGCACTTCCGCACTCACCTCTATAGCATCTTTGGTCTCTTTGAGGTCACGAGATACAAACAGGTTAACAATAGGCCTGCTCATGCGCTGAGTGGCCAGGATGAGGGCCAGGGGCCACCAAAAGCTGAGCATCTTCTTAATAGTAGCATCTCCCTTTAAGAGAAAGAAAAATGACCACAGCAATAGAACAGAGAATGGCAAATGTTAAACAGGAACGAAACACACCCATGACAAAAAATACACCTAACAAATACAAGTCAATCCTTATATAAGTATAACATAAATTAAATTAGCATCCCTTTTGTAAATATAACATGTAACATTTCCTGTAATTACAGTCATTAGAAAATAAATATGAGCAAAAGAGAAGGTTAAATATTCTGAAAAAGTGTGGCCTCACCCCCACATCAAGCCCACTGGATTCTAGTATATTATCATGGATGTTACAGTAGTAGCCCAGACCAACAATGGTGAAACGGACCAAGGCTCCCATGTATAAGGACAGGATGGGGATGAGCATTGGCTCAACACATTGCAAGTTACTGTGCAGGAGAATGGACACAAACACAATCTGCGCACAAGAGAACAAACCGAGAACATGTCATTTTATTTGTCATATCCCAAGCAAGATTTTCATAGTGAAGGTTACGTTACCTGGGCCACCACATCTGAAATGGAGGCTGAGCCTACAATCACACTGTATTTGTGCTTGAGGAGGATCCCTGCATGAATCCATGCCTACATACAAACAATAATGTTACAATAACAGCAATAACATTTACAGTAAGACCACTAAATGTCATGTGGAAGTTTAGTACTTTATATGTTTTAGATAACACAGGTCACACTGCTGTTCACTCACCATGGCATCCAACAGAGGGAATGCTGCCAGGTATAAGAAGGCTCTTCTTGTCTTGTGACCCACTGATTCATCCACACGGTGCAGTTTATTAATGATGTAGTAACCTAAATCTGTGTAGGCTATAGAAACGGGAAGCATCAGTCACAGTCACTGCCACATATGCACACTAAGGAGTTTTATTTTACTATATGTTCAGAGGTAACTATAGTACATGGCAGTTTAAGCAAAACCTTGTCATCATGTGGACAACTACAGCTTCCACACACCTATTAAGATATGCAGAATGAAGGCAATGGCTCCAGCCACGGCCATGCACAGGACAGCCTTCCTCCGGTCCCTCTTACTGTTAACAAACACCAACCCCACATTCTTGAAGTCGCTCATGGGCCCAGTAAAGAACTTCATCAGAGAGTATGCTAGACCATAGCTGGCCAGCATCTCTACTGTGTCCTCTTTGACAGTGGCTATGCCCCTGTTGAGAGCCTGTAAAAGACATTAGAGTGAAAGAGTTCAGTTTGGATTGACTTTGACCTCACATGACCAGTTTACTGATCACGTGCTGGTTATAAAGAAACTTAATTATATAACATTTGAGTGCCTAGTTGGACTTTCAGTCAGTGGTTGGACACTAGTGAACATTAATGGTACCTTCTTTCAGTTTTTACCTTGACTACTATTACCCTATCCCTCTACATGACAGTGTGCTATTTATACCAGCGGACAGAGCCATTGCATAAGCTTAATCCGCACATCTCCGTGCCTCAGTGTATTTTTTGATGTCACACCACCCATACAGGTCCTCTGGGTGAGAGCAGACGCAAGATCAGTCATCTGGCCGTTGCAGACCGGAAATCTACGAGACGAAAACAGGAGAGGAGAAGGCGGCGCGTATTGTACCGCTTTGATCCGCTATGATAAAGCAAAGCACACGGTGTTGTGAGTGCGCCACACGGAGCTCCACACCGCGGTGACTTTCGTGACAGCGCTGGTTGGAGTTTACGCAAATTAAAAGGGCCTTAACGCTGAGTGAGGAGTCTCCCCTCCTTTTTCTAAATAATGCCACCATCGCCTGGATGCATATTTCCAGCGTCCCTCGCTCGAGACGCGAACGGCTCAGGCAACTGCCTCAAACACTCATTAGTAACTGAATAATGTGTGCGATATAAATATGCGTGTTAAAGCTGTCACACAAGCCTCAGCGACAGCGCGATCACAAACGATGTTCGGCACAAGCGGCTGACGCACAGACATTGGACGCTGGTATTACGCACTAGCTTAGATGTTGCGTTTCTGGCGTGCTGCCTAAGGACAACACAAATACATGAGCAGCATACCTGTTCCCCCAAGTCGATGGCTACATTGGTGATAGCCAAAGGCACCAGGAAGCGGAGGAGAGGCCAGTAAGGGCTGAGGGATGGAAACTCCACCATAGTAATGCTGGGATGACAGAGCGACGGGCATCTGCCTCGGTCTTGATGGATAAAAAGCTCAAAGATTACCGAATGAAAGGCAATCAGAGAACCTGCGTTGGCCGAGGGGAGCGGGAGTCAGCGGAGAAGACCGCACCGGGAGCGGCGGCCAGTCTCTAGTGTTGTGGTGCTGCTGAGCGGCGCCCAAGAAGGTCAATGGAAATCTCGCACCCGCGCATCTTCGCCACAAATCATAGTCCAGTGGGTGTGGATGGATGCTCAAGGACATCAAACAAAAAACACAAGCTGTCCCATGTGAACGAGCAGGCTGCGTTTGTGAAAGAACCTCAAAACAGGGAAGTGGGCAAATTACATTCCCTGCCTGCGTTGTCTGCGCTGAGCTCGGCTTTGCTCGGCCCCTGTCGACGATCCCCGAAGCTGAAGCATCTACACCTGCTTGCGTATGGCTGACGTCATGCTCGGCCAGCCCAAATCTGTTGGAGTTACAGAAGGATGATTGACAGGGCATTGTCTTCAGTATTTATTCAGGCGTCTTTCTTTAATTCAACCAACCAATTAAGCTTTATTTCAGACTCCAGTGAGTCCATATAGAACATTTAAAAACAGAGAGAAGACAAACAAAACAGTAATAATGTCTATGGTCGATATAAGCAGTTCCTACAGTGCCCCCAGAGTCCAGAAGTGAACCTGACACGACTCTGCTCAGGCATTATTAAAACATTTATAATTTCATTCTGTGAGTCCTCCACGCGTTTCATAAACTTGTATACAACGCGTCTGATCACAGCCTTTAATGCAGTTAAAACCGCCTAATAAAACAACAGCTCTGTAATAGTCACGTGGATTCACTGTTTCGTATACTAGGTTGAAAGGAGTGAGGAGCGTGGGCTCACGGAGACAACACATACGCCCTCTTGTGGTTTGCCAAGTTTTTCTTCATTTTTTTTTTTTTTCATATGCCTGTAAAATGCACCAAAATAATAATGAAGGTACATGTTAGATTTCCACGTGGGTCTATTTTTGTTCTGTTACACTGTTGGAAAGGCCAGTGCTTAAAGGTGCATTGTGTAACTTTTCTGGTGGAGGATCCGTCAAATGCTTTTTGTCCATGGAGCTGTTATTGCTTTGCCTGGAATGGTTCAAAGTATCTTATTAAACCTTTCTATCTTCATGGAGACCAAACCAGACAAGGTTACATGTCAGATCTGTGGAGAGGCAACCCCGCTCACAGTCAGAATGCCTTTTTTCTAGGTATTTTTGAGCTGTAAAACCACCAGTAATTTAATAAATGTAAAGTAGACCCGTTTAATGTCATACTGTGGAGTATTCCAGGCAGAGCAATGAAATAACCATACAAACAAGCAGATGATGAGCCCTCAACCAAAAAGTTACACAGTGTACCTTTAAGGAATAAAATGACACCACATTGTTTGATTGATTTGCTCAGGGGTTTCTCCTCCCTGATCTGGACCAGAGTGTCACTGAGCTCCAGGACAGTCTGAGGTCTAACCCAAAAGCTTGTAATGTCACAATGGTGCTAGAGTATGAGGGCCAGACATTAGTATTAATTTTATCATGCACATCATCACACAAATGTGTGGCCTCTCCTTGGATATGTCGCTCCTTAACAAAGTAGGACTGTAATGAGTTCATTGATCAATAGTCAGTAATCATCATAAACAATCCTTTAAGTGGGCATGACCATGGAGGATTGCATTTAGTGGAAAGAAAAAGATGAATGTGTAGAGATTGAAGAATGGTGGTGTGTGGTCAGTGATCAGTCACTCTGAACCCTCTTCAAAGCTGAAACAGCTGGGAGGAAGCACAAATACAAACACATTTTCTTTCAAATATATCCTTTAACATTAATGTGCACAGTAATCAAGGGTTTTTACTTTTCTGTATCGTAATCCTGTCATGTTGTAAATGGTCACAAGAGGGCAGCAGTGACCCAAAAACCAAGAGTGTTCAATTTAACCTGTTTAATGTCCTTTAATTTCAAATATTTTACACAGATTTTTGGGCTGCATATGGCAATGAAGTTATTATATAATTAATACATCATTACTATGTTAAAACAGACAATGTATCTGTTTATGAGCAGGCTGATAACAGGGCACATGGACAAACTGTGATAACATGTACACTACTGGAATACTATGATTCTTATGATATACAACTCCAAACATACAACATTTTTATGGAAACAGCTACACCAATAAAATATGAACTATAAGAAATGACTCTTTCATTCAAATGTGCTATAAACACGGTTTGAACTTCTGAATTTTATTGTGTGAGTGAGGACATCTCCAGTTTCTTTTTTTGTAACTACAGTTACCATTGTTGAATTGTTTGGTGTACATACTTATAACAAATCACACACACTTCTGTTTGTGTTTTAAAGAGATGCCTTGACTCTGGATTAAATCTACAAATATGGTTTATTTAGCAGGGTATGTCCAATTTTGGAGGACTATGTCTAAAATGCATTTGACTAAAGTGGCAGCTCAGTTAGACTAGTATGTTATTCCCACATTTGGCTATTGGCACCAATGTACAGCCACAGCCTTCCTCTCCACGGTAAGGTCAAAGTGTGTTATGTAACTGTGGTTAGGGATAGTTTCCTCCTCCAGTCTTTGTCAATAAATGTCTTTTGTCAGCATCAATAATTCATGGCACAATTAGCTGTGTAGCATCCTGCCGCTCAGTGCTTCACTGGCAGTGTCTGGGTTCAACACTCATTGATTTCCAGTTTTATTCCATACATCATGCTGAACTGTCTTTCCTCTGGGGTCCCTGCACTTCTGACATTCTAACTAATGTGTATGTTATGTATGTAAACTGTACTAAGAAGGACGTCTAACAGGTGGGATTCTGACTTTGTCTCTGAGCCATTCATTTTATCATTAAGACATAAAATGAAAACCAATTAAATCCCAAGCTTGTACCATACTGTGACAAAGTGTGATATCAAATGCAGTAGTACATCAACAATAAAGTAACAGTAGAAGACAGTAGCTTATACTGTGAAAGAACAAAAAGTTTTGTTCTTGAATAATGGTTTTATGTAATGTTATAGGTGCACTGTATCACTTTTCTGGTGGATGGTACATGCCTGTCTCCATGGAGATGTTATTGCTTCACCTGGCATGTTTCACAATGTGGCATTAAACGTATCCATTTTGCATTGATTTAAGTACATATTTTATTGCTCAAAAATACCATGACATGATATGCAACATGCCTGCTTGTCACCTGCTTGGCTCTATGGCGATAGAGAGGTTTAATGCCATACTGTGAAACATAGGCCTCTCCATGGAGACAAGCAGGTGGCAGACAATCCACCAAACAGGAGATTAATGCACCTTTAAAAGCCCATTCAAGTAGATTTGTTATTTTTCATTCATTGTTTATTTTCAAAACTAAAACTGTTGAAAATCAATCTTCATCAAACATTCCTTGTTCCAGTCTACTCACTATCAGAGGAAGTGTTCTCCATGGCTCCAGACGTTGGGAAGAGATGTCCATGGGGGATATCCAGGTCCAGTAACACCAGTCCTGTGGTTAGGATTACTATCATCCACAACAGCATCCTACAGGAGGAAGTGAGCACAGACAAGAGGGGATAAGGCTTTCTTTTCAGGTGGGAGCTTTTCAGTACACTTCTATTCCAGTTACAGTACTGCTTGCTCTGTGAGTTAGACATATCGATTTAGTTTTTTTGTTTGTTTGTTTGTTTTTTTTCATTTACTTTTCTGTAATCCAGAGAAGACACTTTACTCGTGAACTACAGCCATTTTGTGCATCCCTTTCCTTCCTAGATATTTTTTATTTTGTTTTGAATTGTGAATGATGATGGTTTTCATCACTCTGGAGCCCATGGTAGGGGTATTAATATCACCATATTTGTTACTTTCTTGTGTTAATAGATTAAATGCCTGTATTGTTTATGTTCAGGAAATTAATGTATTTAAATCTCCTATATTACACAACTACCATGTTATAATGTTACTTTATCAAAAACAGACCCCTAGTTGTGTTTTATTTCATTCACACGTTTGACTAATCCTTTTTTATTAAGTCTGTCTCCCAAAGCTCAAAATGTTCTGTTCCACTTTATGATGTCATTAAGTTACCTTTTAGTTTTTCTTCAGTAGAGACTTGCAATTCCAAAGTTGAAATTTTCCACATGAAGCTGTATGGAGTTTAAAAACACAGTTGAGCACAACTCCAGATATGTTTTTGGTGAGGAATCAACATTATAACATACATCAGAAAATAGTGTATTATGGGCCCTTTAAAGACATTTTTATTTGTCTTAGAACAAGATAAAATAGAACATTGTGATCAGTTAATATAAGAGGAACTAATAGACAACTCATTATTACCACCATTTATTCTGAAGGATCGTTTGAGGCATATGTTGTTGCTAAATGCTCGTGGAATGTATGCTTAAGCTGTTCTGATTTTTTTTTATGAGGTGACCCAGTGACCTAATAAAATTGGAAGACACAGTTAACACTGTAACTTCAGATTATCTTAAAAAATAAAAGTAAAAATAATGTACTAAAATAAATAATTTACTCACTGTACTTGTAAGAGTTCACTATTTGGTGCTGTTGACCTCCATCCTGTCTGTGACCCTACACCTACCTGGCCCCGCTCCAGTAATTACACTTTTGTCCAGCAGAGGACGCTCCGAGTCCACAAAAATCCATCCCACTGCCCCAGGTTTAGGGCTGGGTTAGAGCTAAGATCCAGCAGCACCAGCCTGCACTTATCATGCCTATAATTGCTTCCTTCCTGTTCTTAATTGATGCCAATCTGTTTAACGTCGAAAGTTGGGGTTTAAATAAATTATATGACAGTCCTATTGGTTTAAGCGTGTGAAATACCTGATGCAACAATGAGTTTGCAAGTGCATGTCTGATGAATCTAAGTGATTTGAGGGACTGCGGACACCGAGGTAAGACGCAGCACCTGTGAGCTTCACTTATTATTAGCTTTGTAACGAAGACGTCTGTACCATTGTGTAAGTGCATATCTGTGGAGGATGTGCACTCTCGTCTAATAACCTTGAGTTCAAACGGGCGCGCTCTTTAGGACAAACTGACAGGCTACTTAACGCCGCAAACCTTTCCCGTTTTGATTTTGGGCAGATTTTAAATGCCTTTAGCAGTTGGTCTCAGCTGATGTATAGTAGGTTGTTTTATTCTATTTTCGGCCGGATATTACAGAAAGTCAACATAATTAGCTATCTGTCACTACTGCTACCCACATTAGTGTTTTCCGCTGGTGAATGGTACTCTACTATGGCCCCTCCCACTTTTTTTGCTCAGGAAAATAGACCCTGTTAAATTTCAAATATACACCGATTAACGGGGGAAAACTCGACAAAATGGGTCGTTTTGCACGTAAATGAAGATATGTATTTTATTCTTAACATTTTCTGCGGTAGGACAGGGTTTTCTAAAAGGACATGTGAGGTTGTAGAGCCGGTGAGCGTTTCGCGGGAAAAGGCGGAGGGATACATGAGTGAGAGGCTCTTGTATCCCTTTATGAAGCTGCTCATCGCGCTCAGCTGTGATTCTCACGCTGCTGATGACAGACGGCGCGTCGGACCCACCGGCTCGCCTCTGCAGCCTGCTACAACTTTACAACGCATGCACTTTTCCCACGCCTTCACACAAACTGCACGCAACGGATTAAATGCAATTTTTGCATTGGATTAACACTCTTTTATTACTTATTGTTACCGCTTTTTGTGGCTTTTCTGCTATATCCCACCGTGAGATTTAAACCTAAAAGGTAAGTCTTGAGAGTGGGCATTTTGAATTCTAGTCAGACTTTAGTGACAGACAGATGTACACTTTTGGCGCTTAGTGCAGACCTGAGGGGCATTCGTTCTTGACATTATATTTGCAGTTGTAGTTTAAGCACCTGCTGCAGAAAAGCGGTGCGTGCACTCGAGGCGTGCAGACAAGATCGATGTTTTGGACTGGCCATGTGACGTTGCTTACACTGACATATTGCAGGCATGATCGCTGTCAAGCATTGCACAGACAACTAACCACTCACTTCTTTTTAACCAGATTCCCAACACGGATAGCGACGACAGAGACCTTGCACCATGCCGCTGAATCCAAGTTTGGCGAGTAAAAACTATGATTATGACTATGACTCAATGCAGCCCTATTTCTACTACGATAACGAGGAGGAGGACTTCTACCCCCAGCAGCTTCAGCCCCCGGCACCGAGTGAGGACATCTGGAAGAAATTCGAACTGTTGCCGACCCCTCCTCTGTCCCCAAGCCGGCGGCCGTCCCTGTCCAGTCTGCTCCCTTCCACAGCAGATCAGCTGGAGATGGTCACCGAATTTCTGGGCGATGACGCGGTCAACCAGAGCATCATCTGTGACGCGGACTATTCCCAAACCTTTCTCAAGTCCATAATCATTCAGGACTGTATGTGGAGTGGATTTTCTGCAGCGGCCAAACTGGAAAAGGTCGTGTCCGAGAGGCTCGCCTCTCTCCACGCTGCCAGGAAGGAGTCCGCGTGTGGGGATAACGCGGAGGGCTCCGGGGGCGTACCATGGAGACTTAATAGCAGCTACCTCCAGGACTTGAGCACCGCGGCGTCTGAGTGCATTGACCCCTCAGTGGTGTTTCCCTACCCCGTAGCGGAGATTCCTAAGCAGAACACTGTTGTATCGCCCAGTAAGGATTTAGGACTGGACACGCCGCCCAACAGTGGCAGCAGCAGCAGCAGTTGTAGTGACTCTGGTAAGCTCCATCACAGACACACCCCTTTTCTTTGATATTCCCACTGCTGGGGTTTCAGAGCATTACGTGTCTGATAGGCATGTTTAGCAGGAGTATTAATGGGCTTAATGTTCTCTTATGTGATTGGTTCTTGGTTGCTAGGCGTTATGTAGGACTACTCTGCACTGTCCCACCCCTGCCAAATTGAGATTTGCCATAGGCAATGCTGCACTGTTAGACAGTGGGGCCACTGTAATAAGTTCTGCGTGTATGTTTTTTGAGCAAAATAATTATGATTTGTGTTTTGTTGCAGAAGATGAGGATGCAGATGATGATGATGATGATGATGAAGAGGAGGATCAGGAGGAAGAGGAGGAGATTGATGTGGTGACTGTGGAGAAGAGGCAGTCGGTGAAGCGCTACGACCTGAGCCCAACTGAGAGCAGGCACCCCAGCCCTTTGGTGCTCAAGAGGTGCCATGTCTCCACCCACCAGCATAATTACGCTGCTCATCCATCCATGAGACACGAGCAGCCTGCCGTCAAGAGGCTGAAGCTAGAGAGCCCTGGTAGTGGTGGGGGCGGCGGTGGTAACAGTGGTGGCCACAGCCATAGAGTGCTCAAACAGATCAGCAGCAACCGCAAGTGTTTGAGTCCACGGACATCAGACACTGAGGACTATGACAAGAGAAGGACTCACAATGTGCTGGAGCGCCAGAGGAGGAATGAGCTCAAGCTCAGCTTCTTTGCACTGAGGGACGAGATCCCCGAAGTGGCCAACAATGAGAAGGCAGCTAAAGTGGTGATCTTGAAAAAGGCCACAGAGTGCATCTACAGCATGCAGTCAGACGAACAGAGACTGGTGTCAGTCAAAGAACAGCTGCGGAGGAAAAGTGAACTCTTAAAGCAGAGACTGGCACAGCTGCAGGCCTGTCGAGCCTGAGCCTTCAACTACAGACTTTTGAGTTTAGTTTTTTATGCAAGTTCATGACTTATTGACTTAGGGTGTACAGTTATTGTTGCATGCAAATGCAAGATTAAGTTTTGGAATCTTGTTTGATTTCAATGTTAAAACTGCCTCAATTGAAGTTATGGGTGGAGTAAATATTTAAAATTTATTTTTATTAATAAAATATGAAAATGGGTTACTGATGTTGCTGACCCAAACTAAAATATAAATTTTTATGTTTTGTATATAATTAAATATTTCCTAAGAAAATGTATTTTTGGATCTCAATTGTCTGGATGTTCAGACCCAGTGTTTGGTTTTTCATTTTGTTCTAGATTTTTTTCAAATATAAAACGCTCTTCTTGACTTGTGTCTGTGTCCTTTGCAATCAAACCATGCAAAATCACCACACATACTCAAAGTAAAAAACATCAGCAATAAATAAAGGCATAAAAAAAACAATATCTAATAGTTTTCCTATTGTCTTACCACAGGCACATGACACAGCCTGACTATAATAATGAAACCTTACCATACTATATCATCCATTGGGCTGCCCTTAACTGTAACCACGCTGAACTAGCCCTAGAGCCTGAGTTTAATAGTTTACTGTGATTAATAAGAGTGACATCCAGGAGTCACGTGGTGTCAGTGAGAGTTGTTTTGGTACCAGAGAAAGTGAGCTCCGCAGAGGCAGCAGTCTAGGAAGTGGAACAGCTTTGGCGCACACTTGACTTTTCCATGACCAGGGTCTCTCTTTCTCACTCACTCACGTACTGCTCACGTATCATCAGGCACAGTTCATGTACGAAACAGCACGTTTGATTGCTTGCCTGCATATGGACTTACCTTAGAGATGAAGTTACAATAAGCGCGTTATGCGCAGATCTTTTATAAAAGCTGCTTTGCATGATGCATTGACTCACGCTGATACCTTATTAATATTGTAAGTTACAGTTTGTAACCTTGATAATTTATGAACATTTATGACTTTCCAACCTTGCCGTGACGTCACGCGCCAAATCCCGTGCGCTGCCTGGAGCGCGTGGTCGTGAGCACATGGAAGTGCGGTCGAGATTTGTGTCTGGGAGACGCGACAGATCAGGAATATTTAGGAATATAAAGCACCCTACAGAAGTAAGAAAAGACATCGGACTGGCAGGTAAGCAAGCTTTGCGTGCCTAAAGTGCGCTTCGTGCTTTATTTTGATAATTTCATTTGTTCAAAAGAGCTCGTGTGGCATAAAGAATTCCAACTGCATATCACCCAAATCTTTTGCCTATAACCATAAAAACTGAAGTTGAAAAACTAATAGTAAAATTATAACGTTTTAATGCGCACGTGGTGAGAGCCATGCTGTGATTTTCTCAATGTTATTTAGTCTTATAATGTCTTTGTTCGTTTCTTGTGGCTTTGCACGTGTATAATGCTGTTTAAGCGCACATATATTGAATATTGAATTTAATATTTTTCATCAACATCTTTGTGCAATCTTGAAATGATCATTCGAATTATATATCCTTTCCCTATGGAGAGTAATGTTGAATACTTGTTTGTCTTGTATGAATGTGAATGATGTGAAGCAGCACTGTAGACAGGACAAATCAAATTATGCAAGCATCTGCATATAAAGTGTTAGTATAGTTCTGTGTAAAAGGCATTAGTCTGCTTTTGAGTGTGGAGTAGTGAAGGTGGTGAGAGCAGAGGCAGCCTCAAAGGATAGGATTAGAGTGGCTCCATTGTGGCACTGTGTGGGTGGGCAGGGCGCTGCTGTTTGGCTCTAGGGAAAGTGTCATATGGAAGAGACTAACCTGGGTTCAAGCAGCCTCCATGACAACCTGCATCCTCCCCGTTGACATGCTACCCTGTAAAACCTCTGTACAGTGCTCCCTATTGCTTTACATTTCAGCCGCTTGCAAAGAGGGGTTGAATGGCAAGCCAGAAAATGTCTAGACTGTCAGTCCAACACTAGAAATTATGTAGGCCCATGTAAAGTGGCAGTCTCTTTTGAATCTTTGAAATGAGTGTAACCTCATTGTGTTTATACATTCTGACATTTTAACATGTTATCATGAAACATTAGAATGCCTTAGAATGTAGAAGTTTTAAAGTGTTTTTTATGCATCTCTTTCTCATTCCAAAGCTATAACTATAGTACATACATACAATGGTATATTCTATTGCTGGGTTTCAGATGATGTCACACCATTCTATGGCTGGTGGTATCTTAAATGAATATTGTTAAAATGCATATATTTGTCGGCACGGTGGCTGAGTGGCAACACTCAGGCCTCACAGCAAGAAGGTTGCGGGTTCGATCCCCGGGTCACCCGGGCCTTTCTGTGTGGAGTTTGCATGTTCCTCCCCGTGTCTGGATGGGTTTCCTCCGGGTACTCCGGTTTCCCCCATCAACCTAAAACATGCCTGCACCCCTATGAACTAACATCAAGGACCATGACGTCCACCCTCCTGTGGGCTCACCACCTGCAGAGGGGTTCATAGGGGGGGTCAGGTGCTATGAGTATTGGGCAGCAAGCTGCCCCCGCGACCCAGCCGGATTAAGCGGGAGAAGATGGATGGATGGCATATATTTGTTGTAATAAAGTGAGTTCTTGAGTCTATTCATTAATAGAAATCATCAGGTTCAATATGCAAATTTACCTTTTGGATATTTCATGCAAAGTACAATGCAGTTATCTTGCCCCTCATCTGGGTATCATCACATTCAAGAATCTGAAAACCCCCAATAGCCAACCATCCATCTCCTTGTATGAAATCATTTTGAATGTGAATTTGTCATAAATTACGCCAGATTCCCATGCCAACTGTGCCCATCTTTTATATTTATGGGTCTGGAACAATGGGCTCACTGCTTTGTAATTCAACTATAAAGGCTGTTGGTAGCTTTATCTATTTCTTATCTAATCTTAATCTTAATAATAATATTGTAATGAACTGGGCCATTACATCAAAGACCACAGGTATTTCCGCTTCTTGCATAAATAAAACACTGCACTCTTTTTATAAGTTTAGTACAGTCCATAAAAGATTACTGATCCTAAAGAAACATTCTGAATTTATAACTTACTGTAATCCAATTGCTTTTCTGCTTCTCTGCTCCTCCTCCAAGTTCACATTTTCCCGTCTGAATCTCCTGCATAATAGACCATCTCATTTCAAAGTTTTTTTCAGGATAAATTTAAAGCCAAACCTTCTGGCTATACCACAAGGACTCCACACATACCGGTACTTAGAGAAACTTCAGAGGCCCAGGAATACATGGAGGTGGTCTGTACTGTGTAGTTATATAATGTGTTTTTCACTGCTCAAGATGGAATAGATTAAGTCTTAACTCTCTTTGTCTGCTTAATTTGACGTAGCTTTTTGTATCAGATTACCTAACTTTTCTATATTGGGAACATGACTTATTTGAATGCTTTTATGTTTATACTGGCGTTAGTGGAGCTGCCAAAGTTCAGTGTGTTAGCTCAGTCTTATGTCAGATTGTTGTTATCATTATTGCCTGTGACTAGCAGTAACAGTGGCATAGTGGATTCACTGTTGCTCCTACAAATCAGAGTGTAACCGGTTCAAAGTTTGCATGTGTAAAGTCTGCAGGAAGGACGTCCAACTTTGACAAACAAAGTAAACAAACTGCCACATCACTGTTTATCTGGTTCAGTCTCAATGGAAATAAAGGATTAAAGAGCCCATACTACACAATTTTTAAAATCTATTTTATAATGTTGTTTCTTTATCAAAAACATACTCGGAGTTGCGTTTTGTTTCACACATGTTCAACACACACATCCTGCATATTTATGCTCAAAAATAAGTATGTGCTTCAACAACCTCGAGGAAGAATTCAGTATAAATGGTATAATTCAGTATATTAGTGAAGTGAAAGCGTTGGTGTCCCATGATAGTAGATCAATTTAGCACGTTAGCTAGAAGGAAATGGGCTAAAAACATGGGCAACTTTGACTACCAAACCCATAGGCCGTGATATGGACGCAGTAAAGTATAGCACTAATACTACCATACCCATAGGCAGTGATAAGGATGCAGTAAAGTATAGGACTAATACTACCATACCCATAGGCCGTGATAAGGATGCAGTAAAGTATAGCACTAATACTACCATACCCATAGGCCGTGATAAGGATGCAGTATGGTATTGCTGCAATACGAGTGACTGAAATTGTCATTTAAACCACTAAAGCGTCCAAACACAATGAAATACTACATACTACAAGTGACACTGGGTGCAGCCATCTTGGAATTTATCTCAGAAATCTTGCTTGGTCTCCTCCGACCTCCACTGAGTTCCGAGTTGTGCCATCCAAGGAAAAGGGGCGTGTCAGTGTGTGTCGCTAGGCAACTTACTCGGACATCCAAGTTGGATAGATAAACAAATTCACCATTAGGCTGAGCTCTTTTCTGAAATTGAAAACGCTATGTCCCACCTTGTGATGTCACGTGGTAATAACTGAAATGTTCCATTCTGGTTTTAAATTCTATACACCTTCACTAGAATCATTTGGATGACGATTCAGCCCTGGAATTGCAAATCTCTATTGAACAAAAGGTAAAAGGTAACTGTAAACTTGAAAACTACCACTACATGACATTACAACGTGCAACAGAGCATCTTGAGCTTTGGAGGTGTAGACAGACTAATAATAAAGGATTAATATAAAGGGGAATGAAACAAAACACAATTTCAGGTATATTTTTGATAACACCATTATAACATGGCTTAAGGCTCACAAGAGTCAATTCGGTGTAATATAGGACCTTTAACAAAAATCTGATAACATACTATTTCTAATCCTAATCCCTAAACCTAAATGAATTGCATTTAATGCTTTATGTGTTTAATATTTTGAGATATGAGATATATTGTCTAAACTAAGGTACACATTTGTTATTATTCCTTAATCATTGTATCTGCTGCATAAAATTGTCTTCCAAATGTGTTACAGTGACAGGCCAAATATAGAGGATTTGTTGACCTATAATTCTTGAGCATCAGGCAACTGTTGAACGGTAGCCATGCTGTTGAATAATTTCACAGGTGCTTACAGATATATAGACTTAAATATTCAGGAAGTATAGTGTTATGTATGGAGTGGAGAAGGGGAGAGAGCGGGAGAGCTGGGGGCACTCGGCTGTGTCTGGCTCTTATGTAACTGTATTGGTCCCTCTGGTGAATGATGTCAGCAGTAACCTCATCGGCTTTTACAGTAAGATGCAGGCACACTTCCAGTATAAAGCATTACTGCGGGATACTGCGGGATACTGCAGGGACGCATGGAACAACTGTTTGATCGTTTGTGTGTGAAATGAACTGAGATACAGTATAAGCGGCTGGTAATAAAGGCTGCACTGGAGAAGTCATTGATGTGCTCACTGCAGTGGCAATAGTATGCAAGAATGTTGAAGACCAAGGTAAAGAGCAAGCAAAATATCATTGAAATATATCCTTAAACATTATATATCACTTATTATCTAGCAACCAGTAACATGGTCCCAATCCCCGAATGTTTTGGACAGTACAACTAAGGCTCCAAATACTTTTACTACTAATAATACTACTAATACTAACTGTGGGCAACAATACTTGGATATATTCATGTGCTAATAACTAATTTACTCTGTCATCTGAAATAGAAAGGAGAATGAAAACCTTGATTCTTCTCCTGCTTTTCTTTGCACACTGCACATAAGTTAAAGCATCTGCTCTACATCCTTGATCCAGAGGCAGTGCAGACTCAGAATATAGATTCAGCACATGGAAAATGTCCTCACAATCAGGTCAGCCTGTTCTGTATGCAGGGAGTCCCCACACCACAGAGCTGGAATCCAGGCAGGACCAGAGCTCCCTCTGTCATAGGCCTGGTGCTGTCCCTCCTCTACACAGGAGACCAAGGACACAGTACTTTTAAGGTCAGAGCAGAAAGTACTGGAAAGTGCTGCCATATCAGTTCTTTCTCTTGCCACAACTAGGATGCAACAATACACCAGTAACTTTAGATGGTGAGAAGAAGAGGATAACCATTATTCATAAAGGTAGTAATATGGGGGGAAAACTTCCATTTTGATCAAAAGTATTTACTTATTAAATCATTTGTCTCCTCAGATGATACTAATAGCCTGGCCAGATGCCTAAGCAGTGATTGATGACACTGGCAGCACATAGCATATGGAAAATGTTCTGCTGTAACGAGCCATTGAGAGCTTTATTTAACTTTGTGTTCTAGACTGAGCAGAACCAGTTTAAACATGATTCTCTCTGCACAAAAATCTAATGAATATGTATTCTGTGGCTCTAGGGCAAAAGACCATTTTGACTACAGAGTCAGAACTACCCAGCAGCGTTTCAATCAGTTCCACTGATGGTCTGTGAGTGAAACATGTCGTCTGACCTCCTCAAAGAGTCCCAAAAGTACCCAATGTTCCTGATGTTTTAAAACAGCTATATATGCCAAATCACCATGGCAATTTAGTCTGTCATGAATGCTGCAATTTACATGAAGGAACATGAGCGGCAAATGCAGTCACTGACACTCCTCTCTGTGATTTGGGCTGAATGGAAGAATCCTGAAGCTCATGCTTTGTAAAAGGACTATATAATGACCCGTTTCTATTTTCCATCTCATGTTGACTAGAGACTGCATTACGACCTCAAATTACAATGGATGGTTCTGATTGCTGATCAAATGTAAGGCCAACCTCTCTCAAAGCACAGATATGTCATGATAAATATGTGTGCTGATTCTGAACATTTTTTTGCTAGCGATATTTATTATTTTGAAAACAAACAAACAGTACTGGTTAAAATGATAGTTTGAAGTGTTGGAGCTTGTTGTTGTACTGTGTGTTGTTACAGTGCACTGCACACAACATCATTACTTTTGCACTTAGTTAATCATTCTGGCGTTTGGGCTTGCTGTCTTGCTCAAAGCCACATCAGAAAGTACAACGCTTTAGTATCGGGTTGAGTTCACCAGTAGAATTGATCTTCTCAATTAGGTTTTAAGTTGTTTGAAACATCAAAATTGAATTGTAGTGGTGGAAAGTGTCCTGACTAGTTCACTCAAAATCACTCAAATTCAGCACTTTCTGGGGCAAATGAAACTGCTTCTTCTGCACAGGCTCTCAACATTTTCCATTCTTCTGCATGTATATTGGTATCAAATGGAAAAGTAACTGTCTGCATGTTGCACTGACAGTTTGTATTTCTGTGAATGAGTTTTGCTCTCACCAGCACAAGTGTGTCAGAGTATGAGGCACTGAATTACATTGATGTAAACAGAGCCAAAGGGTTGGACTTCCCCAGTCCCACGCAGAGACAGAGAGAGGGGGGTGCCCACTAGGGATGCAGCCATACAGTTTTCCCACGATTCGATTTCGATACGTTTTAAGACACCAATTTTTTTTTCTGCTAATGAGTATATTATAATAGCATATAATAACATTACATATACAATGCATTACAGTACATCCACTGTAAAGTTGTAGTTTATATGTGAAGTGTTTTAGTTAATTTGGTTCAGTGTTTTACAACTCAATTTTTATTCAGTGAAAATAAGAATTGAGCTTTCTCAAGCTATTTTATATTTCATAATATAGCCAGTCTACTTTTACAGATTGCTAGGAGTTGTTACACTATCATACATGTGCTTATTGAGGGAATGTGTATTGAATCATGACACCAGCATCAAACAATTCGATATTATATTGAATATTGTTGCATCATGTCCTTAGTTATAGTCTACTGTTCTTGTCAGTCACTTTCTAGTATAAGACAGGTACAGACCTAAAAGTAATATTAAAAGGATTAAACCATGACACCACCAAGCATAAAACAGGACTTAACCATGGCAAGGTACTAGGACCAAACTGGCCTAACCGACATTCAAATATATTAATCTGCCATTAAGGTTTTCTAAGTAACCAGAGTTCTATGAATCCTTTAAAATACAAACCTAAATAACATAGTTTTGATGTAATTTTGTCATGTTTTCCAGGCACAAACAGTGGGACAGTGTTGTGGTTCTTCAGGCCTCTTCGCCGGCTTTCCATTGGTGCGATGAGTCAGAGGCCAGACCGATGGGTCCGTTTGATTTAGCCGTCAGCTTACCTCAGAACAAACTGCTGGACTGACCTACATAACTGTGTTTATGTGTCATGGCATTGTTGGAGTGCTGCTCTTGAGAGACTGCCTGCCCACACGTTTAATAAGTGGCTTTCTGGCGTCCATTGTTGACCTGACAGGCGAGGAGGGGCCCGGAGATGGATAGACGGTTGTTTACCCTCGGCACTGACAGGTAAAGCTTATGTGGGCCATGTTAAAAAGACTGAGTAATCGGGCATGTGTGGCAAGTCTAACCAGCCTGAACCTCTTTTCAGCCGGTGAATCTATTTTGCTATTCAAATCTGGTTGATATGGAAATCTGCTGCGTTCTTGTGCCAGATACGCCATAGCCATTGTTGCATGGTGGCATTGGCATGGGTGGTAGAGTGTAATTGTATGTGGGTGGAGTTTAAGTGGCGATTTAGCTTCCTGGAATGAAAAAGACGACAAATGTTATTGTATGTTAGTTTTTTAAGGATACAAATCTCCCTGGAGACTCATTGACCAATCATAGTCTATTTGAGAGAGAATGATGAAAAACTGGATTGACAGTTTGTGTGTGCTAATACTTGTTCACACATCAACACAGAATTAGCACTAAACTGAGACTTAACCAAAACTAAACCGGGACTAGATCAGGAAACCAGAATTTAACTATGGCTAGAATAGGACCAAACAAGTCTTTATCGGGTCTAAACTGGTCTCAAACTTGGATAAGTATAAATGTGTCCTAAAACCAATGTGAAGAGGGCTGGGAATCACAGGGTCCCTCACGATTCGATACAATATATAATACATGGCTCACAATATTATGATATGGCAATACATGTGATAATCGATATATTGCTTTTCTTTAAGAACCAAACATATTTATTTTAGTAACAATGTTTCTTTGTTAAACCACTATTTGTGCAAAGTTCATATGAAATACATCTAGTTTAATCATCAACACAGTGAATATGTCAAGTTTATTGCATAAATAAGTTTATTTCCATTAAATTGTCAAGCAGTCACATGACAATACCAGAAAATTCTCATTGATGTTGATGGTTCTGTCTCTACATTCTGAATATAAAATCGTATCAAAATCATAATTGGCAAATCAAGTTTTGAACAATCCAGGGACATAACAATGTTTCTGAGCATCTTGACAATTTACGTTAACGAGTTTTTGCACAATAACCTTCTGAAAAGTAATTACCAAAATTGCTTTCTAAAATTCCTACCCATTTTAAAAGGCAAATCAATTGTTATAATCCTAAGTGTCGTGTTTAATCTGCTCAAATGCAAATGACCAGTCCAAGTATGTGTGACTAGGCAGCGACAAGCGCACCATCGTTTACTGCTCGTTACGACGGTGTTAATGAAATATTAATAGTATCTTGTCATTGGCCTGGCTCATCGGGGATCAGAGGTCAGCTGCTGTCTGTCTGCAGAATTCATTAGCTTGATTTAAAGGCTCAGCTAAAGGTTAATGTGGTGGATCTCCAGGATATCTCCATACAAGTGGCAGACTTGCGGATCACTGAGTAGAACTTTGTAACATACAAAGAAGAGTGAAGACCAAGCTATTCAACGATCTTTTTATTTACTATAGGTTACAAGTAGAGCTTGAATTAATATCTTTTCAAATCGTCAATGATCAGTTTGGGCATTTTTTTTTCGAGAGGACTACAAACTGTGATAGTAAAAGTGTACTGTGGTTTGAAGGAATACATTGGAATATTGTGTGTCTTAAGTTGAGGTTTACTTAGAAATGCCTTTATCTTGACGTCACAAACCTTAGTATATGTATAAAGCCATTTGTTTTGGTTTTGGATACGAAAAAAATCCAATCAAGTTGAACGTCAGACTTGGCATCAATCAATATCAATAACTGCAAAAAAAAATCATATCACTCAGGTCTAGAGGTAAGCAATGGCATTTAAATTCACAAGAAAACTGCATGCACAGTACGAATAAATATGACTCAAATGTCATGGGTATCCCCCATTATTTCAAGTCCATAGTTGCTCATCAAGCAGATTTCCTGTTATTCAAATGATTTCATAGCAAGTTTTATAGAATTGTACTGTATGTATTCAGGTTTATTTGATGGCCAATTCTCAATGTCCATTCCTAGTCATGAATATCATATACTACAAATATATTTCATCTTACCATGCCAGTTATTTCTACTTAATACCACTTTTGGAACTTCTACTTCTACTACTACTTCTGCAACAACCACTGTTCAATTTACTACTAATACTTTTGCTACTGCCTCGTTCTATAAACTTACTTATGCATCAGTGTCCTTCTAGAAAGCTCAGTTATGAGTATGGGAGTTTTTTGACATTTGTGAAGCCAGCAGGTTTCTATTTAGTAATACTGACTCGAGCAGTAAAGTGCAGTTACAGTAGCAGCAGAGGAGTCGTCAGTCTTGAACCAAATGTCTCCAGTGACACGCTGGGAGCAGGCCAAATCACTTTCTCACCTCCCCTCTGTCTCTTCTTATTGTGTTATTTTAGGCCCCGTGTGAAGCCCCCTCAGTGAATGTCGGATGGTGAGGGGGTCCCGGGACGTCCTCTGCAGCCCTGGTCCTGTCCTCGCGCCGCCATGTTTGTCACTCCAGTTATCTGCAGGCAATGAATGCACCACACCACTAATGAGGTGAGGCACTGCTCTAGTCAAAGGTAAAAGGGAAAGTAACCCCCAGGATGCAACAGACAGTACAGGGCATTTGTAGAAGAGGGGGAAAATAATCCAGGCTCCATCTTAGTAGTAGTAAAATATACAGTTGGTGATGATCTTTTTACTTTTGTATGTTTTCAGAATCATATCAGAGTATACATTTTAAGCACAATCAAACGTATTGAGCTGTCAGAGAAGACTGAAATCTAAACTGCTTAACTAATACAAGAACCTCATGCATTTCAGACCATTTTTGTCAGAGGTCTAAACTACAGGGTTAACGCCCTCCCCCCAAGATATTTCATTGTAGATGTATTGACAATCTCTTTTGAAATTTTAAATGGCGATATGTGATTGAGTGCTCCTCTGTTAAATGCAGTTCTGTGCTTAAACACAGACACACCTCTCCTATTTGTCAACCTCCATCGTGCTCTGAATGACATGCTGCTTTTGCCCAATCACCATGAAGTGAGAACGTTCAGAAAAGGCAGATAACTTAAGTTAAAAGTTATGTAAAGGTATTAACTGAATATAAGTCATGAATCAATACTCTTGAGGCTTTAAACCAAGATCAGTTTTCAAGTTTCAAGAATGATCTAGAATTTGTGTTCACTAATGCCTCTATTGCATTTTCTCATTTCTCATCTTTATTTTTAAGTACTTATAAATATCCCTGTGAGCTCACCCCTGTTCAGTATGTGCCTGGGGTAGTTTGGAGTATCTCTCACCCCCTTCTATGTAAGTCAATAGGACTCAGCCTGCCATCTGTGGACACTGATACTCTGCTGAATCATACTATAAAAGTGCTCCTCCATGTCTCTGTCCCTGTCATTGGCTGCACCCTGTCACCCCTGGCACCCTCTACTCTCTGGGGACGGGTCTGAGCTGCTGGAGATGTGGCACACATACTGCCAACTGGGACTAAGGCTGCCTTCAGACTAAAAATAGTCCTACATTATAAAATCAATGTGGATGCACTTTCAAAAACACTGGGGTGTATGTAAGCTAGTGCATGAGCACCTTCTATTGGCACACATAGTGCCCATATAATGTAATATAACATAATTACATTTCTTGTTATTATTTTGAAAAGGTGTGAAACCAAGACTTTGAGCCCTGCATGTTAAAATAATGTTTGTTTATTAGTGGGATCATGAATGGTTTTCCACACGTCTTGTATGACTTTGTGTTGTTGGAGGACAGTTGTAAAAACACGGCAGTGACACCTCGTCAGTGCCACAGAGCCCAGCAGGCCCATCCTGCTCTGATTAATGGAGCTGTCTGCTGCCTGGAGTTTAGAGCAGGCCTGCAGTCCCTCCTCTTAGCACACTTTATTCACTCACAACAGATGGGCCCCCTGGGGCCCCTGGCTCTTTCACACCTCTCTAGTACTCGCAGTAGCACACAGCTCCTGGACAGCTCCCGTACAGGTACTTCACCGACAGGTGACCCCTGCCAGTCCTCCTCAGACAGGCGTGTCTCTAACACTGCAGACTGCTGCACCTGTGCTCGGAAATAGCGCCTCTGCTCATCTCAGACTATTACAAAGAGCCGTGCACTGCTTCATGCCTGAATAGTGTATTGTCCTACCCACAGTTAGTACATTATTAGAACATTATTAGTACATTATTAGTACATCATTATACACAACTCCTACATGTGTTCAGATATGATCATTATGCTGTTATGACTTAATGCTGATACATTAATTCATATTTTCAGGCAGTTTAGGGTTGTAAAACATCCAGTCCAAAAGAGAACTTGTATTAACCGCACTCTCACTCTTTTATCACACAGAGTATTAGGTATTACGTTTATCTAAAAGTGAAAGTTTTTGCTGCTTTAGTCAGACATTAGTATTTACCAGAAATCCTCTTTTTCTTGTTAAAATTCAGCCCTCACACAAGGCTCTGATCTGCCCGTTTTGCCAAAAGAGACAAATGTGGCACCAGAACCCCGAGCGCCGTGCCATGCTTCACCAGGCTTTCATTCACACAACAGATGCCAGCCTTCAACAAGACTCCTAATACATTTTACATTAACACAACTTTGCCCAAGCGCTTTAATAGTTACAAATGAGATAGTTGGTGGGGACTAGAGATGTGTGGCTTACCTCTCTGGTTGTTTACTGTTGTTGTTCTTGCTTTCACTATCAGACAGCAGCAGTGGCCAGTTCAGTTACTGCTGATGTACCACAGATTATAGTTGCATATAACGGTGGAATTAGTCACTTAAGGGGTTCGTTTTTGAGTGAGAACTGAAGGATTTGACATAGACTTGCATTATTTTCTTTGTTTTTTTGTCAGTTATCTTTTTCAGTTGCTCCTTAAACCAAAACAGTCCAATCTCTGTCTGAAGTAGCAATGTTTAGATTATGTGGGGAATTGATAGTTGTTGTTATTCAAGTGGGTCAAAATATAATCATAAGAATAAAAAAATATCCTCACAATAATTGCAACTCTCAAACTGGATATTGTGATGTCTCTCATTGCTAATGTTGTGTCCGTGGGCAAGACACCATACATTGTTTTTGCATGGCTGTACCTTGGATTTCTTCTAACTTTCAGATAGAAACATTTCAATCACTTATTTCTATTATTTCAATTCAATCTTTGACTGTGGCAGTGGCTCAGTTGGTTGAGCATTTGTCTGGGGACCATAAGGTTAGCAGTTCAATCACACCATCCACCAGTGTATACTTCTTTTGTGTCTTTGGGCAAGGTACTTAACCCGTCTCCCATTTACCTTTGAGACCTTTTTGATTCCTTTTGGTTAAAGCTACTTTTATTTGAAGTGCTTACAACTTTGATCCAATACTAAGTTGAGTCAGTCTTTAGTAACTTTAGTAGTTCGGCTCTGGAGTGAGTGAGTAAATGGTACTTGATCTTTCCCGTAATATGAAAGATTTCTAGTGAATAGTTTTGCAACTCTATCCATCTTTTGGCCTCAGTCCATGGATGCCGTGTCCAAAGCATAGAGCCTGCAGATGACACACCTCCAGGATCACTCGACTCACTAAGAACTTCCTTTTCCTGATTGTTTTTCATGCATGACGTATGTATGAATGGACCACACTCCAGTCAAACAGATGCTCGGTTTAAGGGAATTAGGCTTACAATGTAAACAGATGGAGGATTACACACAACACGGCGAACACACAGCTTTACAATTTTGTTCATTCACAAGTGAAATATTGACTATGATTTTGTTTTGGCTCACATGCTTGGGTTATTTTCCATCTTTTTATAACACAACAGCATTTTGGTATCTTGCCATTACAGGAGAAATAGGAGAAATTTTCACCTCATATTTTTGTAAAACATGGATTATATGGCTGTGGGGGGCTCATTGTAACCAGAAAAAAACATCATTAATGAGTGTGGGAAGTGCAGTATTGCCATGTAGTTAGTGGGGTACAAAGGACATGGGCAGAAGGGGGCAGAAGAACCTGACCAAGAGAAGGTTTATAATAAAAAAGAAGCTTGTTTTAAAGGTGCAATGAATATGTCAATGTAATTTTGATGAATATGTCATTGCTCTGCTTTAGAGCTGCAACTATCGAATATTTTTGGAATCGAGTATTCTGTCGAATATATCATCGATTAATCGAGTAATCGGATAAATCACACTTTTTTGTTTTTATACAACTATATCAATAGTGTGTAACGCAACATGAAAGGCCTCTTAAAATGAGCAAGCAATTGCTGTTATTCCTCACAAAAAAGGTTTTTATTTAAAGTCAACATTTTTTTTAAACAAGTGTAAAACCTTTGGTTTATTGGCTTATAAGACAGGAGTTTTCTAAGTGACAACGTTAATCCTTTAACTAGCCTAATTAATAAGCTAAATATAGAACTAGCGAACACATAAGTGTTCGTAAACGTCGGTAAAATATTTCCTTTCTCTGATATTGGAATTATTGATGCCAGCGGTTCTAGATTAAATCAGATTTTTGGTAAAAGTAGAACAACGAACTAGACGTTTCTGATATGGGAAACACAGTGTGTGTGCGTGTGTCTGTGTATACGTGAGGAAGGGAGCGATTTGAGTGAGATCATTTGCTCTCTTGCTGCTCATTATGCCTCGTTACTATCGACTCATAACACAGGTTACAAATAATTACAAATACCATCCATCCATCCATCCATCTTCTCCCGCTTAATCCGGCTGGGTCGCGGGGGCAGCGTGCTGCCCAGTACTCATAGCACCTGACCCCCCCTATGAACCCCTCTGCAGGTGGTGACCCCACAGGAGCTTTACAAGAATTACAAATACTGTACATTCTAATAGGCGTTACTTTTCATTTCAGTTAGCAATCGTAAAAGTATATTACCTCGTAGATTCTCCGACTCCGCTTAGAGAAGTACAGTTCACATGAGGATGCTTTCGCTTTAAGTGCTGCAGCATTGAAGACGTACTGTTGTGGTACATCAGGTTGGCTTTGCCAGTGCACACTGGCACCGGCCACATCATTATCTGCCATTTCCACACCGTGGAATAAATCGCGCCGCTTCAAATCTTTGACATGTACGTCATTGATAACTGTCCGTGTGAAACAGTGATCCCAGACTGGCGCAGCAGTCTACAAAGGAGGAGTGATACGATAGCAGAGACATTTTAAATAAATTGACTTTGGTGACATGAATTAAACGAAGCCTCGAGGCAAAGAATTTGCCCCGAATATTTTTTGTAATCGAATTATCCGAGTTACTCGAGTAATCGTTTCAGCCCTACTCTGCTTAGAATATTCCACAATACGACATTAAACTTTGCATTTATTTAATTACAAGTGGTTTTATTGCTCAAAATACCTATAAAAACAGGATTTCTGACTGTGAGTGGAGTTGCCTCTCCACAGATCTGACCTGTAGCTTGGTCTGGTTTGGTCTCCATGATGATAGAAAGGTTCAATGCCATACTGTGGAACATTCTAGACAAAGAGAGAACATCTCCTTTTGAGGGACCTCCCAAAAGAAAAGTTACACAAAACGCCTTTAAGACTGCACACATTTTTAAATCTATACATTTGATTATTTTTCATCTTATAATAGAATTAGTTTCTCATAAGTGTTGCAATAACAATTAAATTTACAATATATGTTTAAAAAGTAAGATTCTATTTAGAGTATGGATAACTGAAGCTAATACAAGAAGCTTATAATTTTCAGAACTTGTTTGTACGTCCAAACTACAGGTACAACATTTTTCTATAAATATGGGCACATGATAGTCTATTATCTCAAGTCTATTATCTAAATAGTTGCAACCTTTGTGATGATAATAACTCAAGATAGTAATTTTGCTTAGATTAATTGTGTAGGATTGCACAATTAATCTAAGCAAAATGATTGATTTGCCAAGACATTCAGTTTCATTCTCCTTGGGCTCTTCCCTCCAAAGACTCTCCCTGTACACTCAGACACTCGCACACTCACACACTCATACACTCACACACTCAGACGCTCAGACACTCGCACACTCGCAGTAGCCTCTAAACGAGCCTTTGGTGGCTGCTTTCACTCCTCTGTTACCCTCTGCCCCCTCTCAGCTGATGCTCTTGTCCTGCTTTGTGTGGCTTGCCCTCAGTGCCTGGCCCAGCCCGCACCTCTGCTCTGCCTAATCTCCTGGACCGGAGCCAGACCTCAAATGCACAGATCCACTCTTTTGAGCAGAGACAGCAGAGTCAGCAGACTGAGCAGAGCGCCTCCTCGTGCACGCTCCCAGGCCTCACGTGCACGCTCGCACAGACCACTCCGCTCCATGTCCTGAAAAGGAGGTTATTACGGGCTCACGTGAATGTGCCTGGGACTCATCAGCTGCTCCAGACTTTTTTTCATTCATTTACCCCACAGTGGGAGAGGAGCTGTTACATTAAACAAACAAGGGGCTGACGTGTAAATATTTAGCCTTCAGCATTCAGTTGAGTTCAAAGCAGGCGCAGGAATGACTCTCTGGGAATTCTTAATCTCAAAAGAAACTCTGATAAAAGGTTTCATATTCAAGCATTCCTCAAGAAAACTAGCGTACAGACATTCATTAAGCACAATTTTCCACACTGGAATGGGATAGTTTATTTGCTGGACCTGGTGTGGCATCAGAAATGGTCTTTGCGTCACTTGCTCAGTTATAATAAGTATATACAAAATATTCTGAGCCAGTTACATGTGTAAAGGAAAGGAATGCAGGGTTTCTTTTAAAGTCACTTCGACCCACTTTTAGCTAACACACCTAGGTGCCTTTTTTTGGCAATGAGTTTTGACTTTTTGCACACAGGACACATGCTTTCAACTCTGGAGCTGGTCTTAGAAAGTGTGGTGTGGTCTGGTGTGGTAAAAACATTGTTAAACTCATGCTGTGACTGTTGACTACCAATGACTACTGGTATTATTAAGTGAAAATGTACCAGTTCTGATACTAGTTTTAGGTATTAGGATTACTCGGAGTCCAAACCAGTTAAATGTATTGACATGTTATTCATTTAATTTTTATAATTCAGTCCACTTTGTTTTAAGGAAGTCTCAAATCGGCATGTTGTCAAAAGCCAAGTATTTGTATTGGTATTAGGGCTGGGCAATTAATCAAAGTAATTCATGTTTTTAATAATTGAGATTTTGAAAAATTGCACAATTGTGAAATCCAGGATTATGAAACAAGTTTACTCCTGACATTCTTACTTGCAAAACAGTTTTATTGTACAATTTAAACAAGTGGGATTGTAATCTCAGCAGTGTCAAAGTTGAGTCAGTACATGCCTTTTAAGTCCATACAGAATGGTCCCTTAATTATGTCATACACATATGTAACTGGACATTAGCACTTTAGAGGTCAAAGGTCCTAGTCAGAGATCATATCCAGGGGTCAGGCAAAGCCATTTTCAAACATGAGTCCACCCCTTGAGACCTGGGGACGCTCCACTCAATTTGTGTCTGGTCATTTTGGTTACAGAGGTGCTGACTTTTGACCCCTGATTTCCTTTTTTGGCTTCTTTTATTACTGTCAACCCTGTGAAACTATGCAGCCATTTTAGATCCACTTGAGTATTTTGCGATATTCCTGGCTGCAGATGAAAGCGGAGAGCCGTTATCTTGTCACCTGCTGCCCTGCGGAGCTCCGAAAATATACATGAATACAAATATCTCTCTTGACGGTGACATAAATCATTTCCTGTAAAAGTTATCGTTATCAGCTGGTTCACACTTGGGTCAATAAGTGTGTAGCTACTCTAAAAATGGCTTATGTTAATAGCTAATATTTGAGTTTTTTGGCGCTGTAAATGGAATCATAGATAATTGCATCCTTTTTGAAAACAGAAATGCGATGTGCAGTGTCTATGTGAGTGCCGTGGTGTTGTTTTTTTGTTTTTTTTTATATATAAAATTTGTCCTAATGAGTGGAAGTAGAGATGAAAATGCGTTCGGCTGGTGGGATTTCTGGACTGTTCCTCCATATGCTTCTCTTTCTCGTAACAATTTCACACAAATGTACTTTTCACACAGGAAGTTGAGAGACAAGCTGCCAGGGGCTTTTGTGGGCTACACCGTGACCTGGCATGACCCTGGTTCAAAATCCTTTTTACTGTTTTGCCCTAATATTTCACCAAAACGCTGTTACGAAAATGCCATAAAATCTCTCCGAAATGTAAGAGCCAAATGATTGCTGATATTCACGATGCATGCTGTTACCGGAATGTGAAAATATCTAGATGTTTATCATCTGGAAGGAATGCATAGCTACATACAGGATGTGTCATAACTAGACTTGATTCATGTTCTCAAGGTTGCCACTCTGGAAGTTAAAAGTTCAAACTGATGTGTAGAGAAAGTCATTTGGACTCTCCTCTGCCCTAACGGTCTCATATGCTAAACCTTTTAAGTGTTGTTGCATTTCATTTGCACATTTTTATGTAATATCATATTTAGTTACCCACTGTTATAAGGTCATTTGTGGTAATCCATAAAGCTTGTCTGTCAGGAGATAGGTTGACAAAATATTTAAATTGTTTGGGATTGTCCATAATTACATGCTATTAGCAACTGGCTCTTTTTGCTGATTTTATTTTTTATTAATTTATTTTTTGGATATACCTACACCTTCACTAACTACATTTGGCTCATTTTCATGCTCAGTCCACCTTCAGTGTGGTGCTAATGCAATGTATTGTTGACCAGATTTACATTTTATTATTCATTTGTCAAAAAAATCTATACCCAGATACTAGAATCCCAGATCAGTATTTGCCTGGAAAAAAATATCAAAGGGGGCTGAAAACACTACAGATTTCTGCAGAATCAATGATTGAAGCACTAAACCTGGTTGATTTGTAAATCATAGGTTTTTTCATCCTGCTTCAAGTGCCTTGAAGGTGGAAAAGCGCTGTATAAAAATGTAACCATTTACCATAACTGGAAAAAATCTCTATTCTATTCTGATTGCACGATCACGTTTGACCGGCAAAGGAGGCAGTGGGGACCAGACTATTAATCAGTGTACAAAATAAGAGATATTCTGGATTTGCCAGGCAAAATCAATACTAAATAAAACTTGTACTGAACTTGTTCCAGAATAGTTTTGGAATGGTCTTGATCTATATAAAAATAGTGTTTTTTTTATTATCATTGGCATAAAAAGTAGTTAGAAATGTATTATGACAACACTACTAATGGATCTCCTGCTGATCTATAAAAATGAGTCTTAATACTTGAAGTAAATACTATTACTCCAGCTGTTGTGTGTCTGGAAATTAAGCCTGGCTGAATAGAGCTAGTAGATAATCCTTCATGTATTATTCATGGACAGCAGCGTGTTGTGGAATGTGGTTACTGTTTCACTTTTATGAGGGCGGATCATGTGACACATCTGAAGGAAGCCCACAAGTGGCACTTTGACTCAAAATGACCAAAGGAGTCCAAGGTTCAGCAGCAGCTGTTATTGGACCATCAGCCTCTACCTTGTCTCTTGTTTTTTTCCTTTAATGTATTTTGTCACAATGTTGGTTCTAGTGGCCATGGAAACAAATTTAAACTCTTTAACAAGAAATAATGCATTAACTCCCCAAATGATCCGTATTAAATCAGTTTGCAATCAGATTTGAAATGTATATTGTACTTGTAGGATTCTGTCTGAAGTTCACGTTTTAAATATCTGTTGAGCCACTGTCATCACAAAAAGCCAGTTTACCGTTTCATTTCTATTGTTAGCTTGTGTTAGATCATAAATGTAAACAACAAATACACTGTAAAGAATCACTTATGTTTGAAGTATGAGTCTTGTAGGACTTAGAGATGGGATTAGAAACAGTAATATGCCTAATTATGATTAACAAAGCAAAGAGAAAAATCTCTTATGAACTACTTGTCCCTTGTTTAAATCATAGCAATTTCTGTAATTATTACTATGAGCCGAAGTATCATATCATCAAAAGTCTGGGCTGTCACTATATTTCAAATTACAAGTCTCCCTCCTTAAATTGTTCTATTGTAGCAACAGTTAATAAACATTGGGAACTACATAGAACATCATCCATTGCAATCCAGACAACATGAAGAAATATCTTTATATCGTAATTCTTGGACTCTTGGTCAAGGTAAAAGCAAAAATATCGCAATAAACATCGGACCTTGAGATGCATATTCAGTGTTTGAATAGTGGGGGGTGGTATTGGACATTGTTACATCCCTATCGTTAATTTTTTTTTGGGGGGGGGTCATGATGACAGCAAAAGAAAATTTCTGTTTCATTCACTGCGCAGAAGGACTCTGTTTGCATTATTCACACTGTCCAAGAACTACAGCCTGCAATCACCCACATATGCCAACCTCAGTCAGAGCCACTTCGAGATTCAAATTTTAACGGCCGAACGCTCTACCCCAGATCGAGCGATGCTTGAAAAAACTACAAGAAACCCGTGTCCATTCATCCGGGCCCCTGCACCTGTTGAGTGGAGCGTCCGCCTTTGTCCCCCTTTTTACGCGCTGAATTTACAGCCCTCAGCTGGGAGCCGGCCATCCACGGGGCCTGCTGTGGCAGAGCAGCTGTGATGATGACTTCACTGACTCCTCGTGCAAATGCTTCCCTCACTATACCCCCTCCTCCCTCCTCACACACACACACACACCTTGAACCTGATAGTTTGTCGATTCGCCACGCCGTCTGCATCAGCTGTTCACTTCGATCCAAGACATTTCAAAGTAGACTTGAAAAGAGCTATTCATTTCTCAGTACCGGTTTTGTTTTGTGACTTTTGACTTGGGGCAGGAAGAGCTCGCAAAAATCCGCCTTAATAATAATCAAACATGTGCGGTTTTTGGTGACTTGGTATTAGCCGTGTGAATGCGTGGTTAAAGCAGGTTCGATGAGGGCTCAGTTATGAATGAGTGAATGAGGAAGTGGCGGGGAACAGCTCGTCTTGCCTGCTGGCCTCTCCTGGAGCAGCTGTGGGTCAGTGTGTCAGTGTAATCCCTCATACACACACAGCACTAATGAGCCAGGAACACAGGGGTCTGGCCCTGGTCCGCTCTGGCTCTGCTAAGTGACAAGGCTGCCCTGCTGCATCCTCTGAAATCTTGAACTGATGAAATTTGTTATCGTCTTACTTTGGGACATGAATCATCCATTATTCACTGTCAGTCTGTCAAATTAGGTTTCTTCCCAGTGCTCTTTTGTCACTATAAACATTAGACAATAGGCTATGAAAGGGCAAGTAGTTCAGTTAGTATTGTGTTTGTTCTCTGATTCGAAGGTTGGTGGTTCGTGGTGCTATTCCAGCTCCCACAGATTCATCTGCGTCTTAACCCACCTTGTCCCCAGTGTCTGCCTACACTGGGGGTTTGTGAGTGTATGTGTGAATGGGTGAGGGGTTCCTTGATGTAAAGTGCCTTGAAGATGGAAAAGTGATATATAAAAAAGTGACCATTAACCATACGACCATTTACCATTTTCATTTTTGAAAATGGTAAATAGTTTTGCTGTGATGGTAAAGCTAACAACTAGCATGCTAATGTGCACTTCCAAACTATCAAACACTAAATGCTTTATAATTCAGGTGCAAACTATACACAGGGGACTTATTTTGACCTCAAGAGCTGCTTATGCAATACATTGCTACTGGGGTACGACCTTCACATGGAAAAAGAAATTGGGTGCAGGACTTTTTTAAGGAGTGTCACATTTTGTAATGTACTTCATAGATTCACAAGTACACTATTTGATAAAGAATAGAGACAGTGTAAAGCATGGGCAAGTGAACAGGACAGACAGATCAAACAGCAGTACTTTTGGTGAATTTACTAAAGTAGCACTCAGGTTTGTGGGAAGATGAAAGCACCCATTTCCAGCGCTAGACGTTGTAGCAGCAGAGTTGAGCTTTGAGTTTTTAAGAATGACAATAAAACCGGTGATAGGTCAAAAACACTTGAGTTGCCTTTTGATCTGAAGTGTCAACTCTATTTAAACACGTTTCAAATGGTGTTAGACTGAGCAAAGATTAAACTTTTTTTTTTCTTGCCCTTTTTGTTGTTCAGAGTTGCCACAGCCACTGAGTCAGCTTCACCTCAACCTGCTGCTTCACTGTTGCCCTAGGATTTTCTATGAACATTAGGTAAAGTATGTAAATTGTCCACGGTGCTTATCAGATTATTCGGAATGGGATGAGACACAGTTCCCTGAAGACAGGTATTAATAATTTGTAATGAAACAAATGTGTCTTTGTTTTGTTCAAAATGATTTTATCTCCCATTGTCTCTCAATGGCCTGTATTATGCTATTTTCTGGTCTGTGGTATCATGTTTTTATCTCATTCACATATGTAACCCTGCACATTTATGATTCGGATATGGCACTATGTTCCACCTTGTGATGTCATGTTGTAATACAAGAAGTGCTCCACTCTGTTTTTAAACTCTTCACCTTCACTAGAATTATTTGGATAATTTCAGCCCTGGAATTGCCAGGCTCTATGTAACCGCTATCTTTTACTTTAAGTTAACTTGAAAAGTACTGCTTTATGACATCACAAGGTCAAACAGAGCATTTTGAGTTTTTGATTCGAGTTTTTCGAGTAAAGGGTTTCTCAAACATGTGAATGAAACAAAACACAACTCCAGGTATGTCTTTAATGAGGAAACATTATCACATGGCTTAAAGCTCACAAGAGTCAGTTTTGTGTAATATGGGCCCTTTACAGAGCTATTAAAGTGAACCTGGATTGCCAGTGCCTTAACCTGCATATAGAGGACTTGCATACAAGTTTTTTCATTCTCAGGATATGGACAGCAAATACTACAGCAGCAGAGGCACTGATTAATGAGTCTTTTTATGTTTAAACCAACGAGGATCATTCTGCTTTCGGATTGAAGAATCAAAACACCAAATAAATGGGCACACAGATTTATTGATTTATGGTTTATGGAACTTAAAATAAATTCTTACACTCACTTCCTGTAAGTCATTATCACGTTCTCCCTACAAATGATCCATAGTCTCCTGTGTGGTCTTCACGTCTGGCCCACCTCTTTGCCCTTCCTTTTTTTTTTTTTTCCTCTGGTTGCCCTTAAACGTGTCAGTGTGGTCAAGAGGTTCGGGGTAATGAGCTTGCTGTTGTTGAGAGACTTGCCTGTGATGGGGTCCGGACAGCTCTGTGGTCCTGACATTCTTTCGGGTTCACGTTACAGTGCAGGATGTGGAGCAACTGGACCAGGCCGTGTTTAGTAACGCCTGACTCAAAGGGGCTGACACTGCTCTCACTCAGTCACAGGCAGATCGCATGCTCCGGCCCCATACCATGACTCCAGAGCAGGGATTTAAATAGCGAAAGAGTGAAGGGGACTTCGTGGAACGCTGGTACTCGGAAATCAGTCATGTTGGTGGCTACGGTCCAAGATGTGAACTTTACCATGGGGAGATGATATAAGTTTAGCGTTGGTTACTTAGAATTATGTGGCAGTTAAATGGGATGTGATTTCAAATTGGAGAGTAGCCTGACATGTAAGGAAATGGATACAGTGATATACCACGTCATTTGTAATAGTTTATTTTTGACATAAACGACCAAAACCACTGAGCAATTGTTGTAGAGATTTTTATTATAGATACATTTTCCCTAAATATGACTCTTCATTATGCCAACTGGAGAAAAAGTCACTATCACAGTATGTTAGAACTGCTTTATTTTATTATTCCTGTTTTGGTTTTCAAAAGTGAAATCCACATCGTTAAACTTGTAAGTTACAAGCTCTTTTATCCAGCTACATATATTCATCAGATAACACGCCCCACAAAGTCAACTTATTAAAAAGGCAAATTAAAGGCACTGTTCCTGTGAAGAAATAATGGTTCATTGCCTGTTTGCAAGGAGATGTTATTTATTGATCTAGAATGTTCCACAATATGGCAAAGAATCTACTTTACTACTTTAACTACTGGTATTTTTAATGTTCAAAAATACTAAATGTGAATGGACTTGCCTCTCCACAGATCTGACCTGCAACATGGCTTGACCTCATAGAGATAGATAGGGCTGATTCATCGATTAAATTGATTAGAAAAATGCATCAATTATTTATTTATTTTTTTTGCCTTGATGCTTTGTTTTATTTTCATACACTCGGCGATGGCCGGAACCTTCTGCGGTAGAGGTAAAGTTTCCGCACGACCACTGCACTTCACTGTACACAAAACAGAGCGGCGCCCACTCCACATCTCCTCCGGTACACCGCACACACTGCACCTCCGCCTGTACACCGCAGACACCGCATCTCCTCCTGTACACCGCACACGGACCGTGTCTTGTCTAAACCAGGTCTAAAACCAAACAAGAATTTGCGGAGGTGGTTGCTACATTCATGTAGTTTTAAAAATCATGACAATATTAAGTAATCCAAAGTATTCACATTACCTTACTCACTTTAAGTAATTTAATGATTACATTACAAACTACATTTTGGGGTATGTAATCTGTAGGGGAATACATTTTAAAAGTACAACATCTAAACAGAAAGCACCTGTACATTACATCAAGTGGAAAAGAAACCGCGAGGTAAGTCAATCGTAGCCTAGCGACACATGTATCTATCAATGCACGTGATGTGTTCTTAACGTGTGCACAGTACGATTACTCGATTATTCAAACAAAATAATCAATTACTGTAATAATCGATAGCTGCAGCCCTAGAGATAGATACATTTAATGCCACGCTGTGGAACTTTCAAGGCAAAGCAGTCATGTCAGAATGGAGACAAGGATGTGGCAGAAGTTATGCCAGAAAAGTTACACAGTATACCTTTTAACAATGACCATTTTCCTGATTCCTTTACCCTACTATCATGCTAACATGCACTTCCTGGTTATCGAATAATATAGTGCTTTGTAATTAGGTCCAGATAGCACGCAGAAAACTTAATCAGAAACCCAGAGAGAGTAATATTGGCTTCCTCCTAATCCTCATACTATATTCAAATACAAAGTTTACCTAAAACACTCCTATTGAGATCATCATTACACCCATACAGCTATTCTCCCTGGAGCAAACTCTTCCCTGTCCACTCCGTTTAGGCCTGCATTTCATGGGTGACTTCGGGCAGGCGACAGAGCCAGTAGAATTAATCACCAGAGGAGCAGGTTGTTTCTGAAGGACATTTCGCCTCTAACTCTTTAAGAAACCAAGAAACCAGGCCAATGTGGCGTCCGGGAAGGAGGCGGTGTGGAGCCCGGCCAAGCTCTGCTCTGTGCTGACCTATTGTGGCAGAGCCTATCCCTCCCAGCACATTTGTTATCGTCATAGCGACCTGCTTTTCACCATATCAGAGGAGCTGTGCGTCTCCAGACCGGGCCACAATGTCTTTGGGAAATGTCACGCGAGCTTGGATGAATACCTGAGTGTTTTAGCTAGAGGCTGTTGGGAGATATATTGTCTGCAAGATAATATTTGTTAAATTGGAATCTACAGAAAAGTGCTAAATCAAAAAGGTGCAAACTAAAATAGTGAAGATTATACACTTTACTTTCTGCACTTACTTTTTTTTTTCCTCTGCAGTGATCTGAACAGCAGGGCAACTTAGGTTAATAACAATTGCTATCTTCAAAGTGGAGATGCATCTTTGTAAATGCCATTGTTGCATGTGATCGTAATGAGTCTAGTGAAGATGTATGGACTTCATAAACACGGAGGAGCTTTTCCTGCATTTTCAGGTTGCCGATACTGACAATGGAAATGTGTTTAAAATGTGTATTTAAAGTTTTAGAAATGTTTTTATTTTATAGTAGATCATTATGTTTTGTAAATTAGTTCATTCACATATTCATTAATTCAATTTACAATGTTACATAATAATGATTGTTTAACACATTTTAGTTTAAGTAACACAAAATGGGGAATGACTATAAATGACAGATAATCAATAATATCAATAATCGGCTCACCGAGATTACCACTTGATGACATCATACAGTGGAACCAAGTGTTTTTGAGCTCATGAGAGGAAGACAGATGACTCAAACAAATCATAATAAATAAATAGACCTTTAATCTAAATTCATTGGTTTTTACTTTTTCATCACAAACTGATCTTAGAAAACCACAATACCACATTTACAAGCTGCAAAAGTAAATATGACAAAATGCAAATAATTCATCAGTTTCTGTCATTATCGCCCACTCATAGTTTAGCTGGGCGGCTGTGTGCTCTTTGCCTCTTATAGTGTATAAATAGCTGCCGTGCTTAAATGGAAGTGGGATCAGAGATATGACAGCATCTCTTACAGATCCATGTGACTCTAGCGGCACTGTGGAACCCACCCAAAATGTCAAAATAGTGCCCGGATCACGTGAGCGAAACAGGGCGCGGTGCCAGGGAGGTTATGTCTATTACCACCTCACCCACACTCTTCCTAATAGTGTGTCAGACCCCGAAAATACACCCTTCATACACACACACACACGTTTTAGTCCACACAATATGATAATGTGACTGCCTTCAGAGAGACCCCACATCACATGGGGCGACGTACATGATGCTTTAAAAATAGGGCTATGACGGAAGTACTGTTAAGGCCAAGAAGTTGAAATGGTTTGTGTATGAGCTAAATTGTTTTAATGTGAAAATGAATTTAAGTCAGGAATGATGGGTAGATGCTGTACTGTAAATAGATTAGTGAGTGATGCTAGAGAAGTCAACTGAATCCTGCCTGGTGACAATAACATTTGGATTTGACAGGTTTTCATGTTTTTCTTGCTTTGTTGGGATAGTATTTGTGGCAAATATTGATCTTAGTTTTACTCCTGTTTTATGGCAGTTTGTTTAAAAAAAAAAAAAAAAAGGCGGAATAAAAGTACACTGAAAATTCCATCCAAAATTCAGAGACAATTTACGCCCAAGGAAAGCATTTTTCTGACTGTTTAAACCTTCATTTAAGTTAAATAAATGTTTTATTTGTAAGTCTAATTATAGCTATTGCACAGTCTAGACACTTTTGTTAACATTATGGTTGCTAGGTATTATTTAAAGAAATACCTCTATGTATCTGCTGCCTATGTCCAACTAAGAGGTAAATTATAAACTTCACCAAAAATATATATATAAAAACTTTAAAAACTTTGGCGTCTTTAAATTTGATTAATTTATTTTTTATTTTATTTTTTATATTTCAGATGTGCAAATGTGGTTGGAACACAATATAACTAAGACAACAATGCCCACAAAAATAGAGGATTAAATTGTCCCATTGGAGACTATAGTTCATATATTCAATTGCCTAAAAACTACTGCCAAGCCCTCTTTTAATTTTAATATCTTGTCAACAAAGTCTAAATGACATAACCACTGTCAGCTATCAGGTGAAGTTATTCTAATTTTCCTCCCACCTGACCTGCTTTTTGACTAGTCCCACTTCTGTTGTTCCACTCATCAGTAAACAGGGTAAAATCCCCTCTTTCATGTTGGCGTTTTTAAATATGAGAAGACCCAAGATCTCCGTCACCATTCGCTTTTTGCATTCCCAAAGTGAGAGGTACAGAGGAAGTAGAGGTGGATTTCAGTAGTGTCACAAACTCCTTTGGTAAGCAGAAGAGACCTGGGTGCCTCTTTAAGTTATCTTTAAAATAAAACACTTGGGTCACTGAGTTTTCTGGCCATTTGTTGACTTTTATGATTTTATGGCGTTTTACTTGCATCTCTGTTCGAACCCTATGCCCCTCTATCTGACTACATTTACTGCTATATATACATGTGAAAAACGCATTTTAATTTCACAGTTTGGTTTGAGAGGTCGCTTTTTATGCACAGTCATATCAAAACTCTAAACCTGTTTTTTCTTCTTGTCTCTTTTGCAAGGTTTTGTTTTTTGCAGACCCCCCTCCCTTTTCTCACCATGACTGAACTCTACAGGTTGCGGCCACGTTGTAGAATTTGATGATTTCATACTTTCAGATGGATTGCAGGAGCCGGTTTAACTTTATGGGAGATGTATTGTTTTGGAAAGAAATATCCAAACTTCTGATGCACAGTTGTTGATCATTTTTTTGTCAGGGTTAGCTTCACAAACTTGCCAGATTAATTTTATGGCGTGAAGTCCTTTAAATGGAAACAATCACTTCCTTGGGGTTGAAATATTGGTACCATTTCCTGAAGCTAGTGTGAAAAAAAAAAAAAAAAAGTTTATAGAGAAGATGTAAAACGTTAATTCCACTATAGAATTTTGCCCTGTCCTCCAGTTCAGTGTTTAACTATAGGTGTTACAGAATGTTGTGATGCCACGTGAACTCAGCCTATTGGAGTGGTGCAGTGTACAGTGGCCTTTATAGTAAGAGTAATGTTTTTACTGTCAGAGAGAGGACAGCTACCCCGAGTGGGCCCCTGGTGTGCTCTGTGGTCGGGAAGTACCTTGAATTACAACTGTCACGCTGTTTGCCCTTAAAGGGACAGTGCACTTTAGTTTGACCACCAAAGCACTCCAGTAGCTAATGACTGTATGCATATTTCATGGAGGAGGTCGCAAATCATGTTGTATATATTTCACTTTGAAGAAGCAATCAGAGAATGTTAAAGTATAATTAAAATACTATCATTACACATCCAGTAGTATTATTGGTATAGATTTAGATTAAATTGGCCAGTTATTTAGATTAAATTAGCCAGTTATCTGAGACAAATCAATATTTTCTATTGTACGTGTAAAATTATAGTGTTTTATTATATATAAAGGAATTAATTCAAGAATCTTTGTGTTTCTGTGCCACCCAAAAATAATTTAAAGATGCACTATGTAACTTTTCTGGTGGAGGGTCTGCCATCTGCTGGATTTCACTGAGATGTTCTTGTTTGCCTGGAATATTCCACAGTGTGGCATTAAAAATCTCTTGCATACAATAGATATGTTAACAGCTTGTCTTCACGTAGACAAATACAGATTTAATCCCATATTGCGGAACATCCATCCATCCATCCATCTTCTCCCGCTTAATCCGGCTGGGTCGCGGGGGCAGCTTGCTGCCCAATACTCATAGCACCTGACCCCCCCTATGAACCCCTCTGCAGGTGGTGAGCCCACAGGAGGGTGGACAACATGGTCCTTGATGTTAGTTCATAGGGGTGCGGGCATGTTTTAGGTTGATGGGGGAAACCAGAGTACCCGGAGGAAACCCATCCAGACACGGGGAGGAACATGCAAACTCCACACAGAAAGGCCCGGGCGACCCAGGGATCGAACCCGCAACCTTCTTCCTGTGAGGCCTGAGTGTTGCCACTCAGCCACCGTGCCGCCAATATTGCGGAACATTCCAGGCAAAACAATAACCTATGAAGACAAGCAGATGCCAGACTCTCCACCATAAATATACATATTCCACCTTTAAACCAGTTTAAAGGTGGAATATGTGCAGGGGCAGTTATGTCACCATAGCTAGCACACCTCTTTTTCTTGAATGAAGCTTTCAAAAAAAATGGAAATGTGTTGACTTTTCACAACCCGTCAGATGTATTTTAAAAAGGAGTGGGAAGAGTTTGTTTCTGCAGTCTATAAATCTTGTTTTGTATATTTGAACACTATGTCATGTATTCTGGCACTCCTCTGCACGGCTTTACTCAATACATGGCTCTGTCTGGTTTAGCTGTTTACTTCGTTTTAACATCTAACAGCAGGGTGGCTCATTACCGTGACACTGGAGTTTTTGCCTCTCTAATTCATGTTTACATTAGTGAAAAGTGAAAATATTGAATCAGTACCATTTCTATCATGAGTTTACAAAGGGACTACATTACCAAACACCGCTCTTGCTTTATGAATGAGCCACCGCGTGCACGATCTAGACTGAAAATTGCTTAATCCCAGATCACTTCCCTTTTGTCTAGAGTCTCTACGCTGGGATCTGCAGCAATTAGCCAATTACCAGAGGCTAAAATGTGTGACGAGCTCAAGTATGTGTGAGATTATATAATTTGCAGTGGGTTGCGTAAAGAGGTGAGAACATAGCAGGGCTTACTACCGGTGTTTGCAAAGGTGCCCTCAACCTGCCCCTCTGCTTGTGTACAGTGCAGTGTGCAGAGGGATTTCAGGGGAATGTAGGAGGTGCGTGCTGGTGGCAGAGTGGTTAGCGTCTGTGTCTGTAGGGATGGAGTATGGTGTATTCTAGCTCCTAAATGCCCAGATCCACCTTGTGATGTCAGTAGAGATGGGCTTAAATCATCTAAATGATTCTAGTGAAGGTAGAGCAGGGTGTTTTCTGTTTGAGAGAAGAACTCAGCCTAAATATGCAGGATTTGTGTGTTAAACGTGTGTGAATGAAGCAAAACAGAACTCCAGGTATGTTTTGTAATGAGGAAACAAAACTATAACATATCAGAATATGGGTCATTTAATGTGCTGTGAACATAAAGGCACATTATGTAACTTTTTGGTGAAGGATCCGCTGCCTGCTGTTTCCATATAGATGTTATAGTGGGCTCGCCTCTCTACAGATATGACCTATAACTTGACCTGGTACAATCACTCTCACGTCTTTATAGAAATAGTTTAATGCCATAGTGTAGAATATTCCGGTCAAAACAATAATATTGCCATGGAGACACCCTTGGAGACTTTTTAAGCAAAGGTTAGTGCAACTTTTAGTTTTGGAATTTAAAATTAGTGAGTAGAGTTTTCCAAAAAATCTTCAGTCTGACCGAGAAACTGAACAAACATAAATTGCAACATTTTTAGCTCAATTGGCAACTTTTAAATGGCCTAATTCAGTGAACAGACTTGCTATAGTAATTTTCACTATTTATTTGAACATTTTATCAGTAGATTTCTTTACCCACCATGTCCTAACCTGATCACATATTTTAAGTGTCGTAAATTTGGTATCAAGGTGTAACTCTTTCTTTTTTTAGTCTTCTGGTCTAGTGGCATTCTAGTGACTTCTGTGGTATAAATAGTACTAAAATGAACACAAACCCAACCCTACCTTTCTCTTATCTCGCTGCAGATGGTAATGTAGTCTGTTAAAGTCTGAACTTGTGGCATTATTTTCCAACACTGGTGCACCTGCTAAACCACGACCGTGTGTTTATCCAATACAGCCTTCCATACGCCTCACTGAACACTCTCTTTCTAGTTGGAATGAGACTCAGTGACTTAACAGGCCTTGTAATGAAACACAAATGTAGGCCTGATGGAGCTGTGAAAGCCCTCAAATGATCAGTTAATGGGAGCTGTTACACCACCTGTCACTGCAGTGTTTCTCCATAACAGGCTTTGACAATAACAAGCTTATGTGTTTGGAGTTTTACTTATTGCTTTGTTAGGGCAAAGTCTTTTCTGCTCCAATGGTAGTGTGTATGAAACAAAGGGGATTATAGTAAATACTGTGTCTCATCAGGGTCCCAATTCTGCCCTGTGGACAAAAAAAATCTAAAATTGTCAAGTATTCACCGCAGTGACGTATTCAAGTATATTGGTATATTGTTCGATATATGATATCTGGAACAATATATTTTGGGGATCTAATCCATATTTATCGTACATTTTCATTGCAAAAGTAGGGAGATTTTTGAAATTTATTTGTAATACGATGAGCGGTCTAGTTTTATAGGGTTGAATAAGCCACTTTTATGGCAAATGTTTGGTTCATTATTCTATTTATTTGTTGCAGTTCATGCTTTTTAATCATACTGTCGATTATCTTGCTTTATTTTCATCTTTATCAGTGCCCTAAAGTAGTTTCAATATAGTTTAGCCGTATATATGTAGTAATATATCGTGCTTCATACTTTATCATGACAGACCTTATTCAGTAGTAAGGCTGAGTATCATTAAGAAATTGCCGATACCATACATACCTCAATGCATAGGCCATGATACGATACATATCTCGATACATTGAGCTTTCGATTCGATACAGTATATTTCAAATCGATTTGATACGATTCAATAAAAATGACGGTTAAATCAGTTGATACTAAAAGTCTTTGTCAAACCACTTCTGCAAAGTTCATATGAAACACACCCATTTTACTCATCAAAAAAGTGAAAATGTCAAATGTGTTGCATAAATGAGTTTCCTTCCTCTGAAGAAACAACAAAATTGTTGCGCTGTAACAAAAACTTGGTAAAATATACCAAAAAATACTCTTGGAGATATATCCATACAGCAGCCCTCAATATCAATACTGTATCAGCACATTAAGCGGTATGATATATCGATATTTTGATTTTTTTTTTACTCACCCCTATTCAGTAGTATTATTACCACTAGTTCAGTTTGATTTGGGGACAGTATGTTAATTTCTTTTTCTGCGAAGCATTGCAGTTGTGTTTAGTTAAGAATATTTTGTTGTTTGTGGAGGAACTGACATTACTTACTAATTATGTTACTTACTACTTCCAAAAATTCCAGCCTTTGTGATTTTCTGATTATGTTCATTCAAATTTTGATTTTGATTGTGATTAATTCTCTCATTTCATTCACACTTGGAGGTGTCTTGCCCAAGTAACCACGTCGGTACCAATGACTTTCAATTTGGTGGACAAGCGGTTTAACCACTGTCGCTCTACCGCCACTACTACTAGTACTACTACTATTACCACTATCACCGCTCCTGTTACTTCATCACTACTATCATTACTAGAACTCTCTATCCTACCAACAGAACCACCTCCACTAGTCGAGCTTAGTCACAGTACTTTGATAGTCATCTGTGTAAAAAACTTTAAACTGAAAAGTACCTAGTTTCTTTTCATAAACAAATCCTGTAATTTAGCCCAAGCCAGTCATCTCGAGAGCATTTCAACTTTGAGTCTGTTCGTTATGCTGAAGTCTCTGGTATAAAACAAACAGAAAACAGCTGGGAGTTGCGCAGTAGCCGGCCGGCGCTGAGTAATATTTTGACTGTGTGCCACTTTCTCCCCCCGTGTAGGTCCGTGCGATGGCAGCTGCTGGTTCCTGTCACTGTCTCCTCCCTCACCCATCACCCCTCACCTCCACCCTCAGCCCTGACCGGAGTACACTGGATGTGGTCAGCTGAGTGGTAAGTCATTCTTGCCCGCGTAGATAGAGCCTCTGCCAAGCGTTTTACAAGTTTCCAGATGCAACTGTTACAAATACAGTACAAGGCCGTTCCCTCCTTCCACCTCTCCCTCTTTTCTATCTCTCTTCAGTCTCTCTTTCAAGTGAAACTTCAAGTCAAACCAAGTGATTCAATAAACTTCTGTCAACTCCCACGTTTTTTTTTCTTTCTTTTTTCTCTGATCTACAGGAATGCACTGTCACGAGTCAGATCCCACGCACAATCGCTACAAGATCCTAAAGTCATGAATGAATGATCGGGGGGATGCCCAAAGGCGAATTTTTCTACAAATCAATGGTAATAAGAACAGGATTTCCTCTATTTATGCCACCACTTCATTAGATTTGGTTAATAGTCAAACTGTATTCATCAAAAAGGCATTTGTTATGACTGTGCGTTTCCAGTTAACCAGGAAAACCAAACCGGACTTACTCATGCTTTACTGTGGAGGTAATGGGGCACAACAAAGTGGAGTAGATTCCTGTGGAGTGATTTCATGAGTTTTTACAGACCAATAAACTCTTGCAATTTAGTCTCTGGTTCAGTGTGAGACCTTTGTGAATGGAAGTAGCAACAGGATGTGAAAATATGAACTAAGTGGGTTCAGAATATGAGGAAATAAAAAATGGACTAATGTAATACTGTTAAAGTAGTGTCAATAAGCAATAAAAGTTGTCAACGCTGCGAGAAGTAACTCTTAGCCAATGAGAACTACTTATAGTACAGAGTACAATATTGAAACCAGTACATTACCCTATTGAAACCAGTACCACCCTCCTGTGGGCTCATCACCTGCAGAGGGGTTCATAGGGGGGGTCAGGTGCTATGAGGATTGGGCAGCAAACTGCGCCCGCGCCCCAGCTGGATAAAGCGGGAGAAAATGGATGGATGGACATTACATTTTATTAGTGTTCTCACGTGAGCTTATTGTTAATAACTGAGTAAAGTATACGTAAAATACATGAAGTACTTTAAATGCAGAGTACAGGAATTTGCTTCATCTGTAATTATTGCGTTAACTATACATAAAAAGTAAGTACACATGAAAGTAAGTAACTCCGTGTAATAAATGTACAGAAAATTACTTCTGTAATGATGAATGATGAAGTACTAAAATAGGAGTAAAACTATTGAAGCTTAATTTTACCATTTGGAAAGCACAAAAGGGAACCGAGTACACACACCAAGTTTAACATAGGTTTTACATGTGCATTTTTTCTGAATGAGTAACGGCAGTAACAAAGAGAAGTGAGAACCCCAGAATTGTCACGCTCATTACTAACTTGCGCTTCCAAAAAGCAGAAATTTGCGCAATTAATCTCAAATACCCCCTGTGTGTGTCCTGTGTTTTTATTTGCTGTTATCTCGTCATCTGTGTCCATCCAGGAAGTGCACTGTCCCTCCTCCGCCCATGTGACCTCATCGTCCCCGCCCCCTCCTCGCTCTTTTGATGTGGCCCAGTGTTTGTTCACCAGCGCCAGCGGTCTGACGGCCCATTCACACACGGGACACTTGCTAAATCCCAGAGCGCAGCCCGGCCAGCAGCCCCATTGTGTAACCCTGACGCTGGAGGTGAGAAACATGCACCCATTATAAATAGAGAGAGGTGGAGAGAGGAGGGACTTACCTGGGGTCAGATTCAAAGAGTACCTGACAGCACATAAATAGACCTGTCACAATAAAAATATATATCAACTTATCGCTCAATATATGAAAGATGGAACCATTTTTGGGGATCAGTATTTATCATTTGTTCTTTTTAGTTGCACCATTATCTATATTATAAGATTTGAAGTGATCTAATTAATAACTTCTATGATTTATTACAGATTCACACTAAGTATTAAAATGTCTCATTCTGCTGTTTAGTTATTGCAGCTCGTTATTGTAGTTTTTGAATATTTTTTTTTATGATTTAAATCTGTTCCTGGGTAGGGTTGGGCGGTATCCAAATTTTGATACTGTTAAACCTTCTTAGCATTTTACCGGTGTATACGGTATTACCCTGACTAATTAAGAGATTTGTAGCTTGCACCTAAACCATTCAGAAACAGAAGAGCAGCTTTATATTTGAAGATGAGGCACATCTGATCAAACCAAACTTTGCCAGCGTGTTCGATCGCATCAGCATCAGTGCATGAGCTGTTTTTTCAGTGCTTTACTGTATATTGACAGTGGTCGAGAGGACCAGTCACAGCCCTTATTATCTGCATCACTTCCCCTTGCCGTTTGCGTCCTTTTGACGTGTAGTTACCTCCTCCAAGCAGGGAACCTCTTCAGCGCGTCCCCTCTTGACTCCCGGTAATAAAATGTCTCCATCACAAACTTTTCGGCTCAACATCACACACGAAGCATCAGTCAGGTTTCTTTTTTTCTTACTCGCTGTGTGTGAATCAGTATCGCCGTAACGACGGGAGAAAGTCCGCACTGTGGTTTTAGGTCATGCAGATTTTTTTAAATGACAGTAATAAAACTGATACCGTTGCTACTTTTTGATACCAGTAAGTAAATTTCCCATTTAGCTTCCTCAGATACTTGTTTTTTTACAGAGTTAAAAAACAACTCTGTGTAATCCCTCAGTGTTGTAGGTAGGGTCCATCACAAAGGGAAATTGAATTGTCATCTAGACAAAAGCTTTGAAAAGTAAATATGTTTTGCTTTAGATCCAAGTAGTTTCTTTAGTTCTGATCTGAAAAAAGCTACTTGAAAGGTTTTGTTCTTTAGTTTTGTTGACAGAAATCAATTTTCATTTCCTCAAGACCCATACTTTTATTTAGAGTCTGTTTCTGAAACCTTGCAGCACTTTTCCGTGGATGTTTTTTTGAAATGTCTATGGAAAAACAACACATTTACTTCCGGAATCCCAGCGGGCTTCAGCGTGGGTGTGACTCTTGGGGCCCATAGATTTGTGGTGGCTTCTAGTGCGTGGAAATATTCAGAAACTCCACATGTGATTTTAACCCTCATGATCAGATTCAGAGTGCCTCTATTTAAAGTGTTATAAAAGGTCTGGACCATTACCTGTGTATTGTCACATTTTCCCTTAAATAGAAATGTTTCTGGCTGAAGTGTAAGTGCGTTGATGTCTTCTCTCACTTTGACTCCTTTTTACAGAATTGAAAGTACAAAACGGTTCTAATCACAGTTTGAGGGTGGTGTCGATAAGGCTCTTTTACCAGCCTGCAGCGGCAGATTAGCACAGCAGCTAACAGGCTCTATATACTGTCTGTGCTGCTGTGGACAATGTGTGATTCATTCAAACACAGGAACTGATCTGAAAAAGAGAAAGTCTGCCTCCAGTTACTCATTGATATGTTCTAGCAGACTGCGTGGCAACAGGGTTAAATATTTGGACATATCTTATCGCGTCCAGCTGACTCATAAATAGTTGATACTGTAGTTTATGGCTGTAGCAGTTATGGCTTTTGTCCATTGAGCGGAGGATGTAGTAGAACAGAGGAAACCGCCAAACTTGTGTGTGAGTTCCTTGTTGGCGTGACACCACCATAAATGGAAGGAGATTCATTCACAAATTTGCACCCCGTGAACTCGCCTCTATGATACTTAAACCGACTGACAGATGCAGCACTAACGCAGCACTGCCAGAATGCTAGCTCACCCAACCTCTGCTGCACTTTGATTACTATTTAAAGTCATGTGCAAACTGTAACTGGATCGGACCTTTAACAAAACCAGTCATGCATGTAGATATTTTGGTCTCGTATTAATTAAATAGTTATAAAAACGTGAATTAACTTGCAATCTTGTGTCTTAATGCATAGTCTGCATATCAGTTTTTGGAACTTTCATCTTGTAAATCAACCTTATCTGTCTCCATGGAAGTTTAATGCCATACTGTGAAACATTTTAGGCAAAGTCATAACATCCCCATAGAGACAAGCAACTGCCAGCCCCTCCAACAGACATGTTGCATAGTACATCTTTAATATACAGTATATATTACAATATGGAAACAATTACTTATCTATAATAGGGGGCTCTCTTCATAGGCTCTTTTAATTACGGTGTCAGTACTCACGTTATAACTGCATATTCATGGTTAGTACTTATTACACTTACACCATACTCATTACCATGCTATATAGACATTTCTCCGTATGTAACAAAAATTGAATTCTATTTTAAAGACTTCCTCTTAGTGCCTGTCTCACCAGTGGCCCTGCAGTCACAGTGTAACCCTGTACTCTTACTACTAAAGGTCACTAAGTGTGTCGTGGCATATAAATAGCAGGGAGGGGGGCTATTAAGCGTCCGTGTGCCTTCATCAGCAAATCTTCAATTAGAATGTAACTGCTCAGTCCTCCAGCCTTTTAATCTCTTTATCTGGGTGAAGAGCATGTATTTGTATGTGAGCATGTGTCTGCTTATCTCCACATCACAAAATCTAATCCAGCCCCCATCACTTCCTCACTATATCATTTATCTCTTTCACAGATCTTGTATGTGAGCGGCTTCCCCTACAGCGGAGTGTGCGTGGCGAAAGTGCCCAGACATGCTGCAGGTGAGAGGGTTGCAGTGCGTTCCCAGGCTCCCAGAGAGAAAATAGTCTCTGAAAAATAGTGGTGGGAGGTCTGACGGTGGCTCTAACTTGGCAGGGGTGAAGTATGCCCTCTCCGGTACAGAACAGCAGGCTGCTACATGCTCCTCCTCCCTCCCTCATGAGAAGGCTCTTTCCAGGAACCGGACTACACAGCACCACACAGAACTACACAGCACCACACAACGCTTATTTCATTTCAGTCCAGTCATGATGTTTTGAAATAAATTTAGCACGATTTATGTTGAGTACTGGAGCCGTCCATTATTGGCCAGTGAAATATTGACTGCAGGAAGTAACTACTATGAAACCAATGGGGTTATAGATGACAGTGTGAAAGCAACTGAAACTGCTCCCAATCATAACACTTAATTTTAAAAGGGGTGGAGATCATAGTGGTGCTTTGCTTGTTTGATTGGTGGTATAGTTATTTAAATTTGAGTCCGTTGATTTGAATGTCAGTACTAGGGCTGCATGTGATACGGCTGTTAACTACCACAATATTAAAATACTTTTGAACAGAATAATTTAATAGAGATTAAAACAAAAAAGTACATTCCTTCATTTGGACTTTAGTAACAAGGTAGATTTGATCAAAGGTTTGTTTTAATTTTAATTATATATTACTCTTGTGAGCTTTTAGCCGTGTTAGAATGTTTGCACCTCATCAAAAATATATCTGGAGTTAAGTTTTATTTCATTCACACATGTTTAAGTAACCCTTTATTATTACACTGTCTACATCTACAAAGTTCAATCTCCAACAGCACTTTAAATCTTGCTGTATTTTCTGACGAACATGGCTGCACATTGTGAACTACCGTATTTTCTGGACTATAAGCCGCTACTTTTTTCCCAGGCTTTGAACCATGCGGCTTTTAGTGCGGAGCAGCTAAATTTAGATTTTTTCTTCCACGGCTCGGGGCGCTCTAACCGGAATGTCAAAAACAAGATAGACGGAGAAGAATACGCTACTTTTTATTTAGCAGATATAACATGCACTGCAAATTACTAACTGGTAATTATTTTCAAATCCTCGCCCCTTCATCATGAAAAGCACACGAAGGAGTTTGTATGATGCAAGTTTTAAGTTGAAGGCATCGATCTTGCTCCAGGATGGAAACCGCTGTAGAGCCCTGCACCCGCGGGACCTGCGGGACCCAACACAGAACAGCGCGGTGCAGGACCATGGATGTAATAAGAGCATCTGAAAGAACATTCTGAAAGCTTATTGCAGGCGTGGGCGGGAGCGCGACTGCACGACGCGGGCGGTAGCGGGACTGAAGACTGCAGGAGCAGGCGGGAGCGGGACTGAATTTGTGCCGCGCAGACCTCTACCGTGCTGCTGCACGTAAGCTCGGCATCAGCGGAGATGATTAAAGTGCAGTGGTTTCACTGCACAGGAGAAATGAAGGTTCAATTACCGGTTCTTTTCTGTTTTTGACCTCATTTTAATCAGCACAGTTGCCCCCGTGTTAAAAGGCACTGTTCAGAAAGAATCTGTTCAGGTACATAAATGTACATTTACAGTACAAAATCGTTCTGTATATAGAGTAAATATCAAATTTTTCAACATAGATATCAGCGGCTTATAGCCCGGTTGCGGCTTGTACAACTTTTTTCTTAATTTTTAAAAAAAATAGCATGGGTGCGGCTTATATACCGGTGCGCTCAATAGTCCGGAAAATACGGTATATATGTAGTCTCCCTTATATTTATGCTAACTGTGATGACTTCTTTTTTTCCCCCTTAGCTGCAGCAGTGGAGCAGACGATTTACTGTTTATGAAGTCTACGAATCATCATGAAACACGCAAACACAGGTGGGAATAAGGGCACTGACTTAGACAAGAAAATGGACTGTTGAGAGTGCATGCAAATGAAGATAACCTGATTCAGAATGCAACTAAATGCTACCTATTGACAATCAACTTTAGTGACAAGTTTTGATTCATAAAGTAATTGTGTTATGAATATGATCAGCTCTCAAAATGTTAGGGTTTTTGTGGCTTTGTTTATATATCTGTGTAATCCCTCAGTGGTCCAGGTGGGATCAATGGCAAAAGAATTCAATTCAGAACAGAACTAAAGAAGCCGCTTAGATGAGCTGCAAATGTCTTCACTCACAGAAAAGTTTGTCCAGTTGACAGAATTTCATTTTCCTTTTGTTTCTTTATATATTTGACAAGTCAGTTAAAAAATATGCTGCTCATTGTATGCATTTGAGAAGGTATTCCCTAATACTAAAAACTGCATTTATCCGTATTAACAATAAATAAAATTATCTTCTATGACTTACTTTTTGTCCTTGAACCATCCTTTTAACACTCCTTACAACAATCGATAACATTTTATAATTTCTAATATAAATATGTATGTATTGGTACTGCACTTACCAGTTACAGGAGTAAAAGTATGTACTAGTTCTACTTTTGCATTAAGAGTTGGTTTTCATATGACTTCCCTAATTTTAATTTGAGAAAATCTTGACCGTAATTCATATTTCACATCAGCAAAGTGTATGGAAATTGCACAAACATTTGGGTATTGAAATTTCTTATTTTTTTTTTCAGCACCTTCACTCTGACTCATTGGTAGGGGAAGTTGGTCTTGTCTTCATACGAGCTCCTTAAACTCTCCACTCAGTCGGGGACTTCCCTCTTCACTACAATATTCTCTGTTCTGTTTGTTACCAGTTGAAAATGTCGCCCTTTATTATCAGTGCACTTAGATGAGCTTGTATTGTTGCAGTCATTTGGAGGAGATGCTGTCTGATGCTGTCTGTCAGGTGGGGAGGCGGAGCTTGAATGACCTCCATGCTTACACAGATGCTGCCGTTTAGACAAGGCCATGAGAAAGGTGAGAGAGGAACAGATCAGGTAGCGCACTTAAATCATTTCACACATTTGAAGACGGGTGTGTTTGTGCATTTCTAAAGATTATTCCGGAGCTGTGTGCATATGCCGCATCTAGGATTATCCCGATTTCGTTTGAACTGGTATGTGTTCTGGTAACATGTTCTGATTGAAATAAAACTAAATGTATTTTACTTGTATTTATGACTTTTTCAAAATGTTGATTCCAAGATGTCAGTACTAATTGTTTGCATTATAAAAACCAAAACATAATCTGAAAAATAGTTATTGATGATCCATTTTTATTTTTTATACCTCTCTCACTGCAAGAATTCATGTTTTTCAAGGTATTTCAGAACAATAAAACACCTGTAATTGAATATAAGATATAAGACACTTCAGACAAAGCTTTAACATCATCATGGCAATAAACAAATGCGAGATCCTCCACCTGAAAAGTTACATAGTGTACTATTTATTTACATAGTGTACTATTTATTTACATAGTGTACTATTTATTTTCCATCCAGTGCTATAACAAAGTAAGCTTGATAATGAATCTACTTGTAAACATGAGTTGTTTAAGTGCCCTGGTAATTTTACAGTGACTAAGGGTGTGAAAATCCATCAAACAAAGCACCACTTGACTGCTGCTGCCTCCACATTTGACATTTCAATCAAAACAAAAAAACTACATGTACCAGCACATGAGAACCCCATGGAAAGTCCTCTTTATAGCATATAAATGGCACAAATGGCTGTATGACAGAACCTCGTCACACCACTTTAAATGTGGTGAACCACTCTTCGCTGCAGCTTTATCACACTCATCAATACAAGCTCATACATCGCATGAGTTGTGACACACTTCTAGGAACAAAGTCTTCAGTGAAAAACCTGCTAGTTCTTTGAAACCTAAAATAAACCCAGTGGCAGTTAGTTCTTCACACACGCGACTATATATAAAGGGCCCGAGGTTAGACACAGGAATCCAAAAAAGTGGATGCTCTTCATCATAAACCAATCTAAGGCTGCTTTGTTAAGGTGTAAAGTAAAGGTGCTGTACCTGATTTTTACTGTCTTGAAGGCCCTAGATTACACAAAACTGATTCTTGTGACCTTTAAGCATGTTCGAATGTTGCCTCATCAAAAACATACCTAGATTTGAGAGAATACTTTTTGAACTCTTAATTATTAGTCTATGTGTACATCCCCAAAGTCAGCGTGCTCAGTTCCACCTTGTGATGTCATGAAGTAGTATTGAAGTTAACAGCTAACCTTTCACCTTGTGTTTAGTAGAGATTGGCTATTCCAGGGCAGATATTATCCATAAGATTTTAGTGAAGGTGTATGGAGTTTAAAAACACACTTCCTGTATTACCACATGACATCATCATCAGAATCAGAATCAGAATTACTTTTATTCATCCCCATAAGGTGGAACTGAGTGTTTTCTGTTTGGGAGAAGAACACAGCTTAAATACGAAGGGTTTGTGTGAATGAAACAAAACAAAACTCCAGGTATGGTTTAAGGAGACGACATAATATAAATCAGAAAATAGCACAGTATGAGTTCATTTAACGGTTTTGTTAAGTGGTTAAGTTATTTCTTCCTGCCCTAATTTGCATTTTAAGCATCCTAATTATTGACCGTGATGAACTTACAAGCACCAGAGCGATGACCAGAACAACAAATAGCATGCTAATGTGCACTTCCTGATTCATGGACCAGAAAACACTTTATAGCTGAATGCAGACAGTTCACAGCAGACTTAATTAGCTGCTTATACAAAATATCTGTACTGGGGCAAGACAAATTCTGCTCAAATACATGGGAAAAAAATCAGGTGCCCTTTAAGTCTCATGGGAGTGGACAGGTCAGCAGTTTGGACTATAATTTTTGGAGATGCGGTTTAACTTGGATTAATTGCGATTTTGCAGTCTGTCCATGGATGGGCAGAGGTGTTGAGGGAGAGGTACAGAGTAGCATTGCAAATATTAACAGCAGACTGGCATTTAAATGGGAATTATTAATGAGATGGGGGTTTGAAGATGTGCATGCGGTTCACAAATGAGCGCTGTGGGTTGATCGGGTCAGTGAAATGTGTAGTGCAATCAAAGTATGTTCTGAGACAAAACAGCTTCTCATGTTATAATTATCCACATGATTTAGAATATTACAACAATTTGTAAGGTCAATAGCCTGGAGTCTTGCGGGCTGGTTTGTTCTGACAGTGTTAATGCTGTCGTTTAAAACATTTCGATTGCAATATTGACTAACTTAATCATGTATTTATATCATTAGAAACAATGTACTGCAATAATGCCAATAGACTCTCTAAAGGGCCCATATTACGCAAAATTGACACTTGTCAGCTTCGAATGTTCATCATCCATGGACTGATTAGAGCTAATAATGTAAATATATTCTAAATGGTGTCATTCAAATCTGCCATACTGCCTTCTCTGAAAATTGCCTTACTCTTGTCCTGATTCAGCCTTTGAGTTCAGAATTTTACATTTTAGATATGGGCATCTGTATCAAGCCGGTGACCTACATTAAAATATTAGAAAAAATGTAATGATCACATGCACCATTTTCAAATATCGCTCTAATGTAAACATATAAATCTTGATGACATTTTCCACTTTTCTCCTCCATTAAACCCGAGCCTCCCTGCTGACCACTGCCCTCTCTGTCCATTAATATACTTACTCTTGGCACAGGGCATCTGAGGTTTCCATTTCCGACTCCAGCCTCTTCAGCAGACTTATCTCAATGTCGCCATTCAGCCCGTATGAAATCCACTGACCGACAATGTAGATGAGAAAACCTAAGAAAAAAATTGACCCTACATGACATCACCAAACTTCCTGATTTAATCCATTCTACAAAATGATTAATTTGATTGAATAATTGTATTGAATTCTCAGACATTCTGGAGACAAGGGGACGAGGAGCATCTTCAGTCCTGGTCGATGGTGGCGTTTCTTCTTCTTCGTGCTGACCACAATTGGATCAAAGCTTGTAATTTTTGACTCTGTGGCTTCTAGAGTCTCCCATAGAGACTGGTGGGTGAGTATAGTGTCCACATCCACAAAATGACATGATAACGAAGGTTGCCAGCTTCAACATCATAATCTTTTTTTGTTGTCAAGACACCACGACGCAGCCAGAGGGGGCCGTACTTGAAGGACCTTTTAACAAAATTGAATAGTTTTTAGACATCATACTTTTACTCCTGCTTGATTGACATTTTTTCCAGTCTAACAGTACCCTTACTTGAGTAAAAGTTTTGGTTACTTTTCCCACTCTAAGAACAAGTGACAAAAGTGACATTTTCGTTTCAGGTACTACTACTACAGATATGATTTTTATTTTCTCATTTTGTGTCAGATTTTGTGCGTTATTGAAAGCACCCATATTTTCTCATCTATGTTATAATGTTTCCTCCTCAAAAACAAACCTGGAGCTGTGTTTTGTAGTATCACATCACATCATAATACAGGAAGTGCTCCACTCTGTTCTTAAACTCCATACTTCATTAGAATCATTTGGATAGTTTCAGTTTAGGATTCACCAATCTATACTGACAAAAAGTTCAAAAGTAGCTGTTAAAGGGACAGTTCGAAATTTTGGACAGAGGGCCTCATTTTCTAGTGAGCCAGAGTGTTGGAGACGTGTGGAGACAAATTCCATCCAGTCCTTGTATTTGTAGAGGTTGCCGGTGCTAGGCTAGTGCATGTCAATGGGCATAGTTGTCCTGCCACTAAAAACAGTCTTACCCACTCCACAGAGCACTCGAGGCAAAACTATTGACTGTCGATGTGAATGTCTGTATTGATAAAATAATTTAAAAAGTAAAACCAACCTTGCATTTAAAGGACTTATGTCTGAGTAGCAGCAGTGAGTTGTACTTCCTGATAGAAAGCTCGGCAGCAGCAGACTGATATATGAGAAAATAGTCCCTCAACATGCGACGGTTCATGCGATGCAAAGTTTTATTTCAAACATTAATCTATCAACACTGACATTCACATTGATCGTCTGGCATAATAACTGACTTGCTTCTGGTGGGTAAGACTGTTTTTAGTGGCAGGTCAACTATGGACTATAACATGCACTAGCCTAGCATCAGCAACCTCTCCAAATACAAGGACTGGATGGATTTTTTTTAAAAAGTGTCTCCACACGTCTCCAACACTCTGGCTCACTAGGAAATGAGGCCCTATATCCAAAATTCAGAACTGTCCCTTTAACTTGAAAACTAATTCTTCAATCAATCAAACTTTATTTATAGAACGCTTTTCATACAACAACTGCAACACAAAGCACTTCTACTTCATGACATCACAAGATGGACCAGAGCATTTTGAGCTTCAGAGATATAGACAGACCAATAATGCAGGATTACTCAAACATGTGTGAATGAAACAAAACACAACTCCTGGTATGTTTTTGATGAGGTAACAACATCGTAACATTGTTTAAAGCGCACAAGAGTCAATTCCATGCAATCCATACCTTTTAATGTTTTATCCTTCCAAATACATTAACTTCCAATTACAAATCAGTTGTTACTAGGCAGTCTAAATTGCTCCTACTTGAATAGTACTTTCCCAGAATACTACTTTTTACTTTTTAACACATTTCTTCCACATTTCTGCGCCTGTTTGGGTCTGAACATTGTGTCTGTATCCACATAATGATATGATAAAAAGGTTCCTTCAGCAGCCAGCCGGAAAGGTCACCCAAGATGGAGCATTAGATGAGTCAGCTGTGGCTAAATGACTGCCCACTGTTTGAAAACAACACATCCCACCTCATGAACAGGCCGTATTATTGAAACCGAATCAATCAATTATTATCTGGGTCAGAGCCACGAGGCCAGCATCTTGTTCTTGTGCTACATTCACAAACAGTTCCTGGAGTGAGGGTCATGTGCAGTAGTGTGACAGAGGGAGACTGTGCGTGCATGGTGGTATTGGCGAGGGCATATGAAGGCAGGTCTGTGTATTTGCCAGCCACACAACTATGCATCTGATTACTAACTTTGGACCAGAGCTACAAGGAGCAGACAGTTCGCTTGGGTTCAACTGGCTGTGTTTACAACCTCTGGGATGTAATGAATTTTATGACCCCAAAACACACAAGTTATAAGTGAAAGCAGAACTGATTTTTTACAGAGGGTAGCACAGTGCCTCAGATGGTTTTCCCACTGAGATTCCATCTTTCCGTTGCCATGGACATAGCGAATCTGTTGGTCGCCGCCTTTCAAATAGAAAGTGAGCATGGCCACACATTTCTGGATCCATTGACACTGGCTCCAATTCACTTTCTACTGAAAAATCTTCACCCTTCTCTCTGTAACTGCTTCTGTCAAACTTGGCATTTTGGTCTTAAAATATTCATAGCAACTCCCTTTACATGATCCTGTTATTTTTATTTCACTGTTTTATCCGTAAATCATGCTATAAACATGACCTTCAGAAACCTTGTTCCGGATTGGCTCTTTGGTTACTTTGATACTCCGTCACTCCAAATATGTCCCTATAACTACAAGCTTCGATCAGCTTCATTTGACTGGAGCCAAAACCTATGGGGGACATCACACTCCTTTAGTCCACTTCTTTATACAGTCTATGGTCCTTGGGCAAGACACTTTATTCATCTTGCTTGTATGCTGGTGTATAAAAAAGTGGGAATAGAGGACCATGAGCATCTGCGTCTAGACGTTGCTCAGTAGTGCGACTAAAAAGACAGTTAAAAAGGACCTTAAAGTGCAATGTCATTTAGCCATTATCATGATTTTGTGTACTGTATGTGAACTGTGAAATGTCAAAATAAAGTTAATGTTTAAATAATGACCCTGTTTTCATTATGCATGTCATTTTTATTCATCATATTTCCAATTACCCAAACGTTATGGGTGGTTGAAGCCAGTCGCGCCAAAAATAAAGGCGTACAATGCAAAAATGGTCTCTCCACAGATCTTGACCGTATCATACCATATGCTTGTCACCAGGGAGATGCTATACTGTAATGCATTTCAGGTAAAGCTATTATTTCATCAATGTTATAATATTGTTCCTTCAACAAAAAACAACCAAGATTGTGTTTTGTTACATTCACACATGTTTAACACAAAAACAAAGCATATTTTAGGCAGGTTCTTCTCTCAAATGGCAAACACTTAATTTCCCCTTGTGATGTCATGTGGTAATACAGGATCCACTGTGTTTTTAAACTGCATACACCTTCACTAGAAACACTTGGATGATGTCAGCCCTGGAATTGACACTCTAAGCTGAATTACAGGTAAATAGTAGCTGTTATCTTGAAAACTACCACTACATGACATCACAAAACTACCATTACATGACATCACAGAACTACCACTACATGACATTACAAGGTTGAAAAGAGCATTTTGAGGTTTGCAGATGTGGACAGACAATAATAAAGCATTACTCAAACGTGAATGAAACAAAACACAACTCCAGGTGTGTTTTTGAGGAGGTAACAACATTAAACATGACTTAAAGCTCACAAGAGTCAATTCTGTGTAATGTAGGACCTTTAATAAAATAAAACATAGAAGTATCAGCAAATCTCTGTAGCTATGGTGTGATGGCGACACTTATATACACATACACACATATAGGGAAAGAGAAGGGGGCAGTAATTAGCCTGGCCCATAGTAAAGTGCAGGTGGAGAGGGCACCCCCCATCATTAAATCCGGCCAGCGCGGTCCTCTTTGCATTTCCGTGTATCTGCTGCTTTGATGGCTTCTCAAATATTCATGCGAGAACGTGATTACTAGTGTCCCCCGTGGGCCTCCGTAGGTGTGTTCTGGGGCTTTTGATGAGCAGCTGGATGTGGCGAGGAAAGTGGCAGCACACACAGAGAGTTTGTGTAAAACATGAGAGCGGACAGAGGTGGAGTCATTACTGTCACTCATCTTAAAGGGGCTGTGGCTTTTGAATGGGCTATTTTAAATGTGGACAATATACTGGAGATGACAACACACTATTCAGATCAAGGCCTTATATAGCTTTTTGCAGAGGGAAATTTTAAGTAAACAAACTGATAAAAATGTAGGTTCAGAGTGTACAAGATAAGATGTAAATGCAATAATTAATTCAACTTGTACACAATCTGAAAGAATATATTTGTATTATTTTTGTGTTTATTAAGATCCAAATTCTCTGTAACCAATTGCAATCTACTGTAATCTTCATGAGGCCCATTCAAAATAAAGTACAATTTTATTATTTCATTTAGTTGCCTTCTTCAATACAGACATATTGTCAGTTTTGTAATTCACTAAAGGCCCATATTATGCTACTGATCTATGTTATATTGTTGTTTCCTCATCACATCTTAATGCACAAACCTTGTGTGTTTAAGCTGAATTCTTCTCTCAAATAGAAAACACTCAGTTCCACCTTGTGATGTCACATGATAATACAGAAAGTGCTCCACTGTGTTTTTAATAATAATAATATATCAAACTTATATAGGGATTTTTTGGACACTCAAAGATGCTTTACAAACAAAATAATAGGAAGTAACAGTAAGGTGATCATGTGGGAATGCCAGACTGAACAGGTCCGAGTTCCTGATGGATTGTGGGAGTGAGTTCCAGAGGGAGGGGGGGTGGAGGCAGCGAAGGCTCGGTCCCCCAGGGTCCGGTGCTTTGTCTTGATGAGTGGAGCAAGGAGGTTAGTGTTGGTGAGGTTGGTGATCTGAGGTGGAGGGCGGAACAGTGCAGACGGAGGAGGTCGGTGAGATAGGGAGGAGCTAGGTTATGGAAGGACTCGTAGGTGATGAGGAGGAGGACGCCGTGCACCTTCACTAGAATCATTTGGATGATTTCAACCTTGGAACTGCCATTGTCTACTGAACTAAAGATAAAATGTAGCTGTTAACTTGAAAACTACACAAAGTGGAAAAGAGCATTTGGAGCTTTGGAGATAGACAGGCTAATAATAAAGGTTTACTCAAACGTGTGTGAATGAAACAAAACACAACTCCAGATATGTTTTTGAGGAGTAAACAACATTAAAGTCAAATTTGTGTGATATAGAACCTTTAATGCACACTTTATTTCAAGTTTTTTCAGGTGCATAATGTGTTTTCCCCATACAGACATATTGTATAAGCTGTTCTTGTGCTCATAATTTTGCATTTAGCATTTTATTGTCCAAAAATCAGGAAGTACATATTACTACTTTTACTGTTATTAGCTTACTGTCACAGCAAAACAACACAGTGGTCTCTGAAAGTTGTGTAAAGCTCTTAGAAACTCATCGTGGTGAATAATTAGGATTTTGAATGCATAAGGTAAGTGAGAAATAACTAGTGCAAAAAGAAACAATAGCCTCATCATTAAAATGTCTTACAGAGGATGGATTGTCATTTTTGAAAAGCCACACATGCACACTTTGCACTTTGCGGTTGTACTAATGGCCCTAATGAAACTGAATTACGGTCGGGTAATCTCACACTAAACCTGTCATTGATTTTTGAATGCTAATTGTACTGAGCCAGTGTCCCTTTAAATCAAATTAGGATAAAAGGTTACATACTCCAGCTTTAACCATCAACCATCTCCTGTCACTTTTGATTTACACAATCACAACTATAATCTGTCTAAATGTGTGTGGCGTGGCGTTTAAGGGACGGAGGATATTCCAGAGCAGGCACAAATCGCACTTAAGCTGTAATAAAACGCTAGCTAGCCGGGTGCGTCCATGCCCAAGATTCCCATCCTGCTTTGACATGTCATTTGCTGGCCCATAAATCTGCGCGGCGGGCCCCAGCAGGAAGCACTTTGGTCGGGCTGCTGAACCCTCTTACCTCCCCTCTCCTGCCCCATGACGGAGCCCCACAGCTGCTGCAGGCCGGCCCCATCGCTCACTGTCAGGGCCCAGAACAGTGGAAGAGGGGACTACTGGTGATCAGAGCAACAGATACTGCAATGACATGCTAATCAGAGGTGGGAGAGGAGCCAAGACTATAGAGACTGTAATACTACTCAAGTACAAGGACAGAATATAACAAAAAGGGACTAATGTTACTAACAAACAAAGTAATGGCCCAAGAAATGAATTAACAGTATAAATATCTTATCAAACATCTCACAATAATGTCATGAAATTGTATGCTCCTATGCTTAGATGTATTGTTGCAGTAAGGCAAAAAGAAGAACTACAAAGACCATGATCCTTTGCTGATTCAGTACAGCAAATATGAGAAAATAACCACGCCAATTAAACTGTGTACCTCCTCTGTTTTTTCTTACAAACAGTTGACCACCTGCTATTCTCCATGGAGACGATACTGTTTGCCTGAAATGCTCCACAGTGGCACTAAAATGGTCTAACTCCATGGAGACGACAGGGGACACTACCAGGGCAAGTTACGGGTCAGATCTGTAGAGGGACAACTCACTGTAAGAATTTTTTTTCTATGTACTATGCATGAAAAGACTGCCACAGGTTTGGATAGAATACATATGTGATAGTAGTGAAATGTTCCATGCGTTGTCACTTTTCTATAACTTCCATACACAATATTTACGAGTTTCTATATGAATTCCCCCAAACATGACACAACCTCTCTCACGTTCTCACACTGCTGCATTTACGTTTATCTGGAAGTTTTGCAATCACCCGGGTTGTATTTTGCAAGATCTGCCAGAGCTTAACCCGAGGTGACAATCGCTGTGCAACCCCCCCACCCCCACCACCCTCACCACCACACACACACACACACACACACACACACACACACACACGCCCACTCACACACACACACACACACACACACACACACACACACACACACACACACACACACACACACACACACACACACACACACACGCCCACTCACACACACACACACACACACACACACATACACCTGCAGGGGGGGTCGTCACGGTGGTGGGACACTGAAGTGCACTCCTCTGTCCCCCTTGTATCTATGGCCTGTCAGGGCAGCCACACTGGGGCCCCTCCACATGCAGATAAGTGATGCAGATTAGAGGGCCGTAAATGAATGCTCTTTGGACTGGGATCCTGCGCTCCACCTGCACAGGGAGGGGCAATTAACAAATGGGAAACTCATTTAACTTAAACTTCAAAAGCAGATTTGGACTACAGGACCATGGTGCAGACGAACTGTACATAAAGGTAAATCTGTGCCAGTGGCTTCTTCGACCGCCACCATACACAGTACAGATGTGTATTGCCCAGGGACACCAGTCAGTGATCAAACTGCCAACCTTCAGATTAAATAGACTGAGCTACTGTCCCCATTTAATATACAAATGCATATGTGGAAACTAAACATAGGTGAGGTTACACAAATAATTATCATTTATAGGCATTCTATGGGGTCCCTCACCTTCTTATCCCCCCGGATATGTAGTTGCTATGCCTGAAATGTTCCACTGTGTCTCCATGGTATACAGGGCAAGCATGCGATGCTACCAGGTAAGATCTGTGGAGAGACAAGCCTTGCTGGAGCCTCTCTTCTCTTTAGCAATAAAAACACCTACTTGAATAAATGCAAGATAGATAAGTTTAATACCATAGTATGGAACATTCTAGGCAAACATCATTTTATTGCTTTTGAAAACTTAGAAATTTTATCAAATATACAGTACCATAATTAAGCACCCAAGTGCCAGTTGGAGATACTTTTTTCACTTTTTGACAAAGACACATTTGTGCCATTTTGCTCCATTGTATAGCAGCCTTTACGTGGCTTGATGTCCACTGTGTGTGTGTGTGTGTGGCTGCAGAGGGGTGAGTGGGTGTGAGAGGCCACAGAGAGCGGATAACCTGCCCCTCTCCCAGGCCCCCTCCTGGCCCCTCCTCCCAGGCCCCAGCTCCATGTGAGATACCTGTTGTTGACACACCGCGTTGACGGGCTCCTGTGGGACCCTTGAACTTGAGAGGCAGTCCCTGGGAGCTGGACCCTAAGGCTGCAGAGTTCAGTGCAGTTAATGTTCCACTCTTTTGATGTGTGCCGAGAAGTGGCATTCCCAGAATTCCTCACTGGAGCTTGCAGCCGTGCACACGCTCAAAAGCTCTATACACAAGACGTTTCTCACTCTCTCCTCTTTTTCTGTCAGTGGAAAAAGCACAGGCTGGGTACAAAGAAGCACGTTTGTGTACTGCCAAGATGATTTGTATTTTTATGAATGAAATCACCTCAGTGCACCCTACTCCTTTTTACTATGCTGGCAGTGTCTTCAGTTATGGTGGCTGGTAATAACGAAATGGCAACTCTTTTGCTTTGTTGTCAACACTTCCCCTGCTCTCCTGACCACAACCTGGTCCTCCCTCACCTCTCTCCTGCTCTAATCTGATTGGACCGAGAGCCTTAGGTATAGATTAAAAGAGCCAATCAGAGAGCAACCTCAGGCCAGCTGTTTGTCAGAAGTATATCGATGTCACTTACTGTCATTAGAAAAGAGTGTCTGGGACTGAGAATAAAAGGGGAGTGTCCAGCCAAAGGGCACAACAGCAGTTTGAACACAGCTGTGTGTTCAATCTTGTGTTGGTGTTCAGACTTTTCCAATAATGAAATAATTGTATAGTGACAAATCAAAAAGACAAAGGAGACACCTTTATAATGCTTTATAATGCCATACAGAGGTTCCCATAGGTCTGAATGGAGCACACCTTTGCCTGCCTGTGCTGCTGTATTTGCAGAGGGAAACCAGAGCCCAGTGAATGACTGAGCCTCATGGGCTCATGTTGTGAGGAGGAGCTGTGTCTGTGTTCAGCCCAGTGTCAGAGTGACCGCTCTGTGCACTCACTCCTCTGGGCCTCAGGGCCGGTGCCACTGTCACCAAAGAGCAACGCCGCATAAAACTGTCAGGCAGGATTCATAACAAGGGATATTTTAGTTCTACACCATGTTTGTATGTAATACTTGCTGTTTGTTTATGTCCATTGCTGACTGTGATGCCCAGGCAGCAGGACACAGAGGAGTCTTTTGTCCTGAGGGTTGTTACGCTCCTGGCATAGGTTCTGCTGACCCTACCTGACCAGTGCTCACGTTAAATTGCACTGAGATCTTTAACTTTAGCTCAGAAGTACACTGAAAATGAAAAGCATCTCACTTCCACCCCTACCACATGAACAGAAAGCCCCCATCCAGGCCAGCTGAGAGATAGTAAAATGTTCATTCAAATTGCCACCTAACCTGGTTTTCTCAACATGGGGGAGCAGTGGCTCTATGTCACGTTCATCCCAAACTCTTCTTTTCTTTTACATGTATGCAAATTTGTAAAGTTGGATAAGTGATAAATTACATAAATTACATAAATTACAACTAAATTTCCTTCAAGATTAATAAAGTATATCTATGTATATTCTAAACCTAAGTATGCTTGATAATACATAACATATACATATACATAAACTCTTCTCTCAATGGTATAGAATTCTTTTATTTAAGTTATGAGTCCTGGCAATCCCTTCCATTTATTCACTTTGTAACATTATCCTCCATTTTCTTTCCAGTGAAGATTGAATGTTGTTAATTTCAGGTCCACGTGAATGCAGACTATACACTTTCTTCAGGAACAGAGCCAAGTGAGAAATCAAATGATGATCCGACCCGCCTTCTCCCTGCATGTAAAGCGTACATACTGGCAGACATTGCAGCAGCATGGGCTTTTAATGACAATAAAGCCATCAGACCGGCAGGGAAAACGTATGTAGCAATTTGCTTAAAACGCCTGCCACGCGGTTGCCAGACAGTGAGATAAAAGTCAGCAGAGAGCCCCTATTTATCAGCCCGTGAATGCAGAGTAGCAGCGCTGTGATCTGGCCGAGTGGGCTGTAAAATGCTGATTGATAGAGAGTGTGCATTGTCCTGCGCGGCTTAAAGCTTTAGTCAGGGAGTGATTAACTAATGGACAGAATGTAATCCAGGTAGTAGTCAGAGCCCACAGCAGCAGTGCACTGTCGTAATAGCCAAGTCATTTTCTTCAGTTATGTTTGATGCCACTTTATAATAACTGCACAATGATTAGCCTGACTAGAGCATGAAACAACACTTAATTAATAATGAACAAAGAGTTTATTGAGAATTATTCAGGCTTAGTAACTACTTCATTAAGGGGTTAGGGTTAGGAGTTAGTCAGGGTTAATCAGGGCATTAATTAGTTAAGATGCAGTCAAGTGTTGGAGGGGGCTCACAGGATCTCCTCTCTGCTGTTTGCAGATGATGTTATTCTGATGGCTCCACTGAACCAGGACCTGTAACTAGGGCGGTTGGCAGCCGAGTGTGAAGAGGCTGGAATCAAAATCAGCTCCTCCAAGTGTGGAGGCTGTGGAAAAAGGTGGAGAGGGAAGGATGGAGAGTGAGATTGACAGGCAGATTGGTGTCTGCAGTGTCACTGTATTAGACTGTTGCAGTGAAGAAGTCGCCAAAGGCTAAGATCTCGATTTACTCTTGATTGCTTAACTCTCAACTATGGTCATAACAAAGGACACAAGTGGTTGAAATGTGTTTCCAGAAGGTGGCTGAGCGCTCCGTTAGGGTAACAAATTTAGTCACTCTGGAAAAACTCAGAGTAGAGCTGCTGCTCCTCCATGTTGAGAGGAGCCAATTGAAGTTATCTGATTATTTTTACAGGACATTTATATATACCCAGTGCTGAGGCATGTTCAAGAATTAAGATGCACAAGAAAATTAGCGCTTGTGTCCATTGTGCAGATACTAGTATGTGAAACTCTATACTGTATTTGGCTAATATGCTGTACACCCAAACAGCCTCAGTCTTTAAATAAAATCTTGCTTACATGGATGCCACCATTCCTGATAATGAGGCTGAATATGTGATAGCAGCTCTGCCAATTAATTTAATGCAACAAGATGTTATTCTTGCACAAATAAAGCTCTACATCAGCGTATATTTAATGAGGTGTTGGCAGATTGGTCATTCACTAAACAGAGATTCCAGGTCTTACCCTTCAAACCAAATGGCTCCAATGGTTTAATATGACACTTTTACTTGCACCATCTGGCCCTTTGTTTCCGCTCAGCCGATTGGTCTGTTGTTGCCAGTCAATCAGCCATTGAGTGAAGGCACCTACTGGGCACGTGCAGAAAGAAAACACTCCAGAAATGTAATGGATTAGCAACCATCCCTAGTTCAGAATACAATCTTAACTTGAGCTATATTTCATGGTTTAGTTATTGATTTAACCGGCCTATTATTTCACTGCTATTATCTGCTGTTATTACTATTAAATATTTGATTATTTCTTATAAAATGTTTGCTTTTGTATTTCAGTATTGTATTCAATATTGCCCTTACTCCATTTTCTTTTTTCTTTTTTATTATGTAATCAGGCTATTAGGTCAGTGTTATCCATATTTGTATATTATATTATATATTATATTATAATATTATATATTTTTGCAGTGCATAGCCCTGTTGTTACATGACCCTAGTGCACCTATAGGGCCTTAACCATGAGCTAAGACGTGGGGATTCTGGTCTAATCCTCTTATGGAACAGGGGCTGGAGAGGGTTGACAGGAGTTTGGGATAGCCCTGGTGCATGCTGGGAGCTCACATGTATTCAAAAGTCCAATGAAACGCTCTGTTCCCCGGCTTGTGTCATAGAGCAGAGGAGCAGGTGGAGAGGTGACAGTCCTTCCCACATGTGAGCGGTCGAGGACAGGCTGGAGATAAGAGCGCTCTGATACTCAACACTGAGCTAGTTTACAGAGCTGCTACGGAGAGGGGTGTAGAGGAAGGAGAGATATCGAAAGATGTATAATACTGGAATGGGTAACATGTGAAGGCACTAGTATACTTTGCTGCTGATGTCATCTACAATCCCTGAGGGGTGAAACTAACTGGAGGCTCTGCTCTGTCTGAAGCTCTGTTACTCAAGTTAGACTTTAATCTGAGTTTTGTTTTAACACAATCTGGCTAGAAAGAACTGACTTAGCTGGAGCTACAAGATGATCTGATTTGTACTGTTAAACAAATCCCTCTTAAGTAACATTACAGTCATAACCTAGCTAGCATTACCCAACAGTTCTTTAAATTTTTTCTTTAGTTTTCAGACTTGCCAATCAACTCAAATCTTAAAACTTTTTTTGTCATTGTTTGCAAATGTGTCATATCACTGTAAAGTATGAATCATTTAATATAAAAAACAACAACAAAAAGACAACAAAAAGAGTAGATATATCTGCCCTTTTGATTTTATGGTTCATTCACGTCCTGTACTTTCTCAGCCGATATATTTGCAGACATATATTAGCACGTTCCTTAAAATCTAAATTAAGTTATTAAGTTATTACGTTATTAAGTTAAATTAAATCAAGTTTTTGTCAGTATTGACCTTCAGATGCATATAGATTTTACCAATAAATATACACTAAAACTATACACTAAAAAGGGGCAGTGGCTCGATGAGTTTCCACCATTAACTTCAACATGCACAATAGGCAAAATCTTCTGGTTAAATACTCCTGGCCAAGCATATGGTAGGTCCCCATGCAGGCAGGATCTGTACCCCAGCTGCCCACTGCTCTGGCATTGAATGATGGGTCGGATGCAGAGTAGTAAATCCCTTATTATAGCCTTACTTTAATCCCAGAATTTTTCGTTACAGCTTTTGTGGTAGTTTAGTTTAGTCGTACAGTCTCATACCATGCAGTAGACCTAATGTTATTCTTATTTAGGCCATGTGAGGATAGTCCATAATCAGATCTATGATGCAGTCCTTGCAGTGAACTTTTAAATCAGATTTCAGAGCTCCCCAAACCCTAAGTCTGTTTGGAAACACTTATATAATTCCTGCACTGTTCGTGAGTCTCTGTTACAGTCTCTACTCTCCAGACCCAGGGCACAGCAGGGGGCAGGTGCAAACTTTTAAACTGGGCAAATGGGCTAGTGGGCAAGTGTGCTAGTGTAGAAGTGGTTAGGGTCATAACCTGGTTACTTTAAAATAGCTGCTGTAAACAGTAACATCAGATTGGCACATACTAGGTTTATATTTCAGTCTTAAAAGTGCATTGTGTAACTTTTCTGGTGGAGGGTCTGTCAAATGCTTTGGAGATGTTGCTTTGTCTGGAATGTTTTACTGTATGGTATCAAATCTTCATGGAGACCAAACCAGACCAAGGTACAGGTCAGATCTGTGGAGAGACAACCCCATTTGCAGTCAGAATGATTGTTTTTTGTTTTGTTTTTTTTGGTATTTTTGAGCTATAAAACAACTAATAATTGAATATATGTAAGGTAGAACTGTTTAATGTCATACTGTGGAACAATCCAAGCAGAAAAGTTACAAAGTGCACCTTTACATGGCGTTGTGTTTTAGTCTGTCTGTATCTCCAGTGAACAAAATGCTCTTTTCTACCTTCTGATGTCATAAAGCAGTAGTTTATATTTTCTTCAGTAAAAATGTGCAATTCCAGGGCTGAAATTTTCCAAATGATTATAGTGAAAGTGTATGGAGTTTAAACACATAGAGCACTTCCTGTATTACCTCATGGCATCACAATGTGGAACAGACTGTTTTCTGTTTGAGAGAAGAACTCAGCCTAAATATGCAGGATTTGTGTGTTAAACATGTGTGAATGAAACAAAACACAAGTCCAGGTATGTTTGTGATGAGGAAACAACATTATAACATAAATCAGAAAACAGTGTAATATGTGCGCTTTAAAATGTAGCCCTCACTAGCAGATGCTCTGACATTCAAGGGCAGAAAATAAATGAACATTCAAAAATATTAAGCCAAGTATTTGTTTCAGTAAATATCATTTGTATGTGCTTTCTAATCAACTGATGGCTGAAACTAGGAAAGATGCCAGAAACGATTCAGAACGGCTCTTGCTTTCAGGTCAAAGGTTTCACTGTTCCTTTCAGCTGTTCTGTTCCCATGGGGATGCCTCACAAATCAGCCGCTTCATTTTCCATGTGTCCAGTGTTGTAAACTAGAACTGGCTGAATTCTGGTGAATTCCTGATTTTCCCCCTGATTGTTGGTGTGCACTGCTGAAAGTGGCCCAGATTTAGATTTGCAATTATACTGCGTGATTTTACTATGACAGTTTTACAGGGCTACAACTAATGATTATTTCAGTAGTTGATAACTCAGCAGTTCCTTTTGGATTAGTTCATTAGACAAACGATGATTTCAAATGAAGGTTAATATATAGTGACCCTACATATTTAATTTTGATTTAATATGGCCACTGTCCTTTGGTCTGTTGCCATTTATCTCATGTATGCACGAGTCTGTAGTCCTGATAATGTAATATATAATAATATACAAGATGACCATTTTTTTTATTAATGGTTGCAACCCTTTTAGATTATCGTATTTTTCGAACTATAAATCGCTCCAGAGTATAAGTCGCGCCAGCCAAAAAATGCACAATGATGAAGAAAAAAACATGTATAAATCATACTTTTTGGGGGAACTTTATTTTATAAAATCAGAGACCACGGACCAACATTTCATCTTGAAAGGCGAGTTATAGAAGTTATAGTAATAAAAACAACCCAATAGAGAAGAATCCGTGTATCATTCGTTTGTTCGTTTTCAATGTAGAACTAAAAATAAGAAAAACGAAAACACAACTCTTCTTTATTATATGTCTCTAAAGCCAAATTGAAAAAATGAAGATGTGAAAGTGATGATGTTTTTTCATTTTTGATTCATATATAGGATTCATATATATGGTTTATGGACTGTCAGTGTGAAAGATTTAATATATAAGTCGCTCTTATATCGCAGGACCATCCAAACCCTGAAAAAAAGGGCAACTTATATTTATACCTACATTTTTGTACTTTTGATTCAGTTTTTGACCAGATAAACTACACATTGAGGATGCGTTCCTTCTTGTACACATTAAACAGGCTTATAGAAGACCTATTGTGTTTGTGTTGTGACATTTTAAATTGCAATATTCTTCTAAAATGACTTAAACAAAGGAAACAAGTCCACTTCCTTCTGAAAACTGAAAACATCATCACACATTTTAGAATATATTTGTATTCATTTCCAGAATATCTATTTTAACGTACAATAGAAAGAAGTGGTTTGGAGCATCCTACCCAACTGTTTAACACATTTCTCACCAAAAACGGGAGTATTTTTAACCATATCAGATCTTACCAACCACAGCCAAAGCCTCAGCCTCTCTCGTCTCCCATTGGCTGAGGGGGCGTCCTGCCTTGAGCACCCGGGGAGCGTGGGTGGAGGTGTGGGTGTTGTGGGCTAGCGTACAGGCCCAGATCACTCTTCTTTGGGAGGATTGCTGCAGCTGCTAAATTTCACAGTAGCAATTTCAAGGACACCAAAATGCATTCCACAACTTTGGTAAAAAAAAAAAAAAAAAAAAAAAAACTCTCCTTCTAATCCCGTCTTCCTAAGATAATTCCATATCAATTCAGAGAGAGCAGTATTCGCTTATCCAGCACTAGCACACCCACGCGGCTTCTTTCGTGAAATATTTGGTGCGCCTCCGATCTGCGATTTGCATGTGCAGTAATTAGGATCTATGGGGATTAAGTGAGTACAGTAGAGTGGAGTGAGAGGAGAGGGGAGGTGCTGTGCTCACAATATACACCCAGGAAGTGCTCCCAGAGTGACACTGGTCCAAGCGTTAGACCCATGTCAGAAAGAATGGCTACTCCGTTTTTGTTTTGTTTTTTAAGCCAAAGTTTAATGATGTTAAAGTAGTAAAATCAACATTTCAGAGCTTTGAACGAGGATATAGTTGTTTCCCTTTCATAGTTGCATTTGCAGTGATTCCTGCATGTCTGAGTAATCATTTGTCTTGTATTTTCAAGACGCCACATTGTACATCAAACCACCAGTGCTCGCCCACTCCACTGTACTTACTTTGACAATTTTATCCTCTCATGATACAAATGAATAACAATATTGTGATTTAAAATGCCATATTATAACATAAAGGTCTTTAAAAGGCTTTTATTCTACATTTTATATGAAAGCGCATACAGAACACTGCAGGCTGGATGAGGGTAAAAATAGTATATGTGAGGTTCAACACTGGACAACAGCTGAAATGTTCAGAACGAGTCCCGTGAAGCTTTATGGATATTAGAAACACAGAGAAGAACTTGTTGGATAATGACACATTGTGGCATGAGTGTTTACAGTTGAGTGGCTCCAGATGCAGCTCTGCGAGTTTACAGCATTTACATATTCATCAAGAGGGGATGCCCTGAAAAACATCAACTAAAGATAGCACGATGGTGACGCTATGAGGAGAACTGTCAGAGCTGACCTTGTGTCCATGACCTTTCCACCACAGCTCCCCAGGGGTCCAACACCATCAGTTAGGCCAAACCCACCCATTTCCCTCTCCCTGTGTTCCTTGTCTGCCCCTGTCTGCCCCTGTCTGCCCCTGTTTTCCCTATCTATTCCTGTCTGGTCCTCTCTATCCCTGTCTGTCCCTCTCTACACCTGCCTGTCCCTGTCCATTCCTGTCTGCCCCTGTATGTCCCTGTCCATCCCTGCATGTCCTTGTCTGTCCCTGTCCATCTCTGCCTGTCCCTGTCTGCACCTGCCTGTCCCTGTTTGTCCCTGTCTATCCCTGTCCATCCCTGTCTGTCCCTGTCTGCACCTGTCTATCCCTGTCCATCCCTGTCTGTCCCTGTCTGCACCTGCCTGTCCCTGTCCATCCCTGCCTGTCCCTGCGTGTGTCCACAGACTGGGAGACGTCTTATCGGCTCGTCAGGGACACACGTGCCGGCGCTCTGACACTGACCCTGGGTCATTGAAATGCAAACACAGAACACACTAAACCAAATGGGGTTGAAGAGCAGCAAATATTTGGCCTGGAGCCGGTAGAGAGGAGCGGCCTGTTTATGGTCAGCAGACAAGGTTAGAGCAGATGGCTCTCAGGTACAGCAGTGGTCTGATCCACCAGACACTGCAGAGAAACAGCCAATCTCCTCTCATCAAATATGGAAGAGTAGAAGGTCAGAGCACAGTCGGATAATGAGTCAGACAGGCCTTTGTCTCAGTCAAAACTCAAATGACCTCTGCATGAGACAGAGTGGGGCTGGTGGTGTGCACTTCAGAAGATCTACATTTTCATGTCCACCTAAACTAAAGCTCACCTCTTCTTAAAATGAGTCTGAGATATTTCCCCTTATTCTCCCTCACAAAACTCACATACAGATTTCCCATAACTCTATCTGTCTATGGTACAGAAGGACATAGTCCACAGTGGAGCCGATCCCGGTGGCTTATTCACAGATGTTAACAGCTTGTCCCAAACACGGCGCTGTGGTCAGATAGAGTTCCAGGAGTTTCCCAGTACATTACATCACATGCAGAGATCAAACAGAGCCTCCTGACCCTGTGAGCGGCACAACACTTTGGAAAATGTCACTTTGTCACTGTATGTAGGTGACAGGGGCAGTGACAGGGGGCACATGGAACCTTCAAAGACTGCTGGGGTTTTCAGATTAGCTGAAAAAATTCCCAGACAAAAATAGCTGTAAATTCAACTTGTTTCTTAAAATAGGCAGTTTTGGTTCTTAAAATAATTTTGAACCTAACCATAACAAAAGCCAGAGCAGGGAAAGTTTGTCACTGCCACCTCCCACTGATGACTCATGTAGGGTTCAGGTAACGCTTCAGTGAGACCAAAACTGAAACTGAACTGAGGGACTGCCTGGTGGAAACTACTGGGCAGATTTTTTTTTTATACTTAATTGTGTTTTCAGTGACATCTGGTGAAACAAATGCAGACTGCAATGGTCCATTCACTCCACAGAATGCCGGGTCTCTCTGTTTGCTTTGGTTGATGGTTTGATTTCTTTTTCTTATTTGTAAGTGGTATCCCTCTCCAGAGTCCAATTACAACCAATTACATTCAAATCTATGGGTAATTTTGCGTTACATGAACATGAATAATGACTCCAGAAATTCTCCAAATAAGAGTTGTCAAGATGTTAATTGGGCAGATGTTTCTAACCAAGAAACGCATGTAACAAACCCAATTCATTATGTTAATGTGAAGCTTGCTTAGTCCTCTTAATGGGCTGTGCATAAACTGAAGGCATTAACAAGGCAAAATAAAAAGAATCACCTCCACCATACAAACAAACAATGAAAACAATGAGCAGCATTTTAGAAAGGAAGATTTTTTGTGGGTGGATCCAAGACATCTCTGAAAACTATTTATGATTGCGAGATGATGCCACAATACCGCCTTCCACCAGATGTCAATATAAAGATTTTTTGAGACAGTTGCTGCCTTGGCGGAGGTCTATATTTTCCTGGTTTCAGCGACATCATTTTTTCCTGATATAGACGCCGTTTTGAAGACTTTTGATCATATAAAAGTAGAGCAGTTATGTTTTCCATTGTTTATACTGAGTTCACATCACCTAAAATCAATGGACAGCACAGCGATGGATGGACACTTTTATCCTAAGGGTTCTTACTCACCTCACCTACCTGACCACCTATAATTCTGATACGCTACACTGAGATTATTCTGTTACAACTATTAAACAGCTCAATGTGCTTCATTACACCTCAGGGACCATCAGAGTTTTTTTTATTTTTACTTACATATACATTTTTATAATTATGCCTTATTTGACACCAGTCTCTTATTTTTTATTATTATCATTTATATCTTTGCTCTGTGTTATTACAATATATTGTGATGTGTGAGTTTCTGTGTCCAAATAATGTCCCTTGTGGATCAATAAAGTATAAGTTATATTGCCTGATGGATTGATTGATTGGTCAGTGTAATGAATTTAGTCTCCACTTACAAACAAGAAGGTTATTGGTCCCTGGTCCGTTCTGTCATCATCTCCATGGGCAAGACACTACCCGCATGTGGCTACACCTATAAACCTAGAACTGATTTTGCTTTGACAGCCTGATGAAAAAGGTAACACAGCCAGAAGTGAAACAAAAACATAAAAACAACCTCCTCAGCCCTTATCCATGTACCTGTTGTGCGTGTGTGTTTGATCCCAGGTGGAAAAGCTGCTGAGGTCATCCCTGCGTGTCCTAATGAAGTCCCTGCCTCCTGGAGCTGCTGTTGTGATCTGCTGGCAGCTCCAGGGGAAATGATGCTTTTGACATTTATAGCGCTGCACATCCGTCACTGACGCACTGGCTGTTTGCTCTTTGTTTTATTGAGCGTGGTGACTCAGACTTTCCCTTTTTCTACCGTCCTGTACCGACCGCCTCTGTTACTACAGCGATACGGCCACAGACCAGACAGAGACCGGGGCACAAATGAGCTGTCTGTACAAACCCTACTTCTGTCTGATGTACAATGTTTTTGTAATTACTGGGGTGTATCATAGTCTGAATATATAAATAGACAGAACTATCCGCTGCTTTCTACATAAGAGGTGAGCATAAGCGAAATTAGGCTCCATCGGCTCTGGCTCCAATTTGCTTTCTATTGAAAAAACGTTGCCCCTCTTTCTGTAACTGCTGCAGTGAGCCTCGTCATTTTGGTTTTAAAATGTTCGTAATAACCCACTCTATATGATCCTGGTGTTTTTATTTCACTATTTTGTCTGCAAATTAAGATATGAATATTAATAGCAGATCAATTCAGTGCCTTGTTTCTCCGAGGTCACTTCAAATATGGGTCTTGGCTCCAAATTAGCTGCTATAACTGCTCACCTCGATTGTCTCTCGATTGTCATTTGGTTGGAGCTGAATGTAACCCAGTACAGTTCTGTTATTCACGTCTTATATTTGATTTGAACATATCCTACTTTTAAAATAAAATGTTGGAGAATTGAAACCACATTTTGTTGACACATGATCCAAAATGAACACGTTTAAGCGATCATGACCCTCTGGAAATATGTTTGCATTTGGAGTCACTGAGATGTGATGTGGAGTTTAGTCAGTGTCGGTGATGATGAGAAAGAGTGACGAAGCAGCAGAGAAGAGAAGGGACGTGACGCTGCTTTTATGTCATCACTACCAGGGAATTTAACCGGAGAAAGTCATCCTAACCTCAAATATCACTTACGCTGAAAGAAAGTGCATGGTGTGGGTGATATAGACAGAAACCAATTTTGTATTAATGGACAAGAGTGGACTCAAAGCACAGAGTCTCAAATGAAAACAAAAAAATATCAGATGGAGTTGATCTTGTTCTGTTGCTCAGGTGGTAATGGGGTGGAAGAGGTGAAATGATTCCACTGTTATTAGTTTTTAATGAATGGGAGACGTTTGCCTCAGCTATAATGGTCCCACACTCAACAGCACACGCCCACTAATTTGTTGTCACCACCCACAGATTATGCGGCACTTTATTGCAATATATCAGAAATTTAAACAACCCAAGCTACACAAAATGACACCGTTTAGGGTCGCTATAAGGTAAGGTACAGTACATTTGAATTGTCCTAGGAAAATGTATCCTTCAGTGCCCTCTGTTAGGAGCTCTGGGCAGCACAGTACAGTACCTAAGGACCATAGACTGTATAAAGAGGTGGACTTCACCCACAGCATTTGGCTCCAGTCAAATGAAGCTCACGAGGCTCGAGGTTATAGGGGCAAATTTGAAGCCAGTTCCGTATTAAGGCTGCCACACTCTCAGGGCTCTACAGTGCGCCCATTTCACTCGCATTTGCAAATATTTTGTCGTGCGCTCGAGGAAAACAAAACAGTCGCACCAGTGCGAGTGCTTCTGCAGCCACAATAAGCAGAGCGCAGACGCATCGTGACGATTTAAACGTTCTAAATGTATCAAACATTAGGGGCAAACTCACACTAGGACTTAAGAATCGTGCCCAAGCCAGGATCGCCCCTAAAGCGCGGCACGCTTGCCCAGCACGAGCGCAAAAGAACCGTGCCCGGGCACGGACCCATCGACCGCGCACGACCCCAGCATACGAGCTCCGCGTGTACGGCGATATCACTCATACGAACAAACTCTTCAAAACACACCCACACCCACATTAAACGAGGAGCGCGCACCGCAGCAGGACCCACACCTGTCCCACCGCTCAGTAGACACCCCCCAGGCCACTGGACTTCCTTCTCCGCTAAAGCTGGTCTCGGACTCGAGCGCATTCAGACTCGATCTTGTCCAGGACTCAAGGTCTGAATACTGAGTGCGATCATGTTTCATTACGGCCGCTGCTGTCGGCACTAAACTTGTACCGTGTGCGGGAGTGCGCGCGGCATCTCTGTGCGCTGGAGCCCGCGGACACTGTGCGGCCCGTCCCCACATGCACCACCAGCACGCGGCTCGTCCACAGCGTGCACCCTCGTGTACCAGCGTGCGTCACAGGGCAGGTGAAACACCCTACCTGTCTATACGTCAATGCGTCAATGCTCATTGCGCACTGAGGCTCCTCCTCAATAAGCGCTGATTAGAAGAGCAGGACAAAACGCGAAGCAAAAACTAATTTTATGTCAGTGTCCGCACAGAGCAGAGATACTGCACAGAGCAGGCGACATGTGGGTTGAAGTTTGCCTAATAAAATGCCAAATAAATCTGTTTGTGATAATGTGCGTTTGGTTTAGTAAATGTGCAGAGGCTAAATACCATTTTAAAACAAGAGAATGTAACTCCAGTTAGAAATGTGAAAATACAGGTTTAAATATCCTACACACTTTATTTCACTTCGAAGCAGTTTTGTGTAAAGTGCTGTGGAAGTTCTCTTAAAGAAGAGGTTCTCAAACTGTGGGTGAGGGTCCAAAAAGGGGCACAGAGTGTTTAAGTGCAGTACAGTTTACTTGGCTTATTTTAAGTCTAAATGAAAATTAATCAGATAAAATGGAGATAGATTTAAAAAAAAAAAAAAACCATTGAGATCATGCTGGAAAAGTACAGTCATAATCTTTTTTTTTTGTACAAAATTCATTCAAATAAGTTGGTGTGTGCAAGTTCTGCACTGTAATAAATGTTCAACACAAAAACCTATTTGTACCTCCATTTTTTTCTGTGCTCCTAAAATGTTTAACTTAGGGGCATGTGTGCTCCTGAAAAAAAAGCGTAGAGCCCTGCACACATTACAGGAGAATTTGCCCAATTTTAGCTGTGATTTCTTCTCATGTGTGTGGTGTCAGTGTCAGATTGTAACCACTAAACACCAACAACGCGACGGTAACAGCCGATAAAACAGCGTCAGGGGCAGAGGAGCGACGGACACAGAGCCGCAAGATACAAACTTGGGATATAGCGAAAATAAAGACTTTATTACACACCTCCCATAAAATGGTAAATTTAAAGTGCAGCATCTGATCCACATTATTCATAGAAATTGTCCTCCGCAAATAATAACATCCAGTCCACAAAACCGTGCTATGAATCCATTTTAAAGCGCTCTTTGACAGTAAAAAGGTGTGTTTGTTTACGTCCACAGAGCGTAAAGCTGCAGATTAGCGATACTGACTCTACTTCCCATGGACTTTATCGCCTCTTTTATGCTTTAAAAATCCTGTATCTGAAGTATTGCACCACATTTCAAAAATAATAATAACAGTTTTGACTAAACTAAACTAGAAGTGCAGAGCTCTGATCTTTTGAACACTTAAGACTCTGAATGCGAGTGGTTTTACTGTAGACAGGAAACAGCTGACGTGATCGTGCTCACAGCTTTGCCGCCTGTTTTACGCAGACAGATCCCGCTGCTGTCTTTGCGATCAGAGATTTTAAGCCTCATAAGTTTCTCCTCGTGTCTGTGGTGTGCGCATTTTGTCGCTTGTTTAAAAATCGTCTAAGACCGAAAAATCCTCTAGTGTGTAGCGGCCTTTAGGAATATGAATTAATTTACGGACAAATAGCTAAACACCTGGATCATGTAGAGCTGGTTAATATGAACAGCAGAAGATAAAGAGAGAGAGTAAATCCAATTGAAAGCGATGGAGTTGATGGAGCCTTGGTCACTTCCTTCCTTTAGCTATGTCCATTTATGTGAACACTCTATTGTCAAGGACCCATGTACAGATCTTTAGTTCTTGTTGCTGTGAGGAGACAATAAGAGCCACTCAGCCACCTTGCCGCTATTGGAAAACTAAAAGCCTCACCCCTAATTGGTTTCCTATTGTTTAAGCGTTGTTTGCAATATCGGATTGGTTAACTATATGCACTCAAAGTATTAAACTATCAAGGCAGACTGCATGCACACGTCCCAGTCCTTTTAAGTATCAGCGTGATGGAGACACACACAGTCACTCACACAGACAGGCAGCCATTAGTGCACCGGATTGGACAGAAAGCACTGGGTGTCACTGCCTGAGCATCCATCCCCTACATTTGAATATGGGGCCAGATAAGTGTCCCATACTAAATGACGTGTGTGTGGTTGTCCCGACAATGGTCATCCCACAGTGCGCAGAGTAACTGAAAGCATAATGATACAAACACAAGGTTTTACATAATGCAGTGGCGCTGACACATGTAGCACTCACTTTTGTCGGAAGGAGTGAGTCAACAGCAACAATCGGACGTGAAAAAATGATCGCAACAGCTTCTGAATTCAATGGACTTGTTTTCTTTGCGTTTTTTATAACTTGATTGTGTTTAGTAACGCTGTATTGATAGTGATCTCATGCTGGGGGTGTTCTACATGTATCTTTCACTAGCAAGGACCACACCAACAACACATGTGTGAAGTGAAAAGAGTTTATTATATGGAGACAAGGCGGGTCGGCTAGGTTGAGACTCAGGGTGGGGGTTCAGTCTCAATCTTCACATGGTCCAGCAGGAATGGGACTTCCCTTGTAGGTGTCTTGTATCTGGAAGTGAACAGATCAGGGATGGGATGGTGGGGTTGAGTTATTCGGGACAAACTGGGTTGCCAGGATAGGCTGCTACAAATATGCCTCTGGGAAATTGAGGTGTGGTAGAAGTGAGCTGTGATTCACTGGAGAGGAGCCGAGGGCGGTTGAGGTGTGGTCCTGCTCCTGAACTTAACCATATTAACTACATTTATGGTGGAATGTTCAGCTGTTACAATAGAGATACAATGCACACAACAACAAACAACATATATTCAAGAGTCTGGTGTGTGTGATCACCTGTTGTCCGTTCTTTATAGTCAGATTGTGTTAAAACAAAGCTCAGGTTAAAGCCTAACAGAGCTTCAGACAGACCAGTGCCTCTCGTTAGCTTCACAACCCTAAAGAATGTTGAGCTGCAAAGTAGCCTACACTGTCATAAAGCCATTCCCATAATGCATTTGAACCTATTTTAAATTCCATTACTACACCTCTACATAAAGAAATAAAGAAAAAAATTGAGTATTATATTATGGTAACAGTATAAATCTGATGCAACTCTTCGGTCCACAATGTAAACAAAGGCAGATTTGCAGCGCACATGCTAACTCTCCGCAGGAAGTGAGCGATGCATATTTGTGAATGAAAAGAGCGTTTATGAATGACACCATGATGCAGCTCATGTGACACGGTCCATTTCATGTGCTCCGGTCAGAACTAATCCCACCAGACAGATCCCACTCCACTATTCACCCACACAAAACACCAGCCTAACGACCCACTCAGAGCTACACATGTGGTAGCAACAAATCACCACTTTTATCATGGTACAACAGATCCTTTAAAAATTATAAACAAACACATTCACAATTCTGGAGTGAAGACAACTCGAGGTAAAAGTGAAGTGGAACATAATTTCAATTTCAATGTCTCAACATGAAAAATCAAAGGAAATTTGGCAAATGAAAACCTCTCTGACACATTTAAGTGATGTCAGAGTCCAGTTTAAGAACATTTACAATTCTGTCTTGGGCTATTTGTTCATTTAAAAAGAGATTATGATAAACATTAAGCATTTTTGATAAATAAAAATCCAGATTTTTTGGTTTTAATGGACAAATCCTTACAGAAAATTTGAGTCCACTGTTTGTCACTTCATCTACAGTTAGATTACACATTATCATAAATTGCACTTTTTGTGAAGCTTTAATTTAATTCTGAGATTAATTTAGATCTGTCGATCACTTAACCATTGAGAATATGTTATATCAGCTTCACTTTGCCTCCAGTTGCCTCCATTCCAGAATGTTAAAGCGTCTATAGATCTTAATCCAACCTAACTGTTTTTACCAACACAAAACGCTATTGATTGTAAAACGCAAGCTCTCATGCATCAATGCCATTACCAGGAAAATCAGATACGGAATTTCCATCTGTCAAAACACCGTCTCGCCTCTAAGATGAATCATACATAAACTAAAATCTACATTATAATTCAGGTGGATGTAAAATTGTCGCTTACAAAACTAAAAATTCTCCTCAAATCGATTCAGTATGGCTTGTGCTATTATCCGAGAGATACAGTGGAAGTAATGATCATGTGATTGTGCTACAGAGTCCCATTTAAGTGCATTGCTTTGGGGTTGATAAATGTACAATTAGCTCTGACAGTCCGTGAAGGGGGCGCATTGTCCTCCTCTGTAATTTAATTCAAGTCTTTAGCAGTTCCTGGAATGTCCTCAGGGCTAAGATATGGATAGACTTCTACACAGTTGTGTGTATGTTTTTGTTTTTATCACAATGTTGAATGGAAGATATTATATTTTTGACAGAGACGATTCAGCTCTATTGGCTTCTGGAGACAGAATATTTTTTTCATTTCGTGTGTCTACAAAGTCTATAAAAAAGTGTGACAAGGAGTTTAGTTTTAATTTTAATGATGGACTATGTAATTTTTTGATGTAATGTTCGCCATCATCTTGTCTCCATGGAGATGTACTGCTTTACTTGGAAAGTTCCATCCATCCATCCATCTTCTTCCGCTTATCCGGGGCCGGGTCGCCGGGGCAGCAGTCTAAGCAGGGGCTCCCAAGCTTCCTTCTCCCCAGCCACTTCCACCAGCTCCTCCGGACGGACCCCGAGGCGTTCCCAGGCCAGCCGAGAGACAGTCCCTCCAGCGTGTCCTGGGTCTTCCCCGGGGCCTCCTACCGGTGGGACATGCCTGGAACACCTCCCGAGGGAGGCGTCCAGGAGGCATCCGAACCAGATGCCCGAGCCACCTCAACTGGCTCCTCTCGACGTGGAGGAGCAGCGACTCTACTCCGAGCTCCTCCCGTGTGACCGAGCTCCTCACCCTATCTCTAAGGGAGCGCCCGGCCACTCTGCGAAGGAAACTCATTTCGGCCGCTTGTATCCGCGATCTCGTTCTTTCGGTCATTACCCAAAGCTCATGACCATAGGTGAGGGTAGGAACGTAGATTGACCGGTAAATCAGCTCCCTCTTCACCACAACGGTCCGATGCAGCGACTGCATCACTGCCGACGCTGCACCGATCCGCCTGTCAATCTCACGCTCCATCCTCCCCTCACTCGTGAACAAGACCCCGAGATACTTGAACTCCTCCACTTGAGGCAGAGACTCCCCACCCACCCGGAGAGGGCAATCCACCTTTTTCCGGTCGAGAACCATGGCCTCGGATTTGGAACAGCTGATTCTCATCCCAGCCGCTTCACACTCGGCTGCAAACCGCCCCAGTGCACGCTGCAGGTCCTGGTTCGATGAAGCCAACAGGACAACATCATCCGCAAAAAGCAGCGATGAGATCCTGTGGTTCCCGAACTGGACCACCTCCGGCCCCTGGCTGCGCCTAGAAATTCTGTCCATAAATACAATGAACAGAACCGGTGACAAAGGGCAGCCCTGGCGGAGTCCAACATGCACCGGGAACAGGTCTGACTTACTGCCGGCAATGCGAACACAGCTCCTGCTCCGGTCATACAGGGACCGGACAGCCCTTAGCAAAGGGCCCCGGACTCCATACTCCCGAAGCACCCCCCACAGGGCACCACGAGGGACATGGTCGAATGCCTTCTCCAAGTCCACAAAGCACATGTGGACTGGTTGGGCAAACTCCCATGAACCCTCGAGCACCCGATGGAGGGTGTAGAGCTGGTCCAGTGTTCCACGACCAGGCCGAAAACCACACTGCTCCTCTTGAATCCGAGGTTCGACTATCGGACGGACTCTCCTCTCCAGTACCCTGGCATAGACTTTACCGGGGAGGCTGAGGAGTGTGATTCCCCTGTAGTTGGAACACACCCTCCGGTCCCCCTTTTTATACAGAGGGACCACCACCCCGGTCTGCCAGTCCAGAGGTACTGTTCCCGACCGCCACGCGATGTTGCAGAGGCGTGTCAGCCAAGACAGCCCCACAACACCCAGAGACTTAAGGTACTCAGGACGGATCTCATCCACCCCCGGAGCCTTGCCACCAAGGAGCTTTCTGACCACCTCAGTGACTTCGGCCAGGGTGATGGATGAGTCCGCCTCTGGGTCCCCAGCCTCGGCCTCCTCTTCGGAGGACGTGACGGTGGGATTGAGGAGATCCCCAAAGTATTCCTTTCACCGCCCGACAACATCCCCAGTCGAGGTCAGCAGCTCTCCCCCCGCACTGTAAACAGTATTGGTGAAGGGCCGCTTCCCCCTCCTGAGGCGCCGGACGGTTTGCCAGAATTTCCTTGGGGCCGTCCGATAGTCCTCCTCCATGGCCTCCCCGAACTCCTCCCAGACCCGAGTTTTTGCCTCTGCAACCACCCGGGCTGCAGCACGCTTGGCCCGCCGGTACCCGTCAGCTGCCTCAGGAGTCCACCGGGCCAGTAAAGCCCGGTAGAACTCCTTCAGCTTGACGGCATCCCTTACTTCCGGTGTCCACCACCGGGTTCGGGGATTGCCGCCGCGACAGGCACCACAGACCTTGCGGCCACAGCTACGAGTGGCCTCATCGACAATGGAGGCCGAGAATGAAGCCCACTCGGACTCCATGTCCCCAGCCTCCCCCGGGATCCGGGAGAAGCTCTCCCGGAGGTGTGAGTTGAAGGCCGCGCCGACAGAGGGTTCCACCAGACGTTCCCAACAGACCCTCACGATACGCTTGGGCCTGCCAGGTCTTTCCGGCTTCCTCCTCCGCCAGCGGACCCAGCTCACCACCAGGTGGTGATCAGTTGACAGCTCTGCCCCTCTCTTCACCCGAGTGTCCAAGACACACGGCCGGAGGTCAGATGACACGACAACAAAGTCGATCATTGACCTCCGGCCTAGGGAGTCCTGATGCCACGTGCACCGATGGACCCCCTTGTGCTCGAACATGGTGTTCGTTATGGACAAACTGTGACTAGCACAGAAGTCCAATAACAGAACACCGCTCGGGTTCAGATCAGGGAGGCCGTTCCTCCCAATCACCCCTCTCCAAGTGTCACTGTCGTTGCCCACGTGGGCGTTGAAGTCCCCCAGTAGAACAATGGAGTCCCCGGTCGGTGCACTGTCCAGTACCCCTCCCAGGGACTCCAAGAAGGCCGGGTACTCTGCACTGCTGTTCGGCCCGTAGGCCGACACCACAGTGAGAGACCTGTCCCCGACCCGAAGGCGCAGGGACGCGACCCTCTCGTTCACCGGGGTGAACTCCAACACGCAGCGGCTGAGCTGTGGGGCAATGAGCAGGCCCACACCAGCTCGCCGCCGCTCCCCGCGGCCAACGCCAGAGAAATGGAGAGTCCAACCCCTCTCAAGGAGTTGGGTTCCGGAACCCAAACTGTGCGTGGAGGTGAGGCCGACTATATCTAGCCGGTAACGCTCAACCTCCCGCACAAGCTCAGGCTCCTTCCCCCCCAGCGAGGTGACATTCCATGTCCCCAGAGCTAGTCTCCATGTCCGGAGATCTGGTCGCCGAGGCCCCTGCCTTCGACTGCCGCCCAGATCTCTCTGCACCCAGCCCCTATGGCTCCTCCCGCGGATGGTGGGTCCAGGGGAGGGCGGTCCCACGTCGTCCCTTCGGGCTGCGCCCGGCCGGGCCCCGTGGGAAAAGGCCCGGCCACCAGGCGCTCGCCATCGAGCGCCCACCCCAGGCCTGGCTCCAGGGTGGGGCCCCGGTGACGCCAATCCGGGCGACGTATCTTGCCTCTGTGTGTTTTTCATCATATGGGGCTTCTGAACCGCTCTTCGTCTGACCCGTCCCCCCGGACCTGTTTGCCTTGGGTGACCCTACCAGGGGCATAAAGCCCCCGACAACATAGCTCCTGGGATCATTCGGGTACTCAAACCCCTCCACCACGTTAAGGTGGCGGTTCGAGGAGGGGGGCGGTTCGAGGAGGGGAAAGTTCCACACTTTTATTATGTTACTTCACTGATCTATCCCCATGGAGTCCAGCAGGTGAAGCCACTAGGGCAAGTTGCAGGTCAGATCTGTGGAGAGGCGCCTCCCTCCCAGTTATAAAACATATTTTTCAAGGTATTTTTCTTAGCAATATATGTAACCGAATTGCAAGATAATTACCTTTACTGCATTACTGTAGAACATTCAAAGCAAAGGAAGTGTCAGACTTTCTTTAATCCCATGCAGATGCCAGGAATAGAAAGAAAGAGAATGGAGAAAATGGAGAGGCTGAAGAGGTTGTGGGTTCTGTCGCTGTGGTGGAGATAATATCTTTATTGATTGGTTGTGAGTTAAAAGTATAGACTATACAAAATGGATTAAGTAAGTGTGAGTTTAGTTCCATATTAGGAATAAGAATTGATTTCCGGACAAAATAGCAATATAAAAACTCCAGGATCATGTAGAGTGGTTTAATACGAACAATTTAAGATCAAAATGACAAGGCTGTCTACAATAGTTTTCAATGTAAAGTCAGCTGGAAACAGAGTCTATGGAGCATAATTGTGGCTATTCAGAACCCGGCTGCTAGCAGGAGTCTATAGGTAAAAGCAGCAGGCTGTGATTGGCCGACAGTGACTGGAAGTAACAGCAGATACCGGAAACACTGTCTTCTGGATTCATTAATGGAACTTCTACGCACTGAACAGTCAAAGCCAGATGCTTTTTTAAACCTGTAATCCAGCTCGTACTCCAATTATGTGCACAGTGAACTCTGAGCACCAGTTCTCCTTATGCCTCTTGGTGCCTCTCAATTATGAAACCAATTTACCCCCCTTTATGATTTTCACAGCTTCAAATGGTGCACGTTTAAAGTAGAAGCACCTTAAATCACTTCTAATAAGACTTACATCCCATTGGCATAACTTAATCCAGCTTTAATGACTATTAGAAAGCCATAAGCAGTGAGCAGCTAATGAGGGGCCCTTTGTAATGACCACTAATGGTTTTGGCAGTGTTGTGGACTGGGGAGACAGGTGGGGCGGTTGGTATTGAGTTGTCCAGATGAGTGAATGTGAGTGTATGAGCTGGTCAATGGTAAAAGGCTTAAGGGCCAGACGCGGGGAGCAGGTGGGAGTCAGCTGTCCCCGGCCGTCAGCAGCAGACTTCAGGGCAGACAGAGACAGAGGGGCCTGGAGGAGGGAGAATCAAACAGTCAGTATTCGTTTATTTCTACTCATTTTATTCATTGCTTTTGCTTCAGATGCCCAAAGGTAGCAGCTCTTAAAGGTCCTGTATTACACAAAATGGATTCTTGTGAGCTTTAAGCCGTGTTAGAATGTTGTTTCCTTCTCAAAAAGCATACCCGGAGTTGTGTTTTGTTTCATTCACACGTGTTTGAGTAATCCTGCATTAATAGTTGGTCTATATTGCCAGAGCTCAAAATTCTCTGCTCCACTTTGTGATGTCATGTAGTGGTAGTTTTCAAGATAGCTGCTGCCTTTTACCTTTAGTTCAGTGGAGATGGGCAGTTCTATGTTTGAATGATGGTCAAACGATTCTAGTGAAGGTGTACATTATTTAAAAACACAGTGGAGCACAGTATTGACACATGACATCACAAGGTGGATTAGAGTGTTCTCGTTTTGAGAGAAGCATATGTGAATGAAACGAGACAAAAGTCCAGGTTTGTTTTTGATGAAGAAACAGCATAACAGATCTTACTGTATTTTCTTTGTAGAAAATTATAAAACTAATTGACAAGGGAAATTGCATTGCTGTGTCACTGCAAACAAAGTTCCACAATAAACATCTAAACTGTTCAGTTTCATTGAGCTAGACTTAGTAATTTTCAAGATAATTGCTTTTAAAATAATGTCAAATTTTTTGGGACACCCTGTACTATAATACTACAATACTATATACTACAGTGTGTTGGTGTTCATTTCTCTGAGTCCCACAGTAATGGTAGATAAACTCCAGTAAAAAAGTCACTACTTTGGAAAAAAAAAAAACACAAAATATATACAATTATACAGTACACACAAATCAGAACTAATTCAACTATTCTAACAGTCCTTATAGCAGTAACTGTATACAAGTTTCTTGAGTAATACTTAAGTAATACATATAACCTATGGCCCTACTGTGGATGATTCAGATATAATTGTTGAATTGTATAATTGTTGAGTTGAAAAACAGTGACATAAGATTAAAACTGTGTGTGCGTGTGTATGTGTGTGTATGTGTGTGTCCGTGTGTATGTGTGTGTGCATGTCTGTCCGTGTGTGTGTGTGTGTGCATGTGTGTCCGTGTGTATGTGTGTGTGTCCATGTGTATGTGTGTGTGTATGTGTGTGTGCGTGTGTGTCCGTGTGTATGTGTGTATGTGTGTATGTGTGTGTGCATGTGTGCGTGTGTGGAGACAAAGGGTCAGCTGCCGAAGTACTGGCACAAACAGTCGGTGGTGTGGACAATGTGGTTCTGTTTGGACTGGACCAGGGCCAGCACCGGGCTGGCTCAGGGGGCGGGGCTTCTGAGGGGCGGGGCCATTATATAACACACAGGGAAACCTCAGTGATGCTCTCAACTGGCTAATGATACACTGGCCTTGGTTCTGAAGAAGAGACAGCTATAAAAAGACAGAGTAGTGGAGCATTGTTCACCCATTAACCCACTAATTTCAGATGTCTGTACTGTATCAAAGCCAACCAGAGACAACCAGTATTCAATTATATGTCCCTAGCTGAGGTCTACCATACCTCATGGAAATGGGGTATGGGGTATTTGGGGTATTTCCAATGGGGTTTAACATGTTTTCTTACTTCTTCTTACTTTTTGGTTATATAGGTTTTGTATCATAGCGTTAGAGGAATTTAATAACCCAAATGCCTGGGACTAGCTCTGGCAATTTGTTGAATGTCTCACCCCACTCTATCACCCTCTTGAAATTGTATTGCAAATTTGAGCATCTGGAAAGGCGCTAAAGGTCTTATATTGCGCAAAATTGACTCTTGTGAGCTTTAAACCATGTTATAATGTTGTCACCTCCTCAAAAACATACCCTTTATTATTAGTCTGTCTACATCTCCAAAGCTCAAAATGCTCTGTTCCACCTTGTGATGTCATGTAGAGTGTAGTTTTCAAGTTAACAGGTATGTTTTACCTTTTGTTCAGGAGAGATTGGCAAATCCAAAACTGAAATGATCCAAAAATGATTTTAGTGAAGGTGTATGGAGTTTAAGAACACAATGGAGCACTTCCTGTATTAACATATGACATCATAAGGTGACTATTTGTGTATTAAACATGTGTGAATGAAACAAAACACAACTCCAGATATGTTTGTGATGAGGAAAAAACATTATAACATAGATTAGAAAATAATATGGGCCCTTTAAAGCATTTATTCTAACACCTATCACTACCAGTTCTCCCAAGTAAACTATCATCGTGCCCCTGAGCAAGACACTTTGAACAATCTAAGTGGTGCCATTCGGGTACGTGGAATGTGCTCTACCAGGTGAGGCACAAAAACAGTGCTGCTACCTATTGACACTTCACCTTTTGGTCATCTTTGTTGTGTTTTAGGAGAGTCTGCCCCCAGCCGCTCTGGAGCCATCCAAGCCTCTGTGCATCCTGGGTCGTTACACTTCACCAATTGTTACGTCATGACTCTGAACTTCACCTGTTTCCCCATTTCCAGAAACGAATATGGCTGTCACTATAAAAGTTTAAAGGTGTGCTATATAACTTTTTTCCATGAAGAAGCACACTGCAAAGTTACAAGTCAGATCTGTGGAGAGGTGACACTGCTCATGATAATGCATGGTTTTCAACAATGTATGATTTTTCTATGATGGAATACTTGATAGATTGTTTTTAATGCCATATTCTGAAACATTCCAGTCAAAGTAGTAATATTGCCATGGAGATAAGCGGACAATTTACCAGAAAAATTACGTAGTGTATCTTTAAAAGTCCTATATTACACAAAATTGACTCTTGTGAGCTTTATGAGTCATGTTAGAATGTTGTTACCTCATCAAAAACATACCGGGAGTTTCATTTACACATAACACGTAATCCTTTATTGTTAGTTTGTTTATATCTCCAAAGCTCAAAATCCTCTGTTCCACCTAGTGATGTCATGAAATGGTAGTATTCAAGTCAACAGCTGCCTTTTACCTTAAGTTCAGTAGAGATTGGCAATTCCATCCAAGTGATTCTAGTGAAGGTGTATGAGGTTTAAAAACACAGTGGAGTACTTCCTGTATTACCACATGACATCACAAGGTGGAACCGTGTGTTAAACATGTGTGAATGAAACAAAACACAACTCCAGGCATGCTTATGATGAGGAAACAACATTATAAGTTAGATCACAAAATAGCATAATATGGGCCCTTTAAATTATACTCAACGTTCTAAAAAGTGTTGTTACAGATTTTGGATTTGCACTGTCATAACAGCACACATTAGATGACAGTTTTATTCACTGCTGGTTTAATTCATAAACAGATTCTGTACATGCTGGACATGTGGTGGGCTAAAATAACAGGTGAGGAGGAGGCTGGGGGGAATGACCAATGGGCACAGGGTCAACATCAGACTAAATACAAGATCTCACCAACAGACAAAGTACCGTATGCACCAACAGACACCTGTACACAGCAACAAATGGAACACATGAAACTACAGCCATTCAAAGAGCTGGATGTAAACCTGCCCCAAAGAACCAGAGCTAGAAAATGAACGAATGGTATTGTAATGTGTGGTGTTTTATCCATCCATCCATCCATCCATCTTCTCCCGCTTAATCCGGCTGGGTCGCGGGGGCAGCGTGCTGCCCAATACTCATAGCACCTGACCCCCCCTATGAACCCCTCTGCAGGTGGTGAGCCCACAGGAGGTGTTTTATCCAAGAATTCAAAATCAAACTGTCCAATCACAGCCTGTCACCTTCACCTCTCAACCAATCACTTCTCAGTCAATTCAGATATATACATTTTCTTTCTCAGTTTTATTCATATTACTTCAGAGATTTACCATCACCCCTGTAGCAGCAGAACTCTCAGCTTCTTCTTCTTCTTCGACTGTGGAGGTCAAAGGCAACTCCAAGAAGTTGTGTTACTGCCGTCCTTTTGAGCCTCTGTACTTCCTTCTTTTTACCGCCAACAGTGTCAGACTCTAATCACAAGCAATTACAAAGCTGTGGGCGGGAAAAGGTGGTAGGTGCAAACTGAAATTTGCAGTCTTGAATACCAAACAATACACAATTACTGAAGTATCTCATTATACAAGAGTAAGCAAGGGAACCAACCATAACATGGTTAAAAGTCTCCTAGAAAGGTGCACTGTGTATGTTTTCTGGTGGAGAATCTGCCAGCTACTTGTCTCCATGGAAATCAATTGCCTCGCCACAGAGCTAGCCTATAACCAAGCCTGGACAAGTTACCTGCTTGTAGCATCAGAAAAGTTACATAGTTCACCTTTAATTTTAAGTCTGAAAACCTCTTTGCCTATTGTCTTATTTGTAGCTGGTTTATTTCAGTTTATGTCTTGCTGAGGGTCCATGGAGATATGATATCTTTGCAAGCAATGTTCCACAGTATGGCATTGAACTCATTTTACAGGTAGGTGACACCATCAGGCCATGCTACAGGTTAGATCTGTGGAGAGGGGGCCCCAGTCTCAGTAAAAATCTATGTTCACTATATATTTTAGCAGTTAAACCACATGGAATTGAATACAGACAAGGTAGATCATTTTAATGCCATATTGCGGGACATTCGAGTCAAGCGAGAACATCTTCATCTCTAAAAGTTACTTAGTGCACCTTTAATGTTTCACGGTACACTTTGAGCTTTTTGCACATGTTTTTCCAATGTTTTTTTGAATGGAAAACAAACTAACCTAACCTTATTTTCCAGTTCAACAATTCTACAGTATAAGAGCCCATGTATGTTCTTGTATTTTTAAATGTCCAGAACAGTTAGCAGGTCGCTGGGCACAGCTTGCACTTTTGCACCCTCTCCTCACCCTCGCTCCTGTGCCCACTCTCTCTCTGCGTGCCCACATATCTGACCTGGTGCCAGCCCTGCTCATGTACAGCTCTGTGTGGAAATAGCAATTATCAGGAAAGCACCTCGGCGACCCCAGCTAATCATCTCCACGCGCCATTTTGAGTCCAAGGGTTTCTTTCTGCGTAAGTTATTTAGAAACTGCGTATACCGTATGAGAGGCCCAGTTTGTATGTGTGTGAGCTCTTTCATTAGAATCCCGGGCACCAGGCCAATTTACAGGCTCCAGAATTACATAAGCTGAAAACACATGGGGGCTTTTTGCATATGTTTCCATGTTGTAAAAGTTTTATTTGACTTTTGTGATTGAGATTGAAAAGTTAATGTAAGCAGGGGAGAAGGTCTGACTATAGCAGGGATAAATAGCCGCATTGTATACTGGGTTTTACAATATAGCAACGGTGAAATTGCAGTGAAAGGAGGTCGAAAGCTGCTTCTCAAAACACTGTTAAAAAGTAGTCATCCTTAAAATCACAGTAGCAAAAGTGGCAGTAGCAATAAGGCCTTGTACAGAGGTATTTGAGCAAAAACTTGTTTTGCCAGTCCCTTCTACATTCTGTTTGAATCCAGAAGGGACTGGAACCGAACAGTGGAGGTTGAAAATCCTCCATCCAAACTTGAGACGATCCAACCAGCTATTCATTTGTATCACATGTCTCTCAAATGCGGAAGACATCTCCTCGAAGAGTATTGTAACATTCCTAACAAAATAAATCACTCCTTTTATGTGGGATAAGTAAATGCGTGGCACTTCGATTGTTGATTCTGTAAAAATCCACACTATTTCTCAGTCCTTTATGTAGGTTTTTCTCTTTTAATGTTTAATGTTTTTGATGCGAGCTCTCTGACTGGTTAATCCACCTGTCAATCACGCCGTCTGAAATCACTGAGACATGATACAGCTTCAGATCCACTCGTCTTTGTCAAAGTGTGGTTTTGGCTGCTCGGGTAAGGTCAGAACATGGCCGCTGCGAGCATTTTATTGCCCGATAATCATGAAGTGCACGTTAGCATGCTAGTAGCTGCTTGTTTTTCCCTGATGCTACACTTACAACGCTATTATAGGGGCAAATTTGGAGTCAGTTCCAAATTAGGAGTAGGAATTCATTTACGGACAAAATACCGAAATAAAAACATCAGGATCGTGTATAGCGGGTTAATCCGAATGTTTTAAAACCAAAACGTGCTCACAGCAACAGCCGGTTATGTTTATACTAAGAAATAGCTTTAGCATAACAAATGGTAAAATCCATATGAACTCACTGTGCAAGACAAATTTTACTGATCCACAAGGGAAATTATTTAGACACAGTAGCTCACACATGACAGTACATTAGAATAACAAAGAGAAAAAATATAAATGGTAATAATAAATTCTAAATAAGTGGCAAAAATAGGAAGAATACAAATGAGATGGTGTAGCAACGTCAGAAAAAAGGATTGTAAAAGGGGGTTTAATAATTTACAATAGTGTTTTGTGTAGTGTCCAGTTAACATGTCCAGTTTTGACCTGCTGTGATGGAGTGTGCTGTTTGTTGCATTCACAGGGAGAGGACAGCTGTGAGGGCCAGCTGCAGTCGGCCCCAAAACAGTTACTTATAGTGGCTCTGATTCACTACGGTTCTGTCCCAATAAAAAACGCTAGGGACATGCCTGGACCTGTCCTGGAGACGCTGTCAATTTCAGATAAATAAACAAAAATAAAGATAAAAAAAAAACATTATTAGGTTAGTGGGTCCACGGTTACTGTCTCATATAAATACTGGCTGTTGTGTTGCAGCAGATGTATGTACAGGGCTTTGTTAATTCATTGCGTCACACTCTATTAAATATTATGTACACGTGCATGCTCTCACTGATTGCAGCAAAATAAAATGGTGCGCTGGTTTATTCATCCCTCCGTAAATTCTATGTGATTAGTTCCTGCCCCCAGAGTACATGCAGTCCTGCAATTTACCCTGGACAATTGGCTGTTTTTCTCATTATAACAGAAGAAGTAATACTAAAGGCGTGCTATGTGTTGTTGCCTCTCCACAGATCTGACTTGTAACTTGGGCTGGCGTAATAACCTGCTGGTCTCCATGGGAAATAGCTCATATAAAGTCATATTGTCGAACATTCCAAGCAAAGTAACAACATCTCTAAGGGAGAAAAGATGGCCGACTCTCCACCAAAAAGTAGCATCGTAAATGTTCACATTTTTTGATAGAGCTTTTGCACCTTCAAGGCACTCAAAGCTCACACACTCATTTGAGCTGACTGCTCTACCAATGATGTTATGTTGAGAGTGGAATATAAATGAACACTTACTTTCTTTAGAGCAATGGACACTCTCGTCTCCCAACTAAGATACTGACGCCATAGTACACTTTTAAACCAGAATCATTTTAAATTATTTTCCTTTGCCCACTTTAAAAGCTCAAATTACACTTACCTAACAGCCATATCTGCTCAAGTTTATTATTTTTAAACTATCTATTTCATAATGCTACTTTTAGACTTGCAACAAACTGAACCAGGGTTACTCTGAGGCAAATGATTCCGTACAGATGTCAGGCTGACTGCTAACCCATGTAATGTCAAGTGTATTTTGGTAACTACATGCCTTCTGGGAGGTGTGCACTGACAAAACGGAACAAGTCTCATTTCCTACTCCATTTTGCTCAAATAAGCTACAATTGGGATTTACAGCGTGTAGCTAATCAGCAGCTTCATTGTTGGTTATGCTCTCTTATCTGCTGGAGCGTGTGGTGCTGCTAACATGATGAGCTAGGCAGAAAAACAGCTAGTCGGCTTGTTAGTAAGGAGGAGGAAGAGGAGAGATATTCCTGAGTCAGGCTGGAGAGCGATGAGGGCTGTGGGTTTCCAAGTCTAACTCAATCAGGGCTTTCATCAGTCCTCATGTGCACTTACATATATGTGTTCTTCAGGGAGTCAGGAAGCATTTACCACTGAACATGAGCACATGAACCCTGCAGAAATTTCCTCTCTAGAAGTGTGGGGGTCTGCACTAGAAAACAGCTGACTACATCTTGTTTAGGGACTTGATCTGAACAGCCATTTGAACATTTAAATCATCAAAAATAAATTATTTGTATAAATTTGTTAAAAATAACCAGGCAAAAAATTGTATAGGTTTTTACATCGTATGTGGCGCAAATGTGGCAGAAAACCTTCCAGAGGAAACACTGCAAGACCTTCCAGAGGACATACTTTGAGGGAAAGACCCATTTTATTACCCACAGAAACACCAGAGCAGAGTAAGAACGAGGCCTTTCCTGTTGTGTTTACCCTGGACACAGAGGAGGGACACTTTTGACTCTTCCTCTCCTTAAACTACCCTGACACAGATCTGCTGACCCCACCTGACCAGTCCAACTGTCAAACTGCCTTTGACCTTTGATCGCAGTGTGAATGTTGCTGCAGCAGAACTTGAGCTCTCTTCTCAAAGGAGGTATTACTCTTCAAAGAGGTACTGCTAGCACATAACATCACAGGTCGAAGATCATGTTATATTTTTTTGTTTGGAAAATGATATATTTGCAGAAAACAATGTATTAATATATTTATTTATCTATCACATTACAATTGGAATGGATTCTGCTAATTAAACTACTGCATATCACATCAGGTTTGTGAAGTTGTAGAGTTTTGTTTTGTATCCTGTGGCTTGTGGACTGAGCGTTATATAGAATCTTACAGCTAGCGTTATTGTAAGGAGGTTTTGAATAAGGCCTGGGAGATATCAAACATGCACGGATTACATATCAAACCTCTCCAGGCATGCTTTTGGTGAGGGTACTATGCAGCATGGTAGAAAGCTCAAAAAAGTCGATTTTACATAATATCCTCTTTAGTGTCAGGATAAACCTCTTAAGGAGCTTGCAATTTGCAGTTTTACATTGCAAGATAGTGCCAAGATTCATTTTTCTGCCACAAGAGATTGGTACAAAAAAAGCATTTGTATGACACAGGTTTGGATACTGTCTAGTTTTGAGAAGTAAGAATTGGGTCATTACCAATTTACAATTTTGGTCACCCTCTCTGCCCCGAAAAGAAGAATAATTTGGATCTTGTAGTTGAAATCTAACCAACAACCATAGTCTATTCTATACTGACGCTTAGCCATGTTTGGAAATTGTTACTTCCTCTAGATTGTTAGACATTATAGTGCTCTGAACACAGCATTTAGCCTTAAACTAAAACTCCCACTCATCATAATCATACACAATTTTATATATTCCATGACAGAGCTAATGCCTTGATGGAGGTCTTTCTACAGTAAATTCTTTATAATCCACAGTGGTTTTTGGGTGTGGAAACAACTACTGGAACCACCCCCAAAGCTACTGTGTAATTAAACAAATGAAATAGCTCTTAGCACACAACAGCTTGCGTTCTACTGTTATGAGGATTGCAGAGTGGATTCCTTTAAAAGTGATTTGCGAGCTGCCAGTAAACAATTCATTTCATGTGACGCGTTATGAGAAGTTGTCAAGACGAGACAGATCAAATCTCATCTCTAATGTTATACGATTTATCTGCAAATCAGCACAGACTCGCTTTTACAGGCTTTCGGATCAGTAAAAGTTAACATGGAGTCCCGGTAGTACTTTAGGAGTAATATGTTTTAGTGACTGGGCTATAAAAGTGTGTAAAAATGAGACAGCTCTGCACATAAAACTCTGTAATGGACACGGGCTCCTCCTGCTGAAGCTGGCTGAGAATCTAAATCGCCATGGCGCTACAGTGACAAATGACTCGGCCTGAAAACAAACACGACTCCCTGAAATACTAATGAAACTCTTCTCATTTTATTTCACTGGAGCTGAGTACAATGCTAAAAAGGTAGCATTTCTTCATTTGTGGAGCTTTTTAATCAAGGGTTAGAATGAATTGGTCGCATAGTGAGTTGGCAGTTTTTTGTTGTTGTTTTTCATATCAGATGACATGTTTTGGTACTGTGAAGGAAGCTTCTTGCTCAAGAACACAACAACAAACCTGTATAGTTGATAATGTTGTGTACTGCTGATATTACTTTACTGATATGTTAAAGAGCCCATATTACTCTACATTATTTTCTGATCTATGTCATAGTGTCGTGTTTCGTTTCAGTCACACATGTTTAGCTCACAAACTCTACAAATATAGGCTGAATTCAAGTCAGTTCAAAGGTCAAATGCCCATTTTGTGCAATCTATTGTATTTCGTGCAATTTATCCTTGGGCAAGACACTAAACTCACCTTAGAGCTTAGGTGGGTTTAGGGTCTACATTTACATACACTGTGAATTCTTGCTTTGAGTATTGTGGAGGCAGGAATAGCATACAGAATAGACCTGGTTTGATTCCACTCCTAGACACTGTACAGTTGCGAGATAGGGCCAAGTTGAGAGTGTAATACCAAGCACTATGTAACTTTTTAGGTGGAGGGTCCACTACCAGCTTGTCTCTATGAAGATGTTATTGCTTTGCCTAGAATAGTCCAAAGTATGGCATTTAACATATACTCTCTCTACTCTATATCTCTATGGAGACAGGCATATGGACATTATCAGACCAAGTTATAGGTCAGATCTATGGATAGGCGACCCTGGTCAGAGCAAGGATGTAAATGGTAAATGCTCACATTTCTATATTCTATATTTTCTATTTTTGTCTCACTTTCAAGGCAGTTTACATCAAGGAACTAGTACTCACCCATTCACACACATTCATACACCAATGTACACAAACACTGGGGGTGGATTAAGTGTCTTGTCCAAGGACACAACAACAGCATTCATCTGTGGGATCTGGAATCGCACCGCCAACCTGTGGGTCAGTGGACATACAGCTGTTTGTTATTTCCAAGTATTCTTTCCTCCAATAAAAAACACAAACTGCAATTTAATAAATGTAAGATAAATAGGTTTAATGCCATGCCATGGAACATTCCAGACAAAGCAATAGCATAAATACAGTGGATCCTCCTCCCAAAAAGTACACCTTTATTAGGGGAGCATTGCCTCCAATCTGAGAGTGTCATCATCACACTCTAGATAGTGACAAACACCAATTAAGACATTTTGTCACAATTTAGCTTCGAAGCTTTCAACCCTCAGAATCAGTTATCAAAATAGAAAACGAACACTCCAGATACAGCAAACGTGAAATCAAATATTCCCCAGCCCGGTGTGTTTGAAAACATCATTATCAGAGCCGATTTCCTCCTGACTCATATTTGTGCAGGTGAGGAGGGCCTGCTATCAGCGTGCACACATGTAGCCTCATCCTGGAGCGTTGCCATGGCGACCGGGCCCTGCGGTTCCTCCCTCCTCTCGCCGTGTGACTCTGCTTTATGTTTCTCTTCACTGATGATAATTGAAAATGAAACAGGATGTTCTAGTTTTTGTCCCCGCTGATGTCTGGCTAAAAGAGCGCCCCCTCTTATAATGAAGTTTCTACAATGAGCTAATTATGGAAAGAGATGGAAGGATATGAGCAGCTTCATATTCAAATGTGCGCAGACAGTTTGAAAGAGATTTGAACAATTTTCATCCTCCATACTAGCTGTCCAGTTTGTGTGTGTTCAAATAGGTTTCGATTTTGTGCTTTTAAAGTAGGTTTTCAGTCAGTACATTTGAGTCTATAGTGTGATCTTGTCCACTAGTCCTGAACTCAACCATGGTTTCAGTGACATGATCATTTAGTTTTTACCTCAGATGCCCTTCCTATGAAAACACCCCCACACTGCAACCCAACCAGACAATATAGATGTGCCTAAGAATGAAGCTCCAGAACTTTTTACTTTGTGGTTAGAGGGCACACTAACTAACAAATATGCAACTTTTAATAAATAGTCTGGCATCGACAGTGAAAGTAGCTGTATACAGTTAATTATATACCTTTGTGGACTGATGTTGTATCATTGAGCAAGGCACCTCCCTCACCATGCCAGTGCCATACAGTAATGCCAATGTGGTTTAGAAATTAAAGATGGCTGGTGCTGAAAGGGGCTTAGAAAATACTTAACTAAGAGGATAGGGTTAGAAGTTAGGGTTAATGGGCCATTTTCCGATCTCTGTTATAATGTTTCCTCATCAAAAACATAGCAGGAGTTTTGTTTTGTTTCATTCACACATGTTTAACACACAAACCCTCCTTTCCTCTGTGTTTACTGTGTTTTTAACCGTGTTTTTAAACTCATTCATTTGGATAATTCCAGCTCTGGAATTGCCCATCTCTACAGAACACTAGGTAAAAGGTAGCTGATGACTTAAAAACTATCGCTACATGACATCACAAGGTGGAACAGTGCGTGTGAATGAAACAAAACTCCAGGTATGAGGCGGTAACAACATTATAACATGTCTTAAAGTTCACAAGAGTCAATTTAACATAATATAGGACGTTCCATTAGCCTTAATTAAGTTGTTAGGGTTAGTATTCAGGTTTTGGGCCTTAATTAAGCAGTCTCTAAGTCTGAATCATTCTTAACAATCTAGTTGCTCATTATAAATGAAGTCTTTGGTCTAGCTTTGTTTGGGCTAATTAAGGTGGTTATTATAAATGATCACTGTTTTTTCCTCTTTGGCTTCTAATGCTAACCTCCCTACAGCGTACAGCAGTCCCCCTGACCTTATTGGGAGAGTCCCCTCTCTCAGTCATGTGTAAGTGTCCTCTCCCCTCAGCCCAAACACACTGGACTCTTTGTTTCTTTTGGCCTAATAGCGCCTTTATCATGGCTCCTGTGTTCAAAGGCCGTGCACTACTTGACTGGCTGTAAATCTGCTGCTGCACTAATCTGCCACTACCCACCAGCTGCTCTCTTGGCGCAGTCCGGAGCAGCATTCCCGTTGTCATGGCAATCACCGGAGCTGCCAGGACCACAGAAGGACTGGCCCGGGTCCAGTAGGCCGCGTGCAGTCACAGCGCTCCTGTCTCTGAATACTGAGTGAGTACTCCACAACAAGTACTGACACTTCAAGTTCAAAAGTTATAGGAGCGAGTAGTAAAAGGCTGTCACTACTTTTTGAAAACACAAATTATGCACTTTTTATACGACCATAATACTACTACTACTGCTACTACTACTATACTAATGTTGATACTGCCAATATGTTTGTGTTTTGAGTACTTCTGCTGCCAACTATCATGTCAACTACTTCAAAGAGGTTTTTGATCTTTCAGTTTTATGTCTAAATATAACAACACACGGGTGTGTTAAAGAGAACCTTTATTTGTTGGATAGTATTGCAATACAAAATAAGTACTGCCACTACTCTTACTCCTGTTACTACTACTATTGTTACTACTCATACTTCTTCTACTACTGCTGCTAATGTTATGCTTGGATATTCTTAAAATTAACTAAAAGGGCTCATACCCCACCCTCTTTCCCCATTTTCTGATCTGTTATAATATATAAGAGTCATTTGGGTGATTTCAGCCTTGGAATCTGATAAAAAGGTAAAAAGGTAGAAGTGAACTTGAAAACTTGACATCATAAGATGGTAAAGAACATTTTGAGCTTTGGAAATGTAGACAGACAAATAAACCCAGTGAATGAAACAAAACACAACTCTCCAGGTATGTTTTTGAGGAGGTAGCACCATTATAACATGGCTTAAAGCTCAATTTTACAGGAAGTTTAATTAATTCACTAACTAGAACTCAGAAATCTTAACTAGCCCTATATGTAGTCTCTTTCCCCTCCGAGTGTGTGGAGTGGGCTGTGATGCCCTTAGTGAACTGCCCGGACCCTCTGTGTGTCAGTCAGAGCCATAAGTTCTCTGTATCTCTGGCTGTTTTTGTTCTCACACAAAGAACTCAGGCCCAAAGCTGCTGCAGTCAGTTGAGTTTGCCCTTTGTCTGATTGTGCATTCGTAGAACAGTGAGTGCATAAGGGGAACACTGGATCAACGGCCACTATAATCTAACCCGCACTTAAACTTTTATGTACCACCATTTTGTCCTTTCACTGAAACTGACAAAGGACCTTCTCAGATTGTTCAAAGACCCTCTCAGCTAGTTTTGAATTGTCCAATTAATTCTGCATTAGGTGGTCCTAGCGTGGCAACATAATGGTTAGCACTCTCACTAACCAGCAAGAAGGACCCAGGGTCAATGTTTTTTAGTTTTCTTTTTTAATGGAGTGTGCATGTTCTTCCTGTGTTTTACTGCACTGACTTTCCTCAACAACCTAAAAAAAAGTTTATATTTCATGGCAAAGTACAACATTATCAACCGATACTTTGCAGTGACATCGTGCTGGTGGTGTTCTACATGTACGCCTATGATGGGATGTTCAGCAGTGACCATGGTGAAACAATGCACACATTAGCGAATAGTCAAAAAAGTTTTAAGCTAGTCTGAAGAATACAAAATGCATCACCTCCCCAGGGAATGTGGGTGACATCAGCTGCAGAGTCTCAGTAGGTAAATATTGTCTCTAGTCCCCCTCTGGGAGCATGACAACATCACATCTCAACTCTGAAAACCACCAATTATCTTATTATCTAACAAACAGCACGTTAGGACTTCTTACACACTAATGCAATATAGAAAAACACTTTATTTAGACTGTTCATTTAAGTGTAATCTGGTAAACTGTGGGGCATTATCTGGCAGGGACTTTAGGCAGGCGCTCTGGCTCTCTGACTGTTGGCAGGTGCACAGGTGGGGCAGTAGTCCAAGTCCTTGAGAGTTCTTTCATAGACAAACAATGGAGCAGCCCTGAGGAACTTGTCCTGTCTACAGACTCCAGTGCAGAGACTATAGAGACAACAGGATTCTGCAGCTCAATCAAGAAATAACACAGACTATAGTGAGAGAAGCGCTGGATTTATATGAAAAAGTGTTCACTGGTTAGTCTATGCCAAACTGAACCAGGATTTTGGTTTTAATCTAATACTACAGCTACTACTACCTTTAGTATGACAATAACCTGGACTTCTACAATTAGTGCAAATGAAACAGGGGCCACTAGTTGCTACTACTTCTACTTCTACCCATTGTTACTAGTGGTAGAGCAACTACTACAACTTTCTGGGTTGTATTTACACTGTGCCAGAATCTGATGTCATGGAGTTTGATAGGGCAGTGGCCTTTACAACCCAATGGGAGATCAACTAGTTTTGAAATCAAATCAATCTTGTCAGATCTGTGGAGAGGCAAGACCGCTCACAGTAAGAAAACGCATCCTTCAAGGTATTTTTGAGCAACCCACATGGTTAAGTAAAGGTTAATGCCAAAATGCGGAATAAACATCTCAATGGGGACAAGAGAGTGGCGTCAATCCTTACCAGAAAAGTGTTACAGAGAAAACATAAATAAAGTTAACTCTATGGCTCATTTGTGTTCACATTTGTTTGTCCTGACCTCTATGGACAGTTTTGAGAGTTTTGATGTCAATTGAGCACACCCTCTTCTTAAAATACAACTCTAGTGAAAGTCAAGTCTTCCAGGAAAAGACATTTCAACTTCTCGTAGACACAAATAGACAAAGGTGCAGAGCTATAGATGTCCTTCCGAGGTGAGTGACTTCCCTATGTTTTCTAGGTACACTGGGCCCCTTCACTGAACACATGCGTTCAGGAAACTGCTGTGGTCTGGTTACTGTGGAAACCAGGTGAGTGTGAGTGTGAGTGTGAGTGTGTGTGTGTGTGTGTGTGTGTGTGTGTGTGTGTGTGTGTGTGTGTGTGTGTGTGCGTGTGTTGCGTCAGTGACATCACACATTCCATGACGTCGGCTTGGCAACAGCGAGAGACAGAGGAAAGTGAGCGAACAGAGAGGGAGAGAGGTTTTTAGACAATTGATCCTCTATAACAGACTTGAATTATGCTTCTGTTGTTTCTACTCTTCATTATAATCACTTCAGAGTCATTAAGCTTTCTCTTTCTCTCTCCAACTTTTCTAATTAGCCTTAATCTCATTTAGATAACGTTGCACTTGTGCAACGAGGAACTCTTTACATGGGGAAGCTGAATAGATTTGAATGCCTATGGGACTGTTCCACGCCAAGAATTATAATTAATGTCAGCGACTAAATATTTGTACTGAAAATAAATACTTAATATGCAAAATTGCACGATTTTAGTGAAAAATAATTAACCATACTGATATTTTGCAGCTGCCGTCAACATTTCCCTGGGGGTGTGATGCTAACCTGAGGCTCTGCTCTGTCTGAACCTCTGTTACTTAATTTGAGTTTTGTTTTAACACAATCTGACCATAAAGAACTGATTCAAATGGAATTACAACAGGTCAGATTATTTGTGCTGTTAAATAAGACCATCTCATATAAAATTACTTATGTCATTTATGCCCCTGCCATCTGAGATTATGACAGGGCTAACCACTCTGCCACCAACCCCATATGGTATAACGAAAATACTTGTTTCAGTGCATTTATTACAATTTATGTTTATGGATACTGACAGATTATGTGTCAGAGTTCAACTTTCCCTCTCACTGTCGTAACACATTTGCACTGGGGCCATCTGTACCACTCGTGTGTGTGCACTACTGTAACTTATGTACAGAATCTAACAGACTTCTCATTAGTGTGGCTAACATTGACTTAATTTATTGCATTCATCCAATCGCTGTCAATAGAGGTGTTGTCATGCATTATTACTGGTGAAGCCATAACTAAACTGTGCAAATTAGACAAGCTTTGGTCCTTGTTTACAGTTTGGTTGCTATAGGTAACTGTTATGGAGTTAACCCTGTGCTTACCCATGTAAAACTACTGTATAAACTTCACTAAAATCAGCAGAATAGATAGACCAGACTAGATATTTGGATGCATTTAAAAGAATTGTTCGAGTGAATGACCAGTAAACCATCTTGAATGTGACATAATAGATCTCGTCTGTATCCATCCTGTCTGTGTGATTTCCTGGATTACCGTTCTAAAGATGCGATTACACCCAAACACTATTACAGCTCCTATTCAGCTTTAACCTTATACAACACATAGATGACCCTGTAAGCCTCTTGTGTCCATCACCAACACCACCACAGCGTGTATCATGGGCACATACAGTGGTCAATGGAACTACAGGAAGTCCCTCTAATCTTTGCTCTTGAAAAATAATGGGATTTATTTTTTAATTACAAAGGTAAAGTTGATCCAAAGCGTTTTAGATTTTAAGTTGAAAATGTATACTCTTTCAGTTAAAATGCACTGCACAGATGCCACGTTTCTAGTGTAAGGTTCTATTTGCTTGTGGAGATGTCATTGTTTTATCTGGAACATTCCACAGTACAGCATTAAACTTATCTCTCTTGCATTTATTCAATTACAGATGTTTTTACTGCCCAAAAATACATTTCATAACGGCATTCTTACTGTGAGCGGAGCTGCCTCTCCACAGATCAGACCTGTAACTTGACCTGCTTATCTCCATGGCGATATGTATGTATGCCCTACTGTGGAACATTCTAGCCAAAGCAATAACATCTCCATTGAGAGAAGAAAGTGACTGACCCTCCACCAAAGTAAGAGTCGAGCTTCAACACAAAATATTCAGTTGAGTACTTTTCTTTTATGTCAGCATTTTATTAGTAGTACACTTTTTGGGGTGAAGCAACTGTTCGATCTTATTTCATATGGATGTGCCTCAAGTAGCTAATTAAAATAAAGCAGTATAGATTTTTCACAGTGCCTCAAATGAACCTGCATCCTCATTTATATACATTCAAACCCACTGTCCTATAAAAACATGGCAGAGGACAGCAGGTGCCTGGCCACAGAGAGCCTTGCCTTTTTTGTCCCTATTAATCTCCACTTCTTGGCTCTGATCCATGGCGGGAACATGGACCACTCTCTCCCTCTCTTCTCTCTCACTCAGCTGTGTGCTAATCTTAACCCGGTCACAAGCCCACGACGACCCCAGCCCACAGCTCCTGGCCCTGCCTGTGAGGTCCGTCTGTCTCCTCGCTCTGGAGGCCTCCTCTGGGTCTCTCCTGCCCCCTAAAGCTCACAGTGAAGAGAGTCAGGCAGCACTGGTCACTTCTGATCCATCATATACTGAACTGAGGCCTACTGAGTGGAACATATGGGTGAACTGGTGCCCTTGTTATGAATGTAACCATCTTAAATTGTGTCAAAAAGATTAAGTTGTTGCATATGGTGGGACAAACTTAACTTCATAGATGATAACTGCAACACCATATGATTTTCACTTTTTTATCAGTTTTAAGTAAGTAAGTAAGTTTTTATTTCACAGACATATGTCCCAAAGACGCTTTTACAGAGTATTATTCATTCACTCCATGCCCGGTGGTGGTAAACTACTATTGTAGCCACAGCTGCCCTGGAGCAGACTGACCAAATCGAGGCTGCCAATTTGCGCCATTGGCCCCTCCGAGCACCACCATCACTCACACAGACACCACTCATATTAGGCAATGTGGGTGAAGTGCCTTGCCTAAGGACACTACGACAGTTTTTGCGACTTGCTCCCCACTCATAACACACAGATAACGTAACCAAGTCAGTACATCCTAAAGATTCTTTGCAAAAACTTTTATTGAATTAATGTTACACCACTGACAAGGTAGGACATCCTCTGCATGACAACCAAAATATAACTGGAAAGTTGGTGACAAAAGGACTGAGATGACTTGACAATGTGACCAAAACCAAAACTGGCCATGGGTGATGGAGTCATAATGAAAGTACAGTTGGACCCATCTGGAGTTTAGGTAGTCATGGCTAAATACTTATAACTTCAGTGTACTACAGTGCCGGTCTGAAGCCTTTGAAAAGAAAAAGGTTTTCATGGGAAGGGCATCCAGTGCAATGCTAACATCACAATGCAACATATTACACATTTGACAAACCTAAGACAGTGTGGCAAGATCCCTACCTCGCCTGTGTGTGAAGTAGGTGTATGAGTGAGAGTTTTTGTCATAGTCAATAAATCTATCAGCACAGACTGGCAGCCATAATTATTTCAATCAGCCCCAGGACAGCTGCGACTTCAGAAGTATCTCATCACCACCAAGAGGGAATGATGTAATGTAAAACACACTGAGTATCTTGTAAGGAACTGTACAAATCCAGTGGAATAGCAAGATATATAATTATAATATAGAATTCATACTAGAAAATTTTTTATAACTAATAAAACTTGAACAAAGACTTAGGCTTATATTACACATTTTCACGTTTCCTCATTAAAAACATACCAAGAGTTGACTGCTTTCTTCTCTCAAACAGAAAACACTTCACACTGCACCTTGTGATGTCATACAGTAATACAGGAAGTGCTCCGTTGTGTTTTTAAACTCCATACATACATACACCAGAATACTTTGGATGATTTCAATCCTGGAATTGCCAATCTGTTTCTCTACTGATACTCTAGATAATCAACCTGAATCATTCTTATAAACAATTTCTTCATTATGCAATTTCTTCACTGTTCATGTTTATTAGAGCTAATTAAAAGTTAATTATACATTGGTACCAACAAAAAAGTGTACAATAATTCTCAATCCTTAGTTCATGTTCTGTTTCCATCAGACCACTGAAAAGTTGAACACCTTCAAACGGTCAGTTTACTAATTTCCTTTGCTACAGACGCCATTTCCCCAAGCGTCTTGTGAGCGCGCTTTCTGCTGCTGCACGGATGCCACAGATGATCCGTAAGGGAGAAACACTGTTTGGCAATCAAATATTCCCATGTCTCTATGCTTCTTTGAACCTGCTCCTTTCTCAGGCATTCCTCTCCCAATAGGAGCTGTCACTTTGCGTGGACAGTGTGTGTGGCTATAGGCATACACAGTGCATCCCACGTCCACTCGGGGTTAGCTGTCCTCCAATCAGAATGCCCAAGACAATGGAGACCCCCGTAGCTCCCTCTCCTCCTGACCGGCCCCAGCTGTGATCAGCTTTGGCAAGGGCGACACAGGGCCAAAACAAAACCTCAAGGAGTCTACAGCGAAAGGGTTCAGAGGTCAAGCCCCGAGCCAGGCTAACAAACCTGCACTCCAGTTTAGGGCCCTTAGATGGGAAGGGAACACAGAGGAGTAGAGACAATGGGATGAAAGCACCTCTAAAACTATTACATTCTGAGGAAGTGATGGCCGTGAATGGTGACAGAGACTGAATAGGGGCCGTGGCTCTGTCCTAATCACCATGGATGCTCCATTATGGCAGCCCTGGGAGGTTCTGATGAGGTGGGCACATTTGGGACCATTACGCCTCTCTTTTAACACAGAATTGGAGGTCTGATGCTTCTAGGGCCCCAATGAGAGGGACCCCCGCTGGGAAGCTCAGAGGAGGGGACAACGTGACACCAGCCAGGCCCCTGAGTAGAATTACTGTTTGCGTAACGTCAGAAGGACATTATGATAGATGGACTTTTGTGGCTTGGGGGAAAAACAGCTTCAACTTTGACAAACTTTTCTAAAGGATAAAAGAGGTGATTAATTGTAATGTCAAGCTATTCATCAAGCCGCTTAGCCCTTCATTGTTAGATAAACTGTCATATGTGGACATTTTATATAGTCCGAACATAAATATATTGGGCCATATGTTCAGTGAAGAGCAAGAAGTCCATACAAATGAAGTCATGTTCAGAGCACTCTCAGAGGAGTCACTAGCATGTATTAATACTACATGTAATTTACTCATGCCATAAATGTCAGCCTGTGTGTTTAATGGATATATAAAAGAAGCAGAGACAATGGTGGTTTGTGCACTGAAGGATTGTAAAAGGCTGGAGGCGAGTAGTAGAAATGCAATGGAGTAGTAAAAGTGAAATACATGTACTATATAAGAATGGATTTCAAAAATGGATTAAAATCTGATTTGATTTGTAACTTATCTGATGCTGGGTCTGCCACCTGCTTGTTTCCAAAGAAATGCTCTTGGTTTTCTACAGAATGACATTACACTTCTGTCTTCAGGCCAAATTACAGGTCAGATCTGTGGAGAGGCATCATAATCACAGTAAGAATGAAAGTGTTTAAGCAGTTATCATTGCACTGATACCACCATGGACACAAGCAGAGGAGTGGAGCGGTTTAAATGGAGCTAAAAACAATAGCTGTAGGTTATCTGCATCATATATGCAATTTGAGCTGATACAGTGACTATGTTTGGACTTTAAAAACCCAGAGGAGCACTTCTGAATTATCATTATATACATGCTATATGTGTTGGGAGGTCTTTGGAGCTGTTGAGAGGGAGACATCCTGAATGACCAAAAGGCAACTTGGGGTATGTTTCTGATCAGGAAACAATAATATAACTCTAAAGGTTCAAACACACCAGTCGAGTATCATTGACCCTTTTAAGTCTGAATATTTATTTGTAGAATCCTGTGTATGTTGAAACCCAGCAGCAGCAGCAGCAGCAGCAGCAGCTCTAGACTGTCATTATGCTGCCTGACTGGAATAGCCTGATTTAAACATTGTGGCCACATGTATAAAGAGCCCTAACCTAAACTCCTCACAGCTGTCTCCTCGGTGCTGTCAGGAAGATTCCACGTATTTTTTAACATGCCGAAAAATGCAGGACTGGGCCAAAAATATGTTCCGCTCTGTCAGAAGGATGGCCCACAGGCACAGGATATTCTATAGCTCTTTTGTAGATGCACGTGGCTCTCATCTCTGAGCGGCAAACTTTGACCACAAATAAGGAATGCAGTCTCGTGGCCACCGTGCACTGCTAAATGTATGCAGAGTCGAGATCAGAAGGACTAGTTTGCGTGTAGGTATATATGAGCTAACACATCTGCTCTTCATGGAGAGGGTGCTAAACGTGAGAGGGACTAGGTTAAAAGAGCAGGTAGCAGAAGTTCATTTGGGGCCAGTGGATTCCAAGTCTTTGTTGTTTCATGTAAACATCTTAATGAGGAGAGAAGAAGTCCACATTTGACAACTCATTCAGTCAACTGTAGATGTCAAACATAAATTCTCATATTAGGTATACCATATGAAGTCCCTGACATGAAGACATTGTGAGATAGAACTGTCAATTCCAGTCTAGTCCTGTCCATTTTAGCTATGCTTCCATTGTAGGGAGTATTATACCTCTGATGACAAAATAGGCCAAAACAATGGACTCATGGAGCTAATACAGCACCAGTTTTTAAGATCCTATATTACACAAAATTGACTACTGTCAGCTTTATCGACAACATACCCAGAGTTGTGTCCTGCATTATTAGTCTGTTTACATCTCCCAAGCTCAAAATGCTCTGTTCCACCTTGTGATGTCATATAGTAGTAGTTTTCAAGTTAACAGAAACCTTTATATTTTAGTTCGGCCGAGATTGGCAATTCCAGGGATGAAATCAACTGAATGATTCTAGTGAAGATGTATGGCGTTTTAAAACACAGTGGAGCACTTCCTGTAGGCCTATTACCACATGACATCACAAGGTGGAAAAGAGTGTTTTCAGTTTGAGAGAAAGAAATCAGCCTAAATAAGCAGGATGTGTGCGTTAAACATGTGTGTGTGAATGAAACAAAACACAACTTCAGGTATGTTTGTGATGAGGAAAAAACATCTTAACTTAAATCAGAAAATAGTGTAATATGGGCGACTTTAAGCACTTTTCACAACACTGATAGTGGTTGGAAAGGCCATTGGCGCAGATGGATGGCCACGTTTCCTTTTATCCTCTATGCCTTTGTAAACTGCGAAGATTTGATACTTTTATATTTGCTCACCTTACAAAACCCCTCTTCCTGGCTCCGCTCCCATGCACTCTCCTCTTCTTCTACAGTCTCTTCCTTCCTCTTCCTCAAAGTGCTCGTGAGACCTGAGCAGAGCGTGGATCATATGTTGACACTGAGCTTTATCTGATCAAAGCTGCAGCCGCGCACCGTCACCTGGGACACACTGCCTGCCTGCGTTAGCCGGCACCGTGCATGCTAATGTGCTAGAGGAAATATGCTAATGGATATCCCCGTGTTGATGCAGGGACTTAGGCAGCTTTGACCTCAGGGATGAGCGATAAGGCTGGCTGATTTATGGCAGTGGAAGCCTCAAAGTTACCTCTTGTGTGATGTGTAATAAAACATAGGCAAAATAAACAGATATTCTCAAGACTAGGGTGACCAGACGTCCCTATTTACTCGGGACAGTCCCAGTTTTGAGCCCTGTGTCCTCTGTCCCAGCGGATTTATCCAAAACCAATTATTTGTCCCAGTTTTATGCAAGAAATGTCTATTTTTGACCAATGTGATCCCTGCCAACAGCAAAGAGAGGCATACTAATTTATTATTATTATTCATAATTTATTTAGGTGAAATACAAAAAATCCCTTTAGAAATGACCAAAACACAAAGAAAATGTGACTATACTGTCTCACATGTTAGTCATGAATGGTCTCTGCGTAACAATTTTCCTTAATTATGTACGCATTTCACAATTTTATTATGTCCCGATTTTTTATTTTGAACTTCTGGTCACCCTATTCAAGACATAAGTTGATGTGTTTTGTAATGTCTTAAAGGTTGAGAGTCAATCACCTTCTTGTTTTTATGGATGTCATGTTACATTTATTCAATTATGGGTGGTTTTATTAAAATGATTTGGCCTCTCCACAGATCTGACCAGTGACTTGGCCTGGTTTGGTCTCTATGAAGATAGAAAGGTTTAATACCATACTGTGAATCAGATAAAACAATAACATCTTCATGGAGAAAAGCAGGTGGCAGACCCTCCACCAGAAAAGTTACACAATGCACCTTTAAAAGTCCTTATGTGTTATTCAGGGTTAATAAATGACTTTTGGACGTGTACGCTAACTTAAACTTGAGTAACTGCTTTAATCAGTATCTGCTGCATAGTGAAAGTGCACTTAAATTACATAGGCCTATAAACTAATGGATTTTAAAAGTGGATTTTAAAAGTAGAGAGGAGTTTCATGGGTTGCTCTCAGTGAACTGGTACAGCGTTTTGTGTGTGAAGCCTTTGATCCCTGCACACATGTCATTCCAGTTTTATGACAGTTATGGGATTCCTAGAAAGATTTCAGTAACTTGTTTGTGGCTGAAGGGGCTAAACCGTTGCCTTCCCAGGTGCACTGAGCTGAATTTTTTTTTATGGACATGTCTTCACCAACCTCTCTGCTGTAAGTCCTCTGGTATTAGAATCAGAATCAGAATAGCCTTTATTGTCATTGTAACAAAAGATACAATGAAATTGAGTGGCATCTCCCTTTTTGTTTAAAAACACAAACACAAAAAATAAATACAGACAAACACAAAAATAAATACAAACACAAAACAAATACAAGATTAAAAAAAATTTAAAGGAGGTAGATATATGACTATTATTGCACATGATTGTCATATTACCTCTTTATGCCAGTGGTATATACAGTGGAGTGGACCGAGGACAGATCGGCCATGTTCACATAAACAATGTTTAGTTTAGTCTTGATTTGAATGGAAATGTACGGGGACATTAAGATCATTAAAAACAGAAGACCTCTGTTCTGCACCAGATTAACAGGCTAAGACTGTCTGCGGTCCCCAGTTTACAGGAAGAAAAGTGGAATGCCTCATTGTCATGCAGCCCAAGGTAAATGAGCAGTTAGAGTAGTTCAAAACTGCGCTGACAAAGTGGCCTACCTTTACAAAAAAATAAAAATAAATAAATAATAATCTAAAAGTTGTGACCCAAATAATTTCTCTAATGTAGTAAAGTATGTGGTTGGAATACAAGATCTGGTTTGGAGTTAAATTATAGACGCAAAAACCTCAAATAGAGCACAGAATATGCTCTTTGCATTGGAAAAAAGAGATTAGATTAGACTCACCTGTCTAAATTCTGATTTATATTGTGAAAACTAACCCCCACCAAAAGTAGGCCACCCACTAACTGTACCCTGTAATATTTGTTGCATGTATTTTCTGAGAAGCCCTTAAATCACAGTAGTTTTGACCCGGCTGCTCCAAGTACCAGGAAAAATCTAAACATGGCATCTCTTCCTAACCGCTGTACCCCAGCCCACTTCAATCTCTTTATGCCATTGTTTGTTCATTAAATATGGAATTTGCGTTTTTTGTCTCATCCAGTGCACCATAGCTAATCTAATTTCTTCTCCTTAAGAACCAGTCTACCCGGCAACAGGCTGGTGTCACGGCCCTGCTACCACTGGCCCCGCTTTTGATTTGCCTGTAATTAAAGCAGACTGCTGCACAATTAGGCCGCTCTAATTTCCAACACGGCACTGGTCTGATGGTGACCTCTGACCCCTGGAGGAGGGAGGGGGAGGTGACACGAGTCTGACCCAGGCAGGCTTAGGGGCAGACGGGTCAGATAGGCCGGGACGCTGGTCTTGTTGGGAGTGATTTGACAGAGGGCTATTCACTTTGGTTGACACTGATGTTTTGAATGCAGAGAGGAGGCTCTGTATGGGCTGGGTCTGCCCTTTGACTACGGAAGGACAAATAAAAAGATCAGCAGTGGTAACGACGCCTGTCTGTGTCAATGTGTTTGAACTGGTGACATGGGGAGGGGGCAGAGCAAAGGCAAGTCTGTGATCAAAGATGCTTTGTTTTGTGACTATTATGTGTTTTTGGAGAAAGGAAAAGTCCTGTGCTAATAAATTGTTACAGAGTTCATAAATCAGGGGACCCATATTTCTAAATGAAATATATGTGGAAGTAGAGACTCATTTGAGAAAGCATCAATACTAAAAAAGTTGCATTTACAGGACAGAAATGAACCTTTTGTGAATAGCTTTAGAATGATCTTCAGAAAAAGACTAGTATATGCCCGGACCTGGACAACTGAGTGACTACACAGATAATATAAAAGAAATGCTACGATTTAATGCTGAAAATCACATTCTGATGTCTAATTAGTGCTTTCGATTATCATCATGGTATCTGTATTGAGTATCCAGTCTATTACTTATCGAAAGATGAAAAATATTTAGGTAAGAAAAGTTCGAGTTTGAAATTTTAGTATCATCACAACACTAGTAACTTTTGTTAAATGGTATAAATTACACAAAACTAAACTTAAGTCTGAGAATGTATGGAGCCTTATAAAAATATGAAAATGTATTTGTAACAGACCAAACTCTTGCCTCCTTCATCCCAGTGACTTAGTTAATAATTATATTCATTATCAATTATCATCAATTAATCCAATTAGTGGAAATAGCTCAAGCGCACCCGCACGGCTCGCTATTGTCCCCATCCTACTAAGACAATGACCTCATCTGTGTGCCATCTTATTATAATGATATCAGTGCAGACGGAGCCACTGGTGTTTCCTCATTACACACACCTAACATGGACTCTGTCAGCTGTGCTTTGAATGACACCAGAATGACCCATTTGAGATGCCAATGGCTGGTACTCAACCTCATTAAGAGCTTCATGTCAACGTCTTGTCCTAAATTCCTCAACATGATCTAATTATTCACCACGGATTGCATTTTTAGATGAAATTTTAATGGTTCCAGCCCAAATATGATCAAATCTGTTATATATGTATGTTAATATGTCCTCAGATGCTGTGTTTTACAGTCAGTGCACAGAAATTAATTGCGTAAGCTCTGGACAAGATGGCATGGCCAGGAGAGCGTGCACCAGTGGCTAAAGAACCTATGATTATGATGGACAGGATTAAAGATTCACTATGGAATTTTTTCTGGTGGAGGGTCTGTTGTCTGTCTCATGAAAATGTTATTGGTTTGCCTGGAATGTTCCACAGTATGCTGTAAATGTGTCTATCTCATTCATTTATTCAACTGCAAGTGTTTTACAGCAAGAAATAAGTAAATAAAACTTGCAAAAAAAGCATTGTTTTTTTCTATTTTTATTTCTTATTATTTTATTAATTTATTTTGGGGCAAGATTATAATTTTACTTCTCCTTTTTTACTTTGGACAGCAGATAAAAGATATATAGAGGTAATTCCAATAGCTCTACAACTCAGCACTACCTCCTGTATTTTTCTACGGTTCTTCTCAATGCTTATTTATTTAAAACTACGGTAAATATTGACCACAAGCACTTTCCCACAAAACTATGTAATAATTAGAAAAAACATGTACACTTGCCATCTGCACTTTAAGCCCTATGCACCACAAATACTAGAAAGCAGATTTATGAATGCGGTGAAAGAGGATCCAAAGTCAGATGATGTGAGAGAGGAGTATCGACAGCTAAACTGGACCAGAAAGCCAATTAAAACGTCACATATTTCTGCAAAGATTTATTCCACAGCTACAGTTTCTCCAGAAAATTCACCCCAAGGTTACATCCTTATCAGCTGTTTACATTTCTCACAGCAGCATGTAGGTATGTGCTGTCATGGCAACCAGGTGCATCCATGCGAGGCCTTTTCCGCGCTCCTTCATATAGCCAGCATAGATGTACTGCAGAGTCAATACGTGGAAATCCAAAATAGAGCGGCGATTACCTGAATGTGTCAGTCCATGAGGCAGGCTGGGCTCAACATAGCAACAGCGTGAAGGCATGACATGTGTTGCTATGCAGAGAACAAAAGCAGCGGCGGGGAAGTGCAGTGTGCTGGGATGATGGAGCCAGATCTTCCAACGCCCGGTTACAAGTGTTCGAGGAAAGAGACGCTAAGCCAAGAGTCTGTGGGGAACATGTGGACAGTAGCGGAGGAGAGACGGGTGAACAGTGGGTCAATGGGGACTGAGATGAACAGGGAGTGTGGTGGTGCTGTGTGCTATAAAGAGTGTGCTCTAAAATTCTGCTTTTAAAATGATTTTTGCTAAGTTATTGATTGTGAGTGGTTTATCCAGGACCAGGAAAAGCACTATAGAAATTTTTTACTGGAATGGAATAAATAAGGCATCTACTAAAATTTTAAGAGGGGTATTATGCAAAATTGACTGAAGATTTATACGATGTTATAACATTGTTCCCTCATCAAAAACATGCCTGAATAGGTTTTAGATGTCACCCCTGTTGTCATGTTTGAGTTATTTAGCAATCTCTCCAGGGCCCTTTTCCAACCATTTTTAACATTAGCAGTGCAATTCTGTGCAATGCTCAGGCCACAATATGTCACCCGAACAGGAATTTTTCATAAAGATACAAAAGCATGACACAAAATAATACCCTACAACTTCACAATCCTGAAGAAATGTGCAGAAGTTTCATTAGAGGAACGCACGCTGATTGAAATGTGATAGTGCCCTGAAGGGGGAGTGACTTAATTCAAGGAGCAAGGGAAGGGGAGACTCAGGGTGTCACAAACAAAAGTAAAATGTATTACTTATATTTCATGTTATGTCCAGTCAGGTAACATAATGACCAAAATATGTTATGTGTTTGCAATTAACACTCTATAGAAGTGTGCCCCTTTAATTTATGTATTTATATCATTTATTTTTGAATATGAGCCTCAAAAAAACATACAAAAATGCCCTGGTCTAAATGGGGATTTGGAACCACACTGAGCGGTTAAATATAGTTCCTTTAAGGATGCTTGAGGTTAGAGTTTTCTTTGTCTGAAGTCAAAACTTAACTCAAACTGAAAATCTTCAGTTCATGGGTAAATCCTCCCCCAAATAACACTATGGCATCAGTATTTCAATTTCGCTCACATACTAACACCAATAGTTTTGCATTAAACTCACTGAAACTCTCTGTGGTAAAGAATGACTCATGTTGTCTTTAAGTGATCTACAAATGTATATATGTTCACAAAAAAACGTAAAACTAGTATTTTTGAGATAAATATTGCGGTTTTAGCACCAAACTCTAAACTGATCAATATTTTATTATCACCTACAGAGATCTAAACATGATTCAAAATGAAACCAGAGAATCAAACATTGACACAGCCTCCACGCAGCAGGTGATGGAATGTATAGCTCTCATTGAAATGTGCAGCCTCAGGAGCGGCCCTCTCTGCACTCAGGGCTTATGTGGTTTTGTGCACATTGGTGGACGGGGCCCGAGGCTGACAGCTGATGCCCCTGTGCTCTAATCTTGTTAGGGATTTCCAAAAGTGCTGCGTCCACCGCGATGTGCAGATAGCAGCGCCTCGCAGCCTTTGTGTGCGACATTCTAACGCTCCCCCAGAGAACATAAAGCGGGCGACAATGGCCTCCCCCCAACCCGGTGATGTCATCCCACTGTCAGCAACGGAGGGACAGGGGCCACAAGAGGATACACGGGGACTGGACAATCTCTGATCAAACTCTCTGACCTGCTACAATATAAAAGAGCTGTGACCCTAAAAGTCCAGTCCTGTGGCCAACTCGGGTTCAGTTACCGTGGGTGGTTGGAAAGTACAGCTGGCCGCACGGGAATGTTCTAACTCCTATATTTACCGGCGTCTTCTGCTCCCAGCAAACTGTCCAGCGCATGTGACTGAGTTGTGTAACAAGAGCTGTGTGCGGAGCTCCAGGCCAATCTAACAGAGCACTATGGACCTACTGTCCATATTTGGGAGAGACTCTGAGTGATGGCGAGTGAAGGGTCCACGTTACACTATTTTCTGATCTGTTTTATAATGCGATGTCAAATTTTGCCATCACAAAGCCTGGAGTTGTGTTTTGTTTAGTCAAGTCAACACAAAAGTCCTGCATATTTATACTAAGGTCTTCTCTCAAACTGAAAACACTCTGTTCCACCTTGTGATGTCATGTGGTAATACAGGAAGTGCTCCACTGTGTTTTTAAACTCCATACACCTTCACTAGAATCATTTGGATCATTTCAGACTTGGAACTTTCCATCTCTACTGAACCAAAGGTAAAAGGTATCTGTTAACTTGGACTCGCACTACATGACACCACAAGGTGGAACAGGTAAACCAGGTAAAAGAGATCTATAAATTGCCGAACTTTGGGTAAACAAGTCGCAAAATTAAATGCTAAAAGGACCAAAAAGATGACTTGCATTGACTGTCAAAGTACCACCAAATCAGGGATGCTAACCACAGTTTGAGAAACACTGCCTTGTATTTCTTAATACTTAGAATTTTGACTTTAGGGGCTCAGCTATTCTTTGTATAGAGCCACAGAAAAACAACTGTACTATAATTTGTAATCTGATCCCGGAATGGACAATGTTTGAAGTGTCTTGCCAATGGACACGATGGCAGTATCTATTTGAGTGGAGTTGAAGTTGGCCACATTAAATATGCACTTTTTCTTCTATATTTTTATCAAGAATTTACCAGGTCTGCAAAAATGATGTCTTCAGTAAAATAAATGCAACTCTGCTTTTTATACAGCCAATATTTGCTGCAACTTCATCAAAAGTTCAAAACTGGCTTATCTCACATCTGACCCATAAGTTTTTACTTTGTTTACCCCTGAAGTAATGCAATTCAATACAGAAGATTCAAAAAGACCTTCTGCTTTCTAAGCCCATTAACCTGTAGCCTAGTGGGCCCCTAACCCACACACCTTCTTCACAGAACCTGACACTGAGCGAAGGGCCTCACTGTCCCTTTGGTGTGTGTAATGGACCCTGTCCGAGAGCACATGTAGGTAACCAAGTCATCAGGCCACTCCCCTGTCACCTTTAGACCTGTTTATACCACATGGGCTTCCTGGCAACAGTCCTGACTACAGCATCTGTATACTGTCAAATAAATACATAAATAAAAGACATGGCATAATACATTTATTTTAACTGTACTGTGCCTTTTTTTGTACCTTTTTAAAATTGTGAAAAGCCAAACTAGTTCATTTTAAAGGTCCTGTATTACACAAAATTGATTCTGAGGTTTAAGTCATGTTAGAAAGGTGTTGCCTCATCAAAAACATACCTGGAGTTGTGTTTTGTTTCATTTACGCATTTGAGTAACTCTTTATTATCAGTCTGTCTGCCTCTCCCAAGCTCAAAGTGCTCTGTTCCCCCTTGTGATATCATGTGGGGGTAGTTTTCATGTTAACAGCTATCTTTTACCCTTACTTCAGCAGAGATTGGGAATTCCAGGACTGAAATGATCCAAATTATTCTAGTGGTGTATAGTTTAAAAACACAGTGGATCACTTCCTGTATTACCACATGACATCACAAAGTGGTACAAGCGCTTGTAACAGTTTAGTCCAAAGTTATTCCTCAATTTATGCATTCATTTAACCCCAATATTAACTGTGATGAGTTTATGAGCACATTTCACAACTTTCAGAGTAGAGTTTTGCTGTCAACTAGCATGCTAACAGTGTACTTCCTGATTCTCTGAATATAAAACGCTTTAAAATTAGCTACAGACAGCACAAAGTGATTTCGTTTAGATGTGACAATATATCTGCACTGGGACAAAACTAATTCTGGTACAGACACTTTAAAGTCAACATTTATTTTTTCATGGATTTCACCAGCTCAAAGACTCTCACTTAGAAGAGGCTATTTACTTTATGTAGGCATGTTGTTGTTTACTTCAACACATGTACTGCACCATTTAGCCTTTAACCTTGAACCCACTTGACCCCAAAGCACCAAAATCTACGCTGGGGACGACACAAATAAAAACTACCCTGAAGGAAACTTTTGAATATTTTTTTTTTTGGTTGTTTTTTTACTTTGCAACGTGAGCGCAGCATAAAAACCTTCACACTAGCATTACATCCTCTTCAAAACAGCTTCATAAATCTCCATGAGTGTGTGAATGTAAAGGAGAAACTAGCAGATGCATCCCAACTTAGCATGGGATCGTCGGGGTTTCCAAGAAAGCCATACATCGTCGCGGGTCTTTTTAGAGTGTACTGGGCTAGCGTTACAGGCACACACAGACACATGAGCCCCGGGATAAGATAGCAAAGACATCAACGTTTTTTATGGGGATTTCTGGTGGCGATTCACATATGCTCCATAGAAGTGCCATCCCCTGTCTCTTCTTCACTCATGGGTTGATTTTCAAAACGTGTGGGGCCCCGTGGACTCCTGTTTAAAGCTCACCCCGTAACCCTGGGGCCCCCTTCACACCTATGGAGAAAATCTGGCAGATCATTTACACCGTCAGGTATGAGGTCAGGACATGTCTATTATTGTTGGTTGTAACAGTGTACAGAGTGTTATGACTCAGTAAACAGAGGTGCATTGTGTTCTGACACCTGTAAATCAGAACCGCTGTTAGAACAATTACGTAAAGTTGCACTATGGAGTTTTTCTAGCCACCTGACTGTGTCCATGGAGATGTAATTATGTTGTCAGAAAAGGCCTTATTCAAATACAAGATAAAGTTTGATTCAATACAAATACTGTGGACAAACAACAACAAGATTAACATGTTGAGTATGTCATTATACATCATAAACATGCTTATCATGACTTATCGCCATGGAGATATAAACATAAAGGTCCTGTATATAATTTTTTTCCAATTTTTTTTTGGCAAAAAATGCCTTGCTCCAGTACATATTTGTTGTATAAGCAGTTTTAAAGGTCAAAATAAGTCCCCTGTTTACTATCTGCATTGAATTATAAAGCAGTTTATTGTCTAATACTCAGGTGTGCATTAGCATGCTAGTAGTTGTTAGCATTACGGCAGGGATCACCAACACAGTGTTCCCTTGCATTTATATAGATTTAAAGATATATCTTATAAATATCTTTTTTTAATACCTTAAAAATATATTCATTATATATGAAGTTTAACTGAGCAACTTTGTTATTTCCGAAGAGTGAATCAGACTGGTGCCTTTGGAATGACTCAGTACCCATGAAGTAGCTCTCAGTTTCTTAAAGGTTCCTGATCCCTGCATTACAGTCACAGCAAAATTCTGAACTGGTCTCTGAGAGTTGTGCAAAGCACTTATAAACTCACTTATAAACTATGAATAATGAGGATGCTCAGAATGCATAAGGTAAGTGAGGAATAACTTTGGATCAAACCATTTTGAAGAGAGTAAAAATCAGATGCAGCACCTTTAATGCTAAACTGTGGATAATTCCAGGCTAAAAAACTCATCTCCATGGAAACAAGCAAGAGGAACACAAACCTGTTCATCTGCTGGATTGGACCACACATCAATTATGTGTCCACTGTCTTTGGAACACTGACCACTCTTGAATCAGAAAACATCAGGCAGAGGCCACAACGACTCCATCTGCTGGTGCAGGAGGGAGGAGGGAAGCCATTTAAATCAGGCTAAACGCAGCAGCTGCTTGCACTGGGATTGGTTTGTTGCATAGTGAAGTCCATTTGAACACTGAAATAGTTAAAACTATAACTGCTCCAAAAAGTACCAAAAGACACAAAGTAGTAGCAGTACTTTTCCCTTCACCCACTGTTGTCCCTCCATATGTGCAGGCTGCTACTGTGTGTACTGAACATTTCCTAAGTGGCTGATTTATTGGGCTGCAAGCACAAACCCAAACCTCATGTGAGCTGGGCTTGTGTTCTGGCTGTCTTCCGGCCCCTCATGGACCCTTATGGAGGTATGCAGAGGGTTGGTGGGGTCAGAGCACTCACCACAGCGAAGGTGCGACTAGCCTGAGAAACACGTTTGATCTCCGCACGGAACTTGTCTCCAATAAATTAGCCGCCAATCGAGAGCATTTAGTTTGGTTGGGGGCCATTTGGAGTAGGCATCATTAACTCGCTGATTTCAGGCATTTATGGGAAAACGTCTTTATTGGAGGCTGACCGTGCAGCGCAGGGGTCTGGGCTTCAAACCGTACCCGCACGATGAACCCCAGACCAGAAAAATATAAGAACTTTTTTTAATGATGGCAAGAGGTGCTGTTTCTTTCACTTCAAAAACCTTGTACAGAATGGTCTTAAAGGGCCATGTTTTCTGATCTATGTTTCTTCATCAAAAAACTTTTTTTTTTTCATTCACACATGTTTAACACACAAATCCTTTTAGGCTGAGTTCTTCTCTCAAACAGAAAACACGGTTCCACCTTTATTACCATGTGGTAATACAGGAAGTCCACTGTGTTTTTAAATGATCATGGTAAATGGTCACAGTTTTGTTTAGCACTTTTCCACCTCCAAGGTACTCAAAGCGCTTTACATCAAGGAACTACTCACCTATTCACATACACTCATACACCGATGTATTCAGACACTGTGTGCGAGGTGGGTTAAATGCCTTGCCCAAGGACACCACAACAGCATTCATCTGAAATCGCACCAAGTGGGTCTCGCCTCAAGAGTGAGATTTGGACGCCAACCTTTGGATCAATGGACAAACACAACTGTGGCTGTCCCCACACACCTTCACTAGAATCATTTAGATCATGTCAGCCCTGGAATTGCCAATCTCTAGTAAACACAATAAAATGTAGCTGTTAACTTGAAAACTACCACTACATGACATCACAAGTTGGAACAGAGCATTGGTGATGTAGACCGACTGTTCATGTAGGATTAGCCCAACATACACATGTTGAATGAATGAAACAAAACACAACTCCGGGTATGTTTTTGATGAGGTAACAACATTCCAACATAAATAAAAAGTTCACATGAGTCAATTTTGCTTAATATAGGACCTTTAAATGAGTCCAAAGTGTGTGTGAACTGTGCTTGTCTCAATCCATCAGCAGCAGCCAATGAAACTCGTACATTCAAACTGCTACGCCATCGCTAAGCCCGGATGCTTGACTTTTTCATTAAATATCCTTCTAAAAAATATTTCGAAAAACTGAAACTGTCAGTGCACTTAGCTTTCCACACACTAGAAATCAAGAGCCCATGCACTTCCTGCCCAGCATAAATCTTTTTCAGGACCACGAGACTGTCCGGATTTCCCATGATGCCTTTTTCTGCCATCCGCCGACACTCCATTACAGGTGGAGCTGCGTCACGGTGCAAGGGGAACAGAGGTGGTTCCAAGAGTCACAGTAACCACACTCACTTCCTCAAGCAGTCAAAAATGAAAGTGAATAGTACAGCAGCGTATTGAAATGATGCTTGTAGTGGCTAGTGACGGCGTTTGTGAGCGAGTCGGCTCTTTTGAACGATTCCTTAACGTAAATGTTGGAACCGGATCTCATTTTTAAAAGAACCTAATCTTTCACTTTGTATTTGTATTTTTATTCTGATAAATGCTGAGACTCAACATAGAAGCAAAGCAGGTGACACAAGTGACAGATTTGTGCACAGAAAAACATAGCCGGCATCGTAATAACAGTTTAAGCTTAATTTCAAACAAACTCCCATTTCAAACAGATCTGATCCATGGTCATTTCTCTCTGTGATTTGTTTGTAGAGTTCTCACATTAGCTTTTGTCGTATAAAACATTTAAAAAGAGCCAGTGTTTTGAACTGCTCTTTGAAATGAACAGATCCAAAACATTCCATAAAAGATCCATAAAAGAGCCCAAAGTCCCATCACTAAATGTGCCAGTTGTTGTACTTTTTTACCGCAAGTTTTGTTTCTTTTTATTGCAATGGTTCTTAGATATTCGAGCATACATACCTAGCCAATTTTGAATCTGGAAATGTCTGAAACTGGACCAACGTCCGTCCTATCTTGGGACTGTCCAATCACAGCTGCAAATTTGTAGCACGTGTCTCTCAAATGCAGAAGTCATCTCTCGTATCATTCGGAAAACAGCTATCTACTGTATAACTTCATTTACCTGAGATGTAAGGAAAAAAGATTCTACAGAACTCCACGCTGTTTCTTAGTCCTCTGTATTGTAAGTTACCACATTTTAAACACAATAAACAAATCGTACAGTGAGTAGGACTTGCAGCTCATAGGATGAAGGCTGAGAGATCTATTCCGGAAATAAACATCTCAAATTATAGCCGTCTTTTGTTGTTCATTTGTATGTGTAATAACAAACAATGCTATTCTAAAAAAAATATTGCAACTTGATCCACTCAACTTAATTCTATTTGTGCCACTTTTACCGGAAATATAATATAACAAAGAAAACTGTAACAGAATTCACTCACCACCCGTGCTTAGAGGCAAGAAAACAATTACACAGGCAGACAGTAGTTGGTCGTATGTTATTGTACACTCCAGCACATTAAGCCCTGTGATAAAAATGATACACGATCTCCCAACTAACCACATCCTGTTCTTTACTGTGGCCATCCCCGAGTCAAGGTGAGCACTGACTTTCATTACGAGGCGTTTAATGACCAGGTTAAGGGCCTGGAATTCCCACAACCCGACCGACGGGATTTAGCGGGGCTCTTTTGTTCCTGACATGAAACAGCACATTGTTAAGTGTAGCCGGCGGGCACGGGAGCGAGCAGCCGCGTACAGTTACAACTCCAGAGGCTTTCAAGTTCCTCCTGGAGAATTGGACAAACGCAAGATGGTGTTTCTGAGCAAATTGTCGGACAAAAAGGGTTACCACATCACAGACTTTGAAGCTGTGTTGGACAAAAGTTTGGTCAGAAGCTCGAGGGCCCGTCTTCATATGTTATTATGAAAGGGCGACCGAGGGAAATTTTGGATATAGTATTTCAGCATGTGTCCTGAAATCACTTTTTACTTTGCTATATAAAGTTTCATTGAAAAGACCTTGTATGTTGAAAGAGTTTTGTAAAAATGGATTCTGAGTTGTAGTTTTGGTGTATTTTAAGGTGCAGATAAGGCTATGGTCATCCTTGATTTAACGTCATGTGATTCTACTAGAGAAGATATGAACTTTTCCAAAAGATCTTCTTCAAAAAGTTTTATGCCTTTATGCCCATCCCAAGGTTGAGAAAGTATTGAACTGGAATAGGTTTATTTTGGAAGGGCATATGAAGTCGAAGCAAATATAAATTGACCATAGGAAATTTTGTCCTCTTCCTTTGACCCATATTTTAATACCGCTGGGGCAACTTGTCAAGTGGAGCACCCAGGGGTCCATCTCCAGATCTTAAGCTAGATTTGGCCAGGAGAACCTAACTGAAGGATTATCTTACTGTACTTACTTCATTTTGTTAAATTGTATATTAGTTTTCATGTTTTTCTAACAGTACTAGTAAATTTTCTCATAATAGTACTAGTAAATTATATCACGTGGTAAAAAAAATCACAGTTTTATATAAGTTAAGCAATTTACGAAGAAAAATAGACTACAAAACTACAGGAAGTAACGCCAAATTAAGTTTTAAATCAGAATACTTCTATGTATATCAGCAACACAGTAAATTCTCAGTCATTTACACACAAGGGAGTCATTTTTCTTACAGTTTAAAACCTGACTTAACAAAATAAAGGTGTTGTCATTTGTTTTGATTAGTCTAATCATAACCATTGTGTAATTTAGACATGTTTGGGCAATGGTTGCTAGGTAACAGTTATGGAAGTACCTCTACATATGTCACATCTGCGGCCCTAGAGATGAAAAAGCTAGAAAAATGATACTAAAATCTTGAATATAATGATTGTTTTAATGAAATGAGTAGTCTAGCCAGTATGCACTTTAAGTTTTGTAAAGAATCAGTAGCACTTCTTTGTAATAACATTAAACAGAATACTACACAACAAAAGACCAACTTATTGTAATTCATTTGTTTACAGCCATCTTAATCAGCATCATGAGTGGAAATGGAAATTGCTATCTCAACATGTTCATATCTAGCCCAAAGCTCTTACTGTAACCACCGCCGCGCGACCCAGTTTAACAAAACAAACACACTACCTGCCCCCGGGTCTGTGCGTAACCTCCCATCATCACATGGGCCGCCGATTGCTTTCTTAAGAAAAATAATTAAAACAAAAAGAGGGGAAAAAACTGAAAGCTTCCTGGGGTGTATATATAACGGCCATGTGTGCAGTTACTTGATGTGGGGTCACAGTCAGGAGGTCCCGGGCCCCTATTGTTCCAAGTGGGCCCCCCTCGGTGTTACTGAGACAGTGTATTGTGTGCTGTAATTAGGCTGTTGTGGCTATTAACTCTGATTATGGGAGAAGAACTGAAATGTGTCCAGGCCAGTGACACATGTACCTCTCACAGTCGTCAGTTCATTTAAAATCCACGAATTAAAGTCCCATATTACGCAAAATTGACTCTTGTGAGTTTTAAGTCATGTTATTACCACATGACATGACAAGGTAGAACAGAATGTTTAATGTCTGAGAAAAGAACTAAGCCTAAACATCCAGAGTTTGTGTGTTAAATGTGTGAATGAAACAAAACACAACTCCTGGTATGTTTTTGAAGAGGAAACATTATAATATAGATCAGAAAATAGCGTAATATGGGCCCTTTAAACTAGCCCTTTTACCATGTAGCCTGATCAAGTTATAAAATGTAGAATAGAAATGTTCCTATTAGCAGATACCAGAAGATAAAAGGGTAAGAGTTTCACAAGCGTTTCATTTCCTGTCTTGATAATTGAATCAAACTTTGTGCATGCTACTGCGCTGTACATTGAGGCTCCTAAATTCAAACATGTGGACAGCTGTTTCCGATTCCAAACACAGGCTATATAATGGCACAGTAAGGTACACATTAATGAAAGCTATAGCCAAAGACAAAGACAAAAGTGATATTACACTGTCATCCGCGTAAGGAAGTTTATAGGACAAGGCAAAAAATGGGGTAAAGAGCGGAGCGAGGCGTACAAATTATAGCACCCTTCACTATACCTTAAAGGGCCCGTATTACGTTTTTTTTTCTGATTTATGCAACACTTGGAGTTGTGTTTTGTTTCATTCACATGTTTAACACACAAACCCTGCGCATTTAGGCTGAGTTCTTCTCTCTAGCGAAAACACTCCATTCCACCTTGTGATGTCATGTGGTAATAAAGTGCTCCACTGTGGTTTTCAGCTGCGTACGTTCACTAGAATCATGTGGATAATTTCAGCACTCGAACTGCCCATTTCTACTGAACATAAGGTAAAAGGAGCTGTTAACTTGAAAAATACGTGACATTACAAGATAGAACAAAACATTTTGAGTTTTGGAGCTGCAGACAGACTAATAATAAAGGGTTAAATAAACAAACATGTCTGACTAAAACAAAACACCACGCCAGGCACGTACAGTATTTGATATGGTGGCCGAATGGGGCCAAACACACTGTAACGGCCCAGTGTGTCCCAGTCAGAGAAAACAGCTTCAAGTACAGAAATGGTGCAAATTCACAAACTTAAACACAAGTTTAAATGAGGTACAAAAAAGAATGTGGAGCAAAACAACAACAAAAAATGCTGCAAGAAACAAAGACAAATGTATCATCATCAAATGCGGGACAAATAGAGAAACGATGTGAAGCACAACACAATGAAAACCAAGAAAACATCTGAAAACAAAAAAAGCCGCATAGTCACCAAACAGAAGTGCTCCAAACCTCCAGGGGGCGCTCTCAGTGTAACAGCTCAATGATTGTTACGGTAATGTGGCTTTTATTTTATTATATTCATATACTTTATAATTATCACTGTACAACGTGGTACATCATGTGCAGTTTTTTTTTATTGTATTTCACACCAGACTTTACAAGGTTACATATTTGCATGTTGATAGACCTTTTCACAACGGCCACAAGTGTCGCAGTGTAGGTTTGCGGAACTTCCGGTTAATGCTTTTCTATGGCAAAATATCTGTGGAAATGTGTATTTTCCACTGGCTTCATAAGTCTGCCCCATCACCAAATCTTCATCCAACAAGGTCGACAATGAACATATTCTGTTCATGAAGAATTTATCCACAACTATCAAGGGAAGAAAGACAAACGCTTAAAGGTGAACAACGACGAGTATTAGTGAACTACTCCTGAGCAAAACTAACATTATGATAATGAAATATACATAAGTAATAAGAATTCATTAATAAGCATCTTGTTAACTATCTATGCTAATGTAGATATTAGCATAGATGGATAGATTTGTGCAGTTTGAATGTTTGAGATGTTCACAGATTACATGTTTAGCATTTAACCTGCACAAATCTCACTCAAAAACACGTAAAAGGGCATTAGTTCTGACTGTGAGCGGGGTCGCCTCTCTACAGGTCTGTAACTTGGTCTGGTTTGGTCTCCATGAAGATAGAAAGGTGTGAAACATTCCAGACAAAGGAAGGACATCTCCATGGAGAAAAGCATTTGACAGACTCTCTGCTAGAAAAGTTACACAATGCACCTGTAACTGTGCAAGTAATGATTTGTTTGTTCAGTCACTCCTTGTTTTCCACATATATAAAGTCGATTAACTGTACAGGCTGGAGGCATATGAGCCAAGTAGCATGTGGACATAGGCTGTACATGTGGGTAACAATTCAGAGTGACAGTTTTCATAGAAAACATAAACGTATGTCCTCTTGGAAAGACATTGCCATTAAATCACATGTCATACAAGTCCTATCCATGTAGTCCTATCTTTAAATCCGGAGAAGATCCACTCTGATCAGGGCGCTCTATAAGGGTCTGGGGCTCATGTTTCGCTCGCTGTCAGAGTATGTTATAGTTGCACATTCTCGACGCTCCACAGCACTGGGCCTGGAGCCAGAGGTGGGAATTCTGGGAGATGTATGGGCCCTCTCCTCACCTCCTCTCCTCACCTGCCGCACACACACATTCCCAGCCTGCCACACGGGCCGGACCTGGTGCAGTGTCAATACGAAGACGGTTCTGTCTGGTTCAAAGCAGGCTCAGGTTTTGGAGTCGTACACACATATCCAGCTACTGTACACACGGGGACCTCTGACCTCCGCACACATGCTCGCAATAGTGTGCATTCACTTTGTCTCACCGGAGGGTCCACAGGAGGATGAAGGAGATGAAGGGGTGTTTAGTGCATTGTATTCTACTATTTTACAATACAGGCCTTGCTTGTATATAGAAGTGTATCAAGTGTCAATGCTAAAACTGCAGAAACTTTACTGCACCTTCTTTCTAAGACATGTTTGAGCCTTAATTAGCCATGTCATAACCTCTCTTAAAGTTTTCAGGAAAAATAGTTTTATTTAATTGGCACAATAAACAAAAAACAGTTGGTTCCCCTCTGTGACATCATAAGGAGGTTTTCACTTGAATGGTTCTGTTTATGCTCAGCAATCAGGACTAAATGAAGAGTTGTAATAGTTTGTCCAAATATTCAGGATACCATTAATATTTGAAATTTAAAACCTGAAATGCCAATGAGTGTCCAAACAAATGTCAACAACTACTATAGAAAACAAATTATATTTAAAGATGCACTGTGTAACTTTTCTGGTGGGCGGTCTGCTCACTACTTGTTATTGCTTTTCCTGGAATATGCCACAATATGGTATTAGACTTGGCAATTCCCATAAAAACAAGTGCATGACACCACTAAGCTAAGTTACCGGTCAGATCCGCGGAGAGGTGACCCCACTCACAATAAGAATGGATGTATTTGTAGGGATTTTGAACAATAAAAACAACTTTAACTGAAAGAATGCAAGATGGACACGTTTAAAGGCGTACTGTGGAATATTCCAGACAAAGCAATAACATCACAGAGACAAGCAGGTGGCAGAAAGTTACATAATGTACCTTTAAATACTTATAATTAATGAGAATATCGACCTATATAATAAATAAATGACACAGTTGTGAAGCAAATTGTGTATTTTTCTTTTTCTCCCATCAGAATGACTTCTTCCTTTATTTTCTCCATAAGCTCTGTCAGCAGGTGGTTTAGCCCATTGTCCCTCCCTCTGTCTGTGTGTTGGCTACAGGCAGAGCTGTGGTGGTGAGGGACCCTGTGGGCTTAGAGAACACACTGATCAGGACCACAGCAGCACAGTGAGTCTGCTCCCGGGCCCTGAGCTCAGTGTGATGATGGAGGAGCAGGGGGAAAGCGCGGGGCCTCACTGGAGACGCAAACAGCAAGAGCTCTCCCCCTGTCAGTGTTCAGAAACATGAGATACAACAGCACACGTCTACCACTCACTGATCCAAACTGAAATGTGCAGTGGGATTTTTGTACACTGAATCTAAACTATCCTGGCCATTTCAACTTCAGTACCTTTAAAGTTGAATGATGTGAGTGGTGAGCAGGTACATTTATATTAGGGATGACAGGAGCAGAGGCATTCAAAGGTCTGCTGTTTACTGATGTTGTGTTCTTGAACAAGACACTTCACCTGCCTTACTTCACCTGCCTTACTTCCACTGTCTGTTGTATGAATGCATGCGGGAATGATTGAATACTTTCCTTATTTATTTAAGATAAAAACGCTTGATTCCACTTTGTGATGACATAAGCTGAAATCCAGGAAGTGCACCTCTGTGTTATTTAAAGGGCTTATATTATGTAAAATTGACTCTTGTGGGCTTTAAGGAATGTTAGAATGGTGTTACATCCTCAAAAACATACATGAATTTGTGTTTTCTTCATTCACACATGTTTGACTAATCCATTATTATTATTGTCTACAAAATGCTCTGTTCCACCTTGTGATGTAACAAAGCGGTAGTTCTCAAGTTAACAGCTACTTTTTACTTTTAGTTCAGTAGAGATTGACAATTCCAGGGCTGAAATTATCCAAATGATTTTAGTGAAGGCGTTTGGAGTTTAAAAACTTAGTGGAGCACTTTCTGTATTACCGCATGACATCGCAAGTGTTTTCTGCTTGGGAGAAGAACTCATTCTAAATATGCAGTGTGTTAAACGTGTGTGAATGACACAAAACACAACTCCAAGTATGTTTTTGATGAGGAAACAGCATTATAACACAGATCTGAAAATAGCGTAATATGGGCCCTTTAAGTTCATGCAACTTCACTCGACTCTGAAGCAAGCAGTTATCGTTCTTAGCCTCGTTTTAACTCTAACCTTGATGTATCTGACTAACCAAGCCATTTTGTCTTAGTTTAATTTAATAATCTCCGTTGTTCACTATTCAGATTTGATAAGAGTTTACTTTTTCTCAACCGACTTTAGTCAAACATAATGCGGTTAGTAGGTCAGTATTATTAGCCCTTATCAATATGCATGGACACAGCTCTCCTTTTAGCCTGGCTCCCGCTGCAGTCAGTTTGATGGCGGGCCCTCTGCAGTAACCCCCCGAGTCCAGCAGGAGGGCACCGGTGAGTCCAGCTCCTGACAGGCCTGTGTGTAGCCTAATGACCCACTGTACAATTAACACAGCGCATCACAGCGGGGGGCGTGGCCGGGTTTGGAGGTGTTTATTGGCTGTTGGCAGTGCTCACATAGTCCAGCTGACCAGAGTCCAGCTGACCACGGTCCAGACCTCGTCGGAGCTGGAGAGAGACCAAGCACGTGCAGAGGAGGGGACAGCGAACACCGCAGAGGACTGGAGCACACAGCCAAATGAGAGCGGATAAAAGGCGGTTACAACGCACAAACTGTGAAAATTAGTAAAGAAACATAATGGATCATTAAAGATGCACTATGTAACTTTTCTGGGCATCTATCACCTGCTGGTCTCCATAGAGATGTTATTGCTTTACCAAGAATGTTCTACACTACAGTATAAACTTATTTGTTTTGCATTGTTGCTGTGAGTGGGTTTACCTTCCCACAGATCTGTAACTTGGCCTGGTGGTGTCCCTCGCTTGTCTCCATGGAGATTTTAATCCTGTATTGTGGAACATTACTGGTAAAGGAATAACATCATGAGGAAAAACAAGTGGACTTTTCACCAGGAAAGCTAGTGCACCTTTAAATAATCCTAATTACTTGGATTTACAAACTTTAAAGCCACAGTATGTTACTTCTGTAGACTAAAATAAAAGCATGTTTTGTTTTGTTTTTTTTTTGTTGTGTTTATTGCACTGGAAAACATAGAAAAACATGCGTCCTTACTCTGAGCTGGCTCGCTCTTGTGCATTTCTTTTGGTTTCACAGAATTATACAGGTGATGTGCCACTTCCAGAAAGTTACATACTGTACCTTTAAGCAAACACCATTATTCACCCGCTCTCCTGCCCATGCTACACTAACTGTAAACTGTCAAAGACGTGGCTACCAACTTTTAGCAACAACCTCTTTGCAACAACAACAAACACAATAATACTATGGATGGAGTTTTATTGAAAACACAAACTTTCTGGTTATAAGACAAACTCCGTATCACCTGCGCCACTGTTTGCCCCTTTTTCCTAGTGCTCTTATAAGACGATGCTCCAGGCTGTTTGGACGGTTGAACACCCTATAATATTGAAATAACTGAATGAATAATGTTGTGTTTGTTTATTTCTTACACTCTCGTCTTTAGCGTCTTGTAGCTCACAGCTTGGTCACACTATCACAACGTAAACAAAACACTATCTGGCTCCCACTCATCATAAACAGCAGACCCAAGCCAATCAGACATTAGTGCGAGTAGGCGGATTTTCAAATTGACACTAGTGTTAGCTTCTAATCCTCACAGCTCTCCTTCACTCCCTCTTCACATTTGCACTATATTTAGTCCTATGTGAGTCTATTTATTAGACAGGTCTTGTTTTCCTGAATATTCCTTTAAAGTGGGACTGTACAGATGAAGGGCTAACCTGTCTGGTCAACACAGAGCCATCCAGAGATTAGACAGCACCTGCAGCTCAACCCGGGGTTATGTAATCACACTCACCGCTGGAGCTCTTAGCACCTCCGCTGTACACTGTGATACCCTATTATAACCAATGACCCACTTTTGTGCTTCACTTTTGGCAAACAGGCCACAAAAGTTACATTAATGTCTTACCAAATAAACAGTTAAAGTTTAAAGTCACTATAAGTATGTTTGCAGTCTCTGAAAAACAATTTCATAATAAAATTTATCCGAAAATGTTGCCATGCTCATTTCAGTTATTTAATTTCAGTTGAAATATCCCCGTTATTGCCCGTGATAAGTCACTCCACCTTCAAATTACAATCAGCAGGCATTTCATGAATGATACTGCACATCACGGCGGGTTTGTGAAGTTGCAGTGTGCTGTTTAGTATCATGTCGATGTATATCATGTATATCATGTTTGTAGTTATGGAGACTTGTGGGTGACGTAGGCTTGGGGCTGATCATTGGACACTATAAGAAGGATTTTTACAGGCCCATGAGAGATCACTAAAATACTCAAACATGCATGGATGAGATTTAAAACCTCTTCAGGCATGTTTTTGATGAGGGAACAATGTTATAACATCAGCAGCTCCAAAAAGACAATTTTGCTCTCTTTAAATATATGATGTCACCGTTTTTCCTCTGAATATTTAATAATGGCCCAAAGCAAATATATAAAATTTAGATTTGAAGATGACCCAGTTTCAAATGTAATTCATTTAATATAACACATTTAAATGAAAAAGGATGACATAATGTATCTGAATAGGGTCAACATATATATATATTTTTTAGTCTAACAGTAGTTTAAGAAAACTGGCTTCTAGTGTTTTGAAATCAAATATAATCAGTAAATTGCACAATATTACCTTAAGTCGGCCCACTACTTCTTTAGCACTTGTTTGAAGCTGGGGTCTTAGTCCAGGCTGGTCCTTGTGTCCTTCAGAGACTAAGGGGCTCCTGCTGTGATCAGTGACTGGAAAAGACACAGGAAGGACAATGGTTTTGCATCAGTTTTTCCCACCAGAACATCCACAAGGACACCTGCTCGCCCAGCCACCTGCATGCACATCCTACCACCGGGACCTTCTTTGTAAACCATTTCTGATCAAGACCCTCAAATTCTAAAAAAAATGCGTGCAAACTGCCTGTCCCGATGAAGCAGGTGCACCTTCCCCAAGCCAAAATATTTTACAGGCACGGTTTCCTAGCAACAGCACCAGAAATTCAATGTGATTTTTTTTTCTCTAAATCTGGTTGTTGTTGCAGAAAGTAGGCCATGATAACAGGAGAATGAGAGATGAGGGCTGGTGCAGCAGGTTGCATAGGGCTGTTGGAGTAATGAAGAATAGCTGGGGGCCTACACCCTCAGGCGGCCCCCGTGGTCTCCTCTGTAATACACATAGATATGCAACACGTGCACCAGCCAGATCTCTGTTTATTCTAATGTGATCAGCAAGGATTATCTTTGAATATATGGGCAGAACAAATATAGTACATGTGCATTTGAAGTACACGGCAAGAAGTAAAAAGATATCCAGGGTATATAGGACCTTTTTAATATTTGACACTTGATGTAACACAGGATACAGCAGGGGCCTCAGACTTGCAAAACGCAGCCCAATGCAGCACCTGAGATCATTTCTACTGAGCCCCGAGATGAATTCTAATTCCTATTAAATGGGGCCCACTGATGAAATGTATAAGATAATTAGTTCCCATAATGCACTGCTGCCAATTGAGTGAGTGGGGCAGACGGAGTGAGAGGGGCAGACGGAGTGAGAGGGGCAGACAGAGTGAGAGGGGCAGATGGAGTGAGAGGGGCAGAGTGAGAGGGGCAGACAGAGTGAGAGGGACAGAGTGAGAGGGGCAGAGTGAGAGGGGCAGACGGAGTGAGAGGGGCAGACAGAGTGAGAGGGGCAGACGGAGTGAGAGAGACAGAGTGAGAGGGGCAGACGGAGTGAGAGGGGCAGACAGAGTGAGAGGGGCAGACAGAGTGAGAGGGGCAGAGTGAGAGGGGCAGAGTGAGAGGGGCAGACGGAGTGAGAGGGGCAGACGGAGTGAGAGGGGCAGAGTGAGAGGGGCAGACGGAGTGAGAGGGGCAGACAGAGTGAGAGGGGCAGACGGAGTGAGAGGGACAGAGTGAGAGGGGCAGAGTGAGAGGGGCAGACGGAGTGAGAGGGGCAGAGTGAGAGGGGCAGACGGAGTGAGAGGGGCAGACAGAGTGAGAGGGACAGAGTGAGAGGGGCAGACGGAGTGAGAGGGGCAGACAGAGTGAGAGGGACAGAGTGAGAGGGGCAGAGTGAGAGGGGCAGACGGAGTGAGAGGGGCAGACAGAGTGAGAGGGGCAGACGGAGTGAGAGAGACAGAGTGAGAGGGGCAGACGGAGTGAGAGGGGCAGACAGAGTGAGAGGGGCAGACAGAGTGAGAGGGGCAGAGTGAGAGGGGCAGACAGAGTGAGAGGGGCAGACGGAGTGAGAGGGGCAAAGTGAGAGGGGCAGACGGAGTGAGAGGGGCAGAGTGAGAGGGGCAGACAGATTGAGAGGGGCAGACGAGTGAGAGGGGCAGATAGAGTGAAAGGGGCAGACGGAGTGAGAGGGGCAGACGGAGTGAGAGGGGCAGACAGAGTGAGAGGGGCAGACAGGGAGAGAGGGGCAGACAGAGTGAGAGGGGCAGAGTGAGAGGGGCAGACAGAGTGAGAGGGGCAGAGTGAGAGGGGCAGAGTGAGGGGGGCAGACAGAGTGAGAGGGGCAGAGTGAGAGGGGCAGAGTGAGAGGGGCAGACAGAGTGAGAGGGGCAGACAGAGTGAGAGGGGCAGAGTGAGAGGGGCAGACAGGGTGAGAGGGGCAGAGTGAGAGGGGCAGACAGGGTGAGAGGGGCAGAGTGAGAGGGGCAGAGTGAGAGGGGCAGACAGAGTGAGAGGGGCAGAGTGAGAGGGGCAGAGTGAGAGGGGCAGACAGAGTGAGAGGGGCAGACAGAGTGAGAGGGACAGAGTGAGAGGGGCAGACAGAGTGAGAGGGGCAGAATGAGAGGGGCAGACGAAGTGAGAGGGACAGAGTGAGAGGGGCAGAGTGAGAGGGGCAGAGTGAGAGGGGCAGAGTGAGAGGGGCAGAGTGAGAGGGGCAGACAGAGTGAGAGGGGCAGACAGAGTGAGGGGGGCAGACAGAGTGAGAGGGGCAGACAGAGTGAGAGGGGCAGAGTGAGAGGGGCAGACAGAGTGAGAGGGGCAGACAGAGTGAGGGGGGCAGACAGAGTGAGAGGGGCAGACAGAGTGAGAGGGGCAGAGTGAGATGGGCAGAGTGAGAGGGGCAGAGTGAGGGGGGCAGACAGAGTGAGAGGGGCAGACAGAGTGAGAGGGGCAGACAGAGTGAGAGGGGCAGACGAGTGAGAGGGGCAGACAGAGTGAGAGGGGCAGACAGAGTGAGAGGGGCAGAGTGAGAGGGGCAGACAGGGTGAGAGGGGCAGAGTGAGAGGGGCAGACAGAGTGAGAGGGGCAGAGTGAGAGGGGCAGAGTGAGAGGGGCAGACAGAGTGAGAGGGGCAGAGTGAGAGGGGCAGACAGAGTGAGAGGGGCAGACAGAGTGAGAGGGGCAGACAGAGTGACAGGGGCAGAGTGAGATGGGCAGAGTGAGAGGGGCAGAGTGAGATGGGCAGAGTGAGAGGGGCAGACAGAGTGAGAGGGGCAGACAGAGTGAGAGGGGCAGACAGAGTGAGAGGGGCAGACAGAGTGAGAGGGGCAGAGTGAGAGGGGCAGACAGAGTGAGAGGGGCAGAGTGAGAGGGGCAGACAGAGTGAGAGGGGCAGACAGAGTGAGAGGGGCAGAGTGAGATGGGCAGAGTGAGAGGGGCAGAGTGAGGGGGGCAGACAGAGTGAGAGGGGCAGACAGAGTGAGAGGGGCAGACAGAGTGAGAGGGGCAGACGAGTGAGAGGGGCAGACAGAGTGAGAGGGGCAGAGTGAGAGGGGCAGACGGAGTGAGAGGGGCAGACGAGTGAGAGGGGCAGACAGAGTGAGAGGGGCAGAGTGAGAGGGGCATGCAGAGTGCTAAAGTACTTCTAACCATGACCCTTTACATCTGCATTATTTTAAATAATTACAAAAAAATATTTTAAAGGTGCTTTGGCCTTTATTTAGTACTTATTCACGTTGTATTGTTTTTTTCACATTGTTTAATTCATATGTCAGCCACATAACATACTGCACTGGTTTGTTTTAAAGTAAAGTGAATGTACAAAAAATACTGTAATATAATATGTGATCAAAGAAATCACAAGATTAAAATGGCTATTTGAAGGTTCGTTTTTTTTCTCCTCTAAACTATGATTTATTGCCTGTTGGAATCAAATATAATGCTGATTTTTAGAGACAGAGACATAGAGAACAATATATCTTAAACATGCTGCTATTGCAAATATTCATTCAAGTTTACCCCATGTGAGGCTGTATGATTGTTTGGTGGTCGTGTAGAATATGTTATATAATATATGGCCCTCGACCAACACTGATTTTATACCTTGGGCCCCTGCTCCTCTTGAGTTTGAGACCTTTGGCTTATAGTGAGTGCTGCAGTGGGTTGAGCGTTTGTCCGTCAGTCACTGGGTATTCATTTCAAACAAAGGAAGCTCTTTAATAATGTAGTGTTCTTGAGCAAGACACTTCATGTTGACCACTCCAATCACAATAATGATGAGAGAGGAACTATTTTATGTCAAACTTTAAAACTTGTATATTATGGCAGTGTGTGGTGTAGAGTTGAGCGTTTGCCTCTCAGCCAAAGGAAAACCAGTTCAAACTCTGCCATGTACTGTTGTTGTGCTCTTGGGTAAGACACATCATCATAAGAAAAACACAAATGCACTATTTGACTTTTAATATTGTAGTGAGTGGTACAATGGCTTAAGTGTTTGCCCAAACTACACCAATCATATACTGTAGCACTTCATATGATCCATTCCAGTCACAATAATACTATCAACAGAGGTACAATTGCAAGTTGAACACTGACATTATGGTAGTGAGTGGTGTAGTGGGTTGAGTGTACCCATCAGCCAGAGGGTAACTAGTTCAAACTACGCCAATCATATTGTTGTTGTGAACTTGGGCAAGACACCTCATATTGCTCACTCCAATCACAGTAATGAGAGCGACAGAGAAACGATTTTATATGAATTTTTATATTAAGGCTTAACATAAAATCAACATCAGTAGTTTATAACTGGTTTAAATTCAGCTTTATGTTAATTGAACTTACAACCGTCAATAGCCAAGAGGTTTGAATTAAGCAAGTCTGTCTTCAGTAAATGTTATGCTGCCCCCTATAGGTGAGGGCTGTAGATTTTTGGTGAACAAGACCAACAAGACCAAACAGGTAAACTTGTATTTAAACCTTATATCAGAATAAACAGGTATTTTGGCCAGAACCTATCTGGAAGATTCTTGCTTGCAAATGTTTTGAGTTGAAGGAGAATATTTTACAATGCTGCAGTACATAACTGAGCCATGCAACCAGATGTTCATCAATTTGATTAAAAAAAAGGGAACAAAAATTCTAATTAACGTTACAGCAATGACAAGGATCTACATTGTATTTCCTGACACACTAAGTCAAGCGCTGAACGATGTATTAAAAGATCCTTACTCGAGATACATAAATTAAGTCTGACGAAAGACCAAAGTGGATATTGTAAATTATATCAAATTATCATGCAATTTCATGTATTTCACAGCAACACATTATGCAACTTTATCAATAAAAAATAATGAATCTCATGTAAAAATAAGAATAGAGTTCATGTGAGTGAGTGGAATGTCTCTGGATCCACGTGAGGCTAAAAGTTCTTCAAATGGGACAGCTCAAATTAAAGCATGAAATGTTCCCTATTGTCCCCCAGTCTTTAGTCCTGAGGCTGCTGCTTGATGTGTGCTCCGGGCCTATTCTCCGAGTGGGACGTCCCGGCTCAGATTAGGGGCCGAGGCTGTATGAATGAGGGGCCCAGGACAGCTCCTTTTAGGCGCCGCTGCTTTCACTTGTGCTGAATGAGGGTAATTTTGGGAAAAGGCGAAGTGAGGAGAGTCCTAAATCTGTGCAGGTCCTCAGGGAACTGTCGACAAATGATTTCCAGCACAAGAGACTGGCAGGAGCAACAGGCATAAGGTTTAAATTGGACAAAAAAATGATATAATTGGCTTTATATGTTAAAATTGTAGGAAAATGCATTTGATGATCGTATCGTGTTTGTGCAGTTGAATCTAAAGGTGTTTTGTGCTTATGTGTACCTCATAATAATATCATGGAATGGTTTTGTTTCACTGGCTTTTTGCAAATTCTTGGAAAACTAAAATGCATGTAATCCACAAATCCATTTGAATTTCATCTTTACAGAATCAAACAGTTGATGCAGTTCAAGGGACACACGTAAAGGATGGCTGGATTGTGTGAAATGAGATGTTTTTCTTGTACCCATGGAGACCTCAAAAGAAGCTAGCTATGCACCTGCAGACTTTTTACACTAAACGTGGCAGCAGAAGACCTTCCAGAGGAAATACTTCGAGTGAATGACTCGTCCAATCACCGACCAAAGCAGCAGTTCAGATGTGGGTTAAAACAGGTTGAGGTCAGGGTTTAGGTAAAGGTTAATGGTTAAGGTTAGTATGGTTCTCCGCGAAATGAATATAAGTCGATGCAATGTCCGCAAAAGGCACGGAATCCAACAGTGTCAGTGTGTGAGAGGAGGGGGGTGGGGTGGGCAAGTATTTATCACAGTCTGGGGACTAAGATCTGTGTACACACTCAATTCAGTCTGGGGACTTGATTCATTTATGGAGCAAAAAATCAGGTCCTCATTATGTAAATCAATCATAAAGATATTAGATATCTGTTAAAATAGGTTAGGTTAGGGTGCTTAGTGTCCTCAAAAAACAAGGAAACGCTACATAACATACATGTGTGAGTGCGTTCGCATTCAGGTGGGTTCTTTTTACGTTATAGTGATTCAAATTTATACACATTCGTATCATGGGCCTGTTTCACTCATGGAGACAAAAATCAGGTCCTTATGACATAAATCCTTTTTTATCAGGTCAACAATAAGATTTAAAGTTCAGATATGGATTAAATTATCTCAACTTGAAATAATGACATTGTGAGGAGACGGTTGTTTATGTGAGGGGGGGTGCACTGTAGGTGGTGACCCCAGAGAGGATGCACAGGAGGTGGGTGGGGTGAGGCAGCTGAGAGGCCTGATCTTCCCCAGAGTCTGAACAGCTGAGACTAGGAGCAGCGTGGCCTTCTGGGATATGACTGTTTGAAGAGGGGCTCGGGTCTGTGTGTACACTTAGAGCAGAGCGGAAGCCATTACCTAAATCTCCACTGAATACTGTGAGGGCAAAAAGGCTCAGGAGCAGTCTGATAAGCAGCTGTTCCATGTTGAAGAGAGGGGATTTCTACATTTGTGGAGTGGACCGGTGTGCAGTCTTATATAAGAGTCAGATTTATGAAAACAAATCAACGAGCTGGATGGGAATTCTGACAGACCTCAAAGGGCCTAGTGTGGCTTTGGTTAATGGAGAGGGTTCAACTGACCATCCACTTACCGACACACAGGGGTTTTCTAATCATTGCCCGATGGGTGGATTCAAACCTACAACCTCGTCCCTTAAAGCAACACACTGTAAAGACACCTGCATGATTCCACAGAAATACCAAGTTAAAACCACACTTCGGAACATTCTCCATGGAAATCAATACGTTTTAGGTCATACTGTGGAGTCGGGTTTGTGGAGATGCAAGCCCACTTACAAAACACATGATTTTGTGCAATAAAAACATCCAACATGAAAAAAGAAACAGGTTTTTATTTTTTGTATATTTTTGCGCTAAAAGTTACATGGTGTACCTTTTAGCACTCACCACAGCCAATAGAAAACTACTTGTAATCTTAGCTAATCTGATAGAAAAAATAATTATTATATTTTTCATCTCCACCGTATATTAGGCCTACAATAAACTGAAATTTTATTAGCTCAATAGACAAACTAGTTTAGTCCCTTTGAACTTCCTCTTTTCCATCAGATCACATTTTGTTCTCTTTATCATTCTCAAACAGCTTTTTATTTCTTTCCCCGGCCGTTTTGCAGTTGCACCACAGTCTTCTCCGTTAGCCTATCTACTGCTCCAAGCACCACTCAAGTCCACCCAAATCCTGACTCAGCCTCTAACTGTCTGAACCAACAGGCACAGACAAAATCAGTCTTCTAAGTGAAGAATTCTAAAAGCTCTACTTGACGGCTGGCCATCAAAGAAAGCCCCAGTGCTCCAATGCTCAAGCTTCCATCTCCACTTGACTAAGCTCCGCGGGTTGACTGAAGGGAACACTTTGTACGAGGGCAAAGGTCAGGACATGAAGAGGGTTTGATGAGTGCAGGTAAAAGATGGTGTGTCACGTTTAAAGTCTCCCCCGGTAGTCGTATTAACAGCAGCCCAAGTTACACACAGTTCCCCCTCAGGACCGTCCCGGGACACTAGGTAATGCTCGGGGATGTAAGTGATCTGACCGTGGGCCCCTCACACCTCCGCTCTATAACTCATGTCTGCTGGGATGTGGGAATAAGCACGGCTGATGTCTTAAAACTGTGATGACTTGGTGTAGTGTCAAGTTTGGGCTAAAAGATCACCATGTATAAAGTTATATTGCAAAAAGTGAACACAACATTGGTAATATACACACAACAGTACTGCCTACATGACAACACTGGTACTGTGGATTAAAGAATATCTCTTTAAAGCAGACCTATAATGTAAAATCCTTATGTTTCCTCACACCAATTACTCACCCTAAGATGTGATTCGGACGTGTTTGAGCAATCTTTATTTGCTTATTTTCAACCCCCGTTCTCACCGCCACCAGCAGCTATCCATAGGAGGGGTCGACAGCTACATGGCTCTTTGTTGTGATGACGTTTATGGCGATCTCAGCTCTCACTGCAATTTTCGAACACAGAAGTCATAAGAGTTTGTTTTATTAAGTAATTTTAGAACTGCCCCGGACTGAAGTACTTCCAGTCAAGAGCTCACCTTGACATTTCTTACCTGCTACAGTGCAGTTTTATGTATTATGTTTTGAAACTGCATTATATTTAACAAATAATAAAACTAAACTAAACTGGTTAAATAAATATTGAAAGAAGCATACCTTCCCCATAAGTAAACCTGGAGCTGCTTAGTTGTACTGCCTGTTCAGCAGTTATTTATCACTAATTACAGGCAGACAGATTGCATGCACCACAAGAGCTGTGTTCCTTTTTCTCACTAATATTGTGCAGTTTGAGCCCAAAATTGCATCATATAGTACAGCAATGTATTCCTTTAGACTCTAGGCAAACTGTATTCTGAACACCATCAAATGAAAGAGTAGCACCATTAACAAATGTTATCTGAATACACATTTTTGGTACATGTACAGGGGCAATCTTAGGGGAGAGGGTTTTGGGAGTAAATCAGTTTAGAATCGCCACTGTACATATATTTAATTATTTTGCAACAGTGATTCACTTAAAATAGAGCCCTTAATGGAGTATGTTATAGTATTGTTACTTCATCAAAAACTTACCGGGAGTTGTGCTTTGTTTCATTCATGTTTGAGTAACCATTATTATTATTCTGTTTACATCTCCAAAGCTCAAACTGCTCTGTTCCACCTTGTGATGTCACAGCTACCTTTTACCTTTAACTCAGTATAGACTCGAGTTTGTCATGAGGAAACAACATTAAAACAGATCAGAAAAAAGCACAGTATGGGCCCTTTAAGTATATTTTGTTGTAGTTGAAATCCATTTGAGAAGGACTTCACCACGTAATAACTCAGCGAAAGGCCACGCCCCCTTCACCCTCATAGTTAAAGGACATGACCTCTCCCGTTGTAAAATGTCTCCACAAATGTCCCCACTGCTCTTCCTCTACACCATTACTGTCTACACACACCCAAGCCTAACATCTGATCTGCGAGCATCCTCTAACCCCCCTGAGACCACTGGACGTGTCAGAGTCCAGGGCACCTTCACTCTAGCCCATAAAAGAGCTGCGTTGTTGGGCATGAGTGGCAGTGAAGGGGCCCTGGATGAGAGCCTGTCAGATGGTGAGCCGGGAGCAGTAAAAGGGAGACTTAAAGTGGCACTTTTCTTTTTACGACGCAGCAATAATAAAGATATGGCCACGACAAGTGAAGTGTGTTTAAAGCTGACGTCCAAATAACAGCAATTTACAGCTATGCAGGCTATAACTGGGGATCTGCTGTCAGGAATCTCATTGAAATACTTCTCATGGAAATGGTTATTGGATATGATCAGCAATACAAGGTGTGAATTGTAAAAAGTTAAAGGAGCAGTAGCTGAAATTAACTGTACTGAAAATATAAATAACAGTTTATTTCATTATTCCTCACTTACCTCATGCATTCTGAGCATTCTAATGATTCACCTCAGTGAGCTTATAACCACTTTTATACAACAGAGAAAACAAACATTAGCATGCTAACAGTGCACTTCGTGTTTTGCAGAGGTTAATAATACATTGATCAATTAGATACAGACAGTTTTCACCATAAGAACTGCTTATACAATATATCTGTACTGGCGTGTAGCAGAATTTACATGAAAATAAATACATGAAAAAATATCTGGTACTTTAAGTACAACATGCCATAGTTACAAAGTACTATGTAGAGTACCAGAACTAATATTATTCAGTACTCCTACTCAAGTCAGAGTAAAAAGTTTTTGGGAGAAGTACTACTCAAGTAAGAGTAACTTAAAGAGCAACTGTCAGTGTACAACATCTGATTTATAGTTTCAAGTAAATGTAATTCAATGGGATTGACACAAAAATTTGAAAAACATAAATGCTCAAACCATTTTAATAGGAGTAAAAGTTGCAAGAAAGGTGCTCCGAAAAGTACAATTTCTTAAAAAGTTACTCAAGTAAATGGAAAAGTAAATGTAATGTAACTCTGCCCTGGGATAGACTGATAAATGCTGGGTTGCCAATCTGTGCCACTGGGGTCTCCAACCACCATTAAGAAACACACACACACACAAACATACATATTCCTCAAGACGGGTGAAGTGTCTTACCCAAGGACACAACAACAGTATGAGCCGGGATCGAACCACTGACCCTCTGGTTAATGGGCAACACTACTACTGAATTACTGCCTAGATCAACCTCGTCTTTAAAAAAAACATTAAAAAAACATTTAAATTAAGATCAGATATTCCCTCTGTAACCTGTATATTCCATTAGCACTGAACTCTAACCTTGACTTCTGCTTATTCCAGGATTTCCCTCTCTGGCAACATAATCCTGCATTTTGTAACTATACCACAAAAATGACCTTATTATGTTACATTGTCCCCATTTGGCTTTGTGTCTCATTTCTCACTGATTTCTCCATTATCACATTCCCCTAATTACCTACATAGCTAATTGTATGTTGTCTCAGGATACCCCTCACCAGTGCCCTATATTTCTGACCATCTGATTGGACAATACACACCGATGTATATAGTGTACTTTACATGGACTGTTGCTATGACCAGTTGGCAAGCAGCCGGAAAAATCATTCTTTGTTTTGCATATTTTTACCTTTAAGAACCTTTAACCTATTTTATGCCTGTCAACACATTACGACATAATGACAAGTGTAAACTGTTAGACCATTGTATATTTTACACGGATGGTTTTGTTGACAACCAAAACAAAAGTATTATATGCGCTATGTGGGTCACTGGGACTTCACGTACAATAGTTCACACAGGCAAATTATGACGAAAATGTATGTTTATGTTGTAACCTTTGTGTTCTACCATAACGGGAATAGTTCAAGGTGAGAGTGGAGAGGAGAGGAGGGGAGGGAGAGAAGGGGGTTATGGGTAAAGCACATAGTGAAAGTAGACACACCTGGTCGGTTAAAGGGAGGTGTGTTGTATTGGGCAAAACAATGTAGTAACAGCTTAAAGGGGCGGTGACTTTTTATTCTTTGGCACTTGAAATGAATTCTGGATGTGCAATGGTATTTCTCAAGATGGATTTATTATTATGCTTTAAATATTTTTGTTGATTCTTTTCTTAATTATGGCCATTAAAACTATTTGTAAAAGATAGGGCATTCTATCCATTAAAAGAAGAGCTTCTTTTGTCTTATTTGGCCTCTGGTTTGGTCCATGGTCCATGATCTCTGGTCTCTGGTCCCTGGTCTATGGTCTCTGGTCTCTGATTTCTGGTCTCTAGTCTCTGGTGGTTTCTGGTCTCTAGTATGCAGTCTCTGGTCTCTAGTCACTAGTCTCTGGTTTCTGGACTTTGGTCTCTAATCTCTGGTCTCTGGTGTGGTCTCTAATCTCTGGTTTCTTGTTTCTGATCTGGTTGCTAGTCTCTGGTCTCTGGTCTCTGGTCTCTGGTCTCTGGTCTCTGGTCTCTGGTCTCTGGTCTCTGGTCTCTGGTCTCTGGTCTCAGGTCTCTGGTTTCTGGTCTAGTCTGTAGTCTCTAGTCTCTGGTCTCTGGTCTCTGAGCTCTGAGCTCTGAGCTCTGGTCTGGTCTTTGGTCTCTGGCCTGTCTCTGAGATCTGGGGTCTGGTCTCTGGTCTCTGGTCTCTGGTTTCTCATCACTCCCAATGACATCTTTTGCTCAGACCACATGGATGAAACATGAAATTATCCTCTGTTTTCAGTTGGACTTTATGTAATGATTGAAAATTATTAACAAAAAACATTTGTTCCACCAATAATATGTAGGATGCAATGAGTATTCGTAATAACTCTTTCAAATCAAAGTTATTATTTCATCTTTGAGTGAAATTTTTTAACTATATAAGCCTTTCTGTTAGATCCAAAGATACACGTTGGAATTCCCCTCATATTTCTATGGGAGCCGCACACATATGAGGCCCTTATATTGTGGTTGTGTTTTCACCGTTCCATATCTCCGAATGAAAACACCCCTCTGACCCATGTGGCTGGTGTATACGCAGGCTCACTGGGATTAAATCCACACAGAGCTCCTCGGAATTGAACCAGCGCGCTTCCTGCTAATGACTCCTGCCCCGACGGGATCTCCAATGAATAATGAATCAAGGGCCTTGCTAAGGTGCAGGGGCCCGGGCACAGGGGGGCCCGGGTAAAGAATGACCAAGGCTTTTATGTGTACGGGCAGCTGCGAGTGACTGAAGCAATGAGGAAGGTAGATAAGGAGGCGCTGTGATGGGGCAACAGTGAGGATAGGCACTGAGCTGTTGTCAAAACACATGTACAGGTGGCAGCAAGTGTAAGACAATACACTGGAAAGACAAAATAAATATGACATTAGTTAAAGGAGATCTTCATGATTTTTTATGTAGGCTATTATAAGAACATTTGTTTTGCCTCACTACAGATATATTGTAAAAGCAGCGTTTAAAAGGCTCATATTGCACTATTTTGTGAGCTATGTTATGATTTTGTTTCCTCATCACAAATGTATCTGGAGTTGGGTTTCGTTTAATTCACTCATTTTTATCACTCAAGCCCTGCAAGTTCTTCTCTCAAACTGAAAACCCTCTAAATTAAAGTTTAAAGGGCTGTTAACCTGAAAACCAGTACTTCATTACATCACAAGGAACAGAGGATCCTGAGCTTGGGAGATGTAGACAGACTAATGATAAAGGATAAACTCAAACGTGTGTGAAAGAAACAAAACACAACTCCGAGTATGTTTTTGAGGAGATAAAAGCCTGTAGCATGGCTTAAAGCTCACGAGAGTCAGTTTTGTGAAATAAGACATTTTAAGGGAATGCACGCAATGTTTTATGTAGGCTAATAAAATAACATTTGTTTTGCCACACTACAGATATATTGTATTATTAAAGGAAACTGATATGTCACTGCATCTAAGCTTTTCATTGTCGCCCAGTCTCACCAGTGTAATTTCCCTCATCTTTTTACTGGTGCTCAGTAATTCATTAAAAAGCGATGTTCCTATTAAAAAATAATCTTTTAAGAAATCGATTTTGCGTGGAATAAAAATAAAATAATTACTAAATTTTACTTTTACCTACATATCTGGAAAATCTTACTATTACGCTATTAAAGACTCCAGAACAAACAAAAAAGCTCTGCAAAATTCTTTACTGCAGTGCAAATGTGATTGATTTGACTTAAAAATTACCTAAACTGAATTCCATTGACACATCATTTTACCTTGAACCATAAAAACATGTATTAAACGTGTATATTGAAAAAAGTCCAGTTCGGTATGATTCGTATAGACTAAAACTGCAGCTGAAGTCATTTTCTGTTCGCAGAGATATTGGAGCATGTCAGACAGGGGCTCTGTGTTGGGGGATGTATATGATGTGGGGGGGGGTCTATAGGCCTGGGGGGACCGGGGCTAATGGATGTGGGCTCCGTTTGATGACCTCAAAGTGGGACTGTCTTAATGAGCACCTCCCATAATGCTTTGCCTAGATCAGGAAGACAGGGGAGAGCGCAGCTTTAAAACAGATATTTACACTGTCAATATTACGATAGTGCTAACTGCTCTCACACCTGGCTCTGTTTACTATGCATTTTCCATAGGTCAGTGGAGGTCACAATACTATCGCAAATATAATATTTATATGAGATCATGTGTACATATTAGCTGTTACTTTGATAAGCAACCAGTCTCTTAATTTTTAGTTTTAGTTTTGGATTTAAAGGTCCTAGATTATGCAAAATTGACTCTTGTGAGCTTTAAGTCATGTTAAAATGTTGTTACCTCATCCAAAACATACCTGGAGTTTTGTTTCATTCACCCATGATAGAGTAGCCCACATGACATCACAAGGTGGAACAGAGTGTTTTCAGTATGAGAGGAGAACTCAGCCTAAATACACAGGGTATGAGTGTAAAACATGTGTGAATGATACAAAACACAACTCCAGGCATGTTTGTGATGAGGAAACAACATTATAACACATAGATCAGAAAACAGTGGTAATAATATGGGAATTTTGATGTGTTACTACTGGTAATACTAATATTTTTGTGCGTAAACCTAAAAAGAATTGCCTACATCTAATATGACCCTATCCCGCAGAGGTGGAGAACTTCACATGAGTAGAATCTATTATGGTGGTCACAATTCTCCACGCAATATTTCCTTACCATCCAACACTCATCCTCAAATCACCTTGAATCAACACAAACAAAGCTATACAAAACGTGAAGGCAATTACAAGACGCCGATGAAGCGCTTTTATTCTCAGCATGCCAGGGCAGGTGGTCTGGAATTGAATGCAAATATTTAACCCCATCATTTAAACCGGGGGTCCTGAGCCCTGCGGGGCATCCGGGCCAAGGACATATAGTGGACAGTGGACGTTGGACGCAGCCACGGCCGTATGTATCTGTGGTATGGAGGGGTTATCTGTGTGCGGCGCGTCTACCCATCAGACTGAATAAAACATGTGGTGGCATGTTGGTAGCCACTATCGAGGAGGTCTGCTGCATTATTCATGGGCAGAGGAAGACGGAATGGGGCGTGGAGGGAGAGAGAGAGAGACAGAAGGAGAGAGAGAGAGGAAGAGGAGGAGGAGGAGAGAGAGGTGATGCACTCTGCGGTGGCATGTGAAGGGTGTTGCCAGGCGCTTAAGAGCAGAAGATGGACCAAAGGAGTCACTGGGCATGGGCAGTGGGCACGCCAACCACAGCTAAAGACTGTATAAACAAAGACTGTATATACAAATGGAGCAAAGATGGAAGAAGTACACAATTTTGTTACAGATAACGGGAAAAAAAACATACTGAAGTAAAAGTATGACATGAAAAAAAAATCTAAAAGTGTTAAAGTACCTGGTCAAAAATGTACTTAAAAGATAAAAACAAAACGTATTTAGTGCATATTTTGAGGTCTTTTAAGGTTTTAAATGTACTGATTTTGATACAGATTTGAGCTGAATTTTGTTCAGTAGAAACAATTGAATCTAGCTGTTTTTTTCTAGCTGTTTTAGTTGAAACTATGAATACTGCTATTTCTGCAGGTCTCAAGCATTCATAAAAAATACTTTTACTTTTCAGTCCTGTTCAAAAATGCAGTAAAGTAGAAAGAAGTCCAAATAGGAAGTGTTCATGGGGGCACTTCCGGCTCCATCGACTCTGGTTCCAATTGGCTTTACATTGAAAAACTGTTATCCCTCTCTGTGTAATTGGTGCTATGAACTTAGTCATTTTGGTCTTTAAAAACATGAAATAACCCATTTTATATCCTGGTGTTTTTATTTAGCTATTTTTTCCTTTAATAAAAGCTATTCCTAATAGGGAACTTGGCTCCAAATTCGCCCCTATAACTGCTAGCCTCATGAGCTTCTGCTTCCTGCTTCTGAAGAGTGCGGACGCTATCCTTGCTTGCTCCTGCAGTTTCATTCTTTACTTTGCCTTTTAATCAGTTTACCTCCTCCAACACTGGATAATGTGTCTATTTTTGATTTTCTTTCAAGTAAACAAAGACTTTTAAACCAATTTTACAATTTTTAACAAATCATCTGATGAGCCAGCAACATGTCAGGGAAGAGAAGCCAAGGGAATCCTATCTGTGAGCGCTGTCGTGACTATCAACAAGAAATTAATAAGCTACAAGCACGGATATTTGCTTTAGAAACCAAACAAGGACTTCAGACGACGCTACCAATGATTTCCAGTGGTGAGCAGCGCACAGTTACTTCCAGAGAAGAGGGTGAAAAAACTTTCAACTTAAACCTGAGTGATACTGTGTCTTTTCCAAAACTTGGTACAGACTAAAATGCTAAGCCAACGCGGCGAGTGATAAAAGACAATGCTAATATCGTTATATCACCCACAATAAAGCTAACAAACAGACTTTTACCACTGTCACAAACTGATTTTGATGAACAAACAGAAAATGAATTGTCACAAGTTGTCACAAGTAAAGCTGGCAAAGAGCGCAGGCAGACGGCAAATCTGTGCCAAACGTCAAGGTCAGAGATACGCTGTTGCTCGGAGATGGGGCTATCAGCGGTGTGACTCACAGAGGAATCCTGACATGCTGTTATCCAAATAACACTGTTTCTGAGATGACAACACTCCTGACGAAAGTTTGGTCAACACATAAAGGGATTAAGCAGCTGATTGTGTATAGCGGTGCAGTGGACATCAGAATGGAACAGAGTGAAGTCTTGAAAAGGGATTTCACTAAATTACTCGAGGAGCTTAATAAAGTGAAGGTTAAGACATTTATCAGTGGACCTCTTCCTAACATAGACCTAAGGAGAAAGAACAAATTTACCCGACTGCTTCAGCTGAACACGTGGCTGTTGAGTGTGTGTGCGCTCAGAGGATTGCATTGCATTGAGCACTTTTCTGGAAACGAAAGGACCTGTTTGAGGGAAATGGCCCACACTTAAGCAGAGGTGGAGTAAGAGTGTTGACGGGAAACCTCCTCCACGCTCTGAGGCAGCTGCCTGGACAGGGTCCTGTGCAGCCAGCGAGAGAAAAGAGGAATGGGAGAAGCATTTCTGCTGCATCAACCAGACAACCAGCCAACGTGTCAGCACCACCAACGTCACCAACAGCACCACCACTGCCACAACCACCACCTCCCCCTCCTCCAGAGAACAATTCAGTAGCATCACCACCTCCCAATCCCCCAGAGAACAACTTAATAGCATCACTTCCCCCTTCCTCAGAGAACAAGTCAGCAGTACCACCTCCCCCTGCCCCAGAGAATGAGCCAGCACACCAATCACCTCCCCTGCCCACAGACAAACCCGAGGTCCCGTTTGATACATCTACTCCATCAATGGACTCTTCACTCTCCTTCTCCTCTCCATCTTCACTCATGGCCCTTCCCAACCATCTAGAAAGAATCATCAGATCGGGAATCAAGATGACTCCTCTCACACCAGACGCACGGTCAGGGGCTCTGACATCAAGTCTGTTGAACTTTTCACCATATAAAACTTTGCCCATTTCACCAACAAAGGCCATCCCAGCGATCCCCTCTAACCTTTCACCCAAACCCAAACTCTCCCCTGCTCCGCCTCCTCGGCCCTCACCTGGTCCCTCACCCAAACCCCCTCCCACTCCACCTGCTTGCCCCTCACCTGGTCCCTCACCCAAACCCAAACTCTCCCCTGCTCCACCTCCTCGGCCCTCACCTGGTCCCTCACCCAAACCCAAACTTCCCCCTGCTCCTTCACCCAAACCCCCTCCCACTCCACCTCCTAACCCCTCACTTGGTCCCTCACCCAAACTCTCCCCTGCTCGCCCTCCCCCGCCTCCCAGAGCTGTTATCTCCAAGAGCTCGGACTGTCCCAGGACATACAATCATGATAAAGGTAATATCAGGCTGGGGCCCTGTGTTGGAGCTATATCTCCAGTTACACCACGTAGACAGATGAATGGAAGAATAGTTAGACTGTCTAATCAGAGAAATTTAGTTCACATTCCCTGTAAGAAAATAACATCCAGTCCTACTGAAACTATTCTGAAACATGCGGTGCTCAATGTCAGATCTTTATGTAACAAATCATTTTTAATTAATGATTTAATTTCTTCTTTTAATCTTGACTTTATGTTTTTAACTGAAACATGGCTTGACAAAAACACAGGTAATGCAGTGCTAGTGGAATCAACTCCTCCCAACTTCAGTTTTGAATCTGAAACACGGGTCAACAAAAAGGGTGGAGGTGTGTGTGCATTTTTTAGAGACCATTTGGTTACACACAGGTTGTCATTTGGGGTGTTTTCATCATTTGAGTATGTTTCCTTCAAAATGGGGCTAAAACAATCGCCCTCCATACTCTACATAGTCATATACAAACCTCCTCAGCACTGTCCTTGAAACTTTTGGTCTGACTCAGCAGGTCAGTGAGCCCACACACCAGCAGAGGGCGCACTCTGGACCTGCTCATTACAAAGGGTGTAAATATTTCAAATGTCAGTGTGGTTAATGTTGCTCTGTCTGATCATTTCTGTGTCTTCTTTGACTTGTCTGTTATTTCCAAACCACTGGCTCCTCCTACAGCTGTTCGAAGGAGACACATAAATGCAAACACAAGTGCACTCTTCATGGAAAAGATGCACTTTGAAATTGCCTCATGTTCTAATGTTGATGATATGTTGAGCTGTGACTTCGAGTCTCTTGAATGTTCTAGACACTATTGCCCCGATGAAGGCTAAAATTATTAAAAATAGGCAAAAAGCACCATGGAGAAACAATGACTCTGTCAGGACACAAAAAAGGGAGTGCAGAAGAGCCGAGCGGAAATGGCAAAAATCAATCCTCCAGGTTCATTACGAGATTTACAGAGAAACGATGCACATGTACAGCCACAGTTTGGCTCAAACAAGAGAGAGGTACTTTTCAGACATTATTGGAAATTGCAGTAACAGCTCTTGTGTCCTGTTTGCAACAGTGAACAGATTAACGAACCCTCCAGCCCCACTGCAGTTAGAACTGATTTTCACATCTAAGTGCAATGAGTTTGCAGTATTCTTTAAGGACAAGGTTCAAGGCATCAAAAATGCATCAATTCCACAACGCAAATAACAATCACGCAGCCACAGAGACACTTAGAGCTGAGTCACTTTGCACCTGTAACTGACAAAACTGTCTTAGAGATTGTCACCAGTCTGAGTTCATCCACATGCTGCCTCCATGTCTTACCCAATAGATTTCTAAAGTCTGTCCTCCACAGTTTACTTTCACCACTCGCTCACATAGTTAACATGTCACTTCAATCTGGAACATTCCCAAGAGCCTTGCAAACAGCAGTCATTAAGCCTCTCCTAAAGAAGAGCAGTCTTGATGCTACAGTACTGAACAATTTCCGATCTCAAATCTGCCGTTTTTTGGCAATGTCTTTGAAAAAGCTGTTTACCATCAGCTTGCAAACTTTCTCCAAATGAACAACTCCTTCGATGTTTTCCAGTCAGGTTTTAGAGCCCACCACAGCACTGAGACGCTCTGATCAAGGTGACAAACGACATCCACCTGAACACTGATGCAGGAAAAGTCTCAGTGTTGATCCTGTTAGATCTGAGTGCTGCTTTTGACACTGTTGATCATGGGATCCTCTTACAGAGACTAGAGGACTGGGAGGGCATCTCTGGTACTGCACTAAACTGGTTCAAGTCCTATCTAGAAGACGGGAAGTATTTTGTTGAAATTGGAAACTGTCTCAGATCAAATGGCCCTGACCTGTGGGGTGCCCCGGGGGTCGATCCTGGGCCCACTTTTGTTCAATCTGTACATGCTGCCTTTAGGCCAGTTAATACGCAGCAATAATGTGTCCTACCACAACTACGATACTCAGATCTATGTCTCACTGGCAGCAGGACTATGGACCAGTGGACTCACTCTGCCACTGCATCCATCAGATCAGTGTGTGGATGCAAAACAACTTTCTCCAGCTAAACTCAGACAACACAGAAGTCATAGTCTTTGGCCCACAGAAACAAAGAGACAGTGTCAACAGTTACCTCCAGTCTCTCTCTCTAAAACCTTCAAATCAGGCTAGAAATCTCAGGGTAATAATGGACTCAGACTTGAACTTTAACAGCCACATCAAATCAATAACATCTGCAGCCTTTTACCATCTAAATACATAGCAAAAATCAAAGGTCTCCTGTCTAAAGCAGACTTGGAGAGACTTATCCATGCATTTGTCTCCAGTAGGTTAGATACTGTAACGGCCTCTCACTGGCCTCTGCAAACGAGCTGTAAAACAGCTGCAGAACATCCAGAACGCTGCAGCTCGGGTCCTGATTCAAACCAGGAAGTACGAGCACATGCGTCCTGTGCTCAGGTCTCTGCACTGGCTCCTGTGGCTCAGAGAATAGACTTTAAAGCAGCTCTGCTTGTGTACAAGTCTCTCCATGGCCGAGCTCCAAAGTGACATGTTAGTGCCGTATGAACCATCTGCATCTGAGGATCTGCTGGTGCCCAGAGTCAGGACTAAACTCGGGGAGTCAGAGTTTCAGACTCATGCAGCTAAAACCTGGAACAGTCTGAACATGTGAGACAGACTCTACTCTGACTCTGTTTAAATCCAGGCTAAAAACGGTTCTGCTTATCTGTGCATATGACTGAAAGGTTTTCATTTTCCAATCCGCACTCTACTCTTCTCTCTAATTCTCTCTAATTTAATGTCTCATCTCTATTTTAAAATTTTATGATGATTATTTATGTTTTGAATTGTTTGTATTGTGATTTTAATGTATTTCTTATTCTGTAAAGCACTTTGAATTACTTTGTGTACAAATTGTGCTATACAAATAAACTTGCCTTGTCTTGCCTTCATTTGACTGGAACAGAACTCTATGGAGGGCATCACACTCCCTTCATCCTCTTCTTTATACAGTCTATAGTCAGGGCTATTGGGGAAAAAACATACTTACCTAGTTACAAGTTGTTGTTTTTTTCATATTGTTGATCAGCATGTCTTATGAAGCTCTGCTGTGTTTTTAAAGTCAGTATTTTTCACCTTTCAATTTCTTGGTGAAAACTAAGTCTGTTCATAAACATAACCAGCATACCATGAGCATGAGCATGAGTTTTAGCATGTTACAAATCGCTGTCTTTCTCAATGCGCAAAAATGTAAGCCAACCACCCTCCGCTGGCATTTTGCATACCATATAAGGCACTTCCTATAGGTCTATATATATGCATTATAGTAAGTTGCACAATAGGAAACAGCAAGCCTGAGAAATGCATATGGTCTTTAGGAAAACAAGCAGATTTATGTGTGTGTTGAAAGAGGATGTAGAATCCGGTAGTGTGACCAAAGCAGAAGACAGCAGAGCACAGGGTTAAATAGTGAGTGATGGCTGTGACTTTGCCTGATTTATGCACTGAACCTGTTGTAGTTATAACACAGAAATATTATGATCAAGACTAGTCTAGAATGTTCCACAATACAGTATTAAATGTATCTTAAAATTCTATATTACGCAAAATTGACTCTTGTGAGTTTTAAGCCATTTTAGAATGTTGTGACCTTCTCAAAAATAAACCTGGAGTTGTGTTTTGTTTCATTCACACGTTTGAGTAATCATTAATTATTACTCTGTCTACATATTCAAAGCTCAAAATGCTTGAGCTCCACCTTGTGCTGTCATGAAGTGGTAGTTTTCAAGTTAACAGCTTCCTTTAATCATTTGTTCAGTAGAGATCGGCAATACCAGATCTGACAAGACAAAGCAGAACCTAAAAAAAACCTAAAAACCTAAAAAAAAAAAAACTAAAATCCGCCATATCAGACCACTATAAAAGAAAAAAAACACATTATGGTTTGGGACGGGGCATGGGCCATTGGAACCGAGAACAAGTTCAGACAGTGATGATGGAACGTTCTGTCTTTCACACAACTGGGAAAACCTCCTCCAGAGACCACCGGGCGTCGGCAGGCGTGGTCATTCTGAGCGACCTGCCAGGTCCTTCAGGCTGACCACGCCTACAGGAAGTAACAACAGCTGATATACGACATGTCACCACCAACACCGGGGACAGTTATGAAGACAGTTCTTGCAGCCGAAACATGTCAACAAGGTAAATACACTTGAAGTTAATGTACATAAGAAGACAAAATGAATTCGTTGGCGTAATTCCAGATCTGAAAACATACAAATGATTCTAGTCAAGGTGTATGGAGTTTAAAAACACAGTGGAGCTCTTCCTGTATTTGTATGTGTTTTCTAAATATGCAGGGATTGTGTGTTAAACATGTGTGAATGAAACAAATGAGGAAACAACATTATAGCAGATCAGAAAACGGCATAATCAAGGCTTTAACTTATTTTCATGCAAACAAGCAGGTGGCACCAAAAAGCCAAGTTATAAGTCAGATCTGGCGGCACGGTGGCTGAGTGGCTAGCACTCATGCCTCACAGCAAGAAGGTTGCGGGTTCGATCCCCGGGTCGCCCGGGCCTTTCTGTGTGGAGTTTGCATGTTCTCCCCGTGTCTTGATGGGTTTCCTCCGAGCACTCCGGTTTCCCCCATCAACCCAAAACATGCACTGTAGGTGTGAAAGTTGTGTGAGTGAGTGATGGGGGTGGTCGGAGGGACCGTTGGCGCAGGTTGGCTTGGCAGCCACGCCTCCGTTAGTCTGTCCCAGGGCAGCTGTGGCTATAACAGTAGTTTACCACCGAGTATGGAGTGAATGAAGAATGCTCTGTAAATAATCCTCTGTAAAGCGTCTTTGTGACATCTGTGTGAAAAGCGCGATATAAATAAGCACTTACTTACTTACTAGATCTGTGGAGAGACAACCCCACTCACAGTAAGAATGTACTTTATTATGGCTTATGTTTAATGCCATGCTGTGGAACATTACAGATAAGTAATTACATCTTTCAGAATTCATACAATCTATAAAATAAAAATGTTGCATCAAAAGGGTGTGGCTAATAAAAGCAATTTCTATATCTTTACAGTTCAACCTAAATAATGTAGTAAAAATATCCATTTCAACATACTCATTGCTTTTAGTCTTGTTATAGCACCAATTACATTAACACTAATGGTGGTGCATCACAAATCTATGTTATAAAAGTGTATGTAGTGACAGTGATGGGAGGGTGTGTTCTTTTATCCCTGCCTCACACTCCACAGAGACATGGGAAACGCTGAATCAGGCCTTCCCCATAGCAACAGTAGCAGTGGTAACAGCAGCAGTAGTAGTAGTAGTGATAGTAGTAGTAGTAGTAGTCAGGACAGGGGAGGTGCGTTCCAGTCAGATGCCCCCCCTCTGCGGAGAGTGAGGCCCAGGACGGAGCTCTGAGCTGGGGCAGAGAAAGCTGGTCTACTGCTCCACCTGCAGGCACTACGCCACAGTATGAAGTATGTGTGCAGTGTATTTGTGTGAGTGAAAGTGGTAAGAGATTATGACTGTTCCTACAGGGACTTTTTTAAGTTTAGATTATGCAGATTAGGTTAGTGTTATCTTGAATTAGAACGATTCATGAAAAAGGTTGGGCGAAGAACTTGTACTGTATATAAAACTGTTTCATTCACTGAGGTAATATTTATTTGATTCTGTGCCATAAAATAGTAAAAATAATAACCTTTAAAGATGCACTATGCAACTTTGGAGGGTCTGCTACAGTCTCCATGAAGATGCCACGTAGGGGACCTCACTTTGCAAAGTTACAAGTCAGATCTGTGGAGGCAATCCTGCCTGTATTTTCAAGATATTTTTTCCCAATTAGATCCCCTATAATTAGATATATATATTCGTGTTATGTTTTATGATATTGATATGTTGCAGTAACATCACACTGGGGGTGTTGTCTATGTATCTCTATGGAAGAATGTCCATGTTTCCAAAACTCAAAAAAAATAAAAAATAAATAAAAATAAAGGTTTTAAGCAACACATTTTCAGGAACTTATGATCAGTACAAGTGTTTATGGTCTTGTTTGATTTTCATCAAAAAGGTGAGAGCGACTAACTGAAAAACTGTAGCTAGCCTGTGGCTGTAATGTTATCTGAGGGGTTTGTTTAACAGTAAAAATCAGCTGTTTTAGTTCCAACTAAGTCAGTTGTTTCTGGTTAGATGGTGTTAAATTAAAGCTCAAATAAAAGTCTAACAAAGCATCAGACAAAGCAGTGCCAACAGTTAGCATCACACTCCCAGGAAATGTTCATGACATCAGCTGCAAAGTATCAATACTGTGGAAATCACCTTTTCACAAGATGAAGCATTTCAAATCAATGGATGATGAGTGTGGCGCAGTGGTGGACAGCCATAGACCTGAAGCAGCTTTACCCAAAGAATGCATTAAAAGGTCCTGCATTACACAAAATTGACTCTTGTGAGTTTTAACACGTTATAATCCTGATACATCATCAAAAATACCTAGACATGTTTGTGTTATGTTATTAGTCTGTCTACATCTCCAAAGCTCAAAATGCTCTGTTCCACCTTGTGAACAGAGCACAGCAGCCGCCTTTTACCTTTTGTTCTGTAGAGATTAGCAATTCCAGAGCTGAAATTACCCAAATGATTCCAATGAAGGTTTATAGAGTTTAAGGACAGAGGACTTCCTGTATTACCACATGACATCGCAAGGTGGAACAAAGTGTTATCCATTTTAGAGAAGAACTCTCCCTAAATATGAAGGGTTTGTGTGTTAAAAATGAATGCAACAAAGCACAACCCTGAATATGTTTTAGATGAGGAAACAACATTATAGCATAGATCAAAATTAGCGTAATATAGGCCCTTTAATAGCATAGTACAGGGACGGATGTTGGTTTTGACCCTAGTTATCCACATTAGCCAAAATGATATGCATATAGAAGACCATTTATAGCTGTTTCATATTTCATTTCATCCTTGTAGATCAACATTAGCATGCGTCTATGTGTCTGCTGCTGTAGTGATCCCTGTGTGTGTGTGCGTGTGTGTGTGTGTGTGTGTGTGTGTGTGCGTGCGTGCGTGTGTGTAGGTGTGTGTGTGTGTGTGTGTGTGTGTGTGTGTGTGTGTGTGTGTGTGTGTGTGTGTGTGTGTGTGAGTGTGTGCGTGTAGGTGTGTGCGTGTGTGTGTGTGTGTGTGTGTGAGTGTGTGTGTGTGTGTGTGTGTGTGTGTGAGTGTGTGTGTGTGTGTGTGTGCGCGTGCTTGTGCTCAGAACATGTTTAATACTGCTGTTGAGTAATGCAACTGGAGCCAGGCCTGGTTTGGGTTACACGTGCCGGCGGTGTGTTTTACCGTAATGCGAGGAGTACACGAGCAGCTGAAACGCCCACCTCCCTCTCCTCTTCCTCTTCCTCCCCCTCCTCTTCCTCCCCTCCCCCCGCCCATATACACACCCATGACTCCTAATTCAATACAAATACACAACTGAGTCTGTAGGGAAAACCAATGCGACTCCAGTGCTTCATAGTTCAAATGGGTTAAAGTGATTACAACTGCAGCCATGTCAGGTCTTTCCAAATGTGCTGGTGTATGTTGTGCACCAAATTCAGTTATTACGAAGCAATTTATAACATTATGAAGGACAATGCAGGAGATGAAAAGAAATCTATTGGATTGTGTATGATACTGAAAATGTAATCGCTTCAAATTGGTTCAAGGTCACTAAGGTCCTATATTACGCAAAACTGACTCTTGTAAGATTTAAGCCGTGTTAGAATGTTGTTACCTCATCAAAAATAGACCTGGAGTTGTGTTTCAGTCACATGTGCTTGAATAACCCTTTATTATTATTAGTCTACCCTTTATTATTATTAGTCTAATTGTAGCATTTTCTGTATTACCACATATCACAAGTTGGAATAGAGTTTTCCATTTGAGATAAGAACTAAATCTGCAGGGTTTGTGTGTTGAACATGTGTGAATAAAACAAAACACAACTCCAGGCATGTTTGTGATGAGGAAACATTATAACATCAGAAAATATCCTAATATGAGCCCTTTAAACCTATACAAGCAGATGCCACCACATGGCCTATGTTACAGGTCAAATCTGTGGAGAGGCAAGCCCACTCACAGTAAAAATACATGTTTTTATTTGATGTCGCCGGGGTATGTGTGATTGTTGTCTGTAATGAGAAGCTGCTTTGGGCATTGCATTGAACTTATAGTAAAAATGGTTCTCTTTTGTGTCTTTTCAACTAACTCGTCATTATCGTTTTCCTTATTAAAGGTGCACTATGCAACTTTTCTTATGGGGGGCACACCACCTGCTTGTGGTCTCCATGGAGATTTTTGCATAGTATGTGCTCAAACAAATCATGAATAGATTTAATGTTGAGTTAAAATTGCTTTAGAAGTAACTTTTCTACAGTGACTGGGCCTCTTCACAGATATGACCTGCAGCTTGGCCTCCATGTGTGTCTCCATGGAAATGGATACATTTAATGACATACAGTTTGAAATAATATTGATACTTTGCAGTGTTCTACATGCATCTCTAATGGTAGAATGTTTAGGAGTTACCATGGTGACGTAATGCACAGTGTCAAAAAAGTTGTTAGAAAACTCAAACTCAAAGAAAACTCATAAAATAGATCTGAACAGCACATTCTCAGGAGCCTGTGATCAGTACGAGCGTTCATGGTCCTGTTTAGGTGTTTAATTTTCAGCAAAAACAGTGAGTGTGAGTAGTACTGAAAAGCTGCTTGATAATGCAATGCTGTGAGATAGTTTAACAGCACATATCATCTTAACTGCTGTAGTTCCTGCTAAGTCCGTTTTTCAGGCTCAGACTGTGTTAAAACAAAGCTCAGATCGGCCTAATAAAGCCTAAGACAGAGCAGCACCTACAGTTAGCATCTCACCCCCAGGGAATGTTGATGACATCGGCTGCAACGTATCAAAAGTCAAAACAAGAACATTTGGCATACACCTCTCTGGGAAAGTTCCGTAGTGCACCTTTAAGGCCCATAGTTGCTGGGTTGGGCATCAGTACCCTTCAAAGGTCCATTGTGTAACTTTTCTGGTGAAGGTTCCCTCTGATGCTTATCTTCATGGAGATGTTAGTGCTTAGCCTGGAATGTTTCACAATATGACATTCTATCTTCGTGGACATCAAACCAGACCAGGTTACAGGTCAGATCTGTGGAGAGGCGACCCCATTCACAGTCAGAATTCCTGTTTTTCTTGGTATTTTTGAGCTATAAAACCATTTGTAATTTAAAAAATGTAAGGTAGAGCTGTTTATTGTCATACTGTGGAACATTCCAGGCAGAGCAATGAAATATCCACAGAAACAAGCAGGGACAGACCGCCAGCCAAAAAGTTACATAGGGCACCTTTAACTTGAACTTGAAATAAATGAAAGTGCTCAGTGAATGAAGCGGTGAGGTCTTACTTAACACCATGGAGCTGATCGGATTCTATTACAACATCGTGGTCTTGTGCCAACTGGAAATCACTCAGCGGTGGAGCCCAGCATTTCCACACCATCTTCCCCTCCAGGTTAACCACTATGCCGCCGACTCTGCTCTCTGATTGGTCGGTTCCGTGGACAGCGGACCACCAGGCAGGAGATGGTAACCACAAATGCAGCGTCATCAGGACAGAGTGATTTATGAGCAGAAAAAAACGGACGTGGGCCACTCCCTTCCAGAGCCCCCCCCAGTGGACCCCCGCTTCAGGAAACTGCAGTATGGTCACAGTTCTGGTAAAGTGGAAGTGACTGGGGCCCCTGACAGTTTTGTACACACTGCCAAATATCACTATGTGTTAGATAAGGAATACATCTCAGTTACGAGCACGGAGACAAGATATGAATAAATGAAGTAAAATGATGACAGAAAAAGCATGTCCAGATAATATACTGAATGAGATGTCAGAAAGAAGGAAAAGTGTATCCGTCATAGTTTCCAAACACATAAAAACGCACATATTTCAGTGGAATGGTGAGAAGAGAAGCAGTTCAAATGACGCAAAGAACAGTAGCTGCCAGGTTGAAACGGGTTTTAAGAGAAGCCATTGAGAGTGCCGGAAATGATGAGAATGAGTATGCCTGACGAAGGTGTATAGACTTTAAAAACACAGAGGTGCAATGAGATCACAAGGTGTAACTGAGCACTTTGAACTTTACAGAGGGAGGCTGACTGACTAAATATGCGACTTGCTAAAAAGTACCTTAACAACAAGGCATTTATACTGTCGGATAGGTTGCCTCTACATAAATCTTGACGTATCAGAGTTTTCTGCCTGTCTCCATGATGATAGTAAGTTTAATGCCTTACTGTGAAACTTTTCAAGCAAAACAATAACATGATGGCAGACCTTCCTCTAGAAAAAGTTTGTTTTTCATTGGCTGAGAATCAGGAAGTGTGTTTTAGCATGCTAGTTTTTTTTTTTTTTTTACCTTTATTTACCCAGGAAAGTCCAATTGAGATTACTAATCTCTTTTTCAAGGGAGTCCTGCCATGCACATATCACTTTCATACTAGGCAATGTGGGTGAAGTGTCTTGCCTAAGGACACAACACCAGTTTTTTGTGACTGGCGCCCCCCTGTGGCACCTGGAATTCCCAGTGGTCTCCCATCCAAGTACTAACCAGGCCCGGCCCTGCTGAGCTTCTAAGATCTGACGGGCTTTGACAAGCCGGTATGGCCACGTTGCTTTATCATGATGGAAAAACTATGCACGGGTCTCTGAAAGTTGTGAAAAGTGCTTATAAAGGATGTTCGGGTTATATAAGGTAAATGACTTTGGTGCGCTGTAAAAAACAAGTTCTGTTTTGCACTTAAATGTAGTTACTATGATTAACTTGAGGAGCAAGACCACGCCTCAACCACCCTCACCTCCTCTCCAGCGAATCACAGCCCACTTCTACCACACCTCAATTTTCCAGAATCCTATTTGTAGCAGCCTATCCCGGAAACCCAGGCATACCAGTTTGCCCCGAATAACTTGACCCCACCCTCCCAACCCCTATCTGTTCGCTTCCAGACATAAGACACCTACGAGGGGGGGGTCCCGTCCTGTTGGGCCATGTAAAGATTGAGACTGAACCCCCACCCTGAGTCTCAACCCAGCCAACCCGCCTCGTCTCCATATAATAAACGCTTTTCGCTTCGCACATGTGTTGTTGCTGTGGTCCTTGCTAGTGAAATGGCCTTTAAGGTAAAACCATAGGCTGTATACATAACCCGCTAACCGCCACGTTCCAAATAGGAAGTGTGCATGACCTTAAACTGAAATATTGTCACCCCTCTCTCTGTAACTGCTGCAGTGAGTCTCACTTTGGTCTTAAAATTTTCCTGTCAAACCGCTCCACATGATCCTGGTGTTTTTATTTCGTTATTTTGTCTGTAAAGAAAATCCTATTCCTAATATTGAACTTAGCTCCAAATTCACCCCTATAACCGCTGGCCTTGTGAGTTTCATTTGACTGGAGGCGAAGACGATGGTGATGTCACGCTCCTGTAATCCAGTTTTTTATACAGTCTATGGGTAAGACCTGTACTTCTAGTGATCACTTTTATTAGCTTGTTGGTTTGTAAGAAGTGATAGCCTGAACTTTGTGTACACGCAAAACCTTTTCCTGGGACCACCATGTCTCCAGTGAGTGCTCCACAGATATCCAATGATTCCGAGTACAGCCCTGCCCCTGTGCCAAAGTCTGTCCAACTGTCTCTGATTACAGCCAGACGCCATCCATAGAGGGGACAAACCCATCCTCTCCACCCACACAGAGCCGTTGATGTTTTGACACGACTGATTAACTAAGAGCACTGCCATGTTAGGAGGAAGTGGGATTGTTTTGGGGAGGGGGGTGGAGAGGAGAGGTGGAGGGGGGGTGTGGGTACATACAGCCGTTTGGGTTTCTGAGAAAAGTGAACTTGTCTCACCCCCAGAGACAGATGAGCAACGTGTCAGGGCCTTGTGGTTTACGGACACAAGACGTTCTCAGGGTTTTCAAGGGAATATTGAAAACTAATCTAACGGCTGTGCCACCGTACTGTAGTGGTACTTATGAGAAAGGAGTACTCAGGGTTAATAACATTTTTTTAACGTCAATAAAACTGTAATCAGGTATTTGAAAGCCGTTTTGAAAATTGTTTTGGTAATGTGCATATAGGGAGATGTAATTCTTCCAATCCGTGCTCAGTATGTAGCTACCAACTTTATGGAGTCCTGAGCTAGTCCAAATTGCTTTAAAAAAAAAAAAAAGTTAAAGTCAGTACCAAGGTGCTGTTTATTTCCACAAGCATGGAATGTTCCACAGTACAGCATTATGAGGGTGCTATGAGGGTTGGGCAGCAAACTGCCCCCGCGACCCAGCTGGATTAAGCGGGAGAAGATGGATGGATGGATTGGTACTATTGCTAGTAGCGATGTACCAATCCAATACTAGTATCGGATATCGGTGCAGATACTGAAAAAAATCTGATGGATCAGATATTGGCTTCCAAATATCAGTTCAGCCGATGCCATGTTTGGACATTGATGTAATAAGCCTATTTCCTGGTCATAGACTTTACACAAAGTTGTTCTGTCATTACTTGGGAGATAAATAACGGCTACTTAACAGTTTTGTTTAACGTTTTCAGCCCCTGCTCTGGTATCGGTTGATATTGGGAATCAGCAGACACTTAAATAGTATTGAAACCGGTATCGAACCTGAAAAAGCTGGATTGATAAATCACTAGAGTAACTGCTAGAAAAGGCATTGAAAAACATGCTTATTGAGTGGTTTGCCTCCTCAAAGATGTGACCTGTTACTTCCCAGACAAAATAATCACGTTGCCATGGAGACAATAAGGTGGGGGCCTAGTGAAATTATGTTAAATTAAATTAAGTCCGTTTAACAGCAACACACAAAACCATTTCAAGTTTGAGTTGGGTGAAGGTTGACTGTAGCTGAGGTGGTAGACACTTGCCCATCTGAGGGCTGGTGGTTCTGCTATTGCATCCTGTCACAATGTGTCCTTGGGCATGACACTTCACCATTACACTTGTGTGAAACAAACCTCTCAGTTACTTCTGTCTAACGCCCTTTCGCTTCTCAGGCTCACAGACAAGTGGCGCATGTTTCAAAGACGCAGTAAAGACAGCGGTTTGTCCTTGGAAAGCTCTTAAAGCTCTTAAACACATGGGGAGTGATGTTGCGTTAGTTCCCATCATGCATCGCTCTATTTCCCTTCAGGATCCATTTGCACTCTCTGGCATGTTCAGTCATAAACCCCGGGCTCTCGGCTCCTGTGTGTCAGCTGAAGGGGCCTTCACACTCGGCTCCCAGGGGCCCCTCAAACTGCCGTGTTTAGACCGAGGTGAGAACAGCATCACCAAGTTCCTGTTCAGAGCTGAGAGCAGCAGACGCATATCGAGTTGGTCATTTAGAGACATGGGGCTGGGCTATACTAGTCAATGTAAGGTCATCATAGATATAAACACAAATATTAAAACTTTTTTGGTGCGCCACCTGCTTGTTTCCATGGAGATGCTTTGATAATATAATGTTCCACTGTATAACATTAAAGGGCCTATATTACTTTCCCATCTCCCATAATATGTCCCCTTTTTATAAGCTCACACACTGACAGTTTTAAAACAGAAGAGGCTTGTCCACACAACCTGCAAAAGAACTTCCACATCTCTAGCCCCATAGAGGTCATGTTTTGTATCGCTTTAGCAACATGTAACTATGCCTAATGTAAGTGTGAACTCTGTGGTGTGTGTTCATATTTTAGTGAACTGTTATTGAGTGAGAACAGTAACACGTACAGTTTTGGTGTGACTTCACCCATACATAACCTAGCAGTTACCAAAAAAAAAAAAGACAATTCTTCATTTTTATTGTTACATCCTTCAGTCCACCATGCACTGCTGATTCTTATAGGACCCACCCTCCTCCTTGCTGCTGACCCTGAGAAGTCTCCAATACTACTGCATAAGAAGACGTGTCCTTTCCAAGATCAAAAATGTACTGAAAGTAGAAAATGGGTTTAAAACGAAAAGGCAAAATGTCTCCCAAAAGTGCTCTTATATGACAGAAAGAGTAATTGGCATGTTATGAGTGAGGCCTTAACTGGAGCAGACAGTGGCCATTACGTTAAAAGAACGGCTCACATTAATAACGCTGAATCTGTGGCACAATGAAGTGTGTGTGTGTGGGTTTTTTAGTAACCATTTTCTTTATGCAACTTGGATTTTAAAAGCAAAATCACATCAGCTTAATGAGGGTGTTTTTTGAGCAGTGACGACAAAATGGTCAACTCTAAAGCAGGCAGGACAAGCTAGTTAATTCTGCTAGTTACCTTTTTATTACTTCAGACGTAGATTTTAAGGGCTAATACTGTCATGCATCATACAAGAAAAGAACACAAGAGCTTTTATATACAAGAAAAAATAACATTGCATGACTATACAGCATTGTTTCCATAACTAATACTATGGTCTGGTTAGTACTGGGATGAGAGGAATACCTGGTGATGCAGAGTAGCAGTAACTCTTGGATATTCTGTTGCTGTATCTCTAGGCAAGACACTTCTCCAAAGCTCAAAATGCTCTGTTCTGCCTTGTGATGTCATGAAGTGTTAGTTTCAAGTTAACAGCTACCATTTACCTTTCGTTTAGTAGAGATTCTAGGGCTGAATGAATGAACTATGAATGAAACCGAGCACAACTCTAGCTATGGTTATGTGTAATACAGGTACTTGAACTCACCTTTCTCATGTGTGAATGTCAAGTGTGAGTATTGGTGGTGGTTGGAGGGGCCGATGGTGCAGATTGGCAGCCTCACTTCAGTCAGTCCAGGGCAGCTATGGTTATAACAGCAGCTAATGATCACCAAGTATGAAGTGAACAAATAACCCAATGTAAAGCATCAAGCAGAGTCCAAGAAAGCAAAACAAACTGATTATTATATACTTTGTTACCATCTGAAATACTGTTGTACTTCAGCTTTCCAACATTTATGTGGTTTTCTGATTGTTTCCTTGACCAAGAAAGTAAAATACAGAGGATTAGGGCGTTTGCTTCATACATAGAAAGTTGTAGGTTAAACTCGTGGATCATGTAAGGCCATAGCATGTACTCTGTGTCTGGCTTCCTTGGGCTCTGCGGTTTATAGGCACAGTATTCTAATCCTCCAATTTAGCTTCTCATGTTTATGAACCTGTCCCAGATCTGGAGAAGCGTTTCCAGGCACTGCTTTGCAATTCCCTGCTGCTCCTAAAAGCCTGCATCAGCGAATCAAACAAAAGTATATAAATAAATACATTCCAGACAGCATGAGTAGAAAACAAGAGTTCTCCTTTAATTTATCCAGCCTCAGCATACTGTACACAGACAGTATATACACTCCCAAAGATACTTTTTGATTTGCACATATCACAGTTTAAAGTTCAAATCAAAACAATACAACACAACTATGAAAAAGACATACGCACAAAATTAAAAACTATAAAAAATATAAAAACAGTACTCTTTATCTCACGTCAATGAAGTACCATTCAGATAACAAAACATGAAATGCACAACTGAGCAGACAATTTCAACAGAGTTTTTTTTAAATTATCACCATGCAGAGGATGTAATCTTAAATAACGAAAATAATATATACTTCTCTATATATCTCTCTCTCTCTTTTTTAATTTTTCAAGTCAAAGCGCTCCCGTCCCTTGACACAGGGAAAGACTTAAAAACACCAGAGGATCCACGATGCTTACAGTAGCTGCCATCTTAGCGTGGCCTGTATACGGAAAGCATCTCAGCAACATCTTTTTGGCACCGCAAAAGACGTTTTAGAATAACGGCAGTAGCATTTCGCATTATATAAAACTGGGCGGAGTACGATTATTTTTTTCTTTTTTATCTCCATAACAAAACATTTTAAATAAAAAAAGCAAAAAGACATTCTGTGCAGCGACATCAGTCAGGACAGTGGCGTTCCCCTGGTAGCAGTAGTACATCAGGCAGCAATTACTACAACTACTACTACTACTACGAGTACTTTTACTTCTACTGCAGCATGCTCTTGATGGTCTTGTTGGTGGATTCGTCGTTTAGATGCTTGGTCGTGTACCTGTGGGGACAATAATAAACACGACATCAGCACACAGTCGTAGTTAATGTCCTGAGATGTCTCGCGTTCCCTTAATATCCTCATTGAAATTCAGCTGAGAGGCACCACGTTCTATTAAAAAGCCTGCGTGGAGTCAACATGCTATAGCTAAACACGCGCGTTTACATACAGCCCCGGGCGAATGTGTGCAGTGCACCAGACGCTCAATGAATCTACTTGGAATCGATGCTGGCTTTGATTCAGAAGGCTGGGGTTAATGCTTGTATAGGAGTACAAGAGGTTTTGGATCATGCATATCATTGACAAGGGCACCAAAATGTTCAGAGTAAAACATTTGTTGCCTACAAAAATGGGTCAAATTTACATGACTCAAGAAAGGGAGTATATACGATGGTAAGAAATGTATTACCATTATTTTAATATGCATGCTCTTTAGAGACAATATTAATATACTGCACATGAGAGAGTCACTTAGTGGGTGCTGATGATGCAGACTACTGATCATGTACCAAGTTACACTGTGCAATGTCCGGCCCGCTCAGTAATGTATGGAACTGCAGTACTAATATTTACCATAGTTGCATTATTGTGAGGAGAATGCATAATTTTTTATTAAAGGTTTTATTAAACTAAATGATTTTTAGACTAGTTAATATATCAAAATATCACTAAAATAGAACTGTATTGCAAAATTTGAATATCGGGCATAGAAAACCACCCCAAAAATAATAAATATGTAATAAGCAATAATCTGTGTGGGTAATGGTATAGTAATTTCACATTTATCCGACTGAATTACTCAAACTGAATCAACAAACAATAATCAAAATGCTTGAATATGGTTATCAAGATATTAAACAAATATTTCCAGATATTTATTATCTTCCACCTTATATCAGGTAAAATATTATTCTGAAGTACATTTTATTAACTTTTTATATTTTTGCCTCTGCAGTACTGCATGTATGCGTTTTTCTCACCTTAACATATGCAATACCATATTCATGACCACAGCGTTTTACATTTTACAGTACAATTGAAAAACATACAAACACACAAATTTTTGAAAAGTATCCATCATATAAAGTTATGCAGCATCTAGGCGTGTGTTTCGAAAGAGCCATCCTGCTGTGTGCTCTGGAGGAGACTTGCACAGACGCATGAGGCTGGCCCCGTCAGGCTGGGCAGCTGCAGGGGCCCGGATGGCCAGCTCACATTTGAGTGAGTGGACGGGTGGATCAGGGTGTCACATGTGATGGTCCCATGTGAAAAGAATTAGACGCCCAAACGTGCTGGCTCACAGCTGACCTCGTCACTAGCCCAGTGCCCAGTGTTCGATGATTCACAACAGCAGACCCAGCGCTCCGAGTGTGCCCTGTCATTCCCACAGCTGTCTGCCTACAGTCTACACCTACAGTGCACCAGAACCAAGGAGAAGCCAAGCATGTACCCGTATATCTTTTTTGAGGTTGAAAGACTCTTGAATATTCAGGCTAAAAGTGCTGATCCTGATAGTTACTAAATAAGGGATTGTGTCTACAAACTCCCTATTGTGAACATATAGGATTGACTGTTAGCCTAGATTAACACTTTTTGATACTAGAGCAAAAAATAATAATTTCGGTTAATTCGCTGTGACAGAACAAAACCAACTTGTAACTTATTTTGCTTAGAATGTTCCATAATATGACATTAAACTTATCTTGCATTTATTACATTTTAGGTGTTTAGTTGCTTAAAAATCTCTTGAAAATCAAGCACTCTCACTGTGAGGTTCACCACTTCAGATCTGACCTGTGACTTGATCTGGTGAGATGATCTAGAGATCTTCTAGAGATGATCCAGTTCATAGCCATACTGGGGAGCATTTCGGGAAATCACATCTCAGTGGAGGTAAACTGGCAGCGGACCCTCAACCACAAAAGTTCTATAGTACCCCTTTAAACTATATGCCTAATAATGGAATCCAACCTAAAGAAGAGAGAGTACCTGAGAGCGTTGAGAAGGCCTTCCACACTGTTGGGCGGCTGGTCTCGGAGGACTTTAATACAGCCTTTCATCTATGCAGCAAAAACCAGATTAAGAGGAGGTCAGAGGGCAGTCAGGGACATGTGGGCTGGGGTTAGATTAAACCAGACTCACATCGATTTTGGACGACTTGGCGAAAGCTCCGACCGGATGAACATAGTCGTACAGTATAATGACGCCCACCATGACCCGCAGGCAGAAGGAGACAGTCTCCTCACTGCTGAATCGGCTCCGGTACTCCCTGCAGTACATTAAGGAAGCACAGGGTTTAGCACAATAGGTCTTTAAGAATTGCTGTATGCTTTGCAGCTCCTTAGTAGAGTAAGAAACAAAACAAAAACTATTGGCAAAGAATAATGCATGCTGCTAAATAAATGACCTTCCCAAATCACTGACATTCCCAAAGAGGTTCACTTACGGCGTTTCCAGCATGACTTTGCATACACTGGCCATTGTGCTTAAGACATCTGTTGTGTTTTCAATAGGCAGGTTCTTGTTCTATAAAGCAAAACGATCATACATCAAGCTTATAATATGAAAGATCAGTGATGAATGAATAAAATCCATGTATTCTAATACTGTGTGGTTGCATACCTCAGACACAAACTTGGTGGTGCCGTCACTCATGGTCTTGAGCATGGGCGTGGCATCGGCGTAGAATAGAGATATCCGATTGGCCAGCTCGTTGTTCACCTCATTCTCAATTTCCGCCTGGAAAAAGTCAATATTTGAGCTGCTGAATTAGAAAAGCATTTTGTTGAGTAATAAATATTCATTAGGGAAAAACATCCACAACAGCCAAAATAAGGATAAAATGGTTCAGATTATACTAGGTCTTGGATTTGAGGGTCATAATAAAATAAATGACCAATAATCTCACATCATATTGGACAGGTTAATTCACTGCTGCCTATTTTCTTGAACACATCATTTACCACTGTAAAGGTTCTACTTATTCACCACAAGGTACTAGAGTAAGCATTAGTTCTTCCAGCTCTTATATTACATGTAAAATTGACTCTTGCAAGAGTTAAGACATGTTAGAATAGTTACTACATCAAAAACATACTTGAAGTTTTCTTTTGTTTGATTCACACATGTTTGCATAACTGTACTGTTTGTCTAGATCTCACTATGCTCCGTTTCACCTTGTGATGTCATGAAGCGGTAGGTTAACGACTACCTTCATTCTAGTGAAAGTGTGTGGAGTTTAAAAACAGTGGAGCTCTTTATTGCCACATGACGACAAGAGGCTGAACAGAGTGTTTTCCGTTTGAGAGAAGAACACAGTGTAAATATGACGAACACAACATTCATATGTGGAAACATGAAACAAAACAAAACTAGGTATATTTTTGATGAGGAAACAACATTAGAACATAGATCAGAAAATAGCCTAATATGCACCTTTTAAGCAGAAAATAAGGCTGTACAAATAAGCTCTAATATTGATAAGTCCCATTATATACAGTACAAAGTGTTTTTCCCCATGTGCTTGCATTAATGGGAGTGTGCAATGTGTGTTTTTACAGCCCAATTAGCATACATTACATGCACCGCCTCTAACTGCAGGGGTGTGCTGCCGACATGCATCTGCACTAAGGAGAAGTTACACTCGTAGACATTTAAACACACACCCTGGACTGAGAAAATATACTGCAAAAAGAGTAAATTAGTTTATTTGGTAATTATTTGTTTTATCAAGAAACACACTTCTCAACAGCAGCAGCAGCATCTCATTTTCAGATTCACCACCCTGGGCTATATTTGTCTACAGATTTTAATAACACATCTTTGTTGATTCATGAGAACACTGACAGAATAAGAATAACCCCCTAAAAACGTTCAAACAATTCATGTTTTAACAAATGATGACACGGCGCTCAAAGTGTGTTTACAGCGGGACGGGAGCGTTTCATCTGCGCACCAGGCTGGAGGAGTCTGGATGTGTCTCCACAGTGACACATCCTAACGACTGCCTGGGCCTATTTAGCTAATGGTGCAGTTTAGAGTAATACCTCCCCACAGACGCTTCGAGAAAGGGAGTGTCACTCCAGTTTACACGCATACAACTCGGTCAGACAGTTTAGGCCAACAAAGTGTGCCCTGCATCCTTGGAGAGGTGGATCTGATAGGAGCAGACGTAGCTGAGAGAACAATGCTTTGAACAATAGGACTACAAAGTAAGAAGTGAAACAACTGCTTTATCATAATGTAAGGTGACATGCATCTACGGAGACAATACTGCAAATAAAAATGTGTCTGCAAAAGTGGTGCAACTAACAAAGGCAATGGTTAAATATTCACACACTAACAAAGGGTTGGGCTGATTGTAATGAATTTAAACCAGCATCAAACATGCATTTATGAACATTCAAAAGTGGGCCTGTCACAATATGAAATTTTGGAGTGAGGTATTTTGGTGAAGAAAATATAGATAATATTGAAACTAATTTGTGCCACTGACACAAGACCCCAAGAGCAGATTTAAAGCACAGAGACTATTCTAAATGTACAATAGTGTAAACAAATTATAAGCTGCAATAAATAAATAAATAAAAAGCAGAATGAAACACTAATTTGTAGTTGGTTTGTATCTAGAATGAGTCCTAAATGTTATTTATTCCTCTACAGCTCAAATTTTATAGTAGTACAGAAACATAATAGCTAAAAAAGAACCCATGATAAATACTGATCCCCAAAAACTATTGTTCCATCACCACCATATATTGAATGATAATTTGATATAATAATTCTGACAGGCCTCAAAAGCTTGTTAAACACTGCATTTGTGTTCACTCTCCACAGCCATAGCGCCCTTTGGTTGACTATTATCTAGCCATCTTAACACCATTTCAGCCTTCTACAGCACATTCATAAAGAGGGAAGGTTGGTGAAGAGTCTTGCCCACCAGCCAATGCCATTACAGAGGGTTAGTCACTTGGTCCATGGCATTTACATTCAGACAGCTGCACTCTTTCACCCAGTACTTAGACTACTTATATGGTACAGACTGCAATTCATTCATAGCTTACATTACTGGCTTTACATTAGAAAAAAACATTTGAATATATTAGAATAATAACATTTTGCTTTTAGTTCAAATCTTGTATTAAATAATTCACATAATGCCCTTCACTTTTGAAATTTCATTCATCAGATTTGATTTCAGGATGACTACAGCCTGCTTCATATGTCAGGCATCACTCATTCACTGTGACGCACAGTTCTAATATAGTCAAGCGCATTCACTGAAATAAAATCTACATGAGAGATTGTACTAAATCAGAGCGTGGCCGTGTAGAGCTCCAGGATCTGTAATGCACAGGTCTATTCTTAGCAGCGTTCCATGTTACATAAGAGGCTGGCTGCATGGATGCACAGGGAGGATCTGAGGCCATAGGACCGTCTCGTAACAGCGAGACCTGCTACTGGAGAGGAAGCGCCGTGCAATTTCACAACATATTTGCTTTTAATCACACATTAAGCACAAATTAGCTAAATGGAAACTGCTGCTTGCTGAAATAATGAAAGCACATCGGCTTCAGTATTTCCATAATAACTTCTAAAAACCATTAGGACAAAACAAGATTAATTTTTGTTTCCAGAGTTACAATTTAGCAAATCAAAACCTTGAACAAAACTATTGGAAAAGAGTAGGATTTTCTAAAAGTATTGAATTTGATATTAAAACTAGTGCTAAAACTAAATACTCATTTGAGGCGGGATCAATGCTAGTATACACCCATGGACCACTATGGAACCTACCTGGACGATGGAGGGATTACACAGACATAAAGGTCACATGGGAAGTTGAAAATGACATTCTATTGTCTAAAGAAAGGGCGTTTTTGTGCCATTGTGGTATCGGAATTGGTATTAAGTAAATCTATTCCTTAGTATCGAAATAGAGTTTGAAATTTTTGTATCGTAACAACACTAGAATGTTGTTTATAGGACGCATTTTTGTTAATAAAGTAAAACTAGTCATTCTTACCGGTACATTGTTGATCCTCATTCGACTGAGCGTTCTCCTGTAGTAGCTGAAGTCATTCTGAATAGCAGGATTTGTCATCTGTAAAAATGAATAGAAATAACACGTCTTAATTGAAAATAGTGAGAGACGGGGAACCTCTTCAGCGCAACACAAGAGCTCAGGATCGAACATGTAATGGCTTTCACGGGATGTATGAACCAACAGGGCACAAGTATGGCTCTGGGGCTCAGGTCAGGACAAGAACAATGATATCTTTATATTTATAGATTTACAGGAGGGGGTCTGCATTCTCCCACACTCACTCTCTTTGCAATCACATATTTAACTGTCGGGAAACATTTAGTTACAGTGTTAGACCTGGACACTGAAGAAGATTAATAGTACAACAATACCCCAACTCCTAACCCTTAACTAAAAGGTCCTATATTACACAAAAGCCACGTTACAATTCTGTTAGCTCCTGAAAAACATACCTGGAGTTATGATTAGTTTCATCCAGACATGTTTGAGTAACCCTTTATTATTTATCCCTTTTACCATTAGATCAGTAGTGATGGGCAATTCCAGGGCTGAAATTATCCAAGTGATTCTAGTGAAGGTGTATGGAGTTTAAAAACACAGTGGAGCACTTCCTGTAATACCACATGACATCATAAGGTAGAATGTTTTCTGTTTGAGAAAAAAACTAAATATACATGGTTTCTGTGAATGAAATAAAACAACTCCAGGAATGTTTTTGATGAGGAAACAAAATTATAACATAGCTCAGAAAATAGTGTATATGGGCCCATAGACTGCATAAAGAAGTGGACTACACCCACAGCGTTCAGCGGCGCTCAAATGAGGCTCGTGATGCCACGGTTACAGGAGCAAATCTGGAGCCAGGCTCTATGTTATGAATAGGATTTTTCTGACAAAAACAGCGGGGGAAAAAATTCAGGATCATGTAGAGCGAGTTAATCCAAATATTTTAAGACCAAAATGACGAGGCTCACTGCAGGAGTTACAGAGAGAGGGCGACAAGATCCCAATGTAAGTCAATTGGAGCCACGGTCAGAAGGAGCCGGAAGAACCTCCTGGAGCACTTCCTACTTGTCATGCAGTGTCTCATGTATCAGCTATGTCCATTCATATATACGGCCTATGTATGGGCCCTTTAAGTATTTAATAAGCCTGAATCATTCTTAATAAACTGTTTCTTCATAATAAACCAAACCTTTTTTATTTGATTAACAGGAATCAAATAAAAAACACAGTTTGAATGGGTGCAGTTAGCAAATGACAAAAGCTGTCATTTTTTACGAACCATAATTTGAAAAATTCAAAAAACAAAATATTATCTTTTATTCTGCAAAAAAATGCTGCTAACCCTGTCGTATTGATCTGTACAAACATGTTCTGAAATGTGATTCTGGTATTAGTTGTCAGTTCATATTTCACACTTTTTGTCAATTCTTCAGAACACATTTAAAATGTGAACTTTGAACAGAATCCTATTATAATAAAAAAAAAAAAGAAATCACAAATCTAATGGCAATAGCAATGCAGAAAAAAATGATAAATGAAAAATGATATTTTTCTTAAATGTCTTTAGCCCTAGCATGAATATCTGTGACAATTATAATGCATTAGCAATAAACTCTTTTATTGCCAACTATGGTAAATTGTAGTGTGTCAGTAATTGCAGTTTAAGGCCCTTTTGCAGAAACCCAAATTCTAGAATTTTGTATTGTGAATCTACATTGACTTTTAGCAAGAAAAGAAAGAGAAATAATGTGAAATAGAGGAGAAGCTAAAATGACTCCTCATATCATTTAGCATGCAATACAATACCCTAAATGGTGCCATTAAGTCAGTCAATCACTTAAACATTTTCTCCCAAACTGGATTGTATTGAGTCTGCTAAGTGCAAATTAATACAAATTATGAATCCATTTTTAGCATGGAGCCAAACTAGCATCTTTTCAGCATGCCCACCAGTGACAGCTCATCATGAGGCTAATTACCCACAATCCCACTGGATCCTGTCACAGCCCAAGTCAAACAGACAGTTTAGTAATCTGGCCACAATGGACTGGTGTGCGGTCTGTGTCCACTGCTCCCTCTGCAGAACATGGACTAGTTTTGGGAGAGATGTCACACACACTAAGTAGGTCAGAAGCCCCATAAACTAGTGTCAAGAGGGATGAATAAGACTGGCATAGCACCTCACACCCCCTAATTCGATGCAGTTATCGTGCCAGTTTGGGTGAGGACAACTAATTGGGACTTTGTTGAGGCAAAATACCCCCAGGGGAAGTTTGGAAAAAATCTGGGGGTGCAAAAAGAAGTTCAGTCAGCGTCTCGCGTGATCATGATTTTGACAATGGGCACCCAGGCTTGAGCTTTCTGGGTTGTACAAGTCTGACCCTTTGTATTTTGTGGCTCTAGTTTACACTTATTTCTACCGACAGTGGGAGACATTTATATAGATAGAATGAACAAGATCATGTAATATTTTGTGTAGTTTTTTTTCATCTAACAAATTGTTCTGAGCCCTGTTACTAGTTTCCATAGTGATGTTTCCTCAATATTCAGATGAGAAAATGCTAAATCAATTGAAAAAAAAGTAAATTAAATAAAAAAGAATGTCTAATAGTTTCGGATTTTAAATTAAATTCAAAACTTTAATTTTGGGGGGAAAAGTTGAGAAAGCACAGCACTTTTTACCTAGACAACACTCCAAATGACTTCAAAAGTCTATTTTTAAACATACCTTATGCATGCCTTTTTATTTTATCATACCACCAAGGCACATTCCTAGTTTGTAGGACTAAATCCTGTCTGATTCTGACACTGATCATTTTCCAAACAGCAGAGAATAATCAATTAGTTCTCCTGTACTCACTTGCAGCTGCAAGAATCACAGACTGTTTAAAACTCAATGCTGGGCAGATGAGTGACTTCTCTGGTCACTACAATGACTCGTTTGTGTCAGAGTCACCATGTGAAATCTGGACTTTTGGGAGACACAAGGAAGCTAGAGCAGTAAGATATATCCCATTTGAATACAAATTACAATAGGAATGGCTGCAAATAGCATATCCTGACAACGGGCGACAGAAGCTCAAATGGTAGGGTGTTTATCCACTGATCTGGAGGTTGGTGGTTCCAATCCCATTCTCACTGATGAAAGCTGTTGTTGTGTCCTTTGGCAAGACACTTTACCCACCTCACCCAAAGTGTCTATGTACATTGGTGCCTGAATGTTTGAGTGAATAGGTTAGAGGTTCCTTGATGTGAAGTGTGTTGAGTGCCTTTACATAAAGGTCTTGGATTTTAAATATGTACATTTGAAAGACTAATTCATAAGATGAATCACAATTAACATTTTTTCAATTACCATTAAAAGCCAGACTTACTTTGAGTTCATCGAATCGCAGGGTGAAGTGAAGGATTTCAGCAAACTGCTTGGCCAGGGCCTGCTCCCTCTCCAGGTGCTGAGTGGGGTCATTGTAGGTCTCACTGGTCAGACCTCCCAGGAGACTGTGCAGCGCCGCCTCTGCACAGGAGGGGAAACATATGAGCCAGGACTGAAAAGTCATACATTATGTGCACAATTTATATGAGAGAGATGTAGGGGCCGGTTAACAACAAGTGATGGTGCAGCGTTCTTTCGGGACGGAAATTGAGAACGCAGAGGTCGTAAGTCAGAGGAAAAATGCTTTTATGTAGAAGAATGGGGTGTATCAGCACTACTCTGCATTTTAAAAAACCTTAATATATCACTGAAGGAGCTGATCATGAGAAAGAGACAATTTATTAATGAATATCATTCAGGGAAAAAAGGAATTAAGCGGAAATGTAGTCTAAAATCAATAGCTAGTTAAAAGCCGTTCTGCTTACTACTGTATATTTTCTTAGCATTGTGGCCATATTTAAGGTCATTTCATAACATTTTTCATTTTTAAGTGCCATCAAATACGATGTATGCAAATCCAACATTGATTTGAATGAAAACAATGAGATTTTTTTGTTTTTGTTTAGGTTCACAAGTTGTTATCTTAAAAGCTGAATCAACTTTTTGGTTTGGGTTGCCAGACTGTACTACTAAAAACAACTTGTGTGTTTGTGTCCTAGATATGGCAGATAGAGTCCAGGATAAGCTGCAACTGAAGTAAACAGTTTTATATCTACAGGAGCATGTGTTAGATATGCAGTGTATCAAATACATTTAATTGGTTAAGTGATAATATCCTGCACCCCATCAACCCCTTCAAATGAGTCAATTTAGAGTCAATAATCTGAAAAGTCCAAACTTGGTTCATCATTTCATGTCAGTAGACCTGCTTTCTGCTTAGGTCATTGTGGCCTGGCTGAGGTTGAATAAAGGCTGTTTCAATGAGGCCACTGCAGCCTAACACGTGAAGAGTGCATAGTGAGTGCAGGCATCTCCAGTAGGCACACACAGAATGGGGCTGCTGCAGTGCCCAGACTGCCCAGGGCCCAGTGCCAGTCTGGAGGGCAGGGGACCACATACAACAGACATGGGACTAATTATCTCATTGGCGTAGAGTGGAGGGGGCAGGGGGGCAGGATTTGATTCAAGCAGGATTAGACTCATTGTTTTGACAGTAAGTAAATACAGGCCTGTGTCGTCATGCACCTACTGTGCATGCCTATACATCTGTAATTAAACATGCATGAGGAGGAGAGACGGGGAAATGGGGACATAATGAAACCAAATGCTCTGAACAGGCTCCAAAGCATTTATATTAAAGGACTAAGATGTCTGGTCCAAACAGTTTAAAGAAAACGTGAGCGCCTCTGGTGCCTACAGGGAGGCTGTATTTATAGATGCAGACAGTGCTCAGAAACAGTCTAGACACACAAAAGAGGCATCACGAATGACATAAGTGCTGCACATCTGATCTATGGGGCTTGGCTTTTCAGGAAGATTTATACAACTTTTCATATTCGTCAATTAAAAACAGTTGGATGAGCAGAGGAGAGGGCTCATCATGGACAGTGCTCTGCAGAGGATAATCAGGCGTTTCAGACACACCGAGCTGGCTCTGCACTACAGTAAATTGAGCACGTTTGCCATTCAATAATGACTCCCATCTGCTTAGGCAGCATTTGTACTAAAGCCTGATTAGAACCGTCCTTAGAGGAGCATGTTTTTAGCACCTCAGTCAAAACTAAAGTAAAAGGGAGTCGCCATGAGGCTGGAGGTGTGAGCCATTGGGTGTGCTGAAGAGAGGGCTGGGTGGGGCAGAGACATGTTCCCTCTCATCAGGTCACACACAGAGGGTACACTGTGGGCATGAGGTCACTGTGGAGGGGAGCAGAAAGCAGGAGGCCTCATAGGCTCAACAGATGACATTAAAATGGTTCACTTTTTACTTTGTGAAAACTGTTTGAAAGTACTTCAGTTCAGTCCTGTTCAGAAGAAAAAGAAAAGTATATAGAATATTGTGTACAAAGCCGATTACATAAGCTCCTGGCACTCGCACCTCTGTGGTCTTTAGGTTACGCTCAGCCCCCCATAGCCCTGCCCAGAAGCCTTATCCACAGATCAGACATGACAGCGACAGAGGAGCCATCACAGCTCTGGAGCCTGAGTCCAGGCACAGGCCCAGAGCCTCGGCTTGGCAGCACTGACCTACTTCATTCTCATTATGTAACACAGAGCAGAGCCGCCATCCATTGACTACCTTGTTTTAGCGCCACTGGGATTAGTGAGCATTCAGGCGCGGGAGACTTCAGCCTCACACCCCCAGCCCCCCAAACACGGGGTCATAAGAAGATCAGAGACAGTAAGCCTACAGCCCCACCCCCATCTACGCTAATTAAACAAATGTGACCTCATCCTACAGACAGGTCAATGCACAGAGCAACACAAGCAATGCAGCGGAGAGAGGGGGGGTCTGCTTATATAATGGTATGTAATGTGTATGTGCTGTCTGTCTGCTGACTTTTGCAGCTCAGCGCTCAATATCACAGATGCACATCAAACAATTAAGGTCACGTATGGAGGCTTTGTTTGCGTTTACATAAAGAACGAGCACATCAGATTGCCAATAATTAGACTAGTGCTGTAGATTAGACCCATCTCAGTGTAGACCTCTTACTGGCAGCACAGACACAGCCCAAACTCACCTAATCTTTGCGAGAACTCGTAGAACTTTTTCAGTTTCCCCACCAGTGGCACCACAGCGGCCCACGCCTGCTCTTGTAACGCCTCATCACTCGGATTCTGTATGGCCTGAGAACAGAAAAATAATCAACATTTTTAATAAAACAAAATCACATTCTAATTGGAGAGTTATTGCTTGGGTTTAACAAGGGCCACAATACAATTTCCTCCACATAGAAGTTTACTCATTAGTGTTTTCATAAGACGATGTTTATGTGAAGAGTGAAGGATGAGCAGAAGTGATGTCATCATTATGCAACCATCAGGAGACAGTTCCAGGAGTAGACACTGGGCTTGACGAGGAATCAAAATGGTACGACCCAGTTTTTGCAAATGATTGGCACCACTTTAGACTCTTCAAAACCAATACTGCCCTTTATGTGCAGTAGAACAACTAAAGGTGCCACAATAGGAGAAAACATGTAATATTTGATAGCCATGTTATGTATAATAATGCTAACAACATTTTTTCAATTTTTCAAATCTGTCGTTTTAAGGAGTACATCAGAGGAATAATTCATGTTTGATATTTTGGAAACTAAAATGGGAATAGATAGAGATGGTTGGACAGGTGCAGAAGTCGCCGTGAGATTGGGAGACAGATGGTCTAGAGAAAGACTAAAGAAGAGGACATGTATGGATGTAGTGAAAGGACATAGAAACTGTACAGTAGGTATGAGATAAAGACACGCAGAGGAGTGTAACAAAGAGATGAAGTGGTACCGGCATAACAAAACCAATTTAAAGACTTTACCTCCAAAAATTATCAGTAATATATTTAAAATCTCCAATCAGAAACATTTCAGGAACATATTTTCAAAGCTCAATCTGAATTTTTCTCAGCCTAATTTACACCATGTACATTTCAGAACTGTGGGACTGAAGATGGTTTGTAGCTAGAAGCCAAAACATGTCAACAAGGTAAATACATCTATAAAATGATGAACATTTTTGGATAAGAATAACTGTAGAATAGCCCGTTTTCATGAGTAATTACATTGCAACTACCAGAGCTATACATTTAGTGCTACCAATTTATCTATTAATCTTAAATTGGCAAAATGGCAGAATTTACATGTTCCATATTGCACAATGGATTCTTGTTATGTTATAATGTCCAAAGGGATGTTTTTGATTAGGACAACATTATAACATAAATCAGAAAATAGTATAATTTAGGGCGTTTAATATTGTAGCAAAGGAATTGTAATATTGTTTTCACCCTTGGTAAAAACCATTATGTCCGATTTTGGTCAGAGGTTGCTGTTACCTCCCGGATCTCCTGACCCGCCCCCTTGTACGCCTGCAGCTCATCTAGGATCCCCTTGGCGTCTTTGAGCACTACATCCACCTGCTCCCACACACTGCGCTCAGCATCTGTGGGCTGGGCATCTGATTGAAAAAAAAACAACAAACAAAAACACACAACACAACAAGGTCAGCAGGACAGATCCGATTCACATCTAATCTTTAATCAACATATAGTCCGAAAAGACATGTTGAGGAAATCTATTAAAATCCTTTGAGCTCCGAGTATGAAAATTTAATATGCTACTTCCAATTATGGTAATGTTTCTTTGCGCTGTAATCTCATCTTTCTAGCACTTTCTATTTAGTTTGGATACCACCCCCTTTTCTGACAAACGGAGCAAGATAAGACCATAATATGCATTGTATTCCGGCTAGTTTTTAAACTGTTTTGGGAGAGATTTTGGCAGGAAAAATTGCCAAAAAAATCTAACACCTGAAGCAACGTTGGTGTGCCAAGTTTGAAACGGGTTAGAAGCTCTGGCTGCTTTGCAAAAAATACCTGCAATGGCTCATATCGACATCCATGCATTTTTAATTTGAGATGTATTTTTAATGCATACCACTGGGTCTACGCAAAATACTAAATGAATTTGAAATATAGAAAAGCTATAATATAAAAGTGTGTATTTGAGTCATTTTTGGTTTGTTTTATCTCAGGGTTTGGAGTATAGCGGGTTTGTCAAGTGTCGGAACGCTATAGAGAAGTCTATGGAGCCCTAGGTAATACAGTACTGAACTTTACAGACAGAGGAGGGGTACTGGCGGTGCCCGATTGAAATTCCCCACACACTACGATATTGAAGAGATGGGTTGATGGAAACTGGAGAGGCTTTAGTGGTATTTGATTGGCCTGCCTCTGGGAAGGATCACAGTGTGGAAGATAAGAGAGATCGGGTAAGACTTCAGTTCAGAGTTTATAATGTCATTAAGCGAGAGATTGAGTCGATCTTTATAGGAAGAGGAAATAGGGCAGTACTCACTCTCGAAGTCCAGGAAGAAATTGGGCTCCTGCGCCAGATCTGTGCACGTCAAAACTTTCAAGAGGTTCCCCATGTTCTCCTACCTGGGGATGTAAGGGGAAGAATTGAATCAATAAAAAGGGAGGAAAGCTCTACCCAAAAAAATACTTAAACTGAAACAGGAAGCTACAGTCAAGTCAATATACTGAAAGCAAAATGCAGTTAATTATACAAGAGTTGAATATGAAGCAATTACATAACAATCTGTTTGAAATGCAAATAATTTTACAGTAACAATATCTCAATAGTTTTTAAATCTGTAAACAAAATAGATCAATCTTAAAAGGTGCATAATGTACCTTTTCTGCAACTTAGTTTTTAATGCCATACTAGGGAACATTTCATAGCATATGGCATAGCAGTAACATCTCGATTAGGGCGATAAACAATTTAGGAAAAAATTCAAATTACAATTTTTCTGACATGCAATTTTGTTGTTTATGGAGGAAATTATAGTACAACCATTCCAACCCTAATCTTCATTGTCTTCAGGCTGGGGAGCCTCTACCAGAAGTACATGTCAACTGATACAAGGTACATTTTTAGCGCGTCTGCTTCCCAATTTGATAAAGTTACTCAATTACTACTACACTTTTATAATTTTATACTTTATTCAAGTTTATTGGTAAATTGTCACTTGTCCCTTCTGGGTTTTGCACTATGATGCCAGTAGCCCTTTCTGACCCTATCGTGCAATGTTCAGTAGTTAATTCAGCATACAGTAAGGGGCTGATCCATATCCTAAAATTTTCATGAGGGCGTTGCATGACAGGGGTAACTCCGCAGACTGCTGTGGTTGAGTGCTCCCAGTGAACCCGGTGACTCTGCCCCAGATGTGCCCACTGCTCACAGACCAGTGCTCCCCAAAGACCCCCTCATGTTTGCGCCCACTACCACCAGATGTCACAACAAAGAGCAAAGCAAAAGGTAGGATACAAATATAACCAAATCTGTTTAACCCTTTATGGTTTACTAACTTCCCAGAAATCATTTACAATTTTTTTGTTTTTGTTTTTTTGAACCACAAACTCAAAATATTGTTATCTGCTATAAGAAAAACAGTTGAATTAACTTGAATGTCTGAGCACAGGTCTGTTTTTCCAGATGTGCAATAAAGCTCAATGGTAATATGACCTGAACAGTGTATTAATATTTAACAAGTCATTGTAATGTAAGTACATAGAGCAGTTGTGACAGTAACAGGGGCTCATTATTACTGCAGGAGATATAAAAGACAAGGCCACGGCAAAATAATTTGTTGACATACACACAGGACAATCCAGTCATTGTCAAGGGTTAGGGAAACAATAACAAATGCACACTACTTGAGGAACGCATGGCATGACAAAAAGATACAATATTTGATAACTATGTTTTGTATTGCAATATTTTAATATACTTTTTGGCACAATAAATTCAGTTAGTCTATAACAAAAAAACTCATCCTGCTAGACAAGGGCAGTGCCCACTAGAGCAGGGCCTCCTCTGGTCCTCTATCGCCTGGGTGTGTCTAAATCAGGCTTTTAACTGGGGTATTTGGAGATGCAAATCTAAATATATGATTTAGAGCACAGGAAGTTAAATTTAAGATTATAACGTTTCATAAATTAAAGAAAATATGTTATGAAACTTTCTCACTTTGTCACACTATGACTATTGAAGTTATTAATTTTTCCAAAAAACACCAAATACCAAATGTGTTCTGATTCTGAAATTAAAAGGGTATTTTGCTGAATATGAACCTTACCCCTTGTAATTAGAAGGGCTCATTGGCTTTTTAAATGGGTAAAAATCATTCATAAGACACATACCTTCATTTACAAGACAAACTATCAAAAAAAACTAAAGACAAACCCAAATGAATGCAATCTGCCTTGTGCCCATTTTACTCTCTAAAAACAGAACACTTCTGTAAAATGAATATATTTTCTTGCGATACAGATTATTACACCAGCAGATATTGTGCAGCCCTAAACTACATATTGCACTAACTTTGCAATTTGCAGAAGAGAAATTCACTTTCAGCTCAAATGGATTCAACCACTGCACAGTATGTGTATGCTCATTTATCGTCAGCTTTTTGGGCTTCCTTAAACTTAAACGCCCTGAAAATATGAGATATGGGATCTCTTCATTACTGAAGTTACAGTTCTGTAGGTGCCGGTGGTACAGTAGACTATAGAAACTCAATGTTACGCATGACCCCTGCATATACAAGATAGCTTCCTTCCTTCTGAACGTTGTGCGTTCCTATGAGCTGCTAAATCTCTTTCACAATAGTGAAACTGTATCATTATATCAACGAATGTCCAAAAGCCCAAAAAACGGATAAAGGTTGCTAAAAATAAACCAAGCAGTAGGTCACTCTAGAGTCTACAGAAAAAATAACTAGAACGTACAACCCGATACCCAACATCGACTCAGCTGCCATACCTCGGGGGTATCACTGTGTACTAGTACTTAAAGTGCGTATGATGTACCCTTTCTAAATTAAGCCTCCTTAACTTCAACTCCTAGAAAGTATGAAAACGTCCTTCTCAGAATCCCAGGTCAGGCATATGTCAAGTCTTCACTCTGCTCCACTTTGTAACAGAGGACACAAGCTACAGGCATCATCAGCAGCACAGACCTAACTTTCTGTGACAGGGCGGATGTGGCCGGAGCGCCTCCGCTGAACAGTGACGGAAGCAGACCTGGGCAGGCAGATGTCGGGTAATGTAAGTGGCAGGTGAGGAATGACACAGGCTAGTGGGGGGCTACTAGCACTGCGACAGACAAAGTACACACTCAGCACTGGTGAGGCAGGTTTAAAATGTATGAGATGCACATGAGCACAGGGAGGGAAGACAGGCTAGAGCAATATGGGAGCGCCGCAGTGGGTCATGTCCTTATTCTGCTCTGATGATAGTGATGAATTGACATCTTTTTTTCCTGCAGTGTTTAAGATCACTTTCTAAGAAAAAACTGAGGGGCAGTTACTTAGAGGTCAAAGATTTGATGGCACCTAAGATACACTATAATGTAGCTTTACTACAATACACACTTTACAGTATTTCCATTCTAAAATTGTACCAAATGTGATAGACGACAATTACTTCAAGATTGGCCAGACATGACATGATAACAAGATAAAACTTTGAATGAGTTTAAATAAATAAACCCTAATTAGTCCTACAAGATCATTTCTCAGATGTGTGCACAATCTTATTTTTATCTTGTGGCACGACATCTTGTCCCATCCTTAATTTACCACTATGATGTTTTGGGTGTGGAGTTTGAGGCTAGTGGACATTGTGAAATTGAATACTGTGAGTGGCACCACCTGCACCCCCACCTGGCAGCCTCTCATCTCGTGCCCTGTGCTAATGTGACCTGAATGTGTGCGTATGTGGGTGCATTTGTGTGTGTGTGTGTGCGCCCGCCCCTCTCTGCTTGTCTCTGAGCTGCACCTGATCCTGCCTCTGTGGCGCCCATGGTAACCTCGCCCTGCTCATGTAAGGGCAGTGCCCACAAGAGCCGGGCCTCCTCTGGTCCTCTAGCGCCACCTATCAGCAGAGTGGGGAAATGCTTGGCACTGGAGAAAGTCAATGTTTCAGTGGAACAGAGTGCTTCCTAAATAAGGTCAAAAACTGGGGGTTTTGTGGGTGTGATTACAAAATTTATTATTTAGAATACACAAGAAATTTTAATTTAAGATAATAAAGTCTCATGATTTGAGAGAATACGTTATGAAACTTATAAAAGATTCAAGTCCCAGAATAAAGTTATTGATTTTTTTTTGTATAAATAATGCCAAAAACCAAATGTGTGAGTCTAAAAATATACATTAAAAAAGGTATTTTGTATCTAATCTAATTTACAAATTGTAATTATCTGGGCACACTGGGTTTTTAAACAAATAAAATTCATTATAAAGGACATACTATTCATTCATAATTTATATTCCATGTACATTGAATTTTTCATGCCATCGATTTTGAGGTCAAAACTCCTGCTCCTAACAAGGATTTCATAAACAAATTACACAAGGTTGTCTCATCTTCAATACACTTCTTATGACAGTCCTGCTCCATTTCGTTATCTAGTTAGCCCACATGAGTTACTATGACTGGTTGCTTATCAATAGTGTAGTAGGATTTTTATATCAGAAGCGTAAATTGCTGTCTTTGCTGTCCACTAGAGGTGCTGACACGTCCCAGGCAGAGGAGTGTTGTTGTTTTGAACCCCCCCACAGAGACACTGCGTGCATGGAGAGAGGGGGAGAGAAAGAGGGAGGGAGAGAGGGAGGGAGGGCTGCTTCTAGGGCCAGGGGCAGAATCTGACAACCAGGAGAGCGCGCAGCCCTCCCATTGGCTGAGCGCAGTCTACCCAACTCCTCGCTGTATCCATGGAGTCGAAAAAAATTTGGTGCCATTGAAAACATTGCGCCGGCCAATCAGAGGGCAGCTCGGGGATGAGTAGAGAGGAGTACAGTAGTAGTATTTGTTGTAGTAGTAGTAGGACTTGAAACACATGCATATTTGAATAGAGATGAGGTAATGCGCCGAAAAAGCAGCAGATAAGGAGTGAGGGAAGTCAACTGGAGAAGACCATTTTAAATCTGCTGCCAATTACTTTAAGACTATATTTTGGATAGCTCAGCAATTCATATTTAAGGATATGCCAAATGTACATAAACACAAAAATGTAAAAGTTATTATTCTGAAGAGCTGTAATTAGTAACTGGTCGATGTTTTTATCTCTTATTTTTTTTAAAAACTTAACTGATGTACTTGCAGCCTCCTTAAAACTACCACACCCATGCAGCAGTCTGACCCCTGCATGGCACTACCTTTTGGCATCTCCAGTCTCTCCCTCCCATCACTCCCTCCCTTTCCCCTTCTCCCTCCATCTCACCAATAAGGAAGCAGGCCACAGCTGAAACCCAGCACTGCGGCACTGTCCTACTAAGTGCGGCGGCCACTGATGGCTGGCTAGAGCGAGGGGCGGTGCTCGCAGAGAGGGGAGGGGGGTTTCTGCTAGTAGTAGTAGTGGTAGTAGTGCTGACATTCCACTACGCAGGGCTGCAGCATGAGGATCCACGTGCCCGGGTGCTTTACTATGGCAGTGAAAACAACGCCCTCCTCCGCCTCCTCCTCTGGCCCTTCCCTCTCCCCCTCCCCACTCTCCGGCTCATCACGTGGGCTTAGCCGTGGAGAGCGCTCGCCTGGAGGTGCGGAGGGGGGATGGGCCGAGGCTGTGGAGTGGTTCAATCTGTAATAATAATAAATGAAATGTAGGTTTTTGGGTTAAAACGCATTTCTGAGATGAGTTTATATGAAGTAGCTTATATCTACAAGTGCAGGTGAGTATTTTCGTAGTGCGGGTGTATAGGTAGTCAGACTGCATTGGGGGGCGGGCACAGAAGGCAGCTTTAAACTTGACCTACATTTCCCGGGTGACACGCCACATCGCATTAGCCCACTTGACCAGGGCCGGACCCACTGGAGATCGCAGACACTGGCCCACTTTGATTAAAAAAAAAAAAAAAGTGGGGGTGCTCGGTTTTTCCCAAGTGGGGGGCTGTCATGTGCAACTGTGACCCCTGATGCTACCATAACTACACAGCTGACTCAAATAGCTTAGGGATATACAAGGGAAGGGGGATGGGTCATGTGGTTGTGGGGTGAAGTGGATAGCCACGCCCCTATCGCTGGGTAAACAAGTTCACCTCCAAGTGCAAACCGTCATGAAATCCTACTGCCATTAGATATGACATCAGCTGGAGTGGTTTAAAATATCTTCTTTTTTTAAACAAGCTGTGCAGTTATTTAGCATCTAGGAGCGACGTATCAGTGGGAGAAGAGGGATAGCAGATCAGAGTAGGGATGAAAGGGGGCACGCCTCGATCCACGTATAAGCCCTTCTCTTTGGACGGCACCCGATCAAAGTTGGAAACCATGGCAACAGGCGCATACAACAAGAGTCAGCTAAAACGCAGGCTTCATTGAACTAAAGAGCAATGCAGAGCCGTTAAGAGCGATAATTCAAGACTCGAAACCGGCAAAAATAAAAACACTGACTGTGCAGTAAAATCATGGTTTAAATATTTTCAACATAAGATTGAGATATATTGTCTAAGATACTATCGGAATAATTGAAATAACAGGTTTGAAAATGAGTGCATCATCTAGATCTAGATCTTAAATAAAACTAGAAAAAGATCTGGAAAAAAGTGATAACTGGACAAAATCTGGTCAAATTTGTGCAATACTCAACCAGAACATGATAGTCTCAAGTGTCTTCCAGTTGTCAATATAAACAAAATCTTCTGATTTGACTGATTAAAATCAAATAAAATGTCTCTTAATACAAGTTTCCTGAACATAAAATTATACAAACTTTTAATTTTCATTTCTTTTTAACACAATTGTTTTTTCCCTCTCTGAACTCTGCTCCAAAACACATTCATTTACTCTGAGGATTGACTGTAGACCTCTGGATTGAGCACCAAATTAAGCAGTGAATCTCAATCTTGGTCAAAATGTGATTAACTACACTGTGCTATGCTATACATTATCTCCAAATGTCAAGAGCATCTTTAGAGCTGCCATGTGGTTTGACTTTGCTCCAGTTGGAACACTTTGCCTGGAGTGTCCGTGCCCTGCCCTTGAGGGTCCTCTACTTTGGTCCCAGGATGTGTACGGAAAGTCATCAAGGAGGACGTGTTGACTCACTTCTGTCAGTCCAAGCGGCACACGTCCCAGGGGACATCTGCCTCCCAAACCCATTTTTCCTGCACTAAACCAGCTCCGCACGGCCATCACTCCACTGACCTTCTGACTGACACGCCCACCTCAGCACATTTGGTACATAACATTGCCCAGGTGATGGCTACCCCAAATTTAAAACCTGTTACAATTATGAGCTTGATTTACTAGTGCGTTTTATTTCTTCTTGGCAAGATTTAGGCAAACATAATTTTGGGTGGGGCACGGCGCAGATTTTGGAAGGATGAGTGTCACATTGAGAGGAGCAGCATGTCCACTGTATTGCGTGAGGGAGGAGTGCCATCTGCTGGATAGAAAGGGTAGAGCATTTAATAAGCCAGTAGTGAGGACCACTCCCAAACTCCTATCCTTATCTAGTGATAGGCTTAACAGTGTTGAGGTAAAGGGAATATTATACAAAGATGGCACTGAGCATAATTAGTATCTCTGGTTACTTTGATTTTGAAGTGGGACACATCTCATGTAACTGCAATATTTTACAATTATCACATTTGAACTGTCACAAAACCCCAAAAAGCTGCAATTTATGTCTTTAAACAACAAAATAATATATCTAGACTCCATCTGGTCCTAATAAAACCTGCTAACCCCATAGTTTAGAACATTATAAACACGTTCAGAAATGCAGGAAATTATTAGTTTCCATTTCAACCAGTATTCTTCACATGTCAGTGCTTTTGGAAGAATTTCTTGACATAAAAGGAGTCTTGACATAAAAATAAAAGAATATAAAATGACAAATCTAGTCACAATTAACATTAGAAATTATTAGACCCCCAAATTGTTCAGTCCTAATTGAGAGGACCAGAGCCAAAACAAGCAAGCTGCTAGTTCACACATGAATGAGCAATTTTACTACATGTATAATGAAGATGAGTAGTTGTTTAAGGGCTGGGTCAACAATATCCAAATTAAAGACACATTATATAGCCGTTCTGTAATAATGAGATTTTAGAATGAATTACAAAAGATGATTGTCTAATAAGTAATACATTTCTTCATATTATCATAATTTGGAAATCCTTAGTATCATCCACTATACAAGAGCAACACCCAGTGGCCACATGCGGTCATTACCCATACAAAGTAGGTTATTGACTGTTGGGTCAGTTATGAGTTATTTTTACATTTCTAGATAAATTCGCCATTGCCATACATGTCACACATACAAACATGACTGTGGTTCTACACAGTCCTTAACAGAACCTGAGCAGGAAGTACCACTGTGCAGAGCCGCCTGCCCCATAAATAATGGATGAGGCGAGAGGAGCGGGGAGCTGTTAGCTAGCATAACAAACCACTCCACTTATCACCAGACTTATCAGCTCATGTTTCCCTTTTGGTGCTGGGGAGAAGGATCCAAGGCGTCTCCCGTATGCTCCACCATACAAGGCAAATATACAGAGGTCCCACATTATGCAAAATCGACTCTTGTGAGCTTTAAGCCATGTTATAAGACTGTTACCTCCTCAAAAACATACCTGGAGTTGTATTTTTCTCCATTCATACATGTTTGAGTAACCTTTTATTATTAGTCTGTCTACATAGCCAAAGCTCAAAATGCTCTGGTCCACCTTGTGATGATGTGAAGCAGTAGTTTTCATTTAACAGCTGCCTTTTTACCATTTGTTTGGTAGAGATTGGCAATTTCAGATCATAACTCATACAAATTATTCTAGTGAAGATGTATGGAGTTTAAAAACACAGTGGAGCACTTCCCGTACTACCACATGACATCACAAGGTGTAACAAAGCATTTTCTACCTAAATATGTAGTGTTTGTGTGTTAAACATGTGTGAATGACACAAAACAACTCCAGGCATGTTCCTGAATAGGAAACATTACAACGCAGAGCACAACGCAGAGCACAACGCAGAGCACAACGCAGAGCACAACGCAGAGCACAACGCAGAGCACAACGCAGAGCACAACGCAGAGCACAACGCAGAGCACAACGCAGAGCACAACGCAGAGCTAGATAAATAGTCTGAATTGGCAATAAAAATTGGTGTTAGGGTTTTGAATAAATGGATAAATACGTTTATACCATACTGTGAAAAACTGTGTAAACATTTTCATGAGACAAGCAGGTGGCAGCCCCTCTACCAGAAAATTGAACAGTGCACCTACAAAAAACACCTACTTTGGATTAAATGTAAAAATGGTATTGCCTTTTTAACCCAGTAGAGGGAGATGTTCACTCAGGTTTAGTCATAGCAACAGGCAGACCTAAAAAAGCGTTTCCCCAGGCTCCTGCACCACCTCACTTCAGCTAAAAACAACTAATCCAGCAAAAACACTTTACACATCAACTGACAATTTACAATGCATGTCCATTCTTCTCTTGTGCCAACAGAAGAGGCACTCCAAACAGCCATTTACAACAAGAGTACTACTCCCACTTTTAGCAGACATTATCAATATCGCTATGTAGCACCTGAAACTACTACATTCATATGATGACAGTGCGTCATGACAACCGTATCCAAGCAGACAAGGATGTAATAAACCGGGGCTGGGTAGAAAGGGCAAGCAGACATAGGATATAACCCATAACCTCACACAAAGAAATGATATCAAAATGCTGGTGTGTAGTGGCCTTGTTGGTTAAACTGGACACTGACCTTAAAGCATACCCTTACATAAAGACTGTGGCCTTCGGAACAGGAAGAACCTACATTACTCAACCCCCTCGATGTCTTACAATGCAGTTCATTTCCTGCACTAGAGTAGCACATACACCCAAACCACAGCGCACTGATACTAGATGGTACATCAAATACAGACATTACTGCATTAAAAATAGGAAATCCGATTTGATTAGAATCCACAACAAATAATTCCAATCTTTGATGATCTAGAATATTAAACTGCAGCTAGTAAATAGTATAAGTAGTTAATGTTGATAATAACTGTAGAGCTAAACACTTGATTGCGATTTGTATTCCAAAAGTAGTAATAAAAATCAAATACACAATATAATCCTTCTCAAATGCTGGTAGGAGTTTCTTACAAGGTTCTGAATAGCCACACAAGACCAATCATCCAAATGCATTCATCCAAAACTAATTGTGGAATTGCATTTGTCTAACAATGAACACAGAACAAGGCTCTTAAGCAAAGCCCTGTGGTGTTGCAACTGGGTCACTTTCATTTAAAAAGTGGAAACTGGCAGAAACATGGGAGTATTCAATGAAAGACCTGCTTCACGCCATCATCAGACAGGACCATTTAAATGTAGTACAGAGATGTAGTGCGATGTGTAACTTACGAGCAGTGAGCTGTGCGTCTGTCGGAGAGGAGCAGCCAGGCCTGGGCGGGAGCTGGCCCCGGTCACAGTCCCCCAGCAGAGGTCAGCCTCTGGAGCACACAGAACACAGGAGACATTTAGCAGCAGAATGCAAAAAAATATGTCCAAGTTACATTCAAATAGGAATTATCTGCTGATCAAATGAGGCACTATGAATAACCATAACACTTAATATATAGAAACTGCAGCCTATAATATTGATAATGAAATACCAAATTTAGGACATTTCTATCATAATGAACTGTATCATGAGTGACTATTCTGTAAAAGAGAAGCTTAATTGCAAAAAAGTGAAGAAAATAACCCAATACCAACATTACACAAGCTGACTCAAAGCAGGTCACGCCCTGGACCCGATAGGACTGCAATAATGATTTCATCCACAAATTGCACAAAGTGGAACATGACTGAAGAAACACCCCACCATTTTGACTGTGGCCTGTTTTCAGGCTTGTGTTGCTATCGGTGCTTTAATAAAAGTTGGAACAAAAAGACGGCATTATAAACTGCCCACTTCCCATTGTGCAACACTTCCTCCGATTCAGTTCGGCTTTTCTGCACGGCTCCCTGCTTCCTCCAGGCCCACCTCGGACATTCACCTCACATTCAGACGCTCAAGCTCCAATTGGAACGTGGCTATAACCTTTTCTTTTTACTCCACGAGGCTCTGTTTAACGTTTAATATCATCTATACAAGGCCAGTTCAAAGGGTAACTAGGCTTCCGCTATTTCAGATCCCAGACATTTCTCCATTTCACCGGTGGCATACAAATGTAGAGTCACTCAAGCGTGAATGTGATCCGACTCAGAACTCTTGACTGAAAGGAAACAGTAAAATAAAAACCTATGAACGATCCATTGTATTATCTGCAATAATCGTAAGACACTAATTATATGGTAAAGTGATCTGAAGTTAAAAATACGCATCATGTAACTTTTCAGGTGGATGACTGTGATGCTAACTGTGGACACTGCTCTGTCTGAAGGTGTGTTACTCAAATTAGTTTATCTTTGTTTTAACACAATCTAACCATAAATAAATGAGTTAGTTCGAAACGCGACAGTTTAGTTGATTTGTGCTGTTAAACAAGTTTCTCAAACAAAAAAAAATTGGTCACAAGCTGGGTGGTATTAGCCAAAAGTTTTAGTAGAAAATCAAACACCTAAACCCATGAACACTGGTATTGATCACAGGTTCCTGAAAATGTGTTGTTTAAATTCATTTTGATTTTATTTTGATTTGAGTTTTAAAATTATCTTAAATATTTTTTGACAGCATTTGCTAATGTGTACATTGTCTTGCCATGGAAATGTCTGAAAATTCCACCATAGATATACATGTACAACACGCCCAGCGTGATGTCACTGAGGTCCTGTTTTGTCCAGTAATCATTTGGTCTTTACTTTTAGTTTTTTGAAGACTGGATATTGCAGTAGCCTGGCTAGTTCCTTCTGCCGCACACAGAGGGATGTGGCCAACTGAATGGCATTGACATGTCACAGGAGACGGGCTGTGGCTGACATCTGTGGAGCCCGCTCTGCATCACTACAGCTGGGGGCCAAACACAGGGCCAAATGAGCTCATGAATAGTGTAGCTGCATGTGGTTTGGCAGCGTGCGTTACACATGGGCCACGACAAGCCTTCTCCAGTGACTCACAGCACAGTGAGGTCTTCTGCAGTGTAAAGGGCCATTTTCTCATCTATGTTATAATGTTGTTTCCTCATCACATATGGGGAAGCTGTTTAGTTTTTCATGTTTAAACACACAAATCCTTCATACTTAGGCCGAGTTCTCCATACAAACTGAAAATGATCTGTTCCACCTTGTGATGTCATGTGGTAATACAGGAAGTGCTTTTTAAACATTTTTAAACTCTGTACACCTTCACTACAATCATTTGGCAATTCCAGGGCTGAAATCATCAATTTTCAACAGAACTAAAAGTAAAAAGGTAACTGTAGAAACCACTGCATGACATCAGAAGGAATCACTGGCAGAAATGGGGCATTTTGAGCTTGGAGATGTAGACAGACTAATAGTAAAGAGATACTCAAACAAGTGAGTAATATAGGACCTTCAACACAGACAGGAGAAATAGAAATATTGATAAAATCAGCAATAGATGATTAATCATTTTAAGCAAGGAATTTATAGGACTTGAGACTGGAACAGCAAATATGTATTGAAACAATGGGCAACTGTCACAAATAAATGATCAGGTTCAACATTCTTTGTGAGTGTAGTGTCAATAAACCATTTATCTGAAGCCAAATGTTGATTTATCATTTGCATGAAAGAGTCATAAGAGTAATGTGCCATAAAGGTCAACATGATAAAAATAATGTGGTTAAAAGTCCAGGGATACATTTGCATATCGCAGTAATATATTCCACATTGTGATACGTCTGTTCCACAGTCTGGACCACTGTCCTCATATACAAATGCATTCAAACATGTCTTTTAAATAACTCTTTACCTCAGGGCCGCCATGACAGATGACCTCAGGGTGACATCACTTACTTTGTGTTAGTGATTTAAGGCTGCCGGTTCCCTGGAGCCATGCCAACACGCCAACAGCTGACCTCTCTATGGCCTCCCTACGGGGGGTCTTTACAATGACACTCACACGATGTCACAGCCAACTGTAGATCAATCTACACGGGATCCTCAAACGTGCACAAACATCTTGTGTAACAGCTCACATGAGTGGCTAGCACTTGTGCTTCACAGCAAGAATGTTCCGGGTTTGATCCCCAGGTCACCCGGACCTTTCTGTGTGGAGTTTACATCTTCTCCCCGTGTCTGGGTGGGTTTCCTCCGGGCGCTCTGGTTTCTCCCATCAAACCTAAAAAACCTGCCCCAAAAACTACAGGTGGAAATTATCTCTAGTGCTACAACCTGGCACAATGCGCTCTCCTGTTAAGGTTAATCTATATTTTGCACTGTTTCTGTCTCATAAATTATATATATAAAAAAAAAAACATCATGACACTGGTTAGCACATGATCAGAGGCAATAAAAAGTGAGTTTCTTTCTCAAAGTCAGCCTTAAGTCACTTCCTGTTGAGTCATGCAGTGGGATTCTTCCAATGCATTTTTCAAGGAGGCAACTGAAGTGAAACTAGTGCAGTCAACTACAATTCTCGGTAGACTAAAGACATGTCCTGCCAATTGATTAGTAAACTAAAAAGAGGGCGTGACAAAAGCTCTATAAACTATTACGTATCTCTATGTACCTGAGCCAAACTGCACTCAAAGACTACACCTACACTTTTTACATAACAAAAAACACGCCAATCTTTACCTAATTCACTCCCCAAATTCTTTCTGCTGTTGTCCCAAATCCTTATAATCTACATAAAAATAATTAGTGGACTAAGACACTATGACTAAAGGCTTATAACCCTAAGTGCAACATATAGGGACAACCTGCTAAAAATAAAACCAATCTGGTATTGTGTGTTATTTTTTATTCATCCCTCCAAAAGAAAGGGTTAATAAATGCGTCAACATATCTGGGCTTATTTGAATGTACATCACCGCTGGATAATCAATGGGCTCTAAATAAAGCTGTTTTGCATAGTCACACACAGCAGTTAACAATAGCACACCAGAGTTACTGCTAGAATAACAAATGTACTGCCCTGGGCCTCACCTGTCAGTAAGGGAGGTGGGCAACGCATGTCCTAATGGGCCTCTTTTAAGGCTGAATGAGTTGGGGAAAATATCTAATTAGGGTTTTTTTTGGCAAGCACTGCGATTGTTGACTTGACTTGCGATTCAAAGTTTACATTTTAAAACAGGAGAATTGACAAAAAGGCTGAAATAGAACTGACAAACACAAAAATCAAATGCATTTCAAACATGCTTGCCTAGATCTAAATGACAGGGTTAGCAGTTTTGATGCAGACCAAGTATTATAAAAAATTTCAACGATTTGCCAAATTTTGTGTCCATTCAAACTGTGATTTCGGTTGGATTGGGATTCATGTTGCAGCCGTATCCCCTGTGCTTCATACCTACCAACAAGTCAAAATTTTAAGCACTTTGGCGTAAATCTGTTAAGAACATATTTGTACCTTTTTTTTTTTTTTACTTTTTGTTTCCCTCATATACTAGCAAAGACCACTAGACCACATTCCACTATGTAAACATGCTCGATACTTCCAGGCAATCCAGGAGAAAGAGACACTCACTTGGATCTATCCTCCCAATCATATCTAGATTTGTAACGTCACATCCTGCTGTATTCCATGTTCAAACATTGAGAAGGACATCATAAAAGTGGGAAGGCATATTGTGTATTCAAATCAGGTCGAAGTTCAAGGTCTGTAGCCGTTATCAGCAATACTCACTGCAAATACATAGCTACTGAATTATTATGAACAGCAACAAACGACTGTCTATTTTGGAACACTGTAGACTAAGTTAAATATATTAATCTTGAACAATCAAAGCTGAAACATTGCTAACTTCTTTACATTTTTTTTATTCATAATCCCTAAAAAATAAATGCACTCTATTTTGACAGACCACTCCTACATTACATAGAATAAAGTGATCCTTATTTAACAGGACTGAATTCCAGCCGGGTTTTATGTGGTGGTTTTAACACTTAGCAGAGCTGGAGGAATGTTTGGTGCGGGGGATGCATGCATGGCAACCATTTCATGTAAAATGTGAATTTCTAACATGCTGACTCTCCATCTGTGGTGACACCCTGCTCCATAGTGTCCAGTGACACGTGGGCGGCCCCAGAACAGGCTCGTGGTCACTGCTTCAATGTATAGCACACATCATTCATTAGAGCAAAATACTGCTAGGATTTTGTTCACATTAGCAAGTGATGGAGCGTTATTTAGTGCATGGCTAGACATATGGCCAATTTTGTATCCAGAAGGAATGGATTTTCACATGGATGCAGTAGAAATGCAGATGGTTTCTTTATGAATTGTGTACAAGAGCGGCATTTATTAGAAGTTCAGGTAGTCTTATAGGATTGATATAAGGTTTGTATATTGTTTTTTTATGTGCAATATTGGCAATATCATGAGAATATCACAGTAACTCACAAATCATCATGGACTTACGCTAGATGAACTGGTTAGTTCGTTAGTCTCCAAAATGCTTGTTTTTCTTACAGAGATAAACAGTAAGCTAAACCATCCACCCTAAAGGTCTTCATGAGAATCTTTAGTTGCCTGCCATGTAAATCATTTTAAATTTGATAATAATTATTCTTCTTAGACAGGTCAGGGCACTAGAGTATTAGAGACCAGCCACAGATAAAATGACTGAAAAGACAATATTGTACATCTTTACATCTCTAGTTAGTATACATTGTGTAGCATCATGGACAGTATAATCCTGCTGACTGTAGTTGTCCTCTCCACTCTGGTGTTATGTGAACTCTGATCCAAGCCTGGAGGGGTTTTTGGGATATCTGAGTAAAAAGGTGTGGGGGTAGGGGCCCGCTCTATCACAGCATTTTCCCTTTTCAGGAGCCAGTGTTATTTATAGCCCTTTGCGAGGTGTTTCTATGCAAACTCCATTTCAGTGTTTACTGTAAAGATGCTAAGGCACAATGAGAGCATCCTGATGGAGCTCTTTGGCTGGCCCCTGCAGTCACGGATACGGCTCTCCTCTCCGCTCATTAAGTGCCGCTCAGGGCTCCAGATAAGCCCGACTTCATAAAACCATAGCAGAGAGTGAGTGCGGAGGAATGCTTCAATCTAGACTGGCACTTAACTGACTGCTGCATATCAGAAGTGTAGTGCTCCCAGGACCCAAGGCTATGAAAACAAATCGCAAAAATACAAGCCCTTTGCTTGAGATCAACAAGCACCCAAGACCCAATCAGTAAAGCAGTGTAATACAGTTTAGTTAGCACCAAAAGTACACGATTACCAAAGCTGATTACATTTCTACATTGAGCCTTTTCAGTATTAGGAAGTACATTTTTAGGACTAAAACAGATAGCCATGTATACTCAATTGCAATACCAAATTAGGTAACACATTATATTAACTACATCTTAATTGGCCTCAAAGTGATAGTATGCAACTTTCTGGGGATGGAAAGTCAAAGTGATCTCATGGAAATGGAAAGTTAAAACTATATTTAACAATCTCCATGGAGATAAATTGCATGCCATACTGTGGGATATTATAGCTAAAGGAACCTTTTTCCAGTAAAGTTTGTAGAGATTAGTCCTTACTGAGTGAGTTTGCTTGGATTTCTATATCTGAACATTAACGTGTCATTAAGTAGTTACTAAGCCTGAATCATTCGTGATAAACTATTTGACCATTATGAATTAAGTCTTTATTCATGCTTTATTCAGGAAAATTAAAAGGTGTAGTCATTATGAGCGGGACCCAAATGGTAAACATTTCATATTTATTGAAAATATCCCATGCTTACTCGGTTTACCATAATCCACCAAGATCATATAAATATGGTTCATGAAGTCCCTCCTTCTAAAAGCCACGAGTAACAAAGTCAATAGAACTGCTAGAGGGGCCATAGTCAGACTTTCCCTGTAGCTAACACCGTCATCATTTCTACTCAGGGCTGTCATGGGCAAGAGCGGACATGCCATAGAAATGAATGGAAGGAGGGGACTGCAGAGTGAAAGTTAACCTTTGCCATTCCAGTGGTCAATAATAAATTTTTCTAAAGAACTTATAATGCCCAGAAAACACCAAAAATTACACAATCTAACATATTTTTGGTTCTACACACAGACTGCAAACTCTCCAATACACTTCTGAGGTCACACGGTGTATCGTGGCAGTGGTGCAAGCTGCTGAACAGGACAAAATAGCTTAAAGAGGAAGTTAATACGAATGCACAAACAGCATTAAAGTGTGCCATGGCAAAGAAAATCAATAAAAGTGTTCTACCCTGCGTAGACCATTCAATAGCACCTGGCCAGTTGCCTTTACCACGTGACGCCACTGTAAACTCAATGCACAACTTCTATGCAAGAATGGATCTCCGGGGGTCGGTATAACTGCAACACATGTCAAGGAAACACCACTAGATGATACTGTAATGTGGTTACTTTTGAAAAGCTATGAATGCCTATCGTGTCAGCAGGAGATGAGAGAGCCCCATAGTGAGAATAACTGGAGCAGTGAATATGAGGGCAGACGCTGATGACTCTGTGTATGCAGCTCCTCACCAATAATGTCAACTTTAAATTATGCTTAATAACCTCCTCGAAGAATAGAAAGAACCAAATATTGTTGAGGAATCGTACAAGCACTGTCCTTATTTTGCCTCAATGTGGAAAACTATTAATAATTTAAACCTACTACTGTATATCACTCATTGGCTTTGCGTTCAATTGCAATGTCAGCCTTGAAAACAGATCTGCAAGCAAAATTATAATCATATAGTTTGCGCTTATGACCAAGCTTTGACTTTGTTATAAGTTATCTGCAGAAACACGTTACTTCAGATTTCCAAAGACAACTTGTTTTTCTTATTATAGTATTTGAGTTAAATGGAATAACACATAAAAGCTTAAGAGAACCAACTACTCCATGGTATGAATACAAGACATGGCACAACAAGTCACACCATGTCTGTCAGTGCTGCAAAGCATGTCTCATCTGCTCCTGTATTTTTATGCTTTACTCAGCTATGACAATAAGATAACTTTAATTTATAATACCTCTATATGTGTAGAAAAAGCCCTTTTGTTATTACATTCTGAGTCAAAGGAAGTACCAGGTTCATTAATGTGGTTTGGGTGCAAGGTGAGACTGCATATTTTCCGACATACAGGTCAATCTATCAATTCAAATGTGTTATAACAATAAGGGTCAGATGCATACAAGTAAAATGCCAGACAAGATTCTCATCAGTCTCACATCACATTGACCACAAGTATTTATCCAGAGTACCATGAAAAAGCGTCTTACTGGACGTTTCACTTCCACTTCCACTTTCAGGGACCTTTGCAGAGACTGGGTAGAGAGGAAATAACAGACTTCCGTGCTGGCCTGACAGCTGAAGCAAACAAGAAAATGAGAACAAACTACACTTAGCCACTTTAAATGAAAAGTTTACCAGACATGCATCAACAACTCAAGTGAATTACAGAGAAGATTCAGAAGATTAAGTCTGGACAAAATACATTTAAATGCCTCTTTTTACAGTAAGGCATTTAATATAGAATAATTCCATTGTACTGGATTATGACTGATTGATATCCATTTCCTACAAGGTTACATTAGAAATAATTAAGTTAAATCTACTTTGGTACTGCAAGGAAGCATTTGCAGTATATGCGTGTATATCAAAGTCCAATTATTTGATATGACCCATTTGGAAGCTTGCATTGATCCGATTGTTAATCACATGTGTGCGCATACAAATGAGCTGGAGGCTGTTCCTCGCTGTCAGGGTGTGCATTTCCTTTGAAGGTGCTGCTGCCCCTGCATCACTCATTTAGTGCCTTAAAAAGGGCAGTCCAATCCGCGCACACACGTCTCATTTGGAGCAGCACAGATGAACGGGCTTTATACTGTAACATACAGGAGGAGAGCAAGCTAATAACCTGGCATTAGAGAAATATGGGTCAGGCACGCTACATTCAGTGCCTCTGGCTAAAAGAAAAGAAAATGTAGCTCGCAGTGTCGCCAGGGTTGCTCTTTGGAAAGGGGAAGTGGATGGTAAGCCACATTAATGATGTGACTCGCTTCTTCTGCAGATATAAAACATTGTTAAGTGCGGGCGATGTTAAATAGTAACTTAACGGACAATGTGTTGGCTTCATTTGAGCGGATCCATTCATAAAACCTAATTATCCCTACCTCCCCAGAACTACAGTACACTACAGTAAAATAAGTCAGGCTAACAAACAAGCTGTGGACAGTCACGTCGATAGATCAGATTCGCCTTTATAACCCAACTCGATGAATAGCTTAAAAAGTCTTACCTTGATGCTCGTAGAGAAACACGGCTCTCGTCTGGATACCACGCTAGAAGCCAGCGGCACAAGCTCAAAGAAGAAAAAAGTGATTTGCTGCCGCTGTTTCCGGGTTGGGCTCTGCGCGTCATCTGGGCCGTCAAAGCGAAGAGGGGGGCTCGCTTTGCTCTACCACTAAGCGCGAAGGGCGGGGATATATACTGTGCACGCTGACCGCCCGCCTGAAAGATGCGGGTGACCGTTTCTTGTTGGTACTGTTGATAATGTTGATGTTAATTTTGGTTAGAAGAAACAGTCTTCTGCATTAATATTAGCGTACGGCTTTTCCATTTGAAAACCACATTAAAATGCAAAATTCCTAAATAATTAATTTGTAAACTAGGCTAGACCGTTAACATACAAACCAAACCCAAGCTGCAGAGGGTGCTGTTGTAGCTCAACAAATTGTATAATTATGACTAAATAATCTTTGTAGCAAGGCAAGCAGTAAGCCAGCTATGTAATTATGGCCCCGTGTAAGCAACTATGCCTTACATACATGCTAGCCTATGCAGGAACTGTATGAAACAAAACACATCAATGTGCTATTACAGGAATATGACATTGATGTTTTTGGTTTAATCATTAGAATACTTTATTTATTTATTTGTTACTACAAATAATTATTAGACCTTCTGCATCGTTATGCAAGTCATTACCTTTCTTTGATTTATTGCTACTTCTTCACTAATATCATGGCAGTTGCTCTTTAGTTTATTCTTCATATGAAGTTACTTCATCTGAGCCATAGATCTGTCAGCACCATTATGACCTTGCTCAGACTAAAGGTGGTCGGTCCAAGGGCTTTCATCTCCAAACACACCTGGGAGTAATGTGAGACCACTGTGTGGGTTCTATAGGTCCTATTAGCAGCGTACAACTGAGGACAATCAAATGTGGACCCTTTATAACCTGAAACTCAATTATATCAGGCTATTCTGTTTCAAAATGATCAGTTAATGGTAGATTCCCCCTGTCTGGCTTATTTGATGCATCCTCATGTCCCGCCTCTAATCAACCAGTAGCTGCCAATCAATCCTGATTAATGTGCACACCAGGCTTTGATTGCACGGCCCATACAAAGCCCAGAGCGAGAGAGCGTCCTGCTGCATTTGACCTGGGAACTTTGAAGCGTGTACAACTTTGACACAAATTAAGCCTCCACCGTTATCCGTTTCAGAATCAAGCCTACTTGTTACTATGGTTAAGGAGAAGACTCATGTGAATGTGGTCATCATTGGCCATGTGGACAGTGGTAAGTCGACCACTACAGGGCACCTGGTCTACAAGTGCGGTGGGATTGATCAGAGAAAACTAGAGAAGTTTGAGAAGGCTGCAGCACAGGTAAGTATAAGGCTAATCACTGTGATTCTGTTATTTTGAAAACCAACTCATTAAGACTTTCTACAACAGGTGGGAAAGAGTTCCTTCAAATTTGCATGGGTTTTGGACAAACTAAAAGCGGAGCGGGAGAGGGGAATCACCATTGACATCTCACTGCTGAAATTTAACACTCAAAAGTATTCCATGACCATAATTGATGCTCCTGGACACCGGGATTTCATCAAAAACATGATAACTGGAACATCGCAGGTAAGTAACCACTGATGCACTTAAGTTTCACCTGTGGAAGTCAGTTTTTTTATTTACTGAATTGTTTCAGGCTGATGTTGCACTCTTGGTGGTCTCTGCTGCAAAAGGAGAGTTTGAGGCGGGTGTATCTAGAAGTGGTCAGACCAGAGAACATGCTTTACTGGCCTACACACTGGGAGTGAAGCAGATCATGGTCTGTGTGAATAAGATGGACCTGACTGAACCTCCATACAGCCAGAAGCGCTATGACGAGGTGGTCCGAGGGGTGAGTGGCTTTCTAAAAAAGATCGGCTACGACACTGCAACCATCCCCTTTGTTCCCATCTCTGGTTGGACTGGGGAGAACATGATTACAGCGTCTCAGAAGGTAAGTGTTAAAATAGTTTTCCAAAGCTGAACTACATTAAACCCCCCCTTTTCTCTGACCATGCAGATGTCATGGTTCAAAGGGTGGAAAGTCAGGAGGCGAGAAGGGAATGCCAATGGTAAAACATTGCTAGAGGTTCTGGACTCTATTCACCCACCCCTGCGCACAATAAACAAACCTCTACGATTACCCCTGCAAGATGTTTACAAAATTGGAGGTGAGCTTAAGTATATGTAAACCCGAGGGCTGGAAAATCCCAGACATTCAAAAGTTTGGCAAAATCTGCCTTAGGTGTTGGAACCGTTCCGGTTGGTAAAATTGAAACTGGTGTCCTCAAACCTGGCATGACACTGATGTTTTCTCCGGCCAAACTCACTGCTGAGGTGAAGTCCATAGAGATGCACCACCAGGGGCTGGAGACTGCTCTGCCAGGACACAATGTTGGCTTCAACATTAAGAATGTGTCCGTGAAGAACCTACGCCGTGGAGACGTGGCTGGAAATGCCCAACAGGACCCTCCATCAGATGTCAAGAGCTTTGAGGCTCAGGTAGAGCCAACTCCTTTTGCATACAACCCTTCACAGAATGTTCAAGCGCTGATCATCTCGTGTTGTAGGTCATTGTCTTAAACCATCCTGGCAAAATAAAGGTGGGCTACTCTCCGGTCCTGGACTGCCACACGACCCATGTGACCTGTCGCTTCGCAGAGCTGAAGGAGAAACTCGACAGGCGTACAGGAAAGAAAGTGGAAGAACACCCACAGATCCTGCAGTCTGGAGACGCTGCCACGGTCAAACTGGTGCCCATCAAACCCATGTGTGTGGAGAGCTTCTTCACATACCCACCCTTAGGTAACGTTCATGTGTGTGTTCTACAAATGTCACTTCTGTACTGCAATGCATCTAAAACCAGCTTTTCCTGTTTCTCACAGGTCGATTTGCAGCAAGAGATCTCAAACAGACTGTTGCTGTGGGAGTCATTAAGTCGGTAGACAAAGACCCAGGCTCCAAACTTAAAACACAAGTGTGCAAATAATTTTGTTTACCAGATTTCTGGTATTGGGAAAATTTGTTTTAGCAAGTTTCACTGTGGTTACACGGTAGTATTTATGTTGTCTTGAAGTTGAATATGTACTTCTGTTCCAAATGTGAAAGTTGGATGTGTATTAGTTAAGACTTTGGAATAAGGATGGGGGAAAAAATAAAAAATGGAAAAGTCATCTGCTTGCTTGTCATACTTGACCAGTGTCTGCGTTATATTCACTGTAAGCAGAGGAAACTGTTTTAGGTACAGCACTTTAATGATACAATGGGTTTGTTCCTTACATGGGGAAAAACTGCAAGTCAGTGAGGTTTGGGTGAAATACATGGCTCTTCAGCCTTTACAAGCCCAACCTGGTACAGACCTGATTCACAGGCAAAGTGGAAATGTGCTAAGTCCAGTAACATGGAATGGTTTACATGATTAAAATCTTCAAGCTCATGAGGTTTTACAATGCTGTGTACACTAATATTTCTAGCCTGTTAGAAAATAAAGTTATTGCTAAGTTGTCCTTTTCCATACTTGACAATGACTAATAGTGGCTTTAACAGGATACTTGTGGTAGTCCCGCTTTCAGTGGCTCTTCAGACCCGTGTTGTATGCAGCACTCCACTCACTTCCAGTCATTGTTACACCATGCACAGAGTTGGACTGCAGGGATGGTGTGAGCTCAGCATACGCACAGTGGACAGTGTAACAAGGAGTAAATTAGTGACCTACAGTGAACCACAGGCTTTGATATTCCACCACACAATAGCAGCAGGTTTTTATACTGTAAAACAACCATAATACGTGTACACACAAAGCAAGCAAGAACAAGGAGTACATTTAATGAAATCTTCAACTTGAGAGGGTCTGTAGGAGACGTCTGCCACTTCATTTAATTGTGGTGGGTAAACAGGGATGCAAGACACAAATGACATGACCTAGTTCACATTCCTTTTCTTTTTCCAGAAATATAAGCTGATAATTATTTGAGGGCCTTTAAAATTAAGATAAAATTCAAACTCCACTGCCCTGATGCTTAGTCTGACAGGTAGAGCGAAATGGTACATGTTTTGTACAATAAAACATGTATATACACTCACACACAAATATATATATTTACATACATATATACACAGTAACAGCATAAACATAGACTTTAGGTAAGTGCTAGGGTTCTGAGGCCTGGTCACAGCCGTGCTATAGGGTTAAGATAATACTGGTAGAGGAAGAATACACACATTCTTTGTACAGCATGGACTGAATATCCATGGCAAGATGAGCCTTATTGGGTTTCTGCTTGTTTTTTCTTCTTTAGGACACTTGTCTTGTGGCGATGGGCGTTACATTAGCTATTTACAGGGCCTCCAAACTCAGTGAGAGGTGTAGTGCAAGTCTTTCTGGTTGTCAATCACTCAAGATGTGCACAAAAGACATAGGAAACACCCCCTTCCTCTCAGGTTCTCCTTCAATGTGGCCAATCTGAAACAAAAAAAAAAACATTCAAAATTAGGTGCCTTAAATGTCATTCTTCACAGCATTCAAAGAAACAGAAAGCAGGGTCCGCTATAGATGGTCCTGAGACTTACCCACCACTCCTGATCCTCTTCACCTGTCACTATGATCACCTCCCCTTCAGCAAATGTGAGCTCATCGTCATTATCAGCCTGGCAGTCATAGATGGTCTTCACTCGACGCGCTTTGCTCTTCCCCTGCAAGTGTGGAAATAAATGGAAAAAAATGGAAGTTAGCAGTGTACTGCCTTCAAGTATTCAATTAGGTTTATATTAGCCAGTGGTGGAAGTACTGAAAATGTGTTTAAAAAAAAAAAGTAAGTAAAGTTAGTTACCTGGCTAAAATGTACTCAAGTACACATGAAAAATATTGCACAGTACTAGTTATTTTTAGTAGAATTTTAGATCAGTCTTTTGTACAAAAGTGGTTTAATTAAATAGTTTATAGCTGAATTAATGCCACCATTTGTAATTGGATTGGCTGAACTGTAGCATTCTATCACCACTTGATACGATCTACATTACTGCTGCCTGATAGTGCGCCAGCTTTGGCCTGACATCTGCCATCTATCAACTACACTTATAGATCTTGGCTTTAAGGTGTTTTTATTTCTTTTTGTATTAAATGCATTAATAATACATAGAAATAATCTTACCGGCGTGTTGATTTTTCGAGGAAGGGGCACTGGAGTTTCAGCCATTCCAGCTGGGGTTCCATTAGTGTCTTCTGCAGACTGTGGCGAGGAGGGCACAATTGCCACTTGCTGATTGGGTGAAGGTGAATCTTGAGGTGTGGCTTGAGGTGTGAGCTGGGGGCTGGGTGTGGCTTGTAGTGGTGCTGGTGAGGTGGCTTGAGGCTGAGCTTGTGGATGTGGCTGTGGAGGGGGTGGAGGCTGAGTCTGGGGCCTCTGCACTGTGTCTGGTCTGGGAGCAGAGTCGGAAGGGGCCATTTTGGGGTGAGGCAGGTCGGACAGCTGCGGTTTGGGAGGCAGGTCCTTCAGCTGGGGCTTGGGCGGTAGGTCGCCCAGCTGGGGCTTGGGTGGCAGGTCTGACAGGTGAGGTTTGGGGGGAAGCTCTCCAGGCTTAGGGGGCAGCTCTGATGGCTGTGGTTTAGGGGGCAGATCTCCGGGCTGAGGTCTGTCAGGGGGAGGGGCCTTCAGGGGAGTGTCATTTCCTGGTGGAGACTTCTGGAAGACCTCTGGAGGAAGGCTGGGCTTATCCATTGACGGGTGGTGTATAGTGTCTATCTTCCGCAATGCCACTGAGAAACAAACAATAAATATATATGTTACAAACAAATATATTGTTAAGCACTACATTGCATAACCACTATGAATATTCCCCACTAGTGTTTAAAGCACAAGAGACATAACATATGAATAAACCTGTTAAGTGTGGCTAATGTCAGTACTTCAAAGGGCTTCACTAATGAACAGTATCCTTGAGTATTGCATTGTGTATTGTATTTTGATAATAATTTTAAGCATTCACTGAGCTATTTTCATCCCACAGAAGTGCTACTGTCAAACAACTTTTCTCACTGTTTATATAAACCAAAAAACAAACTCATCCTCATACCTTTTTGAGGTAGTTTTGGCAATACCCTCGGACCAAGTGTAGATTTTGTGTTACTTGAAGTAGTGCTGAGAAGAAAATATTTGGACAATTATGTCAAGACAATCACACACTTTTAAAAAGCAAAATACACAATGTAACATGCCACTATATTAAGAGAGGGTTTCGAGTACCTTTGCTGCTGAGGAATGCCTTCAAATTTATTAGACACAGGTGACATCTTGGTGACTGGAGGAGGAGTAGAGTCACTTCCTACAATATTAACAGTCACCATGACAAACAAATTAATCAAAGGATTGTGAAACAGTTAAGCACAAGAATGTATTTGTGATCAATGTGGAGATAAATTAACATGCTGTGATGGTTAAATAAAACAATGAGGGAGGCGTCATCTGGCTGAGCTTTCCATGAGACTGGATTATTTGTGGTTTAGTGAAATATAAAGTGTCCTCCATGACATAGTGTTGGGTAAGTGTGACAGAATGCACAAAACACTACAGAAGACAAATGAGAACATCTAAATAACACAGCTATTTAGTTTACACAAGGGAGTGCCAGCAGGTCGAAATCAAGGATAAAGATTTTGTGTGTGAGCATCTGACATTCTATTTCAACTATACCCAATGTATTACAGTGTGAGTAATAAATACAGCTTTGCCTCTCAGGCCAGAGCCTGTCCTACTTTTGGATACAGTTTGGGGACACTACAGTCATATTTACATGATGTATCACATTAGATAGAAAGTATATCTAAGCTTTGCAACTCTCATGGGAAACCAGCGCCCAGAAACTTCAGCAGCTCTTTGTAATCTGGTACAGCAGAGGTTTACAGTGGGTTGTTAGTTTCTGGTGTGATTGTGTGACTGTGAAGGCTGTTCACAGAGCAGTGTGATGCCTTTGAATAAAGCAACTGAATGAGAACACAAGAATCACTTTAGTGTGACTATTCAATTTGCACCTCACTTTATAGCAATTTACTCCACTTTTTGTAATACACTGACTATAGGAAAAGATTATGCCAGTTATCTAAGGCTAAAATAATGTTCAATTTATGGAAATATAAAAAGATACCAGGTATAACATTATATAAACTTTGGTTTATATGTGCACTCCATATTGGACATAGCACTGTTTCTAGCATTCTGTCCTTGAGGCTGTGTGTAACAGCCCTACAGTCGGTGTGCTCACCCCCAGTTAAGCCCCCTTTACTGTGTGGACTGTGGGAGAGCGGGCTGGGTGGGTCAGACAGGGTACGTTTGTGTCCAGGAGGGGGGGGCGGTGGTCTCTTCTTGGACAGGGTGGAGCTGCCTCCTGGGGTGAGTGCAGAGGGAGGGCCGGATGGGGGTGGAGCTAGAGGAGCGATACATAAAAACACATGAGGAGATGAGGTCCCCCCAAAATCAACCGGTCAAACCCCGACAAAACAACCCACAGAAGCAGGATAAGGAGGAGCAGACAGGAGCAACACAACAGCTCACAGGGGCTGGGCTGTCAGGAATAGAGACCGCAAGACAATAAGGAAAGACATTAGAACAAACTTCATCCAAGGCAGCCAACAGGTACAGAACAGGTACATCTGGAAGGAGATGCAAACAGTTAAAGGGACATTGTGTTTCCACTGTGGGTCAGGTGAGAGTAGGTATAGAGTGTGTAGTTATAATAAAGGTTGTTGGTTAAACATTGAGAAAAAAGTAAAGTAAAGCAGCTAATAGAGAGCTCAGCCAGAGAGGAAGTCAGCTGTGGTAAGGTTTTACAGCTCAAGGATGGTGGACCTCATTCATGTCACATTAAAAACAATGCAGATGAGCTAAAGGCCCAGTCTGCCTACATCATCCCATAGTTTGCTTATAAAACTCCACCAGCCTGTAAATCTGAGCAGTAAAGGCCCAAACAACGGAGGGACAATTGTAAATGGGGCACACAGCCGAGTAGAAGGGGAACATAAAATCAGGATATTCACTGATGTATGGTCGAGTGCCAGCCAGTGTGGCGTAGTGCGAATGAGAGCCAAGGAATGCCAAGTGTGGAGCTGGAAGAATAGAGAAACAAAAAAGAGAAAGAAAGAGCGAGATGAGGAGTGTGGGAGAGCATTGACAGTATGTCAGTCTCAAAAAGAATTGCTCCCACACAATACTAAATAACGAGATGAAATCTTATCCGTGACAGGCAAAGCATAAAAGGCGACACTGCGCAAAGCCAGCCCCACTCTTCAGCTTCACCTCCTGAGAGAGAGGGACCAGTGTGCTGCTGCTGCTGCTAATGTCAAGCTTCTGAGGAATTAGCATGTATTAGACAGTATGTCAAGTTAGTCCTTATCAACAGTTATATATCACATGCTTTGAATTAATACGACATGATTTAACTATGTATCCTTTCTATGTATTGTCCAAGATTAACAAACATGACAGTATAGTTTGGTTTAATTAAAAAGTTAGAATTTAACTTTATATCAAAATTGCATCAACCAATGTAATAGTATAGCCTGGTAGTCACAGTCTTATCTCTGATCCACTTTTGGACAGGAGCATCAGTTAGTAAGAATGCTTATGATGCACTGTACGTCTCTGCAGTGTTACTCCTTTCTGGGAGGACTGTTATTACTCATTGTAAAACTGCAGAGACAGCAGATCATTGTGTGCTGTGTGTCACAGGTTAATGAATATGTGTGACACTTCATATCATGCCTTTCTATCATGGGTATACAGGCTGGAACCATTTTCGAGAAAAAAATACTGCAAAATGCACCTCTGCACAATGCTATATGCTATATATGACATATCAACATTTTAAATCACCAAAATGATTGTAAACACTGTATTAGAGCAACAGGTAACTAAACAGTAAGGAAAAAGAATCCTGACTCCGAGGCTCTTGGAGCAGGCAGGTCTGACCTTTGCCCTGGTTCCTGGGGGGCAGTGGGGGTCCGTCTGCCACAGGGGAGGAGCTGAGGTCTGTGGAGGCGCTGTACATCTGGTTGGTGAAGGCGCTGTAGGACAGGCGCTGCTGCTTGTCCCTCTGGCTGATGAAGCCCGGCAGAGAGAGCTTGTCATGGGGGGACAGGCTGGAGGAGTGGCAGAAGCTCTGGGGCCTGGGAGACCGGTCCTTTTTAATGGGACTAGGCTGCACCAGGACACACAGGAAGGACACCAGTTCAGACAAAGGCTTTAATGTTTCACATATTTCAAAACGTAATGTCTCTTTTATTTATTGACTGTATTTATTCATACCTTTGTTTTGTTTGCTTACATGTCTATTAAATCTTCTAAATTATTTCTGCTGAATTTGAAAAAGTCTAAATATCTTGCCTAGAAAATGAAAATAAAATGATGCCTCAAAGCCTTCAAAGACTGTGGCTGTGAGAACAGTTATGCATTGGACCTGCACTAAAGTGCTACAGCGCTCAATTAGATCCCAGCATCAGCCTGGCTCCTAAGTGGACTGCATTAGAGTGGTCAAGGGCTGTAATAACATCACTGCTCTTCAAACCTTGTCATCCAGGTCGTCATCACTCTCGTCCATCTCCTCCAGTCTGAGGCTCCACTCATACTCCACATGGATGTGGGGGTTGAACTTCCCCTCTGCAGCCTGCACAAGCTGACACGCACAAACAGGCAGTAATTAGACACAAAAATCATTCATCCTTTTACATTACATTAAGGATTGTTTTGAGTGCATACTTATTTTACTGTTCATAATAATCATGCATTGAAATACAGGCTTATATGTTGCCAGGGGCTAGACACAGACCATACGCTGCCACCTGGTGTTAAAACGGACTATAATAAAAAATATTGGGTATATCATTCCTAATTCTCTGTAACTTGTCTGCTTCTGGATTTTTAACTGTGATATTTTTGCACCAATTAAAATACAGTGTGACATCCCAAAAGAGACCCCACTGTACGGTCCTGCTTTTGCCACAGAAAAATACTTACTGCCTCCTCGCACTGAGTGTTCCTCAGTCGCCTGGCAACATCCAGCGCAGTCTCTCCGTTCTGATTGGCTGAGGGAGAGTGAGCATAATCAACAGTTAGAGCCTCATATGTGGCCACAGATGACATTAGGCAGTGGCTGTGACTCACTGATGTCTGTGGCTGGCTTGCCCCGCAGGAGTAACTTGAGGCATTCAGGCTTCTCAAACATGCAGCAGTAATGTAGGGCTGTGTTCCCCCACTCTGTCTGCTTATCCAGGTTACCACTGAGGTACAACACACACACACACACGCACACACACACACACACACACACACACACACACAGAGGTCACATGACTTTAAGGGCTGTTAAACAGGCAGTCTGCTGTAGCAGAGTGTTGTGTAGTGAACACTTTTCTAATTAGTCAGGTGGGCATTCATTGTGCCCATTAGGATGCTAAATGAACATCTGAGAGGTTCTCTCATTTTCTATGGTTGAAGGTAACACATTTCAAATAATGGGCCAAAGCATTCCACTATGTATGAATTAATGTTCTTGTTCTGCAGATTATGTGTGTGCAGTTGAGGCGCTGGTAGGTAAACAATAGAAGATAATGGAATAAATTAAGGAAGTGAACAAGGGCTTGACCCATTTCTGTTTTCCTTGTGGGAATCTGAGCTGAGCAGTGCACCAAGCTTTCCTCTGTACGTTGGCCGCTTTATTCAACATACAAACCAGAAACTTACTGTTTAATCTTGGTCTTCTCGAAGTGGCTGTATTTGTTTTCATTGAACACCTTTTTGTATTACTTTTCATTATGTAATGGGTCAAAATGGCTTTTGACTATGGAAAAACAAACTACCGTAACCAGTAGGTGTCTTACTAGAGCTAACACTGTATGAAGTGTCATTTGCAATAAAAATGTACCTGTTTTGTACAAGAAAGTCCACCAGGTGCAGTGAGGTCTGGTCAGCAGTCCTTACAGAGTAGTGCAGTGCCGTCTCTCCAACCTCCTGCAGGGGGCCATCAAACACAGAGGAGAGGCATGAGGCACTGGGCAGCATCCATTCCCTATTCCCACCACCTTGTCGCACTTTGAGCATTTAAACAAGCTGCAGTAAACAAAATGGCTCCGAAAATCAACACTTTTTCAAAAGATAACATCAAGTTCCATCTTTCTCTTCAGAAATGACACGGCCAATCATACTGTGCCCAAATCTATAATTCTTAAGTCCACTGCGCTTAACAAAATACATTAGATGAATTCTGACATGTCTATTCATCTATACCATTAGTTCTATATATAGAACAGCACACAAATCTTGAACTTGTGTTGGAGTGGAGGGCGTGTGGGATGTCTGCATGTCCGCATACAGCAGCTTTTCAGATGCACTGACAGCGGCAGATCAGATATCGGTGAGTCAGACTCTATAACAGCAGTAGCAGCACCTCCCTGTGTCACTAAATGAATACGCACTTTCAATACGTACATGGCTGCAATGCCCACTTCATTTTTTATTGGAGAGATTCATAGATGTGTGCATTTATGTCCAATGACCTAATTATGTCACATTTTGTCTTATCACACATGTTGTTTAGGCTATGTGGTCTTCTTTTACTGCATTGTGCATCACCATAATTTAGGTTATGAATGGCTCTACAAAAAAATGTTTCCAGATTTTTAAATTAACAATGAATATGATGCATTGGCATCACATGTGTAAATATGGATGACATAATGGTTGTGATGTGGAGGAGCTGTATATCACCACCTGGTGGTGAAGTTCTCCAGATGACTCAACCCTTCCCAACTGTTACACCCATAACTATAGCCACCCAATAATTCACCAACTGGTACAAATGTGTCAGCATGTGGCTGCTCTGATGGAAGGAAAACAACCTCAAGCAGAGAGGCTGGAATAAATAAACTCCAAACAATGCAGGAGGTGTGTGGGAGGGCACAGGAGTAATATTTATTGTATAACCTCCATACATTAAACGAAGTCTCTCCTTGTTGGTCAAACTCACCGGTCCGGCTTCTGGGAGGGGTTCCATCAGCTCCACCCCCTCTGCATAGACCTGGATGAGAGCCAGCAGGTCCCTGGACTGGACTGCCTCAAACAACTCAATCATTTTAGCTGCCGCAGATGAGCATGTTTTCCTCGCATACTTGTGGTCCACATACTTTGCGTTGATAAACTCCTTCCTCACTGTCCTGTGGGTAAAAAGTACATTCAGTCAGACAAAGAATAAAGATCTTGACATGAAAACAATATTGTTATAGATCAAATATATAACATACATGTCACTTGAGGGATTGGGCTTTGGTGAAGGAGAAGGGAGGTTTCCCTCCATGATCTCATTGAAACTACTATTCCCTACATTCTTGGCCAGCTGAAAAAGAAGTGGTAAAAGTCCAGATGAGATCATGTAATTGTTGACAGGTATAACAGCATTCACATGGCCTCAGAATAAGTGCTTTATTTGTAATGTTCCCTTCAAAATAGTCTGTTTGAATGGCTTGAATGAATAATTAGTTCTTTATTTCAAATCACCTACCAAGAGTTCTGAGGTCCCTAACTTGTCCAGTTCCATAGATTGAATGCGGGAGATGTGAACACCCATCTCACGGTGGATCCCAGAGCATTCAATGCAGGTCAGAATACCCAGGTTGGTAGACAGCCACTTTGGATCTAAAAATACGATGCATACATTATAATCATGCACAAAATAACAGGTAGGTACACATACACATCTTTGTCAGATGCCTTAAACAGAATAGCCATTTCAAATATATCCATGTGCTATGCGGTAGACCAAACATATGCAGGCTATGTGGTAAGCTGGCTGGGAATGATTGACCACTATTGCCTCCCAATGCTGTTAATGATGCAATCTGGGAGTAAGCCTATAGCTCAACTGAATTTATGATGACAGCTACACAGTTCAGGCCGGACCATACACGCAAACACCAGGTAGTGAAGCTAGAACATCATTCTTTTACGCAAAGAACAGACCCAAGCTGAGAAGAGGTCACTGGGTCCATGTTGCCCATAATGAGAGTACATCACTGACCCCTATAGCTGCTTAATACATACTAAATCTGCAAAGCCCTATGGAGCGTCATGCATTGGGCACTATCAAATCATATGCAGCCTAGAGTATCAGGTTATTTCAAATGTTACCAAAATCAATTGACCTTCATCAAGTGAAACAACACAAATCAGCTTACAGCCCATCTGCTCTTCTGCTTTAGTCATGTATATGAACAGTGGAGCTGACAAGACCAATCACCTCAGCTCTCTGCGGATTGTAGGGGGTCGTCATTGCACGTAGCTTACGTAACCGTGTGATGTAATGAAACTGTTTCTTCCATGTTTGTAAAGAGAGTTTCTTCTTTTGCCATGTGTGTTTATGTTAACTCTGTGTGTGTGGATGTGCTCCCAGGGTCTGGATTGTCTATGGCCCTCCCAAGTGCTGAGTCTTGGCTTGGAAGTGCGGGGGAGGATGTGGAGAGAGGCTTGTGCCTTGAATGCTAACAGCACCACTGCATTAGCGCTCTGCTGCCTGTTCCGTCAATGGTTGCTGGGGGAATATGGAAGTTGCTCGATGTGAGGAAAAGCAAAAATAGCTGCGACATTGCGAGATTATCAACGTCAAATGCAGTGTTAAGTGGGATTTGATTACATGTCATTAACGTCAGAAGGTGCTGAGGCAAAGGCAGTTAGCTACAGCAAGGTGAGGAATGAGAGGGTTGACTAAGCAGAAAAACAGAAAAGAGGATGTATAAGGGGAGTATGGAAGGGCACATGGGAGCAGGGGGCAGTGAACTACGCACCAGCAGCCCCACAGTCGCAGCACACTTCGTTGCCGGGCATGCGCAGGACATCCTCGATGATGGCCTTTGTCAGGTCCTCCAAGCCGTCCTCCCCTCCGCTGCTCTGCTCCCCACGAAACGCCATGTTCAGAGCTTCTTCCTTACTGTTGGTCAGCACCGAGATCCAGCTGTGAAGAGAAGGGTGGACTGTCAGGAGTAGTTATCCAGAGTAAGGTATATGAAAATGTCTGTTCCTGCAATGTCAACTATTAGTGTTTCCTACAAATTTGCTGAAAATGTGATGGCAGAAGCAATCTTTATTCAGACTCAGCTGCATTTTAATTCATAGTAAGGATAATACACAATAAATATATACATGTATTCAATGCTTGTTTCTAAATCAAGGAGAAGTTAGATGTTTTTATTGATGGCAAACACTGTTGTTATGGTAAAAAAAAGCACCAGCATTTAATTTTTGTCTTGGAAAATCAGAAATAAATCAGAAATATCGTAGGAAATATCTGAAAGGTAAATTCACAAATATTGAACCTATCTATCAGTGACTAAATTCAGCTAGAACTTGTTATATTACGTCACAACTAGGGATTTTAACATTCCTTTTATTAGTCTCCCCGAAAATGTTATTGTCCTAGAATTGACGTCATCTGAAACCTAGAAATACATGACAATACTGCATGATTTCAAAATGTCACTGGAAAAATGTGTGTATGTATCACTTGAACCTGAATAAAGTTCTATAATAACAACAATTGCATTAAATAGATATAGAATGGAACACATTCATAATGGCTTCATGACATTCAACTCTCCACACATTCCACCCACTGCTGTGACCCTCACTGCTTTCAACCTGTCAGCATTTTCAGTCACTGTCAGTCACCTTTGTGTATGAAGCCGAGGGTTTAAAGGAAGTGGGAAAGCAAACATAGATGTGTTAATCTCAAAGTGTTAAAACAGCCTATTTTGATGAGTGAAGTGTGCCGACAATCATTGCAACATCTCTCACTTCTTATTTTATATTATGTGAAATGTAATATGGCCCCTGCTTAATTGGATGGCTGCAATGCATAAAGAAAAAGCACTGAATATTTTATGGAGAATCCCATAAAGACTGCTGCTGCTAGTGCGTGACAGAACAGGCAGAGAGGAGTACCAGGTTTATCCCAAAGGACTGCATGTACACAGCAAAAAGGCAACTAAAAATCCTCTTTATTTTAGACTGGGAATATGCAAACCAAGCAGGATAAAAGTGAGTCTTTTTTTACTGCAGTTCTCGGCAGCGGGCTAAGAAAATGCATAGTGACTTCCTTCAGAAAGCGTTTGATATTGGATTTAAAGAGAACAAAGTGTTGGCTTGTTTTGAATTCTGGTAAATATGCAACAGGAGAGGAAACTGATCAAGGCAAGATGATCAAGCCATAATAAAAAGAAAAAAAACATGCAGTTATGTCATTTGAAAAGGACCTAGGGAACCACCAGTAAAGACGTCAAAGATTTAATAGATAAATTTATAGCTAGATCATCTTGCATACTAATAGTGTAAGAGGATGTGGTTGGGTAGCTGGTCCCAGTGAATGTAGTGTGAATTACAGAGCAAACCACAAATCAACAAACCCACACAATTTCCATCTCTCTAACTGAATACACTTTGTGACAAGTTGTTTATTATTACATGTCATAGGGAACTTGCAACTTGTAATATACTCACATCACAAACTCCTGCTCATCCTCAGCTTGGAAATGATATGTCCGGTTATCTGTCAATGACAAATCAAATCAGAAAAATTAAGTTAAAATAAAATTTTTAAACATTTATAACTTTGTCATAAAAATTTGGCAGGACTTACGAGAAATAAGGTCAAAGCACTTCCTATCCTCGGGACTGGGCTTCACTTGGCAGGTCAAGAGGTTGAGTTTGACTGGCTGCCGATTAGACTGTAAGCACATACAGAAAATTACATTAGAAACTGTTGTTATCTATGCCATACATTTTACAAATGTCTGACCAGCCAAATATGTTTTACATTACAGTAAAGTTACACAGACATAGAGCTACACTCATTTGGCCATCATAAATTTGTATCCACACTTATTTCATATAATGGTGCCAATAATTGCTTCTCCTGGCTTCAGCTTAGTATTTTATCAATTCAGCTCTCCATGAAGACCAGGCAGTTACAGCTCAGATCTGTGTAGAGGCGAGCCAGCTCACAGTAAGAATGCACGCTTATTCTGTACCTTAAAAAAGCCAAGAACATTTAAGACATAGCAATAACATTTCTATGGAGACAAGTAGGTGGCAGATTCTCCCCCAGAAATGTTACAGTGCATCTTTATCATTGCATTATATTTTGAATTTGAACATATTCCTTTATGTTCTCAACAACTGCATATCACTACTATAATTCAATATTTGCAGGGCCATTGTCTCGTCACCTCAGCTGGCAGGGCTCATTCAGACTGCCCCGCCTGACAGTGTGAACTCCAGGCTTGTTCAGTGCCAGCAGGGAAACTGGGTTGCCCTGTGTACTGTAATAATGGGCCCAGTTGGCACACGGACACTGAAGATTGTCTGGTGCCAGTGTGGGACAGGGGAGGGGCCGGGCACGTGCTAATGAAACGCTAACAGCCTGGGAGCTCAGTCTGCTGGCCTCATGCCACCCTGCCCAAGGCACCTAAAGTTCAGCTACAGTCAGGAATACTAAAATAAGAACTATACTCAAGACCGATGCATTAGTCTTATCTTGCAATGGTAAATATAGCAACCAGACCTGGACTCAAATTAAGCTACTTTCATTCGATGTATTCCCATAGACTGTATAAAGAAGTGGACTAAAGGAGTGTGACGTCACCCATAAAGTTCGGTTCCAGTCAAATGAAGCTCACAATTTTTGGCACCATAGAACAGCACAGGACATCCAAACCATTCAAGCATGGAATGAAAAGTGAATTGCCTACATATAAATCTTAATGCAGCATCTACCAATGTATAGGGCTACAATATCACAGCAGGTTAAATGAAATGTTGTTTATAATTTCTAGACATTATTAGTACTCAAATCAGGGCTCTACGCTAACTTTTTTTTTTCAGGAGTTTAAGTTAAAAATTTAGGGGCACAGGAAAAAAATGGGGGCACAAATAGGTTTTCATTTTCAATGATTATTACAGTGCAGAACTTGCGCTAACAATGAATAAATTTAATACAAAAAAAATAATTATGACTGTACTTTTCCTGCATGATCGCAATGTTTTTATAAATATATCTTCATTTTATCTGATTAATATTTAGACTTAAAATAAGCCAAACAGGCGGCACGGTGGCTGAGTGGCAACACTCAGGCCTCACAGCAAGAAGGTTGCGGGTTCGATCCCCGGGTCACCCGGGCCTTTCTGTGTGGAGTTTGCATGTTCCTCCCTGTGTCTGGATGGGTTTCCTCCGGGTACTCCGGTTTCCCCCATCAACCCAAAACATGCCCGCACCCCTATGAACTAACATCAAGGACCATGTTGTCCACCCTCCTGTGGGCTCACCACCTGCAGAGGGGTTCATAGGGGGGGTCAGGTGCTATGAGTATTGGGCAGCAAGCTGCCCCCGCGACCCAGCCGAATTAAGCGGGAGAAGATAGATACATGGATGGATGGATAAGCCAAACAAACTGTACTGCACTGAAACACTCTGTGGCCCTTTTTGGACCTTCACCCACAGTTTGAGAACCTCTTCTTTAAGAGAACTTCCACTGGCACTTTACACAAAAGTGTGCAGGATTTTTAAACCTGTATTTTCAAATTCCTAACTGGAGTTACATTCTCTTCGTGGTTTTACAGTGGTTTTTAGACTCTGCACATTTACCAAACCAAACGCACATTGTGACAAACAGATTTATTTGGCATTTTCTTAGGCAAACTTCAGCCCACATATCACCTGCTCTGTGCTGTAGCTCTGCTCTGTGCGGACACGGACATAAAATTAATATTGTCGTATTTGATGTGAGGCGGATGGACAGGTGGGATGTTTAACCTGCCCTGTGATACACACTGGTACACGAGGGTGCGCGAGCTCCAGCGCACAGGTCCAGCACACCAGTACAAGTTTATTGCCAAAGGCAGCGGCCGTAATGAAAAATGACCGCACTCAGTATTCAGACCTTGAATCCGTGACGAGTCCAAATGCGCTCGAGTCCGAGACAAGACCAAGACAAAACCATCGCTTTAGCGGAGAAGGAAGTCCGGCAGCACGGGGGTGTCTGTGAGTGGCGGGGCAGGTGTGGGTCCTGCTGCGGTGCCGCTCCTCGTTTAAGGGGGCGTGGGTGTGTTTTGAAGCGGAGTTTGTTCGTATGAGTGATATCGCCGCACACCCGGAGCTCGTATGCTGGGGTTGTGCGCGGTCAGAGGTGTCGTGCCCGGGTACGGTTCGGTTGCGCTCGCGCTGGGCAAGCGTGAGGCGCTTTAGGGGCAATCCAGGCTTGGGCAGGTTCCACAGTCCTAGTGTGAGTTTGCCCCTAATGTTTGACACATTTAGAACGTTTAACTCGTCACGTTACGTCTGTGCGCAGTTCTCCTTATTGTGGCTGCAGAAGCACTCGCACTGGTGCGACTGTTTTGATTTCCTCGTTCGCACGAGGAAATAGTTACTCGCAAATGCGAGTGAAATGGGCGCACTGTAGAGCCCTGACTCAAATAATTAGTTAAGTGCCACTTCCTCTATGCCCACAGCACACAGATATAATGTCATGCTGCAGTGCTTAAACCTACGTCACTCTTTGATGCTATAAAACAGTGAATGTGAACAATAAGCGGCTCATGGACTCATCTCTCGTGATCATTATTCACTTGGGAGCTAATCCACCAAAACAAATGTGTGTTAGTAAATAAGCCTGCAGCTATCGGCCTCACTGGGCTTACCGGCTCAACCAACAACCAGCTGACAGCCCATTCCACGACCGGGCCATACCTACAGCAGCACTGCTCCAAAATTTCATTCATACAATATTCATGGAGTAGGTAGGCAGCTGACAGGTGCATTGCAGTTGGACTTTTTAACTATAAGGGCAGGGGTGAACTAAATGTCCGAGATGTAATTAGCTAATGACAGTGTATTTTTTAGCATACGTTTAATAAAGCAATGGTAGAGAAATTAATGTGAAATTGAAATATATGTTTTACAGCTACATCAATTTATTTCATATTCACCTTGACAAGACCTAACCTTTCAATCTCCACTTTGGTATTACATACTACATTAAAAATATAAATCCTACCTGCACTGAACTCAAAACATCTCAACAGCCTTATGCAAGATAGTCCTGACAAAACCTAAATCAGGATCTGAAGATGGCCCCTGCCCCACTGTTAGGCCTGTCACAATAACACATTTTGAAGTGTAATATATTGATTAAGCAAAAAGAGACGATAAACGATAATTTTGAAATCAAACCATAAAGCAGAATTATCCTCTAAAAAGTATTCTAAATGTACAATAGTGTTAAAAAACATGAGCTGCAATAAATAAAAGAATTCAACACTTCACATGATTTATAATGAGTCAGAAAAATTTAGAACTCAACCTTCTACAGGTCAAATCTCATTGGAGTACAGAAAACCCCAGGAATGTTCCCACTAGTGCAAGGAAAATGAGCCCCAAAAATTATTGTTCCGTCTTTCATATATTGAAATCGATACAGTATTTATCGTGACAGGCCAACCCACTGCTCCCAGGTACATAGGTTGCTGAAGTAGCATTGAAGAATGGGATGCAGAGAAAAAAAAATCCTATGGGAACAACAACCATACCTTACACATTTCCAACATTTAAAGCTGTCTCTTGAACTGTCCCTTTAATGTGCATATCCTTATGATAACATTTTGGACACTTAGCAGAGCCTAGCTGGCCATTTGACTTTCACATATGCTATTAGCTGCAGGCGCAAATTGTTGAGCTGCTGTATATTAATTTTTTTTCCAATTGGATTTTATCTTTTCAGACACAGCTCAACACCTGCCACAGCTTTTCCACAATTAGGTACATTTTCTGATTGCGCCAGACTAGTCATTCTACGAGGTCTTTTTGTCTGAGGCTTAGCGGGAGGTTAAACACAAATAGCAGATGGCCACAGTACGGCTCTGCTCTGAATGTGTTTATTTCCCATTACAACAGTCTCGAATTTGACTGTCTGCTGCTGCCGCACAAGGGTGAGGAGGACAATGCCGGAGACGTGCCGGCGTATACAGTGGAGATGAGTCACCCAGGCGCAGCGGGCGGAGGGGGGAGGGGCCAGCGTTGCCATAACAACCCATCTATGTCAAGTCCACACATTTCCAGATCGAGAGGGAGCCCACCACCGCTGACTCCCTGCGTGATGTCGTGGCTTTGATCCGCGCAGGGAGGGGCGAGAGCGGGGGGTGGGGGTGACAGCGTATCGGGGCTGGTTATACTCACCGTGGCATGGGAGATGGTGAGGATGCCCCCCTTCACTGAGCACTGCCTCCTCTGCCACACCTTCCTCAGTCTGCAGGGGAACAGACAAAAGCATCCTCAGCCATTGTGGTTTTTATAAAGGATTCGATGTACACTTCCAAATCTAAAATGTAATCTGATTCTTTGGCAAAACTCAACAATTTAGCATTAGCATTATGATAAAATAGCTGCTGTGATTTAAAGATACACTATGTAACTGCTTGTCTCCATGGAGATGTAGATGCTTAGTCTTGCATTCATTTAATTACATTGTTATTGCTAAAAAATAACAACATCACAGCAAATCTCTACAAATGTGACCCTCTACATGGCCATTGAAATAAATACATTTAAATATAGATGATGTATCTTAAGGGGCTGGACTTAATAAAATAATAATTTCTTATACATAAATTAATAATTACATAATTCCAGGCACAGCAGTAACACTTCAATGGAGAAAAGCAGGTGGCAGAACTTCCATCAGCAGCCGTGCACTTTTAATGTTGCTGATTAATTATTGAACACAATCTGTAGATCTAGTAATCCATATGCCAAATCACTGATGGTTGGCAGATTAAATCAGACAGAGCTTTAACAGTTTGACCCTGGGATGAAAACTGCATAACAGCTCAGTTCAGTATGTACCCTGTAGATGTATGTTTCTGTTTCTCATCATGATTCACACACAGAATTATATGCAAAAGGATCTCTATATTATATATGTTAAGCATTTTACCCATCACTCTTCTTCAGCAAGTAGCCTTTCTTCTCACAGCCAAACTCCTTGTTACCCTGCAGCTGGTGCATGCTGTATCCACCTTGCTTACTCTGGGAGTCCTGTGCAAAACAACACAAACTGTTAGTCCTGAAGGCACTGAATTAACAAGGCCCTCTTTAATAAAACATGCAAATGTCTTCACACAACATAAATTTATTAAACCAAATGAGCTGCAGTTTAACATAAATAATAATGCTACCGAAAACAGAAAGTAAGCTACAAGCATGCTCTGCAAGCAGGTCTAAAAAGCCAAAGCACTCTATTATCAAACAGCACAGACTAGCATGCAGCCCGCACTTACTCTTCTAGACTTGAGTCCAGACAAGCAGAAGGCAGAAGGGGACATAGAGGGGAGAGGTGTGAAAGAGTGTGCTGGCTACTGGTGCTCAAAACCTAACCACAAACTTAAGGGCATTTCCTCTCTAAATGCTAACCACCAGTGACTTAAAAAAGGGTGTAAATCAAACGTGAAAACGCAGGATGCCATTTGTGGGAGTGTGAAAGTGAAGGACAGAGGTGTGAAGTGAATAAAAAGGATTTTGATAATAGCCACTACACAGCCACAGACAGAAAAGCGTCTGCCGTTGGTGTGCTAATTGTCAGTGTGCTGCAGTGTTAATTGAGGTAGTGAGTGACTTTCCACTGAGCAGCCAGTGAGGCACAACACTGGTCACCAGCAAAGTCGAGCGCACACTGGCTACCAGCATGGTACAGCACTGGGCACTCGCTCGGTGCTAGCTCCACAGGGTAGTAGTGGCAGAGTTAGACACGCTAGTTTGTTACAATGCAGGCTAGTATTAGACCAGCAATGAAGTATAGACTAGAGATAGACTCATATATCGATATTTGCACTTTATAGCATAGTGGCATTAAATCTCTTGCAAGGGGCTGATATTTTGCCACCAGATGCCTAAACAACTTAATGCCAAGAGGGCACAAAATGTGACTACACTGTTCTCTTATTCAGTTTGTATTAAAACAGTTGATGAGTTTATAATCATTTCAAATGATTATTTGATTGGACTTACATAACAGCCCAAAAAGGTGGGCAGAGCTTATCGCCCATTGGTTTCTCTAGGTTCTACACAATCAGTGTCACATTGCCCACAAAGAACCCCGTATTGGACAATCTCTGCTATAGAGATGAGATTTCCTGTGGTAGGTAGTGTATTTATGAGTATCCATAGGTTTCAGAGTGATAAACTTTTAAGCCATAGCACTTACAATTAACTCACAATTAAAACTAAATATTATATCTTAAAATATTATATCTTAAAATCTAAAATCCTCAAAATAGCCTAAAAGCAGGAAACTGAAACGCATGAATAAAACAGGAAATCCTCAAGAACTGTGTCAAACATGTGTTATCATCAAATCATTTTTGCCCGGTTTCCTTATGACCTCTTGTACATAAGTGTGATATATTGAGTATATCTTACAATATTTGTTTTTTACTTACTCTACATACATTTATATAATTTATGTCTTAATGACACCAGTCTCTTGCTATTTTTTATTGCTACTTATTTAGAAATGTATTACCATTTTTTTAATATTTTTTACTCTGTTAACGCTCTGTGAGCCACTGTGTCCAAGTAATTTCCCTTGTGGATCAATAAAGTCTAAATTACTAGTACTTGACAAGCTATACTCTATGAAATTCTATGGAGATCAAGCATGATTCAGTCCAAATAACTTATGTTGTCCACGCTCTCTGAACTATTATGTCAAATAGGAGGGGTCTATTCCTATTTATAATGCTTTGAATGTCAATACAATGAATAAGAGGCCAAACCAATATTTGTTCCGCACTTTAATAATTAAAGTACAGTGACCAAATATGAACTAATATTTGCATATAAATATAAAAGGGCTTTGTCCCTTCTCTTGATAAATAAGAGAACTATTGGGTTGAATATCAAAGACAGAAGAAGCATTGGACTGCTGGACTGGCACTGGTCACTGTGCATGTTTCAGCCTGGTGTGGATGGCCCCGTTGTGGTGCCTACCTCCTTCTGGTCCAGCTGGAGGGAGGACTTGATCAGATCTCGCAGGGCAGTCAGCTGCTTTTTCTCCTCATCCTGAGTTTGTTTAATCTGAAAACACCATAGACACATAGACATGAATCAATAATATCATTATAATAAGAAGGGTTCATTGTATTAAGAGTGGAACACATTATTCCACATCAAAATATCTGCAGTCCTCTTGTTCAGATTTCAGCTCTCGACTCCTAGAGAAAGAGCTGTCGATTTTGCATCCTTTTTTACACTAACGGCCAATTACTGAGTTGTGACACTGTGCCAAGCAGTGATAAACAGCCACTGTACTCAAAACAAATCAAAGGCATATTCTCACATGCACACAGGCATGCACACATAGACTCACACACAGAGCTGCCTATTAATGTCATTTTAACAAACCCACCATGGACCAAAATCCTATTATATCAACATTTTAGAAATAGAATGTTTTCTTCTAGGCATAAAAAATAAACCTATTGTACGTTTTGCGTGATTGGAATACTGTGTTTAAATGGCCAGACACAGAGTAAATAAGCAGGTAGAGGAGGATAATGAGGTCTATAATGTTTTGAGCACATTGAAAAACAAAACATAGGGTCTTACATTATAGAGATCAGCTGCCAGCTTCTCAATGTACTGCTTCAGCTTATCTGCAGTCTTCAAGCCATCTTGGAAGAAACTGGCAGGAAACATAACATGATCACCAATGGGACAAACATAGTGACAAATAAGTCATCAGTAACAGGATCTAGAAGAAGATTTGCTAGTGTTTATGTTGAATGTAAAGCTGGACTCGGGACAGTGCTGTGGGCTCTTGGCACTGGCTTTGCTGCTGGCCCAGTCTGCAGTGGATTTGCAGAGGTGCTGTGGACATCCTGAAATCTATTACAGATCTGTCAGCATTCCACACCTCGCGCCGCTCTGTGGCCGCAAATCACCACTAATGACCTCTGTGTCCAATACGCTTCTTTTGCCTCTTGGAACGTACAACATCCTCTGTGTGTGCTCTGTTACAGCACTGCAGCACCCAGCTTCACACTACAAGCAGCTCCAGTCAAGTACTATGATGTAATCAGCAGCCTTGGTTTGTCAAAAGTAGCACAATGGTAAATACTTTCTACTAATAGGTTTTTATGTTATATGCAACATTTAGACGACTTTATATCTACATTCAAAAGAACTATGCTGTCTTAAACTGTTCATCACTATGGTCTTTTTTCTTCTTTCTGAAAACCATGGATAGACATTTATTCTTGAATACATCTAGTGTAATAGTGTAAGTGTAATAAGGCCCATGAAAAATCCCAATAGACCCTTACATAAAGTAAATGTAAGCAGATATGTATCCCACTACAACTACTCTGTTCATCAAAGAGCGTACAGAACAGATTTGGAGAAAACTTCATTGTTTTGTTCCATGTTATGACAAGACCTAGCAACACCGAAAGAAAATGTGTCATTCTGTCGCAGGCCAGTGCTGTGGTCCTGCCTCAGAGAACGGCCACTTATTTAAGCACCAAAGCCCACAGCTGTCACAACATCTCTGTATGAGGAACACTGCATATTTATGAGCCCTATATGGTCACTTAAAGTTTAAACTAATGTGCTGAAGAAGGCTATTGAAACAACAAGGGACATGTTAGCACAGTGTGGTTGTTGCATCATCTCATTAATGAGTATTCAGTGTGTTAAAGGCACTGTACCTGATTTTTACTGTCTTATAAATGAGAAAAACAGAACTAGGTCATTTTAAAACAGTTTGCAGTGGTCCAAAGTGATTCCTCACTTACTTAATGCATTCTGAGCATCCTAATTATTCACCGAGATGAGTTCATGAGAGCTTTTCACAACTCCCAGAGTCCCGTGATGATAAAACTGACAATAACTAGCATGCTTACAGGCACTTCCTGATTATTAGATAATGAAATGCTTTCCAATTAGGTGGACAGTACACAGTGGACTTGACTTCAAGAGCCATTTGTGGCAATATACACCAAAATATTCCTCCAAGCACATCCCACTAGCCACTAGTTTCACTAAATTACATTATTTTAGTTTAATGTATAACAATATAAGCCACATATAAGTGTGTTCATTATGGCCTTGTCTGCAAAAAATGTACCGGTACTCTGTTGGTTAAAATCCACATCTATTTTGATTGGTAAAATTTGTTTTGGATTTCAGATTCAGTGGAACAGTTTTAACTCATTAGTTCAGTTGCAGCATAATATAACATCTCCCATACACCATAAACATATTCAGGACTTTTCATACTGTTAGAAAAATTGGCGTCATGAAGTAAAGTTCAAATAAACCGCTTAAACCTAAAGATTAAAATGGTACTTACTTGCACTGTGCGTGGTAATACTTTATCAGGTTCTGAAGGAGGTCCACTCCTTTCTTTGTCTTGATCTCATTCACTTTGATCAGGTACTGCAAGTAGAACACAGGTACAAAGTGCAAATGTAAGCAGGGAGTCGGGGCCAGGATACAGCATGTAATGAGGCAAAACGTGACTCAAGCACAACCCAATGTAAAATAAAGAGCGTGTTTGGAGCTAAATGATATTCATGCCTTTGATGTTTGAGCCAATGCTGCTTGAAACATAGAGTAGAGAGCGCCAGATGGATAAGCACAGTGGAAGAGCCGCAAAGAGGAAGAAAGTATCAACTCACTGCCTTGATCTAAATAAGGTTTCCAAAGGGGCAATGAGACAGGTTTCACATTTGCATCATAAAAAGGGATAGCCTCTGGCAGAAGTGTGAAAGATGTCTGCTTAAAATGTCTAAAAAACTGAGGATTAGATCAGTTTAACTAATCTTAAGGTGATAGCCATAATATGTGCTAATATTCATTTAAAACAAAATACAATAAGAACTGCACTTGGGATGCTGTTGGCTGTGATTTATTGCAAAATTGCTTTATAGTTGTAATATCTGGCAACTCAAATTGACTGTTTTCTGATTGGAAACTGAAAACACAAAATTAAGCATGAACAATTTTAACATTTAAATTAGATTTGCACTAAATGTTTAAATAGGAGTCTTTTCAAAGTTCTAAACTGCTGGGTTTTTATGCAGAATACATTGTTCGCAGAGGAAATTATGGTACTTTAAAATTACAGCCTTCGCTATTTGCTAATTGTATCCACTTAAATTGGATTGAGATTAATCATACAGCCCTAATATCAGAGGACACAGATCAATAATGTTTATGAAATTGAAGAAAAATCCAGTGTCCAACAATCCACAATTATTACTTTTTGTTTCTTTTAGCTTGAACGCAGTTGTTTTCCAGTACAAATGAATGAACGGCTGTACATGCACACTGCCTGCCTCTGCTGCTCTTTGTCTAACAGACACATGAGCTGATCCACATTTTGTCTGTGCTGTGGAACTCTGCAGCCTCATGTGCACGGTCAGACTCTTTTGTGTGAATGAGCAGCAGTCTGTGTGGAGCATAAACAGCCTGCTGAGCCCTGCCTCTCCACACCCCCACACACCCCCCAGCACCAGGACGAGCTGGTGAGGGGCGAGAGAGTGCCCTGTAATCTGGTGATTGAGTAACGGGCAGAGCGGCAGGGCCAGAGCACGCAACACACAGAAATGAGGTTAAGTGGGATGAGCAGATTGAACCACTGACTGTAGCAACTGTAATACTGCACCAACATAACTACTCTGGAAATGTTGAATTTGATGAGTCAATCATTTTAGAGATGATAGTTAGCTCAAATGCAACTAATTAACACCAGGGTTATCAAAAGTATTGAGAAATCAGATACTAATCTCTACTGAAACTAGTATGGATATAAAAAATATATTAATTTGAACACTTCATGTTCACAGGAAAGAAATGAACCTTTCTTGAATAGTGAATGATCTTGAGCTATTGAGCTGTATCAGAACAAGTAGAAGACCACATATATGCCCACATATATATGACTAGTATATGCCCACGGACCACTATGGAACATATCTGTACGACTGAGGGATTAAAGCCACATGGTCATATAAAAGGTAATATAAAAGAAAGTACTATTATTTGATGCTGAAAATCATATTCTGTTGTCATCTATAACGTATCAAGTCTATTTCTTTGAATCAAAATCAAGTTTGAAATTTTTGCATTGGGACAACACTAATTGAAACATAAATTCACAAAATGGCCCAGTGTAAATTGGTAAAATCTAATATACAACATTAAAGAGGGGGTATTTTATCATTTTATTACCTTTTGTTTTTTGAAAATGCTACATTCGCCCAAAACAATATATTAACATGTTTAATAAGTTCCCTTTTTTGACAGTCTGAGTGTCCCCTCTCTTTGCTCCCTGTGCAAAGTCACTCCCCCTTCTGAGCACACAGTCAGCGTGCATTCTGCTCATGAAAATACTGCACATCACATCAGATTTGTCAAGCTGTTGTGTGCAGATTTATATCATGCTTTTGTATATTTACAGAGAATTGTTGTGTGGGAGCATGGATGACGTTGGCTTGTGGGCTGAGCATTGGACAGAATCTAACAGCTAACCATAAGGTTCAAAGGGCCCAGGAGAGATCGCCAAATCTTGCCTCTCCAGGCATGTTTTTGATGAAGGAGCAATGTTGTAAGATGGTAGAAAGCCCTCAACATACCCCCTCAACAGGATAAAATTTCAATTAAAGAACACATGGCCTATTTGCTGTTTTTTTAATATAAAATTATGATGACTGAATAAGTGAATCAACCTTCTGCAAATTTCTTTCTTAAAAAATGGATAAACTAAAACTGAAACAGATGTCTAAAATATGTGTGGGTTGAGTATTGATGCAACATAAATCCATTGTTTGCTAACACATTTTAAATTTGATAGCAGTGTGACTCAATGGCAGTCACTCAATAAAACAGCAGCTGTAAGATCTTGAACATGCTTTCAAATGGCATTATTTTCACTTGTGGCTTTTATCAGCCATATAGCAAGTCATTGGACTTGTCATAACGGGAAGATCTTAATGCTTCTCTGGCCTGACCACAAATGCATCTACGCATACAGTAAGCCTGGTTTAGTTACAAACCACAATAGCCTTTTGTTCAAATGTTTCACTCTAGAACAGCAGCTACAGGCCAATGAATGAGAGTCACGCTGCAAGACAAAGTCTAAATACCAAATATAAGAGCTTGTTATGATCCCAAAATGAATCGTCCAATCAGAAAAGCTACTCTGCCAGCCAATGAAATGCTGATTAGTTGAATACACTACAAATGTAGTAGTGAATATTTCATACAAGTACTAGCCATTGGCCCATTATGTAATTGAAGTATTCAAAATTCTAGCAGGATAAAGCGTGGACATGAGTAGGCGGCACCACCCACCACTAGAGAGGTTTTCTGGCAAAGAGGAGTACAAACTAACATTTTGTGAAGAATCTTTTGAGCATAAGAAAAATGGAAAGGGAAATTTCTTTAACACATTATTGTTACTGTTGAATTTCACCATTTTAAAGTTCATTTTGTGGATTTGACTCCCTCCGTTATTTTGTATTTGTGTGTTTAATATACAGGAGTACACCGCAGGTACAATCACCATCTTCAAAGTAGGGACATGCACCACCCACGCACTGCCGCAAGTCTCACAAGTACACGGTAAATTATTAAAATAATCTGAAAGGAGCTCTACCAAAGGAGGGGATTTTTATCTAATACATATTTAAATGACGATCATTGTTCAGGAGATATATTATAATCCTTAAGGGCATTTGAGAGGGATAGGTCCAGGCGAGTTTCCACTGAGTTAATATTTGAGTTGTGAATATAGAGACAAAGGAAGATTAAGAGAGAGTACAGCAAAAGGGTGTCATAAAAATGTTTCAATACTAAGATTTACTACAGGCCTTCTACACTCTTTTCTGTGTGCTAGAGTTTTTACAGTGAGGATTGTAATAAAACAAAGTAATAAAAAAAAAAAAAGGATAGTGCAGTTTAATAGCTTTTGACAATACTTCTATTTTTATTACTGTAATTTTTGCTTGTTATGCAATAGCTTCTGAATTGTAATTTTGAGTTCTTGGCGTGACCCTTATCAGAATAAAAATTAATGATAATTATATAAGTATATTCTTAACAAGAAACTATTTTCAAAGTACAATGCTATGGGGATTAAGTCATCCTGTGAAGATAAACAAAAAAGACAAACAAGGCCACTACAGCTGCCTCACGATGAACAAAGTGTGTTTTTCCTGCATTTATGGTTATGGATTTTTTCAGTCAGACTTAATAAAATAAATCTGTTATTGTTATTAGAACCTACCGTGCATGTGGACAGTTTGGGTGTCTGTTATGTCCATACCTCACACATTTGGAGCTGGAAGAGGCGCCTCTCCTTCTCCATCTCCTCTGCAATCTCTGCTCCGGTGATCTCTGTGCGGATCATCCCGTGTTGTTTGGCATGTTCACGTTTCTCCTTCTCAATCTTTGTACTAGTATCAGAAAGAAGATAACAACTTATATAACAGGTATATGGCAGGTTAGAAACAAAAACATTAGTTAAACCTTGCCTAGTTTTTTCTATTCTTTTTTTTTTTTTTACTTTAGCATTTTAACTCCTGGCTGGACATGGGCAACAAATAGGACCTACCTAGAGCCCCTTCTATAACTGTTACCTTGCAACCATACAGTAAACAAAGGCCAAACTAGTCTAGTTTACACAACAGATATGATTAGATTAATGAAAGTAAACTGCATCATTTTTTTCTTGCTAAATGAAAGTTTGAGCTGCCAGACAAAAGCCCTTCCTCGCGCATAAATTGTCCCTGCATTTTGGATGGAATTTTTCTCACCTTTTTCCCACAAACTGTCACTCCACTGATGTAAAACTACGATAAATATTTACCACCGGTATTATCCCACAAAATCAAGTGATGATTAGAAAAACATGAAAACCATCATATCCACTTTAATATCAAGCTACTTTTTCATATCATATCAATTTCATTAAAAGCAATCACAGGTGCTTTCAAATTTTCCGCATTCATCCCAAATTACACGTTTGACAAATTGCAGAGGCAAGTTTTCATGGAGTATGATTACCCAGATTGTGTAAATAAACAGAATGAAGTTTAAAATGGCTGACAACTTACAACTTGGCTTCATAATCCTTCCAGGCTTTGTCAAAGGGCTTCTTTATATCCTGCGGAGACACAGAGAGGGTGGACATCAGCACAGGGCTACGCAGGGGTCAAAGCGGGGACGGATGGGGAGCTATTTGGGGAGTTGGAGTCGGACCAGCGAATGCCTCACTCCTCTCACACAATTTACATTCTACTACGGGACAAGCCCAAGAAGACACGCCCCCTTTGAACTGCAAGCGGCTGCAAGTTCACGACCCAGTTATTCAGAGCCCTCTCCTCTAGCACAACACAAAGACAACGTTTATGCGGGCAAGATTTACAGTTGCTTTGTAAAGTACGTGAAAAGAGATTGTAAGGGGAGATTGCTGACAGGGCATCTTTTCAGGCCTGCTCCGAGCGCTTTAATCTGCACATTAAGGGTAGAATGAAAGTGGTGTATATTTTACCCCCTTCACGCCTTTCAAGTCGCCCTTCAGCAGCGAGTCCAAGGTGAAGATCACGTTGTGGCTCAGGCTCTGGAGCTAAAAAGACACAAGAAAAAGTACAGAATTAGTCTAAGTTTTAGGTCAGATCTAAAAACGATCATGTTAAAAGCAAATATAGTTAAATAATAGTTGAACAATGAGTCAGGTTTTGACCAAGGTATCAGGCCAGGCAGTTAGTACAGATGCATTTTTAAAAAGAAATCCTAATGGTCTATCATTGCAATCCATTTGACACTCACTTCAGCTCATTCTAATGTAAGATACCAGCTCTTTTATGAATCACTGCTCCTCTAAAGAATACTATTGTAGTTTGTCGCTGACCATTGCCATAGCTACTAACAATTTAAAACCAAGTATAATAGATGTGAATGGGGAAAATTTCAAAAAATGTCACAAATAACATGAAACTAAAATACCTGAATAGGTCTTGACCAGGAGAGGGCAATTATTTTTTCCATGGGGCCACATGAGAAACAGAAAATATTACGGACCAAAATGCTTAACTCAATTCTGCATAATATTATTAAATGTATTTTTTTATATAAAGCAGTAAATTGCATTGTTTTGACAAGCTGGTAAGACTGGTAAGAGTTTATGTTAGGACTAAGCCTTGAAAAAGTGAGGTTGCTTTACAAAAAATAAAAGCAATGCAACTTTAGTCCATGCATGACACAAAATTCTAAAATATATTTATTTTGTAATTTCAAATGATCTTAAATAGGCTGGTCAGAATCAACCAAAGGGCCGTATACGGTCCCGGAGCTGTAAAATGCCCAGGTCTGGTCTTGACCATAGAACTAGTGTTGCTATGAAGTGTCTTTGTCTATTAAAAGTTCTATATTACACAAATTTGACCCTTGTGAGATTTTAGCCATGTTCTAATGTTATTACCTCATCAAAAACATTCCTAGAGTTGTGTTTTATTTCATTCACACATGTTTGAGTAATTCTTTATTATTAGTCTGTCTACATCTCCAAAACTCAAAATGCTCTGTTCCACCTTGTGATGTCATGTAGTGGTAGTTTTCAAGTTAACACTACCTTTTATTTTAGTTCAGTAGAGATTGGCAACTCTAGGTCTGAAATCATCCAAATCATTCTAGTAAAGGTGTATGAAGTTTAAAAATACAGTGGAGCACTTCCTGTATTACCACATGACATCACAAGGTGGCACAGAGTGTGAACAGTGACTGTTTTTCATCTGAAAGAAGAGCTCAGCCTAAATGTGCAGGATTTGTCTGAAATATTTAGGTGCTAGGAGTTTACAATCTATGCATTTTATGAGACTATAATACTGTTCAGTTACTATCAAGTATTTATATATTTTTCTGGGGAAATATTTTGAGGTCTACAGTCTGGATTTAGGACTATAGAGGAAAATACACAACTTGAACATGTCTCATTAAAGGCTCCCAGCGGGTTACGCAAACTGCTGAGACCAAGTCCATTGAAGAATTAGCTCTTCAGCCAGTGTCTTGTGTTACCCGAGCTCCACTCCGCTCAGCAGCTCTAACCATCGGGATCAGCAAGGTCACATTTACAACAACACTAAGCATTTAAGTCCCTGTCGTTTTTAGCCAAGTCCACGCACACAGACGCGCACACACACATCCACACACACACATACTGCAGTGGTCAGGGAAGTAAACAACACTTAATGGGTGCTAATGGTGGTCTTAAGTGCCTGTCTTGCATATGCCCCATGTCAGGATCAATCTTGTACTGGCCGACTGCCGATACTCCCTAACAGGCCATCCTGGAGAGTGGAGAGCATCACTGTTTATGGCTCTATTCTTATTAAAAAAGCAAGTGTCTGCACTATAAATCTAAAGTGGTAATAGTATAGTAATGTTTGTTTTGTCTTTTTATTGTATGTCTTCCAGGTTAAGATTATTTAGGTCATTACTTAAATCAACATTATTTGAAACTACTATTCTGGCAAAGGTTCACCTGTAGAGGAAAAATACAATACAATATGTGTATTAGTAATGCTTTGTAATGTATTTCTTTTTGTAAGCTATGGTATATTTGACAAATGACTTTATCCATGTTTTAAAGGTAAAACAAGAATTTGAATTTAAAAAGTGTAAATCACCCCATTTTGTTTGATTGCAATTATTACAATTTGAATAGTCAAACATCCTTACTCTGTGTGCTTATCTTTACATCTTGAGACATGAAAACAGCACTTTTCCCCCATATTTTTTATCACGTTTGCATCTAGATCGTTATACATTATTATTAGAATAATTTAGACATGACAGATATATTGAAACAAGGATAATATTATAATTGTCGATTCGAAGCTATGCAAAATTTGAATATCAAGTAGCCTATAACGTCTAATAATAAAAGTTACAATGGTTAACTATTACTATAAATATTTTTATGCATAATTTGAACCTCAGCCACATCATTTACGCTGTAGCATCAATCTGATGGATTGCCATAATTATACCAATACTAGGCCTGTCACAATAATTACTATATAAACTTATTGTTCATTATATGAAAGCTTGAATAATACTTATGTGTACAATTTCTTTGCAATAATGGGGAAGTATATGCTATTTTTATGTAATAATGTAGGATGTGAGCTGTAGAGGGTTGAATAAATAACAATCTATGGCTAATTATTATTGTTTAATTCTGCTATATATTTGTTGCAGTTCATGTCTTTTAATGATACTGTATATTTAAAAATAGTTCAATTTTGATAACCCTGCTCTATTGTTATGTTATGGCATAAATTAGTTTCAGTATTATCATTTATGTATGTCTATATTTTCTTACTACTTACTTAAGTACATCAAAATGTGTTATTGTGACAGGCCTAATAAATATTCTCATTAGGATTTTTTTATGTCTATTTCACCCATCCACTGTCTTGGTTGGTTTGAACATGCTATAGTTGAAAAATGTGCACATGGTATAGTTGAAAAATATGCACATGCTATTGAATCAAATAACTCTGTAAAAATGAGGAAGCACCATTTCACTTCACCATAATACGCAGGTAGAGGAGACAGGTTGGCAATTTAGAGCAGTTTGTGAATGGACACAAGGATTACATACTCTGAGCCCTGCCAAGTGAGTATTTATGGAGCCTAATCTGGTTGTCAGCGACGTGGGGAGAAAACAGAGAGAGAGGCTGACTCATCTCCCAAGTCCCAACAACAATCAGTCACAAAAAGGCCCAAGCAGGACACATTATTCACCAGAAATGTCATGGGGGAAACCAGCGCGGTCAGATAAGGAGCTTCATCTGGAGAAAAATATGTTGCTGTGAGCTGGATAAAGGCTTTGTCAGCGTAAGTGTCAAATATGATGTCTGCGTAGGACATTTTTATAAAGCCACATGAGAAAAGAGATCACACATAAATGCCAGTATATGCAATAATTGCTGTTTATAAACCTGGTGTAAACTTTCTTGTTAGTTACCTTCTGACCCATATGCTGCAAATCAGCACTACTCCACACAACTAATCTCAGTCTTAACCTTAAACCCAAATCCTAAACCACTTAAAGAGGTAAAGAGAAGGAAAAGGAAGAGCTCTTTACTCTTCTCTTTTTACCACAGATGAGAAGGTACAGTATACAGTATCAATAAGGGTTTTGGGTATGTAGGTTTGAACGCATACATTTTATTATGAATTGAGAAATATTCAACAGATTTCAAAATATCTTACTTCCTATGTTATGTAAAATTGACTCTTGTGAGCTTTAAACCATGTTAGAATGTTGTTACCTGATCAAAAACATACCTGGAGTTGCGTTTTGTTTTGTTTATTATAACAATGTCGACATGACATCACAAAGGTGGTAGTGGAGTGTTTTCTGTGAGAGAAGAACTAGCCTAAATATGTAGGATCTGTGTTAAACGTGTGAATAACAAAACACAAATGTTGAATAAACAATAATTTATTGTACTTGAATTTAAAAAAGGAAACTTGGAAACAGTGACTTTACTTGGTTTCTCTAGATTTATACATGATTATAAGGATGGTCAATACTTGAAAGCAAAAAGTGGTATTTCTTTTTTTCACAGATTTTGAAGAGCTATGAAACTAACGAGGCAAATGTATGAAAATAAAATACATTTTAAAAAGGAAAAGTTTATGTGTGAACTTTCTACTTTTGAAAACATTAACATTATTATTATTACCTTTATGAAACATTAAAGATGCACTATGTAGCTTTTTTATTGGGGGTCCATCCTTACTTGTTTCTATAGATATGTCATTGCTCTGGCTGGAATGTTCCACAGTATGACATTACCTGTAACTTGGTTTGGTCTCCATGAAGACAGAAAGGTTTAATACCATACTGTGAAACATTCCAGACAAAGCAACAACATCTCCATGCAAAAAAACATTTGACAGACCCTCCACCAGATAAGTTACACAATGCACCTTTAAACAATTTCAGCAAATACTGTTTTTTCGCCTGAGCAACAAGGCAAATTTTGAATACTGGAATCGGCTCAAAAAAATCTGAATCAGACAACTCTAAATTATTGTTCCAAATTTTCTTTCATTTTAACTTTTTCATAGTTATATTTTTCCTAGGTGAACTGTCAACCGCTTGTACTCCTTTCTTTTATACCAAATGACAGCCAGTAAAAGCAAGTATTAAAATAGAACAGAAATTATACACTGCCAGGCCAAAACGTCACCACCTGGATTTCGGCTAGGTTTGTGGCCACATGTGTGAAAATGATGCCTCATGCTCCCTGAACCACTCTTTCACAGTCTGAACCTCACTGGCATACCATCTTGGAATATACCTGTGCCATCTGTGCCACCAGGGGAGAGGTGATGGAATAACCTGGGTGTTCAGTATATTCAGGAACTCAGCTGACCTCAGTCTTTGGGTATATAACATTGCTGAAGTTGTAGTTATTATTTAAAGGTCCTTTATTACATAAAATTGACTCTTGAGAGCTTTAATGCTGGAATGTTACTGCCTCATCAAAAACATACCCGGACTTGTGTTTTGTTTCATGAAGCAGCAGTATTCAAGTTAACAGCTACTGTTTACCTTTAGATCAGCAGAGATGGGCAATTCCAGAGCGCTAATCATTAAAATAATTCTGGTGAAGGTGTATGGAGTTTAAAACACAGTGGAGCACTTCCTGTATTACAAGATGACATCACGAGGTGGAACAGAGGGTTTTCTGTTTGGGAGAAGAGCACTTAAGTTCTTGGTCCTTTAAAGCCATTACCTTTAGTTAAATCCTGCTGGAGATTTTGTGTAGAAGTGCAGTGTTGAGTCAAGCTCCCGTTCACTCACCAGGTTCTTCAGTAGGGCAGACAGCTCCTTGGTGAGAGAAGAGAATTTCACAAAGGCTGTGCCCAGGTCAGGGTTGTCACGGCTGATGAAATTGCTGCCAAATTTGTCCAGAGCTTGGGTGTAGTTTTCTTCATTTTGGACGTGATCTGTGAAAAACACAACAATAAAAAGTTTAACCAAGGTATAGACAGCTAAAAATAATAATTCAATTTGACCCAGTCCTGTCCCAGCAGACTGAGGTGAGAGCAGCTCTGTCCCTCAGGTGTTTGTGTTCAGTGCATTTGGGACACACTAAAGTGCAGACGGAACTAATGCAAAAAACAAGGGATGCAAAATGACTCATCATATTTTATACTTTAATTAGCAGCTAACCAAGAGTTAATAACACAAGGACTGATTCTTCTGAGACAGCAAGGTAAGGTAACTTTATTTATATAGCGCTTTACACAGACACATGTCCCCAAAGACGCTTTACACCGGGCCATTCACTCCAGACCCGGTGGTGGTAAGCTACTGTTGTAGCCACAGCTGCCCTGGGGCAGACTGAGTGAAGTGCGGCTGCCAAGCCAACTGGCGCCAACGGTCCCTCCGACCACCACCATCACTCTCTCACACAACTTTCATGTTTTGGGTTGATGGGGGAAACCGGAGTGTCCGGAGGAAACCCATCCAGACACGGGAAGAACATGCAAAGTCCACACAGAAAGGCCCGGGCGACCTGGGGATCAAACCCACAACCTTCTTGCTGTGAGGCATGAGCCACTCAGCCACCGTGTCTTTCAGAGGTTTTGTGCTGTAATTAATTCAATTTTTGCACTGTTTAGCAAATCATCTACTGCCCTTTCCAGCAGAGGCTGATATTTTGTTTTGGTCAACCTGCTGCCTAAAGAATATACATGCATAAGCTTTATTTGAACACTTCAGTGCAAACAGATAACTGTACAAAACACGACAACACAGCACTCTTTAAGGTTTTTATGGTAAAAAGGCTGTGGGTGAGTTTGTAATAAATCTGAATTACAGAATTTCGGGAAAATCAAAATCAGTCTTACATATCGCCCCAACATATCATCAGATCTTATCAGTTTTTCTGTATTGTAATCAATCGGTACAGGCATCGTCCACGGAAAAAAAAACAAAAAAAAAAACATATTGGTCGATTATATTCGAGTCGAGTAATTGTGATTTTATTTTTGCTAGTAGGTAATATGGTTGTATCAAACATAGGCCTAATAGTTCTTCTAATAGTCAATTTTTAACACAATGTGGATAGAAGAATCACCAGTGTGACAATAACAAGTTTTGTTGAAAGATTTTCTCAATGTTTCATCTATTCCCTGGGTCTATGAAAGTGCAAAGAGTGAACTTCCGCCTGTCTATGTAATTAAGTCAGTGGTGCTGGAGCTCTGAGGATATGAATCTGTAATGTTTCCAAAACAACAGACAGGTCACGAGAGGGTCAGGTGAAACAAACAGAGCGTGCGCATACACCCTCCTATGTGGGATTTAGTCAAAGACGCTTACAGTTTGGTGATAAGGATCAAATTTACAAAATAGTAAAAAGTAAACTGAACTGATTTGATTAGACATTTTACTTTTTTCTGTCATTTTTTGTCCAAGGTAGTCGTTCCCAAAGTCTGCAGAGCTGCGGCCCCCCTATTTATCTGAAGATTGTACAGGGTCCCCTAATAATAATGCATGCTCAGTTCAATATGTATATCTGTACATGTTAACAGTACATATAGATAGATCAAGGAAAATGCATCCTTAAAGAGGGGGTAATTTACTTCTATGGGGTATTAACTGCTAACTCATGACATATTTAGATCACCTCATTATCTAAACATACTGTATATTTAGATAATTGCATCGACAGCATATCAGCGACAACATATCAGTGACAACGCATCAACATGTTTTATAAGTTTCACGTTCTTTTTGGAGGCTCTGTGTTCCCCCTTCTTTGCATAAAATCTTACAACTAACTGTAAGGAGGGTTTGAGTAGGGCCATGGGAGAGACTGCAAAATGATTCAAACTTGCATGGATCATATCTAAAATCTCTTCAGGCATGTTTTTGATAAAAGATATATAATGTTTAAACCAAAAAAAAATCAATTTTGCATATTACCCCTTTAAGATTACAGTTACAGTATAAGGCTATTAGGGATGACAATATTATTTGGTTAATTGATTAATTAATTTCAATAAAATCTACACTAGTTTGATTTTATTTTTTTAAAAATCAGATAATAAAGGAGTGGTCATCTATTAGATAAATAAAGAGTACATAATGGTATTATAATGCAGTCAGTAATGGAGAATATTGTACAACTTTTTATTAGAGTAACCATAAGATTAAAAATTGATATAGTGATATCCCTTAGGCCTATGTTGCTATACTATGCAATGTTGTCTTTAAATGTAATTGTTTCCCTCAATAATTCATTGATTTTGCACATTCAAAAGAAGCCATTCAATTCTAATGCATAATAAAAAGAGCTAAACTTTTGGTGATAAACATCTAAAGCTGCCGGTGTAGAGGCGGGAGGAGGGAGCTTTCAAAACCTGAAAAGAAAATGACTGCAGTTCCCTGTCACAGCAACCAGCAAAACAAATTCAGGTGTTGGATTCTGGGCCGGTCTGAGCAAACACACAAAAACCATCTGTGGCGCAGAATGCAATGTTCCGAACTGAGAAAAAAATATGCCCCATTTTTATTAAAGAGGCCTGAATGCATCCAAGAGTTTCCTATGGGTGTCTTTGGGAATTTACTGTGAACATTTCCTTGGACACTTTCAAATCTGATGAATCTAGAAATAGGCGGTTACCTTGTCCCGAATTGTAGATAGCCTTGACTGATTTCTTCACCTTCTGTAGGGAGGTTCTGTCCTGGTCCAAAGCCTAAAGAACAAGAAAACAGCACATGTCAACACTCAATACGAAATAATAATAATAGTTTGAGGTGAAAAGTATATTGCTAAAGAGAGCCAATATTTGTCCAGTTATTCCAATTCTGCCCACTCAATAATGCTAATGTGGACAAACTGCTCACAACACAGGCCTTGACCTGGATGTCTCATAAATTGTTTTCATTTTAAGCAAAAAATAGACAAATGTAACTATTGAAAGGTGACCAGATGTCAACCAGACAACCAGACAGTACTTTTTCTTTTCTGTCCGGATCTACATTATTGTGTAGTGTGTAGAAAAGAGTAGAAAGTACAGATACATGCTCTCTAATGCAGTGAAGTAAAAGTATCCACTGTAAAAAATTACTTAAGTACAGTTTTTAGGTATCTGTACTGCACTACTTTTACTTTAGTATTTTGTTACTACCTTCTACCACTACCACTGTCTCAGCAGATTTATCCAAAATTATATGTCCAAGATCTATACAAGAAATGTCCGAGCCAAGAGTCTACTGAGAGTAGGGAGGAGCATAAATTGCCATTTGTTTAGCTAAAACACAGAAAATTACCATAAGGCAAAAATGCAGACAGAAGTCCCTCAGATTATGCCTGACCCAAGTGAGCTTTTTACAATTTTATTTATACCAACCCGGGCGTGTCCCCAGTGTAAATTTTGGAACTCTGGTCACCCCAAACCAGTGGTTTAATTTGTTACAGTTTTTCAACCACATAGTCATAAACTGTAATAGCAGCAATTTCAATACGCTGACGATATTAAGACTTAGAAAGACACGCTCCTGATTAATAGACTGAACTGACACTGATGTGACCTTTGACCTCCCTGACCCTCCAACCTCCAGCTTTACCCGGGGGAAATTAATCATTGTAAACATCAATCACAAGACTAAGCATCATGTGAGTTCAGAGGAGAAAAACAACTATAATTCAAGTTAGAATGCAATCAAACACACCCCGAACTTCGAAAGCCACTTCAAAACACGCAATTATTCAGCACTGTTCATCTATGGCCTGATTAAACAGCAAGAGATGAGGTTTAGCAATAGTATTATGTCACAAGCTTATGGCGGCCTTTTCAAGAATTTCTGAACTGAACTTTGGGCTAATGCTGTAGGCTAACAGTCAAGACCCTTTCACAAACAAAGAAAATGTCTGTTGACAAAGGGAGTTTAACGTACAAGAGAAAAACTATTTAAAAATGAAAAGTATAGTGTATTATGGTTCAAATGAGTAAACAAGACTTAAAGGGCAAATATTACACTACTTCCTGATCTGTTATAATGTTGTTTCCTCATCACAAACATACTTGGAGTTGTGTTTTATTTCATTCACACGTTTAGCAAACAAGGTCTGCATATTTACGCGGAGTTCTTCTTTAATACAAAAAACACTCTGTTCCACCTTGTGATGTCATGTGGTAATATAGGAAGTGCTCCACCGTGTTTTTAAACTCCACACACCTTCACTAGAATCATTTGGATCATTTCAGCTCTGGAATTGCCCATCTCTACTGAACTAAAAGTAAAAATAAAAGCTGTAGCTGTTAATTTGAAAACTACCGCTTCATGACATCACAAGGTGAAACTGAGCATTTTGAGCATTGGAGATGACGGATAAATTCCTTGTTTATACCATTTATTCAATCCTGATTGCAAAGTAATGCCAACAAAAGCGAGGAAGAAAACCAATGCTGGTGCAAATACTAAATCTTTATTGTTTAAGAAAGTTCAAACCACTTTAAATGTTTGCCCAAATGTCACAGAATGTTAATAAAATATGTACAGTGTGATTAGATAGAAGCCTTGTGCGCAATGCTTTCCAGTACTGAGAAAGAGTGATGCAAAAATGACTAAATGCGGAAGAGAGTTTTCTCTATGAAATCTAAGCAGAGGGGAACTCCAGAGAAGCAGTGACTGACCAGCAGCACATGAGATTCATATAAATCTAGTCAAGTGTGGTTGAAATATTGAGAACAGAACAGACCACCATACTGACTTCATAATACACATAAAAAATACCATTACAACATAAGTTCCTCAATGTTTCTTCTTTTTAGGTAGGACTGGAAGATGTAACAATAGAATGATAAAAAATATTTTCCTTATTTTTCATCTCTCAGTTTGACTTGTGTTATAAGAAACAAATAAAAATGTCTTTCAATACAATTTTCCTCGACATAAACAAGACAGGCTTTTAATCGGTGCCATTTAAAACAAAAACAGCCAAATTTCTTTTTTGGAAGTCTCCAAACCACATGCTTTTATTGACAGACGACTGGCTGCAGATCTCTCATTTTAAAAGATGCGAACTGATCATTGACAATAAGAAAATGACTGAATCTGGATCTTGATTACAACTTAAATGTAGGGGTGTGCAAAAATATTGAAATATATCATCATGCTAAATTTGGTTATGCAGTCTCGTTATTGTGAGCTGCTGTATAAATATATTGGAAACTTTTTTTTTGCAGTGGATGGTTTATAATTTTTCCAATCTAGCCGCCATGCAACAGCAATTTACAATTCTCCATTTCTGAAAATCCCTGTGTCCCATGAGTCCCTTTTAAGATCTGACAAACCACAGCCAGCTTTAGCCAGAACCAAAACTAAATCTGTGACACGCGTTTTAAGTGTCTCCCATAAAGACAGTGTTTTGGTTCTGCTGTGGGCTAATTAAGATAAGCACTGAGCAGAAGTGGAGCAACACTGACTCTTGCGGGGCTTGTGTTGTGAGCAGCTGCCTCTGTCAACCCAGGGTCACCAATATAATTAACTTAATGTAAGACCCAATCGAATATTCAGCAGCAACACAATGTTCTGAGCATGACGCAACCTCGAGGGCGGCTTGTAGTCTTCTGTGTTTTTAGAGAGAAAAAAAATCAATGAATTCAAATAGCTGTGTCTTCCTGGTGCAGTATTTGAGAGCCCTTGGCAACAGGCAAAAATGCACCAAAAAAGCCTGCGTCCATTGAAGATAGTCAAAGCCGTGTTTTCAAGTGGAGCGGCCAATCGCAGCTCCCCTCGACCCACTGGGATTTGCAAATGTGACAACGCCGGAACATCTGCGGTCCCACTGTAGCCAAACTTGGACACGGACAATTTATATAATACTGCTGAGAAAAAGCAGTAAAGAAGAAAATATTTTTGATGGCGGGCCGTGAATCCAGAGAGAAACCCATATCTTGAAAAGGACTTCGAGAAAATCGACATGTCAGTGTCAAAAATGCTTTTAAAGTGTCTCTCAGACCAACAGGCATTGACGTATGGCGGTTAGGAGGAAGATGTAGCAACATTTACTTTGTACAACTCCAAGTTCAGCCACCGAGGTATTTGAAGGCACTGTGTCAAAAATGTTACAACTAAATATATTGCATCTGTCTTTTTGTTCTGTTCAGTATTTCTTCAGGATATAATAAGAGGCCAAAAATGTCAGTTTACCACAAAGGGTAATATGCATAAAATTAAGACTGACTGCGTTTTGTAATAGAGAGTGACTGGCCCAATTGTGGTTTTGTTTTTTTTGTTTTTATTTAGGGCTAAAAAGCACTACTGGTAAAAGGTCAGATTCTATCCTGTACACGACTAAAATACTGCATATTTGGTCAGAAAACAGAAAGTCATAATTACTTTAGGACTCAGCGGTTCTGTAAACTGACCAGACCAGAATGAACGTCAACCAAGGTGGACACTGTTTGGACATCTATAAAAGAAATACAACACATTACTACATAATTATCAATAGTTTCTTACATTTTCTATGCAGTATATCAAAGTGTTTCATCTGTAAAGGGCCCATATTGCGCTATTTTCTGGTCTATGTTATAATGTTACTACAAACATATTTGGAGTTATGTTTTGTTTCAATCACACATGTTAAACACACAGACTTTCTCCCCAGAGTTCTTCTCTCAAACTGAAAACATTATCACCTCAGTTTTGGGTAATATATAATGAATGGAGAGACCAAACTGTCCGCACACCAGTTGTTTAGTTAAAACAACATTAGCGTCTGGTTTGACACTAAACCATTTGCCCCCACTTCCACCTGTGACCTTGACAAGACTCCACACTGGGTCCAGAGGGGAAGGGGGTAGGTGACACCAGGGCATAACTGACTGGATCTCTCTTCCTGCTTAGTCCTTATCCTCCATCCCAGGTCCACCGCTTCCCCTACAACCGTCCTCCTAAAGGCAGGAAGCAGGAAGCACGCTCCACTCCGGGCATGTCCCCGTCCTGCCCTGGCCCACCAAACTCAGCCCAGTGACACCAACTGCTCGGCGCTGACAGCTGAGGGGGCAAAAACAACAGACTAGAGGCCTGCCCAAGTGTGGAGTGTGTTTGATGGTCCCGTCCCACGATTCCCCCGCACCACTTTCATTATGAGTCTTCTTACATGTGCCCTTCAAAGTGGTTGTGGGGTTTTTTGAAGGTTGCTTGAGGTCAATGCACTAAGCGGGGATTTCGCTGACACATGGTTTTCTAAAAAGCTCATGTTTTAGACTAGCGTAATAGCTGCCAAAGAAAGCATTATACAATCTAGTTTTCATGTGTCCTCCACAGTCATATTCACCTTACAAATGGGCTAAAAGAAATGTGCTAACAATTAGATGGCCCAGTAGAATTCATAGGCTACTTGTTATTAGCAAGTGTTAGCATGTAGCCATTAGCTGATTAACTTCAATCAACAAAAACAACAAAAGTGCTAAATATACAGTGTTGTGAAGTAACTGAATACATGTACAAAGAATACATATTCAGAATTCCAATCAAAATACAGTTACTTTCCTATAATTAAAGGAATAATGGCAGTAGGAATACTTAATCACACAATTTAGGTTTCAAACTGCACAGAATCAGTGAGAAAAACTAAAAAACATCTTAGACTTAGAGTGAGTGCATGTGCAGTTTTTCCTTCCGCAATGTGATGATGAAATGCATAAAATTCTTTTTAATACTTGGGTCTTCACAGTAAAATGTATATGTAAATCTACATAAAGTATTCTAAGTACTCTGATTGGACCATGTGAATACAATTTCATGCAGGTATTCAGTAGCCTATTCTGTAACATGTAAATACATTATCAAAGAATTCTTCCCATCACTGTAATTGTCTTAAGCTAAAGGCCACAGTCTATAAAACATAACACAATTATGAACATTTGTAAACCATATTTTTATTGGTGTGTTTTAGTTTAAATGCACTGTAAACTACTTAACGAATGGCAACCAGAATGCACATATTGTTAACATCGCACAAACACTCAACTGATCAATAGCTTCCATTTAGTAGCACTGTCCAGTACAATCAATAACAATTAAGATAATGCAAAGAGCAGCGAATTAGTCTTATACATAAAACATATATTTTTCTATAGTATTATGCAACTGTTTATCACTTTCAAGCCGATCTTCCCATTGACTCATCCCCATCCTGGCGACCAATTTCCAATACAACATTTTGCACTGTGCGGTTGCCAGAGGGATGTGACCTGGCCTTCTTGCACTTAGGCTCCACATTTTTCAGCACAGACACAGCAGGAAGCCCCCATGATGAACTGTCCAGCCGATATTTGTCAGCTGGACCATTCTGCCCCTCGCCATATCCCCAAGCCAGCAGTCAAGCTCTCAGAATAGACAATATGCTAATGGCTTCCTCGAGAAAGAAAACAGGAAAGGGCAACGGTATGAAAGGACTTCCCCGGAGTTGGAATCGAAAAACATGTGTAGCAGTGGTCAAAATGAATGAGAGGGCAGATTTATGTAACTTCGATGCTCTCACAATACGAAACAGTATCTGAAACTGAGAGGGAATAGTGAAAGTATATAGTCTTTTATGAAGTGAAGATAAGTTGTTTCAGATCGTGTCAAAATGAAGAAGTTTGCATAAATATGAAGTCCGTCTGTCTGTCTGTTGGGTTTGTGTGTCTATGTGGCATGACTCAAGCAGGAAGGGTGGAGAGGCGTTTTCATTGGCAGGAAACAAATGCACATCCCATTCTCTGCCTTCAGCCCTGCACAGAGGAATGGGGACCGGGAGAGGATGTTGTAGGCCTGGCTCTGACTCGTCTCAGATGGATTATTTCTCACTTGTAGTGCTGAATGGAGACTGTCAGTGGTTTTGGTTAGGAGGTGTATCTGGTGACCACATGACTGATGGCTCTGTGAGGATAGTGACAGGAAGTGAGTTGGGCAACATCATTCCTTCAGGGATGCCACAATCCAGAAATAGTTTTGATTACTACAAGTGAACTGAACTGGTAGATCAGACATTGTCCAAATTAACTAGAATTTGGATTCTAGATTTATTTGATGTGGCCACCATCTTGGCTGTTTTGGTTTAAGACATACTGAATATTAGGGATACATCGATCCAATACTGGTATCAAATATCGGCTCCGATACTGGGAAATTTGTGGGATCGGATATCAGCTGAACTGATATTTGGAAGCTGATCCTGGTTGGACATTTAAACTGATGTAATAAGACTGTTTGTCGATCTGTTTAGTCGTAGTAGGCCCACAATGTTTGAACATTTATTTGTACAACGTTGCTCTGTAGTTACTTGAGAGATAAATAACAGCTACATAACACACATTTGGATTAGTCTGGCTTAGTTCATTTTTATTTTGAGAAAATAAATGCTGTTTTGACTCTCAAAACTGGTATCGGTTGATATCAGATATCAGCAGATACATAAAAGACAATGGATGCTGAACTGGTGCAAATCTACAAATATGCCATATTGAAAAACCCAACACCACTTTGGTTTGAATTGTCAATAATGCTGCATGTGTAGATGAAAATCTAAATTCATATTTGATGTAATACAAGACTGCCTTTCTCTGTATAGACTACAATGAAAAGTATAGTATGGCTTGCCAGGAACAGAAAAAAAAAACAAGTACTACAGTTTGTATAATTGGTCCATCCAGCTCCTTGGGCAGTCCAAGTCAATGCATAAGTTCAAAAGAAGTTTCGTTTCTGTGCTATTTACATGTGTGCTGGAGTTTTTTTTTCATGCCTCTCCCCCTTTCTCTTGTGAAGGAGTCTATACTGTTCACTGAATACTGAACATTTAGTCCTGACGTTGCAGTTGACGCTGAAAGATTCCCTGGCATTTAAAAACTCAAAACATCACCACCTCCCGCCCACGTCATTTGCTAACTGAAACGGGACACGCCGATGACGATCCTGCATTTAAAGAGTAGATGACAAAGTTCCAACCTGTGATTTTGCATGTTTTAAGTTACTGACTGCAAGCTCAAAGTCACATTTTAGAAGCCGGGCTCAAGTGTCAGTTATAGCATTGAGCCATGAAGATTAGAAGAGTCACACAGGTTTTGGAATACCACTGCATTCACAAAACACAAATACCCCTGCATTCACAAAAACTGACATAATAATAATATCTCTGAATGTGATAAAACATTCAGAAAATATAATCCAACTCCAAAAAGTTAAAGGTGTACTACTGTATGTAACTTTTTGATTGGGGGTCAGTCACCTTCTTGTTTCTATAGACATGTCATTGTTGTGCCTGGAATGTTCCACAATATGACATTAAACCTCTCTACGTTACATTTTTTTTCAGTTACAGGTGATTTTATAGTTGAAAAATAACAGGCATTCTGACTGTGATAGGGGTTGCATCTCCATAACTTGTAACTGTAACTTGGTTTGATTTGATCTCCATGAAGGTAGAAACATTTAATACCATACTGTGAAACATTCCTGACAAAGCAATAACATCTCCATGGAGAAAAGCCTTGGACAGACCCTCCACCAGAAAAGTTGCACAGTGCACCTTTAATACCAGTAAACAATTTAACCATCACCATCCCTATAAACCCACTGATGTTTTGTAGCACTAATTCTGGGTTAATGCGTTCTAATTGGCTTGAACAACCGTCGGGAAAATGGCCGTCCATTAATAACTCAGAAAAGTCAATACTGGTCCAGAGATTACTACTGCATTATGCACTGCTGTTTTCCAGTGTCCTGCTCAGACCTTTTAGAGCCAAGGGGGTTGCTGAGCTGTGCGTTTCGCTGCATTTGTTGCGGATAAAAGCTACACTTCCTGGATGCGCTGGAGATCCACTAGGCAGATTTGCACATGCTTGTGGTGAGCTCAGAGACAGGACATTACATACATTAGTGCTACACTACTCTACACTACTAGAAAGTTTGACCTTTCCTAAACAGTGGCATTTTAAACAATGAAGGGCCAGATAAGCATTGCAATAAAATTTGAAATTTCTTTAACAGGATTTTGATCAAAGTTTGCATTTTAAACACATCCTTAAGAACTAACAAAATACAAGAATCCCATTTCAGAACACGTTCTGACAGAACTAAACTATAGGTTTAGTAGTTTTTAATACAGAATAAGATAGAATATTTTGGTGTTAGTGGAGGAAATTATGGTACTTACGTACTTTTGTACTCTATATTAAACAATATTGACTATTCTGTGCTTTAAGCCATGCTATAAGGTTGTTACCTAAACAATTATGTTTAACAATTAAAAACATACCCAGAGTTGTTTTGCTTCATTCACAGGTTTGAGTAATCCTTCATTATTAGTCTGTCTACATCTCCAAAGGTCAAAATGCTCTGTTCCACCTTGTAATGAAGCGGTAGTTTTCAAATTAACAGCTACCTTTTACCTTTTGCTCAGTGGAGATTGTCATTTCCAGGGCTGAAATTGACCAAATGATTCTAGAGAAGGTGTGTGGTGTTTTCCATTTGAGAGAAGAGCTCAGGCTAAATATGCAAGGCTTGTGTGTTAAATGTGTGTGAATAAAACAAAACACAACTCCAGGTATGTTTGAGATGAGATGATCTGATGATGACAACATTATAGCATAAAGCAGAAAAAAGAATAATATAGGCCCTTTAAAAATTGCAGCCTTTGCTATTTCTTAATTGCCTCCATTCAAATTTTGATTTAGATCTGATTAATCTTACAGCCCTAAAACCTTACGAACAAAAGTGAAAATCAACAGTTATAAAACTAAACCTTGAAATCGCTCCATCTTCTTCCTGCTTGCCCTCACTCAGCCCACCACTTGTTTGGAAGCAGTGTTTTCACCCACACACAGCTCATTAGAACATGCTCACCCAGGAAAGAGCGCACACCTTTTGGACTGTTCTGTTTATAATGGAGGCTAATTATGGTGGTTGTATGATGTGGAGGTGCTGCTAATAACAGTCATCAACAGGACAATGGTGTTGATGAGAGAAAATGATATGCATGTGTCCTTCCAATGTCCGGTGGGGAATAAACAGGATCTGCACAGCTTAAGTCCTTTTAAACTACCACCTATTTTTCTCTTTAACTTTTGGAAGACATCAAATTAATGCACTGTGAAAAGAAAAGAAGAAAGAAAATTAACTATTGGTGGTTTTGGCAAGAACCTTTGACAACATTTGGCAGAACTATAAACCAAACAAAGAATTCCATTTTGTATTTATGGTTACCAGAGCTTGACAAATCCTCTTCTTCTATCATTAGTGCACTGATTATGCTTTGAATGACACTGGATGCCCTGTCTGACTCAAATTCTCTTCTAATCTTTGGTTAAGTGGGTACAGAACGCTTGTGGTTACAGTAGGCTGTCAAAAGCATTGGAAATCAGATACTAATCAATATTAAAACTAGTATCAACATTTTGAGATACACCGATCCAGCTTTTTCAGTTCTGATTCCAATACTATAGCTTTAAGTATCTGCCGATGCCCAATATCAACCATTACTAGTGCAGACTGTGTGAGTACTGTACTAGTGCATTTATTACCTTTAAACAACAATAAAAGACAAAACTGATTAAAATGTATCACGTAGCTGTTATTTCTCCCACAAATAACTACTGAACAGCGTAGTATAAATACAAATTCAAACATAAGGCTTTCTGGGGCAAATACGACCATAGACAAAACACCACATGGTAATAAAAAAGAATTATTTAATGCTGAAAATCACATTCTATTGTTTAAAGAAAGTTGTTGAGTATGTTCCTTAGCATCAAAATTGAAATCAACACTAGGCTAGAGACACTGCATTTTGAGCAAAGGTGTCAAATTAGAAAACCACAACTACAAGCAATAACAACTTTTCTAAAAGGAAACAAGAATCTGCTGTGTCAATAACTTCTTGAGCTTAAGAAAGACAGATTCAGAACCAAAAAAAAATCACTTGTGTCTAGCTGAAGGACATTCAATAGTATACATCAAAAAATAACACAATCTGTCCCAACCTAACACTAAATCATATCAGATACAGGAGTATTATTTATTAGACAATCTGGCAACAGACCAAGAATTGTTAAAGATCGAACTTTATAGGCCAACATGCACCTAAAATAAAACTTTGCTTGTTATCGATCAGATGATAAAGCTGCTTGCACCTCCTCCTCCCACAAAGCCAACCACCCACATAGTAAACCACCAGGGCACACTGCCAAACCACGTATCTTGTCCACACATAAGACCTCGCATAACTTGAGTTTCCTTCCAATAGCACTGATTCTTGCTCCAGGATCAGTCCAATGCAATGGGCTTTACAGCATTCCTAAGGACCGCTCTCGAATTTCACACTTTATGGGAGTCCGCTGGGTTAGAGAGCGGCTCCAAAGCCACAGGTGTATCCACTCCCACCAGCCAAATGGACCTGACATATGAGCAACTGGACATACAGTGAGGCACAAAAGGGCTAGTGCTGTCTTTGCCAACAAAAGCTTTAACTCCTATTCATATTACACTATCGGTTTCCAGGCCGACAGCTTTCCGACTGTGAGCGCTGGTGATGCAACACACTTTACTCATCTCGATTTGCATTGAGAGACAAGGTAAACAACTTGGTGTCAGACGGAGACGAAACATGATGCAATCTGGAATACAAATGCTGGATGCTTGTATAATGATAAGACTTGTGATGGGCCATTTTCACATAGTAAAAGTAACAGGAAACTTGATTTGGCGAAAAGGCATTCTGTTTGCTTCGTCACTTGACACTATGTACAGATTGAATACTTTGTGAAGACTGTTTGTCATGAGAAAAAACAGAAGTGCAGTCACTTTCCAAGAATGTGTTATATAAAGCAATAGGTTTGGAACTAGAACAAAAAGAAGGGTGGTTTACAAATGGGGATGCAACAATCCAGCTTTTTCCAATTTTGTTTCTACAGCTTTATGCATCTGTCAACAACTAATATCAACAGCATGTGTATATATGTGTATAGTACATGTGGCTCAGCTCTTATTTATCCCCCAAGTAACTACACAACAGCTTTGAATAAATACAAATTCTAATGTTATGAGACTTTCTAAGCCAAGTTCAGTCTTACTACACAAATGTGTCCAATCAGCAATATCAGCGGAACCGATATTTGTAAGATGATATTCTTTCAAACAAATTTTTCAGAAACACCGCTGATATCAGACACCAGTATTGGATCAGTGCATCCCTACTTACAAGTCAGACTATTTGAATAAAAATGTACCAAATATTGGAAATTCTTTGGACAGTTTCTTTTAAATGTATAGTTCTAGGTGATCTGTACCAAGATTAAGAAAAAAAGTACCATTCAGATTTGACATTGGAAATCCTTATCAAATGACAGGACAGAGAATAAATTTGGGGTAAAATGCCATCAGAGCTGCCCCAGGATCTGAACCAGACCGAACAGGAGTAGTTTCTTGGCTGGCCACACTGTCCTTGGGCTTCACTGTGTTATCGTTACACTGATACCATTACAAGAGAAGGAATGAAAGGCCCACACAGATAAGATATGAGCTCCTTTTGTTGCTGGGACAAATGAATGAGAACAGTAATCAATTTTCAAGATAGTGTTCAACATACTGAAAATAACACTATCTGAATGATACTAGAATACTGTGCAAGTGTGTTCATAAAGCATATCAGTCATTCAATCTTGTTTTGTGGCCTCAGAAGTAGCACCATTATCATAAGGGCTGTAACCCCTTAGTTGTTTATTCAGTCCATAGTATGTAATTATGAATTTATTGGTATAATATATTCGGTCCAGAGGAAAGAGAAGGCAGGGAGTGAGTTAGCCACATAGCACAAGGTGTCATGCATTGCACATTCTAGATATGTGCCTTTACAGAAGAAAGAAAAGGCTGCAGCGAGGACAGTCAAACACCACAATTAAGGGTTTACTCATATGTTAAATAGTAATTTCATAAAGTCCCTGTATTACCCAGAACAAATCAAAACTATAATTTCTCTGCTTCTAGTTTATGTTGCTGTAATGGTGCTTAACAAGTCCACTTAGCGGTTTCATCTCTGTTGCATCATGGGAGATAAAAGCAGATCTACAGTGAGGAGGTTCCCATTAAAAGTCTCTAACAAACTGACCCTCCTCCAGTGCTAGTTGTCACAGCGGGAGGTGAGGGGACAGTGTTGCTTGTTTGTTGCTGTCTGTGGCTGAAACCTGATCATCGGTGTGTGTGCGTGAGTGTGTGTGTGTGAGTGTGTGAGTGTGTGCGTGCATGTGAGTGTGTCCCAGCTGTTGGCCTACCTTCCTGCCACAGCTGCACTGCGTTTATCATCAAGGACTATTAGCCGGCAGCGGATTAGCTCGGCCCAGACTCTGCTCCGGCACCCTGATCCCCCGTGCCTCCCCATGTTTAGGCACACAAGAGTGGGTCAGTCCACATCTGTCAGCACCCTTCCTCCAGCGACATGGTGCTTTAACTCTGCTCCTTTAACATGCATTTTAATCTTGAGCATTGGAAAACATCCAATGACCTATAAATGTATAACTGAATGTGGTCTGTGGAAAAAAGGACAATGCTATAGATTTCTATTCCTAAGAGTATCGCATACCAGATTAGATAAAGCTGTAAACTACATGGGAGCATGCTACTCCGTCGCACTTATATAGTCCTTAACATTTGATAACATTGCAATGCGTTCATAAAGAAACAATAAGTGAAACTTGAGTGTAACTGGAAAAAGATGTCAGCAAAGGAATGGAGCCATGGGACACAAAATGATCCCATTCTGTACATCTCACTGTATAATGCAGCAACTCCAGGGGCAAATGTCAAGGAAATATCCATAAATTCATTAATAATTGAGTCCGACACAGCTGGGCAAGCTAGACCTTAAACAGTACTAGGTTTTGTTATGTAAAAACCAAAGGATGTCCAAACCTATTACCTCTTAAATTATTTAAGGCATACTAAAACCTAAAAGGTTTCCACGATGTGCAGCAGCACAACATTTCATATGCAGCAGTAGCTGTAGCAAATCACTCTAGTCTACACCTGCTATTGTTTAGTTTTACAACCAATCAGAAGTATGACTGAAGCAAGGACTGTAGCTAAATAAAAAATAAAATTAATAATATAAATAAGTAAATCTAATTCTATGATAAAAATAAACATGACCACATACCACATTGATCTATCCCTCGATTTTACCCAACAGTTTACTGAACAGGATGAATGAATGAACTATTAGAAAAAATGCCTGAATCTCTGTCTCATATTTTTTGTCTATCGTGTCAAACAAAAATCACCTGCTTCTTTTTACAATAACAATACCCAATCTTTGACCATAATGTCCTATTGTTTCAGTCATGCAAAAACCTTTTCGATCTCTATAGGTCTGTATCAGTTTTTCATATTTACATTTTGGTTAAAAATATTCCGGGTTAACAAGGAAATCACAGTCTGATTAAAAATAGTGCTGGTGTGACAGGTGCAGACAGCTTTGATAAGCACAGCATGGTACAGGGAGCAGTGCCCTCTGAAGCTGCTTGTCCAGTGGCTCAAGGGCTCGGGCTCTTGTATGAAGTGTGAACTGTGCAGACATTGTTATCTCTCCCTCTTTCGCTCCCTTTCTCCGTCTTTCACTCTCTCCCCCTCCATGTGACAGCGATGCACACTCACATGACATCCTGTCGTCATATGGCCCCAGGTAACAAATGGCTTTTGAGGCTACAACAAGTACAAGCTTTTATCCATTCAGAACCGCTGGCTGCCTTACTCAGTCTCCTATACACACTAGAACTTAAATGAGGGCTTCTTGTCCAATGTGCTTCCATATACAAAGAAACAAGAAAACATGGGCTAGTGTGTTTTATGATCCATGCCTGCGTTATCTTATCTTGTTTAAGCTCATCTTTAACACTACATTCAATGCTGGTAGTTGTTTTTACATCTTCCAATGATAACCTTATCTTATAACTACTTCCAATTCAACGAGACTGATTAACTTGATACGGTTTTGTATCTCTCAGTGTGACGAAATGTATAAACAGTGCCTTCGAGTCATAGGTTTTCGAGGTCTGCAAAAACTGAAAAAATAGATTGTAATATTGGCTAATGCAATAATTGATATAGCTAGTAAATTAATTTGATTTTGAAGTAACAATACTATTAACTGGATTAAGAGTGTTGGCTATAGGTCTGTGCATGCCAATTGGTTATTTTAATGTTTTAAATTGTGGAAAAAACTACAAAATGTGGGTACGTGATTTCATTTGTTGTTAACTTTGTAAGATATTTCTATTGTACATTCTCTAACCTATGGTATCAGATATGCTATTGCAATAACACTTGTGGAAATGCACTTTTTGTTTTTCTTTTTTCAAATGGTACTCATGATATCTGTAATTTAGCGTAGTTTTGGTCTGACTTCAATATGAATCATTAGTTCTGTGTGGACTGGAACTGAAAATCATTAAAAACTGCTTCCTGTTAGGTCCTGTTGAGTCATGACCATTTTCTGGGATTCCCTGTATCGCTGCAGTACACACCTGTGGTTTGGGAGTCAAAACCATGACGCATCATCAGCAACAATGCAACCTCACAACCAAAGACCAATACTCAGCAGAGCAAAAAGGCTTTTTCAATAGCAGATTCCATGGGCAATTTTATTCATTAAACACTGTATCAATAGAAGCATGCAGTATTACATTTCATGGGTTAAGGCATGGAAAAACTGTAAATTGACTTTGTGGCCTGAATTGTGTGTAATCCCTCAGTTGTCCAGGTAGGTTCCATAGTGGTCATTCAATGAGCGTATACTAGTCTATGTGCTCTTATACTTATACTTTCTGATACAGCTATTCAGGAAAGGTTTATTTCTGTCCTGTGACTAGTTTTAGTATCAATTGGCTTTTGACATCCCTAGTTTGTTCTAACTGTTAATCAATACACATTAATCTGTTTTATGGGTCATTGAACCTTTATAATCAAGTATGCCAGGAAACCAGAAGAAGAGTGACTATTGTTTAAGAGATGGAGCCGTCTAGACAAAACAACCTGAGTGGACACACAAAAGTCTCCTAGTAGTAAATGTAGTAGAGGATATGATGCTGAACACAGACTAGACACGTGGCTAGGCAGACTCAACACTCCTGACCACTTACCTACACAATATCAACATACAGAAGCACATATGCCCACCACAAAATTACACGTCACTATCAACACGTAATTAAGTCAGGCTTTCTCATTGGATGTGCTCATCTTAGCCAACCATGAAATGTAAATGCAGAACTACAGTATAAGCTGCAAGAGTATTTGTCATACACCCAATTCGTCATCACATTGGAAATTAATGTTGCAAATCTGCTTCCAAATCTGCTGAAAATTTTCTGAAAAAAAGCTACATTTGAGGAAGAATAATTCAAAGATGTCACTTAGTGTTTCTACCTACACGCTCCAGCAATTCCACCATCTTGTGAAAGCTACCAGCGCAGTTATTTTTAAACTATACGGATCTCATTGTTCAGCATAAGACAATAGTAAAGATATTTAAGAGCAGGCTGGGCCCACACAAGGAGAAAAGGGAGACACAGGGCGGGGGCTACGAACTCACACAACCTCTAAGTGTCATTATCCACCAATCAATACTGGACGTGTGGTGCTGAATTAAGATAATATGATGCTTCCTCCTTTTTTTTCTTTTTCTTTTTGTTGGCTTTTTCGATGACTCAGAAGAGGGGAGTGGAGAATGACTTCTCTCCCTGGGGTCCCAACCAAGCCCCCTCAGGTTACGCGTTAAATATTCACGTCATACTTTTGCATAATTTACCTTGTCAACATCAGGCAAGGAAACGGCTTGAAGTGGATGTTTGAGGAAAGGAAGACAGGAAGAGCTCATTTCTAGGCGTTACTTTTCCTTTCAGTGAGTGATGCAACTACATCTCCTCTTGTGTGTGTTTAAGATCAAACAAGGCAACTCATTAGTGAAAAGAGTAATACAGCAGTTTTTGTGGCTTTGGGATTTAGTTGTCTATGCCAATGGGTGGAGCTCTCTATCAACCTCACTTCAAGGTGTGTCATTTTTTAAGTGGGATCCGCTTGGAAAAGTTCAGCACTGTGGCATTAAAGTAACTACCTTCTATTTATTAAGTAGCAGGTGTCTTATTGCGAGTGTAAGTGGGCTCTAGTTGTAAATTTGTAATGGAAATAGTTTTGGCCCTAAAAATATCACTAAAAGACCATGATGATATATATTGTATTATGTTTTTGATGGCAGCGAATAAGCCAAGCATTTTGTGTCACAGGTGGAAACTCCTATTCGAATGTTTGTCTCCTACACACCATCCTTCTAGTAATGGATGTTTATGTAAAAAGACAAAACGGGTATTTAAACTCTGACTAAGTCTTATTGTGCAAATGTTTACTCTGGGGTTATTTATGGGGTCAATTCTGGGTCTTGCAGCTTTGGTATTCCACTTTACAGAAAAACTATGCAGTGCTTCATGCTCTTAATGTCATTTTGTTGTTTTTCTATGACAATGAGATCTTGAATTTTGAAAAGGCACCAAAGCGTGTCTATAGCAGGAGTCTTGGATTAGATTAGAACACGGGTGCACTGGGTCATAAGGCCATTTCATATGTTGGATTTAATAGCGACACATACACATATTTGTGTAGGCTTCCATCTTGTCTTTCCCTCCACACTGATGAGCATGTTGCCTCTCTATGTAGCTGTATGCTCTGCTCTTCCTCGTCATGTGATCGGTGCAGAAATTCCACAGCGGCTACCGAAGCCCAGCGCACATGGCGGCCTTTCCAACAGATGTTTTTGGTTTGTGCTGCAGAGGCACGGGGCCAGAGAGGTGATTCATGATGCAGGCCTTTCCCTTGTTACAGTCAGCAGACACAATGTGAGCACTGGGTTTCTGAATAAACACAGCCCCGGTGCTGTTTAGGTAAAATGCAATCGTTCAAATAGTAATATAACGCCAAGGGGAAAAGTATATTAGAGGAAAAGTTGTTTATGTATTTTGGTATTTAAATCTGTATAATACTGCTATTACTGCAAATTTCGCACCAAAATCAAACTGCTTTAAGTTGTTTTTGTAGAATGCTTTTTGTACAGCATCCAATCAAATTAATGCAGCCAAGTACTTTTGTCCAAAATTGAAACAATGCTACAAACAGGGCCAAATCTCTGTTCTGTTTTTTTTTTGACTTATCCCTCTTTATTACTTTGCAGACTGCATAGACCCTTACATTACTGTGATTGGAGCAGGCAATGTAAAAAAGTAAGTGTTTTGCTCTGACTCAATATACACTTGTTCAAGGTTTGAACCAGGTACAGTCTGGCTGCTGGGAGAACACTTAACCCACTGCATCCCTGCTGACCTCGAAATCCTTCTATATCATGAAATGTTTCATTCTGACTGCATGGGATGTACTTAGGCGTACAATAATTGCTTTGTGCAATATTTGAAAGGAGGAACTATGTTTTGGGGCTAAATATTTATCCTGGGTACATTTTCTTTGAAATAGTAAGGAGATTTTTTATTATTTTAGTTGTAATACAATAAGCTGTTGTTGTAGAGGGTTGAATGAGTCACTCCAATGTTATTTTTGTTGCAGCTCATGCTTTTTGATGAGACTATCCATTTCAATGGGATTATTTAGTTTTATTTTAATCTTTAATCAGTGGCAAAAAGTTGTTTCAATATTGTTATTTATTGCAATATTTCTCTCCAGTAAAAATCATGCTTCAAAATGTGTTATTGTGACAGGCCTAGATACAAGTCATTCAAATGTTATCCAAAAATTTAAATGGTTGGATTAGCCAAGTAGCATGGTATGGTATAAAACTTTGAGATGTCCACTGTATGATTTTTACTCTGCAGATATGTACAAGTTTCGATTTGTACAGTTACATTGCACCTTTAACTTCATACCACAGCATTATCCCAGATTAGCCGTCTGCTTCACTGTTTACACATTAAGCTAAAGCATGATGCCAAAGGGAGGACTATTCTGTTGCTATGTGCCTTTTAAAACAGGAAATGAGGTCAGGTTTTTGGCTTGAACTGGCCTGTAGTGAAGGTGTGCGCTTCCCTGGTTGGATGCTCCATTTAATCACACGGCAGCAATGGTGGGGGGTGGGGCAGGCACACGCACAGAGACCCCCACCTGTCTGACCTGATTACAACCAGGGCTCTGGATCAAAGGTGACATCACTGATTATAGCCAAGCAGGTAAGAGTGGATTGACAACATCGGCTGATCTATGAAGGGTTTATCGCAAAGTGAGGAAGCCAGGGAGTAGAGGAGGTCCCTTGCTGTCACACTGCTTGGGTCTGGCACGCTCAGAGCTCAGAGCAGTTATGTAATAATGAACACAGAAAGCTGCAGGCCTGAGTGCACATCCTCCTATTCCCCTGGACCACTCCAACCCACCCCCTCCTTCCATTACTGCACTGGATGAGGCAAGAAACTGCAGCAGATTTTCAAAAAGACATGCTATCAGAGTTCAGAAAGTATGGGTATGGGTTTTGTATGGTGGATGTCCAGTAGAAAGAGAAGAATGCCATTTGGTTCAGTGTGACATCCATAATGGGACATGCAGATGGTAAACAACAGCAACAGGTGCATATTTTGGAAATTTGGAAGGACAACTGTGCAACAATGCAGAAACATGATGATTAAAGAAATTAAAATGTGATGACAGTAGCCAATCTGTAACCAAATATATTTGTGTGGTTTTATTATGGGGTTATTATTAAGCAATTAATAGTTATGGATTATTGCAGGTTTTTTGCAACCCCAAGAGCATTTTCAAAAACTGCATGTGCTATGCTCCCTTTGCTTCATGGGCCCCTGAATAACTGTTACTGACGTTTAGTAACGCAATGCCATTTGCTCTATACCAGAATGGGTTTATTTAGTGTCTCCCTGTTAAAATGCTATTCAATCTAACACTCATATCATAAAATGCCATTGAAGGTGCATTTGTATTTTCATTAGCATCTTTAGTCGTCTCTCCATCACCTCACGGTCAGGATAACAGCACGGCCTTACCTCTTCCAGTACATTCACGGTGTTCCTGCAGCTCTGCATGCGAGTGGTGAAGCTCGATGTGGTCGGGGAATTGTAATCCTCTGTTGTCTCCGAGAGAAACTCGGACACCGATATTTGATCCGGCATCCTTTAGCGGAGAAAAGCCCACAGGAGGATTCGTGAGAAAGGCTCAGAGGAGAGACAAAACCATGTACGATTGGAAATGGGATCGAAGCCTGGAGGAGTGCGACGCGTCCGCTGCTTTTCACAAGGACAGGACGATTTTCCTGTAAAAGTGCGTAAAACTATCGAGATGATTAAGACGTGCCTGCGCCCCAGTGACTTCTCAAATGACTTCACTGTTCCCCTGGGGCCATGAAGAGGAGGGAATTAACCAAATATCCGCAGGCTGTATCCCTTAAGCGAGGCTATTCGTTAGGTCTAAACGCGACGCATTTATAAATAGTGTCACTAAGCGTCGGACTAAAGCTCGGAGGAAAAAGCAGCAGAAAGAATAGCGGATGCCCTCATTATGCTCTACAGATGTTGAATACGCCGCTTGTCGTCAAAACAGCGCGCAATGAGCAGCTTCGTGAGAGGATTGCCCACAGTCCATGGCCCGCGGAGATCGTGTAGCTCAGCAGCGGGGTTAGGTCCGTTCTTCTTCGGTCCTACTATGTGGTTTTTACACCAAACACCGCTGCAGACACAAGCTGCCACTGCACTCTCTCCTCGGCCGCGCTCTGCGTCTCTCCGCCACTGACGCACACCAAAGACAGCGGTCACTTCCGCTCCTTCAAAATAAATGTGCAGTCTTCTGTTTGGGTTTAGGCTTTGCTTTTAGGTCAATGCTTCCATGTCTTTCTTTCGGTCAGCACATGATTTAGCGATTAAAAGTTGCCAACCATGATACAAACGCACCATTAATGAAAACTAACAGATTAATTAAAATAAATTTAGGCTTAGAGGAAGTATTCAAATTGTACCTATTAACAAATTGTTAGTGAGTCCTAAGAGTTGATATTTTCATATAATAAAATTAGAATAAAACAAGCTTAATTATCGTTTGTTTGTTTTTTAGTCAAAGCTCAGTAGGTCTATGGCATGGTCTAGCTTTTGCCTAACAACAACAATTCTGAAAAGACATGTGAGAATTCTGTGTAATTTATGTGCACTTGACAGAATTCTCTCCTGCCCATACCTCGCCTCTGACAGAGAGCTACACCGCGCATGTGTGTTGCAGACTGCAGAAAACATAAGCCTGTGGCAAAAATCTGCATCTAATGAATATATCTATCTAGATATATCTATATATCTATATCTATCTCGATTAAAAAAAAACAAAAACCCAATATACAAAATCTGGAGTATTTGATTCCAATGAGAAAACAACTATAGCCCAAAAAAAAAACAAAAAAAAAAAAAAGCCCGCATGTGCTTCACTCAGGTGTTCAGTTTACCTAGTCATAGTCTGTTTTCCATAAAAGATAAAATAAGTAAATTCATGATTACTATAACTGATCACAACAAAATACAGTTACTGAAATATTCTTTGAATAACATATCCAAACAAAGCACGCCTCCTAGTGGCCTATTCTCTTAATTTTAAAACCCAAAGATTTTTTTCTTTTGGACTTCATAAGTGGTTTATCTCTTTAATTGTTTCTATGCTTTGCTTTCCTTCATAATTATTTTCAGTGTATTTTTTTAATATATATTCGTAGTATAGCTTAATGGATTGTTTAAACTAATATTAAACAACTACTATCTTTAATTAAACTATTCCAGACATTATTATTAATAAAATACAGTTACTCAACAGACCACATAAGTAGGCTAAATGTAGAGCCATAATAAACACGCACACAGTCTGTGCTTTTAGTGTGAAAATTAACAAGCGGAAGACGCACTGTTGGGTCCCGTGTTAGCTTTTAGCACTTTGGTCGAACAGGTTGGTGCTGTTTGACCATTTTATTTTCCTCTACCTTTTTAGAATAAAGTTATTATTTGACAAAAAGACGAACCTAATTGAGAGAAAGATCGATCTACCCTCGCGCAGACCAACTGTCAACTTTGAGGGACCGCAGAACCGCGAGTGAATGGCTGAGGGCTCAGGCGAGTATGACACACACAAACTCACATAATGAGCTCGATCCCCGAACATGTTTCTCTCCCAAAATCGCTTACAAACACAAATCAATACCTTACATTTTTGTAATTCTTGCTCTGTGTGTACCAAATGCCGAGTGCGCTATAAGCAATGTTACTTGTTTATATCGTTTAGCATACCGTTAGCTAATGTACGCGACAAACTTTGAACTCTGGCTGAGGTTTGAACTTTCTCTTTCATAGTTTATGTGGCTAACGAGACGTACTTTCCAAAGGCCCTTGTGCTGCCCTGTACTCTGCTGAAGCAGTTAAAACATAATAATAGTAAATGAATTGTTCAAAGAGCATGTTGTTGATCGTGTTCTCTGGTTATAGGGATAAATTTTTTTTACAGTCTCATCAAAATAAAATGACAAATTGTATTTCTTTTCTCATTACAGACCCATCTGACTTCAATCTACATGGAGCTTCAAATCCAAAACAACACCAGCAAAAACCCAGGAGAGCATGGCCAAGACATCACCATTATAGAAGCCTAAATCAGGACGACTATGAGCCCTCTCCGCTACATGAGCACTCCTATCAAAGCTTCAGTCAACCCTTTAGACAAAACAGTAGTTCCAGTTATGGAGAGCGTCACTATTCATCTTTTCCAGTAGAAGATGGGGGCCGACACGGAGGCAGAGGGCGAGGTAGGAGAGATGGGAATTGGCAAAGACCAGTGAGTGATTCCGGCTCATATCGTGGCTACAGACCTGCTGGATTTTCAACAAATGGATCTGAAACTTCTAACTGGAGAGGAGAAGATGGAGGAAGGAGTAATAATGAAAACAGCAATGTCCATGTTAAACATCCAAAAAAATACAATCAGGAACAGAGGAGAGGAGAACCCCTCGATAAAGGCACTCACTTAAATGCCGCTACATCAGAGTATCCTTACAGAGATGACTCTTTTCAGAACAAGGGAAGTTCACACAGGGGTAAAACTGTACCCCTCCACCCTAATCACCATCAATCAAAACCTGCAGAGGCAAAGCGCAGACAGGGACCAATCAAACCACTCAAAGCACCATCTCATGAAGAAGCAGGCTCAGCAAAAGGAACCACTGGCCACGATGATGCTGAACCAAGCAGACCACCACAAAAGTCCTCATACAAAGGGGGTAGAGATATGGAGCGACCGTCTGCTGCTCAGGGCAGAGGGCAGAGAAGACCCCATCACCAGAACCACAGGCCTGGGCAGAGGAGCAGGGACAAAGTACCAGAGAGCAATGAGACGCAGACAGGTCAGACTGACAGAGAAAGATATGTTGTAGTATGTATTATCTTTTTGTTCTTTTTACACAGGAATATAGTAACATTTAAAAGTAGGACTGAATGATTTTGTAAGAATAGCTAATGACAACTTTATTTTATTATTTAAAATATTATTTATTGTTATTTATTTATTTATTTTTTTTATTTTATTTTACTTTATTTCTTTTTTTTTTTTTTTATTAAGTTCAGATAGCACACTATAAACATGTCTGGAAACATTTGAAATCAGTCTGAAATATTAACTAATAGGAGAAACCTGCATTTCCAAACATGTTTAATACGTCATAAACTAGAAAGTTGGTTTCATAAGACCTCACGATTGTTTTGTTCTCTGCAGGGTAGTTTTGCCAGTCCAGACCTTTTAAATCGTGATTTAGTTTTTTTCCTCTTCTTGCCTGTGTAGTTTATACATTTTTGTCTTCCCCGTGTGAGATTGTTTGTATATTTTACAGGGTGTTTGATTGAACAGCTGTCCGAGGAGAAGTATGAGTGCATGGTGTGTTGTGACATCATCCGACGCATGGCTCCAGTGTGGAGCTGCCAGAGCTGCTATCATGTCTTCCATTTGAACTGTATCAAGAAATGGGCACGGTCCCCAGCCTCTCAGGCCGATGGTATGTCTGTTTTTATACTTTAAATATTTATAAGGGCAAACGATGATTTTAGTAACGGTAACATTTTTTTCTTTTCTCAGATTCAGCTGAAGGTTGGCGCTGTCCTGCCTGCCAGAATGTGACACTCAAACATCCCTCTGTTTACACCTGCTTCTGTGGTACAGAACATCTCTGATTCTGTATATTATTAGAACATCACAAATAGAACAAAAATATTCATCAACAACTTTTCTCCAGGTAAAGTGACAAATCCAGAGTGGCAGCGCAGTGAGATTCCCCACAGCTGTGGTGACATGTGTGGGAAGAAAAGGAGCGAAGACTGCAGGCATCCCTGTAACATGTGAGCATGCAAAGCAAAAACAACCGGACTATTTACATTACATGACCACTTTTGAACATGCCATCACAAGTTATCACCAAAACATTTGTTTTCTTGAATTAATTCAGTGGCAGATGTTTATGGTAAACCCAGGCAAGTTATGTTTTCAGTTGGTTAGACCTATTTTTCACAGTTTCCTCTCTCATTTCTTAGCCTGTGTCATCCTGGACCATGCCCTCAGTGTCCTGCTTTTGTGACTAAATCCTGCGTCTGTGGAAAGACCAGGTATTAGAAGTATTTGTTGTGTACTCATGTTGTACTATGCAAGACAATAACCCCCTAATATTCTTCTTTGCAGTCACCCTGTGCGCTGTGGCCAGGCATCTGTGTTACACTGTGACAGTGTGTGTGGCTCAGTGCTCAACTGTGGAAAACACAACTGTTCCCAGGTCTGCCACAGTGGGGCATGTGAGCCCTGCCAGATACAAGTGAACCAAGGTGCACTGACCACTGTATATTCAGATCAATGTTTTATAGAACATATGACACAAATAAGGGGGGTCAGGTGTTATGAGGATTGGGCAGCAAGCTGCCCCCGTGACCCAGCTGGATTAAGTGGGAGAGGTTGGATGGATGGATGGATGACACAAATAAACTGACATTTTGTTTTTCTCCCTTTAGTTTGTTACTGTGGTGCTGGCACTCGCAAAGTCTTGTGTGGCACAGATGAGCAATGCTTTGATGGCACAGGACATTTCTCCTGTCAAAAAGTATGCTCAAAGTAAGTCAGATTTACTTTTTTACATTGGCACTTTAAGATAATTGATATTACATACTTTGTGCATTTCTGCTTCTAGGATGTTGGATTGCACAGCCCATCGCTGCCAGGAGACGTGCCACCGTGGACAGTGCCAGTCCTGCCCTCTCTCTCCCAGCCGCGTCAAGTCATGTCCCTGCAGTCAGACACCACTGAAGAAGCTCTTAGAGTTTGGGTACTCAGAACGAAGAAGCTGCACTGATCCAATCCCCTCCTGTGGAAAAACATGCAACAAGCCTCTAGTTTGTGGTTCCAATGGTGGGGTGGCCTTCAGACACACATATTAAATAAAATATATGAATTTATCTCTGCCACTACTGTCTGATACTTACGCAGAACACTCTATGGTCCCTCAGATATGATCCATTTGTGTGAAAAGCTATGCCATGAAGGAAGCTGTGGACCTTGCTCTTTGACTTCCTCTGTTAGATGCAGATGTGGTGCCAAACTTAAGGTACAAAAATGAACTATTAACTAAGTGTGCAATGCATGTTTATAATGTTTACTATAATGTCCTTTTCAATTGTAGGATGTTCCATGTGTAACATTTTTCAAAGAAGGTATGATTATATCAAATAATCTGACTCCAACACTCTTTAACTCACTGATATTTTATTTTGACTTGCAGACCAGCTTGTGTTAACCTGTGAGAAGCGCTGCAACAAGAAACGCTCCTGTGGTCGACATAAGTGTGGAGAACTTTGCTGTGTGGTGGGTTCTTCTTGAATATGTGTATTATGGGATGAACTTCATTAAGGCTTTGGGTTTCTTCTGTCTTCCCAGGCCGTGGAGCACAAGTGCCCCTTGATTTGTGGTTACAAGCTGAACTGTGGCCTCCATCGCTGCCAGGAGCCCTGTCACCGTGGAAACTGTGAACCCTGCTGGCAGTCCAGTGAGGGCCATATACCATATACTCTTCAAGGTCTTGTTGGGGAGAAACACTTTGAAGTTACATGTGTATTTGCGCTTTTAGGTTTTGATGAGCTGACCTGCCACTGTGGGCTCACTGTCTTGTATCCCCCAATTCCATGTGGTACAAAGCCTCCAGAATGTAAGAACACCTGTACCCGGAGACATGACTGTGATCATCCTGGTGAGACAAGACTCTAGCCCTGTGTGTCAGAGCTTTGTTGGCTTACTTTCTAATATTTCCTTTTTCATGTATTATTAGTATTTCACAACTGCCACAGTGAAGACAAGTGTCCGCCTTGTACATATCTCACTCAGAAGTGGTGTATGGGAAATCATGAGGTATCCACAACTACTCTTTAAAATCATACATTTTCTTTGCCATTCAAAGGATTGAATAAACTGTGTGTTGCACCCTTAGCAACGCAGCAACATCCCATGCCACCTCCAGGACATTTCTTGTGGCCTGATGTGTAACAAGGAGCTGCCCTGTGAAATACACCAATGTCGGCGTATTTGCCATCGTGGCGAGTGTTTAACTGAGGGCATGTGCCAGCAGCCTTGTGTGCGCCCGCGCCCTGACTGTGGCCACCCATGTGCTGCTCCCTGTCATAAAGGCAGCAGCTGCCCGCACACCACCTGCACTGCCAAGGTACAGGCCAGCCACACGCCAGCCAGAAATAACCTGCACATTTAAACAGATGTTACACACCAGCTCAAATCTCATGGAGGCATATGAATACTTTTCCATCTGCAGTTGTCTTTAACGTCATCAGTTATTCATGATGTAAACAGCTCCTAAAGTGAGCAGGGGAGCATAAATCTATGTGATTTGTTGCATTTTACAAAGACAGAATGTTTTGTTAAATATTCCAGATGCTCACAGGCTGACTCTTTGGAGGAACCAGCTGTTCATAGCTCTTGACACTGTTTGTACAGAATGAAGCCAAAGTGTAAATCCAGATAAGAAAAGTATGATATTTTATTGCTGTTCCTACCTGTTTCAGGTGTCTCTGAAGTGTGACTGCGGCCGGAGAAAAGAAATAGTTGTGTGTGCAGAGGCAGCCAGTTCATATCAGAGGTCAGTGGGACTGAATGGAGCAAGCACAGTCTCTGTTATAGCCTCATATATTTTGTGCTTTTCTTTCACTATAGATATGCAGCCATCGCTGTGGCCAGTAAGCTCTCTGACATGCAGCTTGGGGACTCTATGGACTTGGGGCCATTACTCACTAAAAAGGAGATGAAGCAAACCAAGTATGTTTCTAGTCCACAATTTATCCATTTAAATGTAGGCTCTGACCATTGACATCTGAATATCTGTTATTTTAGGCTTGAATGTGATGAAGAATGTGCTACACTGGAGAGAAACCGGCGCTTGGCAGAAGCTTTACAGATAGACCCTTCTTCAGACCCATTTAATGTGCGCTCCACCTCTGTGTATAGCGACAGCCTCAAGGAGGACGCCAGGTCTGTAGCTTTATCCATTGTGTAATTATTGTTATACCTACACTTATATCTGATTTGTTTCCATTAGGAAAGATCTAAACTTTGTTACCAAAGTTGAAGATGAAATTAAGAACTTGATAGAGATAACTAATAAGGTAGGTCAAGCTCCCTGAATTTCTGGATTTATGACAGAAACAACTTTGTGATGCAGTGCTCCCCCTGCTGGCTGTCTATAAAACCTGCAATGGGCAAATTAAATATTTTATTAGTAGCTTTACCTCAACAGTTAAATTTGCACCATGAGAAAATAGATTAAAGTTAGTTTAGTTATGTTTCCAATAAGCCACAACACGCATTTATGTGTGACTTCCTAGTTAGCTCTCTAGTTATATGGGCGTGATAGTATATAGCACCATCTATTCTTGTATGTTCTGACCTAGTTGTTGTATGTTTAGCTATTTTTGAGCATGGCCAACTCCCGTGAACCTCTAGGATAAAGCTTGTAGTTTTCAAACGACGGGAACGTAAAACCTCTTCTGCAATTATTCTTAAGTGAGACTTAATTAGTAGTTTCTTCATAGGCCCAGGAAAAAATGGTTACATTCTTGTATTTTTTGACATGAGTGCTCTGTTAAGGTCATGTACAATTTGAATATCTACAGAAGATTCATACAGTAGTCAACAGTTTTTGAAATGAAGAGTTTTGGACTTTCTAGCTAAAACTTTAAACCATGTATAATTTTGTTAATTTTTAATTTAAGTACACAGTCTGTATTGATATAAATGAACTATTGCTTGATTATTTAATCTTCAGGGAAAACAAGCCAAAAGAACCTACACCTTTCAGCCAATGAACAGAGACCACCGTCGGATCATCCATGAACTAGCAGAGGTGTACAAGCTGGAGAGCATCAGCTATGACAGTGAGCCCAAGCGCAGTGTCAGTGTCACTGCTCAAAAGTAGGACTAACTAGATTCTTTCATACATTGATTAGAAACATTATGTCAAATGTAGTACATTTGGAAATCTATATTTACTTCAGGGGGGTGGCTGTGTGTCCAAACTCATCCCTGTCATCAATCATCAAACGAGAGACCGCAGCCAGAGCTCCTCCTCCAATAGCTCACATCAAACAGCACAGCAGCAAGTATGTTCTGTGGTTGTAAAAAAGATCATTTTATGTTTTCATAATCTAAAACCTTTTTTTTAGGCCAGTTGGCGGAGTTGCCTTTTCCAAGATGGTTAGAGAAGAACCTGTAATTGATTATTTCGATGTTCAAGACTGATGAAGATGACCTTTGTAAGAGCTCAGTAAATAATGAATAATAACAATCTTTCACAAAATTTGACAAACATAGATACTGCTGTGTGATCTAATAAAAGCATAGTTTATTTCTACACATTGCCTCTTTGTTTTTTAAAGTTAGATATTAAAAGCTGTGCATATAGTCTATGAATGGAATAGACTTATTAGTGAGTAGTCCCTTATAGCAGTAAAAGAACAGTAAATTCTGAACTGGACTGTGAATCATAAAACTTAAACTAGGACTCTCATAATAAATAATAGAATTGCACTTTACACCTAGACTAGACAGAACTGGTAACATTAGCCATAAGAGTTAAAGAAGAAAAAGTTGTATGACTACATAAATAATCTACAAGAAGAGATTTTATGAAATAGATTTGTAGTGCACTCGTTCATTAATATGGATTTTGTGCGTCCTAAATCATGTTGGTTTAGTAAGGGATCAGGTGGTGCTACTGTACGTCTGCAGCTCTGCGCACAAACCGTCTCCAACAGCGCTCCTATTGCAACAATATTCACTGATAGAAGAGCATCGTTTTTTATTTTTTTGTTTTTTCTCGCAAACCTTTCATCCCACTGTAGCTCTCCCCAAAAATCCAACTCGCTCATGAGGGATAATTTGATGACACTCCCTCTTTGCCACTGTAATTTTTCACGGAGCCTGACCGCGCCTGCGCCGCTGCTTCCCTTTTCCCCAACACGGCTTCACCAATCGTGGCCGTGGCTCCATCCCCGGCTCGGCGGTCCCACAGGCCAGCACTACAGCTCTACCCACAGCAGCAAGCCCGCTCACCAGCAGCGCTAATAAGTCAGTGGTCTATCCGCTAATGGGGAAGTGAGACGCACGTACTGACGCCGCTGTCTGAGGGGGAAGCCGCGAGGAAGTTGTGAAGAAAGAGCTGAGCTGAACCGAGCCGTGCCGGACCAGGACTGCTCTAGATTGCCCGCTGCTGTCTGACTACCCAGTGAAAAGGCGCATAGTGATGGAGAGAAAGGTATGGAAGCTTTTTGGCTACCTTGTCTTTTCCAGGAGCACGTTTTATTCCAGGCATAGCTACTGCGCTGGCTGGTATGCGCATCCACCATTTCAACTATTCTTTATTCTGTAGGCAGCGGGATTAGTGCGCACTGGAGTTTTTTCTTGTCTGCTAGCTTGATTTTAAGAAATATTATTAAAGCCAGACGAATTGAATGTATTCCATGTGTTTTGTATGGGATTTGCCTGAGCTTAGAGACGCATGGTGCTCAATGCCAAAACGAGCAGGTTTATTGGAGATGTATACGGAGTATTTTGGGGCACTGGCTGTTAGTAGGCTATACTGTATCCCTGCATCATCTACCAACACGGTGCACTGGCTGTAGTTCGGGTAGGCTTTCCCAGTCTCGCTCTGTCCCTCTCCAACACTCAACCACCCACCTCTCCAGGCCTATTTTTCTTCAGATATTATTCTTTCTCCAAGCCGACGCATGCAGACACCAGCGCGGCTTGTTAACCTTGGCTGGTGTGGGAAGCAGACACTTGAGGAGTAATAGAAAGGATGCTAAGGCCGTGAGAGTGCACCAAGTAGCTTTTGGTTCACCCCAGAGCCCCCCTCCTCCTCCTTTGGACTCAACTGTCCGCCGGTGCCATTGTGGATAGTCTGATAGCAGATTTAGACTGGAAAAGTTTTGAGTTTCACTGCGTTTGCGTGCAGGCTCCTCAAGGCTGGAGTCTGGGTTGAGCTGATGCAAAGAAAAAAAATATAGAGATTCCACATTGGTTAAGTTTATGTTCCTGCAGCTTGGCTTTTTGTGTGTGTGTGTGTGTGTGTGTGAGATCAAATTGCATCTATTTGGGTTAAGTTTACATTAGGGTAAGGAATGCACAAGAAATATGAGACTTTGAAATTATGTTGCAAACAAGACTGACATTTCAAGGTAAAACTGAGTTCCAATAAAAATATCTGTAAAGTTTGGCTTTTTATTAGCGCCTGTAATCGTGAGCAGCTGGCACCTCAGGGACTACTTTGTGCGACTTCTACATTCAAAGAAGTGCAGTGTTTTCACTTTTGTGGTCCACATTATTATTTTTGCTAAAGTTGTTGACATATGTCCAGCCAGGAGCCTTGACTTGGTTAAGCCTGGATTTTAATTTTAATATCCTTCAGAGTTGGATGCGAGTCAAAAGTGGTGGAGGTGGTTTTCCATAAATTGATGCAAATTGAAGTTGTCATTCCATTCATTTTTCCAGACTTTTTCCACCCAGAAATTTTGTATGTTTATTTCCACACTGCACAAATGTTCCATCTACATTTTTCTTCCATTAAGTCGCCAATTGCTCGACTCACACCAGCAGCCAATATAGAGATGAGCATTGTCACTATTTCTGAAGCAAATAGTTTTTCAAATAAGCTATCAAACTGTCTTGTTAGGGTCTCATCTAGCAAATGGTATGCATGAGGTACAGTGGAATAATAATAGCAAATGTCATCTTCTTTTTACAGTATTCTTAAAGCTTGATCAGACAGGGATTGTCAAGTATCGACAATCAGAGGATCAATACTAAAACTATTATCAAAACTAGATACTCTTTGAGCTGGCTGGCATTGGTACCTATTGTCTAAAGAAAGAGCGTTTTTTCATCATCGTGGTATTGGAATCGGTATTGAGTATCAAGTCTAATTCTTAATATCAACATTGAAATTTTAGTATCGTGACATTAGATCAGACATTGCTATTTAAGGAAAACCATTCTGCAACCTCCCAAACCTACTCATCATATAGCCTAGATGAGACATATCAAGGTCAGCCATGATTTCTAGTCTACAGAGAACCCTCCCTAATAAAACTTGGTCCGCACATTTTTTTGTTTCCCCACTGTAACGGGTCACCCAATTAAAAGTTCCCAGGCTTTTGTGTTTTGTGTTATAAGCGGGGATAAATGGACAATGGGGAACTTCCTTTTTCAGACGGCGAGGAATGTGCTGCCTCAATAGCGGTTTGTTAAATCCCAAATGGGCTGACAGGGAATATTGAGGCAAAATTATGCATTTTCCTGAAAATTACAGAGCTAGATTAGAGAGGCTATTTGTCAGATTTGGGAAAGAAGGACCACTTGTAAATATGACAGTTATGCTATGTTATGCACAGGGCAATTTTAATAGCTATATTTGCCACAACCATTTTGCATTTCTTTTGTCCTTATCTCAAATGCACTTAATGATAACCATTGCCTGAATAATCTACTCAGCTATATAGACTTTTGCATATACCACCCCCAAAACAAAAGGCTTCTTGCTGAGCCTATCGTTGGTTTTTGGGTTCTGGATTATAATAATGTCATACTCCCTGCTGAGACAGTTTTTCTTATTGATTATGTTGTTCTTTGCCATGAAATATCCAAAAGTTCAATGCACTGATGTTGAAACTGTTAATTATTATTACTGTAATTACCAGACCCAAGATCTCAGTGTATTACAAGAAAAACCTGCATTTTAAAAATATTTATTTTAGTTGAGTTTTAGTTTAGTTTAGTTAGATCTGTATTAAATAATATTGGACTATGGGTGATATTCAGATCCTAGAACAGGATCATGTCATAGTGCTAGACACAAGAGACAGTTTTTCCAATTAATAACATTGTACTTGGCCGTGAAATATATGAAAAGTAATTTCACCAATGTTGAACGTGATCATTTCTATCACTGACTAGACCCAAGAACTCACTGCATTACCTTTAATTTGATTTAAAATTTAATTGAACAATATTCATTTTAGCTGTCTCCAACTGTATTAAAAAATATTGGCTTATAGAATGTTGTGATCAATACTGAAACTTAGCAATATTGCATGTCTGGGTCGAAACGAATACCCCTGTAAACTGAAAAACTACAAGTGAATCACATTATTTGCTGTGGTGATAAAAGAAGAGAACATTTCCATATCAATATTTCCATATGGGCAATAAGCCTAAATTGTGGCACTGTTTTTAATGACTTCCTGTTCCATCTTCATATTTACTGCTTCCATTTTAAAGCTAAATCTCATTTCGTTGCCTATCCGTAAACATTGTTATATTCTCACATTGGCCGTGCTGCACAGTGGCTGCATGTCATTTCCGGATTATAGATTTTTCCACTTTTCAAATGGAGCTCTTTGTAACCTAATTACACAGACCGAGCCCCTGCCCTGCCTATAGCCAAAGATTACATTGTTTTTTAATCACAGCTATCTGACCTAAAGCTCTGCATATTACTCCCATTTATAACCGTCTAATAAGATTTGAGGAGAGGAGGACGTGGTCTTGGCCCAAGCGGACAATATATGACCCATTTAGATATTGCGTTCTATACTGTGCCTCTGTATACAGCCCTGTGCAGTAAAACTCAATAGTGCCTGCAACTCAGACTTTATCTTCCACTTGCAAATAAATGTTGTGACCTTTTCCGCTGCACACCATTAATTATTCACAACAGGTGCACAACAATGAAAGGGCTGTGAGGAGCAAGGCTTTCTCCTCCACGCTGCATAGATCAGGTCTGTAAACAAGCCTGACTTTTGGGTTCAAGTTATCAAAAACAAGAAGTAAAATTTGGGTTAGTAAATGTTTAACAAATGACTTACACAAAGCACTATTTATATCATAACTATTAAATGGAAAAATGGTAAAACAGCTGATGTTTAGGAAGCTGTGATCTACCCAAAGTTTAGTTAGAATAAGGTGTTTGGCTTGTTGGCTAGTGTTACGGTGCACTCCTGCCCTTTAAATGTAGCCATGTTGGATACTTGGTGTTGGAGAGAGAAAAATGTGAAGTATGATCTACTAAATACAACTTTTCTAAACTATAATCATCTTACATTTTCTTATAAACATATCTGTTTATATCCAGTGGTTCTCAGACTTTTCCTACCAAGTATCACCTAAGAAAAAAATGTATCTGTCCAAGCACCACCAGATCTAAACCAGGTCTAAAACTATTCCAGACCTGAACAAAGGCTAATCTAATATAGAACCAAAACATGAATAAACAAGGAATTACCCAAAGGAGGACTCAAATATGGACAAACTGGACTAAATTAAACAAAAGCCTATACAGGACTACACGTACCACATGAAGCAGCCCCTGTAATGCCAGTCGTATATGTACCACAGTTTGAGAAACACTGGTTAAGTCTGTATGAGCTGCCACGCACCATTTTCCATGATAACTTTTCTTACATTTATGTAACACCTGAGAGCGGCCTGCATAAAGAGGTTCCAAACACTGAGTAGGATTCAGTTTAATATAGTCTTATAGGGCAGGGTACAGGATAGACATCTCAGACCTGCTTCACTTTTGTGAGCCTATAAACTAGCTGTTGATGCAGCTAGAAAGAGCCTTTGTCTTGATATTGATTTTAGGGTCAATACTATTTTCAGAAGTAGTTGATGACTGATAGTTCAGTTGAATTGAATGAAATGTGTTTTTTTTCCTCATCTAGAAGTTGACTGATATTAGGTCAACATTTGCCCTTTTTTATGTATTGCCCTTAAAGCAGTGCTGGCAGTGGCTGATATTATATTTAGGACCTAACTAAAGCAAATACATTGCTTTATTTCACTGCTGTATTGATGGTCTGTATGAGAACAGGGTTGGTAGTGCAGACTGTCATTATATGCTATACTAGTATATTGTGTGTTTCATATAATTTGGAAAATAAGTTTCAGCTCAAATACATTAGCTTATTGGGCATGGGTTGCTCTGGATTTTGAAAAATTGGCATTGGCCATTATAAAATCCCACATTAGTTGATCTTTAACTGGAAAAAAATGCCAGTTAAAATTTGCTCAATCTGGTTTTGATATTAGCCAAAACACTGTGGTCTGAATAAACACATGAGGCAATCAATAAGCTGATGTAATTTGCCCTTTTCTCTTTCTAGCAGCTTAGATCAAAATGATGCTTAGTAAGATGTAATTATTGCAAGTTAGCCTCATTTCTAATCAAGGCATTCATTATTTCATCCATGTGTGCCTGGCTGCTGCAGTTATAATCCCCCATGGACCTGGCTCTGTGTATCCAGTCTGCAGTTCAGACTAGATTCAGAGTAGTCCGGGCCTGGCCTCGTTCTGTCTGCTCGCGCTCTCGTCCTACATGGGCAAAGTGAGGTTGAAGGGTCCGGGCTAATACTTGGAGCGAGGGTCTGGGGTTGGAAAAGAGGAGGGACTCTTTACGCAACTAGTGAGTCTGTAATTGGTATAGTTTTGGTTTGCATTTTAAAGGCCCATATTACAATGTTTTCTGATCTCTATTATAATGTTGTTTCCTCATCACAAACATACCTGGAGTTGTGTTTTGTTTTATTTACACGTTTAACATTCAAATCCTGTATATTTAGGCTGAGGTCTTCTCTCAAACAGAAAACACTTTGTTCCACCCTGTGCTGTCCTGTGGTAATACAGGAAGCGCACCTCTGTCTTTTTATACTCCATACACCTTCACTAGAATCATTTGGAAGATTTCACCCTTGGAATTACCTATCTCACCTAAAATAAAGGGAAAAGGACCTGTTAACTTGAAAACTATTGCTTCATGACATCACAAGGTGAAACAGAGCATATATAGCTTTGGAGATGTATACAGACTAATAATAAAGAGTTACTCAAACATGTGAATGAAACAAAGCACAAATCCAATTAGTTTTTAAGAGGTAACAACATTATAACATGACTTAAAGCTCACCAGAGTCAATTTTGTGTAATATAGGACCTTTAACAGGTTATCAGCAAATTCTACCATAGAATACTGACTTTCCCTTCAGCTCAGTAAGCGTAAAAATGTATGAGGTTATAACTTCAGATGGAGGGTAACTCTAGGGATCTGTAGTTTTTTTTAAAGACAGTTTAGAAAAGATAGGCGTTTCAAACTAAGAAAATTTTTCTCTGAGTTGCAATATAAGAAAATGGAGGATCCCGTTAAGGACTCAGTGATGTTGCTACCACTACTTTTCTGAAGCTATTGTTACAGGAAGGTTAGTATTAGACTGTCAGCATGTCTGTCAGTGGCCAAAAACAGTTGTGGAATGTAGAAATCTTCCTATAATTAGTCAAACTATGAGAAACATTTTTACAGGAATCATTTTGAGAGAGATCTGCCTGTGTGTTGCCTTCTCAAACCCTCTTTCCCCCTAGAACATTGGTGCAAACTATATCCTGCTGTAAATCTTTTTAATGAAAGCTTTGTCTCCTTCTCACCAAAGATTCTATTTCAAATTTACAGTGCAAGCTCCCAAACACTTCCCCTTTTCACTCCACCAGCTGCTGCTCCAGTTTGGAAGCCACTGCAGAGACCGTGTAGCTCTCACCCCATTGGCTGCCCGACACTAATCGAAGGCAGATTAACCCGTCGTCATGGTTACAGCAAACAGGAAATGCCCCAAAGCAGGTAACGCTTCAGGGTTGTTCCGGTGCGCTGCCCGTTGCTGTGGGGAAACTGGGCTCATTACTAAAGGCTTTTGCTTGGCGCTCTCCATCTGCTCCTACAATGGCTCCTTTTTTTACAGTGACAGGACAGGAGCGGCCCTGCCAACATCCAGAGCGAACTCCAACGGCTAAAGCACCACACCAAAAAATAAGATCCAAGAGAATGATCGATTTCTAGAGTTTATTGAATATATACAGACAAAGAGAGACAGTGGAAAGACAGTGCAGTATTTCAGTATTTTAAAGATCATACCTCTTACTGTTAGGTAACTTTGCCACCTACCTAATTGGGTACATAAAGTGGCCGTAGTTGTAATAGTAGAAGTTGTAGCAGTAAATTAGACCTATATATTATCAGATAGCAAACACTATACTTTGATAAACATTGATAAACATAGTAAGATTGCATAATTTTTCCGTAATTCCATTCCAATTATAATCTTTCCTATGTTATTGTTGTATTCATTTCTACAAATTTTCCCCAAGTCATTCATAAACTTCTTGTCTAATTCTTACCAGCTTCCATATCAGAGCTGGCCTGTTCACTATATAGTGCCGTTTGATGGCCAAATAAGCACAGACGGCCTATTATGATCGTCATGGGAGACCTGTTTCTCCTTTCTCTCCTGGACCTCGTTTTTATAACATATCCGAATAGGCCCTTAAACTCTCCCCTCTTAATCCCAGTCTAGGTGTAGTCTTTTCTACAGTCCTTTGATGACCGCTGATGGCCAATGAGTAGCCGTCCCAGTGCTTTCCCAGCCTGGGTTTTGTGAGCGGCTCTTAAACTGGAGAAAGGCGAAAGAAAGAGGCCCATGAGAGAGGGTAGTGTACAGTCCCCCCTCCCCACCTCCCCTCCTGCGCACCCCATCTGTCCCGGACAATAACGTTGACGAGGGCAGGTTCCTAGACTGTGGTATGTAAACCGTGCCACTGGGAACAGCACTTCAGGACTACATTCTTCCTGGCTCATATTTGGATCATTTTTGCAGGCAAGAGGCCTCTTATATTACTGAAGCAATGTTAGAAATTCATTCCAGGCTTTCAGGTGAATCTTTTGTTAAAACAGTGTCTATATAGTGAATTCCATCCATCCATCCATCCATCTTCTTCCGCATATATATATATATTTATATAAACCTGCGTGTTGAAGTAAATATACACAGTCAGTCAAACGTTTGGACACACCGTCTGACTCAGTGTTTTTTTAATCTGCTTTTAAACTACTTTCTACATTTTATACATACAAAAGACATAAAATATATGAAGTAAAACGAAATATATGGAATTATGTAGCAAGGAAATAATGTTGCCCAGTCCTGCGGTGTTTAAATACCCCCTCGGCCCAGGATAAGCGGAGGAAAATGGCTGGATGGATATTTAAACACTATTTCTTGACAAAGCAAAGGGTGGCTATTATGAGGATTTGAATGTAAAATAGTTATTTATCTTTTTTCTTTGCTACATAATTCCATTTGTCTGTAAGTATATAAAATAATAAATAAGGAAAAAACATTGAATGAGAGGGTGTGCCCAAACTTTTGACTGATAGTATATATAAGTGTATTTTCTAGTTAATGTAGTTTTTTGCGTCAGAAGCCATACTGGGAAGCCCTACTGTTTGTCAACCTCTAGTGGCCATTCATGAATTATGTTTGCTGTGCTGGATGCAATTTAGAGTAGTAAAATACTAGCCAAACAGTAGCTAAACAGCAACTAATTTAAAGAGTGAAAAGGTGTGTATTTTGTGGTAGTTTCAATGGTAGTGTGGTAGTCAATATTCCCATGCTGAATCAAAAATCTTAAGGTATGCATCAATAGTAATAGCCTAATCCTGTCAATATATATTAGCTGCTTTCAGATTGTGAAGATGTCACGCGCAGAAGAGGAAGGAGGCAGTCTTATGTATTAATTCTACAGTATCTGCATAAGAACTATCCATTAAAAAATCCATAAATGTTTTAAAGCATTTATAATAGTGTTTTAAGGTGACAGAACTTGCAATATAACCACAAAAATCTGCATGTTAATTATGACTATTTTAAAGACTTCCCATATGATGAAATATTACTCTATTAACCCTTCAATAGTGGACCTTAATCTATAATTTAATAGTGGAACATTTAAATTATGTATGGTCTATTTTGCCCATTGATATATTACTTGATAACTGTAGTCGGCCTGCTGCTCTTCAGTCAGGTTGCTCCCTCTGTTGGCCATTACCGAAACGCTTGACATCCCTTTTCCCCTCCTTCCCCCCTATTTATGGCTCTGTGACACGATATAAACTGAGCAGACAGTCGAGGTCCGTCATTTATTTATGTTCTCACTCAAACAAAAATCTCAGGTACGATATATATTTCTTTGTTATTATTCCCACATCAAGTTATCAGACATAAACATAGCACAATCTCCATATCTGCACCACCACTTGACCTTGCAGTAAATCAGCACACTGTACCCTTGAATTTCGTTACATATTTAAAAATATTTGAATAAATTCTTGAAGTTAGTAATGTACATAATCTGATAATGTATTCTGACTGAGTCTTGTTGGGTTGCAACAACAAATCGTAAAATATGCGATAATTAAAATAATCTGAAAAGTATGTTCATAATTAATTGTTAACTGGACTATACAGACTAAAATAAAAAGCCCATGACAAAAGACGTTTTATTACAATGACAGTGGCATAAATAAATCAAAATTGCTAAGTAGAATAAACTATTTTTGATTTCCCTCAATAATGCACTACACATTATTTGTCTAGAAACCTTCAGTCACCATATTTCAAACTTTAATTGGTCAAAAATGTAAATTGAAAATTGAAAATCTCAATATACTATAAGAATACTTGTTTAACTTGTCTGCAAATCACTAGTTTACTGCTTTAATAACCGCTGGTTGCTGCCCTCTAGTCTTGGTATTTCAGTACTTTTAATAATTGAAGTACTCACAGCTGCGATACACAATCTATACAGCAGGGGTCATCATTACGCAAACTAACCACACATTAAGAGAGTGGGGAGGGCTACACGTTGCCTTTTCAAGTCCATTCTGGTGAAAGAGGTGTGAAGGAAGCTTATATGAGCCCGGATAATTTGATTTACAATATATATTTTACAGCCAGTCCTGTCCTGCGCTCCGTCATGTGAAGTGGATGATATGCTTTAAATGCCTCACTTCCTTTTTAGCAGGCCTCCGAAGGTCGTGACCTCTGGCCCAGGGGTCAAATACGCAGTAGCCAGCTGTCCACATAATCTTGACGGTTACCCTTGAGACCCTTGAAACTGGAGCAACATGGAGGCTGTTTTTGTGCATACCCGAGTTTAGTTTTTTATGTTTCAGATCTTGTCTCTGCAATAGATTCCATTCCATTTTAGAGTCTGACCATTTCTGATCGTGGATGTGGCTCATTATTTGTCTCAAGCCATAGCACTGATTTACAGGGACATTACTCAAACACACAACCTACAAATGTGGAACTGGGTTGTTTTTCTCATAGTTTTATAGATACTTTTATATGACTTCTACGCAGTTATGCAAATATAGAAAAAATACCTTACCAGAAATATTCTACACGGCCAGGAAAACTGTAACAAGTGTGAGTTTCACTAAGACCACTAATTACATATATCAAAACCATACCAAATCAATTCCATTTAGACAGCATTATGTGACCCTTTTAATGGATTTTATGTTAAATTTTAGTATTTTAAATAGATACTCTTAAGATAACATATTACTCTACTTGCGCAGTGTTACATTTTCTATCTTTACATACATTTTACATCTATTCTAATATTCTAGTTAGATTGGTTAGGTCTGTTTGTAATTGTTACTTATCTTGATTTATGATTGCATATTTCTATTCCCCTGCTGTTCTTGACTTCTGCGTTGCAACCTCTTTTTTTTCGTGCTTTTGGATCAGTTTGAAACAACTAAATTAAAATGGTGACATATTTGTGTGTCGACATTTAACTCTTTCAGTGTACCTAAACCTCCATCTTAATTAGACCTATGTTGTGAACGTCTCTTGACATTCACTCTCTTCTGTATTGTTTAACACCTATGAAACAAAAGCAGGAGGAAACGATGAGTGCGACTTCCCAGTGTCATAAGCCCATAAGCCAGTCCGCTGTGAATGTGGCCCACTTGAGCTCTTTGTCATTCAAATCTCCTCATGAATATTTCACTGGGGCTGCTCCTCTGGCTGCAGTAGGAGGGGGAGACATGGCACTGATCCGGACTGGGCCATGGTTTAACTCACGGTAATGGCCGGTGTGAAGACAGGAGCTCCGTGTAATTGGACTGAGAGACTAAAAGACAGTGTTATGAGTTAAATCACTCTCTCTCTCTTCTGGATGTTACTGGCTGAGTTTATTCCATCACAAAACATGTCCTTGGAGCATTCGCCGTTTTCACCTTTTTTGGGGCTGTTGTCTGATTGTCTTATTTTGATTTGATTTCGAGTAGAAGAATGACATTATGGCTGGTATTCACAAGGTCCTTTGTGATGCATGGCTATGGATACAAATAATATCCAGATGTGGCCTTATCTGGTGTAGTAGGCTAATCAATATATTTCACATTCTATGATGAATCGCCATTTTTAAAGAAACAATTACATTTTACAATCTTTATTAAACCACCACAAGCTTAAAATCCACAAAATAATCAAAATGGTTTTATGGAAATGTATGGAGCCCACAATATAAGTTTTGGTAGGTTACTTTTGTCACAGTGCGACAGAAATCTTAGCAGTCTCTTCACACGTCCAGTGTTGGTGTCACTTTGCAGTCTGCTTGGTTATTTGCTGTTACACTACACACTGCACTGACTGTAGTGGCCTCTGGGTGAAAGGTGAAGCTGTGGAGGTGCTCAGAGGAAAACTTCTAACCTGCAGATGCACTGTGTCAAAGGGGCGCTCAAAAATACAGGAAGTCAAGATGCACAGGACCCACCTTCTGTGCAAGACCGAGAGGGCGCACTCAGAATCAAGCATTCAAGGAAATCAAATCACATTTTTCAAGCTTGAGTAGTTCGAAGGAAATCATTTCAGTAAAGAGAAACCAGCCGCTAGTGAAGCATGGACCAATCACTGTCAAATGTCCCAACATTTTTGTCTCGAACACCCTTATTGCCTGACACCCCATATCTTGTGTACTGGTAATTTTTTAGTATAATAAATTAATTTGCTCAAGTTATATTTTCATACTTTCTTGTTTTAATGATACTGTTTCAACAAAATTTATAAAACTTATTCATAAGGATTAAAATGTATGACAAAGAACATTATATGCATAGCTATTTCATATGCATTATGTTCTCGAGCACTTACCCCCTGGTAACTACTAGAGTACCCCAAAGGGTCCCTGTACGCCTGCTTTGGAAACACCGCTATAGACTATCATAGCAGGCCCACATCTTTGTTTGGACTTTTTTTTTTTTGTTTAGTTAATTTAGGAGTGAAAATGTGATAACATGCTGCTATTTGCATATAGTCGATTGATTTGCCATTGTTTTTTTTTTTTTAATCTGGTTGACTTTCCTCACCCATTCTCCATTTATCCAAGCATGGGCCACATTTTTAAAAATCTATTGCTCACCCAACATGATGCAGCCTTATTTAACACAAGGAATGGCTCTAATGTTGATTGCGCACCATATCAGTGTGCGCCTATCTGCAGCTGCACTGTCTGTCCTGCCCACAGCACCTCGTCCATGTGACCATATTTCAGTCTGTGTATTTGTGTATTAATGACATGCTGCGTGGTCCCTTTAAGAGCCCGATGTCCTCTCTGAGAACGGGCCCGGGCCGCGCGTGTTGTGTTGACCGTGGCCTCTGCGTTGGTCACCGGGGAGACGGGACCGACGGCGGCAGCGGAATGGCCAACAGAGAGGCTCACCCTTACGAGCCAACGCAGCTTATCTACCAATGGAATGCAACAGCTGTGTGGCGTTGAGGGGAGAGCGGAGGAGACAGGACGAGAGAAGGGAGGGAGGAGGAGAGGCGGGCGGGCGGGCGGCAGGGTGGGCTGGCTGAAACCCCCCTGCCTGTGCCAGACCCCCCTCTCCGCCGCGACGTGCCGGGCTCCTGAAAGGCAGCCTGAACTCCAAAAGTGAGCTAGTGTACCAGACACAGCGCTGCGAGAGACTGACTGAGCTGTGAGCGCACACACGGCGAGGCGAGGGAGGAGAGGAGAGAGAGAGCGCGGGGAGCGAAGAGAAGGACGGGCGGGCAGTGCTGAAAAGGAGAGCACAAAGACTAGGAAAGTGGAGCAGGGGAGGGAACCGGAGGCTGGGAGACGGGAGAGGGGAAGACAAAAGAAGGAGTGAACCGGAGGGGACCGAGCAAATGGCTACGGAGGACACGGCGGGGGGAGCCAGGAAAGCCACCAAGAGCAAACTGTTTGAGTTCTTGGTCCATGGAGTGGTGAGTGGCGCTGTCCGTCAATCCTCCGAGCGAGCAGGGACGCGAGGCTGTGGCATGCGTCGCTCGGGTTTGTGTATGCGGCAGGCGGGTGGGCAGGCAGCGGTGCTCGGTGTGTCTGTGTGTGTGGAGAGGAGAGAGATAGCTGGCCATGTGAAGGTTATTTCCAGCCCCCTTGGATCGTAGAGCGAGGGATGGCTTTGGGAGAAGTGGAGCAGCGTGGAAGGATGCATCCAAGCCAGTAACACAAAAGGCAAAAAACGTGCGTAATTGTTGGAATATAAAACACCCATAGCTCTCCATTTGGCTAACACAGACGCGCACTGTGCAATATTTCCCAGAGACGAGGAGAGGATAGAGGGGAGGAGGGCGAAAAACTGACGGGTCCACTCAAAACAACAAGCCCGGAGTAGCCTTCCAGCCAAGCAGCAGCGTGGTGTTGAGTAGTGTTGTGGCTCGTTGCAAGGGGATTTGAACCTGTAAGGTCATACGCACGCACAGACGTAGTAGTGTAGCTATATTGTGGTTGGAGCTGGAGCGCAACTGCTGCAAAATCAGGCAGAACAATCAGCCCATTCACGTGAAGCTAGCGTGAAATGTCAACCCAAGTGTGGCTCGTGGTTAGAGGTCAGACTGCTGTTATTGTAAGCGCACAATAGCACTGCTCATTAGCGCTGCTGGCTTGTTTTGGTTGCGATGCGCAGAAGGATAGCGAAGGCTTTGGAAAGTTTGGACTTTGACATTGAGACGCGCTGTTTGAAGCAGTTGTATGTGGCTTTTAATAAATAACACTTTAAGACCGGGGGCACTTAATGCGGGAGGTTAGGGAATGAATGAGTAAGCGCTGAATGCATAAGGAAGCAGGGAGTTTGGCCTCATGTCTGTGTAAAGAAACAGTTTTAATAATAATAACAGTTTTGAGATGATGTGTTTTGTGATAACTTATGACAAGTATGGCGCATTTATTCATGATTTATAACAAGATATTACAGTTGACATGCATATTAGACTAATATGTATTTTTACTTTCAAAAACCTACAATTCAGATTTACAACGTTCACTTACATAGGGTGAAATAATATTATTATTTTTTAATATTAATATGACCTCCCTATAAATGCAACATTTTGAGGACTTTTTCCTATTCAAAAGATATAAAATTTTGTTTCACTGTGTTAATTGCCATGGCAACGGTCTTAATTTCATTCTTAAAGATGCACTGCATGACATTGTTAGAAGAGGGACTGTCACCTTCTTATTTCCATGGAAATATTATTTCTTTTTCTAGAATGTTCCACAGTATAAATCATATATATAAGTGAGAAAAGCATATCACAGCACTACGCTTCATTACAATTCAGATCTGTGGAGAGTCACCCCTATTCACAGAAGGAATTATTGTATTTTTGAGCAATAGAAACACCCATAATGAAAAAATGCTAAATGGATATGTTAAATGTAATAAACATGTGTAAACCATGGAATATTTCAACCAAAACAATAACATCTCCTTGGACACAAGCAGGCAGTGGACCCTTCCCCAAAAAAGTTGTGCAATGCACCTTTAAAGCCTTGTATAGCCCACCAATAAATACATCTTTGAGGATAATATGGAGAAGGTGGAATGCTTGAAAAAAAGAAACACTACCCACTCTGCCAGTCTGCTTCTCTTTTTCAAATTGCATCCCAGGTCCTTCTGAAACCGATGGACGTATCATTGCAAGGCAGCCTAAACCACTACACATTAAAAGTTAGCTTGGATTTTATTAGACCTGTGCAATGAACTGAAAACCTGGCAGCGCTTCCTCCTCCCTGAGTTCTTCATAAGGTCACGCTGAAACATCCTCATATCTTTCACTAATTACCAACATCCCATATTCTCACTTGGATGCGTTCAAGTTTCCCTCATAACTCCATTTTAATCAGTACCTTTGGTTTGACACCTGCTAGATTTATATACTAACACCAGAAGAGCCTTTGTGCGTGTGACAGGATGGGTCATTGGCCGGGGGGTGGGCCTGGGACCTCGTATCTGCTCCATTGGAAACAATGGAGATGGTGATTGATGATCTGCAAGAACGTGTCCTCTCAACAGCCCAATTAACCTTGATGAAGCTCAGGCCGCTCCAAGCCAAATATACCCCCTCTGCCCAAAGATTCAAACATGGAAAGATTTGTCTGGTTGACGGGCTGATGTATTCAATGCTGCAATGTTCTTCTAGAAATACTGATTCACAAGTTCTTCATATAAATTGTTTTCCTTTTTTTCCTTTTCTGTATAAATTGTTGTTTTTGAATCATTTTCTGTGCAGTTGTAGTCTTGTGAGTACAGAATAGCTAATACGCTACCTTGTCATTTTAAACTATTATGACAACTTTAGCCTTGTGAATCATTATTGTCATTATCCAAAGAATTAAGGTGTAAAAGAGTTTATAAGAGCAGTCATTTCTTAACGTGGTCTGCAATGAAACGAAGCTTGCAAACAAGGATCCTGCTCTATGTAGTTCCCTTTTTTTTTTTTAGCTGTTGCTGCAAGAAAATAATGCATTTACGCTCCCATATCACGCTATTTATCTATTATAATGTTATTTCCTCATAAAAAACATAAGAGTTGGTTTATCCTTTTTATGTATTTTTATGGCATATTAAGAAAGTTTTTCTCTCAAACTGAAAACACTCTATTCGACCTTGTGATGTCATGTGGTAATACAGGAAGTGCTTCACTGTGTTTTTAAACTACTTACACATTCACTAGAAATTCACTGGTTAATTTCAGCCCTGGAATTTCCCATCTCTACTAAACAAAAAATCACAAAGTGTAACAGAGAATTTTTAGTTTTGGAGACGTAGACAGACTAAGGACTAATCATACAGACTAATAATAAAGGACATCTGTGAATGAAACAAAACACAACTCCAGGTATGTTTCTGAGGAGGAAACAGCACTCAACATTGCTTAAAGCTCACAAGAGTCACTTTTGTGTAAGATAGGACCTTTAAGCAAAGTAGCTATTGTTATTTGATATATAGTGACAGCCCACAATATAGTTTCAGTTACTGTTACATTACATCTCTGCTCTTTTGTTTATGGCAATGGAGAAATATTTATACTATGGGATATGGGATGTTTCTGTGGAGTTTGTCAGCCTGTGGCAGTGGGTGCATGACGTTACTTTTCCATACTGTTTAAATAGAGAGTATGCAGAGTCTGTTGTGGTTAACGAAGGTCGCCATGTTCCAGCCCGTGTGTGGGAGCCAGGCTGTTTGGTTGTGGTGCGGTGCTCGGGCGGTTGGGTGGGCTAAGGGCTGTTCTTCTGTCATTATCAAGCACATCTCCCCCCTGCTCCTCTCCTCCTCTACGTTTGTGGAGGTCAGGGAGGGTCAGGGTGGTGAGAAAAGGCTCCCAGTCCTCTGCCTCGGAAAAGCAGATAAAATTGAACATTCTGTGACAGTGTTGGAGATATGAAGTGTTCAAGTGTGTGGCAATTCAGTGAGGAGGAGACAGTTTGCTTTTGTTGAGATGCACCGAGCTATTTGCTGATTATGAGGTCTCACCAACATGGATACAGTGAATATATTGAGCTGAAACCCTATCTTGTCTTATCAGTACAATGTGAATATTGGTACTTGCTCTGCTGCTTAAGACTTTTCCAAGCTATTACACCTGATGCCATTCCTCACTGAGATGAAATTGAAACGGTCATCTATTCAGTTAATGGGTACCTGTGCTGCTCTATATTGTTTGCAAGTTACAGTGTACTAAGATTACTAGAAGTCTTAGAGTGTTACAAATTGGTACCCACATAATCAATGTTTCTTAGGTATTATCTCAGCATAACTGTAGTGCTTTCATATACTGTAGGATTAAACATCCATGAAGTGGAGAAGTAAGTACTTTTGCTAATTCTAAAAGTTAGGGTGTACTAAGAATGAATAAAGCTAGATGTTGTGATGTCAAACTCGATTTCATTACTAACTTAATACTCATTATTGATTCTAGTACAAGAGATTATGATTTTCAACATTAAATATTAGTACTTTCTTTTATATTACCATGTGGTATGATATCTGTGTAATCCCTCAGTCGCCCATGGTATATGTGGTCATATACATGTTCTGATACAACTCAAGATAATTCTGAAGCTGTTCAGGAAAGGTTCATTTCTGTCCATTTGATGTGACTGTTTACTTGTTCAAATGAGTATCGAGTTTTGATACTAGTTTTTGCATTGATTAGTATCTGATTTTTTGATAATTTTGGAAACTCTAGCTAGTTGTTGAGAGAAGAATTTTGCAATAAGCTTAGGTTCAAGTTTGTCTAAGATACAGAAATGCTTCCACTTTAATGCCAGTCGCATACTTTTGACCCTGCACCAATACACTTTCACCTAAGTTTGTAGCTGCCTTCTCCACTCCAACCTGAGACCTTTGGATTGTTTACATCCCATCCCACAGATTCTTATGTTTAGCTCTGTGTGGGATAAGTTTGGCTTCATCAAATCCCTGCAGCCTCGTCCCCCCGTGAATATGCCAGCGCGCGTCTCACATAACATCCTCATGGCAGATAGGGTTGCTGCTTGGCTGACTGGCACAGCCCCGGGCACTGCGTTGGAATCAGTTCAGCAGGTCATATTATACAGTAGCGCACCTCCACTCTGGTTTATGTGTGTGGATTTAGAGGAAGTCAGACCACACTATCCCCATGAATGTATCTCTTTGTGTATCAGCGATCTCAAACATTCGCTCCTGTAACAGCAGTGAGGTGTTGCAAAAACTTCTTGTATATTTGTCCAAGGTTGTTAAAGCGCAGTGGGTTGTAGTACTAGGCCCCTCACCATATGCTGTTTTATCCTCTTGGCGTTACGGGACTCTTCTCAGTTGCCCTGACCCCCTCCATAATCGCCCCACCCCCATCAGACTTACAGACAGAGTGACAGCCACGTCTGCTCTGGCTGTATCGCACAATCACATTAGATTCATTATGGGGCATTAACTATATGTAGCTATTGTATGGGTGAAGTTGGACTTAATGTATACAATTTCTAAAAGAAATTACATCTTTTTTACTATACAATTTGAAACATGTAAAGAGAAAGAGCTAGTATTTAGAGCTAGTATTTAGACCTATTCATCAGTGCAATTAGTGCATGGTTAGATGAGTTTTGCACGAAAAACTTGTACTTATAGACTATTTGGTTTTTGTTTAACTCAGTTTTTCAGTCTCTAACTTCCTAACTTCCATGGTCAGGATCATACAATTAGTGTGCTATAGCAGTGAAAAAGGCACTTCAGTCTCTGCGTTTGGAACAATGCAGTGAGGGGAGGCAGCTGTTGCTATGGGAGTGACAGGCACAGGTGAGAGCTCCCCAGTTGTTCCCAGGCGTCAGCGTTCAGATGCTAAATATTGAGCCAGGCCTAGGACTCTGCATTGTTTTACAGGAAGAATTATTACTGGCTATCTAATTGTTCAGTCTGTTTTGTAAGCTTTGTAAGTTTGAATAATAGCATTTACCCTTGTCAAGGATTTTTATTGCTAACAGTAGCGAAAAAAACTCTCTTCTATAACATGTTGGCTAAAGGTTATGTTTTGTAAGTTTCACTGAACTGAAAAGATAACATTGACGCTAGTCCATTACGCAAAGCATATTTGTGTTTTCAGACCAGCTGTTTATTTATTGGGATGTGTTACTAAAGGTTAATAAATATAAAAGAGAGGAGCCAGATAAAAGAATGGAACCATGACTATGTCCAATCAAGTGAAGTTGATGACATAAATAAATAAAAACAATGCTAACTTGTCTCGGGCTGTGCTCATGTATTCCTGTGTTCTTCTACAGCGCCCTGGCATGCCGTCTGGAGCAAGGATGCCCCACCAGGGAGCACCCATGGGCCCCCCCGGCCCCCCGTACGGTGGCAGCCCAACAGTACGGCCTGGCCTGCCCTCCCCTGTGATGGAGCCCAGCCGAAAGAGGCCCGCCCCCTCCCAACAGGTCCAACAGCAGCAGCAGACACAGCAGCAACAGCAGCAGGCTGTGCAGAACCGAGCCAGAAAGTGAGTTTTCCTGAGCCCCTTAAATGCAGGATGGCATGGGAACTACTTCACGGTGTGGAATGAACTTAGATTTACATTTCATCATCATTAATATCACTAATCTTTTTTTGTTACTGTTAAAAATTCCGTGACTTTCACAGTAGTAACAGATAGACATATGATAATAAGCACATGCTGCTAGACTTAACCAACAATGCTGTTCACTTAAAAGAGACACACTTGTTTTCAGTAGATGTGATGAGCAGAAATGGTCAGTCAGTCCAATCTACTTCCTAAATGAAAAGGGCTTGCAGACCTGTTCAACCCTGTCACTGAGATTCATTAAGTTTGACCAACGTTGGAGGGACTTAAAGCAGTTTATTTTTGTGGTTATTCATTTCTACATGTTGACAATGCATTTTTGAGTTTTAGCTCTATCTAGTAGAAGGTTAGGAGCTGTGCATTATTCCACATCATAAGACATCACAGAACTATTTTGGTACCAAAAAGTTCTTAATTTCACCATTCACCTCCTCAAAGCAGGACCTGTGTTCCTCTGTGCCGCTCCTCTCACTCCTTTCTCTCGCACCTTTTTTTCCTTTGGTGCATTTCTGCTTTGAACACTTGCCCCTCCTTTTCCATGTTCAAGCCTCCATGTGTCTGAGTTCACCTTTTGTACCATCCATCAAGATACTGAGGCTCTAGCGTTTTCCTTGACTTTAGGTGGTCAGCTTTCCGACTACCCCACACACACACACACACACACACACACACACACGCTTGTACAGGAGAGGTGTGCAGCAGGTATGGTCATTAAAACACAATCAATATGCACACTCAGCTGCCCTGGTCTCCCTCTGTCTCATTCTCTCACTATCTGCAGTACAATTGATCCACTTGCAATTAGGCAGACTTGTCGAACAGGCCTGGGGAAATGTTGTCCCACTTCAGCTTGCCCCCCCTTTAGTGCCCGGGCTCCTGATCGATGATACAGGGTGACCCATCCAGGTGCCTTGGCCCCCAAACACTCACCACTGCCCCGTGAAAGTGCGTGTCCTCTACGTTGCTCGGATCTGGCCCGGCAGCACACATCTGGTTGCCGAGGGCGATCCACCTGTGCATATGCGAGCAGTGTCATTGAGACCTCCTCACTCCGCGCAGCATCAGCGAGCCAAAAATAGCATCAGATTACAGTCGGCCAAGTGTAAAGTCCTGTGAGGAGTACGGGAGCGCCATAAACTTTCTAGAGCAGAGACTATAGCTTCAAATTAGGGCTGGGAGATATGATAAAAACAGTAGCATAGTATTTTATTTTCTCTGTCATAACAAATACAAACAAAATGCCTTTCAGTATTTATTTCATGAAGATAAACAATACTACTTTGTTATCCATGGCATTTTGTCCTCCAAAGTCTGAACTCAGCTCCAAACCACATGCTTTTACAGACAGACGATTGGCTTTAGACCTCCCTATTAAAAAGAACTAAGGTGATCAATGACTTTTAGAAATGGCTGAATTTTGAGTAGAATTTGATTAATTGCAAAGTCCTATTTTGTAAAGTAACTGCAAAAACATCTTGATAGTTTAAATAAAGCCACCTAACCTAACCTGTTATCTTGTTCTGTCTTGCAAATCTTGTCGGAGAATCATTTAGGGTTAGAATGAGTCTGTTAGATTAGAAAGAAACTTTATTGCACATTCAATAAATACGGGCTGTGCTAATTTATTTCACAAAAAGAAATCACAAAATTTGGGTCTCGTGTTTAGTTAGTTAATAAACAAATGAATTAAGTTCTATTCAACTGAACCCACGATATAATAATATTGTGTGGTGTTCATTACAGGATTTTTTGTATATTTTGAAGCTAATGAAAACAGGTTTAAGAAAGAATTGTCATGATGATTAATTATGACAGTAACACCTCGATTCATAGCTTGTATTTTTAAGGTGTGATTCCAATTAGAAATTATGTCCAACTTCAGTAGGCGCATCATCTGTTGAGTTCAACCGCAAAATCTTCTAAGATGTTAATTAAAAAACAAGTTCATTTTAGCTTTCAGATTCTTTGTCGCTCGACCTTTATTGGAGCCACGCTAGACACACTTCTATTCACTCAAGTCAACACTAACCATGACCCAACTGTTTTTATTTTTATTTTATTCTCCTAACAGTCCATTACTAAGCAACCATGACCCTCTCTGCTCTATGATCCCAAAAACATTTTCGCGTAAACTTTTGGATTGTATCGCTTCTGAGTTTCTTATGATAGGAACCTTTAAAAATTTCACTTTAACTGTTGCCATGTGCACCCTTAGAGCCCATTCTCCACTAGTGCTCCATCCATCTTGCCTCCAGTGCCCCTCCAAGCTCCTCTGTCCATTATCAGTGTAGTGTGTATGTGTGTGTATTTGTGTATGTGAAGCATGTTTATTATGGCTCACCGTGAAACACTGTTGAGTCTCAGGTCAACAACCCTCCGTAGGGTGCATGGACACACACTACCCCATGCTAGTGCCTGTCGGAGTACACTCACTAACACTTGTAGCACACACAAGCACTTAAGCAGTCTAAACTTAAAGTCCTGCCCCTTACTCCCCTTTAAAGTGTCATATTTACATTTCTAACAGTACAACCTTCAAATTTCAAACCTTAGGAAGCCGGTCGGATTCCCAGGAGCCAATGAGATGCCGGCGAGGCAGATGGACATGAGAGAGCCCCAATCAGATCCCACGCTTGGATCAAAGTAGGAGTTTATTCTGCTGCATGTCCGTTTTCTCCCCGCTTTGGTGGTCCTGATCTGAGTGCCCTGTTTGCTGAGCCCTGGGTCCTCCCTCCAAGGCTTTGTTTTGGCCAGGCTCATGCCCACAGAGCTGCAAACGTTTGGTTCCTAAAAGTAGTGGTGCATGCTTTGGACTGGAGCATGGCATGATGGGAACAGACTGTGCAGCTAGAGAGAAAACAGAGGCCTTTAAAAAGCCCTTAAAGTCAGTGCAGAATGTTGTGGTGCAGGTGTTACTGTCCCTTTGAAATCCACTCTCCAAGCAGATATATATATATAAGCAGAAATGAAGTTATGATTGAGACACTGATAGTTAAATATAATTAGTATAATAATAGTTAAATATAATTAGTATAATAATTATGCATATAGTATAATGTTAATTTATTATACTTCCCTACTCACCAAATACATACATAACAAAAAGCCTTGAGATTCACTTCCACTGTACAAGCTGCTTTAGTTTGTTATTAATGTTGAGATAGATTTAACCTTAATGTTAATGAAATGAAGTCAAGTTTTACTGTATACTGGACATTTTGTTAAGGGTTGCATGTGTAATGATTTTCTTGTATTGTTCAGCCCTATGAGATATTATTAATACTTGTTGATGCATCAAGACTCAAACAGTGCTCATTTATATCTTAGATTATTTAGCTTTATTTTTCAATATTGCAATTCATTACAAATAAGATGGTGCACACATGTGAAGGATGCTATGTGGAACACTTTTAACCACTTAAAACTAAAGTTAGTTACCATATTAAAACGTACTCTGCTGTAGCTTCATAGTAAAAGGATGTGTTTCCCAGCTCTTTCTTTCAGTGACTTTTCTGTAGTTTGACTGTGTTTGATTACCCTGATAGTGTCCTCCACCATGAGTCCAGCTCTCACTTCACTGGAGCTTCTGCAATGGCGCTGAGGGCAGTACTGCTGTACTGATCAGTACTGACCAGTACTGACCAGGGCTGCACACGTTCCACAAAGGACCTTCATAGGAGCATAGACAGTGGGTCTGGGCACACAGTACTGCATGTCACCTGTACTTACTACTAATGTAGTAGTGTGCGTTTGGGTCACTTTGGATCACATGACCTCATGCATCTGACGCAGTGCCTGTGATGCATACCAAGTGACCGCTGGTGGAGTTGTGTGGCACGCAGCAGTGTAGAACAGCAAGTTCAGAAAAACAAAATGCATGACATTTAGCCCAGGAACGGTTTGCTTGTTTTGAAATATTTGAGCTGTAAATATTAAGTCACTAAGAGAACACACACACACATGTGGCACTAAACATTTGCTTTTGCTCTGAGTCTCTCTGGTAAGTATCACAACAAACAAATGCAGTGGAAATTATTTATCAATGAAGACTTTGGCTCATTCTCTTTCACTGTGAATGTCTCTGTTCCTAAAACTACTGGAGTGTGTCGGGCAGGAGATGTGATGTGACATTCTTTTGGCCGTTAGAGGCAGCTTTCTCCTCCAGGTACACTGCTGTATTTGAGAACACAGGACACACACACACGCGCACACACACTCACACACAGCTGGGGCGCTGGGGTGCTGGATATGGCCCAGCATTTTAGCAGATGGCCTGGGTGCTACGCTATCAGTCACCATAGTAACATGCTCTCTTTTTCCTCTTTCCCTCTGTCTTTCTCTCCGTCTCTCTAGTGCTAAGAGAAGGAAAATGGCAGACAAGATTCTTCCGCAAAGGGTGAGGCTGCATATTTTTACCTTTGTTGTTGTTGATGTTTTTATGTTTGTCATTATTTTTGCATGCGCCACTGCAGTACAATCCCAGTCAGGGGTAGCCAGGTTTCCAGTCGCAGAGGCCATATCATTAAACGCGACTCCCAAATAACCAGAAGGTACCGGATTGTTTTGCAATAGATTTGGGGGAGAAATTGACCAAGAACAGAATTTAGATTTGAAAAAAAAAAAAAAAACAACCCCAATATCTTTTTTTCCTCATCTGGTCAGATAGCTGTATTTGTTTATGAGTTTTGGCAGTCGCTGTGAGAACATGGAGCGTCCAAAAGCTTATCCTCTGCTATAGTCCAGACAGGATAGATAGCATGGCTTGGGGCGCCACTCCACTCCACTATAATGAGTCACGGATAGGGAATGTCTGTCTGCCTGGCACCCTGGCCCGCCGAAAGCCAGAGAGATGGAGATAGGAGAGGAATGAGAGGGGAACAATGAAGCGGCCATTTAAGTGAAAAAAAGCCCAGAAGAGGTGAAGCGAGCCCTTGATGCTGGAGGAACTTTGAATGGTATGCTAATGTGATGTTGGCTGCATCTCATTTGGACCCCCCTGTGTCCTCGGATGGAGTCGACCTGCAGGATTTTGATGGACCGAGCAGTAGCTTAGGGACATTCACGGCTAGCCTCCGTCGCCCAGTGAAAAAGTCATAATAAGAGGGCACCCATGGAGGGAGAGAAATGATCTGTCAGGCAGACACCAGCAATCTGAGCAGTTTATTTTAGTGAGTCACATCAGTCACCTCCAGTCCAACCACCATGGACATTGTCATTTTGTACAGATGTGAGACAGGCGTCGGTCACAAAGCAGTTATGAAGTAATAGAGAAACAGACAGTTCCATTACTGATCAAACGGAAAGAGATATTAAATCGAGTCAAGCAATATATACAACATGCATAGATTATGAAAACAAATTGTATCTTATTTTTTATATGATCTATGGTATGACATCTGAATCAGTTAACTTATTTGCATATTGGATGTTTGTATTTTTGCATTACATTCAAGACAGCAGCAGATTCATTCATTAATAAAATAAATACTTACAAAATGAACCTAAAAACCAACAAGCTCACTAGTTAAATTTTAATTTACAATTTAAATCATTTAGATAAAAGATCCACCTTGTGAAAAAAATAAATGCTTACAGAATTTTTTTAAAATAGACAAGGGGAAGTTGCTATGTGTTTCCACGCAAAGGAAATGTGCAGGCTAGCCTCTTTTTTCACAGAAAGTCATACAGTTAAGTCATATCGTTGTAAAAATATATGTTATGGTTTTAGATCCGTGAGCTGGTTCCTGAGTCGCAGGCATACATGGACCTTCTTGCCTTTGAGCGTAAACTGGACCAGACCATCATGCGTAAACGTGTGGACATCCAGGAGGCCCTCAAGAGGCCCATGAAGGTACTGAAAATATACTGTTATCATTAACCCTGTTTAAATGTCTCTTTAAACAGTGGTCTGCTCTGTGCCCTTGTGTCAACAGCAAAAGCGCAAACTCAGGCTGTACATATCAAACACCTTCAACCCCGCCAGGCCTGATGCCGATGACTCTGATGGAAGCATTGCATCATGGGAACTGCGAGTGGAAGGGAAACTGCTTGACGATGTGAGTATTTTATTTACATTTGTATGCAATAAGTTGCCTTTGTATTGAAAGAAATGAGGTAGGATTTACTTGTCTAGACCAAGGCAGTATTTTGTGTGATGAATTAAAAGTATGTTTCTGTTTTATCACTATTACCACAAATTTTGATATAATACAACTGGTACTGTAGCCATTACTACCCTGTTTTTCTCAAACACTTTGTGGTAACATTTCCAACTCCTCCTAAAACTTTTCCACTGGAGTCCTTCCTAAAATCCATCATCATCTTTCTTAGTTCATTCAGTATTAAAAAAAATCAAATCGCTTTGTACTCCTCTGTAATTATGAAGCCCAGGTAGCAGAGTAGTATTACATGATTGATATTTTGGAGGTTTGTACAGAGAGCATGAAACATAATGATCTTACAGCAATCTTACTGCTTTGTAAAAGCTGATGTTAGCTCACTGAGGTATGGCTGTCATCTGAGCCGGAGGAAACATTTTCACAGACCACAAATATTTCTGCTCAGCTTCAGAGGAAGTGGACCCTGAGAATGTTGTGTATTTGTCATCTTCCTCAGGCTTCTAGGGGTTTGGTGACTAATACTTCTGTGAGAAAAGCTATTTTGTGTTATTGCATTAGCTCATATGTTCTTCTCTGTTTCAGCCTGGGAAACAAAAGAAGAAGTTTTCCTCCTTCTTCAAGAGTCTGGTCATCGAGCTGGACAAAGACTTGTATGGTCCTGACAACCATCTCGTGGAGGTAAGAGTTAACTTGTCCACTGAGAGCTCACATAAGTTTGTATGGTCATCAAAGGGCCACTTTTAAGCACAAAGCCAAAAAGTAAGGTAAGGTAGTGAGAAGTGTGAAAATACAGCAAAATTTACATGAAGGATTACTGACCATACAAAATTTCTTCCACATATCTACACTGATTGCAAAAAGTCTATACTACAGTTCTTCACTAATTAATATTTACAAATTATTATTTAATCATTATGTCCTTCAGCACTGTAAAACAAACACAATAAGTCCCTGTTTGAATAAATACATTTTGGATAACAAACATCAGCAGCTTTTAATGTAACAAAGTTTTACATGCATATGTGAGTGCTTCAGAAAGTTTGCTCATTAAAACTAACCATCAGCTGTCCTTCACTTTGATTTGGACAAAACAGATTTACTGAACCCTACTTTAGGGAGTTACGGAGTGAAAATGATGACTTCTCAAGGTTTTCTCTTTTTAAGAGTGTTTTAGTGTGGCACTCAGGTGCTCTGCTCTAAATGATTTCCATCAAGACGTCTCTCTGCCTTGAAGCACAATCACAGTTTAATCAGTCGCTCTGATTTGAGGAAAGCATGAGGGGCACAGTGAGTCACAGCTCAACATTGGAACACAGAAACAGGTCACACTATTTCTAAGTCTTACAGCTCAATACAAACACTGTGTACTGCACATATTTAGAATGTGAGGAGTGCTATATTCTATAGGCAGATAACATACTTATCTTAAAGGGCCCTACACAAGATGAGCTCTCAATATGAGAGTTCATCTTGTGGTCAGAAAACATCTTGTCGTTCAAGAACATTTTTATCTGAGGTTTTTTTCCACTTCTTGTATTTATTTTATGATAAGGACAGTTTTCTAACAATATTCTAGAGAGTTTCAGAAAAAGGAACTAGTTTCAAAACTTCCAATTATTTTCACACCTTATTCCTCAATTTTACATAAAAATGTAAGATACAAATGAGCTACAATTATATTAAAACAATAAAACACTTAATTCAAAGTGAAACACTTCCTCACATACACGTAGCCACATCAGAAATACGACCATTAGTACAAACATTACTTTACAGACAGTGAAATAATTAGAGCTCATTTCGGTACCGAGCTAATAGAGCCATCTACAAGTTGTCATGGTCGCCGGGATCATTGAATTAGCCACACTAACAGAGTGTGAAACAAACTGTGAAAAGACACGACTGTCATGAATGGAGCCAGCTGCGGTTAAGGGGGTGTGCACTGACTTCCTGCTGTGCTCTGATTGGTCATTTAGTGGCACCGCACGCCCACCACTCAGGAGACAGACGGCTTCCAGGTGAAACGGCCCGGAGACGTGAGTGTACGCTGCACTCTGCTACTCATGCTCGACTACCAGGTAAGGACCACTGTTTTTCTTTTTATTTATTTATATATATATACCGGTATATAAAATTGTCATACTCGGTAGTGTTAAACAGATTGGATGGTGAGTCATAATGTAGTTAAAATAATGTTTAATGTTTATTTTGTAAGATAGTTGCTCATTAAAATAAGCTTGACAACAATTACTTTATACAATAACTTTATGCATTTTTAATAGAGATTGGGATGGAATCAAATAAGAACCATGGGACTCAGCTATGTTTGAAGCAGCATTGTTGTTAATGAACACTAACTGAAAATTTTATGATCTGTGATGACACAATCCCGACCTCTATATAAAAGCTATTACAACTCCATTTGGGAGCTATTATTTTGTAATACATTGCAGTGATTGTATTCCACTAAACCAAATCCTACCAAATCCAGGCCACGAAATCACCTGTACAAGTATGTCAAGTATGTCTTGATTACCTCAATTTATTTATTATTTGGTAATATTTAGAAGGTCTGTTCCACCACTTATTATGTAGAGTGTTTCATTAAAGTAGACAGGATAGGTACATGCCATGATAGTTAACAGTAGTGTTGTGGTTGTGTGTGCAGCCCCCACAGTTCAAACTGGACCCCCGCCTGGCCCGCCTGCTCGGGATCCACACGCAGACACGCTCCTGTATCATCCAGGCCCTCTGGCAATACGTCAAGACCAACAAGCTGCAAGACTCCCATGACAAGGAGTACATCAACTGTGACAAGTACTTCCAGCAGGTACGGAGATCTGAGACTCTGACTGTGTTACTGCAAAAATATACAACTAAAGCATTGTAATGCTGATTAAGACATGTTTACAACTTTTTTGCATAGATTTTTGATTGTCCCCGACTGAAGTTCTCTGAAATCCCCCAACGTCTAACCAACCTCCTGTTACCTCCAGATCCTATTGTTATCAACCACGTTATCAGGTATGTTTTGGTTTTGTGTTAATGTAGGATTTAGATAGTGGTTCTAGAAAGGTTAGCGTTACCTTATATTTCAACCCTTCACAATGTCTTTTTAGTTTTTATAGAAATTGAAATCCATTTTTATTAAGGTTTCTATTTTGAAGTTTATTAGAAATCTATAGTGTCGGCCACTGCCATGCCGATAACTTGTAATCTTTAAAATACTTCATCCCCCACAGAGAGCAACAGACACCTAATCCAAAATGGATAGTGACAGAGTAAGTGCTGCAAGAACATGTTTTCAATACACATATATTTTAATGTGGGAATGGGAAATGCCAACACGAACTTGCAAAGGTGTCCGGAGTATTTCAAATGTCATAATAAAACACATTAGCCTTTAGCCCTTTTTTCTGGTGATTCTTCATAGTTTATTGTTATTCAGGCACATGGGGTTAAATAAATAGACAGTTGGAGTGACTATTTCTGTGTTGTCAGTGTGGACCCCAATGACCAGAAGAAGACAGCATGTTATGACATCGATGTGGAGGTGGAGGACCCTCTGAAGAGTCAGATGAGCAGCTTCCTCCTGTCCACGGCCAACCAGCAGGAGATCGCCTCCCTCGACAACAAGGTGAAGTTAGCACTCAGCTACCGTCAGCACCTATATTAGCTTTGATGCTATTAATAACATAGAGCTGAAAGGTAGCCTGTAGGTATTTATTGCCATTTATTACTGTCTTAGGATTAAAAAATAGCTGAAGTAGTTCTAAACAAGGACAAACCCTAGAAGAGGACATAATGTGCATTGACCTGATTAAAACTAATACTAGAGCTACAGTGTACCCTGACTATCAACATTAGTTATGGAACAGAACTGAACAGAATTTTTAATTAGTATTGTTTTGTGCTGTTAAGATGAAGTATTAGTAGATGTAGTATTAGTGGCTGTTGTAGTACCCTGAATTATTAACAGAGAGGCAGAGAGAGACAAAATGGTGTTTTGGGTTATCTAAAATATTTCCTCTTGCCCCTCTTCCAGATTCATGAGACCATCGAGTCCATCAACCAACTGAAGATCCAGAGGGACTTCATGCTTAGTTTCTCCAGAGATCCCAAGGGCTACATCCAAGACTGGCTCAAATCCCAAAGCAGGGACCTTAAGGTTATTAATAAACACACACATACTTGGCATTTCTCTCACTGTGAAATGTCTCTATAAAACAACATAATAAGTTTTGCAGAAGGTAACCGTAACAATCTGCATGTGCTAATTAATATCTGTAATTAGTTGAACCTAAAAAAAGCAGTCGATGGTGAATGTGCCCTCTTTTGGTTGGCAGTTGATGACAGATGTGGTGGGGAACCCAGAGGAGGAGCGCAGGGCGGCTTTCTACCATGAGCCCTGGTCCCAAGAGGCTGTCAGCCGCTATTTCTACTGCAAGGTGAGAGTGACACCTCCATCTTATACATTTACAGACATATGTTTTATTTAACTCTTTTTTCATCCTTGTGTACGTGTCTCACTTAGCAATAGTTTGTTCTGTCTTTAGTGCCTAATCACAAATGACATTTTAATTTTTATTGTCATTGTTGCCTATTTGTGTATAGATGTGTTTTGTTTGTTGTATGATGGTTGAGGTTGGGATTGCGATTTTGCATAAAACAATATGATGGGCAGAATAAGTGAAAATAGGGATGGCCCATATATAAAAACCTGAATATCACGATTTTGGTTTTACCATAATTCATGTAAACTTAGTAAATGTATATAGCCATGAAGATGTAAATAATGTCATGTGATTCTTCCGAAACTTCACACTTCATTGCAATTGGATAAATCCATCTGTCACTCACTCTAAGCACTGCTGAGGCTCACCAATAGGAGGTATGGGTGGGAAAAGTGTAATTGTTTGAGCATAGAGCTGCATTGAAAAGAACAGTAGTAAATCACAACATTGTGATTTTACCAAAATAGAAGATCGTCTCATGAATGCAATCATGATTGGATTTTTATCACCATATTGTCCAGCCCTAATTTAGAATTTTGATTCAGGAAAAGAAACATTGTCTCTACAGACACTGGCATGTTAAAAGTATTGGTTCACTGTATTGCTTTACTACACATTGTCACATTATAGTGTGAGCCTTAGGTGAGATACACCCACCAAATGGTTCACTCACACCTTCACACACTAGGTGCAACAATCACCATTTCACCTCTACAATGTGGGTGGTGGTAGAGTACCCCAAGAAAAAGTTAGAATGGGAGTTCATGCATACTCTACCTGAGAACGAGTCAGCATATCCAAGAATCAAACTCGCAACCTGCATTTTTATTTACAATCCTAATTCATTATACCTTCCTGTTTTACCCTGGCAGATCCAGCAGAGGAGGCAGGAGCTGGAACAGGCCTTGGCGGTCCGCAACACCTAAGAAATGGTTTGGCTTTTGTCGACCCCTATGAGGAGTCATCACCGAACATCAACACATGGGAGACGTTACATGCAGGACTCTTGGAACACCAATCCACTTCGCATATAACCAACTGCGGGGTTAAAGCCCCTGTAAATACAACACAACTCCTGAATCATCTCAAACATGTAGTCACCTCTACCGTTTTTGTATTGTATTGACACGTTTTTTTAATCAAAGTAGGTGCGAAGACAAGTGCGACTGGGTGTGTATTTCGCCTCATTAATTAAGAGAATTTGTTGAGTTTTGAAATAATTATTTACACCAGCAGAGTTGAGATTACAGTCTGGCACATCAGATCACGGGACGCTGAAGTAGAGCTATGTATAAATTGAAGGTGTGGATGTTTCTACGGCGTCTCTGCTAGGAGTGAATCCGTGGCTATGTTTACACGCACACCAAAAATCTGATCATTGTCTGAGTTCTGGAGTTATCAGTTGGGATGCACCAATACTGAAATTTGCTGGATCACATATAGGTTTTCCAAATAGCAATAAATTCTGGTTGGACTTATAAATTATAGATCTAGATATAGACTATTGACTGGTCATAATTTGTTCAGAAAGATGCAAGAGATTAGTAAGAGCTACATAACACATTTAGACACACACGCACTAAGACTGAGAGATATTTTGAAATTCATTGTCCTGTGTCTTCCAAATACTACAGTTACACTAATAATCCATTTATTAACTGACACAAAATGTTTATGATGATCAGACTTCTTTTGTGCTTGTAAACAAACATTAGAGCGTAGGGTATAACTGATTATTCCTGTTATCTGATTTGTACTGGCCATGTAAATGTACCCAGTGATTGGGTACCTCACAAGAAAATTCACAATGCCAGTATTAAGTTGTGCTCATATGTGTTGTTACAAATTAGTAACTAGTTTCTTTGAAGGAATAGCGTTTCTTCCTGAATCATTGAAAGTTATGGACATGAAGCTGTGTTTTGTCCAAATCACTCACTGCCTCTTCCTTGTGTAGTATTTAAATGTGCCGACAGTGTTACCAAAGGTTGCAACGAAGAAGAGAATGCAGTGATAATGGCAACTGTAGGTTTGGGTTCAGTAGAAATTGCCTTTTAAATCTTCCATTTGTGTGTAGCATATTGATTAGTAAACCCAAATAAGTTCCAAATTAGACCTCAGCCAATCAACTACAGGCAATTTTTACTGTACTCTTCTCTACATGTCCATTTTTACTGCTTTTTTGTTACTTTTTTCTAGAGATGTGAATGTAAATAGTTTTTTCCCTTTAAGAGGGTCAGCTGTACAATATATGACAGACTATCTTTGTGTTTTGTTGGATTGGGGGCCTATGTCATATGCTGTTCTATAGGGAACACCTCTGCTTTTTGAGTAGGTTGCGTTCACATTGTAGATTCCAGATGGAGGACTTGGGCTTCTATAACTCTATGGGAGATACGCTGTTTTTGAACGCAATATCTACATTTTTGAAGCACCAATGTTGAATATTATTAGTTGAGAATTGGCTTCGCAAACTTTGCATATAAGTCTTATGGTCCTTTCAACTGACAGCTGTCACATCTTTGCAGTTGAATCATGACCCCACTTTCTGAAGCTATTGTGAAAAAGTAATAATTGCACACTAGTTAATTTATGCTGACAAAGAAGACGCTGGACTTTGTTCCAGTTGTTGCTTCACGTAATTAAACTCTATAATTACATATATTGATCATAAATCATGTCAAAACATCTGCAATCTGACAGTTAAACAGCAAATTCCACCATAGATGTCTGACCTGTCCTCCAGCTTTTAAACCATAGGGATTATAGAATATTGTGACTTCATGTGAACACAGCCTATTGGCTGGGTGCGAGTGTCCCTGTGTGTTCTATCTAGGCTTGGATCCTTTTTAAGTTCCTGCCTCCTGTCTGTCTAAAGCTCCAAGCTGTAACAAAATAACACTCATTTCAATAGAGTAGCTGTACCACATCGTCTGATCGCCTTTACACTTTTGTATGACACTTGACTTGTATGTATATGCTGTATTGTCCCACTGAGATTTCATTGTTTCAGCTGTCAGCTCAAGACGGGACCTCGCAGAGTTTCTTTGCACTGTGCTGTCACTCTATCTTCTGAGACTCTGATTGGATGATTTCACGAAGACCTATGCATGCTGTTAAGACATCTGATACACCTGATAACGCAGTATATGTAAATAAAGATAAGTCTGGCATAGCAGCCGGTGTATTAAGATCCAGCGAATGCCTTCTGGACATTACTTTGCCAAAAATGAAAACCCCTACCAGCAGTAAGTGTAGGAGAGATTTTGTGAACTGTTTTTGTAAACAACAGATGTAGGGTCAGTTATTCTTAATAGTAGTGTATGTCTGAAGTCTTCATTGTGCGTCCAGGGCATTAAACTTCTCCACTAGCACCCCCTTGTGGACTAAACGATGAACTGATACATCAGCAGACTACTGTTAGCAGCAGAGGTTACTTGTTACTAAAAACTATTACTGTTGACGTGTGTGCCATTTTTTTTTTTGCATGTTTCAAATGACTCAACCTTTCTGCTCTTTTACATATAAGGGTTACCAACTTGAAGGCAATACTATATGAAATACTGTATAGCAGCATAAGTGAAAATGAATTTGTCATTTCAATGGTTTCACAACAACAAAAAGGGAAAAAGAGCTGTGACACTGCAAGACAGCCTGGATGTAAATAAAGAAGCGCTTGCCAAAGTTTGTAAATGCCTTGAGATCTTCTGTGTTTTTTTTTTCCACCTTGTAAGATTTTTTATTACACTTCATCCAAACAATGGTCAGTGAGGTAAAAATATATTATCTATAGATATATATGTATAGATAGCTGATTATGTGGTGTAGTATATTCTCTCATGGAGTAATATTGCTAAAAATGCATTTGTGAATCAAATCTCAAATACTTAAAATACACTATATATGCTATCCTTAGTTGTGCTTTTGAGTATTATTTTAGGCTAGATTGGGTAAAACAAACCTAAAAAATTAAGTTGTTGGAAATCTGCAATTACAACAAACTATTATAAAACAAAAATATACATTTGTCATATATTTTCTAACAGAAAAGGGGTGTGTACGCTTTATAGGCCTAGTAGTAGTTACATTTGTTGTAGTAGTAGCATTCACATTTTGAAGTTTCCATTTAGTTTCATGAAAGTATACAACACTCCAAATAGCACACTGCAGAGGGAAATTCTTATTATCCCATGTAGGTTTGTAGGACTCAGACAATTACTGCAGGCAAATACTTCACTTTGCTCTGGAACTGATTATACCGGCTGGCACAGAGCATACCAGGGAGCTTAAGATAATAATAGCCCCCTAAATCTAACTGAACATTTTGCCTCTCACAATCTAAATAAGTTTCTACAAAATCTACCATCTCTATGCTTATTTGAACTTGTACTAAAATAGACCAGCAGGTAAGTTTGTATGGGTGAAATGTAGCTTCTGTAGCTACAGGAGTAGGCTGCTGGTCAGAAGTGCCAGACAGACAGAGCATTCAGAGCTGACCACAAGGAAGCAGGTGGAGATTTTCCTTGACAGCAGTGCCGTAATGCTGACTACTGCCACGTTCCTGTGTCATAAGAGCCCCTTTCACCCCACTCCTGGGCTATTCTCCTGAGCTAGCCCCCCCAGCACAGAGATAATTTGACTTGGGGGAGGTTAGGGCTTCAGTGTAATAGTGTGAAGTGAGCCATTCAGACGTTTTGACTGAGTGGTTGTGAAGGTTAACCACCAGTACCAATGTAGCGCCTGGCACGATGAGCAGCCCTTCCTCTGGGGAATAGGGTGAATCCTCTCCCCAAAGACATGTGTGCAGAAGAAAAAAACAGAGGGTGGAGAATTATAGGTCTATTTCGGAACAAACTGCTCACTCCGTCTAGGCTAGGGTCAGTGATGGGGAATTTGGAAGAAACTGGAAAAACATATGGTTTATTGTAAGACTACTAGTGTGAGAAAAAAAAGTGCCAAGCAGAAATAAGAATTTTTAATACTCTTTGAGACAAGGCAGCTGATAGCACAACTTCCACATTCAGGCAGACTGTATCTTTTCAATAAAAAAATACAATAAAGGCAACAATTGTATTGTCTTTTGGTATTTGTGCCAACCAAAGTATAAATAGACGAGCTGCTCAATACACTGTGAAGTTTATGAGGGGCAGAATGTGTCTCAACAAGTCTTCAAAAGCTTGAGTCAGAAGTAGTGAGCAGAGGCCTCCCACGGGAAGTCCTGTGTCAGCACTCGTTTCACTGCCTTGACTCAGCACATTTGTTCCTGTTTTGTTCAGGAGAAACAACTCCAGCATATAGATACAAAATATTACAGTACAATAATTCACATTATTCTAAACATTTAGGTTAAGTTCAACAGGAGGTGGAGCTAGGTGCTGTTGGCCTGCTCCTGTTCAAAGAGAGCCATGGCTAAGTGTGAGCGAGAGCCAAGTCCCTCCAGATTGCTGAGCACACAGCGGTGGTAGATGTCCTCACTAAAACGTGGGTTACAAACACGCCTCACATACTTCTGAATGAGCGCTGGCTCCACAGCTCGAAACACATGGAGTCCAGAGTAGCGCACAAATATGTCATAAACGTCCATGCTCTCCAGCAGCTCCTCATTGTCCAAGATGTCGGCAGCCATTTTGGTCCGTGCAGTCATATAATCTGCGTTATAGAAGCACGCCTCATCGAAGACATGCCGGTCAAAGTGGCCATCCCGCAGAGACTCAGAGGCAAAGGAGGAGGCAGCAGAGGGCTGCTGGTCATGGTACACTATTGCAGGGCTGTACTCCTGGAAGTGGATGGGGAAGAACACCTGCCAGTTACTGATAGCGTTCATTCTACAGCGGTTGAGGAAGTCTACATTGACCTCTGTCCACACACTGGCCAAGAAGAACAGAGTGTCCACTGGGTGCTTCTTGGAGATGATGTCCATCAGCTTCACCTGAGAGGGCACCTCTGTCTTTACACTGATCCAAGGGATTTTGACATCACCATAGCGTTTTTCCACCTCTCCGATCATGGCCTTAATGCCTGCAAACACATCTGTTTGACTGACGCGCTGAGCATCAAACGGGTCATAGATGAACAAAAAGGTGAGTAACACATTATCATGGGTGTCCAGCGTGTTCATGACATACATATCCAGGAAGTTGCTGACATAGTCCTGGTCCTGGGCAGTAACAGGGAGGATAACCTGCACTCGAGTGGCTTCTGTCACGTAAGGCATGGGAATGATCTCCACTGCACTGAGCGGCCGCAGCAGGTTCACCCTCTTCACAATAACCTGACTGTGGCCCTTCTGGGTGTAGGCCTCCAAGGCTAGGTCCAGCATGTACTCCATCCCTCGCGTGGGGTCAAAGCGCCTGTAGCCATTCAGTAAACGTCTCTTCTGGAAGCGGAGCTGAGGCTGATACCTCTCATTCAGGCGCTCCACAGCGATATCCAGAACAGCGGCCACATCGGCATGGTCCGCCCCTCTGATCTCACACTTTGGAGAACTGTCAACGCATGAGTAGATATGTTCCTCTGTGAAGTACTCCCAGTTTATCACTTCAAAACGAGTCCGCGGTTTGAATGGGGGGTTGATTCCAATAGGCCAGGTGACCCCGGCCCTCCCCTCTGGCGTTAGGTCACTCAGGTTGTTAATCTGCATCTGAGGAAATACATTCAAACAATTATTTTTTTCATTTCGATAGTTACACAAATAAAAATAGAATAAGAACATAATCACTGTTTGTCTTGACTATATGATATATAAGTCATGTCAAAATAGTCATGTTGTAACATTTTCATAAAATTGAATTACAGAATAGATCAAGGTCTTCAAAGGCAGAGCCAATGGAGACTATAATGATATTGGAAAGTACCTCACTCTGTGCTCTGAACTTTCTGACATGTATAAATGTTGTACCAGTCTACAATTTTCTCCACAGCCAAATTGGGTGTGGTTGAAAGCACACAACCAGCACTTTCACAGAGTGCTCATCCACAAACTGGCACAACACTGTCATCTGATAACATTTGCCCAAAACAGACCTGCAGCTGCTGAATCTGCCCATAGGTCCAGTCCAGCTCGATGTGGCTGAAGCGCTTGTGAAGGCGATACATGAGGTTTGGCTCAGACACAGGATGCACAGTGAAGGCGTTTTTAAACTGCGGGCTGTCCTCGCGCTCAGGGTCAGCATTTTTCCCAAGCTCGAAGTAGCGATAAGTCATCTCCTGTGAGAAAAGAAACATTTATGAGGTTGTTACACTCCTGCTCACCCACTGCACCAGACTATAGAGGGACAGAGAAGCTCATTCTCCAACAGGCTCCTACAGCTCTGCTGAAACAGTGAGAGACACAGGACTATATTCATACCATATGCCATACAACTGTACAACTCACCCTAATTTAACGGATAACCCTATGTCCTGTCAATCTTCCTGTGACCTCTTGTATATAGCTGAGATTTTATATTTTATTACTTATTTTTCTATTTTATTGATTTGTACATAAACATTTAAATTACTCTGTCTTATTTGACACCAGTCTCTTGCTACCTTTCCTACTTATTTAGAATTTATTATTACCATTTATATTTTTTATTTACTCTTTGTTATTATATTATATTGTGATGTGTGAGCTACTGTATCGAAATAATTTCCCTTGTAAATCAGTAAAGTTTGTCTAAGTTGTCTAAGTTAGCAGCTTTGTTGTCATATTTCTGCTAATTATCTACTACCCTGGACAGATATCTAATTGATTTTATTCTCTAATTAGGCTGGTCCATGTTGATTTGCAGGGAAGCGGAACAAATAGTTGCAGAAAAGATTAAGAGCTGATAAAAACGGATACAAGGATAAACAACCAATCAATTCTGCCCTATCACCAGAATAAAGGAAATGTTTAAAAGAAACGGTATTATTTCTGTTCCAGACCAAGACTAGACAATTTTGGAAGAAAATTGTGAGTAACCTTTTTGTGTGATAAGACTGACAACTGACATTTAGTACAACATTATATAAAGGTTTAAACTACTGGGTTTAGCAGGTTTTAGACATAATTACATATTTTGTGGTTCGCCAGGACACTATGTTACCTAAAAATGACAGCCTTTGCAAAACCATTCCATTTGTGATTCAAGTTTAGATTTAATTGTGATATTGCAGCCTGCCCAATTCTGCAGCCACCTCCCAATGTTTAGCTGCACATACAGAAGTGTCTGGCCAAACTAACTTCTAACTAACATAGGCTTCTTACCTGATGTACTTCTACACAACTAAGTCCAAGATAGTCAATAATGCAGCGCCCCAGCCACTCATCAGGCCTCACGCTCAGGATGTCATTACGGCATGTATCAAGGTGTGGCTGCAGACGAGCCAGCAGGCTACGGGACAACAGGTAACCATAGCCCCCATGGCAGTAGCGAGCCTTTTCCTCTCCACCGATGAACTCCTCAGCTCTTCCCATGTACAAGTCCTGACCTGCGCTGAGGTGTCCCACAAGCTCTGACAAACGATCAGCCTGCATGTAGGTGTCATCCTGGGCCAAGAAAAACCAGTCATAGTCCGAGCCATGGTGCTGGTGGAGGTGCCTAACGGTCTCATACATTAGCCATACAGGGCGATCATCCCCGTGGGCAATCACCGTCATGCCGTGGGGTATTTTAGGGCTGCGCAGACCCGTGAAGAAGAATGTGCGATGGAAGTGGTGTGCAATTGTCCGGTTCACCGCCACAGCCAGAGTGTTGAGTGTGGCCCGTGATGTCAGCACACCTACCAAGAGGCGCTCCCTGATGCCCAGCTCTGTGTGAATATATCGTGTCCTGGAAAGAAAAAAAGAAAATCATGAATCAGTCAGCTCAGAGTAGATATAATTATTTACTTGGTTTGCAGATACTAGATATGTTAATTCCAAACACTTGACATTGGCTTTTTGTCTTAATAAAACTTGACCTTAACAAACCCAGGATTAAAATAAATAAATACAGTTATACCTGTTACATTGGCTATTTTATTATATCTTATGACCTTTTGTCCTTCTTACCTGAGGACTTTTTTGTGTGGCTTGTTCGGGTCTTTGTGGTATGGTATGATGCGTGGCTGAAAGTCTTCATTATCCACACCATCTCTGGCGTCCCTCAGAGCATCGCCTCTGCCCAGAAAAAGTCTTCCATTGCCCAGTTCATCTCTGCAAGAGTCCTCCGTGTCTTGTGTCCAAGACACCATTAGTAGACTGAGACTGCATCCAAGCGATAGTCCCAGGATCAAGGGTAAAGCAGGCCTGAAGACGGCCAAAAAGGAGGAAAGTCGCATATCTGGTGCAGATACTCAAGGGGTTTCATGAAAAGCTATAGACCAGTGGATGATTTGGCCGCACTCCTGCCCTTGCCCAAAAATAAATCTGGGAGAGTGGTTATGTTCATTTAGAAAAAAAGATCCATGCTTTCTATAACACAGCGCTCCACAGATGCCCCATGTTGAGCCAGCAGTACGCGCTTACATTAGTTTGTAAAAGTACTGAATAGGTTACAAATGTTGTGTTGAATTCATCCTACTTACTTTTTCGTAGTTAATTTTGCGCAATCAAGCAGCGCACACCGAAGTATTTTGTTATCTGACGTTATCGAGTCTACACCACAGTAGTGACTATGTAACAAAGCGGTAACTTTCTTCAGATTGCCATCAAAGCTAGTGTTAGGTTAATTAGCTTAGCGGAAACTAAATTTGGCTAATCTAATGCCTAAATTCAACGAAAGCTAACAATGGTGTGCTACAGTGTCACCAACAAGGCGAAGCATATATCTTACATAGCGATAATCGGACTTATAAACGAAGCCATCTCTGTCTGAATCGCGTCTTGCACAGCTCCTCCAGTAACGGTATGTGTCTGAGGAGCAAACATCAAACAGAAGCTAGCAGCAGGCTAACAGCGCTCCGGTAGAGACGGCTGCTTATCCGCCTCCTCCACGATAAACACTGACAAGAATCAGCCACACAATCCGTCATCCTCGGTGAATAAAAGGTTAGTCACATTTAAGACAGAATATGACGTCCGTTCCTGCTGTACTGGACTTCCTCCTAAAACGACTGCCACACACACAGAAGTAAAAAAAAACATACAGCTTCCCCCTACGTCGTATCCCCTGCCTCACTCACTTCTCATCCCTCAGAGCAGCGCCTGCACAGCGCTGCAGCATCACCTCAGCTCTATACGCCAGGGCCGCTGCTTATTACAGCAATGTGGAGGTATGTTTGAGCTCAAATGCCAAATAGTATATTCAGTGTGCTAAATAAATATAATAGCTTCAATATTAGTTAACTCATCATATGAACCACTGTGTTATGTGCTGCTTAATTTTCTTTGCATATCTTTATTAGTGTAGCTTAGCCCATTGTATGTAACTACATAAATGCTATAAAAGTATAAAATCCCGAGACATATGGCTTTTTGTATTAGTTCAGATGGAAACGTGAAGTGAATGACTCTAAATAGTCATTCACTGCAGTCTTTGGAGAAGAGGCAGCACCGCCCCTCCTGGCCATATGTGGCTATTTTTTCCCCGCCCTCTAAATCCTTATATGGTCATTCCTGCCCGCCCTTTAAGACCATATATGGCCTGTCTGCTGGTTTGTCCGCGGCACACGCACCCGGCAAAAGTGAACACGAGATAGCGGTGTGCTCCCACTCAATCGTTTAGGTAAGATGCGCTTTGTAATCTATAATAGTGACACTTACTGGACATAAAATAAGGATATAGTAGTGTAATTCAAGTCTGAAAGGCCTTTGTGGTTGGGGTTTGTGCTATTCTTTCATCAACGGTAAGATTTAGCCGAGATTCATCTGAGGCCTGCCGCAGCTAAACCGGTTAGCATAATCTAGCATAGTTGCTAACGTTTTAATTAACCGTTTATAAAACTTGGGTGAATGAAAGATATTTTGGATACCGCGCTTAATTTTTATACTACTATTGTTTTTTCTTTACGTCCGGATAATCAACCACGTAACGTTAATGGCACTTGTCAATGGGTATTATTAGGCCTTTATCCATCGTTAGCTACAGGCTAGTTTGATACAGTGGACGCAATGTGCGTACAAGTGGGATTGTAACCAAATATTCTTCTAAGGATAATAGTCCACCTGAATTACGTTAACTAAAATACATGAGCGTTAGTCATTTGTTTGGTTATGGTGGAACCGCAGTCTTGTATCCATGACGCTACTTTACGTAATCTATTCCATTGTGAGAATTTCCATCAAGACCGGATGTGATATTACAGCAACTCGACCTGAGAATGACCCAAGTCCTTCAGAAGTAGTATGCTCCATTTAAATGAATGTTACCTGTAATCGTAATGTATTCTTTTGTACAGTCATGCCGTCTGATTTGGCCAAGAAGAAAGCTGCTAAGAAGAAGGAGGCAGCCAAGGCCCGGCAACGCACTAAGAAACCTGAAGAAGTGAATGGTGACGAACAATTTGAGGCTCAGGAGAATGGAGCAGAAAGCAATGGTTAGTGATGTCCTTTGTTACACATATTTGATGCACAGCTGACAATCTGTCATGTATTTTGTAATTGTATGAATACAGTAAGTTCTACAAAATGAAAAGTAAAGTAGTTAATCATGATATTAATTTGACAGGTATTGATACCTTAGCAAAAGAACTAGATGAATTTGAACTGCAAAAGACTGAGGCACGGGCTGTTACGGGAGTCCTTGCATCACACCCCAACAGCACTGATGTCCACATCAGCAGCCTGTCGCTCACTTTCCATGGGATGGAGCTGCTGTCTGACACCAGTCTTGAGCTTAACTCTGGCAGACGATATGGGCTTATTGGCCTAAATGGCACAGGTACGCTTTTCTATGCAAGAGTACTGAACTGAAGTCATTATGTTCACCACATGTATTGTGTTCTGTTAGGAAAGTCAATGTTATTGTCGGCTATTGGACATCGTGAGATTCCCATTCCAGAGCACATAGATATTTATCACTTGAGTCGTGAGATGGCTCCTAGTGAAAAGACCGCGCTGCAGTGTGTCATGGAAGTGGATGAAGAGAGAATTAAGTTGGAAAAAGAGGCTGAACGACTTGCTCATGAGGACTGTGAGTGAACAAGCCAAATTTGTGCCCGACACCAATTGGTCTCTGCACTTAGGAGTCAGGTGGATTTTTTTTTTAGTGTAGTTAACCTGTAACTACTCTTGTCCATGAAGCGGAGTGTGAGAAGCTGATGGAGCTGTATGAGCGTTTGGAGGAGTTGGATGCAGATCAGGCAGAAGTCCGCGCTTCTCGTATTCTCCATGGTTTAGGCTTCAGCCCTGTTATGCAGCACAAGAAGCTCAAGGACTTCAGTGGAGGGTGGAGAATGCGCGTTGCTCTGGCCAGGTACTCTTATTTGGATGCATGAATGTAATTATTTAAATATGTTTTATTTAATAGCTGTCATATACTTGTATCTCACCAGAGCACTTTTCATCAAGCCATTCATGTTGCTACTGGATGAACCCACAAACCATTTGGATCTGGATGCCTGTGTATGGCTGGAAGAGGAGCTCAAATCGTAGGTTCAAGCAATTTTTTAAAATTAAATATTATAAGGTGGCTTATGTTGATTTTTATTTTACTTCAGGTTTAAGCGAATCCTTGTCTTGATTTCACATTCTCAAGACTTCCTCAATGGTGTTTGTACCAACATTATTCACCTGCACCAGAGAAAGCTCAAATATTACACTGTAAGTAATAGTGCCATGGTTTTTATTTCTGTAACCAAAAATATGGTGCTATAAAAAGGGCAGCCAATCTATTAATATCAGCGGTCTGTGTTTAGTCTCATGATGACCATGCAACTTTATTTTTACTTTCAAGGGTAACTATGACCAGTATGTAAAAACCAGAGAAGAGCTTGAAGAGAACCAAATGAAGCGCTTTAACTGGGAGCAGGACCAGATAGCACATATGAAGGTTATCACTGTTTTTATATTCATTCCACAGAAGGGCAGTACTTAATAACAATTAAAAACTTTACTATCCCATATCAATTGTTCTGTACATATAGCAGTAGTCAGCTGTTTGGCGTGTGTGTGTGTGTATATATATATATATATATATATATATATATGTTTTTTAATTCGGAATTTACCTTTTTAATCTTTTTAGAATTACATTGCTAGATTTGGCCACGGCTCTGCTAAGTTGGCACGACAGGCACAAAGCAAAGAGAAAACTCTGCAAAAAATGGTGGCTTCAGGTTTAACTGAAAAAGTTGTGAATGACAAGGTAATGTAAGACTTTTTTTTTTTTAAGGAGTAAGAACCCAGTTACGAGTTTGTTACAAACATGTCTGTTTCCAACAGACTTTGTCATTTTATTTTCCTCCCTGTGGGAAGATTCCTCCACCTGTAATCATGGTTCAAAATGTGAGCTTCAAGTACAGCGACAACGCAGTAAGTGGAAAATTAAGATCACTAGTCATCTCCTTCTCTCTGAATATAATATCAATCAAATTTTTTCAGCCATACATCTATAAAAACCTTGAGTTTGGTATTGATCTGGATACACGAGTGGCTCTTGTGGGGCCCAATGGTGCTGGGAAGTCAACGCTTCTGAAACTCTTAATGGGAGAGGTTGGTACACTTGTGTACAGCATGTACAATGTTCATTGTGTTACAGAATATAATTGTATGTGTTGTAGCTTCTACCCTCTGATGGCATGATTCGCAAACATTCACACGTCAAGATTGGCAGATACCACCAGGTAACTGTTTTATTTCTTCCAGTCATATGCAACTAGAGCAGTTTTACAATGTTTTTTTTTTCCAGCATCTAACAGAACAACTGGAGCTGGACCTTTCTCCTCTTGAGTATATGATGAAATGTTTCCCTGAGATCAAAGAGAAAGAAGAAATGAGAAAGATTATTGGGCGTTACGGTCTGACGGGAAAACAACAGGTAAGATTGTCCTCCTGTGTATTTTCAAATTGGTGCAAATGTACTCTTGTATATAAATTGCTCTTGTTAAAATGTCTGCCTTTTTAAACCCAGGTCAGTCCCATCAGGAACTTGTCGGATGGTCAAAAATGCAGGGTTTGTTTTGCTTGGCTGGCCTGGCAGAACCCTCACATGCTGTTCCTTGATGAGCCTACGAATCACTTGGACATAGAAACTATTGATGCATTGGCAGACGCGATCAATGACTTTGAAGGTGGAATGATGCTTGTTAGCCACGACTTCAGACTCATTCAGCAGGTAAAAATAAATACATATTCATTGTGCAACCAAGTTTTGCCTTGGTTAAATGAATAAAAGTAAAAGTAATTCTGATAAATGTTTGTTTCCTCTTTTTTAATAGGTGGCTCAGGAGATATGGGTGTGTGAGAAGCAAACTATCACCAAGTGGAATAGGGACATCTTGGCGTACAAGGAACATTTGAAATCCAAGATTGAGAAACAAGCGCATGATATCTGAAGTCTAGGCTTTCATCCTGGTTCAAACCAAGACTCATGTGTCCTAAATAAACATCTTTTATGCATATATTTGGACACTTCCTATTAAGTGTTGGGCAGTACTTCACTGTGCTGAACCTTGTCCTTCCATTCCAGGTTACATTCAGTTGGTCAACTCTCAAACATCGGGGTACATATAGAATGCAGTGTATAGTGCTGTCTTCATAACATTTTATTTTTCCATTTCTTTTATCCCATCATGTATGAATCAGCTTTTAGGTCATGTTTTATGATATTTAAAAGTTGACTTTGTGTAAAAATAAAAGCGCAAATACGTCTTATTTAACATGTAATGCAATAAAAGATTTGTCTGAAATTCTGTTTGAATTTGGCATACTATTGAGTCAGTTAAAAAGATAGTCTGGTAGTTTTCACTTTATTTTTTATGGTTGCCAACAACTACAGTTCCTTTGGATTATCTTGACATCAGATGCATAGTTTGAGCACTTCAGTATAAAATTAGACTTGAGTGAAAAGAATCAAACTAAATGTAAGTAGTGCAAAGCTCATAACACATGGGGAGACCAAATACCTACACAGTAATAAACAGCAGCTCTAAAACAGCTGCAACACAACTACAAAATTTAAATTCTATTACAGATACCTTCTGTATGAACATTTACATGGCAATCTGCCCAGATTATAACACTCAAACTTGATTTTTTTTTTTTCTTGAAGATTCAAAAGGATTAGAGTTAATTACTAAAATGTAAATAGCAAATTAACTCTTCAGGATATAAAACAAAGCATTTAAGTTGATAACATCACTGGATTTGATGCATTTTACAAAATAAATTTATGTAATTTCACCAGGAAGCATTACATAAATCTATGTAAACTGAGTCATTGTATAAAGCAGTGCAAGACTCCACCCCACGCCACCTTACATCTGATGGTGTGCATGATAGTACAAGCTGACTAGAATGAGTGCAAGGACTGCTCCGAGTTTCAAATATTATATTAAATAAACAAGGCATCTTTAGTTGCTTTCAAACTCCTCATCAGAGACCTCGTCTGGTGGAATGATGTGCATGTTGCTTGCTCGAATACAGCTGATGTTGGTGAGAGAGAGAAGGTTTGCAATGCCAGAGGGAGTCACACCAGTCCCATCCAGATTCACCTGAGCAAGATGCATGCGTTTCAGAAACTTCAGCCCTGAGATGAAAAAGTCGTGAACACATGAAAATAATGTATTACAAGCTAAAAAACTGAGAACATGGCTGAGGGACAATACCTTGGTCTGTGATTCTTGTGCGACTCAAATTGATCTTTACCAGCTGATTACAGCGAATGAGACCCCTTCTCACCACATTGTCTCCAACATGTGTGCTAGCTAAACCCAGAACCTAAACAAACAACAGAATGCTACAAAATACCAAAAAGCCAAATTCACCCAAAATCAAGAATCAATCACCTGAAGGTGTGGTAAATGGACTATAAGGTCTGCTACTCCTCGGCTGGTGACTGCTGTTCGGTCCAAACATAAATCCTGCAGCTCCTGAAGGCCTTGCAGAAAGGGAAGACCTGCATCTGACACCTGAGTGTTACTTAGCGAAAGTTTTCTCAACCTATCAATGAATGAACATGCATTTAAAACTCTTCATAAAAGTAAAATCCATTATTAGAGGCCACATCAAGCTAAAAAGAGAAAAAGGGGACCTGATCAAAGTGCAGAGATGGCGAACACCTTGGTCTGTTACATGGGTGTAGTCTGTCAGGTCAAGCTCACAGAGTAGAATCAGACTGGACAGAGCAGACATCCCACTGTCAGTCACACAGTGCCGGCCAGGGAGAGTTAGCTGGGTCAGCTTTAGACCTACAAGTAAAACCACACACATTTCAATTCATCTTATTTGCATTGCCGTCCATCTGTCTTCTTCCGCTTTATCCGGCTGGGTCGTGGGGGCAGCTGCTTGCTGCCCAGTCCTCTGCGCACCTGACCTCCCCCTATGAACCACTCTGTGAGTGGTGAGCCCACAGGAGACATTTGCAATGCCTTAAAACTAAATCTACAAACCTGAGATGATTTGCAAAGTGTGATCTCCATCCTCTACCCGAATCCCTTTCAAACTGAGGGAAGAGAGAGAGGGATGGTTCCTAAGATTCTCCAGTGATGCCTCCGTCACACCAGTGCCATCTATACTGAGTGTCTGAAGATGACACATTTGTGACAAAGCAGTCACTTGACTAACCTGGAAACGTAACAAACAGCATGAGAAAGATCAACACAAATGACTGAGCATATCTAACAAAAGTCCTTGCCTTTGTCTGTTTGATGCTCAAGATTCGCAGCTGAGGCACAAATGAAGTCAGCGATTCCAGAGTGAGCTCAGTAACAGCAGTTTGATTAAGGCTAAGCTGAGACAGACTAGAGGGGGCTGACTGAAGGTAAAGCACCATTCCACTATCTGTTACTTTGGTGTGGTCCAAAGACAGGAAACACAAACTCTTTAAACCTTTAAGAGAAAAAAAATCCCCACGTTTGTATACAAATATATATTTATATGAGTAGAGAACAATAAAAACAGAACAATATGGAATTTTACCCAATGATGAAAAATAAGGCAGAAAAATGAACCTGTGATATGCTGCAGACAGGCATCAGTCAGTTTGCTACATGAAGCTAGGTTGAGATATTGCAGCTTGACCAGGCTAGGCAGAATAGATAATCCAGAATCTAGAAGATATAAATATAAAATACTATTATATAACCAAACAAGTCTCAGCTAAAATGAATCACTTACCAGTGATGAGTGGAGAGTTGATCAGACTGAGATGTTTCAAAGCTGTGAAAGCTCGCAGCTGTCTCAGAAGCTCATTTGTTGAATAAGGGTAGCAGTTAAGTACAAACTTCTGCAATGGACAACCAAAAAATAGCTCCAGAGTACGGGGGCGCAAGAGTCGCTCACGAGACATGTGCTCAAGCAGAAGTTCTGCCAACTCTGGGGTGAGCCCTGCCAGACTGCTGCTGTACTGCATACTGGGAGCTGGAGAAAAACAAGTGAAAGGGTAAAAGGTAAAGTCAGATATACAGTACATACATGTTAAGTGTTATATCCAGCAGATAGTACCAGTCATAACGCTGACAGCAGCTCTGGCAGCCAAGGCACACAGTGACTGCACACTGGGGGTTTTAAATGGCCGTTTAGGAGGTGACGGCAGCCCCTGACAGACGTGTGCATCATTCTGCTGAGCTGCGCGCTGAAGTCGCTCCACTGCAGCCTGACCTGCTGCTACAGGTGCCACTGGGCCTTGTACAGCCTGTTCCAGGGGCTCCTCCCTTTAACGTACACATACTACATCATAAGATGATTTGCAAAAGCTAGTTTGTTTAAGCTTTGGTTCGTAAAGCTTGTTGCTTTATAGTATAAAAAATGTATCCATCTACAGCCAACTACAAGTACCAAAATTATATTGTATTGTATATAGAAAAACAATATTTCTTACTGTTGTAAGCAGTTAATCTAATTAGAAAGGAATTTTAGTTATAGAGACCCGGAAGCAAGTAAAGGATATTACTGTACACTACATCATAGAAACTAGAATATAAACATTTTGTTTTAGTCCAGCCACTTACCTGAGACGATTGCCTTGGTCTGGCCAGTGATGTCTAGGCTCAAATCCTCCATGAACCCTATTTTCTGGGAAAAAAGGCAACCTTGGCCATCCTGAGGAAATATCCAAGCACAAGGTGTAGTTTACAATATTTATGATAGACATATTCATACTAAATAGGAACTCCCTCAAAGTTTTGCAGCCTGCCTAACGAAAAAAGTATGATACCGCGAATCACCTCTAAAGAAATCATCTTGCTTCCAGGCAACTTACAGCTCTTCTAGAAGTGAGAAGTAGCCTTACACTCACTTTTGAACTACCAAATGTTGGTTAACCGACTACAGGCCCATATAAGTCCCTTTTTCCCCTCACACACACTAGAAAAGCTGACCCCTTGTTCTGTATGTTTAACAAAAACGGGCATTCACCTTAACGCGGACAAATCCTAATCAGTTTTACATGTTTTAAAAAATACTCAGCACAGTGGTCTGTACACAGATTGTGTAATAATGTACATTCTGATCATGACTCAAGAGTGAAATGAGAGTAGAGTTGCACATAAAATTCCAGGTGTAGTACCATTCAGCATGTCATATGGCTCTCTTTCTCCTTCTTGGTCCACATCAATCTCTGCTTCTGCAGCTTCACCAGCATCTCCTGGAACCAACCTTTGGCCTCGTCCTAAACAAAAGTCATTACAGCAATTTCTTGTAAGAATTGAATTGAAAGAAGAATATTCTGCTTGCCTTTAAAATTATTTTACAGTATAAAAAAAGTTACCCCAACTGTGTGAAGGACCAGAAAGTAAATGGCCCATGTCAGGAATCCCTGCATAGTTCACAGCTTCTTCCCAAAGCTGATTTGGCAATAGAGGAGGCACAGCAGGATCTGGGTGCCTGTCATGATCAGGGATTTGGGGCGGTAAGGGCTTAACAGATAGGGACTTCTCCTGCTCTGCTGCTGCTGGCTTGACAGAGCAGGGGGGCTCCTGAGGTGTTTCTGGTGGAGTGATCTGAATACAAAGTGCAGCACTAGGAGTGAGGCCAAGAGAATGCAAGGAGCAAGCAAGTTCTGCCTCCCCAAAGCGTTTCCGTGGGAATCCCTGAAGAAGTGAGAAGGAGGTGAGGGAGGGGTGGCGTCCGCTGATATGTTCAACAACGCTGCGTAAAGGAGCATCTGCAGGGAACCGTTCACGCATCGACTCACCAGAGGGCAGTCGAATCTGAAGAAAAATAATAAACACATAATTATGAAAGAGTAAAACATTTATTAATCTGTTAATCTTACCATAAGAATGCAGTTTTGGGGAATTTTTTCACCCAGCTTCTGATCTTCACTAGTACTCGGGGGTGCCTCTGACACAAGGCTGGTCTGATTCTTCACCTGTAATGTCTTTCGGTCCTCTGCTATTCTTTTTAGGACTAATTCACGGTCCTGGCACAAATCATAAAAGATATCTTAAGTGCCTCTAAATTACTTTAAAATGTACAGTACATCTTTAGTCCTGACCTGCTTCTTTTGCCTTCGTTGTTCTCTGGCCTCCTGTGCAACACGTTGTCTCTGTTGTTCTTCAAAGTCACTGTCCTGTTTTATGCGGGACTCAACTTGTGGTGGTTCCGGGGACAAGTTGCAAGATTGTGATGATTTCAGCACTAACGAGGGGCATGCTAATATAAAATTATTGATTATTATTTTTTTACTAAACATTGAAAATTTGAGACTTCATCAAAGACTGGCTATGAATCTTACCACTCCTGTCAGTGGAAGATGTAAGGGTGACTTGTTTGGGGAGATTAAATGCAGAGAAGGCTGTCTCAGCAGGTCGTGATGGCTGCTGTATTAACCTGTGTCTTGGTGACTGACCCTGTAGGAGCCTGTCAATAAGAGTGACAGAATTTTTTTTTTTTTTTCAAAAGTCTATATATACATGAGATATGAACATCTTACCACTCAGCTGCCTCTGGCACAGACAAATGTCCTGCCTGAACTGCTGCTTGAATCTGCTCTTCGGTGAAGCCCATCTCACTAAGAATGAGGAAAAAATCCCCAATCGTCTGAAATTTAACAACAATTAGCATTATTCTTGTTCATCAACAAAATGAATGAAAATATCCGACATCTTAAGACTATGACAGAGACACATTTACAGCTACTTTTAAAATCTCTATATTTCATTGTATCCGAGCGCAAAGTTTACAGCCATCTTAACAAGCCTACGTCGCATTGTGTAGACACAAATGGCAATGTCATTATTGTGATTCAAGGGAAAGAAAAAAGAACTGTTGGCAATTTTAGCGGCATAAGTGTTAGTTAAGTCAATCTTTGCAAGTGTGAGGGCCATACACTGTCAACAACAAACGGTGTTAGCATTGCGGCTAGCCTACTGAGCTAAGAGCTAATATCTTGTCAAATACATTCTTTGTAAAAGTAAAGTTGCATACTGATCCTTACCGGAGAGTCATTTGTACTCATGGCGGTGTTGAAACGATTAACAAACAGACAAGGAGGTCAGTTTCAATGGAATTAACAACTTAGTTTTTCTGCGTAGAAGTCAAGCAGCTAACAACACTGACCTCTCCCCCTTTACAGAACCAATAAGCAGATCAACAACAGCGAGCTGCGCATGTCCAGATCAGTCACAGCGCACAGGGACAAGAAACGTCCAAACACCCTAAATGAATCACCGGCGTCTACATAAATAAGATAAGAAGTTATGAGGAGTTCAGTTCAAACGTTTGACAGTTGTACCCAGGGAAAACGAGACATTCTGCAGTTACAGCAACACACCAGCAGGGGTCGTGCTTTCGCTCTTTCTACTCGTCTTGTGCTTAAAGGTGCACTGTGCAGCTCTCTGGTAGAGGTCCGTTACCTGCCCGTCTTCATGGAAGTTTCCGATGTATGGCATTAACATTATCTATTTCCATGACGACAAGCCTACAATGCCCCCAGGCCAAGTTAGAGGTGGAGAGGCGAGCTCACTCACTGTAGGGATACATGTTTTTCATAGTATTTTTGAGCAGTAAAACACCTGTAATTGAATAAATACAACATAGATTAGCTCAAAGTCATACCGTGACCTTTCAAGCAAAGCAATAACATCTCCATGGAGACAAGTTTTTACAAGGAAAGTTACACATAGAGCACCTTTAATCATGGATCCAGATCATAGAACGTATGATACAGATCATGATGCAGTATACATCATTTACTGTACAGTAAAATCTCCCACTTCCACATGCTTGCTTTGAGTAAAAAGTAATTTCCTATGTCTGGACGTGTGTTTTTCTGAGGTTTCTTTTATTATTTGGCCAGGTGGTCTAACATAAAAATTAATTATATTGCTGTTCTCTAAAACTCGGTCTGTTTCTGTTTTGCCTGGTGTAAAGTTAGAAGAAGTTAAGAATTGGAGTATTTTATCTACTATGATTCAATTCAATATTAAATACGCAGGCGCAGTGAGACGGTTTTGAGTCAGGGACACGGTGGGGCTGGGCCGCCTGGAAACAAGTGTCAACTTCAGGTCAAGCTGAGGAGACGACGAGGGCCACCATACACCGGAAACACGTGGCCCGCAATAAGAAAATAATGTCATATTTTCGTTGTTTGGATGCAAAAATATAACGATGATGGTTTGTTTGAGTTTATTGTGTTGAAAAAAGAATAAAAACCCCAACTATCAGCACAAGACAAAGGCTAAACGACTCAATCACAGGGTCATAAGAAATCTTGTATGCTTTTAATGTCAATGTTTACCGGAAGTGAGTATGTTTTCGCAGTTTCACGTTGTCTTTTAACATTAAAGAGGCAGTCATTCAGCGAGTAGAGGAGCCGGTGAGTAAATAAGTCTAATCTGTCGTGGATGTAAAGGGTCTGGCCTCGCTTAGACCTTGGCAGACTTTCTCCGGAGGTCCTGATCTTGGCTCGTTGATGATAAGTGTTCTCTAAAGGAGCGGACAGAGGCGGCGCTCACAGAGATAACTCCACCGCTGCCGCCGCTGCTGCTGCTGCTGCTGCTGCTGCTGCTGCTGCTGATGCCACATACCTGAGTGTCACTGCCAGGGGATGACTTTGCTACGTTTTTAGCTTTTCATCAGGTAATATCATCAATAATAATGTTTTACTATTGTGGCTAATTTGGTTTACCTTTGTTTTTAAGTGTGTTTATTTCAAAAACCATTATAATACAGATATGATAAGAGATAGCGGTTTCTTCTCAGACTACTGTGTAACATGGGATGATCATGCTCAAATTTGGACTGAACAGGCGGCTCATAAATAACAATTGTCTTCAGGCCTAAGGATAATTCAACAGACAGATGAAGAAGAAGGGAATTGTTCATGTTATATCTTCACTATTTTTTTTATCTTTGCTATTTCTTTATTTAGATCTCCCCAAAACTGTAAAGGTGCAGTAACCTATACCTTTGAAGATGTGTCTATGTGGCTCATGCATAACTTGAAGTTTAAACTAAACCAAATGTGATAGTCCCTGACATGAAATTGGTTTATAATTTACACAGAATTCTATTCTAAATAGCCACTGACAACCTCAATATTATATAGCCTACCTTATATTAGAACCTACTGTAATGCTTCTGTAAGGCAAGAGGACCATGAACTGTTTGTTAAAGATTACCCCAAAACACCGGTGCTACTATGAACCTAATCATCACTATCTTGTGTTCCTATAAATTGCCAGCGTGCTTCTTTGCTATTGTTAGGCCATTGGTTCCACCTGTGCTTGTCTTAAATATCTTAATTTAATGGTAATTCTGTGCCCCCACGATGGGTGACTTGACCGTTTAGAAAGCATCATTAACATCCCAATGTAATGTGATGCTACTATAAGTCCAAATATATTGCTTTAAGTCACTTAGCAACAATCACCAAAATAGGACATGACTCCAGTGCAACTCAGTTTTGTACTCCTAGCCTCTCTCTCTTGTAAATATATTAGCCCTACCGGAAAGAGGAGGAATGTGCATCAATATCCATGTCTTGTGCACTTGGAGTTATGAGATATTATGAAAAAATACTTCTGTGATGTAAAGCGGAGACATGGGATAAAGAGTTTATCAAAAGTTATTACATCTAAGTGCAATATGCCAGCGTGACATTCTTATCTAATAAAATGGACTGACCCAAGGACTCATAATAGTGGAATCTGTGATGTTTGTCTGTCCCTGTTGGTATGTTTCAATCTGACCTTGTGAAATCTTAGAAAAATATAATCTGACAAAATTCCAGTGCGATTGAACTTCCTCTTTGTAGTATAGGCCCCCTGCGGTGGCGAGGTAGTGCTTTGATTTTGTTGAACATATTGACCAATGCATCTTTTTCCTTTATGTCGCGGAAATACGCAAGAGACTTATTGTAAACTGATTTGTCACAACAACAATGTGTGTGAGAGACAAATGAATAAGTAAACAGCTGACTAGAGTGTCTTCACATTCCTGACAAAAATCGCTTGGTCATGCAGAAGGCAAGGAAGGAAAGGACTCAGATAATCGTATGTGTTTTTACCACAGCCTTTGACACTGACTGTTTATTTAACCTTCCCCCAAAGATAAACTCTATGTGTAATTGTATATGCAAAAACAATCAAGCCTGAAAACACTACTTATTATATACAGTTAGTCAACTACAGGCTTCTGTAAATTTTTTATAGAAGCCTATTTTAATTTAAAAGTTCATAAGAATTGCCCCCTCCTCCACTCAATAATCTCTGATGGAAATGTCACAATTATTAATATTATCATCGCTTGATATAAGAGACGAGTCTTCACCCTCTGTGCAAAGGGTGCAACATGAGCGCTCTATGTTGTGTAAATGACTTATTTAATTGGCATGTGTGTTGCATTTATTAGTCATTGCCATTGTCCTTACCAAAAATAATCAATAAAATGTATTATTAAAGTTATAGAATAGGTTAATCAAATGATTTGCTATTGAAACCATTATCCATGTTTTAGCCAAATTAAATATTACCATTCTGTACTATTTGGACTTACTTCAAGTATAAAGAACTTGCATAATACCCAGAGATCATATGTACATAAATGTTTGCATGGTGACTATGTGTTTGTTTCTGGCAGAGAGGACAATGAACAGGCATTAAGAGCTTCTCAATTTCAGTTGGCCCTTAAATACACGTACACCCTAGCAGACAGGTGCTGTCTTAGCAGCGTGAGATGGGCATAGAGTGAGATAAAGATGAGCACCCTGTGTCTGAGTGCAGCTGTTAGTGCAGACTGGACATGTGCCTGCAGTGTGGTTTTAACACAGTCATGCTGAGGAGCTGCCCATGTCAGACCTTTATACCGTTCATGTAGCCACTGTATTGCACTGTGCAGACGTCTCCTACACGGACACGGAACTTCTAAATTACAGAGCTATTTTAGGCTAAACACTAAGAGGCAACAGAGACACAGCTATCAACATTCACCATAACCAAATCCCATAGAGATTCTCCTGCACAGCAGCTGCTGTGGTACAGTTACACTCCACTCTGTCAGCGTGGGCTAGTACTGAGCGCCAGAGGGGTGAGTCGACAAACAAACCTGTCCAGTACTATTTATTATACCTGATCTTATAGACTGAAAATGATCAGCACAATCAGGAATGTATGTCTTCTTGCTCAGTTACATTTACTTTTGAATATATTATTTTTATGCATGGCTAAATCATATTTGTATTAGGACCAGAAACAATATTTTACATATACATGTAGCAGTGGAAAAGTAACTTTTGCCAGTCAAAGACTGTTTGCTGTTAACACACCGAGTCAATGCTTAATGCTATTACAGGCCCATTGTTGTGACGGAAGAAAGCCCAGACTTTGAAGTCGACTTCAGGTTGAGCTGCTTTTGGCTCAGACTGTTTCTTTTTCCACATAAGACATGCATGTGACTCTGTAGTGAGCCATGGCTCTAGGGACAAACAATTCTATCTCCCTCGGCTCGTACACACACCCAGCCCCAGGATTTCTTTAGCCCAAGGCTTGTATAAGCTCTTATGGAATGCAGCTCTTGATTATTTGGGAAAGTGGTAAGCAACTTGTTTAGATCACAGGACTGTTCTTTGTTTCTTAACACATAAGGCGTCTTAATCTGATGCCTTATGAGATGTAAAGTTGATTGAAAGTGATTTTTCTTTTGACCCTAATAAACTCAGCTGTTTTAATGGACATAATTGTATTTGTGGCCAGATGCCATTTGTTTCCATCGATTTAATTGTGGGAACTCAGAATTCAGAATGTAATAAATAGGAACTCCATTACGGTATAATAATCCACACTTTTAGAGGCTCTTTTAGAGATAATAATTTACCTAATGCTGAATTATAGCTGTCTGGGGAACAGTAGCCACCTTATTCTCTGTGTATCTGGACTGGGAAAGGCCAATGTTGAGTGTATGCGGTGGTGCCATTTTCTTTCATGTTGCCTACGGAACAAAAGCCCTTTTCTTGACCAGACATCCATCTTCTGTATGTGCAACAAATTCACAATCACAGAATCTCGACTGCAAACTACAGCCCTTCATGCCCTTTACCACTGACCTATATTGACGTAAACAGTGCAGTGGACATTCTCCTGCCTATTAAATGGATTATTGACATTTTCTATAGATGACTCACTGCTCATTCAAACTGACATGGACGATGCTAAATCAGTGTGTCTTTTCACTGTGTGCGGGACAGGTAGAGGGCAGGAGCAGCAGCTGGATTTGAGTCACTGTTGAATGGGGCTGAAGTCACATGGCTCCTTGTCAGCAGGCAGGAGGAGGAAACACAAGCTAGCCCATTATCAGTGGCTGCACGCTGGCCACTCACTGCACTGAAGCGCGCTCCTCGGACACATCTAAGCTAACTCCTCTGTGTCTATCTGTTTTCTCCTCTGTTTGTTTTGTCCTGCACTCTGACCAGGCCCGGTAACACAGCTCTGTTCAAATTTGCCCTACAATGTCTGCTGTGGCTTCTCTACAGTAAGCACACGAAGGTATGTTCCCTACTCTTTATTCTGTTGTTATTCATGTTTCAATGAAAACATTTTTTTTGCACCTTTTAGTTCTAGTTCCTACACTTCTACTAAGACATTCTGTATTTTCACTAACAATTCAATTTCTTTCTCATATTATGTGCTCATCTTCTAATGTATGTTAAAAATACTCATGTAAGTTAAAATTACACAATGAAAAAATGTGCTCTTGTATGGTCAAAGAATTATCATTTATTTCCCTAATGGGTTGTATTTTTCAAAAGTATCCACAAAGCCTTTAAATCTATATTGATGTCTGGGACCTAATTGTTTTTTTGTCTTTTTTACACCCATAGTTGCTCAATGTCAAGTGATAAGACTGCTGATTCAATTCCTAAAATATTGTGATATCCTAGTGTTATCTCTGCAAAGTCTATTATTTATCGGTGTCATTGGCTTCTAATGAATCCTCTTTCTTTCACTAGTATGGCTCTATAGTCTTTATATTCCTTACTGAAAAACAACATAAAACAACTTTGCTACTCACTTCTTACTAATACATTTACAGTAGTAGATTATACATAATTTAGTTGGTTTGCACTTAAACATATCTAACATATGATTAATTTGCACTGTAGATAGTTATTTTGTGGGGAAATATCAATTATCAATCAATTTCACTTGCATTATTGTGGGTCCAGCCCATATATGGTCATCACAGTAGATTTAAAAGAGGCTCGAAGGAGTACCCCTGTTCCAATTATTTGTGGATCTTTAGATACATGTGTGACAGGCTTCTGTCTGCAGCAGTTTACTCAGTCACCTTCTTCCTGTTTCCAGGGTCGCTTCCTCTCAGAAGGACCCTTTTCCCAAACATTGTGTGCACACGTAATAGCATTGTGACCATGTATTTTAGAAATATCGTGGAAATTTACTGACATGAACATCTGTCTGAATAATAGTAACCTGTTTTTTTTGCATTTATGTAGCATTGCATCACATAATTACACATGGTAATTAATTATCTATTGTTTTTTTCTTATGTAAATATAAAAGTGAGTATGGTCAGTTATGCTCATAAAATACATAGTATTTCTTCCCCTGTGATAGTTGTTGTTATTATAATAGTCTTATTACAGACGTGCCTGAGGTGGGCAAGCTGTTCTCATGGATTTGACTCAGGATCCCAGGGTTCTGTAACTCTATCCCTCTATGGACTCTTCCAAAGAGCAGGGATCTAGGTTTACTGAGAAAGTTGTGTTCCATACACCTACTGAAAAAAACTCAATACACTACAGTGAACATCAGACTCAATTAAGTATTTAACATCTACAGGCACTCATTGTGCCTGTTGTTTTTATTTCACAACAATGTCCCTTTTCTCTGTATGTGATATGTTATGATAGGCCAGATTTCACCCTGGCATCAATGACTTACCATTTTCTTGATAGCAAGGTCAATGCATCAGTATTAGTTATATAATATGCAGGTTATTTTGTAATTTGTGATAAACTTAATATTGATCCCTCATAATGACACCCTTTGATTACTTGATAGATGAACAGGCATATAGAAGAGTACATTGGCTCTGGCACGCTCCACTGTTTTATCAGAGTCTGCTGTACACAGTAGCTGTTTGCTATCTAGACTCTTATCCGACACTAATGGCCATTGACCTTGGATGGAAGAAGTGATATGCTAATCATAAAGTACTATATTAAAATATACAATGGACTATAAACCTGTTAGGGTGGATTTTTATGTATTTTAATTTGAACAATATGAACAGTAACACAGTGTTTGCATTTACTCATTGTATTGCTATTGACTGATATTTGGCCTTCTATACTAAACCTGTGTCTGCTGATGTCTTGCAGGTTATGCTGCCCAAAAGCTGCCTCAGTCCCAGTGAGAAAGAGAAGGGCTAACAGCATACATCTGAAGCAGCTCTCCAGTCCACATAATAGTACGGAGCCATGAGCAACACTCCCAGCCAAATCACTGACGCCGTGGCATCAGTTATTCACAGTGTAAGTCCACAGAATACAGCATACAGTAAGGACTGGTCAGGCTTTAATGAGCACATGATAAAACACATGAGACACACGCAGGTCTAAATGGTGTAAAGAACAACCACTATATCATTAGACTGGCACTGTCCATGTTTTTTTGGATATTTTAAGCTGACATTGCTCAGTCTGCACTCTAAATGTTTTCCGCCAAACTGATTTTTGCTGCATCAGCGTCCTTGCAGCACTACTGGACATTGCACGGTGTCTTCTTCACAAATCTTGGAGCCACTATTTAAAGTTAAGAAATAACTGCTTTATAAAATCTTCCTTTACTGAAAATATGGAGCTCTACTGCCATGTTGTGTAGGTCTTATTATTACAGTGCTTGACAATTAGAGTATCAGAAATCTTTTACTTTATTATATTGCTTAAGGTAAATGTTGGACGACAATATGTTACTGGAGATGAGGACATCAACCTAAATGTTAGCCTCAATTTAAAAATACACCCATACCTGAACTATATAATAATAATAATAATAATAATAATAATAATAATAACAATAATAATAATAATAATAATTTTAGAGATAGAGATTGTAATGAACCTGCCCAGTTGGTTGTCAAAAAGTACTGAATTTGAAGTCAGAATACAACTTTGTAACACATTTTTGTAACACTTTTTGCCTTAACTGAATTTATGTGCATTAAAGAGTATTTTTTCCTTGCTGTACTAGAATGCAGTGGGCCTTAACAAAATACTCTCTTGGTGTGGGGTGTGCAGAAGCTAGAAGGCAAATGGTCACTGGCCAAGCATAGCAGCGTTACTCAATCTGAGACTTCCTCTACATGTTGATCCTAAAATGATTAAAATGCTGACTTAGAAAATATCATAAGTTTTTAATGTAGCAATATTCAGACTACAGACCTGAGTTAGTAATGACTGATAGCTTCTAAGAGTATTTTTTGTTTACTTTACGCTTGAGTTATTGGTTCCTAGAAATGATCTTAAGTGTGGAAATTTAGAATCAAGTAAACATTTATGGTAGTGAACTTGTTACGAGAAGTATTTTAATATTTGAGCTTTAGGACAAAGTTTTGTTTTTCAGGTATAGTACTAATCAGCATTTGGCTTTTGTGTGCATTTTGCCACTTCTTCCTATGCTGCATTTTCACTGTCATGTGACTCTGTAGGGAAGTCCTGAGTCAGTTCTGAGGGGTCCCATTCACCAGCCAAAGATCATGTTTGAAATCCAACCCCAGCAGTGAAGATGTAGAATGTGGAGTATGTGGGAGGTAGAAGTTTGTGCAGGACACTTGACCACTGCTTCATGAAAAACAACAAATTAGCTGATTAATTATAGAATGATGTTAACTATGTATGTGTGTGTTAACTAGAGAAAATTAAATAAAATAAATCATCAAATTATATATTTACATTGGAAAACTACTACTAAATATAACAAAAAAATAAGTTGTTAATGCTGAAGATCATATTTGTATTCTTATGTATTTTATTTTTTATTGTTTATATTTTTATATACATTTTAGAAAGAAGAATTTCCAATGCAACAATATATGATTTAAATGTAATCCATACTTCATGTTAAGAAACACCGCATGTTAAGTACTTGTAGCCACAATAGAAACAAAGCAAAACTTTGCAGCAGAAGAACTAGACATAGGACAGACAGTAAGTATTTGTTACAGGCAAAGTAGGAAATGAATCACTATTCTCAACTCTGCCTAGGTATTCTATAGAACATAGAAATTCTATAGAAATTGCATAGAAAATTTATAGAATGCCTAGGCAAAGTTGAGAATAGCGATTAAGAAATAGTAGAAAATGAATCACTAGGCATTCAATAGAAGGCACTCTATAGAGTGTATTTCTGGAGGTGGTCGTGTCACCATGTTCAAACCACATTTTTTTCCAACATTTTTCACGGGGATACATAAGTGTTATGCCATAGTGTGGAATATTATAGCCAAAAGAGCAACATTTCCATAAAGATGAGCAGAAGTAAGAGTTGGGTTTGTGGCAAGGCAAGCCTACTTAGAGTAGGAATTCTTTACACAAAAAACAACCGCAATTAATGCTTTTATTTTAGACTATTTTATGGCTGGCACTCTGGCACCTTAATAGATACTGAGTAAAGGATTTCACTTTTCTTACTCACAATAATAACCATGACACTAAAATTTAAAATTACCTGCTCTTTAATCTTTATTCTTTGTGTGCTCGGCTCAATACAGTGGATTTCATTACCAGGGATATTCGTGCAAGTTTCCCTTTATGACTCTAGAAGCAGCCAGTAGCAGGGCGAGCATAGTGACGATAAAGATGTTTGTATTATGACAAATCCTTAGCCGTTATTGGTCGTTTCCTAGGACCCGACTTGACCAAGTTAATTATTATCTGTTCATAATCTGTATTCTGTGTGCTTTCTGCGTGTCCAGTTTGGTTAGTCACTTGTAATCCAGTTGTTCTTTCACTAGTTCACAGTCTTCCTGTGCTGAAAACTGGTCATGTGACTAAAATGGGAAGTAGACTGACCCTAAGACTTTGGAGTATTTTTGAATAATGCCATCAAGTCTATGAATCTTATTTGATGGAATTTCTTTACTCGTACACTGAGGTGAGTGATTTGGACAGACTCTAAGCATTGTCCATGCTTGACAGTGAATTTTTAGAAATGTTGTCTCTGACCATATAGACTATAGTTAAACATGAGGTATATTTAACCTCAGTGCAAACTTTGGGTTAATGTTTAGATTTGTCACAGATGCACTTTTACTTTGTCAACAGCTGACTGCCTTTCTCAAACATTAGACATCTGAGGTAATAATTAGTAACTAATGTTTAATGTTGCCTTTATGTATTATAAGTGTGAAAAGCGGTGATTTAACTGTTGTGAAACTCAAACAACTTTGTTACATTGATGTAATAATTACCCTGTGGAATTACTATGTGTATCTATCATTATGTAACAATGCCCATCCTTAACCCATCGAAATTGTACTGAAATATTAGCTTGTTCAGTGTGTAATAACAGTCAGTTTGAAAATGTGTCACCATCAGTTATGTCCCCTTCCTGTGACGTTGTATTACTCTTAACCACACTATTTCCTCCGATGTCATCTAGCAGCAACTGGGAAATTTCTATGTGTCAATATAGTGAGTAATCTAAAGATGCAGTGTTTCCTACCTATACTACTAAAATGAGAACTTAAAGATAAGAATGGATTTAATGACATAGTAAACTGCAGAGTACTGTCCAGTCTCTTCCCTCCTAGTGCTGACTGTGTGGGATTTGAAGTTTGTCCACAGATAATCTGCTTTACTGCCTCTACACACAGAAGCTGTCCACCGCAACAAGAGCTGTAACTCATTTCCTTTAATTGTTAACAATACATTTAAATCAATTTAGACCTCTGAATCAGTAAACATGATGATGGTCCCTGACTGAAACATGTATTTACACTTTTTATTCTTCACTGATAATGACTGAGATTTTTTGGAGTGCTTATCAATACTGTATGTAGTACATAGTCATTGACATATAGGCATTTTTATTTGTCTGCACACATCCACTGCTTTTGTCCTTGGGATATGGACAGAGATGAAATAAAGAGCTAGCGAAAGAAGGAACTGTGATCAGAGTTTAATATACACAGTATAAGAATAGTGGTGCCAAGGGTAACTGCTTCACCAAGAGTTGTGCAAATAATTTAATAACCTTTGTCAAATTTTTATCAAGCAGTATTCATCAAACAGTATTTGTCCCAGCCCTAAATGCAAACATGAGAAACAAGTATAAAAAAGTCTGTTTTTGGAGATGGAACCAGAAGGAAAATGTCAGATACAATAAAGGCAATGCAGATAGTAAATCTACCTATTATAAAATAACTATTTTTCTAGACATGACCTATTTGTGAGGTACTATACAGTATCTCACAAAAGTGAGTACACCCCTCACACTTCTGCAAACATTTAATGATATCTTTTCATGGGACAACACTGACGAAATGACACTTTCATACAATGTAAAGTAGTCCATGTACAGCTTGTATAACAGTGTAAATTTACTGTCCCCTCAAAATAACTCGACGCACAGCCATTAATGTCTAAGCTGGCAACAAAAGTGAGTACACCCCTAAGTGAAAATGTCCAAACTGGGCCCAAAGTGTCAATATTTTGTGTAGCCACCATTATTTTCCAGCACTGCTTTAATCCTCTTGGGCCTGGTGTTCACCGGAGCTTCACAGGGTTCCACTGGGATCCAGTTCCACTCCTCCATGACGACATCACAGAGCTGGTGGATGTTAGAGACCTTATGCTCCTCTACCTTCCATTAGAGGAGGCCCTACAGAAGCTCAATGGGGTTTAGGTCTGGTGACATGCTTGGCCACTCCATCACCTTTACCCTCAGCTTCTTTAGAAAGGCATTGGTCACCTTGGCACCTCCAAGGTGTTTGGGGTCGTTATCATGTTGGAATACTGCCCTGCGGCCCAGTTTCTGAAGGCAGGGGATCATGCTCTGCTTCAGTATGTCACAGTACATGTGGCATTCATGGTTCCCTCAATGATCTGTAGTTCCCCAGTGCCGGCAGCATCATGCAGCCCCAGACCATGACACTCCCACCTCCATGTTTGAGTGTAGGCAAGACACACCTGTCTTTGTATTCTTCACCTGGTTATCACCACACACGACACCATCTGAACCAAATAGGTTTATCTTGGTCTCATCAGACCACAGGACCTGCTTCCAGTAATCCATGTCCTTAGTCTTCTTGTCTTTAGCAAACTGTTTGAGGGCTTTCTTGTGCTTCATCTTCAGAAGAAGCTTCCTTCTGGGACAGCAGCCATGTAGACCATTTTGATGCAGTGTGCGGCGTATGGTCTGAGCACTGAAAGACTGACCCTCCACCCCTTCAACTTCTGCAGCAATGCTCCAGCACTCATACGTCCATTTCCCAAAGACAACATGTGAATATGACGCTGAGCATGCGCACTCAACTCCTTTGGTCGACCATGGCGAGAACTGTTCTGAGTGGAACCTGTCCTGTTAAGTCTCTGTATGGTCTTGGCCTCGGTGCTGCAGCTCAGTTTCAGGGTGTTGGTGATCTTCTTATAGCCTAGGCCGTCTTTATGTAGAGCAACAACTCTTTTTTCTAGATTCTCATAGAGTTCTTTGCAATGAGGTGCCATGTTGAACTTCCAGTGCCCAGTATGAGAGAATGTGAGAACGAAAACACCAAATTTAACAAACCTGCTCCACTTACACACCTAAGACCTTGTAACACTAACAAGTCACATGACACTGGGGAGGAAAAATGGCTAAATGGGCCCAATTTGGACATTTTCACTTAGGGGTGTACTCACTTTTGTTGCCAGTTTAGACATTAATGTCTGTGCGTCGAGTTATTTTGAGGGGACAGTAAATTTACACTGTTATACAAGCTGTACATGGACTACTTTACATTGTATAAAAGTGTCATTTCGTCAGTGTTGTCCATGAAAAGATATTAAATGTTTGCAGAAGTGTGAGTGGTGTACTCACTTTTGTGAGATACTGTACATTGTGTACCCTGCTCAGTCCAGTACAATCAAATATCCTTAGTCATCTCAGATGTAATCACACACATTTTAAAATTTGACTTTCTATTGCTTAACAAGTCTTACATCACCCTTGGTCTGAAGTATCCTTTAAAATCTGTTTATTTCATTTGCCCTTCAAAGTGAACCGATTAAAAGCACTTGGGTCAATATTTAGGTTTCATGTGGCAATGCTAAAATCTTAAGATGAATGTCATGTTTGGTTTGTTCTGTTCAAACACATCTCGTCCTTTCAGACTACATTTGTCCTCAAAGCGAGTATGAGCACCTTGTTTAATCTGCCCGGGCACAATGGGCAGACTGGTGAAGGTGGCAGCTTGGCTGATAGTGCTGTGATTAGGGCCTCACGCACCATTGATAAGCAGGAGCACAGGGGTATGTTCTGCAGGCAGGTCTTGAGGTTTAGATCTGTGCTGTGGCAGAGCTGCTGCTGATTCAGTGTCATGAGTGAGGTAAGTCCTTATACCTCACGCTTTAATCAGTGAAGTTTTCTCTTCTGCTGAGGCTTCTCTTTGCCAGGCCACTTTTGTTTTGCTCATTGCCGCTTTGTTTGTTTTTCCTCATAGTTTGAGTTATGGAAAATTGTCTCACCTCTTTGAGAATCCCTCACACATGTCTCCCACCTCTGGGGATACACTGTGAAACCATGATCTGAATGAGAGTCCTGAAGAAAGTCATCTCTCAGGCTGGATAACAGCACCTGCGGAATTGGGGTTATATTTTCTAAGATTTTGTTTAATTGAATTGTTGCTTATTGTGCTTGGATAACGTAAACCTCCAAGCATTATCTGTTTTCATATTTGCTGTAGACGTGAGTGGAGCCATGCAAATTTATGTACTCTTCTTCTGCAGTAGAGCTTGTATGGTTTCCTCCGAGCTCTGTGCTGCTGGTGTACAGTTGATGGCAGGGTGTTGGACTGTCACCTGTGTGTGGCATGTATGAGCTGGGCTGAGTTCAGTTACAGGGTGAGGTTGGGGCCTTCATAGGTATGCTACATATGGATGTATGTTTGTGCCAGGCTTATTCTATGACTTTTTATTTGATTATTTATGGGCTTATGATTTTAACTCTGACATCAATATCCTTAAAAAAGATGTAAAGTGTTAACTGGAAAATACACTAAAACAATTTGTCATTGAAGTACATGTAGTGAAACTGGAATTGGCCATTTGCAAGTGATAAAGTGCATCTCCCAAACTAAAGTTCCTGGCTTGCAGTGATTGATTGAAAGTGATTGGATGAGAGAACACTGAAAAACTGTGCTAATATGTCACTGCCATATGGGACCGGATATTAGGTGTTTAACATATAATTTTATGAAACGTTCATGGCAAGCCACTTATATGTTAATATGTATCTAGTGTGTAATTTGGTTTTAAAGTATGTGTTTTCCTTATGCTTCTATGAACTAAAATGTAGTTTAAGTAGTCACTCTAAATTTATATTGTATTAAAACTACTTTCATGAAGCAGGGTTTTAAAAATGGGTCGTAGCCATAGCATGCGCACATGTACTACAAAGTACTTGTAGTAGTAGTAGTAGTAGTAGTAGTAGTAGTAGTAGTATTAGTAACAGGTGTGAAGTCTTCTCTGTGTGAAACCACTGTGGGCCGCCCTGCAGGCCGCTCTTATCACAACATGCCTCTGACTGAGACTGCTCCAAGGGCTCTGTGTCCTGCTGCACCAAAACATATCTGTAACATCACATGATCAGTTACACCACTACATGCATGAGAGGACTCATCAGAGCACATGGCTATTGTTTCCACTTGAGCCCTATTAGTCATCCTAAACCAGCGGTAGGACTCCCTCTACTGTTGTTTCCAGGTAGTTTAAATAATGCCATTTGTGATTTATGGGTTGTGTATCTACACGTGCCCTTTCGAATATAAGGTATTTGTATAGGTATTATATATGTATGTATTTGCATATGCTCATAATATTCATTCATTCATATTCATGTTTTGCAGCCAGAGGGTTCAAGTGCCACCTCGACACATGGGACGCCCCGTGGAGAAGAGGAAGATGATGGGGATTTGAACAAAGCCCTTGGTGTTCAGCGCTTCCAGCAGATCCTCTCCCCGGCTGCAGCTGTCCCAGATGAGCAGCACCACAACTACCATGAGGAGGACATTGAATGTAAGTACACACACATGTAAATCTGTGTAACTATTGTCTTTGTTCGGGCTTCCAAAGTCTTTAAGATGTCTGACCTGTTCACAGACCACCGTCACTCCTCACACCACATTCACCGACCTTTGTCCAAACTGCCCTCCGAAGGACGCAGGCGGAAGACCGGGAAGAAGAAAAGGAAGGACAAGGAAAAAGAGCAAAAGGGCAGCCATGTTTCCAGCAGTGGTCCCATTGAGGAGGGAGAGGATGAGGAGGAGGAGGAAGAGGAAACTGAGGAGAGCACCTCTGCCCCTCCAGAGACAGAGAAAGTAGATGTGGAGGTAATACATCGCTTTACATTCTTCCTATCTAGTACATATTAACTAAACATAAACAAAGCTAGCATGTAGGCTACTCAGAAGGCAAAATCATTTTATTTACATGATCAATAATCATGTAATATTATCCTCATGGCTGCCGGATTCTCTAAGAACTACTCTAGCTTTACCATATTTCCCTCTGTGAATATTTCAGTGCTATGTGAATAATTCATCAGAGGGTCTCATGTTCAGTTGTTATGATACTGTAACAAAATTAGGCGAGATAAAAGGACAGATTGTGTAGAAATTATATTTCTTATAATGACACTGTCTGCAGATATGAATCTAACTGTTTGTGCATTAGTTCTTTGTTTCAGATGAGGACCAAGCAGCCAAAAGTGTTAAAGGGATCCTGTCATCTCGGCAGCTGAGCATTGTACCACAGACTGCTGTGACCGATGATGGCTCATATGTTTCCTCTACAGAGTAAGTGAAAATATCTGTCATGTTCATAGGTGGTGTTTGCCTCCTGCCAGACTGAGTCTCATTGGTCAGTGAGGCACTTACTGTACGTTTCCATGTGTGAGGCATCTAGGGTCCTGCTGGGCATTATCTGATGGACAGAAGTAATCTTCTGCTCAGAGACCCATAAATTACCCGTCTTTATAGACCTTCACACACCTCCAGCCACAGGCTCCACCTCCGACATTTACACTTTAATCTGCACTGTGATGTTTCCACACTGGGAGATTTTCCATTATTCTCTGCATGTTAGATTTTTTCTGATATAAAACACGCTATACTTAATATATTGGACCTTTGGTGTAACTTGAGGTGAGTGCAGTGTTAAAGTTTGAACTTTTGTACCAAAACCTTTATACAGACCTAATTGTACATGTTTAAACATTAAGAAGATATACGTTGTACTAACATGTTGTTTTCTCTTCATTGTGTCCAGTAAGCCTGGCTCCCCTGAGCCCTCCAGTCCATCTCCTCAGTCGGGCCCGGAGCACATCCCACTGACCCGACTATCCAGTCGCGGATACGACCTGCAGGAACGCAGACGCACGGGCAACATGACAGGGGCCGAGCAGGCCAAGTACCAGCGCATCCCCACGGATGAGAGCGAGGCCCAGACTCTGGCCTCAGCTGACCTGGATGGCATTAAAAGTGAGTGCTAATCTTGTTTAGTTTCAATACCTCCACTAAGATCAGGGCTAAAATGACTGATTGTGCTTCCTAACCCAGTAGTCCCAATAGTTCCCTGTTGGATTCCTGCAGTACTTTGTATTTCCAACACAGTGCAAATGTGTTTGTTGAGTTGAGGTAATTTACATCAGGGAGCCTACCCCTCAGCAGTGAGCAGCAGCTTATCAAGCTTTGTGGCAGGCAGGCCTCTGTATTAAATTAGCCACTCCAACTCTGTCAGCTGAGGCCCCAAAACCAGCAAATACCTGAGGTAGTATTAGTTTAATAATCTCACTTGACTTCTTTGTCAATAAACCCTTTTAATAATGGTCAAAAGAGATTGTAGGTCTCTGTTGGTGTTTGTTAGATCATTCTGCTTTCTCTGCTGTTCCCCACAGTCTCTACTGTAAACTGACGTATGTTGTAGTGTGAGAATCATAAGGTCAAACATTGGCCATGAAATGAGCTAAAAGGGGATCTTGTAATCTGATTACTGAACAGTTGGATCTTTGTACTCTTCAAAAACTGACAAGGCATGTCCCTGTCATCAGTCTGCAGGGTCTAGAAAGGAGTGTAGAAATAATGCTAATGTCATCTAGTCATTTTGATTTGGGGTCAAAAAAATACAGAGGTCCATGTGGCCACCTGCACTGCAAATGTTCTCTGATTTGACCAAGATTTTTAAACTTATATCAGGTTATTTATCTTGTTTTCAGATTTATTATCCTTACTAGTTCCGAGACTGCTTAATTCTCATCTAGAGGTAGTTTTCTGATAGATTTAAGTGTCTTAAGCTTTTTTGCAGTGTCTATTCTATATTCAAATATTTACTTACATTTCTGTAAGTAATTGAAAAGTGATTGAATAGTTTATAATAGTATTGACATTACCTTATCATTTCAGGTCACAGATTTGAAGATGTTCCTGGTGTGCGCAGACACTTGGTCAGAAAGAGCACCAAGGGCCAAGTGGTACACATGGGCAAAGACCACAAAGAGCCCAGCACACGCCCCCGAAAGCAGGACCGTACCCCCCATGAGGTGAGCTGCATCGGACTTGAAGTGTGTCCTTTCACTTATCTTTTGTCCTCTTTTGTACTAGTACATTTGCTACATGAACACTGATGACAATAAAGCGTTTGAGTAGTGATTATTAATGATGGGTTTGAAAGTAGTGTTGTTGAAATGTCCCATGGAATTATTTTACATTCTGTCGAAAGGTACAATTAAAAATGAATGGGATCTTTCCTTTCAACCAGGAAAAGACAGAAGCGCAGAGTAACCAGACTCTGTGCTCTGGACAGTGGGGCAGCCATGTTTTATTCACACAAACTTTCTAAGAACCCACAGGTCCATGTGCCGTGTGCTTTGCTCTATTATAGTATGAGGCGCACTGAGGATTCCCTCTCTATGCTAGTCTTATATGAGTGTGTTCTCACACCATTTTGACCCTCCAGCCATTACCACTGGTTGTGTACCGCTCTGCATCACGGACAGAAGGCATTCTGCTGAACATGGATGCAGCTCAGGGACAGAGGTACAAGAAGGTGAGGCTGTGAGCAGCCCCAGTGTGACCAGAGGTGGCCTGTTTTCACTGGCATGCAGCGTGGATGGCACCAAGAGCCAGCATGAAATATAATGGTATCATAGAGAAAGAAGGTTTTACAACATCCAGATTGCTTTCACACGTGTCTCTATTTTATCACATCAACTCTTGTTTATCTAGACTAAAGGTTGTTTTGTGTGGTTTAAACAAAACCTAACAAAACCGTTTTGGTCACATGGACATTCTTGATGCATGCAAGTGTTGTTGCAGATGCCTTTTGTGCTCCATTATTTACTGTCATATTTGTTTTGTAGGTGTTTGTGGAGCTGAATGAGCTGACCATGGATAAGAACCAAGAAATGCAATGGAAGGAGACAGCTCGGTGGATCAAATTTGAGGAGGATGTAGAAGAGGAAACAGACCGCTGGGGCAAACCTCATGTGGCTTCGCTGTCTTTCCGAAGTTTGTTGGAGCTCAGAAAGACCATTTCACATGGTGAGAGTAAAAAAAAAACAATTAATAAATGACTGACCATACACAATACAAAACAGATGTATTCTGGGTCTATAGGTGCTGTACTGCTGGACTTGGACCAGAAGACACTCCCTGGCATTGCCCACCAGGTCGTGGAGAAGATGATAATCTCAGACCAGATCAAAGCTGAAGACCGCGCCAATGTCCTCAGAGCACTGCTCCTTAAACACAGGTCAGGCTCTGAGTCAACACTATGTAAAGTGCAATCTGATACTGAAAAAATAAGTGTAGATTACGTCAGTATTTGTAAATATGATTATCCTCTTAAATTTAAAAATGTTTAGTTAGAAGTAAGCTACAATGGACAATTATTTTACAAACTGGATATACAACATTGAGCCTGCCATTGTAAACTAAAAGTCCTTGAATTGTTTGTATTGTGCCTTTTATATACAATCAATGTCAACTTTCTTTCTCCCCTTCCTCCTATAGTCATCCAAGTGATGAGAAAGAGCACACCAGCCCTTTCCCCAGGAACATCTCTGCTGCCAGCCTGGGCAGTCTGATCCCCCACCACCACAGCACCAACCACATTCACCAGACAGAGCCCTCGGTCACAGAGCCCCTCATGGGCACTGGCAACTCTGCAAGCCATGACACACACATTGGCATAGAGAAGAATGAGGTGCAGGTAATAAAGCACAGTGAGGGATTCAGGACTGCTTTGAAGCGCAACAGTGTCTGTGTGTCTTTTTAGAGCTAAGCTAACTCATGCGTTTGAACCTATTTGCTTTAATTGCTGACCTAAGAAAAGGACATTATATAAATTATATTTTATTATCATCTAGTGTAATCTAGTATATATTTTTTTCTATTTCATGTTGACTTTACTGCAGAAGGAGCCCATCCTGATGTCTGGAATGCATCGCTCCAAGTCGAAGCATGAGCTGAAACTGCTTGAGAAAATCCCTGAAAATGCAGAGGCCACAGTGGTCCTTGTAGGTGAGTAGTTCGCTCAGTCCCTCAGTTCCCCTCAGGTGCTCTCCCTAAGCTTTGTGCTGTGTTTCCAGGTTCTGTGGACTTTTTGGAGCAGCCTACCATGGCATTTGTGCGGTTACAGGAGGCAGTGTTGCTGGAGTCTGTGCTGGAGGTCCCTGTCCCTGTGCGCTTCCTCTTTGTTCTGCTGGGACCCCCCACCACCAGCATGGACTACCACCAGATCGGACGCTCCATTTCCACACTCATGTCTGACAAGGTTTGGATCATTTGATTTGAATTACACACGTTATTTATTTATCTTAACAAAGCATTTGTTTACCCACATATGTGTGAAAAGTATTTCCTTTAGTCCTACTTTTACTTTTTAAGTAACGAGTGGAGAAATGAGTCCCATGACCTCCATAGGAAAGTACATTTCTTTTCCTGGACTTCTGGACTTCTGGTTATTGACAAATCTGCAATAGTGTTTTTAAATTTGCATTGACAAGAAATAAGAAATAAACAAATTCACAAGATTCTTATTACCTAATGCTACAACATGATGAATGCCTTTTCCTGTTGAAACGTACAGCAATTCCACGAGGCGGCATACCTTGCTGATGACAGACAGGACCTGCTCAATGCCATCAACAGTTTCCTGGACTGCAGTATTGTGCTGCCTCCCTCAGAGATGGGCGGGAACGAGCTGTTGCGCTCTGTGGCCCGATTCCAACAGGAGATGCTGCGCAAAAGGGAAGAGCAGGAGACCAAACTACTGAAGGAGCCAAAGAGCTTTGAAGACAAAGGTACAGTCGAAAGACAGGCCTCTAAATATAGACTCCAGAATATTTAGAGTTTAATGTTGATTTAATATCAGTGTCACTGAAACCGATAAATGAATAAATACATTTATTTATTCATTAATTTATATTTCTAAAATATAGTAAATTTGTAATGTAGGAATTTGATAAGATATTTCAATATTACATGTTATCTGTTTCCCTAGCTTTGACCTTCTAAAAATCTAAAATTGACTTATTCACACTTAAATAAATCTTATATATAATAATTCTAAAATAATAATTAATTGATTCTTAACCTATGTATCCAATCAGACAGCTTAATGAGCTCCTTGTTTTTAGTTGCTAGAGGCTACAGTGAAGTTCTGATATGACAGTTCCTAGTTTAGGTTGCAAATGCTTTTTAATCAGTTTGAGAATTTGATGTTGCATGTTTGTTTTGTCTACCAGAGGCTCTCCTCACTCCCTTTGAAAAGCCTGATGACCCTCTGAAACGCACCCGGCGACCCTTTGGAGGACTGATCCGAGATGTGCAGCGCCGCTACCCTAAGTATCTGAGTGACTTCAAGGACGCCCTGAACAGTCAATGCATGGCTGCTGTTATCTTTATCTATTTTGCTGCTCTCTCTCCAGCCATAACATTTGGAGGGCTACTGGGTATGTATTTGTGCTGTTCTCATGTTGTTTTAATTGTTGTTTAATTTCTCCTCTTCTAAGTCTGTTGTGTCATTATTCTATGACAGGGGAGAAAACTGACGGTCTCATTGGCGTTTCGGAGCTCATTGTGTCCACATCAGTGCAGGGGATCATCTTCTGTCTGCTCGGAGCACAGCCTTTGTTGGTGGTCGGCTTCTCTGGACCACTGCTAGTTTTTGAAGAAGCCTTTTATACAGTAGGTCATTACTTACATCTGAAATTACTGGCATCAGTAGACTGGATTTTAAGATGACTTGGTATTTCTTCAAGTTTTGCAAAGAAAACCATGTGGAGTACCTGACTGGTCGTGTGTGGATCGGCTTCTGGCTCATTATCATAGTAACAGTGACAGTGGCATTTGAGGGTAGTTTCCTGGTCCGCTTCGTTTCACGCTTCACGCAAGAGATCTTCTCCTTTCTCATCTCCCTAATCTTCATCTGTGAAACCTTCTTCAAACTGGGCAAGGTAATCTTCAACACTTAACTACTGCTTATACATGTGTTTGTACTCACCTGGACTCATTTCTGCAACTGAAATATTTTGTCATTGTTTTTGTCATTGTCATATTTTTTCTGTCTAATAAAAATAATAATAATGATGACTAAAATTAGGACAAAAATACATTTTTGTCAACTAAAGCTATGACTAAAAGTATATATTAGAAGAAAGGACTCTATTTCTATTCTAATAATAAAAGCAACTAAGCATAAATAAATGAAAAGAACAAATGGACACTAGATCCAAGTTTCACGTTTCAATCCCAGAGCCCCACAGACTATAAACAGACTCATCATCAACATCCAAGGAAGAGGTCTGTGTAATTCCTCAGTTGTCCAGGTGGGATCCAAATCAAAAGAAATTCAGTTCTGTTAGCTGGACAAAGGTTAACATGACCACATCTGAAGAAGCTGCTTGAATGAATTCTTTTGATATCCACAGAACACAGTATGTCCCATGAGACTTGCCATGCAATACAGTTTTTAATAGTTAAAATAAAAAATAATATATTTTTCTGGTTGACAAATTATGGATTTATTTCTAATCCATAATAGCCTCCCATTTCCACTGACTTAAGTAGAGTAAAACTAGCCCAAAACTGAAACTAATTACTTTAAATCTTGACTAAAAACATTTAAATCAAAAGACCAAAACTACATTTTGAGAAGAAATTTAAATAACACAATAAATACACACTTTTGACACTAAATTGAACAGACAATTCTCTGACTGAAGTTTAGAATTTGAGGTCAAACTGAGATGGTGTGTAATAAAACCAATAAATAAAATGTAATAATACTTACTGTTGGCTGAGATTGGTTAGCTTGCTTTATGGCCTGCAAACACAACGCTGTCAAGGGAAAGACCTAACTTCTTCAGTTTCATTCATTCTATTTTTCATTGGCAGATATTCAAAGAACACCCTCTAAAGCGCTGCTCGTTGAACATCACAGAGGGAAATATGACTGAAGTAAACGTCACCACCATACAGACCAACGGCACCGAGACAGTGACCATCAAAGTCCTGGGGGAGCCCAACACCGCCTTGCTGTCCCTGGTGCTCATGGCTGGAACATTCTTCATCGCTTTCTATCTGCGAAAGTTTAAGAACAGCGCCTTCTTTCCTGGACGGGTATGGCACTCAATGACTTCAATACAGTCATGTTGATTCTGCAAGTTTCCCAGCTATCCTAAAATCTTATTCATATTTTTGTATTTCCATTCTTATTTTTTTTAGCTTCGCAGAGTTATTGGAGATTTTGGTGTTCCTATAGCCATTCTCATAATGGTACTGGTGGATTATTTCATAGAAGATACATACACTCAAGTAAGTGAAACATGACTAATTCTTTCTTGTTAAATGTTATTATGTTATCTTATTATTATTGTACTATTAGTTTAATGCTGTGGTGTGTCCAGAAACTAAGCGTGCCCAGTGGCTTCTCGGTGACTACTCCAGAGAAGCGCGGCTGGTTCATCAACCCTTTAGGCTCTGACGGCCTGTTCCCGATCTGGATGATGTTCGCCTGCTGTCTGCCCGCTCTGCTCGTCTTCATCCTCATCTTCATGGAGACTCAGATCACCACGTAAGACTGCTCCACTAACACCCAGACACACCTTAGCATAACTGTGCACCTGACTTCTATTTCTCCAGCCTTATTGTGAGTAAGAAGGAGCGTATGCTGGTGAAGGGCTCTGGCTTCCACTTGGACCTTCTGCTGATCGTAGTGCTTGGAGGATCAGCTGCTCTGTTTGGTCTGCCCTGGATGGCTGCGGCGACCGTACGATCTGTGACACATGTGAATGCCCTGACGGTGATGAGTAAAGCTGTTGCCCCTGGAGACAAGCCCCGCATTCAGGAGGTCAAAGAGCAGAGAGTCACTGGTCTCCTGGTCGCCATCATGGTCGGTCAGTCCCATTCTATAGACTATTCATATTTGTATTGTTTCACTTTTTCATAGTTTCTTTTTTTTTAAGTTTCACTATGTACCTTTTCTGTCGGAGCATCCCTCACCTGGTAGTCTTGCCACTATCTGGCATTAAACATTTTTATCTTACATTTTTTTCAATTACAGATGTTTTTCATTACAAAACAAAAATGCATTCCTTATTTGAGTGAGTACAAGGAGCATGTAACTTTGCCTGGTGGCATCAGGTGCTTCTTTCTATGGAGCTAGACATTTAATGTGCCTGTGTTGCATTCTAGGTGAAGCAATAACATCTCCATGGATACAAGCAGGTGACAGACCTCTGGAAATGTCACACAGTGCACTTTAAAAGTGGAACAAAACACTAAATATACTCTTTTCACTACCAAACTGTATATATGGTATTTTAATAGCATTATCTGTTCTGTTTTTGGCAATGTTTTAGCAGTTTTACATTATAATGTACACTGGGTAAATTTGCAGCTTTCAGGTATAAAATGCCTAAATCTAAATTTGTGCTGCCTTCAGTGACCTTTGCAAATTCTAGTTGTTAGTGACATCATGAAAGAAAGGTTGTTTGTGGTTACAAACACCTGGCTACAGGGGCAGAGTTTGACATGTGGGAGTTGATCTGCTTAGTCTCACTTTAAGTCAATTAAAAAAAATACAAATTTTACTGCATACTGCAAATTGCATCTTGTGAACATTCAAGTCAGTAAAATTCATTCTAAATGCTCAAACGTGTTCTTAAATTTGGATGTTTTTGGAAGCGCAATGCTTAGATTTTCTTTTTTAAGATATGCTAAATAAATACCGACTGACCATTTATTAAGTATGACATTTAAGTATGACTACATCTCATGTTGTCCCCAGGCCTGTCTATAGTAATAGGCCAGCTGCTGCGTCAGATCCCCCTGGCTGTGCTGTTTGGGATCTTCCTTTATATGGGAGTCATGTCACTCAATGGAATCCAGTTGACTGAGAGAATGATGCTTCTTTTGATGCCACCAAAGTATCACCCGGACCACACCTATGTCCGCAAGGTGATTTTTTTGCATTTTGATTGCATTGGCAGTCCTGGCAATGCCGTTGTATTCATGTGAATAACATCAAACATGTAATAACTTTTGAATAATGGCTGACTCTCTCCTCCCCAGGTGCGTACTCTGCGCATGCACCTGTTCACCTGTATCCAGCTGGTGTGCCTGTCCGTGCTGTGGGCTGTCATGTCCACACAAGCCTCCCTGGCCTTCCCCTTCGTCCTCATCCTCACCGTTCCTGTCAAAATATTTGTGCTGGGACGCCTCTTCACTGCCCGGGAGATTGCATGTGTAAGTCAAGACATCATTCATACAGCCGTACATTATTTTGTATATTATTAATTGTGTTGCACTTCTGTTATGTTTGAATCATAAATGTATAATCATACACAAGTAGTTTTTAAGCTTTCAGTCAATACTTAGCTCTACGTAGTGCTACAACCTGGCATAATGCATCTCTCCTGTCAACGTTAATGTATATTGTGCACAAAAAGTAAATAATAATAATAATAATATAATAATTTATATTTTTATTATTATTATTCACATGTACAAGACATACAAAGCAATCGAGATTGGACCTGTCAACCGCTTTAGTATGAGCCTGTGTGTTTTGTGTTGTTTCTTTTTTTGCTAGGACTTTTATATTAAATTATGAGCTGTAATGAAGAAATGTCATTTTTAAATCAAGGTGCACTATGCATTTTTCTGGTGGGGAGGTGTTTGTCTCAAGGGAGATACTATTAATTTGTCTGGAATATTTCACAATAAGGATTTACACTTAGATTTATTTGATTATGGATGTTTCTTTTCTCAGAATTAAAACAGAGGGATGCATACTTACCCTCTGCCAGAAAAGTTGCATAGTGCATCTTTAAGTCTGTAGGACCTGTAGTATTCATTCACTATAATTTCAGATAAAGAAAATCATATTTACTAGTTAACAATCTTTCTAACATCCTTTTTCCAGCTGGATGCAGATGATGCAGAACCAAGGTTTGAAGAGAAAGATGAGTATTCAGAGATGCACATGCCAGTGTAAGCACCATGACGCCCTCGAGTGGACTTTAATTGCCACAACACAGTGCCCATCACCACCATCACTGACAACTGTTGAATGTAGAAGGTCATCTGCTGGATTCTCCAACCAAGTCTGTTTTATAGCTGTATTATGTCTGACTGAGCTGTACTGTCACTGCTGTTCAGGAGCTTCTCAACTAGTCATTGGCAAAATGTAGTTTTTAAATATGGAAATCAAAGAAACTGATTTATTCATAACATTTCAGGCAATAGTTTAAAAGTCCAGTGACTGAAAATGAATAGCTACTGTTTGAGTGTAGAACATTTTCTGTGTAGTGCTGAAATGTTGCTCTGATTCACATTGAATATACCAAGGATAAATGGGATGCATTCCTTAGATATTCATATGCTGGGGTATTACTGTTGAAGTACTTTTATGTTTTTGTCACTAAGCGCCTTATATAGGAGATCAGTTTGTTTTGAGGTCAACTAAGTGCCTCATTCGATGTGAACCGCCTCGTGATGCTCTAGCACTTTCAACCACACCAAATCTGAACTATCACTTTGTGTTACAGATTGATTTTATCAGCGTAGAGTCCTCAGATTCATGAGAGATTAATTCACTTTTGCCTTCGCTTGACTACCTGTAAATTTTAATCTGTTCTGCTTTTAATCATGCCTAGCTTAAGCTTTTATACTGTATGAATGCGTGTACTTGTAGTCAAACAGGATCACCAGCAGAGGGAGATCTACTGTTTTAAAGTTGTACTGAACAATAATAGCTGAAGTACTTTATGTTGTTACACTAATGCCATCATTATACTTACAGATATAGACACATACAATGCATAGGGCAATAGTATTAACATTAACACGTGCCACACTGTGGTTCATTTTATGATGACATTGTTTTTGTGCCAAAAGTATGTCAATACCTCTGAAGTCAGAACAAGCTGCCCAAGTGATTGTAGCAGTTAAACATTCCATAATATTATTACAATAGAATATATTCTATTATGTTTCAGTTACTACAGACCAAATGTCCACTGAAGCTCTTGAGACAATCTCACTGTTAATTGAGAGGAAAGACTTTATCTATTTGTTTTTAATCTTATTTCATGTCACCTGAAATGATGTGACATGGTGTCAGCCTTTGACTGTGTCAAAATGGACTCCAGGTCCGATCTTGACTTTAATAGTTTATTTGTTTATTGCATGTCACACACTACTTGGCCTGTTAAACTGTCCTGGTCCAGTATGATGGACTTGGCTGTGCCTTGCCTCAGATGTCCACAGCATTTCAAGTGCCTGTGGACCATGTAGTGACTGCTCTCTGCTGTTAGAAGGACAACTCACGTTACAATACTAGTTGTAGTAGTAGTTGTATTAGTTTGCACTTTGTGACCCACTTTAACCAGTCATCTCTGGGTTTTATTTATCTGTTGTATTATGAGGCATTACTGCTGTTATTAATGATACACATGTGGCACATCATGGCCACTGAATGAATGAGTATTTATATGAAATAGACCGCAAAATGTGTGCTTATTGTGCAAGTGAATGAAATGAAAGGAGGTCTGTATATTTCATGAGCATCAAAATAATGAACTGTAATCCTGTTTCATTTTAAATACAATAAAATATCTGCTAAATATTACCCTTGTTCCTTTGTACATTACTGCATCAAACTTATCTGACCAATGACACAATTTCACAGAGGTACCAGATGTTCCAAAATTGTTCTGTCTGGGGGGAAAAGGGCGTGGATTGTTTCCCAAAAACCCCAGAGAGGAGTGGGTTGGGTGCCGTTTCGCCACTCTCTCCCACACAGAGAAGCAGAGAGATGGCCATGTTCCTGCTGGTGGTCCTGAGCGTACAAGCCCTGGTTCTGTCCGCTCAGGGGCAGGAGGCTTTCAACAACCTGTCCGAAGATTTCAAGAAAGGAGTCAACCTCGCCTTGGAAAAGCTGAGCACGCACACCGGAGTCAAACACCATTTTTTGTTCTTTAGGAGCATCACACAGTCAGATATAAATGTAAGTACAATTGTTTGGATTAGGTTTGATGTTTTATGCATTTGTGTCATTTTTCTCACAAGAATTTCACATTTTTTGTTTACAGCCTGGTTTTGATGTGAAATACATTTATCACCATTTCCTTCTAAAACCAACTCACTGTCCAAAAGGTACAACTGAATCCACCGGTTGCCATTTCAGAAACGACAGAGTAAGCATATTTTTGTATTTTTGTACAAGTTCAGAGCTCCTCTCATGACACACTGTTATGGTATGCGGGTCTGTTCTGACTTGTCCATGGCCTTTATGTTTGTGCAATCATGCAGCCACCCATTGACTGTGCAGTGTGCTACAAAACTTTCGGAGGGAACATTGAAGCGGAGCCCAAACCCTATGTCCACTGTATCCACAAGCCCAGTCTAACAGAGGTTGGTGCATTTATTACAAATCAAATATTCCATCTTAATTATGGAATTAAATGTATTAACAAAAGTTTAGCCTTAATTGTATAGATTTTGTTTGACTGCATTGTTTTAAAATACAAATAAGGCTCTGTCAATCTATCACCAAAATCTCAATATTGTAGTTGAAGCAGGCTAATAATTCTTGGTGTTGTTTGTTTATTCTTTCAGTATCATTTTGTGTTACCTTTTTTATTTAATTGACAAAAATTACCACAACATGATTTACATTTTTTGTTCCTTATTCTCCTTTTCTTGCAGGAAATGAAGACTGTACGAATCAATCAGTGCAACACTATTGGCTACGGCAGTGGAGCCCCAACTCTTCTGGCGTCAAGAGGAGATTAGAAACAGTTCATTAAACCTTTCTTATTGCCTGCACCTTACAAACCCTTATAAGCTTCACATACATTTAGACCTCTCTATGATAATGCCCACCACTATGAGCTACGTTATATCTTTTGCATGTGTAAAATTATTTACTAAACAGCAAAACAACATGTATTTTTATTTTGCAGTATTGGAAAAACAGTTCTAATATCAAGATTTTAGTATGTTTTATGTAATTACAGTATAAATATAGCTTGGCAAGGGTTTAGGAATATGTAAATGGGATATTTAAGAATACTGGAAGCATCCCAGCTATGAAATTATTTGGGAAATTTAAGTAAATGGCCAGTGACAATAGACTGTCAATGTAATACATGCTTTATATTCATACATTAAAATTGTTTTTTAAATGTAAACTTTTTTCCTAGTTTGTTGTACAAAACTTTACCCCCAGATTTAAAAAAAAATGTGTCCGTGTCCAAAATTTCAGCATTTCAATCTTCAAAATTAAAAACACTGAATCATTTTAACCCAAAATATTTTTAGTTTACCCTTGGTGTAGGCCTATGTGAATTCACTTATTAATTTTGAATGTAGACTTAGAGTGACCAGAATTTCAAAATCAAAAACTGGGACACTCTCCGTTTGGGGTCAGTGTAGTCACATTTTCTTTGTGTTTTGGTCATTTTTAAGCAGATTTTCTGTATTTTACCTAAACAAAAGTCAATTTATGCCTCTATTTACTGTTGGCAGGTGTCAGATTGGTCCAAAATAGGGACACCAGGGAAATTTTTTGTATAAAACTGGGACAAATCACTGGTTTTGGATAAATCTGCTGGGACAGAGGACACAGGGCTCAAAACTGGGACTGTCCCGGGGAAATAGAGACATCTGGACACCCTATGTAGACTACCAACTCCTACTATCATTGCCACCATCTACAGACCTCCAAAACAAAACAAGGATTTTATAACAGACTTTGCAGCTTTTTTAACACATGTTTCCACACTCTCTTCCAATGTCATACTATTAGGGGATCTAAATATTCACTTGGACATTGTTAATAATTCACTCACCAACGATTTTATATCCTGTCTGGACAGTTTTGGTTTGCAACAGTTTGTTAATTTTCCCACACACTCAAAAGGACATACTCTGGACTCAATCTGCTGCTCAGGCATTACACTCATAGACTGTAAAGCCAACTTCATCCCATTTTCCGATCATATGCTCCTTACATTTTTTGTCAATCTGCCTTTTTCCAAACACAACCCCACGCGCACCATAACATTCCGTAAAATTAAGGACATAAATTTGGACAATTTATCTTTTCATATCAATAATCTACCCAGTACAGACAGTTTTGCAACTCCTGATCAACTTGTGTCACACTACAACACCCACCTCCACAACATCCTTAACACACTTGCTCCACTCAAATCCAGATCGGTCTCTTTCACTCACACTGCACCCTGGTACACCCCCACTCTCCGACAGTTAAAAGCAAAACTTGAAAGACTTTATAACAAAACTGGACTAACTATTCACAAGGACATGTACACACACCACACATACCACTACAATGATTGCATCTCCAAAACTAGATCTGCATATTACTCCGGTTTAATCAGTAATAATGAAGGAAATTCCAGGACCCTCTTCTCTCTTGTTTCAACCATCACCAAACCTCCTGACTCCCTTCCATCTCATCTCTATTCATCCGACTTCTGCAATACCTTGGCTTCGTTCTTCACCACAAAAATCCACACTATTCACCAACAGCTCACCCCCTCTTCTGCTCTAACTCTACCTGTCATTACATCTATCATCACCACCCCTTTCTCATCATTTACTCTACCTTCTGTCAATCAAATTTCCTCTTTTATCCAAAAATCCAAAACCTCTTCATGTCAACTTGACCCACTTCCCACTGTCCTTATCAAAGCCACACATCTCCTGCTCCTGTTATCACCAACATAATTCATGCCTCCCTCACCTCTGGTACTGTCCCCTCTCCTCTCAAAACTGCTGCTGTCACTCCAATTCTCAAAAAACCTGGTTCAGATCCCACAGACCTCAATAATTTCTGTCCGATTTCTAACCCTCCATTCATCTCCAAAATTCTTGAAAAAACAGTTTCTGCTCAACTTCACTCTCATCTGTCCTCCAATAACCTGTACGAGTGTTTTCAGTCTGGCTTCCGTCCTCTCCACAGCACTGAAACGGCCCTTCTCAAAATCACTAATGACCTTCTTCTCTCTGCCGACTCTGGTTTAGTATCCATCCTCCTTCTGCTTGATCTTAGTTCTGCCTTTGACACCATTTCTCATTCCATCTTCCTGAACAGACTCTCTTCCATCGGCATCTCTGGCACAACCCTCACCTGGTTTCACTCCTATCTTTCCGACCGCACTCAGTTTATTCAACTCAAATCTTTCACTTCTTATCCTGTCCCCATCTCCTCAGGTGTTCCCCAAGGTTCTGTTCTCGGTCCCCTCCTTTTCATCATCTACCTTCTCCCCCTTGGTCACATTTTCTGGAAACACCACATTCAATTCCACTGCTACGCGGATGACACCCAGCTCTACCTCTCCGGCAAACCAAACTCCACACTCCCACCCTCTTCCCTTGTCAACTGTATCAGTGAAATAAAATCCTGGTTCACCTCAAACTTTCTCAAACTCAACAGCAATAAAACTGAACTTCTCCTTGTAGGCACCAAATCCACCATAAACAAGATTAATAATTTCTCCATTCCCATTGATGGCTCCTCCATCTCTCCCTCCCCTCAGGTCAAGAGTCTGGGTGTCATCCTCCATAGCACCCTCTCCTTCACCTCCCACATAAACAACATCACTCGCTCCGCCTACTTCCACCTCCGCAATATCCATCGACTCCGGCCCTCCCTCACTCCACAGTCCACTGCCGTACTCATACACAGCCTCGTCACTTCCCGTCTAGATTATTGTAATTCACTTCTGTTTGGTCTCCCACAAAAAACTCTCCATAAACTTCAACTGGTTCAGAACTCTGCTGCTCGCATCATCACATACACACCTTCCATCAACCACATCACACCGTCTTACAACAGCTCCACTGGCTCCACATCACACACCGCATTCAATACAAAATCCTGCTCCACACATTCAAAGCCATTCACAACCTCACACCTCCATATCTCTCTGACCTCCTCCATATTGCCACACCCGTTCGCTCTCTACACTCCTCCTCCTCTCTCCAGCTCTCTGTCCCTTCTGTGCGTCTTGTTACAATAGGGAGCAGGGCATTCAGTCGCTCTGCTCCCCGGCTGTGGAACACTCTCCCCCCTGACCTCCGCAACACAGACACTCTCACACACTTCAAATCCAAACTCAAAACTCATCTGTTCAAACTGGCCTATTCATTATAACCACAACTGCACTGTCCTTTCATATGCCTGATTTTAATGTAGATTTTAACTGTTGCTTTTACTGTTTTAATGTTTATATATATATATATATATATATATATATATATATATATACACACACATATATTGATGTATAAACTTGTTGTGAGGCGACCTTGAGTGCCCAGAAAGGCGCCCTATAAATAAAATGTATTATTATTATTATTATTATTATTATTACTACCACAAAGCGATGTAGAAACATGTGAAAATGTGTCCTGTTTTTGGGTAAGCTATTGAACTCTGCTCACAAAAGGTAACAACTGGATTCAAAAGATAATTGATGTTTCCCCTAAACCATTAGGTTTCCTCTAATCCACTCTTTCTGTAAACCCTCTTTTGTCCTCTCAGTAACACGTGACCAACAACTCCAAGGTTATAATCCAGAACCCCCAGTGTCGTGACCCATTTTAGTCCGCTGCGCAAACAAACCCAAATAGCCCATTAACCCTCAAATAACAGCTGACCTTTGGACCAATCAGGAGCCCCCAGTTTTTCTTTCAATTACAAATCACAGACGACCGTGTTAAGACATGTAAAAGTTACTCATCGGCATTTACTGGAAGAAGAGTGAGTAAACACGCGCACAGCAGCGGGCCCTTTAGCGCGCACTGTTCAGACCCATCCATCCCATAATAGGAATTGTTTTGACTGGGGGCCAAAATCGGTCCCAGGGAAGAGGGGGGAGTTCTTAGTGTGTTCTTGTAGTCTTGCTGTACAGTTTAGTGCCAGTGCGAAAGAAGATGGCTGCAGGATTGTTGTTGTTTTACGCGCTGCTGTGCGTCGCCAGTGCCCAGGACCCCTACAGTGAGCTCTCCCCGGGCTACAGGAGCGGAGTGGAGCTGGCCCTGGAGCGGCTGAGCTCCCATGCCGCCGTGACTCACCATTTTCGCTTTCTGAGGACAGTGGACAAAGCTGAGATAGATGTAGGTCTAAAGATTTCTATTGTATTGTATTTACGCTAATGTTCAAAAGTTAAAACGCTCTCTTTCTTACCAGTACTGTCTTATACATTCTTTGTCTTCAGGCTACTATTTCTTTTGTTTATCTTTTGAGTAATATTGTTTTAACTAAAATTTCAAAAGTGTTGTTTGGTTTATGAGTCGATTCCACCACCCCTTTAAAAGATATTATTTGTGCATAAGCAAAAGACAGTTTCAATATCAGTTAAAGACTTGCAATGGGTCATATCCAAAGAGAGTTAGTTGACTTTGACCCCACTGTTCTGTGCTGGAGCAACAACATGTCCTCTCCTTCACAGTCTGGATTTGGGGTAAAATACTTGTACCAGCATTTCTACCTGAAGGCAACCAGATGTCCCAAAGGAACCACCGACTCCAACCCATCGAGATGTCTCTTCAGAAATGACCGAGTGAGATTGACAATCATACTTGTATACTTAATTATATTCATCTCTGTTGTTTCTTTGTCAAAAACATACCTGGAGTGATAATTTCAGACCTGGAATTGCTCATCTCTACTGAACAAAAAGTAAAGGATAGTTGTTAACTTGACATCATAAGGTGGAATAGGGCATTTTGGAGATGTAGACAGACTAACAATAAAGTCTTACTCAAAGTTGTGTGAATGAAGCAAAACACAACTCCAGATATGTTTTTGAGAAGGTAACAAGATTTTAATATGGCTTAAAGCTCACAAGAGTAAATTTTGCGTAATATAGGACAGTTAACACTAGTTGGACAAATAAATCTAAAATATTATAGTTAATTATATTCCATATCCAATATCATAACTTGGATTATTCGTTTCAAATAAATAAGCCCTCAGTAAATAGTGATGTGACTTTATACTTAAGTATTTTTTTTAACAACCCTTAGTGCATTCCTAACCTTTTCAAACTATTTTACAACTAAAATGTGTTCCCCTTTTGTGCCCACAGCCTCTCATGGACTGTGCAGTTTGCTACAAAACCGTATCAGACCAAATGGAACCAGATCCTAATCCATATGTGCACTGCATCCAGAAGCCAAGACTCACTGGGGTAAATGCCAGCATCCTCACACATAAGACAAAACCTATGACAAACACAGATATTTAATTAGGAACCATTTAATATTTCACAATTTCCCATTTTCACTTTTAGTCCATTTTGTCAGCAATACAATAGCAAAATACAAGAACAACCATATGTCCTGGCTTAGACTTAGTTTGCACACAGTTTAGCCTGAGTTTAGGCATATTTTCTTCCTATTTTAAAACAGTTTTACTCTAGATTAGTTTTAGTCTAGCCCTGGTTGAATCTTGGAAGGCTAAATATCTTGTTAGCTGGTATTTTTATGAAAAACACTACACTGTTATCTAATCAGGAAGCTGCCAGAGGTACTAACACAAGTATGACAAATAAGAAAAACATAGCATTGCATTTCTATCAATTCTACAGCGTTACTGGGTGTAGTTCTTACACTGTTTGTTCTTGATTCAAGGAAATGATTACTAGCAGAACCGACCACTGCAAAAAGATGGTCTACAACAGCGGAGCCCCAACTCTTCTGTCTGTGTCCACAAATGGTTAGAAGAACATTTCAGGCTTCTACTTTGTCTTATACCTGTGATCTTGTATCTGTTATGTTGTATAACAAAATGTGTGTATTTTTTGTGTCCAATGCAACAAAGATTCAGAGATACCAGTTAGTCTGTAGCCATTGCACAACAGTGTTAAGTAACTTTCCTATTGCTCAATAAAGTTTGTCTTATACACCAGTGCTTTCAGCTTTCTTTTCATTTCCCACTTTTCAATTATCCAGACTTGTGAACAGCAGAAGAATCTAACAATTAAATGTTCACTTATGGATTTTTTCTGATAGGGGTCCACCACATGCCTGTCACTATGGAGATGTTATTGCTTTGCCTGGATTGTTATTGTTACGACCCAGCTCTGCTAGGGACCGCGGAAGTAACAAAATAACCAAGATGTAAAATGGAATAAATAAGGTAATTTAATTAAAAGGAATGTACAAGGTAAATTAAACAAAACAGGCTAAAATATGTACATAAAATAACCTAAACTAAGAAAAAGGACAGGATAACAAGTTGTGCCAAAAACGAGTCACGTGGGCTTACACAAAAAACAAACAAACAAGTGACACAAACAAAACTAAATCACAAGTGTCCCAAAGTAAAATCACATAAACCCACAAACAGAAACAAGTGACAAAACAAAAAGGCACAAAACCGAACTAAACTAAACTAGTGTCTCACACACAAAAAGTCACGTACTAGTACAAACAAAGTGACTGACAGAAAGAGACACAAACACAAAACGGCACTGGCCACAAAGGCCAGCAGCCCCAAACAGGTGACAGGAATCTTCTTAAATAGGGGGAGGAGGCTGGAGGTGAGGTGGGAGTGGCCGAGAGTTGAAGTTCCCACCAATCAGGGACCAGGGCTCAACCAGCAGGAATCCAAATGACGAAAGAAATTAAAGCACACAACACAAATCAAAAGAACTGGAGGCCTGGGGCCGTAACACCCTCCCCCTTAAGTTACAAAACATAGTTTTGTAAATTATTAAAATTTGATTGTTTACTTACATTTGGTTGCAGTTGACTGGGAGGTGGAAGAGAGGTGAGGCATGAGCCAGGGCTATAGGTTACCAGGGTACAGCTCAAGCAGCAGTGTTAGCTGTTCCATACCCCAATGAGATGGACCAGGCGCTCTAGGAACCGAGCCCCATCCCAGAGTCTGGAGGACGAGAGGCTCAGAAAGTGGAAGCGTGAACGGGTGATCAGGCCGGTCACCAACCACACCTGGAGTACACTCAAACACCAAGAGTCAGATACAACTGGCACCACACATTAGCCACAGGCAAAAACAAACAACGTTCCACCACCCAATCACCATATGCCATTAACAATTTAGAAAAAAAAATTCAAAACTTACCTAATACAAACTTATTAAATGGCCAATTACCAATTTATAAAGGCGGGATCGGGTATTCTGATCCCGGACGAGCCCTCAATTTGTTATAACCCATCTCTGCTAGGGACCGCGGAAGTAACAAAATAACAAAGATGTAAAAATGGAATAAATAAGGTAATTTAATTAAAAGGAATGTACAAGGTAAATTAAACAAAACAGGCTAAAATATGTACGAAAAAGAACAGGATAACAAGTTGTGCCAAAAACGAGTCACGTGGGCTTACACAAAAAAACAAGTGACTAAACTAAGGGACGCAAACAAAACTAAATCACAAGTGTCCCAAAGCAAAATCACATAAACCCACAAACAGAAACAAGTGACAAAACAAAAAGGCACAAAACCGAACTAAACTAACAAAGTGTCTCAACACACACAAAGTCACATACTAGTACAAACAAAGTGACTGACAGAAAGAGACACAAACACAAAATGGCAGACTGGCCACAAAGGCCAGCAGCCCCAAACAGGTGACAGGAATCTTCTTAAATAGGGGGAGGAGGCTGGAGGTGAGGTGGGAGTGGCTGAGAGTTGAAGTTCCCACCAATCAGGGACTAGGGCTCAACCAGCAGGAATCCAAATGACGAAAGAAATTAAAGCACACAACACAAATCAAAGAACTGGAGGCCTGGGGCCGTAACAGTTATAGTGGCGTGTAAAAAAACAAACATTCTTACTGTGAGTGGGCTTTCTCTCCACAGATCTGACCTGTAAGTTGGCCTTGGGGCATCAGCAACTATCTGGATTTAAATGTTGCTAAAACCAAGGAGATGGTGATTGATTTTAGACGTACACCTTCTCACAGTGTTAGTGTCATCCACAGTGATGTTGTCGAAATTGTCGACAGTTACAAATATCTGGGCACTGTGATGGACAATAAACTGAAATTTGACATAAACACTGAAACCATTGTTAAACGAGGGCAGCAGAGAATGTACCTGTTGAGAAAACTGAACTCTTTTAACGTAAACAAAACTATTCTCAACAACTTTTATTGTTCTTTTATTGAAAGTCTGCTCACTTTCTCCTTCATTTGCTGGTTCCAGTGCCTGTCCTTGAAGGATAAAAACAAACTGCAGAACATTGTTAAAACTTGCTCAAAAATCATAGGGGTCAAACTGAGGGACCTGCATTCTCTGTGGGAGGAGCGAGTGCTGAGCAGAGCCAAGTGTCTCCTGGCTCAGCCCCTCCATCCTCTGACTCCTGACTTTATCCTGATGCCTTCAGGACGTCGTTTTTATGCTCCGGTACGGAAGACTAACCGCTTCTCCAATTCTTTTGTGCCTTCAGCTATTAAACTGCTAAATTCTGAGGGTTGTGTTTTTTGAGGTTTTTGCACTGTCATATGTATATTGTTCTTATATTGTTCTTGAGTTCCACTTATGTCTGAAATGGTCTGACACACTGTGTGTTTGTGCATGTGAGAACTGCTCTGTGAAAGCTGCAAACGAATTGCCCTCTGGGATCAATAAAGTTTTCTGATTCTGATTCTGATTCAGCTGCTTGTCTCCATGGAGATAGATACATTTAATCCCATACTGTGGTACATGCCGGGCAAAGCAAAGCAATAACAATCCAAGAGCACTAAATACAGTACTTTTAGATTTGTTTTTATGTGTATTTATGCATTTTACTTTAGATATGTGCACAGCTAAATTACTACTAATACTACGAATACCTGATACTACAAAAACAAAGAGGAAAAAATAGATGAACTGTTGCTAATGTTGTTCAGTCCACTTTTATGATGAATACGGGGATGCTGGTCCTGGTTATTATGCTGGACTCAAGAGAGAGAGATGATTCAATGATCAAATTATTTGTGTAATTTTGTAGTGAGGAAATACTCTTCATTTAATTAGGAAGTTGTGTTACCATTACCTAACCACCAGATGTCAGAAGAGCTTTGCGTAATGGGGCAAATGTTCTGGAGCGTATAGGCCACTTCTTTATCCGGACAGAGTACCGTATTGTTTGTAAAGTTTGTCCTACCGTATGCTGGCACAGATAGAATATTGTCCGTGGATAATGAGACTGCAGGCCAGTCCTGTGAGTTACTTTTTCTATGCTGCGGGGAATTGTGTGGTAATTAATTAGTCTAATATTGTTGACAAATTATATGCTAAATGAATAAAAATCTAAATAAAATTAAACAAACCTGCCTTGCAATTAACTATAATAATTCAAGTATAGGCCTGTCGGTTTCTATGGCGCTGTTTCGGAGTTTGAACATCGTCTCTACACCAGAACATGATTTTAACACTGCACACTTAGTGGCTGCATTACGGTGCAGGCTTCATCCTTGCGCACCGTGTCTGGCAGGAGCGCACAGCCCAACAACACTGGGATGACGCGTGTGGGAGACTGTCGACAAATCAACCCCGCCGCATGAACACAAGCGTGTGAGGGGCGTGCGCTTAGATCCTATGACTAGGAACCCAACTGTTGTTTCCGTGCGCCTGCATATCAACTAGGCTGTTCCCACAGAATGTTTTGAGCGCCGACGCTTTGACTGTGTGACTGTGTGAATGAGTGAGTGACAAACCGCTCTACTGCGCTGCTCCTCCACCGGAACAGCCACACGCACGGAAGCCGCGGGAATCAGAGGAGACAGAGAGGCGCAGTGGGCCACACCAGCAGCGCGCTGCTAAAACCTGGACACATACGGCGTTAAGATGACTATGTCGGTCCCGGAGAGAAAATCAGGCTCTGAGGGCAAGGAGGAGGAGAGCGAGGATGAGAGTGAGATCCTGGAGGAGAGCCCGTGTGGCCGCTGGCAGAAGCGCAAAGAGCAGGTTGGTTTGTCTTCTTGTTGCCTCTGTGCGCGTTTGCACGTCTCTCTTTTGCAAACATCCTCCCTTTAACGTGTTGAAGTGCTGACTATTGTCGCTTTTGTTATGCAATGAGCCATTTAGGCCGAGGTGTTGTCACTCTGTTTTGCGCCATCCCGCCTGGGGCATTCGCTCCATGATCTCCTTAGCCCACATCAGGTCTATTTCAGTGACGACGTGAACAGTCCGCCTTTTTCCTCAGAGACCGTCTTTTTGATCATCTTATTGAATCCAACACTGATTCCGCCGCAGGCTGTAATTCACACCAATAAAAACGCCAGACAGCTTCCATTAATGAAGCTCTGAAGCTTTTATGGCTTTCCATCTCCAGTAGATCTGGACAGAGGGATGCTTTCAAGAGATGAGTCCCGTATGAGTATTACGAGCAGAAAATGAGCCATGCAAATACCTTTTTTCTTTATTTAATTTAATGTATTTTCCAGAAAGAAACAACAACAGTGACAGTCTAATGTTTGGTAGATTAGCTGGACAACTGCACTGCAAGTTGCAAACTCAGATAAAAACAGGATGCACTTACCCATCATAAATGTCAGGCCTATACATTAGCAAATTGTGTTTCTTCCCCTGTACTTCCATGATATAACAAACACTTTCACAGTGCTTAAGCTACTACATGGATGGCCACAACAATAATGTAATATAACCTTTAATTACTTTGCAGTTATGTTATTGCATGTAGCAGTATACAGTATGAATGCAAATAGCTGATACTGTATGCAGCCCCATGTGTCCTGATGGTGTTTTTTCCATTATTGCTTTCCTTTCTGTTTGCGCAACTAGTTGAGTTATTATTGCCTGGGAGTGACTGGTTGTGTAATGTGGACCAGACGGGTGCAGCCACTCCAATAGTGGCAGATAAGGTGCAGAGTTTGAAGTTTATGGTTATCTCTGGGCTACACACACTCTGATGTTACTGACCTGGAACACCTCCCAGTCAACACTGCTTCCACCTATAGATGGTGTTGTCTATAAGCCTGCATATGAAATCTCCATTCATTCTCACCAAGACCATTGGTCAGTCTGTTTACCACACTGCTATAAAATTGTTAAATATTATACAGCTCCCTTCAATATAGCTTAAATTGGATGTCCAAGTTATGCTGCCTTTCTTGTCTCACACTCTGATAGGTCCTATATCTCTTCCATGAGTTCCATATGTTGGATGCATTCACTTGTAGGATCTTGTTTTGTTCCTGTTATTGGGTTTGATTTAGTTGGTTTAGTCTTGGCCCAATTTCATTTGCATTAGAAAATTATGTATTTTTAAAACCATACATTCCTTTTCTCAGCACATGTCATAAAAAACAGCAAAAAAATACATTTTTCATTGAATACTTTGAGTCACTATCCTTATCGATATCATATGATAGAAAATTGTATAGATTACAAAAGCATCATTAATTTATGTACATTTTGAGACATCCAAGGATAAGATATCAACGAGCTAAACTAAACCAAATGGACTTACTTCACTTTTAGCCAGGATGCCCTGGGTCACTAAAACATCACCACCCACCTCTACATCTTGTCACAGTCACTAATACAAGCCATGATGAAGCTACCAAAAGCATAATAAGTCCAGTAGGTTTAGTATGACTCATTGATAAAAGCTTAATTCTAACATTTTATCTTAATTGGTGACTCTTTAAATTGCCTACCCCGCCAAAGGCCCATAGTTGGTACTATATCGTCTACTGTCATCTCTTAGATCTGACAAATCATATCCAACTTTCACCCTGTTATATACACATGTAATACTGTATCTCCTTTGTACCAGCTATATTTACCGCCTTCATAACTGATTTGTCCCAGATTAGATGGTTGTTGTGGCCCCTTTGGCAGAGCCTGAAGTACACTTTCAACACAGAGCTCCTTTTCCAATAGAAAAGGTGTCAAAGGGAGTGAGACAGTACTGTATTCAGAGCCTGCATGTGACCGAGGCACATGAATGAATGCATCATAAATAAGTCACTGGGCCAAAGTTGAACCGTATCAGTTATACCAATCGACCATTCAAATAAACTACATGAACTGCATAATACATTAAGTGCTCCACAGTGTTTTTACACCACACACATTCACTAGAATCATTTGGAGGATTTCAGCCTGGGATCAACCCTTAATCTCTACTGAACTAAAGGTAAAAGGAGCTGTTAAGCTCTTTATGACAGCACAAGGTGGACCAGAGCCTTTTGAGCTTTGGGGATGTAGACTGACAATAAACCAGGATTAGTCAAACATGGGTGAATGAAACAGGCACAACGCCAGCTATGTTTTTGATTAGGTAATAACGTTCTCACATGCCTTAACACTCTCAAGAGTCAATTTTGCGCAATATAGGACCGTTAAGAGTGATTTGAAATAAGAACAATGTAGGAGGTGTTACATAAGTTGCCCATTTGCTTGTAGCGCTATTGCAGTGGTCTTTCCAGGAAAAGTTAGAGTAAGGAGAGGGCTCTCACAGAAGGTGGCTTGTTGTAATGTAATCCGGTAGCTTTTTCCGGACAGGCTCATAACTCAAAGTTGATTTACAAAGCAGTGATTTACATACAGGACCAGTTGCACGTATGCTCAAATTGAGTCATCCACTGCACAGTGTATGACAGTGATTGGCTCACTTGGCTAATTTAAGCAGGACAGAGGTGCAAAGAAGTGCTCAAAATCTGAACCGCACAGTCCAAATATGTTCTTAGTACTAATGCTGCTGCTACTATTATGAATACTATCAGGTCTACTGTTACTACTCATACTATTAGGCGTACTATTACTACTACTACCTTTACTATTAGAGTTTACTATTTCTACTGCTGCTATCACTATTAAGCCTACTGTTACAAATAAAGATAGACTGATATATTTGCATATATCAGGCTGATATTTGCACTTTTTAGTGTATTGGCTTTTTTATTGTATTTTAATCTCCAGCACAGGTTTTTCATTTTCTTTTTTCAATCTGCTGCCTAAAAACTACACCAAAAGCTTTATTTTACCACTTTAATATGAAGATGTAACTGCACAAAGTAGACTGCTTTCTTAAAGCTTTCTGTTAAACACGGGCTGGGGTGAGTCTGTAGTAAATTGAAATGGCATTTGAGCAAAATAATAAAAATCAGTGCTATATATTGTACTAAAAATATCGGCAGAGCTTATCGGTCATCAGTTTCTCTGGATTTTAAACAATCTGCTTCAGCCATGAAAAAACCCATATCAGCTGATCACATACAGCTACTACTGCTGCTGCTATTGCTACTTTTTAGGTTTGCAATTATTGCTGTTAATACTGAATTATTATATTCACACTACAAATGACAACAGTTAAACAGTTCAAAATAACCTGCTGCTCCTCTTATCAGGTTTGGCATTTTTCCACTTATGCAAACTTTTCCCTACCAGTTTCAACAGCAGAGTTAGTTATTGATTTCACACTGATAAGAAATATCCAAAGAAGGAAAGTATTTTTATATCAACGACTACATATTAAAATCTACAGTCCTTATGACATTTGACTCCCTGCTCGGTCTTGATCCAGTGTCTTGCCTCTGTGATACATTGGGGCACAGCTCCCAAAGTGCAGAGCCAAACATGGCTGTCATTCTCCCCTTAGCACTTTGTAAAATCTGCCTTCTCTGTGCAGGCTGGTCCATCTGCTCAGTGACAGTTGTAACCAAGGCTTTGTTCATTCACATTGTATACAAGCTGCCGTGGAATGTGTCCTCCCATATATAGTGCCGACCTAGTATAGTAAAGATGGCATGTATTGATACTTATATACTATAGATTAAAGGGCCCATATTATACACTATTTTCTGACCTCTGTTATAATGTTGCCTCCTCCTTACAAACATACCTGGAGTTGTGTTTTGTTTCATTCACACATGTTTAACACACATATTTAGGCTGCTTTTTTTTTTTTTTTTCAAACAAACGACACTCTGTTCCACTTTGTGATGGCATTTGATAATACAGGAAGTGCTCCACAGTGTTTTTAAACTGCATACACCTACACTAGAATAATTTGCATGATGTCAGCCCTGGAATTGACAATCTGCACTGAACTGAAGGTAGATGTTAAATCTTGAAAAGTACCACTAGATGACCTCACAAGGTGGAACATTTTGAGCTTGGGAGATGCAGACAGACAAAAAAAAAAGATTACTCAAATATGTGTGAATGAAACACAAATCCAGGTATTGTTTATAACATGGCTTAAAGCTCACAAGAGAATCAGTTTTGTGTAATTTAGGACCTTAAAATTAAAGTTCAAATTATAGGTCATCCCAGTTTTAATGAATCCATGCAGTTCTTGTATCCTTGGGCAAGACACTTCACCCACTGACTGTTTGTGAGTAAAGTGGTGGTGTGTGAGTGTAAGATTGGTGGTTAAGTATAGTAGCTTGCCTCCACCCAGTCTGACGAATTAATAATGCACAAAATTGTAAAGAGGCTGTGACCATAGAGAAGCACTATACAAAATCAATGCTTTTTTAAATATTAGAAATTGGATGTACAGTTATTACATTAGCATCCATATTAGGACACATGCATTTTCACACTGGAGTCAGAACCAAGAGTGGTCGTGGAGGTGTGTGTACATCTCTGCATGAGCGACCTTTTAGAAGTCCACATTTCCTCTGATGCCCGCTCACCATCTGCTCCTCTGCTGCAGTACAAAATTCACTTTGTAATTATTCACTATTTAAAGTCCAGAATGGCACAGTTTTCTTCTGCATGTCACAGTTTTTCTCATATCTCACTGATGTAGGGAAAGTTGGATAGGTTTCAGTCACATTTGCGAGAACTAGACACATTTAGAACTGTTTTCATTTATCAGAATAGTATAGTATAGTATACTCCTCTCTGACACATATAGATCTATAGACCTGATAGCCTATTAAAGCTGAATAACTCAGTATTTCCTGTATAAATGTGCAGATTTTGTTTTTCCTCCTATTATGTGTATAGTAAAATTGGAATTTGTGACATAAATCCAGACTATTGCACACTGTCTTCATTTCATTTTAAACCATTTTACTCATTAATAAATAGTTTGAAAATGCCTTGTGAGTCACTATATGACACTTTGGGATGAGAGTCTTTTGGTGGTCTAACCGCTACACTTTTTTGTCTGAGAAACAGCTCTAAACCAGTTCTAGTGGCCAGAAAATGAATACTTGTGAAGTTTTTGTGAATGCTAGTTTTAGATTGGTATTTTTTCTTTTTAATGGTTTGAAAATCATATACATCAGACTGAATAGCAGGCATCTTAATGTGAATGGCTAACAATATGTAAGATCTTTTGTAACAAAAGCTGACAAAAATATTTTTTATATATTTTTGACTTAAGATAGATAAAATAGTTTAATTTTCTTTATTTTATCTTTCAGTAACAATGACCCTTTATCAACTAAACCCAGTTAAAAATAAAATAAAAAATTATGTTTTAACTTAAATCATACAATTATAGTACCCTCATAATAATATATTTACATCTCTATACGGTTTATTGAGGTATGAAGTGAATATTGCACAAGGATTATACAGCGACCAGCACATAGTGGAGTGGGTGGGAGGGACAGTCCAGAATGGTCCTGTTTTTGTACATCCTCCTGTCTAATACTGCAGTCAGAGAGTCCAGCCCTTCCCCCACAACCTTCTTGACCATCTTATTACATCCATTAGTGTCCCTAGCATTTCTCTATAGAAGCTCTTGTCATTGCATTACACTAGTACTGCAGGGCGATCCACTGTGGTCTTGACACATGCCTTATTATGTGGTATGACACCTCCAGCACTGGATCTCCCCAGGGCCCGAGGCTTAAGTGCGAGCCCAGGACAGAGCTCTCCGGGCTGGGACACACCTGTTAGCTGTTGGCCCTCTGCCTGCCTGCATCCATCACCTGTTCAGAGACGGATTAAAAGCTATTTGGATTTGGATAAGAGCATATTTATCGACTCTAATGCACTTGTAATATATGAGAAGTCCTGACCTGGCTGAGTGGATTATTGTGGCATTTGTGAATCGTTATTAACTTTTGATTGACAGTTTGCTAAAATGTGAAATTGTGCTTGTAATTGTTGTTGCTGAACCATGTGTTCAAAAGAGATGTTGACAGCTTTGTATAAACTATTGGTCACTTATTAAATTTAATCCATTAAAGGTGGACTATGTAACTTTTAACTTAACTCCATGGAGATATTGGCTGGAATGTTCTGTAGTATGGCACTAAAGATCCTATGATTCTTCTGAGCTTTAGGACGTTATAATGCTGTTCCTCATTAAAAACGTACCTGGAGTTGTGTTTTATTTCATTCACGCATGTTTGAGTAACCCTTTATTATTAGATATATTAAATATGCAGGATTTGTGTGTTAAACAAGCGTGAATGAAATTAAACACAACACGGGATATGTTTTTGATGAGGAAACATTATTATAGATCAGAAAATAACGTAATATGGGCCCTTTTAAAGTTTTCTATCTCCATGGAGACAAGCAGCTGAAGTCACCAGCTCTAGTTCCTCATCAAGTCTATGGACATTTTTTTAGCAATTAATTAAATGCAAGTTAGATAAGCTAAATGCCATACTGTGTAACATTCCAGGCGAAGCAATAACATCCCCATAGAGACAAGCAGGTAGTGAATCCCCATTAGATAAGTTGTATTATGCACCTATAAATAACAGCATCTCACTCACTTCTAGCAATGTAGTAACATTAAATATAACTTGTTTACTTATTTCTGCACTGTGGGTGTGTTGGCCTAGTTTTAAATTGTGCTTCTGGAAGTGTTATTCTGGATGAACAGGCCTGGCTGTCTTAATCAAATGATGATGGTTGTGTACTTAACACTGTGTACTTAACATTGTGTCTGGCTCTTTGTTATTTCTAGTTAAATTAGTGGTTTATTGAACTGTATGAAGTCTGTCAACAGGGACGACATTCAAGTGTGTATTCTGACATTGTCCTGTGCTAATCATTTATGACTGTAAACAACAACAACAGAATTACATCTAGTTTTGTGTAATGAGTTGATGAAGTATGTGCAATGTGTGTAATTTGGTTATACAGTATTGTTATTGTGAGTTTTTTGGCATCTTTTAACATTTTTTTGTGACCTTGCAACAATTTTGTTGCTTATTTAGTGGAAGGGAACTTGTTTATGCAATACACTTATTCACATATTCATAGTTTTGACCATTAAAATAGATTTATTTCACGTTAACTGTGCACAAGTAGTGGTTTAATACAGCAATATATAATTTTATATCGATTACCGTATGTTCATCTCCATATCGTAATAATATCGTATTGGGTCCTGTATCGAATCATGAGGGATCCAGTGTTTCCCTGCTCTAATGAAATGCTCTTTCACTGCTTATAACGTCAGAAGTAAGCTAATGGAACAATAGTTTAAATTTGACTTATGTCCAGATAGCTGACTATACTTGGATGGAATGGTGGCATAGTGCGCGCCTCACAGTAGAAGGTTTCAGGTTCAATTTCACTTTCTGTGTAGTTGCTCCAGCTTAAACAACAGACTAATCTGTTATGTCAAAGCAGAATTTCCATCTGTCCACTATATCTCCTTGTCCCATATCTCATACACAGCCATATTGTATTCCATTGTTGACATGCAAATCCGCAGCCTATATTTAACTGAGCTATTTTTGCCATCAATTATTTTGAATTGTATAACCTTTTATTTTTTGCTCTTCAATATTATTTTGTAATGTGTGAGCTGTGTCCAGTTTCCTTTGTAGATCAGTTATGTTGGTCTAATAATATTCATTTGAAGTGTCCCTGGGAGCTGTATTGTGCTCACTAATGGCTCCTGACAGGTTTCCCCTGCAGCTCTGAACAAGTCAGGTTTCAAAAATGGAGAAAAATAACTGTAATAGCCTTGAAAACTGCTGATCCCCAGTTTTACATATTTAGTTGTCTGTACTTTTCTACAACTTTGGCACAGTACTGTAAATGGGTATGTGACCCATTAACGTGGCCGTACCTGATTTTCTTTTCATATTGAGTAAAATGTGTCTTGCCCCAGTACAGATATATTGTAAAGGCAGCTTTGACAGACTATTAGAGTATTAGGCAAAATTGATGTCTGAAAAGGTTTTAAATGTCATCCGTGCATGTTTCAGTAATTTAGTAATCTCTCCCAGGTCCTACTCAAACCCTCCTTACGGTTAGGTGTAAGATTCTGTGCAGTGCTGAACCCACAAGCCTATGTCACCCATGATTCCACACGGAAATTCTCCATAAATATACAAAAGCATGATACAAAATTGTGTACACACTTGTTTTTGGAGAATATAGCATTTATCTCTGAACCACTCATATTTTGTTGTAAATTAACACATAACATATAACAAAACAACATAACAACAACAGTGTGAATCCTACTTAAAGTCCTGCTAATGCACCAGACTTTGCCGTAGACTGATCCACTAAAAGCAAAGAGGAAAAGTCGATATGCCTGATGCACTGGGATAATGCAGTCTGGAGCGTTACATGGGTTCATTTGAGAGCAACACACAGACACAAATCTATTCACTTTATGAGAAAGAAGGCCTAATTCTTTTAACATTTCAACTGTCTTCTGAGGAATTTCTCTGCTCTATGACAAACAAAGCCAAGTAAGAGTTGCACATCTGCGAGAATGAGAACATATTTTTGACACTAGCTTGAGGAATTACAGTTATTCTCCATTAGCTGTTGTGGTCTGCCAACTTGTACAGCATGGGAATTTAACTAGCTAGTTGTTTAGTGCACGATTTAACTTCATGCTTGCTTGTTTCCATGGAATTTTCCACAATAAGGCGTTAAAGCAGATTGCAATATATTCTACCCACTGACACCGAGACCTTGAGACTTTAAGATATTAAGACACTGTTATCAAAAATACTCCTAGCTGTTAAATGGAGGTTGTGTTAATATTGCTGTCTTGTTTGTGTCCTAGTTCACTCCCCATGACCTAGGTCTGAAAAGGTGTTTGGGTCATGTGATCTGGAGGGATCCAGTCTCCCAGTAGTGAAACCTGATTCGTTTGGCCGGTGTCAGGGGCGTGTCAGCGGTTTCCACTCCAGCTGTGTGAATCGGAGATACCCATCTGACTGCATAGTATAGGGAACACTGCAAAGGAATACTCAACATTTCCAGTGGCTTTTGTTTATAGTACTTTAGTATAGTACAGGAATAATTTTACATTTACTGATAGACTGTATATAGGAGATTAGTAACTTACATTGACAGGCATGGACAAAAGAACTTGAAGACCTCAATATCTGGCCTGTACTTGGCTCAGTGATATCCTAGTTAAGAGGTTCATGCTTGTCCCTCTAAACCACAAAGCTTTCATAATCACTGTTGGGAAGTAAGTGAATATATGTACAGAGAATACATATGCAGAATACTACTAATACTAGTCCAATGAGGTTCATTTTGGTTTTCCGATCATTTTTGTTATTAGGTTCTTTTTTCAGACCAAGAGTTTGTTTTCATACCTGACAGTTTCAATTGCTCACTCGCGGTCTTCCTCACAGTGGTCACATGATGTTGCTGTGACGTGTCCAGGTTTTGGCGCTGTCTTCCTACCGGTGGAGGCAGGATGACGGCACCATCTGCAGTCCGACTTCCTCAGGACAATATCCCAGGTGTGTGAGAGTAAAAAAGCCCCCTTGTCCCTGTTTATATTATCTGAGGAAGACCGCTCGTGAGCAATCAAAACTGGTATGAAAACAAACTCTTGGTCTGAAAAAAGAACCTAATAACATATAATGCTAATACTAACTGTATTCAGGTACGTGTGTGCTTGTGTGATTTTTCCATCTCCAATGAATGATAGGAAATGCTTTCAAAACCTGTTCTTAATACTATGCTGCATCTTTACACTATAATTTAAATGCAATTCGATGTAAAAGTATTCTAAGTATTCAGAATACTGTAGGTACACAGGTATTTTGTATTCTGTAACTAAATACATTTTCACAGTATTCTTCCCATCATTGTTAATAATGTAATACCTTACAACTTATAGCCCATGTGGGACAATGACGCTGATATCTTCCTCCCTTTGTTACGATTGATAGAGGAAATTACACTGGCTCAATAGACCTTGGCCGTTGATTCAATAAAAACAAATCATAAAACCATCTTCCGCAAGTTGTGTCCACAATATCTGATAATACATAGTACAACTGGTGCAAAGTGGCTCCTGGCAACTGAGCGTACACTCATTTTAGTCTGTTATATGTTCTGCCAAAGTCTTTTCTTTTAGCTAGAACATTCCACAGCATTATACTCAGTTTCTTCTTCTGAACAAAGAGGAACACTGAATAATTTTGGCTTGGCTTCCAGTCTGCTGGGCTATTAATAGTAGATAGTTTAAACACGCTGGTTTTAACCATTCCCAAAGAACTGGTCAAAACACTGCAGAATCCTCAACTAATTTCAATTCTACTAGCTATTTTGAAACCCTTGTCTAGTAGCACACACCATTTCATGTTATAATAATTTTTTTTTGCTTCTAATCAGTATATTTGAATGCATCTATGTAAAATTTTGATTTTTGTTTTGCGGTGGTGCTGGAGGTCCTTTTGAATAGTCCTATGATCAAAGTTGATATTATATTTAACTCTAAAACTGGGGGCTTTACATAAATATTATCCTATGCACTATAAACATGCAATTAACAGAAGTGGGAAGTAGCCAAAAGAGTAATGTTACTTCAAAATAATACTACTCAAGTGCATGAAAAAGGTAAGTGCCCATGAAATTACGCAAGTAAGAGTAAAAAATTAAAGTATTTGGGGAAAATACCACTCAAGGAATGTGAAAAATTGAGTGGGAAGAGTAACAAAAACACTGTAAAATATATTACTTAAGTAGAAGTAAAAATGTTGCCTGAAAACTACTCGAGAGAAGTACAATTTAAGTGAAGATAGATTTTTCCCCATGTATTTGAGCAAAATGACTTCCCACAGTACATATATGTTGTATAAGCTATTCTTAAGGTCAAAATAATGAAATTTTAAAGCTTTTTATTGTCCAAGATGCTGATGATCAGAAAGTGCATGGTTCGCATTCTAGCTGTTGTTGGCATTACTTTCACAGCAAAACACTCTAGTTTCTGAAAGCTGTGAAAAGCGCTTACGAACTCAGCGGTAAATTATTGGAACGTTCTGAATGCAAAAAGTAAGTAGTATAAAAAAGTAGTATGTTTAGTTCGATTTTTCACGTTTTTAAGACTAACTATCAAATACTGCACCTTTTAAGTGTAACTGCGTGCTTCACACTTGAGGCAGTCAAATATTTCAGACATGCTACTAGCCCTTTAAAAACTGTCCACTTTTCAGCATTGTAAACATTGTTCACACCAGACTAACCCTTGTTGTGAAGCCAAGGCCAAAATTGCTGCTGCACACATGAGTAAAAAATATTCCAGCCTTGAAAACCACACACAAACATGAAGCCTAGATCTGCCAGAGTGTGGAGACGGCATGAGATTGGCCTGCTTTGTTTGAGCTGTCAACACATGTACACAATAAGAACTGCACACTCACACCTTGATGACTTTTATGGTGTCATTTCTGTGCCAAGTTCATGTTACTGACCTTTGAAACGAAAGTAAACTCAAGTATTATTGATGTGATGTGAAATTCATGACTGAAATAAATTACGTCACAATATTGGTAGGTAAACTGTAGTGTTTTAACTGATTTTTGATGAATAAAATCAGGGATGGAATGTAATGAAGTAAAAGTAGTAAAGTACTGCATTCAAGTACCTATATAGATACCTAAAATGTATATTTAAAAAGTAGAAAAAGTAGGAATTGTCCACTTTAAAATCCATCAGAGGAGTAAAGTACTTTTTATTTTTGTGTGAGACCTGCTGAAAAGGCTGAGGGTTTATTTGTAACATGTTTGTAGTTTGAGCTTGAGTTGATACAAAGAAAAATAGCTAGGAAAGAAATGATCGATTCTACATCTGCAGCTTTATTAGAACTCAAAATCTCTGTGAAATTCTTTTACTTTTTACTGGACAGTACATGTTGAAACAAGTACTTTAATACTTTTGTTGAGTAGATTGTACATGTGACATGTTTACTTGAGGATTTCTTTGCTCTGATATCTGTACTTTTACTTCAAAACACTCGACCCACCACTGAATGAAATGAAAAAGTATTTTGCATGTTCTTGTTGTTTCTGGCAGAAGGGTCTAGGCCACACCTGCTGCCACCTGCCACGCTGTCAGAAGTGCTGCTTGTTTATTGATCATTTGCATATATGTAAATGAATCTCTGTTGGGGTGACATTCAAACCCCAGGTGAATCACATCTTGGAGGACAATGTGATGTTTGTTGAGTTCAGTTTAGGGATGACCATTTGACACAATACCATATTATGTAGTAGTTTATTGTACTACTTTACTTCAGTGATAGTGATTAATGATTATTTTAGTGCTGCCACTAACGACTAATTTTCTAACGATTAATCTCTCGACTAATTTTTCGATTAGTCGACTAATCTAAACGACTAATAAAAAAAAAAGCGGTTCTAACACACACAAGTGTGTGTGTTAGATTTTACCTTGTGTGTGCTGTGCGTGCGAGTTGCAAAGGTTATTGCTGTTATGTCTGTTGTGTGTGCTCATTCAACAATGTTGAACAACGATATGCACACACAATTTAACGAGTTTGCACGAGCAGCATATGCAACGGTATTCTCAATACCTCATGCATCGTGGTCGTGGTCGAGAAAGAGAGAGACCAGCCAGCAGAGTGCGCACGGCAAATACTTCCTCAAGTTTGTTTTCTTTGGCGGTGCCATTATTTACCACTGCTGTTAGCCTTTGGTGAAGCCGAGGTTAGCCACCTCGGCGTCAACCCCGGATGTAGCCGCTGTCAGCAGCACCGTGTCGGCCTCGGCGCAGTTGCTGCCCGCGCACCGGTGTCCGCTTCGGTGTAGCCGCTGTTAGCCGCGCCGGTGTCCGCCGGTGTAGCCGCTGTTAGCTGCGCCGGTGTCCGCCTCGGGTGTAGCCGCTGTTAGCTGCGCCGGTGTCCGCCTCGGGTGTAGCCGCTGCCTGCCGCACCGGTGTCGGCCTCGAGTGTAGTACGACTAGTGGTGTGGAGGGGAAATACCTGATCTCAGGCAAGCAAAAGGTCTCTGGACGAGCCGTTTGAGACCAAAAATAAATAAAGGCGAATATTCGACCAAAAAAATTGTAGTCGACTCATTTTCATAATCGATTACGTCGACAACGTCGAATAATCGCGGCAGCACTAGATTATTTCAATTTCTTGTCATTTTTCAGTTGGTCTTTCAATCATTTTGCACACTTCCTTTTATTCTCTGTCTGTCAAAACAGCTAGTGCAGTTTGTCAGGATCACCACAATGTCACTTGAGCTCGGTTTGGTCACCTTATCTGCAGGATTTTACCTATTACACTGATTGAGTTAGGGAAAAACAGAGTGGCCTGAGGAAACCCACCCAGACACAGGAAGAAACATTCAAACAATACACAGAAATACCTGAACAGTCCAAGAGTCGAACCCTGGACCATTCAGCTGTGATGCGTGAGTGCTAGCCTCTTTGCTTCCGTATACTTACATTTTGTCACCTTTTGTCCATTGAAATATTTAATGTTAAACAGACTTATGTTTAAAGGATTCTTGAGCTTTAAGTCATGTTAAAATGCTGTTATCTCATCAAAAACATACCTGGAGTTGTTTTATTTCATTCACATGTGTTTGAGTAATCCTGTATTATTATATTAGTGTGTATACCTTTCCAAACTCAAAACTCTCTGGTCCACCTTGTGATGTCATGAACTGGTAGTTTTCAAGTTACTATAGTTACACAGTTACCTTTTACCTTTAGTTCAGTAGAGATTGCCAATTGCAGGGCTGAAATGATCCAAATGATTCTAGTGAAGGTGTGTGGAGTTTAAAAACACAGTGGAGCATCTCAGGTATTACCATGTTTTTTGTTTGAGAGAAGAACTCAACCTAAATATGCAAGATTTGTGTCTTAACATGTGTGAATGAAACAAAACACAACTGCAGCTATATTTCTGACGAGGAAACATGATATAACATTATAACAGAAAATAGCGTAATATGGGCCCTTTAAAATCCAAACTAATATACTTTGGATGAACATACAATAATTAAATGAAATATATTCCATTAAGACAAACATTTGACTTTTATAGCTCGTTCAACATATATATTAAAAAAACACAACTTAATCTTATAAAGCTAACTCAATTCTGCCTATATCGCCCCTTTAAATACCAAACCTAATTTGGCCAGTATAGCTCATAAGTGCAGTTCTTGGAGTGCACATGTGTTTTCCATTACAGACTCTGCCTCCTCAGCATGTGTCACTGTGTCCTTGTCTTTTCAAGTTGTATTACTTACAGTGTGGACGTATGCACAAAATGACCCCCCATATGGCTCTTTCACAATAAGGGCATTGTGTCTGACCTTACATAACCAAATGGCTACAGAGGAGTTGCCCCTGCATTTATAACTTCTCTTTGAAAAGGCAAACAAAGGCTGCATTTACAAACATAGCCAGTCATAATCAGATAATTTTAATAAGCTAACCTAATTACTAGATCTGCTGGTGGTGTGTGTTTTCATGCCTAAGGGAAATCTGATTATGAAAAACACCTAGTGACATGTCAGTTAATCAGTGGATTTGAACTGCTATATTTGACAATATACAATGGATTTTAAAATAACTCTTTCAATCTGTAACATGTTCCCTTTAATTTTTGTCTTTGCCATATTATTTTGTGCATAATTTCCATGGTCAAAGCCTGTACGAGTGTGAACAGTCCCGTGGTGGAAGACAGTTTTGTTAAGTAAAAGTACAGACACCAGAGCAAAGAAATAGTAAGAGTAAAAAGTAAAAGTATCACTAGAAAATATTAAAGTACCCTTTTAAAAATGTACTTCAAGCGTAAAAAGTAAAAGTATTTTGTGCAGATTTGAAGCTCTTATAAATCTTCAAATGTAGTGATTATGATAACGATGTTGCTGAATTTTGTTCAATAGAAATAACAGATTTTATTGTTTTTTCCTAGTTGTTTTTATTTGTATATGTTTGTTTGGTAAAAATAAACCCTCAGCCTTATCACCAAGTCTCATACATTCACGAAAAATACTTCTTTTCAGTCCTGTTCAAAAATGCAGTGGGGTAGAAATTACAGATATCTGCTCTCAGGTGCAATGAAGTAAAAACTATTCACTTTAAAAGTACTTAAGTACAGATACCACAAATTTATCCTTAAGTACAGCATTTTACTACTTTTACTTTGTTCCAGTGGTAGAGCTTAACAATCAGAAGCATTACTCACATCAGATGCAAAGTTAAAATAATCAGATAACTCCCGAAATCAGGTAACATTCAGATTTCTGGTGTGCACAAAAACAGCCAGTGATGAGCTGGGGGTCATCTTTGTCTACAGGCATTGTTTCTTCACATGGGACAGATTAGCAGCCTCATTGACTGCGTCTTGACTAGTGGGAAACTATAAACAGAGCTGAGGCTGAGGGGTGTCGACATCTGCTTAACCCACAAGCTGACTGGAAATGGAAGTGAACAGTTGTCACAATATTGTTTATGCAAATAACGTAACATAATTATATTCCTTTCAGAGTTACGTCTCCCTCACTGTAGGAGGCTGTGCACATTTCCATTACAATTAGTATTCATTGATGACTTAGTAGTATCAACAGTGTAATTATATTGCAGTTTGACTCAACAAATTCTTACTTACAACACAGCAAACAGCGTGTCTCTGCCTGATAACTACCAGATGCTCACTTAATGGTTTCTTTTATATCAATATAATTTGGCTGCAAAAATAAACTTATCTAAAGAGCTTTTTATTTTTTTATATTTACATTACTGTTTAGGAGGAGTTCCCCATTTCAGGCCAAGACTGCTAAAATAACCATGCAACCGACCCAAGCCCCCACTGCCAAATCAAGCTGATGTCTGTAATTTCAGTTGCAAACATAGACGTAAATAATTTTTTTAGTTTATAGACTGTATAAATGAACAGACTGTATAAATGAACATAGTAAGCCCACAGCCACACTTCTGGCTCCACTGACTCTAATTCACTTTCTATTAAAAGAAAACATTGCCCCTCTCTCTGTAACTGCTCCTCATGTTGGTCTTAAAATGTTTGTATTAACCCACTCTGCATGTTTTTATTTTGATATTTTGTCTGTAAATAAATTCCTATTCCTAATATGAAATTTGGCTGCAAATTTGCTAATTGCAAGCCTCAGTGAGCTTCATTTGACTGGACCCAAATGCTATTAAAATATATATTAATCACATTGTCATAGTTTTAAAATAGCACTTTGGTTTAGGAGACATACTGTAACTAACTCTTGCGACCTAAGATCAACTTTTTTATTTCATTGTTCATTTTACAAAAAGAAGTACTTCTATTACACCTAATCAGATCATTTTTGATTTTTCTGCTTTCATGATCTATTTAAAAACTCATTCATCTACCACTGTGGGTGCACACTATCCCTTTAAGAGCAGAGTACATCCTCACGCTTCTCTTAAGTGCCTTTCTCTCGACTGTCTGTCGCAGTTTGTGCTGTTTAAAGGGGAGCGCCACAATCCAGTATTATCAGCAGTGACATGCATGAGCATGTCACCCCCCTCCCCCCCCCTACACTACACTACACTGTGCTCAAACCCTCTGGAAGACTTTACAAAGTCTTTTTCAGCGTTACCCCATATCACCCCTTTTTTTGCACTGTAGTAACCTTGTCCAAGTGTGGAAAGGGGCGGGACCTGGGCAAATAATGTATTCTCAGTAGCAATAGAGCGAGCAGTGTGCGGATTTATAGGCATGTGGAGTAATCCACTAGGCCCAAATGATCCCAGTTTTATGGACAAGCCTGGCTAACCGCACGGTCAAATGCAGATGTTTTTATAGCACTGGGAAACGCTCCAGATCGTTGCAGTGTTCCTCTGTTTTGCTTCTAGGAACTAAGCTAAAAAGGGGAAGGAGAAAGAGAGAGGACATGTCTTGTTTTTTAAATGGTCTGCTTACTCGTTCGTGGTGCCAGGTTTTTAAAGGTGAGAGTAAAAGGAGCTCTGGTGGGAATCGGCCTGTAATCAAAATGGAGCCCTGAAGTTTCCTAAGAGCGCTGTTGACATCAGCAGTTGTAAAATGCGTTCTGTCAGCTGCACATTACACAAACATTGATTAGATTTGAAGGCTGTTTATGTTTCCAGTGGTTGCATTGTGGTTGGATGAGGAATGCCAGGCCTACAACAACATGACCAGTGCATTCAAAGCACGGATAGTATTCAGCTTGTATTCTTTTAATGGTAATGACAAACAAGCTGTGGTACCTGTTAAAGAGTAAGAAGTAAAAGTAGTCTGTGCAGATTTTGAGGTCTAATAAAGCTTCCAACGTATTGATTTTGATAAAGATTGTTGCTGAATTTTGTTCAGTGGAAACGATGAATTATTTCTGTTTCTAGATGTTTTTCCTTATATAGTTTTCTTTTTTTGCTCAAACTACGAGTGTGTTAAAAATAAGTTCTCAGCCTTTTGTCAAAATACTTTTACTTTTCAGTCCTGTTCAAAAGTGGCGTAAAAAGTACAGATACATGCTCTGAAATGTAGTGCAGTAAAGGCAAAAAGTATCCACACAGTACAGTTAAGCACAAATATCTAAAATGTATACTTAAACTACTTTAACTTCGTTACCTTCCACCACTGCAAACAAGCTATTACTTCTTATAGTCAAGGCTTAAGACTTCTGTGGCCAAAGTTGCCATGGTGCACACTGGCAGAACATAGCTGCCAGTGTGCACCACAAAGAGAAGGTTTTTAATTTTAATAATAAATAAATAATGTTGCTGATGTTAATGAGCGTTTCAACAATGTGTTTTGTTAAACAGAGCTGGTCTGGTCGGCTCTCTGCAACTTTTTCCATGCTTGGATAATTGTCTGGGTTGGATTTATAGGGCTATTTCTCAGTAAAACCTCTGCATTTTATTTACATATTTACTTGTTTCGTAATAAGAAATAGAAGCACTTTTAAGCATTTTATAATTTGTCTAAAGGCACAGAGACCTCACATTCAGAATCATGCGGTGAATATGTGCTAGTCTATTTCTGGGCCAGGTACAATAGCTTCCTACTGTCTTGTTATCACCCGGCAGTTACCAGGCAACCAGTAGCTCATTTTTATGTGTAATTACTCTCAAAGTTTGTACAGTGTATAGTTTGTCTGTACAGTGTAGAGCATGTCTACATTCCACTTTTTATTAATAGGCTTGTTCAGTATGTGAAAGGAGAAGATCTGTCTCAGAGGATGCTGGGAAAACACCAGAGGCACTGTCTGTCTGTGAGTCAACCTCAGGGCCAGTGTGACACAAATACAAACACCAATTTAATCTGCAAAAGGAAATCTAAATATGGACACTTTAAAGTTGCGCTGTGTTTTTTTTCTGTATGTGAATATGCTATATGTTTTCCCGGTAAGGTTGTTAAAAGTGTGAAATTAAAAACAATCACATAACTGACCTTCCCTGAATATATTCATCTTGAGTTTGGTATAGTAAATCCATCCATCTTCTCCCGCTTAATCCGGCTGGGTCGCGGGGGCAGTTTACTGCCCAATACTCATAGCACCTGACCCCCCTATGAACCCCTCTGCAGGTGGTGAGCCCACAGGAGGGTGGACGTCATGGTCCTTGATGTTAGTTCATAGGGGTGCTGCATGTTTTGAGTTGATGGGGGAAACCGGAGCACCCGGAGGAAACCCATCCAGACACGGGGAGAACATGCAAACTCCACACAGAAAGGCCCCGGGTGACCCGAGGATCGAACCCGCAACCTTCTTGCTGTGAGGCCTGAGTGTTGCCACTCAGCCACCGTGCCGTATAGTAAATAAATAAACAAAAACTATTATATTGTGTTGAAAACTGAAATGTGGTCTAAAAAAAGTCTAAAAAAGATCTTAAAATGATCGCCTGATCAAAATCATGATTGAGTATCCAGTTTATTCTTTAGTATTGAGTTTAAAATACTAAAGTACCTATCTAGCAACTAGCATTTGCTCACCTTGCATTCTTACTGTAATTAGGATCTCTTCTACACAGATAAGACCTGTAACATGGCCTGGTAGAGTTGCTGACAAAGCCACAATTTCTCTATGGGGACAATTATGTTGCATCCTAATATGAGGTGGTAATAAGATTTTGATGAGGTACGATAAAATGACTTGTGTGCAGAAACCTGACATCCAAACTTCTCCCCAGTGGGCGCACATCTGCCCACTGTTGACTTTTTAATTATTTTTGGAAAACTTTGTGATGCTTTTGAGTATTCTTTTGTTAACCAGAGCAGCACTGGTCCTCTGCTGTGAGCGTATGCAGTAATTCCGGTCTCATGACTCAGCGTGCACTGGGGAGAGGGGCTACAGTCTGCAGGTTATGTAAGGATGGAAGCATGGGCTCTGTATATCTGAGCTGCTACAGATAACAAAATATATAACACTACAAGATTACAAGGGGCATGTATGTAACGTTTCTCATTAGAGAGAGGTTCGCTACTTGTTCGCTGCTTGTCTTGAATGTTTTACCCTACCATTAAACGTTTTTATTGCTGAAAAATTACAACAACAAAAAAACATGCATCTGACTATAAGTAGGACTGCCTCTCCACAGAGCTGACTTGCAACTTGGTGTCACTTTCTTGAGAAGACAGATAATACCATACTGGGACTAGAAATGGGCAGATTCTCCTCTTGAAAAGGTACATAGTTAAGTTTTAACTGTTAGCTGATAAAATAAGGTAGCAATTTGCCAGAAAAAGTAAAAGGGCAATACAAGTTCTTTCACAATGTTTGTTTATTACTATTTCAGTGCCACAGAAAACATAGAACCAAGACAGAACTGAGCCAGGACTAAACCAGAACTGAACCAGGACTGATCCAGGACTAAACTAGAACTAAACCAGGGCTAAACCAGAACCAGGACTAATCTGACCAAACTTGAACCACATTTTGACCAAGACTCATATTCACTTTAAATACAACTCATAGGCTGTGTTCTGTTTTATTGCTACAATTTTTACCAGTTAAACATGTGTTTTTTTACATTGCCAATTACCCTCTTCTTTCTTTTTTGAATTGGGTTTGACCTTGTGCATTTACTCTCTTTGCTCCCTAATTCTTTTTGACACTTACGATAAACCTTCCATTCTGTAATAGTTGCAGGAGTGGGTTGCTGTAATAGGATTAATCTCACTATGGGACCAATACGCCATCATAATTTCATATTCAGTCCTACAGTATCATAACACTGTTAGCAATAAGCAATGCAGAGAAGAGGGCAGAGAAGAGGGTAATACAAAGCAGGCTTGTATTTGAATTCCGGTGGTCTTAGCTGATATTGTAGAGGGCAAAGTCCAGAATTCCAGATGTATTAGACTAGGGTGAATTCATGGAAAAAGTATACGTATTAAAACATTTAACCAGACCAAGTAAATTCAACACTTTGAGGGTTTTACTGTCTTAAAAATGTGAAAAACAGAATCTGCAGTGGTCCAAAGTTATTTACCTTATGCATTCCAAACATCCTAATTATTCACCGTGATGAGTTTATAAATGCTGTACACAACCCGCAGCAAGCTTATTTTGAAAGAAATAACAAATAGGGCCTGCAAAAATAGTTGAAATAAATGCATTTTCGCATCTTTTTCCACGTAGTTCTTATATGTTAAACATTAGATTTTGGAAAGAAATGGCAAAATAATCATATTTAAAGAAGATATACTGTGCTTGTGTCTGCTATATAGTTATAATCTATGACACCCTTGGATCATTATGTTATAATTTGGACATTTTAAATTGCAAAACTGATCTAAAACAACTTGATAAAAGAAACAAGTCTGCTTACCGCCACGTTAGAAAACTGCGGTGCTCAATAGCTGACGTTGCCATAAATGTCATCACAACAAAGAGCCATTGGATAGCCACACACCACGCTCACAAGTAGCAGATTTTTTTCTTCATTTGTATAAAATGACTACATAACGCTGCTGACTCCTAAGCATATCACAGCCTAAGAAAATAAAATTGCTGAACGAAGTACAGAGCTGTGGGCGCATACCAATGGTTATGAAAACAGGAGTTTATCTGCAAAATGGCTTCTTGAAAATAAGCAATTAAAGTGGGTAAATGGTGAGGAGAAATGACTATTAAATGGTTTGAAGCTCTGAAGTGAAAAGCCTGTTTTGCATAATGGGTCTAAAACTTTTCGGGTGTAATTCTATCATACTATTCTATCTTACAACAGTAAAATCAGTCTTGTACCAGTATACATGTGTTTTCTTCATCTCGCCGTGATAATGATTAGATAGTATAAGTAACTAAGTATAGGTGTTCTTTGAATTCCAGTGTGATAAGTCTTGTAGCTGCTGTATTCTCACATCTTTATGCCACTGAAAGTTCTTGTATCACACATCACTAGTTCTTGAACTTCGATAACATTGAAACCACTTGTGCACTTTTGGATAAGATACCACACTTACCACTTCTAGTATGTTCTTCACTGTATCTTTTCCATCTATTGGTTTAAGACAAGAAGGGCATGGCTGTGGTTAAAGTGGCCTCTAAGTGTCCCGGCCGACCTTGGATAGTGAGATTGTTGTTGGGTTTCCTGGGGTAGAGGGCAGGGTAGTGAAGGGTGGGGTGGCTGTTTTTCGGATCACTGGCTCCATGGCCCTGCTGCAGTGAGGATCAGCAGAATGACCCAGGATAAGTTACGATCTGCACTGCTGGCTCCTGAGTGATGGGTTTGGCTCTGTGCAAGAGAGGGAAAGAAGGAGGGATAGAGGGGGAGGGAGGGAGAGGGCGGGTCAGATTGGGGGAGAGAGAGTGTGGTGCAGAGGGAGGAAAGGAGACAGAGAGAGGTGCATTGGAGAGAGAGACTTTTACATACATAAACATCTTTGGTGGTGCGATCCCAACTCCCACAGGTGAATGCTGTCATTGTCTCCTTGGGCAAGACACTTAACCCACCTCTCCTCCAGTGTCTGATGCATTGTACTTATGTGCGTTTGAATGGGTGAGTGGTTCCATGTTGTAAAGCAAAGGGGAAAAGCACTGTTTCAAAATTTGACCATTTACTAACACCCACATATCTGCCTTTGATTAAAGTTGTACTATGTCACTTTTCTGGTGTGGAGGTCGATTTCTTGTTTGTCCCATCATGTATGCATTTGCTTTGCATGAAATGTTTCAGAGCATGGAAGAACACTTTTAATGTAAGTGAGATCACCTCTCCGCTAATCTGATCTGTTACTGGTTATGGCAAGAAAAAGGGGGCGGAGGGAGACAGAAATAGATGATTGAAATACATGGTGCTCGTTAACTTCTTTGATTCAGATACATAAAGCATCAGTGATTTAATTCTGTTTAAGTGCTTAGAACTACAATTTGTGAAATCAAATGAACTATTCACGTTCAGAATGAAAGGTGTGCACACTCAGAACAGTTAACATGCAGATGTACGATATATTTTTAATTCAATAAGTTGGTCACTTTTTGGTGGATATAGTGGATGTGACTGCAATTATATCCTGCTCAAAGAGTTTACCTCTAGATAGCCATTCCATTTCACTGAAACAGAGGAAGTCTACTTCGATATCCAATTTTAACTCGTTAACATCTGTGGTTGGTGCTAATGAGTGTGATCCGCTTTCCCACACATTGATCAGAGCTGTGTTGTCACCTCTAAAGCTGGCAGTACATGCTTTTGTAGCTTCCCAAGCTGTTACGTAAGCCGCAGCGCCCCCTGTGGTCGAGGGCCTGCAGGTCGGGTCAGCTCCTCACATCTCCTGAGCAGCTGGGCCTTTGTGCTGTGGGACGCTCTTGTAAATCTACTGCTTTGTCTCAGAAACAATAGGACGAGTGAGTACAGCCAGGACAGTATGGGGGGTGTATGGGGGGGTGGAGCATAGAGTCAAATAAAGCAGTGTTGTCACAAGTCATTGTAAAGCAGACATCTCAACACTGCTAATCTATGTGTTTTTCAAATACATTGTGAATGCATTGGCAGATTTAACTTTATCTTGCCTAAATTTATCAGTTAGTAAAATTTTAATCAAGATTTTTAGAGAGAGATTTCTAATTGTCAATGAATGGAGAAGTCCACAGCCAATCCTCTGTCAGTAAAAGAGTGGGGTTTATAAAGAGGCCATATTGTGGTATTTTCTGATCTCTGTGACGTCATTTCCTCATAGAAAACATAGAGTTGTGCTTTGTTTGATTCACACACGTTTAACACACAAACCCTGCACATTTATTCTCAAACTGAAAACACTCCACCTTGGTAATACAGGAAGTGTTTTAAAACTCAATACACCTTCACTTGAATCCATTTCAGCTCTGGAATTGCCAGTTTCTACTGAACGAAAGGTAAAAGTTTGATGTTAACTTGAAAACTACCACTTTATCACACAGTGGAGCAGGGCTTTTGTTTTGTTTTTCATATTACCCAGCCTTACTAAACTTATATAGCTTACATTTATTAATTTACAGATGTTTTAAACTAAAATACACTTTGACAAACATGCTTAGGGTGAGTGGGGTCACCTCTCCACAGATCTGTAACACAAATCTAATCATAGACCTCTTCCAATGCATTATCCCATGTATGTTGCACTGATGAGGTCCTATTACTAACCATTGATTTAGTATTGATTGTGGCTTTTCCAGCTTTTATTGATTGACCCATTCTGTGAAACAATTAAAACAGAGCTTGTGTCTCTACATCACAAATCAAATTTTTGAAGTATGATATATTGCTGAAGAAAATATAAATGATAAGCAATTATACCGAAACTAATTTATGCCACTGAAGCAACAACCCAAGAGCAGATTTAAAGGTGCATTGTGTAAATTTTCTGGTGGAGGGTCTGTCACTTGCTTGTTTCTATAGATATGTCATTGCTATGCCTGGAATATATAATATGACATTAAACAGCTCTACTGTGCTTTACATTTATTAAATTACTCGTGAAACATTCCAAAGCAATAACATCTCCACTGAGAAAACCATTTGACGATCTTTCCATCGGAAAAGTTACTCAATGCATCTTTAGATGACAAAATATATTCAAAATCAACAATATTGTTAAAAAAAACACGAGCTGCAATAAACAAACAGTAGAGGCACATAAGGCCATATTTTGCATTTGTAATGAGTCATTTAATGTAATGAGAATGAGAAGTTATTAATTCAATCTTTTACAGCTTAAATGTAATCATATAGCCAAAAAATAACCAGATATTTTCCAGTTGTGCAAAGAAATAGTGCACTCGATAACACGATAAATAGAGACCCTCAAAAATATTGTTCAAGCTTCCATATACTGAACAATAAGTCAGTGTAGTCATTTTGGTTACAGGCCTATGTTTATATGACGAAAAGTTTTTATTCTGCACTCTTCTCTTTTAATTGTAATTTTATGATGATTATTTATGTTTTCATTTGTTTGTACTGTGATTTTAATATCTTTCTTATTCTGTAAAACAAGGTAGCCATTAACTTGAAAACTACCACTTCATGACAGGTGGAACAGAGCATTTTTAGCTTTGGAGACAGACAAAGGGTTACTCAAAAATGTGTAAATGAAACAAAACACAAATCCAGTTATGTTTTATGATGAGGTATCAACATTCAAACATGACTCAAAGTCACAAGAGTCAGTTATGTGTAATGAGACCTGTGTAGTCATGTTTTGGGGAGTTATTTTTTCACACTTAAGCCTTCAAATCGAGCTTCATGTGCATTCTTTACGCAGCAAATCGATCAAGATTGTCCTGTGCTGGGGATTTAAGGCTGATATCCAATTCCCTAAAATGTGTAATTATCAGTCCGATATATCGGTTGGCCCCTATATCTTTACACGCGATATATATTGACCCCAAAAATATTGTTGTAGCTTTCACAGACTGAACTATCAGTCAATGTAGTAATGTATGTATGCTAACAGGCCTATTGTATTTCCAGTTCTGACTGACACAAATTCCACAATAACATCCCTTTGTGTACACCATTTCTGTTTGAAGAATGACAAAAATAGCTTCACAATTGCCCTCACATAACTGCTCCCATAGTGGTGTTTGTTGATTCTTGTCTTGTTTTGCCCAACCATCTGTTCAGCTCGGCGCATTCCTCTTTGCGGGAGGCTTGAGAAAATGAAAAAGCGAGACGTGACAGTCCTGACGCGTGCTTAATATCCGCTGACCTTGGTTGTCATTTTGTAACAATCTTTTAGTGCCTTGGCTACACTGTTTAATTTAGATAACTCGTGATTACAAAGGGAGCTGTGTATTAGCAGGCCATTTCACAAGGTTCACACAGGTTTGCAGTGGCCATGCAACACGGGCTATTTCCTGGTGAAACATTTTAAGTGTATGTATGTGGGAGAGAGATGGAGGAAGAGGAGGAGCTGCAGTTTAGAGTGATGAAGCAGACGGTCATGACTAAGGTTTTGGCACATTCACTTTGTCAGATCATTCATTAGACACTTACTCCAAAGGTCGTTTCCTGTCTGCAGTGCACTATGTCACTGTTCTGGTGGGGGGTCCTTGTATCCATGGAGATATGCATCAAGAAAATGTTCCACAGCATGGTATTCTCTATAGTGTTAATTCAGTTGTTGATATCCAAGACAAATTTACAAGATCTTATCTTTTTTTGCCCAGAGACACCCAGCTAAACATGCATTCTTACTGAGTGGGGTCACCTCTCCACTGGCAATGCACCGATCCGGCACTGGTACTGGATATTGACGCCGATACTGAAAATTTGCTGGAATGGATGTCGGCTTCCAAATACCTAATAAGAGCAGGGCTGTTTATTACACAAATTATTCTCTACAATATTACACATTTGAAACTGTGCGGTCTTGTGTACGTAGTAGTGAGACCATAGACTATAGACTACAGACTATATGTGGCTATGACCCAACACAGAGAGGATGAAATAATGACAGGACCAGAGAGAAAACTCTTCCCTCGGACACAGCACAGGAGCAAGGCTTTGGTTTAATGAAGCACTGGGACTAAATGCAGCTCCAACACTTTTACTTTTGTCTTTATGCACCAAGCACCAGAGTGGCTTGAGTCTGCGCAGGACACGAAGCCTACCGAACCTGATGAACCCAAAATATTCCCTGCATTTTTGTGTAATAGAGAGCTCTTGCAAATGTGAGCTTGCTCTTTGACAGTATAAAAAACAGAATAGTGTCTGTGCCAGTTCCTACTCAGGCCCACACTCCCAGAGGTAAGACCCAGGCCCACGCATTCACAGAGGTAAGACCCAGGCCCACGCATTCACAGAGGTAAGACCCAGGCCCACGCATTCACAGAGGTAAGACCCAGGCCCACGCATTCACAGAGGTAAGACCCAGGCCTGCCACACAGCTAAGCAGAGTTTGGATGTTCCATGTGGGCTTTTATTGACAGAATAACATCACCTGATACTGAGCCCTTAAAACTCATGAAAATCAATTAACTTACTCATGCTGACATCCTTACTTTTGGCTAAGAAATAAATGGGCCGTTCTTGCCAATACACCTCACAGAATATCCTGAGTGCATTGCTTGTGTAATTCCTGGTGTTTTCCACACTCTTCTTACATCCCCTCAATGTGACAGGCACTTTGAAGCTCCTTGATCGGCAGGAGAGGAAAAACAACATGCAGATGAATTGGGTGTGGCCTTAGCTTCCTTACCGCATTCTGAAATCCAAACGCGCTGCGCTGCTTGCTGTCTCCACTCATCACAGAGGTATGAGGTGTGGGCAGAGGGCTCTTTGTAGCAGCCAGTCTCAGTCCCACACACAGGGAGACAAAGGCAGTCTTTAAGCACCATGAGTGAGGGACGTGCAGAGAGAAAGTGTCCAGGCGCTGCTTCAGTTTGTGTGCTGTGGTCCAACCTGCTTCCTCTGCTGCTCTGACTCATCCGGTAACTGTCCCAGCTTAAAAACACTGGCCTTACTCAAGGATTTATTTTAGACATGAGTTTTGTGGCATGTTTTTGGCTACAAAAGACAGAAGCAATTTATGTTGATGTGAGTGTGATTTTGTAATGATAACAACACATTTTTATTGTAGCCTAAGCAGTGACATAGTAGCGTAGGCAGTCCATGATTGTCAGAATGTTGAAAAATAAGCACAGTTTCCATAGCAATTAATCATAAGATGAAACCCATACAATATTATACTCTGTCTATACTCTGAAGCGGTTTAACAATGGCAGAGTTGAAAACTTGCACAACCAAATGATTCTACAGCTGGATTATCAGACACCAGCACATTGTGTATTGCAAGTGGCTAATTGTTGTGCGTTAACGCTGCATAACGCACAAGTACACAACAGTTAAATCACATTCTGTATCGCTGCTCTTCTGCCATCGTCATACCATCACAAATGCTCGGCTGCTCTGAGTAGAATGTAGGGACTAGCTTCATTCAAAACACAGAAATAACTGATATTTGACACATTTACAGACAGTAAACAGGCTTTTCAGATTCACAGGTGAGACATTTCAGTTTGTATAATCGTATTAAAGAACTTGGAGCTTGTGCAGTTTTAACTCCTCGCTGTTTAATGCCAACTTAATCCAGTATTTTGCTGCTAGGATTTAGTGACATCCCTGTTACCTTGCTTTGGCTTATTGACAACATTATGCCTTGTGTTGAGTAATGTATCATACCTAAATGATGGAGCACAGCCTTCAGCTATTCCAGGAAACAATCGTACATTTCAGTCTGATGGAATTATTCACCAGAATGTTGACTTAGTGTCAGCTTTAAGAAAAATGGTGATCGGATTGCAATATAAAAGCCTCTGCCTGTGTGTAAACTGTTCTCATCTTTCACAGTCTTTATTAGGATTAATGATCTTTGCTTTTATTATATTACAGTTGCAAATTGTAAATTGCAATTCAGCAGTCATATGTTGTAGTATACCGACAGACAACTGCATAGCCAAGAGAGTCTTTCTAAATTAAAAATGTGCTCTCACTGTGTGTTTGGAGGCAGATCATTTGTTGTGGCATGTCTATAAAAGCCAAAAGGTAAAGATAGTATATTGTAAACCTGTCCATGTAAACTAGTACTAAGAGCAAATATTTAAAGGTCATATATTATACAAAATTGACTCTTGTCAGCTTTAAGCCATGTTAGTATGTTGTTACCTGCTCAAAAACATGCCTGGAGTTGTGTTCTGTTTCATTCACACATGTTTGAGTAATCCTTTATTATTGAGCAGTCTACATCTCCAAAGCTCAAGTTAACACCTACCTTTTACCTTTAGTTCAGCAGAGATGGGCAATTCCAGGGCTGAAATTATCCAACTGATGAGAAAAGAACCTAAACATGCAGGATTTGTGTGTTAAACATATGAATGAACCAAGACACAACTCTGGGTATGTTTTTGGCAAGGAAACAGCATAATAACAAAATAGGAATGCATGCTGAAGTGTATAAATTTACAAATGTATGCTGTAGTGTTTTTACCCAGATACAACCATTACCAGAACTGCGTGCAATTGACAAATTGGATTTAAACATTTTCAGAGGTATATGATCACATGACAAAATTGAAGAAACTATAATTATGTGTTGTAAATGACCTTATGTTGCATATATTTTCAAAGTAGTTCATGACTATGTTGATAAATCGTATGTCCATTGAAAAGTATTTTACATTGTGGTTTTGAGCTTTTTTATTGTAATATACTGTACTATCCAGAATACAAGATCATCCATAATGCAGTTCACTTCCAATTAGTCAAAGCTGTTTTATCTTGAATATAGTTTTATTGTTTGTTTATCTGAGCCAAGTCTGATTCACACAGTGGGTCTTATCCTGGGATTCGGGTCAAGCCACTTCCTATCGTTTGACAAACATCAGAAAAGCAGTTTGTTGTTCGGACATAAACACAGCTTTCTGTCCAATCCCCTGTGCCCCTCCCTCCTGTCAGCCAATCACAGTGCACGGTTTTAGTCCTGTTTACCTCTCTCACGACACCATGACTGAGACCAGGCAGGACCCTGGAGAGACCTCTTGGGAAATAAAGAGACACAGGGGCTGCATGTTTTCTGAAGGCCATAGTAAACTAGTGGTTAACTCATGATGCTGAGTGCAGAACTATAGGAATCCCTTCCTGTCAGTGACTGCAGGGGGTGTACAGTAAAAGCCATAATCATATGATCATATTTCATAAAGTGCACGGATTATATCATATGTACTGTTATCCACTCAAAAATAATCCCTCCATTCAGATTCAGGACTGCAGTCAGGACTGGTTCTGAATAATGATCTTTTTGTTAGTGCTATTGCTCTTGGCCAGGTCACAGTTTTAAATGAGAAACTGTTTTTCAGTGTTTTTACCAGTTAAAGCTGCACTATGTCACTTTTCTGGTTGAGGATCACCTTCTCTCCATTCTGATCATTTAGGTCAGCGAGGCTCAGATCATATCTCGAAGGGCCATAGCCTTCACTGGGGCTAGGGGCCATATTACAAAACATATTAGAAGTGGAGGGCCGCAGACGGGTGATCAGTACAGTGAATCATTTATGTAAGTGGATTTAACATAACTTTGACAGAGAAACCATGCCTTTAATAAGGAATGGAACATTAGTTCTGTATCACAGGACAATGTAATGTTATTGAGTTTAGAGTGGTAGAATAATTTATGGTAAATTTGCTGTTAAATCATTGCTTGTAATCTGTTAGACCAATTCATCAAGAAGCCTGAGAGCCAAAAAACTGGACTGATGGCTGCATTTGGCCCTTGGGTCATAGTTCACAGACATCCCTGATTTACCTGATATTGCTTTGCTTTAATGTTCCACTGTATGGCACTTATCTTCCTCCAAGTGACACCACAGGCCCAATTTAAAGGTCAGAGCTGTAAAAATAGCTTTTTGGTCACAGAAATGCTACCTGGAATGGTCCAAAGTAGGGCATTAAACATATCTCTTGTTTATTCTATTACAGGTCCTTGTTGATTTAAAACTTTGAGCAGGGTCACCTTTCTCCACAAATCTAGTCTATAACTTACCTACTTGTTTCCAGTGTCTCTATGGAGATAATGTAGATAGCTGGCGAAGTGCCCACCACCAGAAAGTTACATAGTGCATCTTTAACTACTAATACTAACACTACCATGACAGAAACCTCTCCCATCTTACCTCATTGTTAACTGCACAGATGAAGCACATTTAAATTCAGCTTCTTCTTTCACACTAGTAGTAACTTCTGCATTGTTGTATATGTGGTCTCTTAAAAGTTCATTTAGTTTTTGATCACACCGCTTCTCTTCACTGTAAACATGGGAAGAAGTGTTGAAAGTACTAGCCCGTATTATTATGAAGTATTACAGTAGCCTGAGGTGTGGGCTGACACAGAATAGCTTGTCTGTACCCTGTTATCAAGCACTGTTTGAAGCTGCATCAAACACACAACTGTCACTTATGTGCTCAGACTCCATTACACAGGAGTGGCAGTGGGCTTACTCTAATTATAGAGTATTATTATTATTATAAAAGCAGATCTAGTGTAATGTGATAAGCTTTGCTGAGTCAAAAAACATGACGCAAGCTTTGAATTTCTGTAATGAAACCATAGGCTGTATATATAAATGGACAAGCTAAGTCGCTAGTCGTGTTCTAAATAAGAGGTGTTCATCTGCCACTTTTTGACGTTATATTTTGAAAAATTGTCGCCCCTCTTTCTGTAACTGCTGCAGTGAGCCTCGTCATTTTGGTTTTACAAAGTTCTTGTTAATCTGCTCTACATTATCCTGTTTTTTCCAGCTATTTTGTCTGATTTCAGTTTTATCAGTTCTTGTAAATGTTGCCTAGTACTTTTTACTGCCTTGAAGAGGTTCACAGTTCATTGCAGTTGGTTAAATCCACTTGTTGCATTGTTGAGACTGACCATTGAGAGGTGTGGATGGAAAAGTGCAAAGAAAAAAATCCTAATTTCAATATGGCGATTTAATCAAAACAGCATATTATCACAGGGATAATTTTCTAATCCTCATGAAAAACATACAGTTGTGATTTGTTTCATTCACACATGCTTAACACACAAACCCTGCATATCCAGAGTTCTTCTCTCAAACAGAAACACTATTCCACCTTGTGATGTTATGTGGTAATACTTGGAATACTTTCACTAGAATAATATGGATAATTTCCCTGACATCTCTTCCAAACAAAAGGTAAAAGGTGGCTGTTAACTTGAAAACTACTGTTTCAGGACATCACAAGGTGGTACAGAATATTTTGAGCTTTGGATGTGTGGACAGACTAATAAAGCAGGATCACTCAAATGTGTGAATGAAACAAATCACAACCCGAGGTTTTCGATGAGGCAACAACATTCTAACAGGGCTTAAAACTCACAAGAGTCAATTTAGCACTACATAACTTTTAAATAAAAAATATGAAAATACAAATTGTAATAAAAATACAATAACGATAGTACTAGTCTGCACATGCATACTGTCCTATTTTTATTGCTTATATTCAATACCCCTGCTCCATCCTAAGATATTATCATGGCTTTGTATACGCTAAGACAGCAATATCCTGTGAGGAGCAGTGCTGATCTGCCTTAAAGCTCCACCTTTGTACCAAATGAACCCAAAGCCAGTGTAGCTCCAGGACCAGTCAGCAGTGGCTCTATGCAGTCTCCTCTCTCTAAATCCTTCACTGTTTAATCCACCCCCCTCCTCCTCTCACTGTAATCTCCTATGTCCTCACACCATCCTTTTACAGTTAGTCTAATGAGATGGCTGCTATTTGGCTTATTGAACTTGTAAATCAAATTATATATTACTTTGTATGTAATACTAGCCTTGAATTTCCTTCAGTATTTATCTTTATCTCTGCTATCTCTTTCTCTCTTTCTTTCCCTTTCTTACTCTATCTATCTGTCTATCTGTCAAATGTGCATGTTACAAACTGAGCTTTGCTGTGATAGAAAATAGCTATTCTAAAAAGTTCATGTTTTTATTTGTCCAGGTGAGCCAAGGAAATGTTCCTGGGGTGGAGAGTGCGTCTTTGGCCATGGACACGGAGGAGGGTGTGGAGGTGGTATGGAACGAAGTGCTCTTCTCTGACAAGAAAGTCTTCAAGGCACAAGAGGTACAGCTCATGCTCAAACACAGAATACTTCACATACTTTTTCTACTACTGAATCCTATACCTAATGTGATCCAATATAATGCCTGAATTTTTATGGAAAGAGCATTGAAATACTCATTGGCCCTCCATGAGCAGTGGGTTTGTGGGTGAACGTTCTACTAATGAGCCCCTATTTTCTACCCATAGCCATTTGCTGTCTGCAATGCACTTAACATGTAACCTGCACAACAGGATGAATTCTCGTGAGTTCACAAACTCACAAGAATCCATCTTGGAATGGGCCCACTGTAAGCTTTATTGGCAGGGCAGCCCAATTACAGAGCAGCATTGAGGTTTGTGAGAACCTCCAAAATGAACCAAAACATGATGAAGCTGACAGACTTACTTAAGCCTATTTTAGCATCAATATAGACCTTGTTCTTTATTAAAATATGCAGAAGGTAAGTACTTTGTGCATTTGTGGACAAGAAAGATGTTTTTTCTCTTTTCTCTCATCTGGATGTAACAAAAATTGGGGCTGCTATGACACTTTACCATTCAGATTTAAATAGTCATTGTTTAAATAGTGCTACACATATTAATCTGGTGTGAGCCAGATTACTTAAAATGTGACGAAGAAAGTATTGAAAAAAGTGAAGTTAAAGGTGTGTATTTTGGCCAAAGATATGTTGAAAAACATACATTTTAACTGTTGGTGGCATCAGTGCGCCTCTCCACAGCTTCGACCTGTCACTTGGCCAAGTAGTGCCATCTGTTTGTCTCCTTGGGTATAGATATGTTGAATCCCAGACCTTGGAATGTTCCAGGCAAAGCAATAACATCTCAGTAAAGAGCCAGGTGTTGGACCCTCCACCATTACAGTGTTTTCATTACACATTGCTGACAACACAATATGAATAGCACACTTTCATATTGCCCTACAGTTCCTGCTCTATTAATTTAATTTCTTGTAATATAGAGATTCTATTTCCAATGTATTCTTTTGTGCAGTCCTTTAATTGTTTGATATTGAAAAATATCTAATCTTCAGTTATTTCAAATATGTTTTTAGGATAAAATCAAAGAGATGTTCGAAAACTTGATGCAAGTTGAACACCCCAACATTGTAAAGTTCCACAAATACTGGCTCGACATGAAGGAAAGCCAGGCTAGGGTAACTATGCTTCTTTTTCATGCTGTTGTTGTTGTCTATTCTCTTTTAAAATTGTAATCCTCTCTTCTTTCTTTCTAGGTTATTTTCATCACTGAGTACATGTCCTCTGGCAGCCTCAAGCAGTTTCTCAAGAAGACCAAGAAGAACCATAAGACCATGAATGTGAAAGTGAGTGTGGCCGACCCCTGCTGGTGTTAGACGGTGTTGCAACGTGCATCCCCATTGACATCTATATTTTAGGCAGGATTAGGGATTATGTAACACACTACCATGGCCCACTGCAGATTGTGATCCTTCAGCATAAACTCCTGTTTTTATTTTATTGCATTTTCTTTCATTGATTGCAGGTTTGTACATATTATTGTCTTTTTAAAACATGCAAAAGAAAATTTAATTTACAAAATATCTGCACATTTTAATGTCATATTTTTTGTTATTTAATATGAGGAAGTATTAAAAGGTAAACAAAGAAAAAAACATGCTAATGTATATGTATGTATAATGTACAGTAATTCTGTTCACAATAAATTACATAAACATAGATTATATTCAGATTAAATTCCGAATTACTATGATTTTTTAATATTTCTTTACAATATATAATATGCATTTTAGTTTACATTTATACTTAATTTGGATAATATTTGATTTTTTAATTTTTTTATTACCGTAACTGTCCAGAGAGTTACAGTGTTAAACCAACAACTGCAAATCATCCCTTTTAAACCTCCTTACTTCTACAATCCTGTTTGAATTTGTCTTTTTTATTCACTGCAGGCCTGGAAGCGATGGTGCACTCAGATTCTTTCAGCTCTTAAGTAATAATTTTCTCTATATTTTAAAAATAGTTGCATTATAATGTATTGCACACTAATTTTATTATACTGTTATTTATTTGCAGTTATCTACATTCATGTGACCCACCAATAATCCACGGAAACTTGACCTGTGACACCATTTTCATCCAACACAACGGCCTCATCAAGATTGGCTCAGGTCTGACCCCTATAAGTGTTTTTGTGTAACTGCAGTTTTGTTTGCTTGTACTTATACTGTATTGTGAAAAGCGGCAATTAATGGCATTTGGCTTTCATTAAATGTAATTTTCTCTCCGCAGTGTGGCACCGACTATTTGTAAATGGTAAGAAATAGCTTTTGCAGTAGTTCTACTTTGTTTTATGTACGGTTTGTCAGCTGTGTAATTTTCTATTTAGGATAAGTTTGGTAACATAGTTGTGCAATTGATGTTATAGTGTTCCCAGATGCGAGTGTCCATGGTAAGGGAAGGCAGCACCGTGATGAGCAAAGGAATTTACACTTTTTTGCCCCAGAATATGGTGGTAAGAAGTTTTCAATTCAAACTTTTCATGTAAATCTGAGATCAAAATCTGGACTACATTAGGAATAAATTAGAGTTTAACATAGTCTAAAACTAAACCAGGAACCGGGGCTAAAATGACGCCAAACCATGGATAACGTACTTTTAACAGGCCCATGTCACTGTGTCACTTCTGGTCTATGTTACAATGTTGTTTCCTTATCAAACTTGGAATTTTGTTTTGTTTCATTCACACATGTTCAACACACAAACCCTGCAGATTAAGACTGAGTTCATCTCTCAAACAGAAAATACTAAATACAGTGCTCCACTCCATACTTTTTCACCAGAATGATTTCGGTAGTTTCTGCCTTGGAATTGCCGGTCTCCACTATACAAATGGTGAGCTATGGAGATATATACTGACTAATAAACCAGGGTTGCTCAGACATTCGTGAAACAAAACTCCCTGTATGTATCTTTAATTTGACAAAATTTGATCTTTCTTGAATCATTTTAGAATGATATTGAACTTGATCATAACTAGTAGGTCTGTAAGATCACATGATAACATAAAGAAAGTACTAATGTTTTGGGTTGAAAAGTCCTTAGTATCAAAATCAACTATCTTTTATCATTTGTGAATATATTTGTTACATCAACAATGACTTCTCTCATGATTTTCAGCTTGTGCAGATGATTACGCCATAGACATTTTCTCATTTGGCATATGTGCTCTGGAGGTGAGAAAAAACATGTCATTTGCATTTTGTTCTTCTGTGAATGTGTTGATGACAAATTCTGGTTGTTTTATCCAGATGGCAGTTCTAGAAATCCAGGCCAATGGAGACTCTGCAGTGTCCAAAGAGGCCATAGTCAATGCAGGTCAATCACTGGAAGACCCTCTCATGAGAGTAAGGTTCATAATTTCTACTTTTAAAGGAGAAAATTTAAACTGGCAACTTTAAACCTAATCCTAACCCTAAAGTGAATGTATTTCTTCTTTCTTTATACCATATATATTTACGTAGTTTTATTCACTCGGCAATAGCCTCTCCATCTAAAAATCAACATCTTGTTTACACGTCACATTCATACATGATTATGGTGATGGTGTGTCTTGCCTAAGGACACAACAACAGTATATGTGTAGCACATACATAAGGAAGGAATAACTTAGGATCACTGCAAACTGTTTTCAATGAACTAGGTCTGTTTTTCACATTTTAAGACAGTAAAAATCAGGTGCAGCGTCTTTGAAGGGCTATTGCGCTATTTTCTCATCTATGTTATAATTGTTTCCACATCAAAACATACCTGGAGTTGTGTTTTGTTTCATTCACACATTTAACACACAAAAGTGGCATATTTAGGCTGATTTTTTGTCTCAAAAAAACACCCCACTTCCACCTTGTGATGTCATATGGTAATACAAGAAGTACTCCACTGAACACATCTTCACTAGAATCATTTGGATCATTTCATCCTTGCAATTTCTAGTCTCTACTTAACATAAAGAAAAAGGTAGCTGCTAACTTGAAAATTACTTTTTCATGACATCACAAGGTGGAACAGAGCATTTTGAGTTTTGGATGTTGTAGATAATAATAAAAGCCAACTCAAATACGTGTGAATGAAACAAAACACAACTCCAGGTATGTTTTTGAGGCTGTAACAACATTATAACATGGCTCAGAGCTAACTAGAGTCAAGTCTAAAAAATGTAGGTTGCTCTAGATCATATTCTTAACAATACTGTGTACTCCCCCTGCAGGAGTTCACCCAGTCCTGTCTGCGCCATGACGCCAAGTTCCGCCCCACAGCTCACGACCTTCTGTTCCACCGGGTCCTGTTTGAAGTCCACTCCCTCAAACTGCTTGCTGCCCACTGCCTCATCAATAACCAATGTGAGTGCCCCCTCTCCTACCCATCTCTGCACTGCATTCACCAAATTGTGCCAACACTTACTTACAGTATCTCACAAAAGTGAGTACACCCCTCACACTTCTGCAAACATTTAATGATACCTTTTCATGGACAACACTGACGAAATGACACTTTCATACAATGTAAAGTAGTCCATGTACAGCTTGTATAACAGTGTAAATTTACTGTCCCCTCAAAATAACTCGACGCACAGCCATTAATGTCTAAACTGGCAACAAAAGTGAGTACACCCCTAAGTGAAAATGTCCAAATTGGGCCCATTTAGCCATTTTTCCTCCCCAGTGTCATGTGACTTGTTAGTGTTACAAGGTCTTAGGTGTGTAAGTGGAGCAGGTTTGTTAAATTTGGTGTTTTTGTTCTCACATTCTCTCATACTGGGCACTGGAAGTTCAACATGGCACCTCATTGCAAAGAACTCTATGAGAATCTGGAAAAAAGAGTTGTTGCTCTACATAAAGACGGCCTAGGCTATAAGAAGATCACCAACACCCTGAAACTGAGCTGCAGCACCGAGGCCAAGACCATACAGCGACTTAACAGGACAGGTTCCACTCAGAACAGTTCTCGCCATGGTCGACCAAAGGAGTTGAATGCACATGCTCAGCGTCATATTCACATGTTGTCTTTGGGAAATAGACGTATGAGTGCTGGAGCATTGCTGCAGAGGTTGAAGGGGTGGAGGGTCAGTCTTTCAGTGCTCAGACCATACGCCGCACACTGCATCAAAATGGTCTACATGGCTGCTGTCCCAGAAGGAAGCTTCTTCTGAAGATGAAGCACAAGAAAGCCCTCAAACAGTTTGCTAAAGACAAGAAGACTAAGGACATGGATTACTGGAAGCAGGTCCTGGGGTCTGATGAGACCAAGATAAACCTATTTGGTTCAGATGGTGTCAAGTGTGTTTGGTGGCAACCAGGTGAGGAGTACAAAGACAGGTGTGTCTTGCCTACAGTCAAGCATGGAGGTGGGAGTGTCATGGTCTGGGGCTGCATGATGCTGCCAGCACTGGGGAACTACAGATCATTGAGGGAACCATGAATGCCACATGTACTGTGACATACTGAAGCAGAGCATGATCCCCTGCCTTCAGAAACTGGGCCGCAGGGCAGTATTCCAACATGATAACGACCCCAAACACACCTCCAAGGCGACCAGTGCCTTTCTAAAGAAGCTGAGGGTAAAGGTGATGGAGTGGCCAAGCATGTCACCAGACCTAAACCCCATTAAGCTTCTGTAGGGCCTCCTCTAATGGAAGGTAGAGGAGCGTAAGGTTTCTAACATCCACCAGCTCTGTGATGTAGTCATGGAGGAGTGGAACTGGATCCCAGTGGAACCCTGTGAAGCTCTGGTGAACACCAGGCCCAAGAGGATTAAAGCAGTGCTGGAAAATAATGGTGGTTACACAAAATATTGACACTTTGGGCCCAGTTTGGACATTTTCACTTAGGGGTGTACTCACTTTTGTTGCCAGTTTAGACATTAATGTCTGTGCGTCGAGTTATTTTGAGGGGACAGTAAATTTACACTGTTATACAAGCTGTACATGGACTACTTTACATTGTATGAAAGTGTCATTTCGTCAGTGTTGTCCCATGAAAAGATATCATTAAATGTTTGCAGAAGTGTGAGGGGTGTACTCACTTTTGTGAGATACTGTACATACTTACATACACCAAAATTAGGACTTAACTGATTAAACTAAACCAGGACTAGAACAGGACCAAACCAGAGTCTACATCAGGACCAAAATTGGGCTCAAACCAGGATCAAATAAGTGCAAGTGTGAATGTGTCCTATACTGTACTTACTATTACAATTTGGTTTTGGTTTTGTTTTATAAGAATTCTAGTTTCTTTTTTCCCTTGATGATTTTTATTTAGTTTAGTTATTTTAAGTGAAATGTTCTGCCGTCTGCTGACAGTTTTTTTTTTATCTATACATTTTGCATTTTGCTAGTCAAAACTACTAACTAAACATAAGTATTCTTAACTGAATTTATTTGAACTTTTTTAAATATATTTTTAGAGCGCAAACAAAGATAAAATCTATTATACAATGCTATTATTTCACATTACCCCATTGTACTCATAATAACTTTGCTCGTTGAACTTCTAGACATGCTTCCAGAAAACTGTGTGGAAGAGAAAACCAAGTCCTTTGACCCTAATGCAGTAATGGCTGAAATCCGGCACAACGACAGACCAGGAGTGCAGCTCAAGTAAATCTACAACAAATTTTATTGTTAACATTTAAATGAACATTAACATTTAAAATACATATTTTATATTTGAATGTCTCTTGCAGATACTCTCATGTATCTCCATTAGAACTAGACAAGTTTTTAGAAGATGTAAAGTAAGTTCAAGTTCTCTATATTAAATGAATGCACATATGGGCCTATGCATTATTAATGAGTGGGTGTTGGTTCCAGGAATGGGATCTATCCTTTAATGAACTTTGCGTCTTCTCGGCCACACCCCGTCCCACGAGCCCTGTCCTTGTCCCAAGAACAGGTGGAGACAGTCAAGACTCCCACGCCAGAACCTCAGGAGACCGAGACCAGGAAGGTCAGATACACGTCATGAAAAACAAAACATAAATCCCCTGCCCTCCATCTGAAATTATCATCAAATTATTAAGGCAACCTACAAGAACTGTTCCTTGTTTGCAGGTTGTTCAGATGCACTGTAATTTGGAATCAAATGAAGAAGGGACCAAAACACATGTGAGTGGCAAATACTTGATGTACAGTGCACACAGTGTGGAAAGTTCCACCTATAAAAATGGTAATAATACTTTGTCTGCTGTTGTCCAGTTATCTCTATTTTTAAAGATGGATGACAAACTTCATCGGCAGCTAAGCTGTGACATTCTTCCAAGTGAGTGTGCATATAGTACCAGAACATTTGTATTTGTATTCTTAAAGCTAAAAAGCTTATGTTATTGTTTTAGCTGACACCTCCAAAGACCTTGCAAGTGAACTTGTTCATTATGCCTTCATTAATGAGGTAGATTTAAGAATGAGACTTACTTTGCACGTATATTTCATATCTCATGCTCTTTGTGTTATCCCACAGGAGGACAGTGACAAAGTGGCTGGCTTCCTGGAGGATGCCATCAGTCGGCACCGGGTGCGAGGGCTTGTGTCTGCAGTGGCACAGTGAGCAAAGTGGCCCGAGCAGAGACCCTGGGACTGGGCCCCTGCACTGAGCAGAGGACAGCTGAGGACACACGGCTGGGACAGGGACAGCAGAGCCCCTGTTGTGGAGGATATGTACAGAGCCACAGTGCAACAGTCTGTGGAGACACTCACAGCGAGCAGCAGAAGCACGACTCTCGTGGCTCTTCATTCCCACATCAGTCCAAAGTGGAACATTAGCAAACTCCCCGTCTAAAGGGCTATCATGCCTTACTCCACCGTGCTACTCTCCAGAATAGGTTTACTTTGACTTAAGAGACAGCAGCTATGTTTTATTTTATAGGTGATGATGAGCCTCATTTGCACTCTGTCTAGTTTAAAATGTGCAAACCAAGCTGTAAAAGTATACACCTTTCATTTCCAGGCCAAAACATTGATTTTTAAAGGAAGATGCCCATCCACCACATGCTGTTAATAGATATTCATCTGTTTGTGTTGGACTATGAACTATAGGATCATTGTGCAATGCGCACCTTTCCATAACATACCATTTCCACAAACCCTTATGTCAAAGCCAATATACTACTACATTACATGTAATTTTTCTCCCAGTTCTAAAACATGCCACGTCTCAATTAAGGGGAAAGAGATTCTGCCTCTTTATCCCACAGTGCTCTTAAGGGTCTAGCCCTGCACAAGTGTTATAGAAGCCAAAGACCTGAAGACAAAGTGCCTGGATGGCAGCCTACAGCATACAATTGGCCTTTTTCTCTACACAGTGGAAAAAACTAAAAATTGTTTTTTTTTTTATTTAAACAAAAAGGTTACTTTAATTAATGTATGTATTTTTGGTATTTTATGAAAGAATTCTTAGAAATTGCTGTCACTTTCAGAGCAGCATCTGCTATGCACATAGTAAATTGATTCTGGTAAAACTATAGGTAGAATTATTTTAGGGTCCATTATGAACTCAAACCAAACATAAAATTGCCATAGTGGGTTAATTTGTATTGATCGTTGTATCCACTTTTATGAACTAAAAGGATGTGTTCTTTTTAAATGCATCTACCGTGCTGTGCAGTAGATTTGCATGGACATCACTGTCATGATGTGATTTTGCCATTTTAAATTGATTTTCCTGTTTGTACCACACATTTCTGGCAACATTGCAGAATGTACTATAGAATATGTAATGCTTGGTTTACATGTCATCGCATCCAAAATTTGGAATGTAATTTCCAAAACAACTGGCAAATGTCCAACTTACAACATATTGTTGTTGTTTTTTTGTTTGTTTTTTTGGTCTGTTTAAATTGTCTCTCTTTAACTGTAGGCCTACAGTATTGCAGTTGTCAGTTGTCAAGCAATTATATAATAATTATATAGCCGCGTCAGGGGACCTTTTGGCAGGTTTTCTCTGTTATAGTTCAGGCTGCCATTGTTTTTGGCTACTGGCTAGTAGGGCATTTACCTACAGCAGAATCTCTACACACCAGTAGCCTAACACTCATGCTCTCATTTGATCTTGCAAACAGCATGTCTTAATATCCTGCACTGTGTGGCTGTGTCCATTGGCCTAATACTGCATCTTGCCTAAATAAAGCTTCTTTGAATCATCAGAATCATCGAGATTCTGGGATCTGACAAAGAAAATGAATGTTTTGACTGTGCAAACAAATAAATGATGTCCATTTAGCTATTATTCTGTGAATATGTGGAAAGGCAATTGGCCTCTGAATGTGTTCTATAGGTACTTAATTAAATATTTGTAAAATGTCGTCTAGGCAATGCAATTAATTACGCAACAATAAACAAAGTGAGAAATATCATGAGTTGGCAATATTATTGATGTAGTTAAAACAACCTACCATTCACTCCTATCCACAATATTATGGTATTCAAGTTTTTTTTTTCTCCATGGACCACAGACGCGTGATACAGTGCACTGCGCGTGTACGGTACGCCTATTCGTGGGCTACATCCATAGACCGTATATAAACGGTATATAAACGGTATATATACGGTCTATGGCTACATCCATGGGCCCATGCCACCCCCTACAATTATGATTACGTCATTGCAAAATGTGCTTAAGTATCGCGATACTTTTCATTGAAACAAAACAGTTCTCGCGATAACTGCAAACACTAGTGGGCCTTGCGGAGAGGGTGTGCGTATGGCGGTAACAGAGACTGCGGTAAATAGAATTTTTTTATTTTTCATTTATCAGCGTTACCTTAGCTTCGCATTCCTTATGCAATAGCATATGTAATTGTTAAGACGCGTATATCACAACGTTAAAGACAAAGTATTTGTTTGTTGGACAGGTTATAGAATTGAAAGCATAAGCGCTAGTTAGCTTGTAACAAACGTTAGCATAACGTTTGTTACAAGCTAATGCGTGGTCCAGCAGAGTAGGCCCCCCATCGTAATGATCGTATACTTGGTCGTTTTCTTCGAGATGACTAATGAAATCTTGTACTCTTGTGCTCTGCATGTGTCTGCGATTGTGTGTCTGTATTCATAAAGCGACCGTGTCCCTTCGAATGTTCTCGGTCATTAGAGACAATCGAGGTCTTGTTAGCAATGCGCCAACAGGCTAATGCTACACGGGAAAAGACGCGCAGACCTTGTGTCTTTAGGTACCTGATGTTTGAATTGCTAGTCTGAAGGAATTTTCTTTCCCCCAGAAATAATTGAATCGTTAAAGCCTCTGACCCACGTTGTCCTGCTCACTGTGGACCCGGGGATAGCGGGTTGAGTAGGTAAGGAGTCCCGCTCGTGCCGCGTTATTCTGGTGCATGTGGTAGCCTCATTATGTTGTCTCAGGGATTTTGATCAGTGCCTGTGTCGCGAAATACGTGGTGTATTGTGATTGAACTTTATCATTTAAACAAACTAAATGGTAGTTTGAATTGCAGGGAGGTGAAACGCAGAAGATGGAGAATGGACAAGGCACAGGCACCAAGCTTGGCCTTCCGCCGCTCACCTCAGAGCAGCAAGAAGCACTGCAGAGGGTAAGCTATGCCTACACTCCAAAGATGCATGAATACTCGTATAATTTTCTATGCATAATATATGTGTGTGATCAAATGTATACTTTTTTTCTTGTTGAACCTTCTGTTATAAATATGTATGTTTCTTTTTAGGCCAAGAAATATGCCATGGAACAGAGCATTAAGAGTGTTTTGGTGAAGCAGACCATCGCCCATCAACAACAGCAGCTCACCAATCTGCAGGTGAGATGCGTTTCCAGTTTATAAATGCTGCTCATGAGTATTTTATTTCATGTGTGGTCAATGACCAACAGTAGTGACAGCCAAAGCAGCGTTTTCTCCCCATATTGAGTAGCACATCAATAAATCCTGGCCGGAATTAAACTTGGTAGGGTCCCTTTCTCTTCCCCTTCCTTCCCTTCTCGAGGGAACAGCAGTAGACTGTGCGCGCTTGCTTTTGCTTCTGTTTCTTTCAGATGGTGATCTTCAGCTGAGGCTTTGGTCGTGATTGAAATAACTGGCAATAACTGGTCTTTATTTTTGTTTACTGCTGTTCACTGGTTTGTTTTTAAGTTGGGGACACAACTCTTCGAATTGTTTAGGACTGGCGTTCTTATCTTTACTTTGGTCTATCTAGCAAAGCAAATGCCGTTTTATCAGCTAAGGGATATTTAACCTACTTTTCAGCACTTTTTCATCTTTACTGTCTTTCAGATGGCAGCAGTGACAATGGGCTTTGGAGATCCTCTCTCACCTTTACAATCGGTCAATAGATTATTAAATTATTTTTTGTGCGCATTCCAATTAAAAAAGGACTGTTACCCTTCTTTTACCAGTTGCCTTTGCAACAATCCATGCCCTTTGTCAAGAATGCATATTTTATAAGAAGACGTAGTTCTGCACTTCACTTCTGTAATTCTTTTCTGGGTAATTTGTAAAACGCTGTTGCTTTCTTGAATGGTCTACAGGCTTCTTCTTTTGCAGTATTCAAACAAGATGGTAGTCAGCATTCGGGGCTGTTCAGATAAGTGAGCTTTTATAGGTAAAGTTATAGTCTTTTTGAAAAATATGCATTTGCACAGTTAAAAGAACAGTTGTTGGCATGGGATGAAAGAGGGATATCAATCACTTTGGACCAAAATGAGAGAACTATATACAGGTCTTTTTGGCCATCTCAAAGTCAACCTCTTTCTGTGTGAAATTAAATTGTCATCATCCCATTATGTCATCAATTTAGCTGCTAATATTTATTATGACTAAATCAAAAGCAAAAGAAAGTTGAAGTCTTTGAAAAAAAATCCCCATCCACTTAAAAGAGCACTCGAATTGCTTTCAGCAAGACTTAAAATGGATTTTATTTTCTTGTTATCTTACTTGCATCCATGGACTACAGGTTAGTTGATAATGATGCCAAAAAATTAAAGGCTGTATGTGCATGTGAAGTGTTTGCCCCTTTGACTTGTTCACTAGAAACAGGAAAGAGGCAATATGGTGAAAACCAACGAGGCCATCACCATGTACAACTCTTAATGCAGAGTTGTGCTGAATGCTTTATTTTACTCACCTTTTACTTTGAATTGGCCTTTGTTGGTTATTGTTTTGGGGGAAGCACATTAGAAAAACCCAAATATTTTTTAGTGTGCGTGTGTGTGATTGCTGCTCTTCTTTATAATCTTTGCACTTATTAAATTTTCCTCATTGGCAGGTGGCTGCGCAGCGACAACGTGCACTAGCCATCATGTGTCGGGTCTATGTGGGTTCCATTTACTACGAGCTTGGTGAAGACACCATCAGACAGGCTTTTGCCCCCTTTGGACCAATTAAGAGCATTGATATGTCTTGGGATTCTGTTACAATGAAACACAAGGTCAGTGCTGTCTCAGTATTTGTTTTACTATGATTTTAAAACATAATATCTATTCTAAATACATTTCAAAATGGCAGGGTTTTGCATTTGTGGAATACGATGTACCAGAGGCTGCACAGTTGGCTCTAGACCAGATGAATTCAGTCATGTTGGGGGGCAGGAACATAAAGGTGAGTCCTCTGCAGATTTAACACTGTTCTCATTACTGATCTTAAAATAAGTTTGTTTATGGTCATTCCAATATTATAATTTAACCATGTTTTCATTTTTTGCTTCTATATAGTTTTATTGTTTGAATTTTTTTGGGACACACTAATTTCTTTTTCTTTTTGTCTGTTGATTTCAGGTACGTCTTGTTGTGTGTCATTGTGGTGTGTGTGTCTGCTGTGTGTTTGCTTCCATGATGTTGCCAAGGCTGCTAATGACGAGTTCCAGTTAGACGCCCCACGGTGTCACGTGCCTCTATGTCCATGTTGTGCTGATGATGGGCTGCGCCTGGTTGGTGTTGCTTGGCCGCCCCATCTGTAGTACAGATCTTTGTCCCTACGAGATGAGGTTTAGGAAGTTTACAGGGCTCTCTTTTGCAGCTAGGCAAGGATCTCAGGGTTACGTATTAGCAGTACTCACTTCTGGTAACTTTCGGTATTGCCACCTGCTCAGCTAATTGAGCTCCAAGTGCTCTGCGTTTTTGTAGTTCTCCAGCAGATTAAATGGTGGCTTGTTTTAATAAATAAAACAGGTGACAAGACATGTAGAAGTTTTTATTATTATTATTATTATTTTTTTATTATTTTTTTTATTTTATTTAAATAGGCAACCTTTAGGTCCATATTTTTCAGTATACAGTCTCCACCTTTCCTACGTGTTGGTTAAACTGGTAGGCCCATCCCTGGAAACCTTAATATTGTCTGGCTGAAACTGGTGGCTTTTCCGAAGTTATCCAAGCAGCCTTAGAGTGCGCGCCTAGTTACACCTATGAACCCCCCTACTCAGTCGCCCTACTCGTATGATCTGTGCTATAGGTTGGGCGCCCAAGTAACATCGGTCAGGCGCAACCCATCATTGACCAGCTGGCAGAGGAGGCACGCGCATATAACCGAATCTACGTGGCATCGGTCCACCCTGACCTGTCAGATGATGACATCAAGAGTGTGTTTGAAGCTTTTGGAAGGATCAAGTCTTGCACGTTAGCCAGAGATCCCAACTCGGGGCGGCACAGAGGCTTTGGCTTCATTGGTGAGCTAATGGCCCCCCAGTCGCTTGTGCTCTTGTTGATGTTACTGTCATATTGATGCACTTACTGTATTTACTTCTAGAGTATGAAAAGCCACAATCAGCCCTGGATGCTGTATCTTCTATGAACCTCTTTGACCTTGGTGGTCAGTACCTACGAGTAGGCAAAGCAGTGACCCCACCTATGCCATTATTGACTCCTCTGACTTCAACAACACCCGGGGGCATGCCTCCTGCAGCGGCTGTAGCCGCAGCAGCAGCCACTGCCAAGATTACAGCCCAGGCAAGTATAGCAAAAGCAACGTGAAGGCCCTCTAATCCTCAGTTTATCAGTTAACCCTAATTTAACCATGTGCAAAAAAAGCCTAATCTTTCATTTAAAAACTTCTAGTCTTTAATGTGTTACCTCGATTCCCGTTAAGAATATCCATGGTGAGTTTACTTTGAAATTGAATATCATTGTTGACTGTGCTGCCCTGCTCTGTCTCCCTGTCTCTGGCGTCTTGGGCAACGCTCTGTTAAGGAGGCTGTAGCTGGCGCATCTGTTCTTGGGGCATTAACAGCCCCGCAACTTCTTGGGCAACAAATGGGAATTCCTCAAGCTGTTATGGCTGCCCAGGCACCAGGGGTAATCACAGGTAAATAAAATATTTAAATTTGGAACTTTGCACAGTAATGGTAAGGTGTATATAATGTGTCGTCTTTTTATATATAAATAGAAGTAATTATAATAAATAAGCTTCATTTAATTTAAAAACTGTAAAGAACACATTACAAAAGTTAAGAGTTGAAATCTATATTTTTAAAAAAGAAATTGCACTGGTCGCGAGACATTTGAGCTGAGTGAATTAAATATGTGCCGGGTGGAATATTCTTAAGTGGCATACTTTCACTTTTAACAGGTGTAACTCCAGTGCGTCCCCCCATACCTGTGCTGCCCCAAGTGGGTCTGGTGAACCCTGTTCTAGCATCACCACCAATCCTTTCTGCCCAGCCACTAAGCGCAAATCCACAGGAAAAGAAAGAGGAGAAGGAAGAGACGCTGCAGGATGGAACGGGACAGGAGATGTTAAGTGACCAAGAGCACATGAGCATTTCTGGCAGCAGTGCTCGACATATGGTCATGCAAAAACTGCTACGGAAATCTGAGGTAAGGGTTTTCCCATTTCATATCTAAGGGATTTAGAATTTTAGGTTGTAATGTGTCTCTATGTTCTGTTTTCATTTGTAGTCTACCGTCATGGTGCTTAGAAATATGGTTGGACCAGAGGATATCGACGATGATCTTGAAGGAGAAGTGACTGAAGAGTGTGGCAAATTTGGGAATGTGAACAGAGTCATCATCTATCAGGAGAAACAAGGAGAGGAAGAGGACGCAGATATTATTGTCAAAATCTTTGTAGAATTTTCCAATGCTTCAGAAATGAACAAAGCAATATCAGCTCTTAACGATCGATGGTTTGGAGGCCGCAAAGTTGTTGCTGAAGTGTACGACCAAGACCGTTTTAACAGCAGTGACCTTTCTGCATAAACTCTGGTTCACCAACCTTATGAACTGTCACATCTAACGTTTCAGTCTGCAACTCAGGATGTAGGCTTCTGAAACTTGTAATTATGTTGTTTTTTATTTTTAAATGTTAAGAATCCTATTATAGGAATAGACGGGCGTTTGTCCTAATTCTGCTTTGTTTGTCTGTCAAAGCCTCATTTCATTTTGTGCAAACTTGTTTTTGGGGATTTTGCTGAACATAGGCTTCCTGCTTGTCTGCTCCAATACTCTTTATAATAAATTACTAAAATATGTACACACTGTCTTTCTACAATAAAATATATTCTTTGTCCAATTAAATACCACAATGCAATGTTTCTACAGGTCTAGTGACTGATGTCGTATGCATAGGTATCTCCAACATAAGTCTTTATATTGCATATATTATAAAAAGAAAAGTGACGCATTAAGCTCTATCCACCACTGGGTGTCGCTCCACAATAACATGAGACCTTTGCTGTGCTCCATACTGTTGGACTAACGCGACGGTGCTGAAGTGAGCCAAGCCCAGCCCCCCACACTCTAAACCGGCCTGGCCTGCCCATGGGCCTGCCTCATCCAGGGGTGGGAAGGAAGCGCGACTCCTCAGCTCCTGCTCTCCGCTGGCGCTTCACCTACGGAGTGACTGAAGAAAGAGACGGAGGATTTCATTTATGGCACATGTTGGATATTATGAGGACGTCTCGAGAAGAAATCAGAAGGTGTTTTTCACAGCCCAGAAGTGAAGAAGTGTTGGTAAAGAGCGCTAAAGCTGAGCACAAAGACGTTCAGTGAGCTGCTAGCCTTCGATAGCTAACGTTAACCACAACGGGCTTATTAACAACAGTCGCAGTGGATAAAGATATCGCGTTGTAGTCGATTGAGGGCTTTTATCTAGTTTTACGATAAGGTTATCTATACCTGTATGTTTTAATTGGGAGCACAACGATGGCGTGTTTCAGCTTTATCCATTGACTGAATGGTCTCTGCATAGCTGGGCATGTTCTGCTAGTCAATGCTGTGCTTCAACGTGAAACCAGGATGTGGTACTAGCAAAACACGCCTTGTTGATCTGATGTGTTTGGACATTTATAGTGTAAATAAAAATGCGATAAAGTATCTTTGGAGGAGTTTCTTCGTGTGGGTTGTGATTCCCATGCGGATGGAGTAGAGCTACTACCCTGCACCTGAACTGAAACCCGGATACAACTCACCAACTCTTCTAAGGGATTATTTTGTACCTAACAGCTAAGTGGATTTCGGCCTCCTGTTCAGGTTCGTCGTGGGAGCACCGTAATTGTTTTGACTTGGGTCAGGCCGTTTCCACATTGTTCTTTCTCCCAGCGGACATCCCTCTTCACCTCCGATGCGGAGAGTTCAGTAGCACCGGCAACCACGACCCCAGGCGGCCGGACATGCTCAAGTGTATCCCCCTGTGGCGGTGCAATCGCCACGTAGAGTTGGTGGATAAACGGCACTGCAACCTGCAGACGGTCCCCGATGAGATATACCGCTACAGTCGCAGCCTGGAGGAGCTGCTCCTTGATGCCAACCAACTCAAAGAACTACCCAAGGTAATTGTACCTCCCACAATATTCAGTAGAAAAAACTCTACACGTCATGCGGGACAAAACACAGGTTAAGTGATATACAGACAGATGCTTATAACATGCTTCTACAAACACTACAGCAGGAATCTACCATTCCCTAGTTCTGTTATGACAGTGTCTCTGGCCTGTCAGCCTTCCATCCCATATGGTGAATGACTTTGGACCAAACCCAAAGGTAAAAGGCATACTCCACCATATTATACATAGCCGCTTGGTTGTAATTTTTTAGATACTGGGGATTGGGAACATTTCACACCAAAACAAGTGGTGCATAGACGACTTGATTGGATGCAGAGTGGGAAGGCATGTGTGGAATGAGCTGTAATCCTGTCCCCACCCACACATATACCATTTGAAATATGACAGAAGTGCACATGCAGAGCCAGAGTTTATTTAAAGAGAGGTAATACCACTGTATTGGTTGTGGAGCGGGAGTAAAATGCTTCTTTTGACTTGTGGCTTCTCTGTTAGACTCTGCCCTTTGTCAGGCTAAGGCACTGATTCTCATTGTAGTGAAGCACAAGGGTCTGTGTGAATGCTCTGGTCAGTAGAAGTCCTTCATGGGCTACTTTGGTTGATAATGAAGCATTATAAACCATTCCAGTCTACAATTTGAGTATTGTCGTTTTAGAACAGAACTTCTGTGTTTTTAAGTAATGTTGAACAGAATGGCAATATTTATGAACCCAACTTTTCAAGCCTATAATAACTTGACATCATGCAGCATTCCTAAACCCTGCTTTGTGACATAAGTGTAGAGTCATAAACAGCCTTAGAGACATATGTCATGAGCAGATTCTAACCATGCAGGTCCTCTGGGTGACGGTGTCAGCAGGGGGTCAGAGGAGGGCCAGTGGACTGTCCCAGACATGTCAAGCACAAGCCCTGTATGAGCCCTGTCATTACAAAAATAAGCATGCGCAGTGGTTGTCTAGGCCCATGGTGTGTGCATGTGCTGCTGTCCCTCCCTCATGTCACTGTGTTCACTTCAGATGAATCCGGGTGCAGTTGCTGGTTGTGCTTTTAGTCTTTTGATTTTGATCAGGCATAAGCTCTGATGAAATGTTGAGCTTCAAACCATTCCAAATCACTTCTGCATTTTTACTGCTTAAAGAAGTTAAAGGTGTAAAGTGAGCTGAACAATTTTGGAAGAATATCAAATTGTGATTTTTCTAACACACTTGGCAATTCAATTCACAATTCTTATGTTTTTAACTGTAGGAATAATTGTTTGGGCAGCTGGGTAACTGCGGCCATTGAAATGTAATACAATTAATCTGGCAGCCCTAGCTGGGGGCAAAAGTGTGATAACTAATGTAAGCACAGTGTGATAACTAATGCAAGCACACATTTCTTTCAATGCATGCAAGTCTACTGACAACATTTTGTCCTGAGTGAAGTAAATGGGACACAGTGCTTTTGGGTGCACATCTATGTAGCGTTAGCTTGTATTGGTAGGGGTTTAACTTGGTCAACAGATGGAGCTTTAGATGTCCTAGTGGTTTCTTAAGTTCTCCACTTACCCCAGTGCTTTATCCTCCCCCCTTCCCAATTATACTTTTCTTCTCTTAAATGACTTTACTCATGTCTCTACTCCTCAATGGCAGCAGTTTCAGAAAAACATGGAATAAGGTTTTGTTTTATTGTGTTGAAAGTTCTGGCAGAAATTTGGCATTGTGAAATGGGAGAAAAGATTGTTAAGTAGCAGCTGGTGAGGAATTCCCTTCTTCATCTTTAGCCCTTAATGCTGTGAGGAGTCTCTATTTACTTAATGCACATGGCTAATCTCTGATACCTATTTTGTGAGCTGTTTCTCTAGCTAGAGAAATACAATTTTTTCATTTCAGTTTTGCAATGTTTAAAATCTATTTCGCTAGTTGGAGCATTCAGACAATCTATACCTATGGGCATTGAAAGACATGCTGCCACATTTTGCTATCCCTTATCTAAAAGACTTGTTTCACAGTGGAGGAAGAGGGAATTATCTTTTTAGGCATTCTCGACATCAGCCCCATGACAACTTACAAAGAATCCATTCATGTGTTGTTGCTCCCCTCATATCCAATGTCATGGGTCTGTGTTTCTAAGTGCTCTGTTCCTATCTAGGCCTACATTAAAACGACAAAAATCGATCCCACCTCAAGCTATGGTTTTTCAGCAGTAGGGATGCAACGATATTCGATATAATATCGAATCGTTCAATATTGGTCTCACGATTCGATACACCTGTTCCTTCGATACACATGTTGATATGCACATGTCCCTCCATGTGCTCTGTGTTGCCATTTATTTTGGTCCGAAAGGGAAACAGTTATCACAGCAACCTTTTCAGATGTAGCAAGAAAACACCCCCATAGGAATTTACAGCTGAAATATTCTAACAGAAGTGGTTTTATCTTTCTCTCACTTTTTATTTTACATTAATAGACCCAGGAATGACAAAGATATTAACTTTTAAATACTCTAGAATGGCTTTTGGCTTTACATCGTCTTTAATCAATTGAGCTCATATACGCACATGCTAAGTGACTCATGATATACGCGATCTATTTCTCAGACTCTATCTCATAAGTTTTAGTCAGAAAACGATCTGTTGAGACATTTCTATGTAATGTAACATAGTTTTAGTGTCCAGAGGCAGGAGGACAGAAGGAGGAGCTACTGTCTGTCGCTGCTGGAGGGACACAAGTCTGTGAACCCAGTGAGAGGAATCAGGAAGAAAAGAAATCATCAAATCATCATCAAAGAAGGAAAAGTCTGCTAGTGTTGCTCTCCTACCACTCTATATTACGAATAGACTGGCTATATCACAATAAAGCTTTTGAATCTTGAATCTATATTATAACATATAAAATAGCCTGAGAAAGCACTGTACTTATTTTCACTAAATAAAAATTCTGAGCAGTAAATCATTGAACCAAATGAACTAAAACACTTCGCATATAAGCTATAACTTTACAGTAGTTGTACTGTAATGTATTGTATGTAATGTATGTATTGTTTCATTAACATCGTAGTGTTATTATATTATACTCATTAGCAGAAAAAATTCTGAGATTTTTTTTGCATCTTATCGAATCGATATTGTGACCCGTGTATGGAGATACATATCAAATCGCGGGAAAACAATATGGTTGCATCCAGCAGTGCTGCAGCCAGTGCACCTGCTGAAATGAGCAGTGCAGAGTCAGGGGGAGGCAGGTGCAAGGTGCAGTGGCTTTATGTGCCTGGTGTAGGGTATCTGTTAGTCTCCATTTCTCCATTGTCAAAAAAGGGAGCATATCCCAGATGGGCGTGACTTTCCCAGTATTCCTGCCAATAAATGTAGTCAGTTATTTTATTATTAACATTTCAGCATTCAGGTGGACAGTAAATCCTTTCTCTAAGGGTTTGATATATAATGAAATCGCTGAAGGATTTGTGAAAAATATCTAATTGCAAATTTTCCGACAAACATTGTGATGAGATTTGTAATTTATGCTTTAATAGTAGAATACTGTACAAAGTTCACATTTTAAACAGAGAATTAAAGAATTAACAAAATTAAGTTTATATGCATCTAAACTACATGCGTAACATTTTTTATACGGAATAAGACAGGATATGTTGTTGTCAAAAATTGCAATTGCATGATTTGCTAATTGTGTCCATTCAAATTGCGATTTTGATGTGAGTGCTTGATCTTGATCTGATTTTGATTTAACTGCAGTAATTGAATGTTAGGGGGAGGATTTTTACAAAGAACTGTCATGGAGTGTTACCTATAGGTCACATCCCTAAAATACTGCCTGAAAACCAATGTGTAAGATGTGCTTTACCCCCCTTTATGTCTCCATTCAAGCAGATAAATGCCCAGATAGAAATCTCTTATCTGCCCTAGTCCTTTGTATAAACTTGTGCTTGAGTTAAGTGAAGCTCACATTAGAGTCATCTTGTGCTCGACTGTTTATTTTACCTTCTTTCAACCGTGTAATCCTGCCTGTGGTGTCATTAAGAAGGGCGCTTGTCAAATAGTAGATCAGGATGTTTGAGTTTGAATTGAATGTTTGAGAGACTCTATATAACATTTTCATTGGCTCTTAAAAAATATTGTTTGTTGCATTTATAACTCCTTGTTAAACTTTTCAAACAATGTAAAACTTTTCTGCAGTTTGTAAAATCAACAGAAATCGATAATGGACTGTGAAAACTGTATCTTTTGTGTGACCGATGAGGACAAACCTTTCAGGCACACGTGCTCTACCTGCAGAACCCCTCAAAGCTACATTTGACTACAAGAGCAGATTCAGCAGGTTTCTTTGTGTGAGCCAATGACCAGCTGGTCCCACATCCTGCCCCCCTCCCCCACTGCCCCACCAGGACAGGGGGGTAAGAGCATGCGCATGTGAAAGAGACACAGCAGAGGTACCCAGGAGCATGGGGTCTCGGGCACGTCCACAAGCCTAATGAGAGCCCAGAGCCGAGCTGCCTTACTGATACACTGGGATTCTGTTCAAGGGGCCGTACCCGAATGTTTTCATGTAATAAAGTCAAATTTGTGTTGCCCCAGTACAGATCTTTTAAGCAGCTCTGGAGGTCAAAATGAGACCACTGTATGCTGTCCTCATTTAATTATAAAGCATTTTAGTTTTATCATCCGTGAACCAGAAAGCATGACTGATTCACTCTTGGCATGCTAGCTGAGCTTAGCATTACAGTGACTGAACCTCCCCGTTTGGCCTCTGAAAGCTCTAAAAAGTGCTCATAATCTCATTGCAGTCAATACTGATTGACATACTCGGAATGCGATAGGAAAGTGAGGAATAATTTTCAATTGCTACAAACAGTGTAGAATGAACAAATGTGGTTTTTCATGATTTTAAGATGGTAAAAAATTGGGTAAAGTGTCCTGTTAATGCCGCTTACCCATCCAGCAACAGCAGACATGAGACTGACATGGAGCGTCAGGTGGAGAGGCAGGAGTGGACAGTGAGCAAATGGCCCATCCCTCGGAGACTTCACATACATAAGTTAAATCTGCACCCAACCCCCTTTAGCTCCAGCCTAAGTATGTTTACATGCAATGCTAAGAACCCCAAACCGTGTGAAGCTCTCCAACTGGATTTGCTTTGGCCTTATTAGAAATGCACTGAAGAAATTCAAACTGTTTGATTCTCAGTTCTCTCCTATGGCTGCTTTGGTCTGGTATAGTGTTTGCTAGATTTTTGTGAAGAATAAAGGACCAGCAAGGCCTGTCACAATAACTACTATATCAACTTATCGTTCAATGCATGATGGAACAGTTATTTTTGGGTCAGTTTTTGTCATGGTCTTTTTCTTGATTTTTTTTTTCTTTTTTTCTTTTTCTTATGTATTTTTAACAAATTTTCCCATCCGTACAGATATATTGTATAAGTAACTCTTGAGGTCAAAACAAGTCCCCTACCACTGTCTTTATCTATTTAAACACTTTATTGCCCAATAATCAATTTCACTGTTGTTATGCTATTTGTTGTTAGCATTACCATGTCAGTAAAACTCCTTTCTGGCCTCTGAAATTTGTGAAACACTCGTATAAATAATGAGGATGCTTGGAATGCATAAGGTAAGTGAGGAATGACTTTGGACCACTGAAAACTGTTTAAAATGCACTAGTTCTGTTTTTCTAACTCTAGTTCTGTTTTTAAGATCAGGATATTCAAGTTTTCCCACCATCTAAACAAGATTCTAATCAAGCTTGTGTGAGAAGAATTGGTACCTGAATGAATGAAAAACAACATTTGGATTACATTTGCGTAGAAACCCCATCTCAGAGTGGCATAGGGAAGCTACTACAAAAAGAATGGCACCCTGCACAGTCACAACTCAAATATTTTAATTTACTCCCTGTGTTCTTCGAGTTTTTGGTTGGTTAGAGGTAAACAAAGAGGCAAGGCTGTGGTGAATAATGTATGTGTGTGTTGGTGGCAGCAGCTGTGCTCCTGTGTCGTGGACAGTGGCTCCCTTTGCCTTATGTACACTGCACTGCGCACTGTCAACTGGTCAAGGTTAGCCCATCTCTCCTGCTCAAATGTATGCCTCAGCTTTTGAGCCAGAGGGTGGAAAGTCTGTAAGCATTTTGGCAAGGTGAGGCTATGACTTTTGAAACTTTGAAACAGAAAATGAAAGGACAACAGCATCAATACGTGCCCTGGGAACCAAGCAGATCAGTCAGTAGTAGCTGTTTTGCTTTGGTTCTCAGCAGTGAGCTCTGGGGTCATCTTCAACCATATGTTTGCTCTGCTTGAGTAAACTGCCCTTTCGTGGCTTTCATAACCTTTGCATCTGAGTGTCCAAAGCTAACAAAAATGTACAGTAGAACATTCATTTGGGAGTTAGAATTTCTGTCTAACATTTAGGAGCAATCTCCTCTTTGGCACTTGTTGAAAAGTGGCGTACGTTTGCATTGCTTGAAATTATAATATTCATATTACCGGTATTTTATTGAATGGGAAGTCCAGTTGTCTGTACTGAGAGATATCAGTCTGGTCACTAGTCAGTCTGGATTTGTTTATTTCACTGACACATGAACTCATTGGTCATCCATTATTTACAACAAAATGAGATTTCTCTCACTCCAGATTAACAGAGTTTGATTCCACAGAAATCTGCAATGTTTTTCAGTCCCCTCTGCCGTGTGATATTTTTTTCTTTCTGTTTCCTTTGTAAGCAGCCATATTTGCTTTGATACCAATGGACCATGCGTGTCCTTGTTGGGCTAATCCACCAGACCAGACTCTCATCTTTATAAAGTATTAAAGAAGTGTTTCTTCTTGATCCCAGGCCAGTTGTTATTATTATTTGTTAATAGTCTGAACTTGCCAGGTTATAAATATCTAAAGAGTTTTTTAAAAAAGTCAAATATATTTAGTTTGTTCTGTCCAGAGTACAGCTTCTGATCCTACTGTATCCCCGCGCAGTCACACTTTGGCCCTTTTGAGGCTAAGCTCCGTGGTGCTGCTGCCTGTGTGGGTGCATAGGTCATCCAGGATGGCATTAAACCCAAACACAAACAAGTGCTGCCCTTTATCTGCCGGCCCCACACAGCCATCACCAGGTCCAGTCTGTGCCTATGAAACCTGAGCTCGCATTCAGCCTGTGCACACTGTATCAGGGATTTAAAGGTGCTGCTATCACCTATGCTCAGCACATCCATCTAATGAAGTGCTCTTTTTGAAATCACTACTTTTGTGTTGGCTTCTAGGTGTCTAGTATTTTGTTTAATGTCTTTAGTTTGCCTGATTTAGGACTAATTTGTGGATGTTGTGTATTTTGTTGATTACTTTCCATGGGAGTGTCCAGATTGTAGGAAGCTGTAACTCATCAAGTGTGCCAAAACAATGCTGTCTTGTGATGTCAGCTGCACTTTGTTTTACAGGAAAATAATCATTAGGTCTGAAAAATGTAAAGAATATTGCACTCATATGTAGTAGTAGTAGTAGTACTAGCAGCAGCGTACATTCATATAACAATCTATGAAGGATGTCATTGTCCTGTTTGTTTTACATTATCAAATTGGATCATGTAAAGGAAGTACTGACCCTAACCCCGCTTGAGGTTTGTCAGTGGGTGAACATTTTACTCCTACTGTTGTTACTAAAGCAATGTACCCTCATCACTGCTGCTAGCGTTGTGTGTCCTGGATCTATCTCCACAATGCACGCCTAATATGTAAGTCATTCCTGAAGCCTTTTGTTGTGCCCATAATGCGTGTTGAAATGCCCGTGTCACAACACAAGAGCAGATCCTGACCACTCATTGAGCAAGTGTTAATTACTGCAGCATTGTTTATCAAAAGGTCAAATATTTTAAATTGAAGCTGCTGCTGTTTACAATGCCTTCTTTTGTGTCAGCTCTCTGTGGCTGATTGTCCCTCCAGGAAACGTTCAATTTATATTTTTTGCCAATATTTTTTTCCCTAGTAGAATGCAGTTCAGTTGTTTGGTATATTGGTTTGGAGTTGAACTCTTTTTTGTTGAAAAAAAATCCAACAAACATTTCATTTTTTTAGTATTCCAAGTTCTTATTTTAAAAAACATCCAAATTGCATGTATTTCAGAACATGTTTGCAGAGATTTCAACTAGAGGGTTAGCAGCTTATATTCTAAGAGCAGATATTTTGTTATTGCTGTGCCTGGAATGTCCCACAGAATGGTATTATACCTACTGCAGTTATGCAATTGAGTGAGTTTTTATTGTTATGAAATACCCGGGAAAACATGCATTCTTACTGTGAGTGCTGGGGTTGCAACTCCACAGATGTGACCTGAACTTGACTCGGTAGTGTTACCTGTTTGGCTCCATGGGAACAGTAATTGATTGAAATGTTTCTTAATGCTTCTTGCAGTCTTTGCAATTTACTGGACCATTCAAAGTTGAGTTTGTTTTGACTGCGATACATTAAACCTTTTGTGAAATACTGAGAATTTCCACCTAGACAAGTCATACAGGCTGCTAATGAAGTCACTACGCCCGAGCTCGCGTGTGCTGGAGCGTGTGACACATGAGGAAATGCAGGTATGTGTGGAATCTCCTGGAGTTTGCCCTTCGCTCCACATGCACAGTGCTCCCCCTGTCTGCTGTACATTTGAACTCAACCCCAAGCCCGCCGCACGGCCACACAGCACTGAGGCAGCACTTCCGCAGATAAATGCTCCTCTCTTCAGACAGGCCGCTGAGGAGTGTCTGCTTAATGCCAATCATTCTCCCAAAGCGCCAGTTTTAATTAAGCATGAGATCACGTGGGACTGGACTGTAAAGTAGTTATACAAAAGAGTTCATTTGTGAAATTACTATGAAATGACAGTGAGAATTGGCATTAAATTGTCTTGTCTTTATGTACCTACCAAGTAAACTAAATAAAATTGAATTGAATCTTACACAAGCGAGCACTGCACTAATATGTAGTTTTAAACCATATAACAGAACAAGTTTAAAATTATCATAAATTTGGTCTGTACCTTTTTGATTTTAAAAGTTTAATATCAGTATTGAGAAAGAGCAGTTATCAATCTGTATCAAACCATCCCTACTCAAAATGTATACGTTTGATTTATGAATTGTCCATTTGCATATTTGCTGGAGGTTGTGATATTAGCATTAGCAGAGCCACAGTCAGCTGAGGTCAAAGACGAGTGCACATTGTCAGGGTTTGGTGTTTGTGTTCCCCCTCCCTTCTGTGTCTGCCTGCTCCTCCCCTCGTGTGTGATTGCCTGCTCGCCCCTCCTGTGTAATTGCTTGCTCCACCCCTAATGTGTTACACCTGTGTCTCATTTGTTTCCCCAGGCTTTAGTATATATAGTATCAGTCTTCCCCTTTGTCTTTGTCAGATTGTCTTTTCTTTTTCCCCGTGCAGATTGTCTTTTTCCCCGTGCTTTTTCCCCGTGCTTTTTCCCCGTGCAGCATTTATTGTGTCATGGAAATAAAACCACTTTGTTGAAGCCACGCATTTGGGTGTCCTGTGCTGAGTCTGATAGCACAATCTGACCAAGATGAACCCAGCGGGCTCGAATCCACCTGTTCCTTCTGATCCTGTTCGCACTGCTATCCAAGCCCAAGGACAGAGAATTTTCCAACAAGAGGAACAACTAGGACTAATACGCTGTGATCTTAAGGAGATGGCAGATCGCCAGGAGTCAATGATTTCTGCCTTCACCAGTCCACTCCCTTCCTGGGCCACCGCTGGACACTGTTCTCCGTCTGGGGTGGCAGAATCCCTTCCTGGACCACCGCTGGACATTGTTCTCCGTCCAGGGTGGTAGATTCCCTTTTTGGACCATCGCTGGACATTGTTCTCCGTCCAGGGTGGTAGATCCCCTTCTTGGACCATCGCTGGACACTGTTCTCCGTCTGGGGTGGTCAACTCCCTTCCTGGACCATCGCTGGACATTGTTCTCCGTCCAGGGTGGTAGATTCCCTTTTTGGACCATCGCTGGACATTGTTCTCCGTCCAGGGTGGTAGATCCCCTTCTTGGACCATCGCTGGACACTGTTCTCCGTCTGGGGTGGTCAACTCCCTTCCTGGACCATCGCTGGACATTGTTCTCCGTCCAGGGTGGTAGATCCCCTTCTTGGACCATCGCTGGACACTGTTCTCCGTCTGGGGTGGTCAACTCCCTTCCTGGGCTGCCGCTGGACACTTGTCTCCGTCTGGGGTGGCCGTATCCCTTCTTCGGCCGCTGCTGGACACTCGTTTCCGTCCGGGGTGGCTGTGTCCCTTCCTGGGCTGCCGCTGGACACTTGTCTCCGTCTGGGGTGGCCGTATCCCTTCTTCGGCCGCTGCTGGACACTCGTTTCCGTCCGGGGTGGCTGTGTCCCTGCCTGGGCTGCTGCTGGTCGCTCCTCTCCATCCTGGGTGCCAGTTTCCCTGTGTCCCTCCGTCCAGGCCCCCTCCACCCTCCCGTGTTTGTGTTGTTGTTTGGGACGTCTGGGAGCCGTCCATTGAGGGGGGGTACTGTCAGGGTTTGGTGTTTGTGTTCCCCCTCCCTTCTGTGTCTGCCTGCTCCTCCCCTCGTGTGTGATTGCCTGCTCGCCCCTCCTGTGTAATTGCTTGCTCCACCCCTAATGTGTTACACCTGTGTCTCATTTGTTTCCCCAGGCTTTAGTATATATAGTATCAGTCTTCCCCTTTGTCTTTGTCAGATTGTCTTTTCTTTTTCCCCGTGCAGATTGTCTTTTTCCCCGTGCTTTTTCCCCGTGCTTTTTCCCCGTGCTTTTTCCCCGTGCAGCATTTATTGTGTCATGGAAATAAAACCACTTTGTTGAAGCCACGCATTTGGGTGTCCTGTGCTGAGTCTGATACACATGAGATGAGTTGAAAGGTGCATTAGCTCCTCCACTCGCTCCATTAGGGCCTGCAGGCTTAGGGTTCATGTTGTGGTGGCTCCTGGACTAGATCCTACTGGAGTCAGGTGGGAAGGCTGTTATTGGGCTGTCTGTGACTTATTAGTGGGCTTTGTGCGGCCACATGAAGCGCTGTATCCTTTATGTCGTGAAACCCTATGTCGTAGATAAATCACTGTCTGAAATGTTAAGCTCGCCAACCTAATATTTATCTTGACATTAAAGAAGTGACGTGAAATTGGTTACGACATCATAGATTAATGGGTTTTCACAAAGGATTACCAAAGGCGGATTAAGCTATTCTACATGTCAACGCTACATTCAACCTTCACCATTTTCTTGCAAGATCAGGTTCATTTGTAACACATTGGGGAAAAGAAATCCTTTTATTGATACTTTGCAGCGACATTACGCTGGGGGTTTTCTATAATGCATTTCTATTGGTAAAATGTTCAGCAGTTTCCATGATGTCAGGGCTCTACAGTGCGCCCATTTCACTCGCACTTGCGAGCAAATATTTCGTCGTGCGAACGAGGAAAATAAAACAGTCGCACCTGTGCGAGTGCTTCTGCAGCACAATAAGGAGCTGCGCACAGACGCAACGTGAAGAGTTAAACGTTCTACATGTATCAAACATTTGGGGCGCACTCACACTAGGACTTCAGAATCGTGCCCAGGCCTGGATCGCCCCTAAAGCGCGACACGCCCAGCGCGAGCGCAACCGAACCGTGCCCGGGCACGACACCTCTGACCGCGCACAACCCCAGCATACGAGCTCCGGGTGTGCGGCGATATCACTCATACGAACAAACTCCGCTTCAAAACACACCCACGCCCCCTTAAACGAGGAGCGGCACCGCAGCAGGACCCACACCTGTTCCACCACTCAGTAGATTCCCCTGTGCCGCTGGACTTCCCTCTCTAAAGCGAGAGCTTTGTCTCGGTCTTGTCTAGGACTCGAGCTCATTTGGACTCGGTCACGTCACGGACTCGATGTCTGAATACTGAGTGCATCATATTTAATTACGGCCGCTGCTGTCGCCAATAAACTTGTACCATTGTGCGGGACCTGTGCGCTGGAGCCCGTGGACCCTGCACCGCCAGAGCGCGGCTTGTCCACAGCGCCACCCTCAGCGTGCGTCACAGGGCAGGTTAAACATCTGCCCTGTGAAAAAAACGAATTTTATGTCAGTGTCCGCACAGAGCAGAGCTACGGCACAGAGCAGGCGATATGTGGGCTGAAGTTTGCCAAAGAAAATGCCAAATTAATCCGTTTGTCACAACTCCAGGAATTAGAAAATACAGGTTTAAAAATTCTACCCACTTTATTCTCATCGAAGCAGTTTTGTGTAAAGTGCCAGTGGAAGTTCTCTTAAAGAAGAGGTTCTCAAACTGTGGGTAGTGTTGTGTTTTAGTTTTAGTTTTTCCTTGAGTGATGCAGAAAAGAGGGAGCCACTGTCTGTGTGAATGTTCTTGTATATTAGCTTAGGTCCAAAAAGGGGCGCAGAGTGTTTCAGTGCAGTACAGTCTGTTTGGCTTATTTTAAGTCTAAATGAATATTAATCAGATAAAATGGAGATAGACTGATTAAAAACACAGTGATTGTGCAGGAAAAGTACAGTCATAATAATTCTTTTGTTTTTTGTATAAAATTCATCCAAATAAGTTGGTGTGTGCAAGTTCTGCACTGTAATAAACGTTCAAAACTAAAACCTATTTGTGCCCCCATTTGTTTTTCTGTGCTCCTAAAATTTTTGACTTAATGGCACATGTGCTCCTGAAAAAAAAAGTTAGTGTAGAGCCCTGCATGATGTCATAATTACGGTTTAGCAAACACAGACAAAAACGTTTTAAGATCGTCTGAAAAAATGCATTTTGGATTCAAACAACACATTATCAAGAGTCTGTGATCAATACATCATGTTTCTGTTTAGGTGTTTGATTTTCAATAAAAAAGTGACTATGAGTAAATGAAAAACTGTAAGCTAATGTTAGCTAGATTGTGACTGTACAAGTTTTATGTGTGAGAAACTGGTTTAATTGCACAAATCGGCTCACCTGTTATAGTTCCAACAAAATCAGATCTTTCAGGTCAGATTTTGTAAAAAATAATGCTTAGATTAAAGTCTAACTTGAGTAACAGACTTTGTAACAGAGTAGTGCTTTCAGTTAGCTTCACACCCCCAGGGAATATTGTTGTTAATGTTAAGGTGTAAAAATTGGACACTTTCTATCATCCTATGTGATATACCGCAGCAGCCTCTAAAGAGTGTTTATAGTGGCTATTTTTATTTTTCTGCCCTTGGAAAATAATAAAGTAACAAAAAAAGCTTATTAGGCATTATTCAGAGTTACACTTTGTGACTTTTTCTGGTGGGTTGTCTCCATTAAGATCTCATGGTTTTGCTTGGAATGTTCCAAGGTATGGCATTAACATTTTGCATTCATTCAATAAAACACTTTGCTGAACTATAACTTGAAAAATAATGCATTTTTACAGTGGAGTCACCTCTCCTCAAATATGACCTGTAACTTCTGCTTGTCTCCATAAAGATGGATGGATACTTTTAGTGCCACATTGTGATAGATTTTTGGCAAAGTAATATCCTAATGGACACGAGCAGAAAAGTTCCGTAGTGTGCGTTTGGCTTAATCAGCGAGTACATATGTTGTGTTCTCTTATTGTCAGCTCTGCATCACTAGGTTGGTTGCAGTCCTCCATTTATGCTCTGGTCACCACGGTGATGTGTCTCCCTGGGCTGGTGTTTCTCCGGGGATGTGGGGGTTACTGCGTTGTCAAGGAACATCTATGGGCTTCCCTCTCCACAAACATTCGGTCTCTAATGTGTGTGGAGAAATGGGCCCTGGACACCATCTAGCTCACATCCACTCAACAGCAGCCTTGGCCTCTGCCCAAACTAAAGCGGTCACCGAGCAGAGCGGGAGCGAGGGCGTTTTCAAAGACGTACTGTGTCCTTGGGCTCTGAAAATGCTACAGCGGCGAAGCAAAGATACTTAATAGCCACACACAGAAAGTAGGGCAGTTGTTTTTCCACAGGGACAGCAGCACTACAGAAATGACTTTGCCCTGATTTTATGTTAGTTTAACGTATATTGAGACAAGTGACTTGAAGTGGGACTAAACACCAAAATTTCATCCACAACCGCATTTCAAATAGAGCTTAACTGAGTAATACCTGGAGGACTAAGGAAAAAGTGTGGGGAAACGGAGGCTTTAATTAAGGGAGTCCTGCATGATGTCACATAGTACAGTGGTCCCCAACCCCCAGGCCGGGGACCAGTACCGGTCCGTGGATCAATTGGTACCGGGCCACCGGCCGCCCAAGAAATAATTATTTCCATTGTATTTATTACCTGAGTCTGAACAATCGTTTATTTTGAAAAATCTTTTATTTTGATGTTATACTCGTTATGTTCAGTGAGCGAAATACTGGGGGGTGCGCGGGCCCGACCCCCCATTAACCCATCACACCTTCTAAAAAGCTGTAACGTTAGAAAAACTACACGATCTGGTTGTAAACAGGAAGGAAAACAATTTGTACGAAACTGAGAAGTCCCGTTTGGAGGAGGTGGGCCAAAGCACGGCACATCTGTGCGCACCGATGGCACAAGGAAAATGCGAAACAAAGTCCACTTCAAAACATACGGAGAATCCACAACAAGGACCGCGGACAACTTCTCTCCCCCGCACCACCACCACATCCACAAACACACGGAAGAGTGCACACCGCAGCAGAACCCACACCCACCCCACCATGCAATACACACCCCCTGCCACTGGACTCACCCTCTCCACCAAAACCGCAGCTCCACCGTGCAACCCGCAAACAGCCCCGTGCGACGACAGGTGCAAACACAGAACTCCAGGCAACCGCATCCGAGCAGGGCCGAAAGTCCCAGCGCAAGTGCCCCGGGTACAACGGGAGTTAAGGCGACAAACACAGACTAACTGGAGATCACTGGATATCCCTCAGTCATGAGAACGACCTCGGGTCACAGCACATTATTTCACCCGTTATGTGACTGTTCTGTCCCCAGTCCTTGACTGCGTGTCGATACCTAACATTTATTCACTTGTTTGTTTACATTGGCCAAGGTAAATGAACTTTAAAAACATGGTGGAGCTTCATGGCTTATACAAGACGGCTTAGAAGAGAAGCAAGGTTTATGTAATTAAGTCACAGTAACGTAAGATTGACATGTTTTGTGCTCAAACTACACACTATTACAGCTTTTCCTTTGAGCACTTTTCAATGGTGTAGGAGGTTTCAGTTTACGTTCTTATTGTGCAGAAAACCCTTCAAACAATTGTGCTCTAGTATATTTCCGTATTGGCTTAGAATAGTCTCTGAGAAATTGTAGAGGGGGAAATTGAGATAGTTTAAAAGCTGAGATTGATAAATACTGCTGGTCACATGATCTTGGGCAGGATGGCACAGACTGGACACAATGATTCAATTGTACAGCAACCTGCACTGCTTTATCTGGTGGAATGTACTGCCTCATGTACTCAGATGTTTTCATTACAGTGAAATCGGGTGCAGGGTTAGTGCTTGTTAGGGGTATATCTTTTAAGAAATACAAGCTTAGTATAGTTTGTTTTGGCAGAGGTACATTGGTCATTTGTATTTTTCTCTCCAGCTCTAGTTGCAGTGTGTGCAGTACAGAATAGTCTTGAGCCTGTGATGCCAGAGCAGTGGTTGTTTTCCTGGTCCCCTGCAGGATGGCCTCAGTGTGGGACAAATGGAGCTATGCCAGTGGGGCAGCACATACCGGAACCAGGCCGTCCAGGAAAGAGCCAGTGTCCTATGTGCTCCAAACACAAATGCTTTGCTTTGGGCTCATTGTGGGACAGAGAGGCGTGCTCCTGTGTGTGACTGCATCACTGGAGAATTTACTAAACTGCACAGTCTGGATGTGAACACAGCTCCATTATTCTATTGGATAAACACTGTCAGCAACTGTGTGCAGGCCTGTTTCCTCACTGTCAGGGTACTTTCAGGTTTGCACTTTTATTCCTCTCTTTTAGAGTGAGTTTGGCCTTCACTAATTACAAAATTTTTGTACCATACCATACCCACGCCTTCTCCACCGGACATGTCAGCTGTTAGTAGTAACACCATTTTAAAAGTAGTGATTGCTGTAGTCAGGTACGAGATACAGATAGAAAGTGGCATAGAAAAGTCAGTCACACTGGGTTTGTAGCTCTGGCTGCTTTGACTACATTTTGCATATTCAAGCATGACATGGCCTTGTACCATTTACTGTGCACCGAACAGCTCTCCTATCAGTGCTGGTGTTGGTTAGCAAAGCAGTGATTAGCCCACCATTGTGGCAGGATTACTACTGTCTATTTTTAAAATGCCAACAGGAAGTGGCATTACAGCAATAAGAAGAACCCATCTCTCTTTTAGGATAGCAACATAAATAGTATGAATTTACTTTAAAAACCTGGGTAAAGTGTGTTCACTTTTATCCATTTGATTAAATATTAGATTTGTGTCCCTTACCACTCCTGTAAAGGAAACATGAGTCATTTCTGAAATGATAAGCGGTATGTTTTAAATAGAAGTTGACACAAATGTAAAAGTACTATGGCCTAATCTCTCTTAAGCATCTGTCACATACTGTGTGCATTTGTAAGAGCCTTCACCTGCCAGTGCCATATGCACCTGTCTGCTCTCAATCTTACAGCCATCTGCAGCCTACACCTCATCTGTAGCACCACAAACACAAACCCACAGCTTAGCCCTTGTACAGATCTGAAATGCTGAAGTCATCCCAAGACTGCATGGGCTTCTCTTTGATCTGCTGGGTAAAACTACTGTTGCGATGGATGTTTATTAACCATGTTTACATAGATCTGTGAGAACTCGAGCTTGTGTTTCATACACCTCTAAGTACATGTGAACATGTAATGCATTCTGTTCAAGACTATATTTTCTGTAATTGACTTCGCAATAGGATTTTTATCACCGCTTTGCTAATGAATTGTAGAACTTGACACCAATAAATGAAAACTTTAAATATGAAAGATATAAACTTCTTTTGAATTATCATGATTTCATTCCCTGCCCTAGAGCAACTCGTCCTCTTGCGAAAGCCTGTTTTGTGCCCTTTAATCCGTTCCTGTCTGATTGTGCAGTTGTTGTAGTTAAAGATTGCTAATGCTTCACTTGGCTGCTCAGGCGTAGGGCTGTTTGCAGTGTGCACAGATCAAAGTGTGTGTGTGGCAGGTGGGAGCAGACAGGAGTTACCCTGTCAGTCAGTCAGGCGCTCTGTGTGGCCTGTGCGTCTGCAGGACACCCGTCATCACCCATACTACTAGTACCTCTCAGCCCAGTACAAACGAATGACTGTGTTTACTGCTCTACACATTAAATTTAATAGCCACAACAACATAATGACAATGTCTTGTACTTAAACACTGTTATGAAACGCTAGTAAAGTACTGTTACACTTACATGTAAGTAGTTAACCAGTACCTGGGCAAAAGTAAAAGGAATTAGATCTAAGAAAAAAGGTATTTCTTTGACAGTATTTACCAAAACATTTTTACTACAGCTACCATTACACATAATAGTTGTGAGCAAAATGAATTTCTTATCATCTTAATCAAACTTTATTGTGTCGTCCATCTTGTCTGTTTCAGAATGCACTTTTTAAGATGAGTCCTTTTGTAATTTTATATCTTACTCATTGATAACTGTAATATCTATTGTTCTTGAATAGGATTTACTGGTCAGTTAAACACGACTGCAGCCCATGTCCTCATTCGTTCTGTGTCCTTCCTTGAACACTGTGGGAATCCTTTGTCCTGTTGATCCTTAATTAATAATTGGCCACTGGTCCCTTTCTCTCCGAGTGTCTTCTCTTCTGGGAGCGCTCTGATCCAAATCCTTCCTAGTCGTGCCTGTCTTTTGTTGTCTGTTGCTATTGTGTGGCTCATCCTCCTATTTGGCGACCGGGCTCTGGCTCTGTCTTCTTGGGGGAATCACAAAGGAGAAGTCCCCAGGTCGGGCAGCAGGGAGGAGGGGGACTGCTTGGGATTGACAGCTCAGTGTGGGACTGCCCGCTTGGCCTTTGTCCCTCTGCCAAAGAAAATGGAGGGAACCTAAAGACATGGAGGAGGAGTGAGAGGAGGAGGCAAAGAAAGCGGTTATTTGTAACTTTGAAAATTGACTGTTAATTTTCAGAATGGTGACCAGATGTTGACACGGTAACTTTCCTCAAAAATCCAAAAAGTTGTATCTACTATTATTGATTTTGATTTGTCATGTTTTTTCCTGTGAGTTGCTGCAGTTAGTTAAATTAGCCAGACATTAGTCACCATTGATGTTGTTTAGCTAAGAGCTAATGCTAATGCCCAGAAGAAAAGCCTTTTGTATTAATCCTAATACAATTGTTTTTTATTTGTACAAACCAACAAAGGTAAGGAATATATCATTTAAAAATGTTATTAAATACCTATTATCCAGCTTTTGCGACTACTATTATGAAACAATTTGAATTCAAATTAGTTTTGTCTAATTGAGGTCATAGACAATTGCATGGCTCACTGCTGGTGTGACTGGTCAAGTTCTTCAGTCAACCAAATCACTTTCCTTATTTTTTTATTTCTTGGACACAGATAGAGTTCAGTCTGGCACCAAGGCGTGTTCTTTCCCCTCCCCTCTTATTGAGCCCCTCATCCCTGGAGAGGCCTATGGCACTTTGTAGTCCGCCTATTGTAAGTGAAAGGGATATTTGGAGGAGTGGGGACCCTGGGGTAGATTTGGCACAAGATTAGCAGACTTGGGAATGTGTGAATACTAATTGAACTTCCAGAAAAGAGGAAGTATCTGAGAGAAAAAGCTATGGGTATAATGAACTTTTTGGGGGGTGCTGTGTAATTTAACTTGGCACATTGATTAAAAGCCACAATGGGCAAGCCAGGACCTGTTTATGTTGGTGCGGCACTTTTGTTGTTTTAAATCAAGATTCTGTTGTACAAGAGAAGACTTGACAGTAACTCATGTAATAAAACAAGAATCATGCATGGGTTCTAAACTACAGTGTTTGCAGGTTTTACACAAGACACCATGGAGATATTTTGTTGTTTGGAAAATACATTATACCTCCATAATTGTAGCCTTTGAGAGTTGCTTATTGCCAACATTCAAGTTGTAATTTTGGTAACTCTGGCAACTCAACGCGTTAGTTTCCCGCACGCTAACAGCCCATGTGAGAGACTGAGCAGAGAGGCTAGCTGTTTCGATCCTTTGATGACATGATTGGAGGGCATCCATAAGCTAACCGGAGTCACTTGACTGAAACAGTGCGGTCTCTGTATATCTCTGGCCCAGTGTCTGAGGGCCTATCCTTGTAAACCTTAGGTGCTTTTTAATTGGTCTCGCTAGAACCATGGGGGACTCACAAACATTAGCATTCCAGTGTGAATTTACAGTTTTCCCAAGGACATAAACACTCTTAAAAACACACGCGGCAAAAGGTACCTGCTACACATAGCTCTACTCTCCAATGTAAACTTCGACTTGTACTCGTGTGCTGGCTGTTAGACCTACAGCACAGGTTGTCTTGGCTCAGACTAAAAGTTGTTCTTCAAACCCACAGGCATTCACTGACACAGTACAAATGTGACATACTCTATAACACGACTTGTAATGACACCTTGTAAAATCAAGGCGGGGTATCCACTTTTTTTTTCTCTTATAATTGGCTGTTTCCTTTTTCATCAGAAGTCGATTTTTAAGCCAGATGCCCTTTCTGATGAGTTGGCCATGGGGTTGTATGACTGACTACCCAGTGACAATACAGTATTATTAATGTAACCAGGGCAAATAAAGTCCATGTTATCAAAATATAATGTGTATTTCAGATCAACACCTGTTAAGACTGAATGCTATGTTACGTCAGTGATAACTGATTAGTGCATTTTTAACAAATACACAACATTTAAAATGGTTTATTGTATATTATTACACCACTTTCCAATAAAGAATAGTGCTGTCCTGAGGCAGTTTGAATATTTGCCCCTGGAATTGAAAGTAGTTAAAGCTTGCATAGCTGGGAGGCTTTAGTCTAGTGCTAAATGAATTCTCTTCTTACTGCCAAAGGGGGGAGCTGGTCTGACATGGCCCTTTTTACTTGATGGTGCAAATACTATTTTACTGCTTTATTTGATGTGTGATGTGTGATTTGTAGCAATACTAAACTGTAGGTATTAAACTATCATGTTAGCTTATCGTTTCCCGTCTTTCAGCAGTGATTCCTTTGCACTATTTTCTCAGAAGTGCCTTGAGAATCCTCTGCTGACTCTGCAGGTTTGTGTATCTCTCCTCCGCTCGCAGTCCGCCTCACGAGTCCCCATTAGCAGCTTTACTCCTTCCTTAAGCAAACAGCCCTCCCAGCCGCCGTGCTTGTTAAAAGCTGGTTGTAAGCAAATGCAGCCGCCTGGTTTACACTGGAGTGCTGCCATTCTCACACTAGTATGCTGTTGTAAAGAGGAGAGACAGTGACATGTGCGCTGGTCACTAATGCAAAGAAAACATTGTGGTGTAGGTTTCACAGAGACCAGTTGATGTGTTGTTTTTACCAATTTGACAGCTGAGTTATCTAATTATCCACTGACAGTATTTATCCACATTTCACTTTGCAATCTAGTCATTTAGTGATTTACTTCCAGCGTCTGCAGTTCTGATACCAATACTTTGGCTTTAAGTGTAGGGACAGAGAATGGCTCAAAAAACAGTTAACAAAATGGATCCAATTGTTTTATATAGGGCTACACCAGCCAGTAAGTAGTCTTATTACATCAAATAAAAGGTCCAATATCTGCTGAATTGATATCATGGGGCCGATGCCCAAATCAGCCAAATTTCCCAGATCGGCCAAGGCCTTCACCCTAATTTACTTATTCACCTTACTCCAGAAGTTGCTCTGGGCGCCACCAATATTCAGATTTAATTATTTTGTATAAGGCGTTTGTTTACAGCAAATAAGTTCAATACAGACTATAAAGCCACTTTAAAGCCCCCCAGAGAATCAGTGCAGTGTGACTTGTTGGTGCACATGAAAACTGACTCTGAAAAACTTTACTCAAATGAACTGCCTTTATGTCATATTTAAGATGCAGAACTTTTTCCAAATTCTCCATTGACATGAATAGGATTTTAGCTGGAAGTACCACCTCACAAAAGTGGGCGGGGTGGAATAAGGTGGATAGGGCTGGGCTATGTTGCTAAAAATTTATCACAATTTCTTTTCCTCATATTGATCAATGTTGATTTTAAAAATTAATAGAATTGTATTTTTTTCTTTTCAAAAACAGCCGTTCCATATTGCGTTCAGAAACTTTTTCATCGGTGCTGTTTTGAAAGTCCAAAGCTGCTCATTGACTATTAGACATGACCAAATCACTACCTCCATTCAAATTCAATTAATTGCTCATTCTTAAGAATTGATTTACATATTTATTTCTGGTCCAATATCCCTTGTGTAACTCATAATGTTGATCAAATCTTTTTTGTGCTATAGCACAATAAAGATTTGATCAAGAGCAACACGTTACTGTTGCTAACCCAAGTTGCTATGGGGTGTGCGTTACTAAGCACATCTGTCACCTGTTGTGCCAACACAGTCCCTCCCCTCCTTGGGGCTGATTCCCATATGGGCTTGTCCCGGTCATGTGATCGCCCATGAGCTCCTATTTCCTGTTTGGGGCACCTGATATCTGTCACCTGTTCTTCAGTATTGTCCCATTGACCTCTTAATTATCCGCTCCCCACTCCACACCCTGTCTTCAAATTTGCAAAAATGGGTTAGAAAAATGTGAACCCTTCTTTCCCTCCTAACAAGAACAAAAAGTATTAATTTCATTTATTAATTTTATTGGTCTTTGAAAAATATCAATATGCAGATTTTAAAATTGTTCATTGTTCAACATGTTGGGTATGGAAGTTTTGACCAGCTGTACCATGCAGTGCTTTGGTAACTCGCCCTGTACACTTCTTTTGTTCTTGCCCCATCCCAACACGAGCCGTTAAGAGCAGGAAGTGTCTGTCGTCGAGGAACAGTAGCATTCTTCTGTGAGGCAGGCTAATGGTGGAGCTGTCTGTCAGACCAGTGTTTTGACTGGGGACATTTTGTGCGTACACTTTTCTACTGCTTATGTCACACACAAGTTATGTCAATAAATCTCAGTGTTTTCCCGCAATGTTTATTCACTAGAATGTAACAGGTCTGCATTAATGGGCCCATTATGATGGGAGGAATATAGGAGAGATGGTCTGGTCTAGGGCTGGGCGATATGGACCAAAAAATATATCTCGATATATTTTGCTATATCTCGATATACGATATATATCTCGATATCTTTACAGGAAAAAATACAGCCCCCCCAAACTACTGCAAAAACAAAAAAACAAATTTTATCTGATTAATATTCATTTAGTTCTGCACTTAAACACTCTTGACACCCCTTTTTGGACCCTGACCCACAGTTTAAGAACCTCTTCTTTAAGAGGACTTCCACTGACACAAAACTGCTTCAAAGTGAATAAAGTGTGCAGGATTTTTAAACCTCTATTTTCAAATTCCAAACTGGAGTTACGTTCTCTTGTTTTAAAGTGGTATTTAGTCTCTGCACATTTACCAAATCAAACGCACAGTGTGACAAACGGATTTATTTGGCATTTGGCACAGGCTGCAGAGAGAAGCCCCGCACGCTCCCGCGCACTCCCGCGCGCTCCCGCACGCCGGGATGAGTTTATTGGCAACAGCAGCGGCATTAATGAAAAATGACCGCACTCAGTATTCAGACCTTGAGTTCATGACAAGACCGAGTCCAAATGCGCTCGAGTCCGAGACAAGACCAAGACAAAAGCCAAAGCTCTCGCTTTGTCCAGCGGCACGCGGGTGTCTGTGAGTGGTGGGGCAGGTGTGGGTCCTGCTGCGGGGGCTCCTCGTTTAAGGGGGCGTGGGTGTGTTTTGAAGCGGAGTTTGTTCGTGATATCTGCACACACGCGGAGCTCGTGTGCTGGGGTCGTGCGCGGTCGGAGGTGTCATGTGGTTGCGCTCGCACTGGGAAACGTGCATTTAGAAAGTTTAACTCGTCACGTTGCGTCTGTGCGCAGCTCCTTATTGTGGCTGCAGAAACACTCGCACAGATGCGCCTGTTTGGTTTTCCACGTTCGCACGACGAAATATTTGCTCGCAAATGCGAGTGAAATGGGCGCACTGCAGAGCCCTGGTCCTAGTCCTGGTTTAGTCCGTGGCCGAGCCCCGGGCTTTGCGGCCGCGTTTAGTCCTGGTTTAGTTCTAGTCCTGGTTTAGTCCGCGGCCAGGTCCGGGCTCCGCTGGAGGAGCTCAGGGGACAAAAGCAGGAGGCGGAGGCAGCGGCACAGAGAATGCGAAACAAGCGAAGCGGCGAAACCAGAAGTAAACATAAGCATTATAGCGATATATCGATATGTCAGAATTCATATCGAGTTTCAAAAATATCTCGATATATTTTAAATATCGAGATATCGCCCACCCCTAGTCTGGTCAATGTATAAATGTACATTAAATGAAATCAGGATAGGACTTCTGAATCTAAATGAAGGCCTTGGCATGTGGACGTGTATGCTCCCAGAATGCATCTCTTCCCTTGTTCCCTGTAGTGAATGTGGTGTCAGCATCTGTGTGGAGTGGCTCTTGACTCCAGACAGGGGCTCCTCTGTGGACTCTGCTCTATGGGCTGATTGAGGGCCTAAAGGCTCCATAGTTTCATCCATTGCCTCTGTGCATAGAGGGCCAGCTCAGAGTGGATCTCTGAAGATCCCACTATCCTGCTTCAAAAAACAATAGTGAAAACACAGGACATGTCTTCTCTTGTGCTGTAGTATTATATGGACTAATCCTATTTTCATTTTCTTCTCACAGCCTTTCTTCAGACTACTGAACCTCCGGAAGCTTGGACTGAGTGACAATGAGATCCAGAGACTTCCTCCAGAGGTGGCCAACTTCATGCAGCTGGTGGAACTGGACATTTCCCGAAATGGTAAACTCCCCTCACTCTTAGGCCTCTATATACAAAACTACTGAAAGTCCATTCATCTTTAAGTAGAATAAGCACTGCTAACCACACCAATCACATTACACGCTCACATGCTTGTATTGTAATGTTCTGAGGTAGTCAGTTATAGTCCCAGGCTGTAGGAGCTGCACCTGTAGCCCACGCTGCAGTATTATAGAACAGTGTGCAGTGGCCCCTCTGTCTGCTGCTGCAGGACAGGCCTGAGCCAGATAAATGCCATGCACTCTGCTCTGGGGGGAATTCTCCACCTGCGCTTACATGACGCTATTCTAAAGTAAGGCATCTAAATAGTCGCTGAAGAAAATAAAATATTCATCTATAGAAATATATTTTATTACAGCTTAATAACTAATCTTCATTACTTATATAAAACAACGTGATGCGCTTAGATAACTTTGTTTTCAACACAGATATGTAATATAAGATGGTAAATGAAATCCTAAATGCATGTAAATAAAGTGTGTGTTCATAATTGCTTTCCTCTTTCCTTTTGGGGCACAGACATTCCTGAGATCCCCGAGAGCATTAAGTTCTGCAGAGCCCTGGAGATCGCAGACTTCAGTGGAAACCCCCTTTCCAGGTAACTGGACCAGAACATGGGCATGACTGTTTTACATTTAACAGCAGTTATACACTGCAAAACAATGGGATCCTTTCACAAACATTCAGCGTAGCATTGTTTAAGGCCTAAAGTCTATTCTGAAAGTGATCTTTGAATTTATTGCACAATGTAATAATTGTATTATATGGTTCTCTACAAATTGGCCCAATCATTGTTATAGCATTATATTCTTTGAGTGTCAATAAAATGATTACAAAATAGTTTTTATTTTCTGTTTCAGATTACCAGAGGGTTTCACTCAACTCCGTACACTGGCTCACCTAACTCTGAATGATGTGTCTTTGCAGACGTTGCCCAACGACATCGGAAAGTATGTCTACATAACATATATATTGTTATGTACAGATGAAAAATAGCCGTCTGGCTAACTCTGGCATATTTACATGTAAATGTTGATTAATATGCACTGTCCCTGAAATAAATAAATAAATAAATAAAATATTTTATATATTATTTTTCCCCAGTGATTGTTTCCTATAAGGTTGGCAAAAAAAGACTTGTTTACATTTGATGTATTGAAATACTGAGGAGGTTTACAGTAATTGTGAGTCCCCTGGGTGCCTGAGCCCCTGGCACCTGCTGTGTTGACACAGATGGAGGAGCCCCTCACCATGCCAGGCCTTGCAGACGAGCAGACAGGCCATCTGACAATCCAACCTGCTCCCTCTGTTCTCTGCTGCATTAGATCAGTGCCCAACTGCTGACTCCTACCCAGTTTTCAGGCACGTGTTTCAACCTCTTTTTCTCTTGTTTTTCTAGCCTGGCCAATCTGGTAACGTTGGAACTCAGGGAGAACCTGCTCAAGTCACTTCCCACGTAAGTGCCCCTTGTTTGTGATGGTATTTTTTACATATAAATCCATTTGTATGCTATAATCTTGTTTGTACGCCTAAAAATATATGTGTGTATTCAGGTCACTTTCCTTCCTGGTGAAACTGGAACAGCTGGACCTTGGCAGTAACCAGCTAGAAGTATTGGTAAACTGACAGCCTCTACTTTTTTACTCTTTTGAAACATTCTGTCTGAAACCAGTAATTCCAATGTACCATTTATAAGGTGCAAATTGGTCTCATAGATTCCTCTCATGCCCAGACTGTACTTGTGTAAGTCTTGAGGCAGTGTGTTGTGTACCTAGACCAGTGCTGTTTTGTGTCAGGGCAACACCCACTCTTCTCAATGGAAGAGACCAAACAATACCTCCTGATCTGACAAGGGCGGAGGCTAAACAAACAGCTGACGACATAAGGAAACCTTTTCTCTGTGTCACAAGATGTTTCTATAAGCCTTGCATGTTATTTTAATATCTTATTGTAAATAAAATAAAACAGTAAAGCAGGTAAACTATATGTAATCTGCAGTGTTCTTATTAAAACTGTGCTTCTGAAATGTAGTGTAACTGAAGTGTAACAACAAATAAAAGCCTACAAATGCAATGTGGTTTATTTTTTTGTTTAGCCTGACACACTTGGTGCTCTGCCCAATCTGAGAGAGCTGTGGCTAGACCGAAACCAGCTGTCTGCATTACCACCAGTGAGTGCTGTCCTCCTGTAGCCTTTTCTTTTGTGTCATTGTTTTAATGCATTCTTTAATTGTACATGTGTGCCCTGTACTGTGTAGGAGCTTGGTAACCTGAGGAGACTGGTGTGTCTAGATGTGTCTGAGAACCATGTGGAGGAGCTGCCTTCAGAGCTCAGCGGCCTTATTGCTCTCACGGACCTGCTGCTCACACAGAACCTGCTGGAGGGTGTCCCGGACAGCATAGGTGACACACAACACTAGGGTTCAAACGTTGTCTTATTTGAGTCATGTGTGCTCTGTAAAAGTTTAACACATAGTTAAACAGCCCCCAAGTTAAGCATGGCAGGTTTAAATACAAGGACAACAATGCCCCCTTGTGGCAAGTCAAACTCACCAACAATGATAATCCTTTGTATTGACTTGATGCAAGATTTTCCTGGTATGTGATTATTTAATTAGTAAATCACAGGGGCCAATGTTTTTAAGGTATTATTATGATGTTCCTTTGTAAACAAAAAATGTCTCCATTTCTTCATCTGTAACTTAAATCGGGATAAAATTGCAAATAGAACTGCAGTACAGTAGTGTACTGAATTATCTGCTATGTAAATTGTCATGTACATATTTTGTCCCTGGGACTAAGCAGAGATGGTTCATTCTCTTTTTGGGGCAGGGTCCGAGCTGATTTAACTGAGATTCTGGCTCTAGGACTGCAATCAGATCACAATTTTGAATAGTTTAGCTGTGTTTCAGAGTCTCCGTGGGGCTAATATGTTTTGGTCAGTTTAGAGGCCCATTTCATTACAAGATATCTTGATAGATATCTATGCTCCCTAAACCACTTCTTGATTGTGAAATCTAAATGGTAAAGCCAAATGCAACTGTAAAGCCAAATAGTTCAGCTGTACCGGGTACCAACATTTCCACCCTAACATTTCCTTGCTGCTTTATTTCCCAGGCTCCATGAAGCAACTATCCATTCTGAAGGTGGACCAGAACAGACTGACCCATCTAACAGACTGTATAGGGGAGTGTGAAAACCTCACAGAACTTGTCCTGACAGAAAACCTCTTACAAGTAGGTTTAAAATAATGTTTATTTGAGCATCTGCTGTGGATAGTGAAAAGGCATGATTTACTAACTCTATGTACTTTGCTCTCTAAAAGTCACTTCCTCACTCACTGGGCAAGCTTAAGAAGCTGACCAACCTGAATGTAGACCGCAACAGACTAAGTGGTATTCCCAAAGAACTAGGGGGCTGTGCCAGCCTTAATGTCCTCTCACTCAGAGATAACCGCCTGGCCAAACTGCCTGCTGAGCTTGCAGATGCCACTGAGCTGCATGTCCTGGATGTGGCTGGGAACAGGTACAAATTAATAATAACAAACTTAGAAGCCCGTAAGTTTAACCCATTTCAGTTTAAATGACAGATTTGTTTGGCTTTATTCTGGCTGACCTGAGCTTTTTTGTGTGCAGATTACAAAACTTGCCTTTTGCTCTAACAAACCTCAACCTCAAGGCCATGTGGCTGGCAGAGAATCAGTCACAGCCGATGCTCAAGTTCCAAACAGAGGACGATGAGAAAACCGGAGAGAAAGTGTTGACATGCTACTTGTTGCCACAGCAGCCCTCTCCAAGCCTAGGTAGGACTTGGTTCTTCCTCATAGTATCTGATCGAACATGGATTTCTTTAGCGTTTGCTCTTCACTGTGTGTTAAACAGAGAACCTGCTGCAGAACAGTGTGGATGACAGCTGGACAGACAGTAACCTTAACAGAGTGTCAGTCATCCATTTCCAGGAGGAGACCAAGGCAGAGGCAGAGGATGATGATGATGCTGAGCGAAGAGTAAGGACATTAAGATTAAGATTTACTGTGCACTGTTTCATGTATCATCAAGTTGAATTGCATTACTTTGTTTGGGTTTGTTTAGGGCCTTCAGCGCAGAGCCACTCCACATCCCAGTGAGCTGAAGGTTATGAAGAAGGTCATTGAAGAGAGAAGACATGAAGCCTACACATCAAAACCTGATGGAGAAGATGATGGCACTGACTCGCATGTATGCAATGCTTTAAATATTTCAGAATTTGATGTGCTGAATGAGCTGTATATGCTTTATAGAAACTAAACTTTAATTAACCTTAATAAAGCATGAACAAATCTCCATCATTTTTGATAAACCATTTGTTCATTATGAATTAAGTCTTTGTTCACGCTATGTTAAGTAATTAAGATGTAGCTGTTATAATGTGGTACTCTATATGCTTATAAATCCTAGGCCTGTCATGATAATTACTATACTGACTTATCGTTCAATATATGAAAGCTTGAACAGTATATTTTGGGGCTCAATATTTTTAGCGTGTATACAATTTCTTTTCAATAGTGGGAAGATTTTTGCTAATAAGGTCAGATTTGAGCTGTAGAGGGTGGAATAAATAACTTCTGTGGGTAATTATTGGTTCCTTCTGCTATTTATATATTGCGCAGGCCTTTTAATCATATTATACACTTAAAAATTGATTTATTTGAATTATCTTGTATTATCTTTCAATATTATTGTTTATTGCAGTAATTTTCTGTAGCAATATATTGTGCTTCAAAATGTGTTATTGTGACAGGCTTACTAAATGCTTTATTTGAGTAACTAAAATACTACACTACTTACAATAATGAAATATGCTGATTCCAGGAGAAACGACTGAGTGACATATCCAACCAGAGCCATGAGTCGCAGGTGTCCAACAGTACTGCGTCTGCTGCCTCACACGAGGACAGGTCTGATGTCCCCGCAGCACTGCCCAGGGACATGGTGGACGGACACGCTCACCACCACGAGGAGGAGCTGGACGAGATGGAGGTGGAGTACATCGAGGTAACGTCCAAGCGGAGTCGTCCATTTAAGCTGAGTCAGTTTATGATTTTAGGGTTGCTCTGTTATGGAAAAATATTTGAAATTGTGATTATTTGAAACAATTATTTATGTACAGGCATAGACTCTATATATATAAATGGACATGGCTAACACACTAGCCGCCATGTTCCAACCCACTCTACATGGTCCTGGTGTTTTTATTACAGTATTTGTCCACAGATAAATTTTTAATTCCTAATATGGTACTTGGTTCAAATTCGCTCCTATAACTGCTAACCTAGTGAGCTTCATTTGACGGGAGCCGAACGCTACGGGTGATGTCACACTTCCTTAGTCAACTTCTTTATACAGGCTTTGTGTGCAGGCCAAAGTTAACGGTTACAGAAAGAATAGACTTATAAACTTATTTATTACTACTGTTTTGTGAATCTAGTGTTAAGGCCACTGTGAAGTAGTTCTCTGCCAGGTTTTGGAGTATCCTAAACATTTGGACCAGAATTGTATTTTTGTTACGCCATTTTTGTATGATGAGCAATAATTATAATCTTGATGAAAATTTTGATTATTAATTAAAAGAGCACTTGATTCCATTTCAGTTCTGTCCAGTTAGTGGAGCAAATCACCATTTGGACAAGACTGTTCTGGACCAAACTATTAACTCCACAAATTTGGGCTTTAGCATTTACTTCCATATTAAATTACAACATAGAGTGTCATGAAATACTAAACTATGGTCTCTTCTCAGGCTAAAATTGACCTTGTTATGAATTTTTTTTAAATTCTTTTTTTAGCCAACCGTGCACTTTGCAGAAGAACCTATCATTCGTGGCGGTGAAGAGGACGAGGATGAGGACGGGGAAGTGGGGAGCGACGAGGAAGACGAGCAGCCCCCTTTCCCCGCTGAGAAACAACGTCTTATCAGAAAAGACACACCACACTACAAAAAGCACTTCAAAATCAGCAAGCTGCCCAAACCAGAGACTGTGGCCGCTCTGCTCCAGGGCTTCAGCCCTGATGGGGTCAGCTCAGCCAGTCAGCCAGTGGACAATGGCCAGGATGAGGAGCAGGAGCAGGAGGAGGAGGAGGAGGAAGAGCAATCGTACAGCACCACCCAAAATAATCAAATAATAGATGAGGAAGATGGTAGAAACCAGGTCAACTCCAGTCAAGTGAAGGTAAAGGGATCATCCAGCTTTTTGGCAGGATACGTGTTAGGAATGTCAACATAGGATTCTATTCGCTCCTATTTCTCAACAGTAAACTAATGCACAATCTATTTTCTTTACAATGATACGGTATATGAAATTACTTCTTATATGACCATACCAATAACTCTTTATACTCTAATCAGGGAATCCCAGGATAGCCAAATTTGCCACATATGTACAATTTAAATTACAATCGCTTAAGTTATAATTATATTTTTATATGTCAAAAACCCTGGGAGATACCTTGTTTAAGAGTGCCATCATTCAGATTCAAAACTAAATTAATCTGATCTATACAAAAATGTCACCACATATATGCTTTTGCTGCAATAACAATTATCACGGATGAGTGGGATAATTTCTAATGCTAATTGATTGTACATTGATGTTAGCCACTATTAGTTACTTGTGACACAATGAAGTTTCATGATTTCAAACTGATTCGACTTAAATCTCACCAAATCATCTGTGTGTGGGAGCTCTTGTGGATGTGTGTGTGTTTGAGAATTACCTCACACCAGATCAGATATTGGCAGAGCTGGAAAACAAGACCCAACCTGCATGGAGCCAGCTGTAATTTGATACTTGGTTAAATTGATTCATTGTCATCGTTCCAAATAGTTGTTGTTGGGGACAGTGCCCTCTGTGGTGTTGGGTCTGCTGGGACTTGGGAGCTTTGCCTTCTTTATGCACTTTCTCTTGCACTAAACGCAGCTCCTAGTCTCATGTTTCCATCTCTGCCTTTATGTGCTGCTGGTGGCTGGGGAGTGTGAATCACCTCTGCTTTAAAGTGAATAGGTCAACTATACGTCCCTTCGCTTTTAAGCCGACAGTGCTTATGACCGTTGAATGTTATTACCAATAAGCGGATGGGCTATGAATGAGAGCACATAATGTGGCCTGACTAATCCGCATGCTTCTCGCTGGTTCCTGTCCTAACAGGGGGTGTCATTTGATCAAGTCAATAATCTGCTGATTGAACCTGCTCGAATTGAGGAGGAAGAGGTCTGTACCTACTCTTTCCACCAGTCTTTTCCCTCACTCACATGTGCTCTAGCAGGGGGAAAACATGCCCACAAAATCACCAACTTAAGCGAGTTTAATAGGGCTGGAAACTAACTTTATTTAAGTGCATAAAAATACATCAGACCAGAGATGTTTATTCATTTATTTTCATTTAGAATTTTTAGTAGGTTAACTGCAAAAAACCTCATGTGATAAAAGGATAATTCCAAGTTTATTAAAATGTTATTAATCACATTAGAAAATAATAAAGTTGATCTTAACTGGGTCTAAGAATTAAACAAACTATGCTGATAGTACAACATTTCAGAAGCACTGCTTATGTTCAAGTGTCTAATTCTACCTCTATCACGTGTGCTTATTACCTCTCCTGCTTTGCTTTTCTCTTTTAACTTAATTGAATAATTTTACACTAATTCACACATTTCAAAGTACTAATTTAATACATTTTAGGCCATTAAAGATGTCAGAAAGTTATTTGGAGGAAAATGTGCATGGGAAATTTTGGTCAACTGATTTGGTATTGTCTGCATGTTTCAGTATTCTTATTATTTTAAGGGGGAATGTCTTTCCTTGACAATGTGCCTGTTTGGTATTCCCTTTGTCCCATAGCTTTTCTTGCTGCATGATTTGGTCCCCAACAAATTAGACTTTATTCAGCTGTTTGCAGTTATTTCACACAATAGTTTCATGAAAAGTGTAGAGTACACGTCACGCGGTATTAGCTTTGTTATGACTCTACCTTTTCAACTGACAGCACACCTTGACTATCCTGAGGCAGACTGGAGGCTTAGGAATCAGCATTGCTGGGGGAAAAGGTTCCACCCCTTATAAAGGAGATGATGAGGTATGACTTAATAAGACATGTTTAAGACAAAAACAAAGAAGACAATGTGTGTGATGTTTTGTTGTTGGTTTTAGGGAATTTTTATTTCTCGAGTATCGGAAGAAGGACCTGCTGCTAGAGCTGGGGTTAAAGTGGGAGACAAACTACTAGAGGTAAATGGACTGATCTGAAAATAGACTTTGTTTGTGAACGTATACTTAATGTTCATGTGTTGGCTGTAGGTCAATGGGGTAGACCTCCATGAAGCAGAACACCACACAGCGGTGGAGGCTCTGCGCAGTTCAGGGACTTCAGTTTCCATGACGGTGATCAGGGAGAGGATGGTGGAGCCGGAGAACGCCATAACTACCACTCCACTGAGGCCAGAGGACGACTACTTCCCCCGGGAAAGGCGGAGCAGTGGGCTGGGCTTCAATGTGGACAGCGCCCCCAGCGGTCCCCGCCAGCGTCTGACCACCTGTCTCATCCGTAACGACAAGGGCCTTGGCTTCAGCATCGCGGGGGGCAAAGGCTCCACACCATACAGACAAGGAGATACAGTGAGATGCACACTAATTACAATTTTTTACTTAATTTACAGTTATTTACTAAACTTTTGTGTGTACAAGAAGCAACAATAAGGATACTATTGTTTGTTTGTTGCTTTTAAGTTGTTAGTTAGCTGCAGTGTCACAGGTTAGATGCATTCTAGCTTAAGCACACCAGTTGTCGAGGAGACAGAGATATGAATAGCCAGCCCTGACACATGATATGTGTGCTGTAGTTGGTCAGGCTGAGTTGTATATTTGGGTCAGTGCTCAGGTCTGTGCAGTGCTGCTGTAAAATGGCAGTAACAGGGAGGAGAGGACTCATAAACATGTGATTTAGACGGGTCACACTGTAAGTCTAGCTTTGCTTTCCAAAAGAGCCTTTGAAATGGATGCAATGACATGGTTTGTTGGTCTGAGGGAGGAGTTGGTTCCGTAAGCATTGCTCAGGCATGCACCTACTAACTTTGTAATGGGACATGGTTATATGTAAGTTATAGTGTTGTAGCAATCAAAAATGCTGCTGATAAATTTCCCATTGCCTTACCATATGCATGTCTTTGTGAAAATTAAAGAGTTGATAAACTTAATGTAAATGGAACCATTTTCTTAACTCTCTTGTTTCAGGGCATCTACATCTCTCGGATCGCAGAAGGTGGAGCAGCACACCGAGACAGCACTTTGAAAGTTGGCGACAGAGTCCTCTCTGTGAGTACCACACACTCGGCTAACCTAAATTTGATCTTTTCTGTTAGCAAAGTCTTTGGTGCTTTTTAATGTGTCACATGGATGATGACAGTGCCTTTGGGTGACTTGTTTCCAGTGGTCTCTCTTCCACATGTAGGCTACCTCTGTGTTTCCCCCTCACGCTCTCCTCTGCATGCTCACTAATGTGTTGAGTGTGCCTTCTGCCTGTTTGGTGGTGGGTGTGGTGCTGGGCCTTTCACCCTGCTGTGATCAGTGATCATTGCAGTGGGTGGCATGTGAGCCAATGGTAAGAGCTGCTACTGTCAAGCCAGTGCTGACCTCTGCTCACTCCTGACTGAACAATAAAATAATATGCATGCTTTAAAGCTACTGGCAGTTATGAATGTGAGCAACCACACAATTTGCCTTTCTTTTCTTAAGAGCACACATTTGGATAACCTTCCACGTGTTTTTAAGAAAATAAAGGCAAAGATAAATATGTTTAGAGTGGAGGAGGGTGAGGAGTAACACTGTATTGCATAAGCCTTTCTGTCACTTTTCCCAGAAAAGCATTGGCACAACACAACTTCCTTAACCATGTACAACAAACTAACTCTTTCTGAAAAAGTAGGTTTTCATTTTGAGTTCTAAACATTAATCACAATAAAAATTTTAATTAACCAGTATTAGGAAAGTGTGGCATTGTTTTACTCTGCACAGCTGGCTGGCCATGCAATTCCCTCTTTTCTTAACTTCTTTTCTTTTCTGCTTACCACTGCTTTTCACTGTGGGGTTTTCTTTTTAATAACATCGCTCATTCTAAAAAACCCAGTCCAAAATTTACCTATGTAATTCTATCAATGATAGCCAGTGCTGCCACATGTCACTGTGAATGCCCTGGTGAACCCTCCACGGTCTGCTCTTTAGATCAATGGTGTAGACATGACAGAGGCCAGACATGACCAGGCAGTAGCGCTCCTTACCGGCACCTCCCCCACAATTGCTCTGGTGGTAGAGCGAGACCTCAGCCCCCCCTCTCCAGGACAGAACCGGGCCCGTGCCCACTCCCCGCCTCCCCCAGAGCCCTCGGACTCTCCCGACCAGGACGAGCAGGGCACACACCTGGGCCGCCTGGAGGATGAGTACCCCATAGAGGTAAGAGCACTAGTAAACACTCGAGTCAGTTTCTCCTTGAAATTGTTCCTTAATGACTTACTGTCTGTCAATAATTGTATCAGGCCTTCGATGTTCAGCTCCAGAGAAAATGGTGCATGGTACGAAAGCCTGCCTAGAAAATGTACTGTTGTGTATTTGAATGTAGGCTGATAATTATTAGCAGTATCCATTTAACTTCATCCTTGGTGTAATCCAAAGCTGCTGATTTCCTTGTTGTATATGTATCCATGTAATAGAATAAAGGTAGCAACAGGCGCTGAAAGCTCCCTGTAGATGTTATATTTTGACCTCTCGTATTCAGGCCTGACCATGTTTGGTGTCTTGTTTGCTCTAGGAGGTGATTTTGGTTAAGTCAGGTGGTCCCCTTGGTCTAAGCATTGTAGGAGGCAGTGACCATGCCAGCCATCCATTTGGTATCAATGAACCTGGAGTTTTTATCTCAAAGGTAGAGTTTGGAAAAACACTGACTGTATCCAGTTGTGTGTCATATATATATAAAACCCTAATGTGTGTGCTGTCTAAACAGGTCATTCCTCATGGTCTGGCTTGTCAAAGTGGGCTTCGTGTTGGAGACAGAATATTAGAAGTCAACACGATCGACTTGCGTCATGCTACACATCAGGAGGCAGTGCGTGCCCTGCTGGCTAACAAACAACAGATCCGAATGTTGGTGCGACGGGATCCCTCTCCACCAGGAATGCAGGTGAGACAAACTGGTCAGTGCATTATGCACAAAGGGGTTTACTCTGAAGTGTGGATAATGGTGCACTTTCTGTACAATCTTTTAGGAGGTGGTCATTCATAAACAGCCTGGAGAAAAGCTGGGCATCAGTATTCGAGGAGGAGCCAAAGGCCATGCAGGCAATCCCTTTGACCCCACAGATGAGGGGATCTTTATTTCCAAGGTGACTGGCATACATTTAACACACCATAATACCATAATAAATGATGTGTCTTTGTGCCCTAGTCTGATCCTTGCTGTTATATTGCTCTGTCCTCAGGTGAGCTCCACTGGTGCGGCTGCTCGGGATGGCCGTCTGGATGTGGGCATGAGGATTCTGGAGGTGAACAACCACAGCTTGCTGGGCATGACCCACACTGAGGCTGTGCGTGTGCTCCGCTCAGTGGGAGACTCCCTGGTGATGCTGGTGTGCGATGGCTTTGACCCGGGGAAGGTGACGGCAGTGGAGGTACATAAACAAGAGAGAGGGAAGCTACAATGCATTCATTGATTTGTTGTAATGAAACTTTGTTTTTATGTGACAGGCTTCTCCTGGGATCATTGCAAACCCATTTGCAGGAGGTATTGTCCGAAAGAACAGTTTGGAGAGTATCTCTTCCATAGACAGAGACCTCAGCCCTGAGGAGATGGACATCATACAGAAGGTATAACACTGACTAACAATCACACATATTTATCTACAGTTTAACATGGGCTAGAAAGTAGCAACAAAATATACACCTGACCTGGATGGTTTGCTCAGCAGTTTTTTTTTAACTGACTGCACTCATAGCAAAGCAAAAGCTCACTCTGGAATTCACTTACTCCAAACATTTCTACCTCACTGTGAATCATTCCACTGATTACCAATAACAGTTCCAATGACAAATCAGTGTTTAATGGTTATAAATATATGTGATCTGTTTGTCTTGTTTAGGAGGTGGAGATGGTGAGGGAGACTTCTCAATGGGAGCGCGAGGAGATGGAAAAAGTGGTGAGTACAAGCATTCCAGTTAATGTTACAAAAGAGTAATTTTATGGTCTAAAGTCAGTGGGGCAGAGCTAGACGTGTATTGGTGTAAATGAGTGAATGGTGCTTTTCCCTCTGCTACTGTGTGGACATTGTATTTAAAACAACTACTCTGGCTAAGTCCCACCTTGCATGACCTCTGGACCCACAGCTTAGTAATAGTGTACCTTTTTAATAAGTGTGGATTCTCCCCTTTCTCTCTCTCTTTCTGTGTTCCCTTTCGGTGTGTTTGGTGTGATAACATTCATTCCATCCATCTCTCCCTCTCTAAACCACCATCTGTTACACCTCCCTCCTCTCATCGCTTCACTGTGTGGCTTTTTGGTTGGGTTCTTCCTTCCATACTTCCTCTTCCACTCTTGGTGAAGGAGCGTATGCGTTTGGAGCGAGAGGAGGCAACTCGCCTGCTAGAAGAAGAGACGGAGGTGAGGGAGACTTCTCATCTTCTCATCAGCAGGCTCTTAAACTCTAAAGGGCAAAGAATTATAGCAGAGATCCAATGCATACAGAGCTCGGGATTGTATTGTTACCAATTGAGATTTTAAGATGCCAACTACTAAATCTAGTGCCCATGTGTTTACTTTTTGATTGGACAAAAAAAAGATTAATGCTTGTGTGTTACACCTATTGAGAAGCTATGGTTCCAAAAAGCATTACTAAATACTGAGGGCCAAATTGGATAAAACTAAATAACTCAAATTATTTTTTTGTTTTATAAATTGTTAAAATCTTGTCTTGTTTCATTCTTATCGACCCAATCTCATGTCTTGTCTTGCCCCTTTTCTAATTGCAACACTATGTTGTGATAAATGATTTGCCAGGAGGGAGTCAGCAACTCATCAAGTTTTTTCACGCTTCTTTTGTTTTGTAGTTTTTTGGGGGGTTTTTTGGCTAATGTATCTCTGTACGTTTGGCACAGCTGCCTGTAACATAGAATGTTTGATGCTTGAATTGACTAGCAAAGTAACCTTTTTCACCGCCACTCCTGAGCTGTACACCAAATTTGAAAATATACTGAGATTTTTACAGCAGTTGACATTTAGTTTACTTTTCCATTACAGAATATTGGACCAGGGCCGCTAAAACTTGACTACAAAACCCTGGCGGCTCTTCCAATGACCAGCTTGCAGAAGGTCAACAGGGTAAGTCACCTGCTCTTGTAAAATGCAAAATTTTGGGCTATGTTGGCAAATGGTCTTCAAATCTACGAATAGTACTTCATATTTTAGGCCTTTGTTGGTCTTGTCCCTGGGAAACTCTGTGACCCTGATCAACCAATTGCTGCTAAAAGGTCTGCCATGTTAACTTCTGGTTCACAGCCTCAAGTGCAGACATGGAATTCTTGCTCATACTTCAACCATAATATCAAGTCTTTGCTGTGTAAATCAGAAGATGGATCACTTTTCATGGAACTTTGAAATGCTTTTAGAGAAAAGACTGGCTTTTTAGCTGAAGGTCTTTGCTACAAGGTTCCCCCGTTCTTGAGGTGAACAGCTGGCCATTATCACACTGCCTATCCTCTGTGATATTTTAAACCGTCTTCTGGTTCAGAACTGGCCAGCCTCTTGAGTGGGTGTGGTACTAAAGTGGGAGAGATAGGGGGAGGAGAGAGAGGGTGTCTTTGAAGAGTGGACAAGTGTTGCAGTTTGACTTCCACTGGTCTGAGCTATACATTAGTGTGGACTTACTAACCAAGCTTCAGCACTGTAAGTACCACATAGAACAGGAGCGTGAAATGTGGGTTTATTTACTTAGTTTTAATAGGTACTTTCTGATTTGCCTGGTTGCCTTTTGTTGGATTGTCTCTTTTGGAGTTGATTAGACATTTATTTCTAAAAGTTTAGCTTTTATTAACATACTTTCCTTTGAAAATACTTGTACACACCACTAATGTTGAGTACATGTCCTCTGCCCTTTGTGGCCAGTTATATTGACCAGAATAACTTAACCTACATAGCTCTTGCAGCTGTTCATAGTGACTGAATAAGACCCAGATTTGTGGCAGTGGCTCAGACATTAGTTATGCTCATAAGAAGTCGCCTTGTTAAGTGTCTGAGTTCACACACTTGTTTATATTGAAGAGATTGTCTTTCATGTAATTGATGCTAATTATATAAAATATACAATTTAAAGCCTACAATTACTACTTGTTGATGTATTTGCGCTCCGTTCACTCTCCACATGGCTAGCTTGTGTTAGCCTCACAGTAGGCCAGCTGTCCCCTACAGGTTGTATTTGAGCCAAAATGGTCCTCGTTCACATTCCAGCCTACTGACCCTTATCACCACAATACATACTATGGTCAGCACTGTGTTCCCCACAATGGTGGAGCTATTTTGATTACTACTTGGAATGTCCAGGCATTATATGCTAGGCATTTCATTGTTGACTTGTGGTTTCAATGTTAAAAGAAATAAAACAAGTGTGATCCACTGTTAAATGATCTCTGAGAAAGTGTCCTGAGGCCTAACTCTTTTCATGAGCTGATAATAGTTATTTAAGGCAGAACCAGAACCACCACTATCGGACCCACATGCGATACAGCTCCAAGAAACCCTGACTAGAAGTGAAGGGTTAATTCATTGTACTTCAGCAGCTTTTTAGTCATCTGAATGTTTCACTGCTTTAGTCAGTATTCTTTACTGTGTGTACTTTTCATGTGGAGGTCTTTAGTTGTCCCCTCTCTCCTTCAGCCCCCTGTCAGTCTGACTGCTCCCATGGCAGCCCCTCTTCAGGCCCAGTACGTTGCTCCTATAGACCCTCTGGGGTTTGACTTGAGGCACTCCCTGGTGGAGCAGGAGTCCTGCCCCAGCCTCAACTCAGACCAGGATTACCTCTTTCCTAATGGGACATCTGCCTCTGTAAGTGAGTGCTCCATCACCACTCTGGACTCCTCGTGTGCTCCTGACGAGGAGGAGTGCTTGGTGGATTCTCAGCCAATATGCTTCAAAGAGAATCCATTCTTGGTGGCCAACCGCAAAGGCAAAGGCCTCCCCCCGGGTCAGCAAATCCTGTCTGGACCTCCAGTGGGCTACGGTAAACCAGGCCAACTGCAGCCATGGCTCCACAGCAAGGCAAGATGGCGCCTGTGTGGTTTGGGCGCATGGTGTGACATCTCAGCACTTCCCTTTTAAAGTAATTGGACATGTGATATTATTTGTATTTATCATCCTACAATCCTGACACCATGACTGCTTGTGGGAAACCAGCAGCTGAATTGGTGCATGTTTTTGCTGTGAGCACTGAGTAAGACTCACCTCAGGAGATATTTAAAACATGTTCAGGACTGACTGAAATGTGTGTCCCAACAGCTGAAGCCCTGTCATAAAGCAACCTGAGCTGCAGGAATGAGCATGGTGGCTGCCACTTTGTTGTTGGTCACAACTAACCAGAAAATGTCTTGTTGGTTTTTGAATAAAAATATGACAACTTTTAAATGTCATGTTTTATCTTTCAGGCACCATCCGGTGATTACACTAGGACTGAGAGTCCAGTCAGAGAAGCCCCTTATTCTCCCACTGTCCAGCCTGTAAGTCACACCACTTGTGGTTTTCTGTACCTTCTCATGTGTCATTTTGACTTCATCTTTTCTTTGACATAAATCATTTTTTGTAGTGCAAGATTTTTAGAGTTGACCCTTGACCCTTTCCCCCACTCTTAGCCCAGCCACCAGTCTTCTTGCAGCTCCCTGTACACAGGCAGGGAGACCCGCTTTGTAAGTGGCCCTCACTGCTCTAGCCTCCCTGCTCTGGCCTGGGTGTTAGGCTTTCTGAGATAACGGGTTAAGCTGCCATTTGTGCTGCGGTCCTTGAGGCTCAAACAGCATGTGTCTGCTGCTGAGGGCCAGCTACTCGAACTTTGACAAACTAGATGCAGAATGTGTTGTCTGTATTGATTTACAGATGCAAATTCTCACTGAACTAAAATGGTGAACAGCACCTTGTTGCACAAAGTTACCTATCACCAAACCTGTTTTGATTCTGAATTTATCTTAAAACTGGGATAAGGTAACCTTGTGCTGTTGCATTGTTTGAAAGGTAGCTTTGCCTAACTGTATAAACTTGTTTGGTAACTGCATTGCCTTTGGTTAATTTATGACTCTTATTAATTTGCATTTTTTTTTTTTTTAAAACCATATTTATATTTCAGGCAAACATTCATTACACTTCCACCCCCACTGCCAAGGACAACTTTTTATCATCCGTGAGTGCCAAGTTACACCACTCATCTTCATTTTCTATTCAAGCATTCTAAACTTGGATGTTACTGTGTTTTTATTGACAAACCTGTTTTCTGTGTCTGCAGACACGACCAGGTGCCATCCAGCCAGTGGGGCGTGTGCGGCCGACTACCTCCCCTGGCACTCCGGACGGCCACAGCCCCAACCCTTTTCAGCATGGCCCCTCCCCATTCAACACCCCGACCTCTGTAAGACCCCTGACCACTACCACCACTTAGGCCTGGGCGCGCTCATTTCAGTGTGTGCCAATAACCATGCAAACTGTGCCTAAATCAATATAAACAGGGATAGCCTAGAACCAAAGACCAGTGAATACCAAGCTATGCATCTGCTGTTTATTATTATGGGATGTTTGCTTTCTTTATATCCTATTTAAAGATACATCCATTCTAATATTGTATATCTACTAAGCTTGATGTTTTTCTAAGTATTGGTCATTTAAAAAAAATGTACTCACTACTATTTCCATAGAGTAATAGTTTTATACATTATAAAATATCTTGTTTTTAAGTGTGCTGTGATTCTTTGTAAATGATACTATGCTCCTGCAATTAGCTCAGCATGTCCAGACTCCTAGGTCCTAGTTAGCTTCTTGGTCTTTTGTTTACATGTTAGCTTCAAATTGTACATGTACCTGAACTAGGTACCTTTTTAAGCAATAATCTGTAGAGTATTTCTACACTTAGCACTGGCTCATCTCACACCTTCCTGGTTCTTCATACATGGCATCTACACCAGAGTCCCACTGTTGCTCCACTCGTCACTTAAAACCAGCCGCCATGTTGTGTGTCTCTTCTGTCTGCTACATTACTGGTTTTTCTCATAGTCTACCCTCTCCTCCATGTCTTGTCCTATCTCTTCATATGGACCTCCTCATTGCCCCCCCTTCGAAACGCCTCACCCACCCCTCCCCACAGCCTCGCGCCCCCTCCCCCACATCGCCCAACGAGTTCCCCCTGAACGTCAAACAGGCATACAAGGCTTTTGCCGCTGTGCCGTGCTCCCAGGCGGTTCTGGAGCCCCCGCAGGTAGGACGAGATCACAGCGCCGACCGGGTTATGACCATCAAGCATGCCAGGCCCATTGGTCTACCCTGTGCCACTGTGGAATGGGCCATCTGTGCTGTGAAGTGTGGAATGCCCTTATTTCATCTTTTCATGCCATCAACTGTGATTTGTCCATCCAGAATGTGCAGTGTGTACTAATGCTGTTCTCTTCCTATATGTGCTGTGATTAATCAGCCTGCCTATGTTCTATGTGTGTCAGTGTGTTCTTTTTAGCCTGACATGTTCAATGATAAAATGTATTTATTTTTTTCAGGACCTATATGGGGTTAGGAACAATTTCCATCCTCAGCAGCCTTCCCCAGAGGTGAGTTATTTATGCATAAATATTGACAAAGCTGCATTTATTAAACCTTGATGAGAAAGTGTCACAACTGTAAAAAAAAAAAATAAAATTCTCTCAATTTTTGTGGATACAATACAAATAAAAATATGAACTTTGATCATAAATCTAATCTGTATTGTAATGCTTGTGAGAAAAATTGCAGTTAGACATTTTTGCCCAAATTGGTTAGCCCTATAGCATGCTTTTGGCAACCCTAACCTAACCCTAACTACGGTACATTTAAAATGTACTATAAAGTCACATCTATGCATTTTGATTGCACCAAGCCTCTGAGTGGCTCTAACAATTGTTGGTGGTCTATATGGCCTTTCCAGCCTGAGTTCATTGAAGTGTTTGACACTGTGGATGGTCAGAAGGGCCCTGAGGTGCCCCCCAAGCCACCCCTCTCCCCTGAGCGGAGAGAGTACATGAATCTGGCCGCAGTGCCCCGCCTGTCTAGGCTGTCCATGGACATGAAGGTACCGGTGTCTCTCACAGCTAGAGCAGCCCTGTGAGCGGGCTGGGGGAGCTGGGCTTGGCTGGTGGTGGGATTTCCTCTCTGGAGACCTGGCGACAATAATCATGCTTCTTGTCTCAATAAATCTATCATTTTCAATCAATTGATTGATCCTTATAATGGTGATGGGTCTATTTATTGATTGATTTTCATTTTGTGGAATGGTTCTTGTGCTGTTTCTTTCTACAATGTTTTACATCTCTGAAGGCCATTGAAGACAACAGTTCTGATAACAGAAAATATCAATTGAATGGGGCATTTGTTGTAAAGGATTTAAACTTGTAATTCAGCCTGGCCAGACATCCTAATTCCTTTTTGTTGTGTAAAGGCATTTGTTTTTGTCTCACACCCGGAAACATGGAAACAGATTAAACATTGTGCAAAATTGGTTTATAATCAGAGTTTAGACAATGATACCATACATTGGTATTCATTCATGATTCATGATTTTGAAAAGTTCTTTACAAATACATTTATTATTATTATCATTATTATTATTATAAGCTATGTATGCCAAACCACTCAAATATATTAAAATATAGTTTAATGGACAAAACACTAGTATGAGGCCCAGTTGTTGATTAACTGCAATTGGGACAACTTGAATCGATCCACTCACTCGTCCAACAATGTGAGAAAATGTAAACCTTGAATTTTGCTCTTCAGTTAATACTTTCTATAATTATTTTCCAGACTCCTTCTCCTGGGGGTAAGGACAGCCCAGAGCAGCGATCCTTCAGAGACCGACAGAAATATTTTGAAATCGATGTTAAAACCCAGACACCAGAGAAACCAAAGCCGCGGGTGTCACTCGTAGGAGCAGATGACTTGAAGAAAATGAGGGAGGAAGAAGGTTTGTCATTTGTCTAAACCTTTTAATGTGTTACTAAATCTGTTGAATATGCTGTGTTCACTTGATATCATATCAGAATCAGAATCAGAATTACTTTTATTCATCCCCGAAGGGAAATTTTCTTTGTTACAGATGCAACCGACCAAGAGCATGTAGATCAAACAAGTTACAAAATAAGCTAAATACAATAAAATAAAAGATAAAAATAGCTCTCTCTGGGAAATTATTTACATCATTGACCTATTTATGACTATATACATGTGTGAGCAGGGAATAGGATGAAAAGGATTGAGTAGTATGTGAGTTAAAGTGAGTTAAAGTGCAGCGTTCAACAGTTTGATGGCGACAGGCAGGAAAGATTTCCTGTGTCTCTCAGTGGAGCAGCGCGGCAGCCGCAGTCTATGGCTGAAAGAGCTCCTCTGATTGGCCAGCACCTCGTGGAGGGGGTGGGAGGGAGAGTCCAGAATAGTCCAGATTTTGTCCAGTATTCTCCTGTCCAACACCACCGCCAGAGAGTCCAGCTCCTCCCCACAACATGTCCAGCCTTCCTAATGATCTTCTCGAGTCTATTAGTGTCCTCACGCGCAGACTGTTGCCCCAGCAGACTACAGCGTACATGATGGCACTGGCCACCATAGACTCGTAGAACATCCTGAGCATTGTCCTGCAGATGTCAAAGGACCTCAGCCTCCTCAGGAAATAGAGGCGGCTCTGGCCCTTCTTGTAAACCGGCCCACGTTCCTGCTCCAGTCCAGTTTATTGTCCAAGTACACCCCCAGGTACTTGTACTCCTCCACCACGCCCACACTGACCCCGGATGGAGATGGGGGTCACAGCAGCTTTGGTCCTCCTAAGGTCCACCACCAGTTCCTTTGTCTTCATCACGTTGAGCTGGAGGTGGTTCTCCTCACTCCAAGTGACAAAGTTGTCCACTACAGTCCTGTACTCCTCCTCGTCACCACCGCTGATGCATCCCACCACTGCAGAGTCGTCAGAAAACTTCTGAAGGTGGCAAGACTGGCTGCAGTAGTTGAAGTCCGTGGTGTAGAGGGTGAAGAGGAAGGGAGACAGGACTGTCCCCTGTGGAGCCCCGGTGTTGCTGACCACTCTGTCCGACACACAGCTCTGCAGACGCACATACTGTGGTCTTCCAGTGAGGTAATCCACAATCCAGGACACCAAGGAGGCATCCACCTGCATCACTGCCAGCTTCTCAGCCAGCAGAGCCGGCCTGATGGTGTTGAACGCACTGGAGAAGTCAAAAAACATGATCCTCACAGTGGCAGCCGGCTTGTCCAGGTGGGAGTAGACTCTGTGGAGTAGGGTCAGGATGGCGTCATCTACTCCAAGGTGGGGCTGGTAGGCAAACTGGAGAGGGTCTTGCAGATGTTGGACCATAGGCCTCAGCTATGTATTAGTCTAGAAAGCCCATTTAACATTGAGCTCAAGGTAAGGTCAGGCTTCTGTGGGGGAATTTACTGTTTTACTGTCAAAATGCAGATTTGTCATTCTTTTTTTCGTAAATATAAAAAGAATTTGTTCATTGTGTCAGCAGAAACAAAACTACGTAGTTTCTGGTCAATATTTTTTTTGCGAATTGCTTCAGAAACTGGAATCATTATTCAGTGACACACACGTCAGTTGAAAGGACTTTCAGCCACAAGCCAATTTCAAACAAACAATCCGGTTCAACATTTGTGGGAGTTTTTGTTGTTTTGTTATTCATCTAAAAATTATAGAACAGGAATGCACCCTAGAAATTTCAACTTTTCCTGGTTAATATCTCCATAACCTGATATAATTTCCCACAGAGCGTAAATTTGAGCAGCGAGCCCGGGAGTATCTCATGGATGATGAAGATGAAGATGAGGAGGAGGAGGACTTGGCTAAACAGGTGGCTCAGATGAAGGCCACAGGGAAGGTGCTGTTAGATGGAGTTGAGTACAAAGTGGAGCCTGCTACCTCCCCATCCCCGCACTGTGCCACACCACCAGGCTACTATGGCAACTCAGGGTAAACGACTGGCTCTATTTGGTTACTTTGATAAACATACATTTCATGCATCATAATGCTTTTTTATGTTCCCAGGCCATTATCAATTGACGGCAAAGGAGACTCTCAAAGGAATTCCTTGGAGGACAGTTTCAGATTGGAGCAGAGGCCAAACTCTATGACTGGGTACAGCAGTTGTACCATGTTAAAATCATGTCAAAATGCTCTGTACCACCTTGTGATTTCAAGTTACCAGCTACCTTTTACCTTTAGTTCAGTAGAAATGGGCAATTCCAGCCAAAATATGCAGGATTTCTGTGTTAAATGTGTGTGTATTAAATAAAACACAACCGGGTATATTTTTGATGAGTTTATAATGTTAGAGATCGAAAATGGCCCTTTAATGTGTGGCTGCATAAAGTGTTCATTGCTGCTCTCTTGTCTCCACAGTCTGATCCCAGTATACCCTGGGGACTCCGCAGCTCCCATCCGCACAGCCAAAGCCGAGCGCCGGCACCAGGACCGGCTCCGCATGCAGAGCCCTGAACTGGCTGTGGCCCAAGACAAAGACCTGTCCCCAGCTGAAAAACGCGCTCTCGAGGCAGAGAAGAGGGCCATGTGGAGAGCTGCACGGTACATACAACACTGAACCATCTCTTCTATGTTATTACACCTGTGCATATCTTATAATATTGTGTTAATATCAAGTTCCAGTGCCATCCAAAAGTACCACTGACTAGTCTGTGGTTAACCATTCTGTTTGACATCTGCGTCCTCTTTTCTGCTGTCTCCATGTGTTAAAGATGTTGATTGTGTTTACTCCTTGGTTTTCTTCTCTTCTTCTGGTGCCTCTCCTCCCCTCCTCTCTCCTCCCTGTATGACGTGCTGTCCTCTGTGCGGCCATGGGGCGTAGGCCGTATGAACTAGAGGAGGATGTTAGGCAGTATGAGCAGGACTTGGCTAAGCGACTGTACCAGGCGCGTGTGAGGGCCTCTCAGGGCTCCGCTGCTCCCCAGCCCCCTGCCTCCTGCTCCTCTGCGGCCCCTCAGCTCAGGTCTGCCCCAGGCCCGGAGCCCTGCATCGTGACCGTGTGCTCGGGTGCTTTGGCATTTGGGGATTTTGCTTTTGTTGAGTTAGAAAGGCCAAAGCACCAGTATCTCTGTGACAGTGCTTCAAGTGCCTTTCCCGCATTGGCCTGCTGCTGCTGCACGTCTCCGCTCTCATTCCCAGCTCCTCTCAGCCCTGCTGTGTTATCCATTATGTAGTACACTTCAAATGTTCATGCCATGATTTAAGCCACCATCAGTCGTACTAACAGCCTGCAGTCTGTTTGCAAGCTGCAAGTCAAGACTTCAGTGAACCTACTACAGTAGGTAGTCCTTTTCCTGGGTTACTCTTAGTAAACCAGGACAAGAACCCTTCATGAACGTAGTGACCGGTAACACACCCATCTCCGGGCTCTGTGCCCATGTCGGCTTTATGCTAGCTTTAGCCACCACTTCTCTCTGTCATTCTGCCATATATCTGACCTTTGACCTTCTCCTCTGTAGAATGAAGTCTTTGGAGCAGGATGCATTGAAAGCTCAAATGGTCATTGCCAAGTCTCGTGATGGGAAGAAACGTGGCACATTGGATCAGCTGACTGAGTCACCATCTCCTGCCCCTACGCCCTCCCCCACCCCCATCGAAGGTAAAGTTCCCCCTCATATTTACACACAAGACACCTGAAGGATTCAGAGCATAGATGTCCTGTGACATGTCATTTCTTCAACAGATGTGAGTCCACGAGGTGTAACTTCACCAGGCAGACTGGTAAGTCCTTTTTCTCTGCATCTCCTTCTAAAGCTGGAGTATTGGTCACATACTTCACTTTCAGGAACATTCTATGTGAATAGACCAAAGGACTGTTGGAGACTTGGACCGTGCTGTTTGCTTGAACAGTCTGATATTCATGAAAACTCATCTTTCAGTGTCACCATAGAGCTGAGACCATCATATGCCACAGTACCTTTGTATCCCTTACTCTCTCCTGCTGTCCCACCTCCTCCTCCTCCTCTGTCCCCCTATTGACAGTTTCTATTTCTCATCCTCCCTCTCCTCTGCCCATCCCTCCATCACCGCTCATCCCTTTTTGCTATCCTTCTAGTCCCTGTCATCAAAGAAGTTTGACTACCGACAGTTCGCTGCCATTCCTTCTTCCAAACCCGTTTACGACATTCAGGTATTGGTTGCATGTTGAGCTCCAGGACGTGGGCTCGTCCTTGGCCTCCCTCACTCCTCCCCCTGAGTGTGTCCTCTAATCAGGAGGCCTCCACGTGGCTGTAGTGTAACTACTGTGTAACTGCAGTGTAGGCTCTGAGCAAATGATTAATAAGGACCCTGCTCGATGGTGGCGGGGTTCACTAACTTAACTCCTGATCCAAATAATGCCCGGTTTGACTTGTCCTCTACTTGCATCTGTGCAGACAAAGCATATTTTGAAATGATTATGCAAACTGTCACTAATTACTTAGTTCTATGTACAGCCATGATTGTATGCCACTAACATGACATGGGATTACATACAGTATAGTCATGCTTGGGTATTATCAGATATTAAAAAGCTCCAGTACGTGTATCAGATTTGTTATAAGTTGTAGCTTGTTGTTTCTCCTAAGAAACCATAAGCAAACATTGCCTGTCAACATGGTCATTTTGTAAACACTGAACATATTGTTCCCAAAATAATGAGATAGTGAAAGAGTCTATCACAACTTTCAATGTAAATGTTCATGCCAAAGAAAAAAAGGACATCTTGGAAAGTTTTTTTTTGTTTATAGTTTTAATTCAATTCAATTCAATTCAATTTATTTTGTAGCGCCCAAAATCGCAACAACAGTAGCCTCTAAGGGCGTTCCAAGATATCAATGTATTTTATCAATGTATTATCAATGTAATTCTGAATCTATTAGGGATGAAGCTATATTGACATCTTGTATTCTGTGATTGGATGTTGCTGCCCACACTAATATGTAATACGTGTTTGCATGTGTGCATAGACAGTGGGCTGGGGTACTGTGTCGTGCCCTTGTGACTCTGGTTGAGCTGCTTCGCTGTGTCTCTGTGGATACACATGTCTTTGCCACATTCCTGGATCTGATGCGCTTGACCTTTTAACCCTCTCTTTCTTTAACATGCCAGTCTCTGCAGTAGTTGTGGAGGTGACCAGTGGGAGCTTTGGCAGTACAGGGCTGGCGTGGTGGTGGCGTAGTACCTTGTAGCTTTCCTCAACGTTCCACTTATTGTCTCTTTTCTGTTCCAGACTCCTGAAGCGGTTGACGACTTGCAGTTCAATGATGGTTCTCATAACACGGGTGAGTAACTATAAATGTACAGTTTGATGAAGTATAGGTTGTGTTCATGAGTAGTTTAGTGGTGAATTTCAGCTGGAGGGCAGGGCCTTGTATAATTGTATAGCCCTTTCACTATTTTTTAAAGAAATTTCCAAAAAATAAATCCACAAATGTTGAACCTTAGTTTTTTGATATTGGGTCCAATACACAAATCTGCCACAAGGCTTGATTATTGTCAATTGAGAGGAATTCAAATGTAGTTCAATAATGTCACCACTTTTTAGTCATAAACTTCAGGATAGTTTTTGTTTCATGTGAATAGATTTAGTTATTGCAACAAGCCCTTTTCTATGATCACAGTCGAAACCTTTTCTACATTGAACCACTCCTGGAGGAATGAGGGTTACACAGGCCAAAAGCATCTGCATTTAGACCATTACTAGGCCATTTTTACATTAAATGTGACTTCCTCTCCGGCTCTATATTCAACTATTTGGTCTTTAGAATGTTGTGATCGTCTTCATGTGAACCAGCCTATTGTACAAGCACAGGGACATGCCAGTTTGTTCAGTATATTAAGATCTGAGCCAAACTTGACACTTGTTTCCCTTGACTTCAGGAGAATACCTGGGATAAGCAGCACCTGTTGGTAGGATTCTGTGTGCCTCTGTGTGTGCTGGCTACAACACTTTAACCTGCTTGATGCGTGGTCCATATTGTAGAGACGGGTCTATTTAAAGATATTAACTCTGATCTGCATTGCATGGATTATTAGTAAACTTATTACAATTAATTATGGTAAAAAAGATGGTTAAATTAAGTAGTTTGATAAGAGACTTTCACTTTAATCATAGTAGTAGCCATTGTTATAGGTGTGGTATTCAGGGTTACTGGGCGAGTAATGTAACGTGCTACTAACGGGTCCACATCATAAAAATGGAATATAATGGACAGAATGATTTTAGGAGTTCAATTCAAAAAGCTAAATGCTTGTGAAGTGAAATTCAGAGTCTGTGTACATCTATTATATTGATTATGAAACTCTTTAGTGTGTGAGTTTATAAAAGTGAATTTTAATCAATGTTACTTTGAATTGAACTACTAAAGCAGCTACTTACCTAAACTTAAATATTCTTATTTACTGATTCGTGTGCCTGTATTCTTTGCTTGGTGCAGCTGCCTTTCTCACTTGGTTAAGGGCCACCGCTGAGTAGCCGCCAGTGCTAAATCTTTTCCAGCTCCTTTATGAGAAGTGTCACCATTTCTCTGAATAAATCCCTTGTTTATCTTTGCCTTTCAGCGCCTGTTGCCAGCCCGGAGGCAGACCTCACGGTGCCTCTGCCCACAACCTCGGCCCTGGAGGAGATGGCCCTCTACAGCAACAAGCGCAAACTGAGACAGGGCCGCCGCAGCCTGGAGACCGCTGTGCCCACATAGCAGCAAATCAGCACCAAATCCACCGGGACACAAAACCCCGCAGAACACCGGTGTACCCACGAAAGGTGTATGCCCCCTCCCTCAATACTAGACCCTGTGTCAGTAGAGCTCCCATTCACTGCACAAACTCACTGACACTCTCTATCCTGCGTGCCAGCCTTGCCTTTCACAGTCTACGGACATTGGACAAGAGGAGGCAAGCGTGGTTAGCCTAGTGTGGTTAGCCTAGCGTTTAGTGTGCTTTAGAAGTATCCGACATGGCCGATTGTTTTTTTTAGTTTTGTTATTATTTACATATTTGCACCTCAAGAAATATATACTGGAAACAAAAAGATATGGGTCCCTCTAGCTGTACTAACATGCTGAAATATATTTTTAGACTTTGAATAGATTGTAAATGTTAACAGTTTGAGAAAAGGAGTGTATATATTGATTGGGAACAGCCTGCTACCTTCGCGGCCACAACTGTAGATTGATTTTTTTTAAAGAATGGGACATATCACGTTTGCACTGCCACTGGTTTGCTTTTAAAATGCATATCTCTGTGTAATTTATTGTTTTTAAAAAAATTATTGCATCTACTTCCAAGACAATATCAAACTTTTTTAATATCTGTAAGAAAACTATTATCATATGTGACGATCAAACCCATTTCATATACTGACTGTGTTACATTCCCTGTTTTAGAGAGCACAGCAGCAAAAAGTGAAATCTATATTAATCAATGGTACTTGTTTTTCATGCACATCTTAATTTTTGTCTCTTTGCATCCCGAGTTTTAGAGTGACGTGAAGGTAGCAGTTCCTATATTTTTCTGTCTTGAGTAATTTAAATGATGCCACTGAAATCATTTATTATTGTGTGAATAATGTACAAATATTGAAAGTATAGTGAACTTTGGGTGTGCAACTGAGCCAGTCTTGACCATGACTATAGTCCGGACTGCTGACTTGGGGCTGGGGGCTCTCTGCATGTTTGTGAATGGGAGAGCTAAGAGAGGCCCACCCAAGTTAAAAATCTCTCTCTCAAGACAAATTTTCCATCAGAATCAAAGTTTGTGTTAATAATTTAATGTTGAATTTTAGTTTTTCGTGTCACTCTAACTGACTGAAATTCAGTTTGTCAGATATCATTTGTGATGGCTTACAGTAGCTATTTTTTCATCCGTGTTTCACTTCAGTAATAATGCAGTGTTTTTAAGTCTGTTTTCCTTTGTCTTGAGCAATCTTTGGGGGCTGTAACCTGCAGATGGATCGATGGTAAAGGGTTCAAGCTCACACAAGACTGTAACTAGTGAATTTGTACAACCAAAGAAGTCTATTTTGTGGTTCAGGAATAATAAATTTTACTTTTCATTTAAGAGGAAATGTTGTCTTCTCATTTTTCTCATAAACATACAACAAAGGAACAAGATTCTTTGTATTTGACTTGAAAAATACTGACCTCAACTACAGTTTTTTTCTGATGTTAAGTGGACCTTGATTTCAAATAGTAAGGGGACTGCAAACACCAACAGGCTCCACCCACTGTCCATAGTTATTTGACTTTCAAATATGTTTAATAAAACTGTTCATCATGAGGGTGCTTGTGGCTGTATGTGTGGTTGGATTATATTTTGACCTGTCAGACTTTGCATCAACTACAGCTCAACCAAAGGTAATGTTCTGTTTGGATTTGAGAAATTATTATATTTACAACTTGAGCTAACTACTGTTTAACAATTGTACTTTCAGAGTAACTGCTTAAGAGACGCAAAGGTATTTCTATATTTTATTTGTCAATATATTTGTAAATATATGGCTTCACATTAGTCATAATCATAATCATGACTCTTAATGCTGTAACCATTTGTCTTTTAGAATCGTTTGCTCTGTGCAACTCCAATGGGAAATGGCGGTGGATTTGTGATGACGCCAGGGAACACATCCACAAGTGCCTCAATTCAGTACAATAACGTAAGATCAAGAATGAATTTGGGCTCTGCACATTTGAACGCAAAATTAGAAGATCTGAGTGTTTACACGGGGTCTTGGTGCATTGTTTTCCTCCATGTAACGTGTATTTCACTTCAAAACTATAATCGGTATAAGGCTCTGTCTTGTATAGATAATGGTCTTTTTTGTTTACAGTATTATTGTAGGCTGCGCATATTTTATTGCCTTGTACCAATACAAGGTGCCCTCTAGAGATCAGAATCCATCACTTCTCACAGGATTGTTAATTGAACTTACTTCTTGCAGACAGAAGAAATTCATTTGAATGAAACCACTGAGGTGTTACAAGCTAATGGAACCAAGGTAAGCTGACACACAAACTCCTATATTCTGTGTCTATATTCTTCTACTACCTCATATTTGTGGGCAGCAGTGGCAGTAGACAGTGAAGGGAAGAATACTTTGAAAATGTATTTTGTAACATATTCTGATACATGGTCCAATCAGAGTACTGTATTCTGAATACTTGGAATACTTTTACACCGAGTTGTATTTCAACAAGACTACAGAGCATCTCCTCAGGGGACAGAAAGAAGTCCTCAACCCATCTCAGCTTGCTCCTTTCCATGAGCAGGAGCAGCAGCTCTAGTACGAGTCCAAACTCCTCCTCATGCAGCTCAGGGAGATGTGGAGCTCACCTTGAAGGAAATCGAAGTGAACTCTTAAGTATTTCAGGATCCAGTATTGTGTAGTTTCTGTCATGAGTCATGCTCTAACTTTGCAGAATGAAGTTAAACTGACAAATAAAAACATAGCTTTGTTCCTCGGCTCCTTCATCAACAGTACCTGTCTGCTACAGTCTTACAGTGACCAGAATACTGCAGAATTAACTCAATATGTCAATCAGCCAATGTACGCCACACCTCATTCTTCTCCACCATAATGAAACTTCTGCAGTAGGAACTTACCAGAGAGGGCACACCTTTGTCTAAAGGCTGTGCCATAAAAGTTGCCATAAGTCAGTTTGAGGTCTTATTGTGATCTCATTTCAGTTTTTTCGTTTCCAGCCTTTCCACTGTGAATGAGCCACAAGACTCAGGGGTCGAATGGTTCATGGAGCCAAAATGATGATAAGATGACACAAAGAGATGAGAGAAACTTGTTTACAGAAGCTTGGCTTAATTTGTCGTTTGAATGTGGAGGGACTCATTTCCTTCTCGACAGCTGCACATGGTGCACACTGGGGACCTTGGCCAAGGGCTTTGCAATAAATAATACAACAAAGATGCAGAGGCAAGACCTTAAAGTAGACAGCTGAGTTTATCTAAATACCTCACATATGACTATGCTTGTATGAAGGACTTCATAAATGTAGCCAGAATAGAGACTGGGGTCCAGGGCCCAGGAGCGACCAAACAGCCATATAATGTAGAATCTTGTGTTCTCTTCTTCAGATGGAACAAGCCACAGCTCTGAACCAAACCAGAGTCAAACCTGCACCCACTCACATGTGAGTGTTCTGCTCAAATATTTGAATATTATTACTGTGTGCACAGCATTGTAACAAATGATTGTAGGTAATAAACAATGTGTCTTGTCACAGGAGTAACAAGAGTGGTGGTGCTGGTCCAGCAGCAAATGAAACTGAAATGTGAAAACAAAAGTAAGATGAGAAAATGAAACAATAGTCTGCTTTAATATAAGAATGTTTCACCTTTTTTTTTTTTAGCAAATAACATCAGTGGAGTTCGATCTGGAAACCTGATTGTTCTTCTGTAAATACAGTTTGGTTAAAGGCCTGTTGTTCCATTGTTCTTTTCCTACATTTAGAATGTGTATAATCTTTACTGTTAGCATTAGTGTATGTACCATTCCTGTGTAATTGGTTTAGCTGACTTGGCTGTGATATTGGAGTCAGTTGGCTCAGTCTGATCTTTATGCTGTTTGTTCTCAGATATGGTTTTGACACACTTTACAGTTCCATTTGACTTGAAGCGTTCTGTTTAATTTATATTCTATAAAATTCAGCCAGTCACCACAACATTTCTATTCACAAGGATCACTTTATTATTTAGGTTAGGCTCATCTCTTTTCTTACAAATGTTTCTATTTCACTCATCAGGTTCAAACACTCCTGACTAATTGGACAGAACAAAAAGACAGAAAAAAATCCAGTTATCTTTTGAGACCACATTTCATGTTAAGTGGTTGGGCGTGGATTGAATTCATTGCATAAACTGTTTTACCTGTTCACAACTGCATAAAAGACTGAGGGCAACGTGAGCTGAGAAAAGTAAAAACAGGAAAACACAGATGTGTGTGAGTGGAGTATGAGCTGATAAAAGTAGCAGAGCACGCTCCCTCCAGAATGTCCATGTCCAGCTGGTATCAAAGCACAAAGTCCTGGTTAGAGTAATGCTGCCGGTCAAAGGGAGCTGTGCATATGTTACATGGAATCAAAAGGAGCGACAACACAAAATTAGTGAACTAACTTTTTTTCATTTTCATTTTCACTAAGTGATGAGCTTCAAAGACAGCAAGCATATATCTCTCCAGATGACAAAGCAATAAGGCCACTTTATATAGAAACTTATTGTCCATTAGGTGCCATCATTTTGAAAGAAAACAAGTTTCTGTATTTAGAGCCAGCTTGTATATAGGGCCTGTGTTAACCCTTTCGCCACCACAGCAAAGGAAAATGGTAACAAAAGCTTAGTCCACATAGGGCGAAGTACACGCCCACTCCCAAAGCCCCAACCACAACTCAAACCCCCCATTATATCATGTGCGAGATCAGGTTAGAACCATCTTGGAAAAAATAGACATTTTTACAGAAGTTTGTAAAATCATCTCCTAAAGTCACTTCAGTCGCCTGTTGCTTCAGCAAAGCGAGTTGGAGTCCAGAGAGAAGTTTGGTCGCACGGCTTCAGCTCTGAGCACGAGCCATAGGACAACAGTGCTGTCGAGTTCAGAGTGTTGCAGTGTCAACATTTGGGTGTCTCGTTTCTTTGCTTGTACTCCGCTTCATCAGCCCCATCAGATGCAGTCCACTGTCAGCCAACCAAAGGAGTTGAATATGTTAGGAGTCTTTGTAAAGAGAATGGGTGGGCCACATTGATATTGCTCTGTGTATGTATTTTGTATGAAGTAATGATGGTGGTGGCATGAGCTTTGCTGTGGCTGCAGTCCTCCTCTGCAGTCGGCTTCCTTCCACGGGCTGGCAGAACCGTGCTGGAGGGGCCAGGACATGGAGGGGTCTACTTATCCCCCAGGATGGCATACTGGTTATCCAGCTGCAAGTGCTGTATAGAAGCTCCCCCTGCATCATCTCTACCACGGGTTCTGTGTTTGACTACCTCAAAGGTCTTCTCCATCTCTCGGTCCCTACAACACAAAGGGCACACATCACAACTTGATGAAGAGATAAAATGTTTGGTTGGATTTGCAGTCTCTATCCTTCACATGTCTTTGTGTAGCGAAGCAGTATGCAGTGTGGATTGGACCATTGACTTACTTGCGTGTTTCCACATGCTTGGCAGTGGCCAGGAGAGAGGGGAACTGTGTGTCACTGAAGATCTCAGGGGGGCCCTGGTTGGTGCTTCTTTTGGCTGTAGGCATTCTGGCCCCTGGGGGCCGATATACTCCAGCGGGTTTTGTTTCGGGAACCTCTTCATCATCTACAGTTACATTACACAAGTTAAGTTAACTCACATAAATCTGCATATAACTGTTGACTTCACAAAATCTGATCTTTTCTGTAACTTACCCACAGGGGCTGTAGGAGCCGGAGCACCACTGGACTTGTTCCAAGGTCCTGACACTTTGTCTCCACTGACAAGGATCATCTCTCCATCCTCTCCCACCTCCTCTTTCTCATACTCTTCTTCTTCTTTTTCATCACTGTTTGCAAATAAAGTGATAATACTGAGCAACACTGACACAATAACTAAATAAATTTAGAATATTCACTTACGTTATCTGTAAAGCCTGCAGCCGAAGCCCACTGTAGTCCACTTCTTTTTGCTCAAACTCCTTCCACTCTTCATCCTCCTACATAAACCACAAAACATTTTTATTAGACCTCAATGAAATTAAACAAAGGGATAAACCAAGATTTGTCACACCCAATGTATTGCTGGTGGGCACATTCAAATTGCTGTTGCAAATATACGTATAAATAAGATATACATACATGCCATTTTAATCCATCCTTACATCATAACGTTTAACAGTACATTGTGCATGTCCTAACGATTATTCAATCACACATGACAAATGGCGACGGGGCCTGGTTAAACAGGCCACATACAGCTCCCAAATTCCGTGTGCAGCTCTGATCCTTTGCAAATATGAGAACAACATGTATCAACTTTATGAAAAATATAAACATGACTATCAAAAAAGCAAACAGATCTACTTTACTTGGCGTTAACTGTTAATGCTGTGCAATCCGGGGTGGACCATATGCTAGAAACGAACCGGCATTTCTGCTTCACAACAAACGTGGCACCGCCAGAGAGCTGACAGCCTGCGGGTAAAGTCAACCCAGTGCAGATCTACAACAAGTGTTTGGAAACTAACGAATCATCTGTACAAACTCAAGTCAGGACGACAAAGTTATTCAACACCAGACTAGCCCCGGTTACCTTCTCAATCTGGGTGTCCTGATTGTCATTTTTCGCGGACTTTTCCTTCTCTTTTTTAGTCTTTTTCAGCATCATCGTGGTAGGTGCCGCAGTCGTTTCCTTGCCCTTTCCCTTCTCTTTCTTCTTCTTTTTATCTCGCTTGGCAAAGAAATCATCCAGACTCTTCTCAGTCGGTACATCCGCCATTTTCGACGAGCAGCGTTGACTAGTTCACTAATGACCAATGACAAAAGAGGGAAATAAGATCCACACGGTTAGGCCTGCGGCTCAAACACACAGATTACACGGGTTTATGTCTCTCTCTGACAGTTTACTGAGGGCTGATCCCTGGTAAAAACGACCACCGGGCCCCTGGGCTAAAGCATGAGCTGTATCCTGTCAACCATGCCATGCACACGGGCTATCTGACAAATCTGCACCGCGACCCGGAAACACACGCACCCTGACCCGGACGTGCTGCGCCTACAAAGTAAAAGACTTTTCCCATTCATTTTGGACTTTTTCACTGAATGAATTTTAACTCTATAAATAATCTATAAATCTATAAATAGAAAAACAGGAATAGTAAAAATAAGAAATAGTAAAAAATATGCTCTGTGGTCAAACATAAATTATCTGTAATCTTGTTTTTGTTGTATTGTTTCTCCAAAAAGCATTAGCCTAGGCATGGGATTCATTTGTTGGTATTCGTTGAACTTTGAAAATAAAAATAATATAATCTTTGAAGTTTTTTGTGCAGATGAATGTTTGTTGAGGACCTGTTATATCAACGGGAATGGCCTATTATTTAAATCACACATGATGAGGATGAGACCATGTGCATGTGGTATATTTGGATCTATTTAATACTAGTGAACAAATGTGTCTATATAGTGTAGTGTAGTGTCAATCAAATGTTCAACTTTATTAGGTTATTATTTATTTCTAGAGTATACTTGGAAACATTTGCCTGGTGTCAGTCTCACATAGGTGCAGGTCAGCGCTGGTACAAAGAGAAAATGCCAGCTCACCCAATCAATGGAAGTGCTGGAGTTGGCAAGAAATGTTTCCCTCCTTTGTGACAACTGAGTCTGTTAGAGTGTGAACATTCAGTAACAAAAACGGGGTATATTTTTATAAGGTTTATTGCTCTGCAGTAAAAAGTACAGTGTATACTACAGTACAAAAATACATACATGTAACACTCTCCACCGTGCCATCAAACATTTGTAAAATATGTATTTTTGAGCGTGCAAAACAACAAGCTCAGCCATGTGTCCACTGCAGGATTGGATCGTGTTTTACAGCATTACTTTCATAACCACAGGTGAACAACATCTTCTTTTAGCAAGCATCTGCATTGATTATTATGAGACATTGTAAATGAGAAATGACAGAAAATCACTGACTCCATCATTGTACGTTCAGCACTTCTGAATGTGCTCATGTAGTGCTCATGACATTATATTCATCTTTTTTTTCCGGAACGGTCTGTGAATGAAATACTGCCACAAACATTTGCACAGGAGACACAGAACAGTACTAACATTATTTTCAAAATCCATCTGGGTCTAATGCCACTCCACAACATAGACATTTGACCCACCAGAAGACACACACACAGCAGCACACACACAAATCACTGGGTAAAACAAAATCATGGCTGACCAGACATAACACTGATATTGTAAAGGACAGACAGGACACCGGTAAACAGAGGAATGGCATCTATGTGGTCTCTCTGCAGAGCGCTGTTGCACTAAACATCTTTAAATTATTTCATGTTTAGGCTATATGTAAGAAAAAAATACATATTAAAGATTGTGCCGTTGAGATTAAGAATAGGCTACCCATAACCTAATTTAATGTCCTCATTGCCATATTTCTATAGCACAAATACAATGGATTAAGACTTTGTTTCATGGTCCATCTTGGTTTTGCCCTCCCCAAATTACCATAAAGGAAACTCTAGAACAGTTGTATACAATAAAAAGAATAACCATGAAACCTTAAACAGCTTCGTACAACAGTGCTCTGGTGACTCATGTTCATACTTCACAGACACTGTTACTTCAGATTGCATTGACCATTTTCGGCACAAGCCCACAACCTATAGGTGCTAAATATTCAAGTTGAACAGGCTATATAAGTATTTTGGGATTACTTTTAAAGGACAAGCTATCGTGTTATCATTGCAACCATTCACAGCCACTCAAACCACTTACAGCAGTTTTATAAAGACATATAAACCTTTATCACAATTAAGCCTCTTGTAGAAATTGTACATCAGAAAAATAAGACGCTGCATCCTCATAGGAAATACATATGTTGACATGACTTTTTCTCTTATCTGTTCCTCTTTTTACATATAGAGTATAAAGTCAAGTCTCTGGAGAGTTACATACAGTAAAGAGTATATAAAATAGCCACAACAGTAGGTTATTATGGATAGAACTGTCTCTAAATGGCAGAAGTCTTGTCTCGGTTGATAAACAGAGTCTCTTGACAGAAAGGGTTGACCAGGACCATGCTGCTGCCGCTATAGTCGCCATTAGGGGGCAGGTAAGCGTCATGTTCCTGAAAAAGACATAAGTGTTGAAGTACATATTAGTATGGAGCTCAACAGTAACTGCTCACCTGCGGTTCCGGAAACAAAATTTCTTATTAATTTGTCCCATAGACTTTATATTAAAAGTTCAAACGCTTTCTCTGTTTCTAAGTTATTAAAGCATTTTGTGGATTCTTGCCTTTTAAATGTGCTTTTTGGGCTTAAAACAACTGCATTATTGATATTAGTTACCTTCTGCAATGCCTATAGGAAAACTTAATGAAAAATCTACTCTCGGAACCGGAGCAGTTCACTGTTGAGCTCCATACATACAAGAATTTGAGACTAGTGACTCTGGGAAGTAGGGCTTTAAAAAATATATATCAAGTTATTATTTTTTTCGATTGTGGTTAAATGAGCAGTGTATGTTGAAAATATTTTGAAGGATATTTTAAAGGATTTTGTTGAGAGTCTTTACTGTAGAGAGCCCCAGGAACACTGATGTGATTGAGCTATGGGAGAAACTGAGGTGGATCATTCTGATTGGAATATGAATAAAGACAAAAATGGTCCCTGAGTCCAGATTTGAGCTTCATTATTGACAGTGGAATACCAATGTCAGCCACAAGAGGTCAGTAAAGGACCAAACAATTCTTTTACATTGAGAGAAAAGCTGTCCCATACAGTCACAAGTCTAGCTCATATAAAAATTAACTGACAACAAAATGAATGGTTGTATTTTTTAGGCTGCATATGACTCGATTTATTTGAAATACTCCTTACTGAGAAGATTCTAGTTAGACTACAGTTTAATTCATTTTTTTTGCAAATATATAATTGGGTAATCTTATGCATTACATTCATCAAACTGTAAGATATACATGTTTCATTGTCTTCTCTTTATATGGGGCTGCTCTATTCATGTCTGGTTGTTAGTAACATAATTTATTCTTTGCCATTACTGCGTGCACTGCAGTCTCCTAAGTGGATCTGGGCGGTGACTGTGCAGTGTGAGGAAACTGGTGCACCTTAGGGCTTTTAAGAAAAGAGGAAAGAATTTGTGACAAAGCTAGGTGTGCAGAAACAAAAAGGAATAGAGAATTGGGGAGGGATGACTCATGAGAGAGTAGAGGAGTAGAACTAGGGACTTAATGAGTGAGCGAATGGTGAGTCAGCAGGAGTGGAAAGAGAGGAGGGAGGTGTGAGTGCCAAACAGGAGAGAGAGGGTGGATAGTGATTTGGGGTTTTCACATAGCACTATTACAATAGATCTCTATTGGGGTGGACACAACAACGAAACGACCTGGGCATCACCAAGGGCATCCTACACAAGCTCCGACCTCAGCCTCCCTCTCCTGACGAATGCAAAATGCAAGAAAAATGCAATGGGAAAAAACATAGAACATGCATGTATCAGAATAAAAAAAAAGGATATGAGAAGTTTATAGGTTTCATGTAAAGTGTCTCTCCAGCAGATGGCGCTACAATGCATTACAGCCATGGCACAAATGAAGAGTTAAGTTAAAAACTGTGAATAAAAATATTTCAGGTGAAAGTTTATATGATTTGTATTTTACAATACAAATTTTTAAATTCCTTAAAAAATTGTTGATTAATTTAGCCCTAATCAATTTAGAATGTTTAGAATATACAACTGTATTAAAATGTATATTATTTCACTGGCATGGATGGGAAAGTCCATTCCATCCATCCATCCATCCATCTTCTCCCGCTTAATCCGGCTGGGTCGCAGGGGCAGCTTGCTGCCCAATACTCATAGCACCTGACCCCCCATTCCCCCTCAGAAAAGTTTAATATGAAAACCAGGACTAAATATTGACTAAACATGAACAGGAGTAACTGTTTATTAATTCCACAGTCTACTTGGACATATTTACAAGTGCTCTTTCTAACTTCTGAAGGGTCCACCTCCCACTTTGTGTCCATGGAAATGTTATTGCTCTCTTGATATGTGCCATGTGCCATAGTATGGCGTTAAACATGTCTATCTGGCATTTGTTCAAGTTCTATCTACAGATCTGACTTTACCTAGGGATGTCAGATGCAGTTTCAGAGATCAACAGATGGCTAACCCTCCACCAGAAAGGTTACACAGCACACCTTTAAAATCTACATATGTAGACATGTATATATTGTTAAAGCTTGAGCACCTCGCTCTCCAGGGTGTGGATCTCTCGGGGCAGCTCCACAGCGTGGCGGCTGAAGTAGTCCATAGTGATGGCGTTGTTCCAGTAGCTCAGGTTGTTCTCCTGATTGGTTGACTTCTTCTTCCTCCTCATACAGCACACAGTCAGCAGTACAGCTAGAGGAGGAGAGAGAGCTTAGGGCAGTCTCCAAAATAGACATGCATTGTATTCACAGAGAAGACCTTTTCCCCTCTAACCTCCTCTGCTGAAAAAAAGGCACAGTTAATAATGGAAACAAACACAGTGAAGGAGATTTAAGCTCTGACATGATGTGAACACATATTATGCTTTTTTGCATTGCTGTTGGCCTTTCAACATGCTCTTGAATAGAATCATGTTTTCAAACTTATAATGACCATGTATAGTAGAAACTAGGGCTCCATCTACTGGAAGCTAACATGTAATAGATTTCATAGAAGAACTTTATACGTTTTTTTTTTTGTTTGTTTCAAACTATTTCCCCATACTCACAGCATGAGGACACAGGCACACTGATGGCTAACACAATCCACACTATGTCCATGCGGCTCAGGCAGACCATCATCCGGGAGGGAGGGGGCTCCTTGGTGGGACCTGAGCTGTTAGCTGACACCCAGGGGTCCTCCGTGGTGGCTGGAACCTGCCTGTTCAGAAAGTTCCCGCTGGCCGTGGACTCAAACTCCGAAGCATTAACAGCCTTATTAGCTTCACTGGAGCTAGCATTGGACAGTGGCAGCCCCCCTAAAGTAGTCACATTCACCATCCAGTGTCCTAGTGGGGCACTGTCCGAGACGTTAGCTTGACTGTTACCCTCCTCCGTCGTGGTCTCAGTAATATTAAAGTCTGAATTGTCTGTGTTGATTTTGATGGTAGTGGAGAGTGTTGTGGATTGTACATGGTTGTCTATGGGAGAACTGGAGCTTGTTTGCAGTACTAGTTCTTTAGTAGGAGGTTCAGTATCTGTGTGCACCTCTCTTAGCGTAATGACGTGATGTTCTGACCTTCTGGGGCCATCCTGAGTGTGGCCTCTACGTCTAAGGCCTAGTGCAATATTTTGATTTTTGAACGTCGTAAGTTCTGGGATAAAATTTCCACCTTCCAACCCACTGACATTATTCTTTGTGTCTGAATTTGGAACATCTTGAGTGGTCTCTTTGGGGGTATAACTCTGTGTGACGTGGAGCCAGGGTAATGGTTGAAGCGCAGGTGCAGGTGGGGTCAGCGTTGGATGGGAGAGGCCAGCGGAAGACCACTCTCCGCTGCTGGAGCCCTCATGTGGCCAGTCTGGACGGTGCTGCTGGTACTGGGTTGCTGCCATGGTGACGGAGTCGTCCTGTGCTGATGATACTGGTCCCACTGGCAGCGCGAGGAAGGCAAGGACACCTGTACACAAACACAGGAGACTGGTAAATACACACGGGTGAGTAGGACACAGTGATGGGAAGAATACTTTGAAAATGTATTGTGTATGTATGTATTAAAATTGTGTATGTATGTATTAACATGTAATACTGAATACCTGCAATGTATTTTGGAATGTATCCTGTTATATGGTCCAATCAGAGTCCTGAATTCTGAATACTTTGAATACTTTTACATCAAGGTGCATTTATCATTACCGGTAATTGGAGAAAGAAAAATCACATGCACTCACCACGAGAGCTGTATTTTATATTTTTCTGTGATCAAGTACTGCTATATTTTGCTTTGATTTTAGAAAAGTAACTCTATTCTGAATACCACCAAATGAAAAAGTAAATGTACCTGACTACAGTTACTCAAAATTAGTATTCTGAATACATATTCTTGGTACATGTATTCAGTTATTTCCCAACACTGGTAGTATGTTATACTGTCTGAAAACTCCATCTCAAACAAACACCAAGTATGAAAAAAAATTATGTTGAGAATGTGATTTTAACTTTTGTATAAATGTATCTTTCCTTGACTATTTCAGAAATATTTGATCTCTTACTTGTGTACAGTTCCAGGTATGTTTTTAAAGAGGTAACAGTTCACAGTAATCCATTTTGCATAATATAGGACCTTTAAGCCGCCACACCTTTACAATTTCTTCCAAAACATTAGTTTATTATGCGTACATTCTTACATTAATTTTATCCTAAGAACTAACTTTCCTTCACCTAAAATCATGCATTTTTGTTAAACATTCATTTAGCCACCTAGCTTTTAATCTACTGGCTTTATCACTCTGTTAGACTACTTTATCAACAGCACTATTCCCTATTCCCTAAACACTTCCCCTACTTTGTGGAGCCCTTAATGAACTGTATTGACGGGTGCTTTCCTATTGAACTCAATGCATTTCCAAACCAGTGGTAATTTCACTGGCTAAAATATTTTTAACATACAGTTAAGGTTGTATTTTTATGGACTAAGGACTATGGACAAAGTGGATATTTTTGTTGACTTAAGGAATTGATTAAAGTATTAATATACCACACAAGGCCCACATCTGTATACACCCCATGAAACAATCATATGCAATTTATCATAGCTGAAAATAAAAAGTGGCCTCTATATTTTCAGAAACTGTTACCGTATGTTGTACCATTATATTACTTCACTAAATTAGCATGCCAATTATTTAACTAACAGCTTGTAACAGCTAACAGTTTTTGATGTGGTAACAACATGTTACCACATCAAAAACATACCTGGAGTTGTGTTATCTGTTTCATTGTTTTGTTTGAGTAACCTTTTATTATGAGTCTGTCTACATCTCAACTCTCAAAATCTGTTCCACCTTGTGATGTCATGAAGCTGTAGTGTACTTGTATCTTTTTTGTTCAGTGGGCAATTCCAGGTCTGAAATCATCCAGATTGCAGGGTTGTGTTGAACCAAAACACAGCTACAGGTATATTTTTGAGGAAGAAACAGCAATAACATAGGTCATAAAATAGCATAATATGGGCCCTTTAAATTCCATAATCTGTTTTCTTGTAACATAATATGGGACTTTCTTGTCAAAATGAATACTGTTCCAAGCATATAGGTTAAGAGATTAGTTAGTTAACATGCTGGTCTCATTGTCAGTTTCACTTGCTCTGTCTCAATCCCTTGAGGAGCCAGTGTAGTGACAGGCCATTAGTTGAAGCCTGTGGAGGGATGATCCTATTATGTTATCAGGCCTAAGAAAGTCATACAGGGAGTATCATACTGGAGCCTACTCATTTAGCCTATTTAGCTCACCACCCCAGTCTGTAATGACACCGCAAATGGGGAAAAGTCATGTATTAAAGGTGCTTTGTGTAACTTTCTGGTGGAGGGTCTGTTAAATGCTTTTCTCCATGGAGATGCTATTTCACAGTATGGCATTAAATCGACCAAACCAGACCCATTTACAGGTTAGATCTGTAGAGAGGCGACCCCGCTAACGGTCAGAATGCCTGTATCTCTGGGTATTTTTAAGCTATAAAACCACCTGTAATTGAATAAATGTAATTTAAAGCTGTTTAATGTCATACTGTGGAACATTCTAGGCTGAGCAATAACATAGAAATCCATAGAAATAAGCAGGTGACAGCGCTCCAACCAAAAGGTTACACAGTGCACCTTTACGTCAACAACATGGAGGGTGCTCATTGCATTGCAGTTTAGGCCACTACTGGTAGAGAAAAAGTAATCAATAGTGAAATTATAGCTGCTAAATTATAACTATCACATTTGATATCAGTGAAGGAATAATAATTAAATCGCTGCACAAAATTAGCAGTGTTACTTTGAGCGCTAATTACATTTTCAGTGAGGGCTAGACTAGAATCACAAATCAAACAGGACATATGTGGCTAGAACGCTGTAAACTAAATAAAACCCGTCCTCTGCATTTGACCCATTCTTCCATCAATGCCAGACCTAACTCTAACCCCTTAACCCTAACCCACCACCACTAGTAAAGTTGCATATTGCATCTTTAAATATATATAAGGCGAATAAAAATAGACTTTGTTGATGAAAATATGATGCTGTTACTCCCCCAGTGAGCTGATCATGTCCGCAGTAACTATGGCAACCAAACTCTATTTTCCACAAGGACCAAGAGAGAGCAAGACCCAAATGCGAGGTGAGAACAAGATCCAGAAAGCACAGCATGTTTTATACCACTCTGAAAAGGCCACTGCGCAATATAGCTATAAGCTTCCTTCACCTCCTGCACTGTCTGGTCCCATTCAGTCTTTAAGCATCCCTCCATAGGCTAGTTTAGACTAGTCTAGCCCAAGTAAATACACACCATGATCATTTATAGAACATTTTATAGACATTTTGTTACTTAATTAAGAGTACAGATACAGCAAAGAATAACTTGAGTAAAAGTATCACATGAAACAAATGAGTAAGACAAATGTAGAGATTTTGATTTGAGATTTTTTCTCAAAGAACTAAATTTATTTGGCAATACTTTTAAAACTTCCCCCCTGCAGCTATTTCAAATTGTAACAAAAATACTACTATAAGAAAAATACTACTTTTCAGTACACTTAAAAACTAAAGTGCACTGACAGCAAGCAGTAAGCAGACTAGACCACATCCCTCCGAAGTAATTTGATTTGATCAAAGGTGCTACTACAATTTACTTTTATTCAGGAAGGTCACCTCTGGTCTAGATTCAGGTTTTACAACCTTCATAAAGTTGATGAAAAGCTATATAAATATTTTAAGAATCTGCAAACATTATATGGTCTTGGATATTTTGATATATAAGAAGTGGAGTCAAGCGTTTTGAGAGTTTTGGAAATTCAGTGAGAGAATACTTTGTAAAACCACAAGAAAAATGTACTATTCCAAGTACGCAAAAATGTATTTCAGTGGAAACAATCAGACCTATCTCTTCAATTCCTTATTACCATCTCATAGATACATTAAACAGTGATATTAAAGCAAGACTGTCCAGACTTTTTCATCAAGGGCCACGTGTCAAAACACAGACGAAGCAGAAGGCCGATCAACACAGACTGGTTGCTCAAAAATATGTGTATTTATAAGGTTAGAATGAGCCACCAGACCTTGAATCATTCTGAAATTCTCAAAAGAACGTATTAATTCAAGACTTTTTTATTGAAGTAAAAAGTACTGCTTAGGGTAATTTGGGCCAATTCACCTGAAAGCCTGAGGGCCTAGAGAAGTTGGTTTGAGGGCCACATAGTATGGACATGCCTGTATTAGAGAAAAAAAAGCTGAAATGTCATAATTGAAGTGTACTTTTGCCTAGCCCAGCCCTATTTAGATCCATAACAATATTTTAGTTGAATTCAAGTTCACATCGTGCTCTTGTGTTCCACCTTTGATTTTATTTATTCATGTGAAAACGTGAGGGGAGATGCTAACTTTGTCCATTGTCTTCTCTCCTGTAGATTGGGCTGAATGATAAATAGTGCCACATATTGAACTTCTTTTCTATTCTTGTGAACCAGATTAAATAGAGAGCACCTCCAAAGTTCCTGCTGTGTCCGGTGGCTCTTCAGTGCACCACGAACTTCCCAATCAACACAACACAGAAGTCCACCGGTCATAAATGCCCTTTTTAAAATCATTATCATAGTGTACAAAATGTTCAGTGTTTCCTTTTTTACCTATAGGGAAAGGGTGAGGCAAAGATTTCAATATTTATACTTGTACCACTTACTGTGAAGCCCATTTGCAAATATACGCTACTTTAACATTTGACAGTGTACATGCAGGTAATACAACAGAGATGGGTGGTTCTACCTAAGCTCCTCCATTAAGCATTATGTAGTCACTTTTGATAATACTCTCACACATAATCTTATCATTCACACAGTTTAAGGCTAATACATGAGATACAATGGCTCTTGGTTAATGGGTGTCATTTTTCACCACAGCTGTGCGTCAGGCTGATGGAGTACAGCAGTAAGCAGAGTGTACACAGACTGAAGACTATAGAGACACACGCCCGGTGTGTGTGTTTGTGTGTATGTGTGAGAGCGTAAACAGAGTGTACAAAGACTAAAGATTCTATAGAGACACATTCCCAGTATGTATATGTGTGCGCGCGTTGTGTATGAGAGTAAGCAGAGTGTACACAGACTGAAGACTACAGAGACATATGCCCGATGTGTGTGTGTGTGTATGTGTGTGAGGAGGAGTTAACAAGGGGAGTGATTGAATAGGCCCACAATGAGCCTGGAGCTTTATAAACGTGCGTTATGTGAGAATGAGACAGACACAGACAGAATGAGGAGGAGGACTCAGGTGTAGTGTGACATGTGGGTGGACGACATCAACATAAGAGGATTGAAAGATGCACACACATAATGCACCACATTTGTTCAAATACAGTTCGAAAGGCTTTATACAGCTCTAAAAGCTTTACAAAGTACATGTTTTTCAGACATCCTTTCCTTTAATAGGAGAAAGGACCTAAACCTTTGTCTTCATGGTTCACATCTTCCGTCTCAGAGCTGTCGTTGGACAAGTTTAAAAGTTGTAAAAGGCTTAACCTTTAAAAACTTGGCCTTGAGTTCCACTTTTCTCTCTTGTAGTGACATGGTAAAAAGCATGTCAACCTGAAAAGGCCAAACTGGCTCAAATCCTTCGTTTAGCACTGTATTAATTTTGCCAATTCATATTATCGAGCAAAGCTACCAACTAAATGGATTTTTATGGTGAATAAAATCAGATATACACCAGATACTGCACTCAAAATTTTACACGTTTACCAGGGAGTCTTAGCATGTAATGTAGGCCACAGACTACAGTCCATCCATGTCCAATGCATCCAATCGGCGGAAATTCTATCGGAGAGCCAATCAGAAGTGAGTCTGTTGAAGGTACACGCCCTCTCCCACCCACAACTCTGGTCTAGCAGGGAGCGGACACTTAGCAAGAAGGCTGTCAATCATCCTGTTGCTGCTGAGCGACCTCAGGGTGTTCTTAATGTTCATATCTTAATTTATTGACAAAATAATGACATAAAAACCCCCGGATCATGTAGAGCAGGTTAATACAAACATTTTAAGCCCTAAATGACGAGCCTGTCAGCAGCAGTTACAAAGAGTAGCAATGGCTTTTCAACAGAAGTCACTAACAACCAGAAGTTGAAGGAGCCACTTCACGTCCATGCTCATTTGGAATGCACCAGCTAGTGCATTAGCAATGTCCATTTACACATACAGTTCATGAACTATAAATATACTGATCAAAATCAGTATTAAGCATGCACAATGTTGTGGAAAAAAATATTTAGATCTTGAAGAAAAAATAATGAATCCATTTGCAAAGCCCGATGAGTATTTGGAATACAGAAAAAAGTTTATTGTTGTTACAGCAGATATGAACAGGACCTAGACCTGCCCTGGCCAGAGACCACCAGCCTCTCCAGTCTCTACAGAGCATCTCCTCCTGCCTCTGCCCCGAGTCCCCTCATATCTCCCCCAGAGCATCTGAGCTCTGAGTATTTATACAGAAATACAAGTTACATACATATAAAAGAAGAGTGACTTTTGTTCACAGGTTTGTGCTAATGAACTTAACTTACATTTGAGGACAGATGACAAAAGACTTCCTTTCCTGACTTGGAGGCTGAGCTTTTACACATGTTAATGACTCCTCTGGCCTGAGGTAGATCACATTCATTTACACAAAGACAGATTGAGAATATAAATTTCTATCACAACAATACAAAAACAAGAGTAAGTAATAAAATATTTAGACCTATCGATATATTTAATATTGCCACAATTGGTCCTCCATACAAATCAATCCCCAGCCCACATAAACCAGAGTTAGCATTAGTAAAACATTAGCCAGAACAACAAAGAGCTAGTGACTACACATATCTCTGAAGGTCAGTGCTAATTCTTAGTCTTTGCTAGTCATCCGCACAAACATAAACATCAGTGGAGGACTTTGAAGGTGAGCAAATACATTTCATTTCATTTCACATGTGTGTCCTTGTGTTAGGCACATCACAGACTACATCAGCTGAGCCTGTGGTCCCCTGTTATCTTCTTATCACCATGAACAAACACAGGTTAACATTATAGGACAAATAAGGCCAGGACAGTGTGTAAAGGGCCAGTATTCTGAGATTTTCTGATCTATGTTATAATCTTAAACATACCTGGAGTTGTGTTTTTTCACACATGTCTAACACACAAACCCTGTGTATTTAGGCGGAGTTCTTCTCTCAAACTGAAATCACTTTGTTCCACCTTATGAAGTCATGTGGTAATACAGAGAGAGCTCTACTGTGTTTTTAAACTCCATAGACCTTCACTAGAATCACTTGGATAATTTCACTCCTGGAATTGCCATTCTCCACTGAACTAAAGCTAAACTAACTGTTAACTTGAAAACTACCACTTCATGACATCACAAGATGGAACAGAGCATTTTGAGCTTTGGAGATGTAGACAAACTAATAATAAAGAGTAACTCAGACATGTGTGAATAAAACAAAACACAACTCCAGGTATGTTTCTGGTGAGGTGACAGCATTACGTGGCTAAAATCTCACAAGAGTCAGTTTTGCATAATAACTGTGCAGTCATTTCTCGGCCGAATTATGTCAACGCCTTCTCCATTGCTTTAGTTGGTGATGTATTGAAGTAAGAACCAATTTATGCACAAAAGCTGCTGAATTGGTTCCCCCTGTGAATGCACTGTAACATTCTCTCAAATAAGTCCTCCATTGATGACGGGAGGACATCAATAAATCATGTGCTAAAGTAGGAGCCGGAGCGCTGATCCAAAACCAGCTTTGTTCCAACAATCATTCACCATTACGTTCAATGTCACCGGGGCTGAAGACACGTCATTTTAGGATACCGGCATGCCAATCGTAATTTCGAGTATTTCTTAAACGTCCTACATTACACAAAATTGACTCTTGTGAGTTTTAAGACATGTTATAATGTTTTTAGAGCTTTAGTTAAGAGCTACCTTTAACCTTTTGTTCAGTAGAGATGGGCAATTACAAGTAGTATGGAGTTTAAAAACACAGTGGAGCATTTCATGTATTACCACATGACAAGGTGTTTTCTGTTCGAGAGAAGAACTAACTAAAAAACTAACTAACTAAAAATATGCTGGGTTTGTGTGTCAAATATGTGTGAATAAAATAAAACACTAATCAACACCTTTTGATGAGTAAACAACATAACCGATCAGAAAATAAATAGCCAAATATGGGTGCTTTAATTAATTTTACATATTAATCTTATGACAAGGTGGTTGATAGTTCAAATCCAGCAGATGTGTCCTTGAGCAGCAAACTGAATGAAACCTCCCTGTGAGTGACTGGTAATGGCTTGGCAGAAGAGTGGAGATTGGCAGTAAGATTATACTCAAAATATCAATACGGCTGTTTATCATGACGAACATAAGCATGTTTCCCCAATCAGTCATTATAGAGAGCCATCCAACCCATTAATTGTTGAACTGTTGTTCAAGATTGTTGAACATGTGTGATATTGTTGACTTAAGTATCCTCAAAGTCATGTACAAAGTATGTGTTACTTGTAAATATTCAATTCAATTATATTCAAGACTGTGTGAGATGAGAACAAGCCACTGGAATTTAAAATTACATGTTTAAAAAACCCAGATTCAGAACCAAGGTTATGGAGCGAAGAATTAAGTACAATAATGGCATTTAAAAAACACATTAAATCTAGTGCAATGTGTATGTATGAAAAAGAAAAGTTGTAACAGAAATGAAATGTACTGATTTGAAATGTTTTACAGCAATTATCTGTGTTGATGTGTCTGGAAAAGGGAAAAGGGGGCAGATAATATAAGAGTTCATGAAGTTTATGAATGAAATAAACAAATAATAATAATAATTTTAAAAAAGCCATTTACCAATTACCATAAGCATTGCTTTTGTTTAAGCCATGCCGGTAACAACGGTAACAACAACTAGCATGCTAACTTGTACTCTTGTACTTCCTGGTTACTGGACAATAAAGTGCTTAGTAATTTTCTATTTTAAATGTATATACTGTACAGCTATCGATGCTGGGAGACATCTTTTATTGGAAGGTGCTTGGCAATACCCTGCACTAAGTTTTGGTCAGTCAGTCCTATTGAAGCAAGTGCAGGAAATGAATGAATGAAGGCCTACAGTACTTTGAGAAACTAATAATCCAAGATTGTTTTTTTATTTTTTTTTATTTTTTATTGTGGCTTATGTTTATAAAGGAAAATAAAGATATGTATTATCTATTTGTAGGAGGCGTCAGTCCAACTCTCAGTGGGGACAGGGCTATTTAATGACATGTTGTACCAGAGGTCAGCTTGTGCTATAGTTTTAATAAGGCATGGTGATAACAGGGAGCAGCCCGCAGAGCACAGTGGCAGTGGTATAGTGCGCTGGTATCAGGGGCCAGCTGGCAGGAGCTCTGTTCAATTTGGAGAGTCTACAGAAAGATGTAAGAGCTGCAGAGTCAGAGGATGGGGGTTCACTTCTCTGCTGATTTGTGACTGGACAGAACACAGGATCACACAGCAGCAGAGCCCACTCACTACGGCACCAGAGACAAGCCAAGGTCGCCAAGAAGAAGCTAACTGACTGGTACTGTAACAGGTAAGTGAGAAGTGAAGAAAAACAGGATGTTCTTTAGTAGAAAATCTCATTGGACACAAATGTCTGCTTTCAAAGGTCATGTTTAAAGGGCCCTTCTTTTTCTGATCTATGTTATAATGTTGTTTCCTCATTTAAAACATACCTGGAGTTGTGTTTATTTCATTCACACTTGTTTAACACACAGATCCTGCATATTTACGCTGTGTTTTTCTCTCTGAAAACACACCTTGTGATGTCATGTGGTCATACGGGAAGTGCTCCACTGTGTTTTTGAACTTCATACACCTTCACTAGAATCAACTGAATAATTCCAGTCCTGAAATGTTCAATCTCTGCTACACAAAAGGTAAAAGCAGCTGTTAACTTGAAAACTACCACTACATGACATCACAAGGTAGAACAGAGCATTTGAGCTTTGTGTATAGGACCTTTATATTACAAAAAACTGACTCTTGCGAGCGTTAAGCCATGTTATAATGTTGTTACCTCATCAAAAACAAACCTGGAGTTGTGTTTTGTTTCATGAACACATTCTTGAGTAAACTTTTACCTTTAGTAGAGGCAATTCCAGGGCTGAAATGATCCAAATGACTCAAGTGAAGGTGTGTGGAGTTTAAAAACACAGTGGAGCACTTCCTGTATTACCACATGACATCATAAGTTAAAGCGTATTTAAGGTTTGCGAGATGAACACAGACTAAATATACAGGGTTTTCATTATAACATAGATGAGAAAACAGTGTAATATATAAAAGCGCTTTGTGTTGCATTTTTATATGAAAAGCGCTCTATAAATAAAGTTTGATTAATTGATTGATTAATATGGGCCCTTTAAACACAATCTTACAATGAACTATGAATTTACCAGTAAATACATTTGTTCTAAACCAGTCCCTATGTCTTTACAAAAGAACTAATGCAGTATGTGGTCAGATAAATACTTGTAATTACTTGGGGGCATTGAACGATATCCACTGATTAAGCATGTCTTCTTCAGAGCGTCACTATCCTGGATTATTCTTAGCTTCATTTATGCTAATCACAGCCTCTCCAGACAGACAGGCGGGTGATCCTCGTGGTGTTCCCCAATGTCCCCAGGGTGCTATCTCCACCCTGTCAGAATACAAATGAGTCTGCTCCCATGGTATCACATCTCCACAGAGCACACACCAACGCACCACTGCCCCATACTAAATGACTGCACAGTGTAGTGTCTGACAGGTCTGAATCCAGGCAATCACACAGAGCACAGGGCCAGCCTTTATATGCGGGGCTGTGATGTGATGTCGGAGTATTCTGATTGGATGGGAGCTCTTATCAGCTAACGGCGAGAAGATTGGATTATGATGACTAGCCAGACAGACTTTACAGAATTGTGTGTCTCATTCTCATTGTACTGTTTGAGAAATATACTGCACTACTATAAAGTATATAAAGTACTATAAACGATGTTAAAAATTGTAATATTAATATAATGGCAATATAGCAATTGTTCTATGATGAATATATACTGATCTATGTATGGGTTTCAGAATGATGAAAAACTAAATACAGATTTTGAATGGTAAAAAGTCACCAAAATGTCACCTTTAACAGTAAGTGGAAACCCATTTCTTAAGCCCTGTTCCTGTGTGGAGTCTTAATTTAGGTATTGGGTACTGACAGGGATGAACCGATCCAGCTATTTCAGTTCTGATATCAGTATCAATACTCTAGTTTAAGTATTTGCTGATACCCAAAATTAACCAGTACCAGTGTAGGGGCTAGAAATGCCTTTTCTTCTCTCAAACACTATTCATTTATTACAAAATGAATCCACTTGTGTTGACTGTTATTTATCCTGCTTGTAACTACTGAACTGTTTCCCACTCCTTTTTGAGAAATGTGCTTTTCTGTTGTTTATGTAGTATGTATGATTATTGTTTCTATCTTGGCACAAATGCGAAATAAAAACAAATCAATTAATCAATATGCATTGTAAAAATAAATGGCCATTATGAAATGTTCTGAGCCAATATCAGCTGGTAAAAAGTCAAACATCAAATGAAAGGTCCAACCAGGATATCAACTCAACCGATACCAATACAGCAAATTTTACTGGAGCGATAATCAGTACCAATATCAGTATCGGTGCATCCCTAGTCATTGAAAACAAAAAAAATCTATTTGGAAATGTAACATGCAACTTTGTAAATACTGTCCACTGAACATACTGGTCATTATTACCTTTTCCTACATTCAATAAGGCTACTGTCAGCAGATCTGTCTCTCCAGCACAATGTGGTCTTATTATCATCATTAGTTCTAGCAGATTTCACAGTGTGGATGTGGTGTTATTGGCTCATTTGTAGTCTGGGCCACCCTAAGATTCAAATCAATGGCCCAACAGTACAACATTGATTCTATAAATCAGAAAATTATTAGAGATTAGAGATTTTCATATTCAGACAAAGGTTTTCTCACTACTGACACGTTATTTGAATAAGAACCACAGGAGACTAAGGGGGTCCCATATATTCATTCATAAATCAATATGTTTTTATACTTTGCATGCTGATTCTGAAATAACACAATGTAGTTTGCAAGTTTTAATCTATGTTCATAAGTCATGAATCAAAAATGTCTCAGCATGTAGATCAGTTATCCACTAACACAAAGGTTGGTGGTTCTAACTCCTGGTGTGTCCTTAGGCAAGGCACTTCACTCACCTAAGCCTGTGTTGATGATGTTAGCTGATTCTTTAACTTGGCTCAGGGATCAGTATCTACATTCACTCCAATTCCTTCACTTCGCTAGTGATTTATTGTCTAAGAATCAGGAGGTGTGCTGTAAGCATCACTGTGACAGCCTGGTCACTGTGACGGCCTGCAAATAAACTCATCACAGTGAATAATTAGGATGCTTAGAATGCATAAGGTAAATGAGGAGTAACTTTGGACCACTGCAAACTGTTCAAAAATGATCTAATTCTGTTTTTCATGTTTTTAAGATCGGAAGAATCAGGTACAGTGTCTTTAAAGGGCCCAAATCACGCTATTTTCTGATCTACAGTATGTTATAATGTTGTTTCCTCATCAAAAAACATACCTGGAGTTCTTCTGTCAAACCAAAAACACTCTGTTCTACCTTGTGATGCCATGTGTTTTTGAACGCCATACAACTTCACTAGAATATTTTGGGTCATTCCAGCACTAGAATTTCACATTTTTTAATAAACTGAAGGTAAAAGGTAACATAAAATAACTTAACAATAACAGCTTAAAAACATCACAAGGTGGAACAGAGCATTTTGAGCTTTAGACATGAAGACATGCAGGATTACTTAAACATACGCAAATTAAATAAAACACAACTCCAGATATGTTTTTGAGGAGGGAGCAACATTGGCTTAGAGCTCACAAGAGTCCGTTTTGTGTAACGTAGAACCTTTATATTAGAAACTTTTATTGTAACTTTCACCATGAGCTACCCTATCTACCATTAACTTAAGGAAGTTCTTGTAGCATAATTATTGACATTATCAGTTTAAGCCATAAGCAAACTTCCTCTGCTTCCTGTTCACCATTCTGACATATTCTCTATAAATAACCATTTCTTTACATGGAATTGTTTACCGTCTCTGTACATTCCAGGTCCATTGCATTGGCTCTATAAATGGAAATAAACATAATTAGCCCTGGGTGTGTGCTCTCCCACAGGGTCACACTCAGATAGGACATCCCAAAAGAGGAGAGCATGGGCAGGGCACTCAGACCAATACAGATGTGAGACTAAAGATAAGAATGAAAAGGCTAACAGGATAATGGCTTCCTGTTGGGTTGTCGGCTTGTTTGTGGAGCAGCTTTGAATCCAGTTATCAGCAGATCAACAAAAAAATTTGAAAAATAAAAGTGCTTCTAATGTTTATGCAAGTGATGATTTAGCTGCAGTAACTAAGACAGCATGACAGGAAGAGGAAAGGTTAAACAGGAAGAAGGAAAGGATCTAGAGGGAACAATGTATCCGGGAGTTAAGGAGAGACACTGCAGTAGTCAGTTTGGTCTTTTATGTGGAGTATGTTCTTTGGAGATGTAGACAGTCTAACAATAAAGAAAGGATTATTCAAACATGTGTGAATGAAACAAAACACAAATCCAGGTATGTTTTTGATGAGGGGACAACATCACGACCTAACTTAAAGCTCACAATAGTCAATTTTGTGTAATATAGGACCTTTAAATAGAATTGCAGAATGATCACATAGCTGTAATTTCTCGCTTGCGCACCCTGCGACCTGGACATCCTCCTCTGTAGCAGACACTAGCAGGATCTCACTTCCTCACTCTAGTTTCTTGTTTAAACCAGTGCGCCGTGACCCTGTTCCACCTTTCCCCCTCTCCCAGGGCTCTAAGCACAGGCTCACAGTGCAGCTTTATCTCTGCACAGGATTTGGACAGGTCTGTCAGTGGTACGCCTCAGGTAGAGCTCTGTGGAGGAGGCGCACAGATAGCGTCGCCATTTGACTCAGGGTCTCAAGGCCCGGTGGTCCAAGGATGACCCCCCATCGGAGCTACAATTTTACCACTCTCGGATGAATGTGAAGTAGCAGCAAGAAAATGGTTAGTTATTTCCTATACTATATCCACTTGTGGGTTGTAATTTTGGTCCTATCTCGCATATTTTTTAAGGTTCTATATTATGCAAAATTGACTCTTGTGAGCTTTTAACCATGTTAGAATCATCACCTCATCACCTCATCAAAAACATACCCAGAGTTGTGGTTTGTTTCATACACATGTTTGAGTAATCCTGCTTTATTAGTCTGTTTACATCTCGTTACCTTTTGTTTGGTTGAGATGGGCAATTCCTGGACTGAAATCATCCATATGATTCTAGTGATGGTGTATGGAATTTAAAAACATAGTGGATCACTTCCTGTATTACCTCATGACATCACAAGGTGGAGTGTTTTCAGGATTCAGTGTTTTGCAGGATTTATGTGTTAAACACATTATGTGTGAATGAAACAAAACACAACTCCAGGTATGTTTTTGATGAGACAATATCATTATAACCTAGATCAGAAGATAGCATAATATGGCCCTTTTAAAATATTTTAGTATTTTTAAAGGTGCTGTACCTGGTTTTCTTAAAAACACAACTAGTCTTTAAACAGCCTGCAATGGTCCAAAGTTATTCCTCACTTATTATTCACCGTAATGAGTTTAAAAATGCTTTCCACTACTTTCAGAATCGAGAGCGGAGGTTGCTAGCGGAGGTTGCTATTCACAATAATAGCAATGACAAGCATGTTAACCATGTGCTTCCTGATTATCTAACAGTAAAACCCTATAAGACACACAACTCTCTTATTTTAACCTCAAGAGCTAGTTATACAGTATATCTGTGTGCCAAGACAAAGTTTTATCAAATACATATAGGTATGACATAAAACTAATAATAATCAAATAAATACATGCATAAATTACTACAACTGATGTCATAAATCCGGTAATATTGCCTATCCACATGCTTTCCAACATTGTGAATAACTCGAGTAAAATTGTATGTTCCATTTCTCCATTCATTCGTTTGACACAAGGACAGTCACTTGTCATTTGAGCTCATCTGTTCATTTCAAAGGGTAGAAGAAAAGCAGTCTTCATTTTCTTTGTCAGAGTGAGGCCACAGACGCCCATTCAGTCTGTTTTTTCATGTTTCAGAGGGGTTTCAACTAGGTTTCCAGGAACAAGGCAAAAATGCACAAACCTGATGCAATGTGCTGTAGTAGTAACAAAACTGAAACAAATCAAACTTTTTAATACATTCTTTTTGGTGAATATAGAATTATAGATAGATTAAGGGTAACATGGTGACCTAAATGTGTTCTGTGTTAACAATTAAAACCCCACAGAAATGTAATACCTCCTGTGAAAATACAATTTAATAATAATAATAATAATAATAATTATTATTATTATTATTCATATATTTTTGTGTAGTTTGGCAGCTTGAGTGTTTTGTATAGTTCTGTAACACACCAGCAAGTAAAAATGTATTCATTCATTTTCAGATGTATACTGTAGTTTTCCAGTAGTTGTGTGTGTACTCACTCAGCAGCTGGCAGCGCAGGACCTGGAGGCGTGTCTTCATGGTATCATGTGGTCCGGCTCCTCCTCCACAGTGCTCATGGTTCTCTGGAGAGCAAAGAACACACAAAGTTACAAGTTTTACAAATGTGCTGACTTTTAAAACACATACATGCATTCAGTATTCTGTAACTAAATACATCATATATCAAAGTATTCCTCCCATCACTGTTTCTTATAGTAGTGAAGTTAGGGTCTGTATTTTTTATTTCTATTGATGGGCACCCATTTCAGCCTTTTTGCTCTGGGCCCCCAAAAATGACATTGACGGGCCTGGTGATGAGTAAACATGCACCAAGAGACTAATTCATGCTCATGAAGGTGAAAGTGGTTTGGGAATAGTGGGTGGTTCCTGGAGTTTTTAGTCTAGGAGACAGAAAAAAGATGATTTCACTAATGGATTCATTCAATCACCAGAATCACATAGAATCTATTTAGTATTAGCAAACAGTGATGACGTAGGCATGGTTGCACACCCATTTTGGCAACAGAAGTTTGGTAGAATGCAGCAGCTTGTCGAGCTCTGCGAAAGGATTATCGTCAAAAGATCGAGAATATTTCCTTAACAAGCCTTTGACAAATGGTGTCCGACTGTCAGATTCTTGTGCAATCAGAGAGTAAAACTTTAAAACTTTAATCTGCCGGTAGAATATCAATTTTGACAACTACACACATAACAACCAAACATTTTGGTGCTGAAAATGTTTTTTATCTCCGTCTTCTTCTGCCTGTGTTCAGTCTGAATGAATCGGAATGAATGGGGAACGATGCCACTTCTGTTGCCAAAATGCGAGCGCAGCTTTTTTTTTTTTATCACTTCCGCCCTAAAAGGGTCTATACAATACACCCACGCTAGACATTTCACAATAAAAGCCCAGATTGGATTGCAGCTTCCTATCCTTTCAGCCTTAAATGGTCATTGGCATCCCAAGGTAAAACCAATTATGAAGCATTAAACATTGACCAATAGGCCTTTCTTCAGTGTGTGTGACAGTGAGACAGGGACCCAAGGGTGCTACTCGGGGGAATGAGTCACCCACAGCTCTTTGCCAAATAAGAGTGTGTGTTAGTGAAGCACTTTTATCAAAACGCCCTTGGAAAAACCCTCATGCAAAAGCACATACAGAGAGGGAGCATGGCTAATCGGGTGCTATTGTAATATGAGGGATTGCACTGGCAGGAGAACAAGGTGAACAGAAGGGTTTTGTGTTTTGATGGAAAGAAAAGCAGGACTCAAACACCCAAAAGCTCCAGTTTGGAACATTTTGGACATAAATTGTAAACCATAAATAAGTTAGCTTGTGGTTTCTATGGTAATTTTCACAGATTTCATGTAAGGTTAAACAAATGATCACTTAAAGCCCAAAAACACTACTACTACTAAAATAAAAACATGTTTATTTCTTATGGATGTGTTCATTGTGATGACAAACAGAAAAAAATGCATCCTTATTGTGAGCAGGCTGGCATCTCCACAAACCTGACTCTTAGTTGGTCTGTAGGGGGCGTTCTTTTACTTGTTGTACTGTCCCTTTGGCTATAATATTCCACAGTATGACATAAAACGTATCTATCTCCATGGAGAATGTTGGAATATAGTTTTAAAGTGACAGGTTGAACTAATCATTTTACTCAAAAATTATTTTAACATTTTACAAAACAATTTTTACCCCATTTGGGCAAATTTTTAGGTTTCAAATTTTACTTCCATTGGAAATCTTGGAAATCAATTTACTTTCCTTGGAAATCTTGACAACATGCCAGGGAATTCCATAACTGTAACCTAGCAACCATTGTCGTGCACTGGGCCAAAACTCCTCTCATTTATTCAACAAATAATAATAATTAAAAAAAAAAAAAAAAAAAAACACCTTTATTTTGTTGAAATGATGTTTAAAGTATAAGTAAAATGTGTTTTCAACGTGTAAATTGTGTGAAACTTTTGGACCGAATTCTCTCAGTATATCGACAATGCTGAACTGTCTAAAAAATAACTCTCTTCTTCCTGTATTTTTCACTTCTTCACTTTTTCACTAATTGTTTCTTGTTTGGTGTAAAACTATACTTTATATTTAAAACTTTATTATATTTAAAAAACTGTATAATGTTATTCCACTAGACAAAAGAGTAAGTAAGTAGAAAAGAAAGAATTGTCAAAACCTGTCATACATACTTTAACTTTCTATCTCCATTATGCAGTTGACTTTCCAAATAGAGAAAGTTACATCACTTAAATTCTAAATAGGAACAGTGATAAATTCAGAAGATTGAAAACTTTTGAAGGGAAAAGACAGAAGAAATTGTACGTTACTGTTAAAATAGTAATAAACAATACAGAATTGCCCATTTTGAAATGATTATAGAATTGGCCAAAAATGTATTGTTTTGATGCAATGTACAGCGAAAACGTGACCAAATATGTTTATTGAAAATGTATTCGATAATTTCTTTTCCCCAAATGCTACTTCGAAAACATGTAGGAAAGATAACACCACCTGCCTTCTGATATTTTCTGATAAAACCCAAGCGGAACACAAACAGAATCAATTCTCTATATTGCAGGAATAGTGTCAACATTTAATAGATGTGACTTACGTGTCGCAATAAAAGAAATGTTTTGAAACCACCACAATACAGAGACACAAGAACACAGCCCTACACCTATAAGCAGACATATTGGATATTGATCTGGGCTTTATGACAGTGCAGTAGTGTTTGTAGAACGGCTTGTGTACAATCGATGAGACTGCAATACCTAATAATTAGGACAAAAACAAAGTAAATATAGGATATGGTGGTGGAGTGGTGAAGGCTCTCACCTCATATTGATAAGATACAGATTTTGACTCCCGAAATGCCCCTACTAAGGTATTCCCAGTACAATATATCAGTGTTTTTATCACTATTTGACCAATATTGAAAAGTTCCCTGATATTGAGCACTCTTTCTAATAGGAAATGAGCATGGGGGTACTTCTGGCTCCATTTCACTTTCCATTGAAAAACTCTCACCCCTGTCTCTGTAACTGACTCAATTCGGTCTTAAAATGTTAACCCGCTCTACATGATCCTGGTGTTTTGATTTTGCTGCTTTCTCCGTAAATCAATTTCTATTCCTGATATGGAACTGGCTCCAAATTCCCTCCCATAACTGCTAGCCTGGTGGGCTTCATTTGACTGGAGCCGAACACTACTCTACAGTACACTCCCTTAGTGTTCTTCCTTATACAGTCTATAGTAGCAGTACACATGTCTCGAGCCTGGTTCATCTAACTTGACAGGCCTAGTGTTAGCCTGTGGTCTGTGCATGTGTCTGGGAGGGTTTGGCTAGCGTCATGTCCCTGCAGGATAATGAGCTCAATAGCACAGATCAGTTCAGCCTCTCCACTCTGATTAGACATGATCAAGGCTGGAGAAGCTCATTCACTCTCTGTAATAAGGCTGTGGAGAGAGGAGACGGTTGACTCATAAATAAACAATGGAAAACAATATGCTTTAAAGGGGTGATGTTAGGCTATTTTTGGTCTCTTATAATGTTGCTTATTCATCACAAATATACCTGGAGTTGTGTTTTGTTTCATTCGCACATGTTTAACACATAAATCTTGCAAATTTAGGTGGAGGTCTTCTCTCAAACTGAAAACACTCTGTTCTACCTTGTGATACTGTGTTTTGAAAACTTCATACACTTTCACTAGAATCATTTAGATCATTTCAGCTCTAGAAATGCCAATTGCTACCTAACTAAAAGGTAAAAAGGCAGCTGCTAATTTATTTAAAACTACCACTACATGACATCACAAGATGGAACAGAGCATTTTGAGCTTTGGAGATGTAGACAGAGTAATAATAAAGGGTTATTCAACATGTGTAAATGAAACAAAACACAACTCCAGTTTTTTTGAGGAAGTAACACTATTCTAACATGGTGTAAAGAGTCAATTTTGTGTAATAAATTCAATCTAAACACAAATCATAACACTATAATGGCACTGAAAATGTTCTAGTACCAGTAGCCTATGATGATATTGTTGTTATAACTGCTCCAAAAATGGTACAGATTTCAATACAAATAATATATATGATAGATCTGAAAGGCTTAGTAGTAAATGTGCTTATGGAACAGTTGTCTTAAATCTGCTTCATAAACATTCAAAATCAACTGATGCTTTCTCTAATAATTTTTTCCCATCACATCCACACATGGTAATTACAAAAACCCACATATTTTCACTAATACAGCACAATGACGTGCTGAGGCCGTAGGTGTTAGCCTGAGCGTGCTGTCTACTTATCAGTTGACATTAAGCATACAAAACTGTGGATCACATGGTCTCCTCCCACACTTCCTCCTCCTCCTCCTCTTCTTCTGTTTGTGAAAATAAAGGCCAAGCTATCAGCAAAATGTAGTGAGGTCCAAACTGAAACAGCCAGTCACTGACAGGCTTATTTTATTCATCTGACTCTAGTGACCTTGGCTTTGGGCTCCATTGCTATACTTACTAGATATACAGTCCCCAGCCAAAAATGCTTTCTATATTAATCCATTTTTTTAATGGAAATCTCCTTCATTCTTATATGGGCCCATTCACTTTGAGCCCCGACATGACCTTGTGAATGAATCTGAATTTAACAATGTACTATTAAGGTTGCCATGGTGATGATGAGTGTATGCCAGTTGCCATGGAATTTTTCTCCCCATCTCTGACAAATAACGATAAAACAGCTCCAGTAAATCAGAAGAAAATCAAGTCTTATGCGTGATATGGTATCTGTGCATGCATCATCTATCATTAACTGAGCAGCAGGGTGGCAACTAGTCACTGTCAACTACTCATTCTTTCTATGGAGACTCATGGTGCGTTCAGGTCATCCTTGGAGGCTGAATTTTCGAAGTTTTGACTTGTACATGACAATTGGGATGCCCTGCAATCTCCGACTTTCTACTGAGAAAGTCTGAGAACATTTCAGATCCCAAGTTAGAAAATCCGACATGGCTGCGCTCAGTGTTTTGTGAAAACGGAAAAACCTGACAGTTAAAATCTTGATCATACTTGTGTTATTTTCCCTTTCGTCACTCTGTGCTGTCCACCTGCTCTGTGAAGCTGCTCCTACACAGCTGCCGAGCCTCTACAGTTATAAATGAGCTGCTATGTTGCTAACATAAAAGCTAAAAAGCAGAAATTCACTTTCAAATGTTGCTTTATTATCCCTTATGAATTAAAAATATCCAGGTTACAAAAATATTAACTTGCTGATATGAGCACTTCCTTAGTTTATATTACTTGATTGACTACTGTAATATACTGGCAGGGACCCAATTCTGGGCTCTAGGTACAAATCATCTTGGTGGGCCCACACTACATGTTGTCTAATGAAAAATGCACATTACAGACTTTATGAAGGGCCCCTCCCTGCTCTGGGCCCTGGGTAAACAGTACTCCTCACCCCCTCAGTTTTATGCCCCGTATACTGATCATTCTTTTTCTGACTTGATAACTGGAACGTGCATCTGACACAATCTAACACAAAGATTATGTCATTTCGAGTTCTGAGCCCTACTCTGACTGATGGCTGCTAAACTCTGATATTTTTGGACCAACATATAAAGTCTATTTTGATATTTTATGTATTATGTAATGTATATAAATTTACTACTACCATAAACCTTTAAAAGAGCTGTGTAGTCACTTTTTGTGCAGCTACCTCTTCATATTAAAGTTTTAAGATAAAGCTTTGTGTTTTTCAGGCAGCAAATTGAACAAAACAAAATATTGAGACTTAAGGCCGACAGCCAATATGCTAAAAAGTCCAAATATCGCCCAGATGTATCAGACAACCAATATATTTATCACAAATGTCAACCATTTTTACAACACAAAATAAAAATGTATTTGTGCGGTTACTTTAGTTTAAGTGCCAGAAACTGAAACCTAAACGCCTTTTGCAGAGAGCACATTTTACATCCACCACAGCTGTTCACCAAACCAGCACTGAGCTCATTTTCCTTTTCAGTCTCCTCTGTACAGTGTCCACACTTACCCCCCGAGGACATCCCATAAACCAACGGCCATTTTGTCTTTTTTCATGTTATTTTATGCTTTGACAAGATCCGTCTTTGAGCTGTTTCCTGTATCCACCCAGCTATGGACCGCTGCTTTTCCCTTCAATACGCCAAGTCATGACTACAGAATACAGTATTATGACGGGTAGGTTACAGTAGTGGAAGAAGTACTCGGTTTCGTTACTTAAAGGGACAGTTTGGAATTTTTTGCATAGGGCCTCATTTCCTAGTGAGCCAGAGCCAGTCTTACCCACTGCACAGAGCACCCGAGGCAAAACTATTAGAACTCCAGACTGTCCATGTGAATGTCGAACTAGGAAATGAGGCCCTATGTCCAAAATTCCTAACTGTCTCTTTAAGGAAAAGTACAGATTCTGGAGCAAAATAAATACCACGTGGCAAAACCTATTAAAAGTAAAAGTGTTAAAGTACCTGTTTAAAATGTATATAAAGAGTTAAAAGTAAAAGTATTTTGCACAGATTTTGAGGCTTCAAATGTAGTGTTTTTGATTTGTGTTGAATTATGTTCAACAGAAACAACTGAATCAGTCATTTTTTCAAGCAGTGTTTCTTTGTATATTTTTGCTCAAATGATGAAGTTGTTAAACATAAACCCCTCAGCCTTTTCAGCAAGTCTCAAACAATAATAAAAAATTCTTTTACTTATCAATCCTGATCAAAAATGTAATAAATTAGAAAGTACAGATACCTGCTCTCAATTGTAGTGAAGTAAGAGTAAAAACTATCCACTTTAAATGTGCATTGTGTAACTTTTCTGGTAGATGGTTCGTCAAATCCTTTCATTAGTTTGTCTGAAATGTTTCACAGTATGGTACTTAACCTTTCTATCTTCATGGAGACCAAACCAGACCAAGTTACAGGTCAGATCTGCGGAGAGGCAACAGAAACATGTTTTTCTACATATTTTTGAGCTATAAAATCGCCTACAATTGAATAATGTTATACTGTGGAACATTTAAAACAGGGCAATGACATAGAAACATGCAAGTGATGGACCCCCAACCAAAAAGTTTAAAATGTACTTAAGTAAAGGACAGATACCAATATGTTTTACTTACAGTACTTTTACTACATTTACTTTGTTACGTTCCGCCACTGCTAGGTTAGAGGCTACTAGCATGCCCACGATAACAGCTACTGACTACATGTAAATTGATTGGCTTTTTGCTCCTTCCTCCATGTTTGTGGCGTGTATTGCTGAGTCACTGCTGGGTCACAGAAGCTGGCGGAAGAAGTGGAGGTTATCAATCACAGGAAATTGCGGTGCAGTGGCCATTAAAATAACATTAAGCGCAGTTTACAGCGGCCACAGCACTGAATAAACGCTATGTAACAGGCACATAGGAGGAAGTGATGGGGTCAGGCAGATAACGCACTACTTTGTCAGGTGTGGTCATCCGAGGTCCATCTTGTGTGGGACACTGTGTAACTTTTCTGATGCAGAGTCCTGGAATGTTTCACAGTGTGGCATTAAACTATCTTGCATTTATGACTCGAACCAAATACCTTGAAAAACAGGCATCTTCCTAGTCTATAAAGTTGGCTCAGTGGTTATCTCCATGGAGACAACCTGAATGGCATACTGTGGGACATTTCAGGCTAAGTAATCACATCTCCGCGGAGACAGCAGGTATGGACATTCTAGAAGAAATGCTACATAGTCAAATTTAGCGTTTACACTCACTGAAACATGATTCTAAAACAGCTCTGAGTTTGGCTGGCCTCATTAAATGTCCAGTCAAAATTCAATGGTCAAATATCTAAAAATGTAACATCCACATTACTTTACCCCATTATATTTCTACCGAATCTTGTTTATGGCTCACATACACTGCCTGGCCAAAAAAAAAAAAAAGTCGCTACCTGGATTTAACTAAGCAAATAGGTACGAGGTTGCTGCAGTTGGTCAGGTCCAGGTTCAGCAACAGTGTGTGCTCAGAGAATGACAACAGCTGAACCTGAATATACTGAATGAACAGGTTATTCCATCAGTGGATTTTTTCTTTCCTGATAACACCGGCATATTTCAAGATGAAAATGCCAGGATTCATTGGGCTCAAATTGTGAAGGAGTGGTTCAGGGAGCAGGAGACGTCATTTTCACACATGGATTGGCCACCACAGAGTCCAGACCTTAACCCCATTGAGAATCTTTGGGATGTGCTGGAGACTCGACCATCATCAATGCAAGATCATGTTGAAAAATGAACGCATTCACTTTGGCATTGTTTCGACCAGCTTCTGCAATATCATAAGATTTATTTCCATCCAGTGTTGCATTCATTTTTCACCGAGATCTTGCACTGACTCTGAGCAAAGCCTTCTCCAGCAGATTCTCAATGGGGTTAAGGTCTGGACTCTGTGGTGGCCAATCCATGTGTGAAAATGACGTCTCCTGCTCCCTGAACCACTCTTTCACTATTTGAGCCCCATGAATCCTGGCATTGTCATCGATGGAATAACCTGGTCATTCAGTATATTCAGCTGACCTCATTCTTTGAGCACACACTGTTGCTGAACCTGGACCTGACCAACAGCAGCAACCTTGTACCTATTTGTTTAGTTAAATCCAGGTGGTTACTTTTTTTTGGCCAGACAGTGTATATTCACTAGAGAGTGTTTCTTACCAATACACCCAGCATATGAGGCGATGGGAGGTCTATAGTGATACTGTAGTAGACTGGACTCTGGCAGAATGTGTATAAATGACACTGTAGTCTGCTCCCATTCCTCTGTGCCCACTGACACCCACCCGCCCCCCAGTCCCACCTCCTCCCCTCCTGCCTCTCTGATGAATGGACCGGCCCCTGAGCCAGCCCGGTCCACAGCCTCAGTGTATTAGGCCTGAGTGATTGGGCTCCGCAGGTGCACCGCTTTCTCCTCCATTCTCTTCCTCTCTTTTGCAATGTCTCTCTCTCTGTCTCCCTCTTTCTCCTCCTCCTCCTCTATAACCTCTCTGTATCTCAGTGTCTCTCTCTTACTCCTCTCTCTATTCCAGTCTTTCTCCTCCTCTCTCTCTCCTCCTCCTCCTCATCTCTGTATCTCAAGTCTTTCTCCTCCTCTCTCTCCTCCTCTTCCTGTTCTACCTATGCTTTGTATCTCAGTGTGCCTCCTTCTCCTCCTCCTCTCTCTCTCCTCCTCTTCCTTATCTCTGTATCTCAAGTCTATCTCCCCCTCTCTCCTCCCCTCTCTTCTCCTCTTCTACCTACTCTTTGTTTCTTAGTCTCTGCTTCTCTTCCTCCTCGCTGTATTCCAGTCTTTCTCCTCCTCTCTCTCCTCCTTTTCTACCTCCTCTCTGTAACTCAGTGTCCCTCCTCCTCTTCCTCCTCCCTGTATCTCAAGTCTTTCTCCTCCTCCTGTTCTACCTACTCTTTGTATCTCAGCGTCTCTCCTTCTCTTCTTCCTCTCTGTATTCCAGTCTTTCTCCTCCTCTCTCCTCCGCTCTCTCACAATCTCTCTCTCCTCCTCCTCTACCTCCTCTCTGTATCTCAGTGTCTCTCCTTCTATTTCTCCTCATCCTCTCTGTCTTTCTCCTCATCCTCTCCGTCTTCTCCTCATCCTCTCTGTATCTCGTCTTTCTCCTCCAACTAGGGGTTAGAGAAGATAAGATAAAATAAGATACAGTATCATTTCTTTGCTTCATATTCTGACTATGCTCCTCCACCCCTTCTCCGCCACAGCAGCAGAACCATTTCCCCCTCAGACTCTCTATTGTTTCCTCATCACCACCAACCGCTTTAATGTCCTGGGGGTAAGTACACTTTCTCCAACCATATTTTCCTTTCATAGCATCTGCACTAAGATGTATTCACTCTGCTGTACGTTATTTTAAATATGTAGACAGATTATGACAGGACATGTTTATAGGATGTAAGGCAAGCAAGGTCAGGTGGAGAACAGGTAGTCCCAGAGGAGGTCCCAGGGCTGCGGGGGAGACCACTGACAGACGGGCTATCGCCATGGAAACACTACACCGCTCACAAGCACTTGGTCTGATTGGACAAGTGATGTAAGAGAGAATGTGAGTGAAGGGAAGCGGATGAATTAAGTTAATATGTTGAAGTGAATACATAAAAATGAATACATAAAAACCAAACCATCAATAAACAATTGCAAAATATATAAAAAAAAACACTCTCTAAAAATTATTAGACTATCACTCTCACGCTCCAATTTGGTTTGTATTTGACTGTCGACTGCAAACTCATATAAGAAATTGACTTGTTAGAGCAGTGCGGAGTGAGTGAATGGAGTGATCTTGTGTCAGTGTAACTTTTAATAACAAGAGGGCGCCGACGAGACAAAGAAAATGACAGTAATTCATCATCACACAGATGCAGGGGCACAAGGACTGAATGGAGGTTAGGTTTGCATGTTGCACAAGCCAATGGGCTTCTAAGTTTAATTTCAGAGCAGGAATATACAAGAAAAAACACTATTGCGATAAAGTAGAGTAATCAGTGCTCTTCTCCTTTAAATTATATGTGAACTGTGTGAACTGGCAGCAAATATAAAGGCATAGTTACATTTAAACATTGTATGTATTCCTGACTTTTCTGTATACGCTCTACCACTCCTCTCCTCTCCTCTCTTGTCTTGTCTTTCTCCATCCCTTCCCACTTTCTTTTTCTCTCTCTTTCTCTTCAGACCTCCAGTCTTTCTTTCTCTCTCATCCTGCATCTCTCTCTCATCCCTCCTCACACTCTCCATCTCTTCATCCCTCCTCACTCTCTATCTCTCCATCCCTTCTCTCTCTCCATCCCTCCTCACTATCACTTTCTCTGTCTCTCCAGCCCTCCTCACTTTCTCTCGCTCTCTCCATCTCTCCTCACTTTCTCCATCCCTCTTCACTCTCTCATCCCTCCTCACTCACTCTCTCTCCATCCCACTTCACTTTCTCTCTGTTTGTCTCTCTCTCTCTCCATCCCTCCTCACTCTTTCTCCATACCTCACCACTCTCTCTCTCCATCCCTTCTCTCTCTCTCCATCCCTCCTCACTATCACTTTCTCTCATTCTCCATCTCTCCTCACTTTCTCCATCCCTCTTCACTCTCTTTCTATCCCTTCTCACATTGATCTCTTATCCGTTGTCACTCACCCTCTCTCCATCCCACCTCACTTTCTCTCTCTGTTTGTCTCCTCGCTCTCTCTCTCCATCCCTTCTCTCTCTCTGCATCCCTCCTCACTGTTACTTTCTCTGTCTCTCATCCCTCTTCACTTTCTCTCGCTCTCTCCATCTCTCCCCACTCTCTATCCCTCTTCACTCTCTCTCCACCCCTTCTCACATTGATCTCTCCATCCCTCCTCACTCACTCTCTCTCCATCCCACCTCACTTTCTCTCTCTGTTTGTCTCCTCGCTCTCTCTCTCCATCCCTTCTCTCTCTCTACATCCCTTCTCACTGTTACTTTCTGTCTCTCATCCCTCTTCACTTTCTCTCGCTCTCTCCATCTCTCCCCACTCTCTATCCCTCTTCACTCTCTCTCCACCCCTTCTCACATTGATCTCTCCACCCCTCCTCACTCACTCTCTCTCCATCCCACCTCACTTTCTTTTTCTCTCATCCCTCCTCACTCTCTATCTCGCTCTTCATCCCTCCTCACTCTCTCTCTCCCTCTTCACTATCTCTCTCCTCCCTCCTCTCTCTCTCTCTCTGCTGGTATCCTCGTGTGACCCCCACAGAGTGACTGAAGATCGGTGTTGTGCTCATGATGAAGATAAAGAGGAGACTAAAGCTGACAACTTCTCTCCTCTATTTTTCACAACCCAGATGGCAGGATCATGTAAGAGCAAAAATACGTTACTTTTTATAGATCACCACCAATTCACAAACTTGGTCAATGAGAGAAGGTAGATTCCAAATGTTTCTAAACTAGTCCAATTACTTTATATACAGGCGTTTAGCTAATGACATGTAACACTATCCTATATATCAGTGTTTTGAATGGATAATCAGCGTCTTAATAAAAATTGTTAACATCTCTGAATAGTAACATTTGAGTACAGGTTTAAACTAGTTGCTCATATGTTTCAGTTCATTTCATAGGATTTGCTCTCTGCTCTTTGGTTCTGTTTGAATTTGGGACATCAATAACAACAACCTCAGGCACTGGCCCTGTGTTTTGAGGGCAGGATCCATGACTGCAGGCTTCATCAGGCGCTTATACAGGGTGTGTGAGTTTGTGAGGGCACCTGTGAGGGTCCCTGTGGCTGCTGGAGGTCTGGGCGGCGGTCTGTTTGTTCTGTGTAAAGTGATCTCCAGCAGAGGTTCAAACACACAGCACGCTGAAAGAGCAAAGGCAGGACCGCAGGCTCTTTTCAAGCCTTCATCTCTCCATCAGTCTCACTTTTTTAATGTCGTGTCTAAAACCAAACATGCAGCTTCGCACATTTGTTCGTTCTATCTGAAATATAGCTGTGATCCTCATCCTCCGTTTCCCCTGTACCGAGTTAGACAAGTGGCCATGATTTTCAAGTAATACGAATAGTTGTCAACATTTCTTTTTGTCTCACAAAAAATGTTTTAAGACCAAACAATAAAATACACCCATTTTCTACTGATCTCTTATGAGTGAAATTGCAATTTTTGCTTACTGGAGGCAATTTCGCTTTTGTTTTGAAGCTTCCCATATAACAGGCTGTCTACTGCAATACAACATAATACAATATACTTTATTTGTCTGGGTGTTGCACCTGTCACACTGGCACCAGACACTGCTAGAGGTTAAGTGGTTCTTCAAGGTAATAGTCACGAGTAGTAAGAAATGTACATCTTCCCCATATTACGCAAACATGTTTCCTCAAACTTAAAGGTGCACGGCGTAACATTTCTAATGGAGGGTCCGCCACCTGATGTCTCCTTAGAAATGTTACTGCTTTGTCTAGAATGTATAGTATAGATTAAGTCTGTCTATCATGGGGAAGACAAGCAGGTTACAGCACTACGCTACACCACACTTCAGATCTGGAGAGTTGCCCCTATTCACAGAAGGAAGATTTTTGAGTAACTGAAATAAAAAATTGATGGAAATGCATCTTTAAACAAAACTGTATTGAATCCCTGGAGTAAAATAAGACGTTGATTGTGCCTTAACACCTGAACTAAAATGTGTCCGGTAACTCCATTTTGAAAACAATATCTTTAAAGCAAGGTAGTATTTCATTGTAATAGTATTTTCTTACAGGCCTACAGTTTTCCACCAGTCTTCCTCTTTTGTCAGATCTGCTTTTATTTTTAGTCTCACACATATTCAATAAAGGCAACACCTCTCCGGAGACTTCAGACAGACCAGCCCAGCTCACAGCCAAAGCATGACACAGCAACCTCGCCGCCACAACACCCATGGGTGCTGTCAGGCGCCATCCATCTTCCCGGCATCCCTGCAAGCACCACAGTTAACGCTATAGGTCTCCGTGGATCTACTCTCGCCCTTTTAGCAGCCAGGTGTAGTTTTAAACACTGCTTAGGCTATGAGAGAGATAGTATACTACTAGGAAACTGATGAAGAACATTTGACAAAGAGAGAGTGGTGCGGAGAAGAGGGGCATTGTGGGTAAATTACAGGAGTGGTTTTAATGGAATGATTTACACTAAAAGCATGTTCGTATGTAGAGGACGCACAGTGAATCATGGGTCTAGCAAATGCATTAGGTATAACATGAAAGCTTCTATAGCCTGGAAACAGTGAGGTAACTATATGTGTGGTGCAACAGGACAAAGTACAAAGAGATGTGTTTGAAATGTCAGAATACTGTATCTTGTATAGTTATATCTGATATTTTAAAGTCCATGATTTCACTTTTCTGATGGGCAGTCCGCCACTCGCTGTCTCCATGGAGGTGTTAATGTTTTATCCAGAATTTTGCACAGTATGGCTTTAAACTTACCAACCGTCATGGACGTCAGATCTGTGAATTGGCAAGTTTTTCATGATACTTTTGAGCAGTAAAAATGCAATGAAATAAATAGATACGTTTAATGGCACAATGTGAAGCATTCCAGACAATGGATTGACACATACCTGGAGAAAAGCAAACTTCCCACCAGAAACATCACATCGTGCATCTTTAATATTATGATTACAGTTGGTATCACACACATTTTTATTTACTTTTTGCAATGTTGCACAAAGGACAAGGCTTAGTTCATTTTCTGGTTTATAACTTCAAAATTATCGAAAAATAATACATGTTACTCTACAATATTTATTTGCAAAAACACACAATTTTGATTTGAAATGCAAGAATAGGATAGGATGTCTTTTGGTTAAGATAAATTGAACTGATCTAGAAAAGAACTGTGGATCTTCTGTTTCAGTGGCACATGTTCAGAATCCACTGGGGCTTAATGATTTGTGGAAAAATATAAAATTGCAATTCTAAGTAGATTTCACATTTATGTTTTGGTAATAAAATTCCTGAAAAAGTGATTAAAAAGACTGAAAAATGAACTGATAAATTAATGAAAGAATCACATTTCAGAACAGGGTTGTACAGATCAAAACTTCAAGGTTAGCAGTTTATAATTATTTTGATGGTTCTGGATCTGCTAACTGTGTCCATTCAAATTGCGATTTTGATTTAACTTAATTTTGCAGGCCTAGAATCCACTAAAAGATTTCTTCCTTTTAATGTAATTCAGGAATAGTTTATTTTGCCCCTATCTTATAACCATTCAGAAAACTTAAAAGTTCCTGGATCTTCTATTTCAAATCCACACATAAAAAGCAGTTACTGAAAGTGAGTAATTTTAAACCAGCACTTTGAAGACAAATCATTGTTTTCGGGGTCGTTTCAGAACAGTGTATTATAAACAGGCCTAATCCCTTAAACTAATACAAGTTATTTAAGTGGGCAGGGCGTTGTGTAACATTGAGTGAATAGGCTCTAAGCTGACTCACTTTGTTGTGTAATATAATAAGATATAATGGAATCAGACTGTGTTTATCAACCTGCGCTAACATGGGAGACACGTAGACCATATTAACACTGGACAAAACTGGACAAAGACCCAAGTGACCAAATAGATCCAAGAAGCTGCACCATTTGATATATAAATGGACATAGCTAACCCACTAGCTGCTGCGTTCCAAATAGGAAGTGAGCATCGGCGAGCTCCATCGACTCCAGCTCCAGTTCACTTTGTATTGAGAAAATGTGGCTCCTCTCATTGTAACTATTACAGTCAGGCTCCTCATTTTGGTCTTAAAATGTTTGTATTAACTCGCTCTACATGATCCTGGTGTTTTTGTTTTGCAATTTGTCCTTAAATCAATTCCTCTTCCTAATTTGGAACTCCAAAGTTGCTCTTATAACTAGCCTCAGTGAGCTTCATCTGACTGGAGCCAAACACTATGGGTGACATCACACTCCCATAGTCCAGTCTATGTTTTTTCTTGACAAGTATTGCGATTGTGATTAGATTTGTGCTTTATGTTTTAATAATACGATACTGTTCAAAGCTCATATTTCAAATACATCCAGCCGAACTGACAAAACTATATGAACTAACTAACACAAGAATTACATTTCAAAACATGTTTGTACAGATCTAAACTGCAGGGTTAGCAGTTTTTATGCAGAATAAGGACATTCGGAAATGATGGTACTTAAAAAATTGCAGCCTTTGTGATTTGCTTTCTTATTACATCAATATTATCTTAGTGGTAGAAGGAGTACTCAATTTTGTAAAAGTACAGATACTGGAGTAAAAAAATACTCAAGTAAAAGTATCACATAAAAAAATCTACTTAACAGTATTAAAGTAACTGTAACTGTAAAAGTATTTTGTGGACATTTTGAGATCTTTTGTTCAACAGAAAGAACTGAATCAATTTTCTTTTTCTAGCAGCTTTTATTTGTATGTTTTTGTTTGTTCAAACTACAAATATCTAAAAAAAAATAAACCCTCGCCCTTTTCACCAGGTCTCAAACTCTCATAAAAAATACTTTTACTTCTGAGTCCTGTTCAAAAATGTAGTAGAATAGAAAGTACAGATACCTGCTCTCAGATGTAGTAAAATAAAAGTAAAAAGTATAATGTATGTTTAAAAATGTACTAAATTAAGTACAGATATCTAAAATGTATACTTACTGTAAGTACAGTACTTTACTTTGCTACATTCCACCACTGATTATCTTGGAGCCAATTTGTTTTTTTTTTTCCAAGATTAGGTATTATCTAAAGAGGTGATTAAAGCTGTGTTCTTTTTCTGAGTTCACACCTTTGCCAAAAATGAAAAAAATGAAATCAAATTCTAATATGCGCAGTATCTAACAAGAGCAGCATGTGTACAAAAGCCGGAACAATGAAGCTCTGCGAGGAGGACATCCTGCCTTACCAAAACCAAAGTCAAACATACGTGAAGATGTAATTGAACACACTGAGACAATGGACAGAGGAATTCAGCTTTTCCTGTCCACACATCATCATGAGAGTGCAAATGACGAGACTCATCCAAGAGCTACGTCCGCTTTGGAATCAGGAAATACACTAAACCTTGACATCTGGGTTAGGGAGACACAGTAGAATATAGAGGCACACTTTTTGCACTGTCAATGTAGAGGAAATGCCACAGTGGTACAATTATAATATATGTAGGTCATACAACATTTCAGCCACCATTTTTGTTAAAAGCCATGCATCTGTTATTTTTCCTATGTATTTGAGCCAAAGAACAGTGCAAATATATTGTATAAGGAGCTCCTAAGGTTAAATATATGACATCTAATTATAAACCATTTTATTTTCTGATAGTCAGGAAGTGTGAGTTAGCATACTAGTAGTTGTTAGCTTCACTGTCATGACAAAACACCACTCTGGCCTCTAAAAGCTGCGGTAAGTAATTATAAACTCATCATAGTGAAATTAATAGTTTGCAGTGACATCACATGAGGGTGTTCTACATGTATCTCTATTGGCAGAATGTTCAGAAGTTGCCATGGTGACACACATACGCAAGATAGTTTTAAAACTCAAGAAAAATACAAAATGGATTTAAGCAACACATTTTCAGGATCTTGATTCTGTTTAGGAGTTGGATTTTCAACAAAACGGTGAGAGTGACTAGAAACTGTTAGCACAAATCACACCTGTTCTAACTTGAGTAACAGAGCTTCAGACAGAGCAGTGCTTTCCGTTAGCCTCACACCCTCAAGAAATGTTGATGTAATCAGCTGCAAAGTAGAAGAAAGAGTGCATATGGTAAGTGAGGAATAACTTTGGGCCTCTGAAAGCTGTGAACTAGCTCTGCAAGTAGACCTCACTATTCACTTGCAAGGTAGAAATAGAAAAAAAGTTGCTACTACAATGGTCTCAATATTTAGCCTATGTAAGCTAGTCATTCATTCCTTTTTCTATTTTCCAGTAACCTTGAAAAATGACTTTGACAATTATGCTATGAGGCTAATGATAAGCCTTTGAATTACGCAGTTAGTGCATAGGTGTACATTTCAAAACACCATCTTTCCACTTCCTGCTTTAACTGACTTCAAACCCCCTTTCCACAAAACAAGTGAGATAATAACTGAAAAACAAGAGTCCAGGAAGTGCCCGGCTCTCCACACCAGACCTAATTTTACCTCCTGACGTTGGACCTCTTGTGTGGCGACAAAGACAGGAACAAGAAGTAGAAGAGAAACATGTTCGGAGCGGGAGGGAGAGCATTGTGACCGGTTTCCTTCAGTGGGGAGGTGGGGGCCGAACAGAGGCAGCTGGGACCACTGAATTGATTAAGTTCCGTACAGAGGGGCCAAGGTTCACAGGTTTCCCGCCTGACCACGCCACTGCAGCCGCATGTCCCGGGACGCACCGTGCAGCATTGTTCCTCCAGCTCACTCCCCACCGACAGTGAAGGATTAGGTCCAGTGAGCGGCAGAGAGGGAGACTGTGCTTTCAGACAGTCTCCACACTGTGAACAAACTATAGCTGTAGGATCAGAGTGGACTGTAAAGCTTCGAACTGTGATATTAGCGACGAGGGACATGTTGAAGCATTATGGCCACATTGCTTCATATTGATATCATTATAATATCGGCTGTAACGGAGATACAGACCCTTACATTAAAAAGATTATTACGTTTTATTACATGGGTGCACAAACTTTCTAATCACTATGTTCATTGTAAACTTTGACAGTTTGTCTCAAGGCAAATGTGACAATGTGTCTTAACACCATAGAGTGTTACTGAAGGAAACAATAAATCCTATTGTAAACTAACTTAAAGAACACATATTGCGCTTAAGACTGCGATATACTTATAATGTACCACACTCATAGATCATGTGTATGTATGTAATAATTTGCACATTTTAAATTGCAATATTCACGTGTCATGACTTAATAAAAGAAACAAGTTAACTGACATTGCATTAGAAAAAAGTGGTTTGTACCAAAATGACTATGTGACACAGCTGAAATCTACGCATACAAATACGCAGGGTTGATCGGTAATATGGCATCTTGAAAATAAGATTAAAGATTGCTCAAACATGCACAACTCCAAATACAACTGCAAGAGGGTAAATGAGAAGAGGCAACATGGGTAAAAGCTCTGAAAAGCCCATTTTGCATAACAGGTCTGCTTTAAACAAGTTACGGCAGCCAGTTGTACAATAAAGACAGCTTAATGCTATTAGAAAACAAAGTTGCTAATAAGAGTGGTAAACAATATATCAACCACTCTCTTTGCCTGGGATCCAGAAAACACACTTCACAAACACTTGATCACGATGTTTGTCTGGTCACTGGTTTTATCTCCCAGAGTTCAGATGGGTATGATTGACAGGTGGATTAGTGAATCAGGGACACCAGTCTCCTGTTTTGTTTTTTGTTTTTGAGCACATCGTAACATATGAAGGATTCAAATGAAATGAAGCCAAACTTGCAAACCACAAAGTTGGCATTAATTTGTCTTAGCTGCGATCATAAATAGTAGCATGCTTGTAATCTTCCAAATGTGGTTATTAACAGACCCACCAAAGTAGATGCGCTCTGATTGACTGACAAGCTCTCAGTGATCCTATACTTCAGAACTGTGAATCAGCCTATCCCCTCATTCTCCATACTTCATAATCATCTTCTCCCTCTCACTACACACTCGCTCAGACTGTATGTGTGAGCGCCTCGGAGCCTGGGGTCCTATTTCCGAATAAGAGGTGACCTTCTTCCATCAGCCCCCAAAGCCCTGTGCGGTGATTAAAGCTGCTCCGCTTGCTAACTTGACAGAAAGCCACATGTACCAGAGGCATAGTGGACACCCGGGCACGCACAGGGTGACATTTTGGGATGGGTGCACCATAGGGGAGACCAAGGCCATTTCAAGACATGCTATTAAAATTCTAGTCACTGATTAGCCTTGGATGTTGATATAATCTGTTATTACTTGAGTAAAAGTACAGACACTGGAGCAAGAAAATACTACATGACAAAAAGTATCACATGACAAAATCTACTTAAGTAAAAGCATTAAAATACCAGTTTGAAAATGTTTTAAAGAGTAAAACGTACTACATGACAAAAAGTATCACATGACAAAATCTACTTAAATAAAAGCATTAAAATACCAGTTTGAAAATGTTTTAAAGAGTAAAATGTATAAATATTTTGTGAAGATTCTGAGGTCTTATAAATAGATTTTGTAAAAGATTTATTCTGAATTTTGTAAAGAAACAACTGAATTGATATTTTTTTCTCTAGCTGTTTTTATTTTGTGTATTTTTGCTTGGTCAAACTACAAACCTGTTCAAAATAAAATCCTAATTTTATAATAAATACTTTCACTTTTAGTAGAAAGTACAGATACCTTCTCTAAATGTAGTGAAGTAAAAGTAAAAAGCATGTACATGTACTAAAGTAGTATTAATGTAGTGTTACCATTCATATAGTATATTTGATACTATATGATAGTATATTGTGATGTGTGAGCTACTGTGTCCATTGTCCAAATAATTTCCCTTGTGGATCAATAAAGTTTTTCTAAGTCTAAGTCTTAAGTATAGTAGCTTTTACTTCATTACATTCCACCTCTGGATGTAATATTAATCAAAACTTGCAATATGCCACATTGTATTAAGACATGGCAGGGGAACTGATAGCCTTTTAATGATGTAGATGCTATTAGCGTTTTTAATACACGCCAGATTTTCGTATTGATTTTTCTCGTCTGTAAACAGATGGCCGAAACAACACCTCATTATCTTTGCACAGTATTCATTACAGTGGGAAATCGAATAGTCCTGTGGTGTGAATTTTCACATCAACAACAACAATGTGCATTTGGAATTAAACTGACGGTGTAGCAGGAGTATTAAGTGTGTTTTAACATGGAGAAATGGCTCAATGTTTGTGGTTAGTGCGAAGTCCACTCACTCAATGGCACGATACATAATGAGGCTTTTTTCAGATACACAAAAGGTGGTATTGTGGAAAAGGGTGAGTGCTTGAGGGATTAGCTGCTTTAAGGATCCGTGACGCATTTAAGTTTCTATTGACAAGTATTTACAAATCACCGGACCAGAAACAGTTAAAGCATGTGGCAGGGGTCAGACAATGCTCAACATTCCTTCCCGTTCAGTAAACATTTCCGTTACCTCATCAAAAACATACTTGGATTTGTGTTTTGTTTAATTCACACATGTTTGAGTAATCCTGCATTATTAGTCTGTCTCCTTGTGATGTCATGAGTGATAGTTTTCAAGTTAGCAGCTACACTTTACTTTTAATTCAGTAGAAAAGGGCTGTAATCATCCAGATCATTGTAGGTAGGTCTATGGAGTTTAAAAACACGGTGGAGCACTTCCTGCATTACCACATATCACAAGTTGGAACAGAGGGGTTTTTGTTTGAGAGAAGAACTAAAAATGTGGGGTTTGTCCGTTAAACATGTGTGAATGAAACAAAAACAACTCCAGGTATGTTTGTGATGAGGCATTATGTGACATTATAACACACCCACACAGGAAATCATAAAATAGCCTAATAAGAGCCCTTTAATTCTTGCCGTAGTACTAAAATTGTAGTAAAGTAAAAATAAAAGTTAGTAAAAATGTCACACAGTACTTGTACAAGGTTATACTAATGGATGACGGGGTAAATTTGGTTGACATTGTAAAAATCAACAGCCAATCCAAAATTAAACTATAATTTGTTCATATTACTGCAAACTAATAAGTAGATGTCTTATTATAACACTACTAGTCTGCTACTCATTTTGTCAATATTACCTCCTTGAAAATCAAAGCACTTAATATGACACCACAAACTAATATCTTACTGAGAATAAAAATAATCTGTGGCATTACGAGGAACCGTGGTTGTGAATAATTGCTGTCCTGCTTAGTGCATCTGACTGCACCCCTGTAAGCAAAACAAGGTAATTACCCAGCCACATCACCACATCACACATCACAGGCTAATTACTGCAGACACTCAGAGGCTATAGGAACAAGCAAAATAAGCAGTCCTTTAAGGCAAAAGGTAGCACAATACATCATAACTTATAGAGCTGTAGTGTTATAAAGGCTTTCTTGGCACTGAATTTTTTGGTATTTGGCATTGTAGGCCTGATTTTTACTCTTAAAAATGTGAAAAATTGTTTACAGTGGTTCAAAGTTCCTCACTTAGGCTACCTTGTTATTCCGAGCATCCAGATTATTCAGTGTGAGTTTATAAGTGTTTTAACAACATTTAAAGAACAGAGTTTTTCCATCAAGTTAACAACAACTAGCATGCTAACACACTCTTCCTGATTATTGGACAGCACCCAGCAAAGACTGATTATAGTATAAGACGATGTGTAAAAAAAAAAAAAAAAAAAAACCTAACCTTGTCCATGTTACTAGTATTAATAAAGTTAATGATTGCAAATGTACTGTTTGGATAGGCTATTTCTTCCTTCACCAGCCAGTTTGAATCCAAAAGGGTCTGGGCCATAGAGCATGAAAAAATCTCCAAAACAACCAAAATCTGAGATGACCAAACCATATACGCTAATCTGTATCATGAGTCTCTCAAACGTGGAAGACATCTCCTCTCAACAATTCTCAGAACATTCAGAACAAAACATATCACTTCTTTTACCTAAGATAAGTAAGAGTTTGGTGCGTCCATTGTTGATTCTGAGAAAATCCATTCTGTTTCTTTGTCCTTTAGGTCTTTTTCTCCCTTTTTACATGTTTGTTTTTGACACAAACGGACCATGTGTCTCTCTGATTGGTTGATCCACTTGTCAATCACGCCCTCTGAAATCGGAGACAGGTTACAGTTCCAGATTCACTCGTCTTTGTAAAGTTTTATCAAAGCGTAAAGTTCCTACTAAGTTTACACTAAAGGCTAATTGAAGAACAGGCCCAGTAGCTCCACCTCCAATTTGAGCGACATTTTAGGTTTAAAACTAACCAATACTTCCAAAGACCAACCTGAATAAGATGAATGTTTTGCCTAGATTTAAATTAACCACACGACATCCAATTAAATATCCTCAGCAAACACCCATACAAGAACTAATGAAGCAATCAGCGCCAAAATTCACATGCTAATTACCAAAACTAGCCTGTGCAGGTCAAGACGCTCACTACTTGCAAGCTTTCCAGAGAACATACATAAGTATAGAGTGGCCTATAAAGACAGGTTTAATTACAGGGCCATAGAGGGCGAGGGTTTGCATGTGTGATCAGTCATGGATGAATAAATGAATAGTAAATAGTGGGACCAATGTAAAGACTCAGCAGCTTATGAAGGAGGAGGTGGGCGAGGACAGCTTCACGAGCTAGGCAACGCTTTGGTGATGATGGATGGGTGTTTTTTGGTGGAATAGGCAACAATATGTCAGTGGTGGCTTTACCAACAGTGTAATAAATCATTTGGTAAGACGTACAATGATTATACAATGAACGTGTCACTTTGGAGTCAGTTGACATGATCCATGTCTTACTAAGTCTGTTCTTAAAGGACCTACATTACAGTATTTTTAGATCTGCTGTATGTTATAATGTTGTTTTCTGATCAAAAACATACTCCTGAGTTTTGTTTTGTCTTATTGCAAACCCAAAGTATTTAAAGTTCTTACCTCATCCCTGGAATGGTCAATCTCAGACAAAAGGTAAAAGGTAGCTGCGAACTTGAAAACAACAGTTTCATGACATCATAAGGTGGAACAGAGCATTTTGAGCTTTGGAGATGTAGACAGGCTAATAATAAAGGAAATCCTCAAACACAGCTGAATGAAGCAAAACACAACTCCGGGTATGTTTTTGGGGAGGTAAAAGCATTATAAAATAGCTAAAAGCTCACAGGAGTACGTTTTTGCGTAATATAGGACCTTTATAATAATAATAATAATAATGCATCAGTTTTATATAGCGCTTTTCTGGACACTCAAAGATGCTTTACAGAGCATTATTCATTCACTCCATACCCGGTGGGGTTAAACTACTATTGTAGCCACAGCTGCCCTGGGGCAGACTGATGGAAGCGAGGCTGCCAATCTGCACCATCGGCCCCTCCGACCACCACCAACACTCACGCACACACCACTTTCATACTAAGCAATGTGGGTGATGTGTCTTGCCTAAGGACACAACGACAGTTTTTAAATCTAAATCAAGGAAAAGGTATGTAAGTAACAGCGAACATACAACACACCCAAAAGAGGAGTAAACTGAGACTGGACCACCAAACACCAAAACCAATTTTGGCGCAATTCAAGAAAATCAACATCTCCCGGTGAGTTTAATTTGAGCATTTGTCCAAACTCCAATGGGTATTGTCATTGACTGGGTGAACACAATAGTAGCCTAATTGGCTCAATAGGTAGCCACTCAATAAGGCCTCTGTGCATACAGCTCATGTGTGAATCTGTTCTAAAGAAAATGGCATTTTGCATAAGCTATGATAAAGTCATAGTAAGAAGCCATGTTTAAATATATAAAACAAGTGCTTGAGTCTGCTATATAGTTGTAATCCATGACACCCATTAATTATTATGCTATATTTTGCACATTTTAAATCACAATATTTATCTAAAACAATTTAGTAAAAGAAACAAGTCCCCTGACGTCGCTGTAAACATCATCACAACAGAGTCAGAATCTCCAATAGCTGCATCCAATAGATTTTTTCCCCCATTTGTACCAAAATGACTATGTGAAGCTGTTTAATCCTACATGTATCATCAATTATGAAAATAAAATTGGAGAATGAAGTAAATACAGAACAGTGGGTGTATGCCGGTGGTGGTGAAAACGGGGATTGATCTGCAATATGGAGTCTTGAAAATAAGCGATTAGAAGATTGCTCAAACATGCACAAATCAACTTCAGGTGGTGTGGGGAAGCAACTATAATATGGTTAAAAGCTCTATTTTGAATAATAGGTCTGCTTTAAAGGAAAGCCTACATCCTAAACACCATAACTACGACTTTTCAACTTAACATTCAAATGAGTCTGCCTGCAAAAGACATTCTGAGAATATTGTATGAAAATGTGAAAAGACACAGGCAACCAATAAAAAACAGCACTTTATTTACTACAGACGTCCGATCAGCCCATCATTTTTAGCGGTTAGCATGAGCACCGTCAGACAATCTTCTGTGAGCATTGGCGGACAGAGGTGTCTACTATAGTGGATTTAAAAGCACCACAAACGCACAGAGCGGTCGACCAAACGCAGGCTCGTGACATTCCACAGAGCTGTTTACGGTGATGGTGCTTAAATGTCAAGAGCTTGTCTGGCGGCCGGAGAGGAGAGGAGGAACAGACGCAGGTGGATCAGTCTAGACATTACAATGAAACGAGTGGTGCAAGAACGTTGGGTAAGACCACAGCCCAAACGCCAGTGCTATTACTGCAGCCCTGATATGTTTATGGCCCATACACATGAATTATACACTGCAGGACAGACAATAGATGTGGTTCTACGGTCCAATTTACAGCGGCATTTTAGTGGTTGGACACATGATAGCAATACTATTTCAGCTGCATTTGTTTTTATCTTAGAACAATACTAAGGGTAATCAAGATCAAGGTTTGAGCAAATGAAATGAAAAATCCAGTGTAGCTAAAAGGTAACATTTCTAGTGAATAGTCCATCACCTGTTTGTTTCCATGGAAAAGTTATTTGTCTGTAATGTTCCATAGTATAATACTGAACTTCTCTGTCACCATGGAGACAAGCAGGTGATGCCCTGCACCAAAAAAGTACCTTTAAACAAAATAAAGCAGCATATATTAGTACCTCAGTGGTCTCACAAGCATTACATTATGGTTAGCCAATCAACAAGCTAGCTGTTTATTTTTCTTTAATAAAAATAAACTGGAGTAGCCCATAAGGGATAAAACATAAAAGATAATGCTGTCATCAACCCCACATGGCCCTAAGTTTTTATTACAGTTACAGTTGAACTTGGGTTGCCAGTGCTTTAACCTATAAAGGTTTTCACATTATCAATAGGCTATATGGACAGGTCATGTCTCATGTGAAAGCTCAGAACCTCCAGAATTCATTCACTGAGCTGCAGAGGCTGCACTAGCACTGATTCATGATTGACTGCAAGAGCTGGGATTAAGATCGTGACCAGTCAGATCAGAGAGAGGCATTTTAGGTTTAAACCAAGTGAATTTCAGCAGTGAAACTGGCAACTCAAAGGACTCATGTGAGGCTCATTCTGCTTTCTGATTATAACCGCCTTGAGAACCAAAAACACCAAATTAAAACATAAACAACTTGATCATCATGTCCAATGTTTTTTTTTCTTTTTTAGTAAGAGCTATATTTGAATAGAACATGTCTACCTTGTATATAAGAAAACACTTGTTTATGGAATTTAAAATCTAAATCTTACATAGGCTACAGCTCCTTGAACATGTAATTCACTCTAATAGGCTGATAAATCTTAGAAAGTGCAAAAAAATGAGAATGTGGAAACAGGTGTTGTTTCCAAATCCTCAGATTGAATACAGTTGAGATCTTGAGATCGCCTGGCTGACTGAATCGAGTCTCTTGCTAATTTGCAGCAGGTGCTGGTTTGTGTTGCAAAAATAAATGTGACCCCTCAGAATAGAACGACTTATTTATAACACGTCTGTGCTCAGGTGTACTCGCTCATTAGAAGACGGCCATGTAGCATTCATTTGTTTTTATACTTACTTCTACAGTCACACAGAAGGCAAGATGGAGGAAGTGTCTTGCTCAAGGACACACCAGCAAAGGATTATTTTTGCAATCTTTCTGCCCAAACTATTCTTATTATCACAAGATTATCATGGTTAAATAACAGTTAGCAGTGACTAATAGAAGTTTCTGAAAGCCGTAAAATAAGTCTGACTCACTAGTCCCACTGTTACGAAGAAAGACAAATAATCAAGTGAAATAAACTGGTGCCTGTGAATATGGACACAAGATTGCAATTATTTTAACAGCCCCCAGGCCCGAAGTCTCATTACTCAAAGCACAGAGGAGGCGAGTGAAACAAAAGAAGTCATTACTGTCACAGAACCATGTTGGACACTGTGTTTTGACTGCACAAACAGCCTGCACAGCAACTAGTGCACACACCCCATTTACTCTACAGCCAGTGACAAAGGTAAAAAACGTCAAGTCATCTCTTCTCCAGCAGAGGGCAGACATCAGGGAGAGGGAGGGTCTGGCACTAAGCTTCAAGTAAGCAGTTTCATTCAGCTGTGATAATAACGAGATGGTGCCACAATATAGTATAGTGCTTGTGAACTTACTGTGAGGAGAAAGGGGGCAGGTTAAAAGGCCCTGTGCTCGACTTTTCAGATGTGTTTCTAGTATAAATATATTGCATAAGTTGCTCTTGAGGTCAAAATAAAACTCTAATCATAAAGTATTTCAACGTTCGAGCATCAGGAAGTGCACTGTTGGTATGCTTGTTGTTTTTAGCTTTACCCTGATGTCACATCTCTGCTCTGGTTTCTGAAAGTTGTGAATAGAGCTTCTAAACTCATGATGGTGGATAATTAGGATGATCAGAACTAGTATTTTCCAGACTTTTAAGAGTAAAAAGCATACAGTGCGTCCAGTTGTCTCAAAATGTGCTGACAGTCTATGGCAGATCAAACACTGTCTGTAATAGGAGCTATAGGAGCCTGTTGGGTCAAAGGGAGACAATACAGGGTGACTAACATTTCTGATGGAGGGTCCACCACCTGTTTGTCTCTGTGGAGATGTCATTGCTTTGCCAGGAGTGTTTCATTCAGTGGCATTAAGTTTATCTAGCTTCATGGAGACAACCAGGTGATACCACCAGGCAAAATTACAGGTCATATCTGTGAAGAGGTGATGCCACTCACAGCAAGATGTGTGTTTTGTTTTTTTCAATAAATACTAAAATAGATCAGTCTAATGTCATACAAACGAAAATAGGGTTATCAAAAGTACTGAAAATCAGATACTAATCGATATTAAAACTAGTACTGAAACTAGATACTCATTTCAGAAAGAATCAATACTAAAAAGTCACATTCACTGGATAGAAATGAACCTTTCCTGAATAGTTTTAAAATGATCTTGAAAAAGTACAAGAGCACATAGACTAGTATATGGACCACTATGAAACATAGGGATTACAGAGATATAAAGCCGCATGGTAAAAGAAAGCAGTACGAGCATTTTATTGTCTAAATAAAATTATTGGCATTGAGTATTGAGTCCATTCCTTCGTATTGAAATCAAGTTAAAAATTTTTAGTATAACAATAACACTTCCATGGAATTTAATTTAAGATCTTTGTGGAAGATTTACCCCTAAAATTGTAACCAAAAATGTCCAAGACCAATTGTAGACTAAAATGTGTTAAATAAATTGTTTTTTAGTTCTTTCTATGATTAATTTACCACTTATTTCCAACCATCCTCTTCAGATACAAAGAATGGCCTATTAGTACGCTCTTCAGACACAAGCTCGTGTTTTTTCAAAGGACTCCCTCTTAAAATCTGTTTTCTGTTTTTCCACATCTTTGTCCCTTCCTCCATAACTGTCTCCATGGTGATCGCTGCCACCAAAACCACGCAGCACCAAATACAGCAAATCCAAGTCTCCATCGGCATTCATTAACCACCTCATGTGTATGGAAATGAACTCGCCATAGCACTTATAATACACAACTCACGCGTAATAGGAAAGAGGTCCCATGGGTGCCATTTGCTATGAAAACAGACAGGAAGCAAAGATTGTCATTTAGAGCAATAAGGTGTTTTTCAGCAGTGTTGAGCAGTGAAATGTCATCCACCAGTATGCCTTGAGGTCCAGAGCGGGATGCCAGGACACCTGCTGAGAAAGCCTACGCACATTTTCCATCTTGTTGTTCTTTTTATTTCGCTTGTTGGCTTTTTTTTTATATAACGTCAAATCTGAAGACAAAAAATATGAGTTGTTATTGATTTTCTAGTAGCTTTTTGTGTCAAATTATGTTAAAATAGAACTTGGAATGAGGTGTAGTGTAAGGTAAGATTGTCTAAAGAAATCTGTTGATACTTCTCTGGGGGTGTGACGCTAACTGAAGGCTCTGCTCTGTCTGAAGCTCTGAAGTTAGACTTGAAAATGTGCTTTATTTTAACACAATCCGGCCATAAGGAACTGACTTAGCTGGAACCACAACAGGCGAGCTGATTTGTGCTGGTAAACAAGTCAATCTCAAATAACAGTATAGTTACAACAAGCTAGCGTTTGTTTTTCAATTAGTCACTTTTACCTTTTTGTTGAAAATCAAACACCTAAACAGGATCATGAGCATGTGTATTGATCACAGGCTCCTGAAAATGTGATGTTTAAATCCATTTGGTATTTTTTTGAGCTTGCATTGCATTGTACACCATGGTAACTGCTGAACATTCCGCCTTAGGTATACATGTAGATCACCCCCAGCGTGATATCACCACAAAGCATCAATACCTAGATACAAATTTATTCTAAAACTAGTATCAAAGCGTTATATGAAAAAGGCACATAATGTAAATCTGTATCGAGTATTGAAATTCCACTACTGTACCAACAACACCTCCAGCTCAGACCTTATTATTTGGCCTGCATTATTATAAAATATTATTAGATTATAATACTCCCTACAATTGAAGCATAGCTAAACTTGAATAAGGGTAAAAAATATTTGATTGAGCCTGGTGAAGGTGGATGAATTTTGAAAATATGAAGAAGCAGTTCTGGATTAACACAAGAGGTGGAACAGTGATGTGTCATGAGTACAAAAACACATATCTCAACAAAATACAGCAATGTTACAGATTTGGAAAATAAAGACAACATCAGCAACAGTGACTGGATATAGTGGTTTGGCCTTATATCAACGAAAGCAATGCAGAAGTCCATGCTTCATTTAGCTGCACACTTCCTGTTTTGTTTTTGATATGACCCTATATAACCAAACCTATCTATAAATAACAGGGAAAATAGTTTATCTAGATCTGAAGTTCCCTTGTATTTATTTCTTTTCCCCTTTTGCCAAGTCTAAATTTTACTGCTACTTAAAGGGTCAGTTCCCCATATATTTTAGGTAAATTTGTCTTCCCTAGTCCAGATGTCTTGTATAAGCAGGTCTTGAGGTCAAAACAAGTCCACTGTGTACTGTCTGCATCTGATTACAGGAGGTTTATTATCTGAATATCAGGAAGTGCGCGTTTAGCATGGTAGTTGTTGTTATGTTAGTTTATAAACTCATCACGGTGAATAATTGGGATGTGAATAACTTTGGACCACTGAAACCTGTGTTAAATGAACTAGTTTGTTTTTTTCACGTTTTAAAAATGTCTATAATCTGGTACTTTTAACTCGCAAATAAAGTTATAATAATTTAATATTAAAAGTACAATTCTGACTTCTCCACACGGGTAATGACAAATCTTTAAATTCACCCTTCCTTATGACGGCCATTTTGGCTCTAAGCCCCTTGTCGCAGCCTGATGGGTTCCTCCTCTTCCATCTCTCATATAAATTTACTTCCTGTTACCTCAGGCGACCTCGCTGGCTAAACCTCAAGTCCATTGGCTCCTATAGTTTACAGTCATCCATCAGTTCCACCTGCAGCCTTTGAATGAGCCATATGTTACTAAATTATAGAAACAATAGGAATGGTTGGAGAGAGTTTTTGAAAGAGGGGTGACGAAGCTTTTAAGAGATAAGAGACGTGTTCCCCTTAGACACTTAAATCCGCTGGAACAATTAGTCTGACAGTGCAATAATAGGCCCAAAGAGCATATGGCCCACTCTAATCTGCTATCACAAGTCTGCTTTAAGGCAATGTTTGACTTCCAGGAACAAAACTAGGTCAGATACAGGTCAGGAATACATGCAAATATGGGTAACAGTTGCAAAAGTACTTATATTACATACAATTGACTCTTGTGAGCTTTAAGTTATTTTATAATGTTGTTACCTTACTAAAAATATACCTCGAGTTGTGTTTTGTTTCATTCACATGTGTTTGAGTAACGATTTATTATTAGTTTAGTTTAGTTATCTTTTATCTCCAAAGTTCAAAATGCTCTGTTCCAACGGGTAATGTCATGAAGCAGTAGTTTTCAAGTCAGCAGATACCTTTTATCTTTAGTTCAGTAGAGATGGGCAATTCCAGGATTGAAATTATCCACATGATTCTAGTGAAGGTGTATGGAGTTTGAAAACACAGTGGAGCACTTCCTGTATTACCAGGTGCAAGGTGGTGATCATGCGGACAGTGTTTTCTGTTTGAGAGAACTCAGCCTAAATACGGAGGGTTTGTGTGTTAAATGTGTGAATGAAACAAAACACAACATTAAGTATGTTTGTGAGGAGGAAACATTATAACATAGATCAGAAAATGGCATAATGTGGGCCCTTTAAGATATTAAAGGTGATTTTAAAAGAGATTTTTAAATCTTTCGCATTGCATGTATCTATCTCCATGGAGAGAAGCAGATGACGCCACCAGTAAGAATGCATTTTGAACAGTAAATATGGTGGTTACAAATTAAATGCAAGATAATGCCATACTGTGGAACATTCCAAGTAAAGAAATCAAATCATAGAAACAGGTGTCATTCCCTCTACAAGAAAAGTTATAGGTGCATTGTGCAACTTTTCTGGTGGAGGGTCCGTCAAATGCTTTTCTCCATGGAGATGTTAATCCTTTGACTGGAATGTTTCACAGTATGGCATTAAACCTTTATATCTTCATGGAGACCAAACCAGGCCAAGTTACAGATCTGTGGAGAGGCAACTCTGCTCACTGTATCTGTTTTTGTAGACATTTTGGAGCTATAAAACCAACTGTAATTGAATCGATGGAAAGTGGAGCAATTTAATGTCACACTGTGGAACATTCAAGGCAGAGCAATGACATTTCCATAGAAACAAGCAGGTGATAGTTGGTTGGTTGTTGTTGTTTGGTTGGCTCACCCTCCAAAATCCACATTGATAAAGTTGCCATGGTAACTACATCCCCGGAGAGCACAAATTTTTCAAGGTACCCCAGTCGACTAGCATTTGGGGCTAATCCCTATAGGTCAAACCAACATGAGTGTGTGTTATCACCATGCCAACACCTGCTCGTACCCCCACCCCCTTACCCCCTCCCACCATCACATGACCCAGAGGAGCAGACCGCACGGGGGTGAGGGCCAAAGCAGTGCGCCCCTCTTTATGGACTTAGAGCATAATCCTATTAGGGCCAGTCATCTGCACTGCATTACAAATGTGCTGAATTACTCTAAAACAGGACCCCTGCCATGTCCCGGGCAGGAGGAAGGACGCTGCTTATTTATGGTACAACATGAGAGCATTAACATCCCTCTTTGGCTCCTATAAGACGATATTCTCTGTAACATAAGACAGCTTTTGTGCTAATTTTGTCGTTAGCTCGTAAAAATGTTGAACACAGAACTAGTTCATTTTAAAGGAGTTGTGTTTTGTTTCATTCAACATGTTTAACACACAAATCCAGCATCTTTAGTTTGAGTTCTTCTCTCAAACAGTAAACACCTTGTGATGTCATATGATGGTATAGAAAGCGCTCCACTGTGTTTTTAAACTCCATATACTTTCACTAGAATCATGTGGATAGTTTCAGCCCCGGAATTGTCAATCTCTACTCAGCTAAAGGTAAAAGGTAGCTATTAATATGAAAACTACCACTACATGACATCACAAGGTGGAAAGGAGTATTTTAGGCTTTGGAGATATAGACAGACTAACATTAAATGGTAACTCAAACTTACTTGCGTGAAAATACAACTACAGGTATGTTTCTGAGGAGGTAACAACATTATAACATGGCTTAAAGCTCAAAAAAGTCAATTTTGCGTAATACAGGACCTTTACTGCTACCAACAACTAGCATGCTTAGTGTGCACTTCCTGAATCTAGGACAGTAAATGCTTTATGATTAGATGCAGACAGTACACAGCATACTTATTTTCCTCAAGAGCTGCTTATACTATATACATGTACTGGGGCAAGACAGATTTTGCTCAAATACATGGAAAAATTATTGTGTACCTGTTCCATCCATCCATCCATCTTCTCCCGCTTAATATAAGTTTGTCATTGCTGCGTTCCTGGGTTATTTTGTGTAAATCTGGTAAACAGAACATTTTCTTGGTCTTAAAATAAAAATCTAAAATTCTAGTTTATACACATGCAGCAACATCATCAGACAACCGGAGAAGCTTTATGAAACCCTGTGGGACTTAGTGGGGTGCTAAGCAGGTTCAATATTCACTCACACAAAACAGTTTTTTGTTCATTTTAAGCACACCCGCACAACGGTTTGCTTCTGAAATGTCAACACGATGCAACAAAACTGCCCTAGTGTCAGACCTAATGTAAGTTTAAAGTTGAGTTTAAAGTTTTGCATGTCTTTTTATTCAACGGTTTCATAAACAACAAGGAATGAACCATTACAGAAAAAATACTAATTGCTAAGTACAATTGCAGTGAGGATTTGACATAGCTCTTAGAATACACTATTTTCTGATCTGTTATAATGTCCCCTCATCACAAACATACCTGGAGTTGTGTTTTGTTTCATTCACACATCGATGCGTTGCTCTCTCTACAGGAAATGCTCCACTGTGTTTTTACACTCCACACACCGTCGCTAGAATCATTTAGATAATTTCAGTCCTGGAATCACCATTCTCTACTGAACAAAATGTAAAAAGTAGTTGTTAATTTGAGAACTACCACTACATCACAAGGTGGAACAGAGTATTTTGGGATGTGTTACTGAAACATGTGTGAATGAAACAAAACACAACTCCAGGTATGTTTTGATGAGGTAATAACATTATAACATGGCTTAAAGCTCACAAGAGTCAATTTTGTGTAATATAAGACTTTTAAGACAGATGTGGTTTCAAAACATTAGAAGAGACTGGTAATTTCCTTTTTGCAAACAAATGTTTTCAACAGCCAACACTACTAGAATAAAAAAGCATTCCTTCTTGAATTGAGTTTTTCAATTCATTTATTACAAACATTTTTTTCTTGTTCGTCAGAATAGAGTTTTTACAAATTAACTATTCATTTGAAAACTGAAATGAAATCTTAAAAGTGCACTCTGCAACGTTTCTAGTGGAGGTCTGCCAAATGATGTCTCCAAGGAAATGATATTTCTTTGTCTAGAATGTTCCACAGTATAGATCAAACGTATCTAGCACAAGGGAGACAAGGAGGTTACAGCACTACGCTACATTACACTTCAGATCTGTGGAGAGACGCCCCTGTTCACAGAAGGAATTTTTGAGCAATAGAAACACCTGTAATGAATAAATGCTAGATGTATATGTTTAATGTCATACTATGGAACATTCCAGGCAGAGGAATCACATCTCTATGGAGACAGGTAGATAGCAGACCTTCCGTCAGAAAAGTTGCACAGTGCACCTTTAATCCCTTAATGATTAAAAAAATAAAAAAATAAATCAGAACAAAGACAAAATATTTAGTCACAGTTAAGTCCATTTAAACCCTATTTCCGTTTGCGCATTTGCACAAGTCTAACCAAATCATCCATTTCCTGCTCCCCAATCTCATCTCTAAACTGTTGTTGCATGAATCAGCAGCACCCATAATTGTAGTTACGTAACAGCTCATATCTGGGTGGCCCCTCTCCTGGCATCAGAGGGCGGAGGGGACGATCGGAGTGGCATGGCTGCAGAGGAGGAATGCTGGGAATTTTCCCTGTAAACACTTTGTGCTCATGCTCGGATGCTCACACACTCTTATCTCAGCCCTGTGATCACTTTGATGGGTGCCTGGTTATCTAGCTAAAGCTAAGGGATCTAGGGTGACACTGGAGGAAGCATGGGTGGGATGGGTGGGTGTGGTTGGGTTTACGTCGCACAAAGGGGAATGCAAACGTTACAGATCATATTATGTAATCGCTGAGACAATATAACAGAAATTAGCACAAATATAATTAGCATACAAAGATTTGGTGGCATCATATTTTCTTTTACTGTATTATACATTAAACTATAGGAGTTTGTGATTATAAGAACATATCATTTTTTATTTTATGAACAACGGCGGCACGGTGGCTGAGTGGCAACACTCAGGCCTCACAGCAAGAAGGTTGCGGCTTCGATCCCCGGGTCGCCCGGGCCTTTCTGTGTGGAGTTTGCATGTTCCTCCCCGTGTCTGGATGGGTTTCCTCCGGGTACTCCGGTTTCCCCCATCAACTCAAAACATGCAGCACCCCTATGAACTAACATCAAGGACCATGTTGTCCACCCTCCTGTGGGCTCACCACCTGCAGAGGGGTTCATGGGGGGGTCAGGTGCTATGAGTATTGGGCAGCAAACTGCCCCCGCGACCCAGCCGGATTAAGCGGGAGAAGATGGATGGATGGATGGATTTTATGAACAACAATTAGTGGTACAGGGTCAATATTGAGACCTTGTTGTTGAAATGGGTGGTTTTCATATTTTATAATGTGAGGGGGAAGAGACGGGTTTTCCTATTCATAACATTGTACTTTGCCATGAAATAATAATAATAAAAATCCAAAAGGTAAATTCACAAATGTTGAATCAGATCATTTCTAAGTGACTAAAAATATTACAACAGAAATCAGAATTTTGACAATATGTATTTTAACTAGGATTGTCAGAAGTACCATGAAATGAGATACTAATTGATACTAAAAATGTAGTTCAGGAGCAGGACCACGCCTCAACCACCCGCGCCTCCTCTCCATCGAATCACAGCTCACTTCTGCCACACCTCTTTCCAGAAGCCTATTTATAGCAGCCTGTCCCGGCAACCCAGTTTGTCCTGAATAACTCAACCCCACTTTCCCAACCCCGATCTGTTCGCTTCCAGACGTAAGACGCCTACGAGGTGGGGTCCCGTTCCTGCTGGGCCATGTGAAGATTTGAGACTGAGCCCCCACCCTGAGTCTCAATCCAGCCGACCCGCCTCGTCTCCATATAATAAACTCTTTTCACTTCGCACATGTGTTGTTGGTGTGGTCCTTGCTAGTGAACTAATATTGAAACTAGATACTCAATTTGCAGTATTGATTTGAGTACTGATACTGCAATAAATCACAAAGGACAAAATTGGAGCTTTCCAGAACAGTTTTAGTATTAGCTTTAGCATTTGAGCTTCATCAGAACGGAAAAAAGACCTCATGGTAATATATAAGATTATTTTGTGTTGAAAATAACATTCTATTACTTAAAGGTGCATTTTGTATCTTCTAAGGTGGAGGGCCGCTACTTGCTTGTCTTCATGGAGATGTTATTTCATTGTCTGGAATGTTCCGCAGTAGTGCATTTAACATATCTCCCTAGCTTTTGTTGTTTTATATCTCAGAATGCCTAGGAAAAAATGAACTCTTTCTCTGTGCTGGCTTGCTTCTCCGTAGATCACCATTAACCATTGACCATTAAACTGTCTCCATTGTGATTACCAATGTTATTTCCATACTGGGGAATTATCAAGGCAAAAATAGTCATATCTCCATGGCGACAAGCAGGTGGCAGACCGTCCATTAGAAAAGTTACACTGTAAACCTTTAACAAGTAGCATTTTTTTAATCTTCATTCTGGTATTGAAACTGGTATAGCGTATTGAGTCAAATCCTTAGTACTGAAATAGAGTTTGAAATTTTAGTATCATAACAGCACAAATTTGAGCTGCTCCTATGTGTATTAAATCATTTTGGCCTATAGATATAGATATGTTGTGATCGCATTTGAAACGCAGCCATATGCAAAATTTCACTAAGCTCAACAGTCTTTCAGTCTTTTTTTATTTAAATTGTAACCCATCCAATGTAATCTTAAATTGCTGGATGTAATTCTCTTTCTGGTTCAGTAGTTTGCTCTTGCTTATGCTCGCCTCCCACTGCGAGCCCTGAATACACGTCCTATAGTAAATGAAATGTTCAAAGTCCCTTGCTTAACACGCCATGGCATTTAAAACAACACAGGAAGACGAGTATAGCTGTAGCCTTCCTTTAGTCTGAACCCAAATCCTGGGGCTGTTTAGTCAGGCTGTTTTCAGGGGCAAAGTCTGTTCCACGCGGATGCATTTGGGGCACAGAGCAAAAAGCGACGAATAAATACAGAGGTAAATCAATGGACTGAACCAAAATACATGGAAAAATGTTACAATTTTCTAACACCAAGAGCATGATTTTGACAAGGTGACTACAACTGTTTTCTTCTGGGAGGTTACACTTCACTGTCATTGGTTAAATCCGCCTGTCACTCACTCACAAGACAAAGGATGTTGACCATTAAGGAACCATTATTTATTTTTGAGCTATAAAACCACCTGTAATTTAATAAATGTAAGGCAGAGCTGTGTAATGCCAGTGTGGAACATTCCAGGCAAAGCAGTGACATCTCCATAGAAACAAGCAGGTGGCGGACTCCCAACCAAAAAGTTACATTGTGCACCTTTAAACAGAAAAATACTGACTCACAATTTGACAATAGCGCCATATCATGGAACCCCATTCTTTCTGAGTGGCTATACCTATCCATTGGTTTACATGATGAGAAATTAGGACTATTGCAATACCGATTATTAAAAACAAAGTATTATAAGCTATCTTTATAATGAGGAAAAAGTATTCAAAATATTGCATGTAAACTCCAAATAAAAAAGCACAATTCTATATTCAGCAAAGCTCTCATTGATATTTTCAAGGAGATGAAGGGGCTACATTCCATCATGTACCAGTCTGCACCGGTCATGGGGACATTTCATTGTGGGGTCACTGTCCAGTCCACTGTGTCTACAGTATTTGCCACTTTGTCTTTTCCCTGGAAAAACCTGGTGCTGGGAAAGCTGAGATTTTCCGGACAGTGTTCCATGTGGACTTTTCCTGACAGTGATAAGAGACGTGTCTGCAGCAAAGTACTGGTGGAGAAATGTTTAAAAAAAAAAGAAAAGAAAATGAAAGTGTGTTTTGTTGACATAAGATAGTATAGAGGTGCTCTAAAGGTTAGCACAAGTAAAAATTGAAACGCTGGCAGGAAACTCTCGAGAAGTAAAGTAGAATCCCATTGTACAGGATAAAAAAAACCTATAATTAACTGAATTGTTTTGAATGTATTCATATAGCATATATGTAATATTCTGATATGACACTGCAACACAAAACACCACATGGCAATACATTTACAAAAATGAAAAAAATGCAGTATGGGCTTGCTTGTCTCCATGGTGATGCTTTGCTCTGAATGTTCAACAATATGGCATTAAACTTATACCTATTTCCATGGAGACAAGCTACTGACAGCACCAGGCCAACTTACAGGTCTGAGACGCTCTCCCTTTTACTGTAAGAATGCATGTTTTACAAGGTCATGTTTAAGATAAAGATATGCCTTTATTTGGCAGTAAATCTCCTGTAATTGAATAGATAATTTTAATGCCATACTGTGTAACATTTCAGACAATGCAATGACATCTTTATTGAGACGAGCAGATTTCCTCATTACAAAGATACCTGAAGTTGTGTTTTCTTTCATTCACAGACTTCATATTTAGGCTGAATTCTTCTTGCAAACAGAACACACCCTGTTCCACCTTGTGATGTCATGTGGTAATGCTCTACTGTGTTTTTAAACTTCATATACCTTCACTAGAATCATTTGGATTATCTTAACACTGAAAATGCAAATCTCTATTGAATTTAAGGTAAAAGGTAGCTTTACTTAACTTAATCGTTAACTTAAATATTAACGTTACATGACATCACAAGGTGGAACAGAGCATTTTGAGCTTTGGAAATGTAGAAAACCATTACTCAAAAGTGTGAATGAAACAAAACACAACTCCAGGTATGTTTCTGATGAGGTAATAACATAACATGGCTTGAAGCTCACAAAAATCCAATTTTGTGTAATATTGGACTAATCTAGGACTTTAATCTTTCCTCCGTAGCCAGTCCTGTGCTATCGCTGTCCTCTGAACTATTGCATGTTCAACCACTGCTCCCACAGGTATATGCCCTTATTATCGTTAAGTGGTTTCCTCATATGTCCTTAGTACCCATTCATGCCATCACAATGTGTCAGTTTGGCCCCAGGGAGGTTGTCAGCTCCACATGTCCCTGCCCTTCCTGACCCCTGGACCCTCCCCCTGCCCCCCTTTGCCCCCTTCCCCACCAACAAGCACCTCAGTGCACCTCCCAAACAAAAGAGTGGGGTTTGTGGGAGAGCTTTGCAACCAAACATTCCTATCACAATGGCAAGGTTCAATTAGTGACTGCTTTACTGTGTGCACCATACCATTCCACTGTTCTGCCAGACAAAGCCAGGGCTCTCTGCTGCAATGGGAACCCAATGGGACTCCAGCAGTGTCCTTGGTTTATAAGAGAGCTTCTTCCACAATCTGCTTTGTCCATGCAATGTTGCCAATGGAGAAGACCACTTGAAGGGCATGCAGGGCAAAGCTGGAAGAGATTTATGTCTGTACCTGTGGGTTGACTGTCCGCAAAGGCGACATAAAAGTGGGTTTTGGAGAAGCAAACTGGCCTTCAAACAAGATTACATCCGAACAATTTATGTCCACTATTCATCACCAAAGTGCCACGCATGTCAGCGGGCTGTCAATAGTTTTAGGGCAATTCTCAGTCTAGCAGCCATATTAAGGAGGCGAGATGTTTAATGGTTGAGGAGCGAGGCAGAGCAATGTCATGGGTTTATGGGGCTGTAGGGGACTGGGTTGATATTAAAGTGGCATGTTATCAATTAAATCGTTATAGCATACATGTTTTTATGTTTTCTTAATGGGTGCTAGCAGACAGTTTAGACAATTATGCATGGATAACATTTTTTTCCAGTGGCAAAAGCACGTTTAGTTTTGAGCCATATCCTATTCAGCCAAAATGATTGAAAAAAAAGCCAGTAGATCGCAGACCAGTGCTTCAGGACATGCCTAGTAACAGGACACCGTTGTACTGTGTGACAATTGCAGTAACGCGTGTTTTTTATGGTAGCAATTCATTGGCAAATAACAGTGAAACCCTCCAGCCGCTGCCTGTGCTGTTAACTCACAAAACGCATTGAAACAGCACGGGAGCTGTCCAATCTAAAGTAGTCATAAACTACGGGACTTACCTAGTAGACACGGTGCGTCGTAACGTCGGGTACTTGCCGTATCCGAGTTGAATTCAACCCCAGCGCCTCCGTGTACCTCCTCAAGCCGTCCTGGAGCACATGTTGGGATAATATGTCACAGCCACAGCAGCCAGAGTCTCTTGGAGGAGGGAGCCCCGGGAAGACGCGAGGACTGCGGGGAGCGGACAGTGCAAAGCGACACGGTGCGTCCAAGCGGTGGGCAAATGTGATGCACTGGACGAGACCCCCCCTCCGCGGGACCACTGGGGACCTTTCGCTTCACACACCTTCCCCGCTCCTTTCAGACGGTGTAAATGAGTGGGACATGAAGCGAGGTGGCGACGGTGAGCGACGGAACCTTTCGTTAATGCGCGGTGCGTAATAATTAAGACGCGCGCACGGAGGCAGGACGCACGGTGCCACCCACTATAACATAACGGAGCAGTACGGACAGGGAATTCTAATGAGGGCTCTGCGGAGTTTCCCCTGCCATAAGATGTTGTCCCGAGTGAGGCCAGTAAAGTTAGCCCCGATTCTCAAACTAACACAAGATGCTAGCGGTGTCGTGTGAAACTCGACGCTCCTTGGCCGTCTGCCAGACTGCCAGCGATACCTTGAGACACCTGTTGATTAAAGCACCTAAACGACACAATATCCAGAAATAGACAAATATTAGACAACTATACAGTCTTCTTAAATTATAATAAACGAATATCGTGCTCACCGGACTTGGTAGAAGGCCTAGCAGTTTCTCTCCAAGTAAAGATGACATCTCTTTAAATTATTCTTATTTGCATTTGGACATCCTTTGACATTGAAATATACAGCTACTAAAAAGTTAATTTGGTCATTTAAAAGGCAATTCTGGTTAAAATAGCATGGTTCTCATGTGTGGTAGATAAGGAATATTTTAATTTAAAGTTAGACTTTGTGCCTCTCGGTTTAAAGGGAGGAGCTATACGTGGAAATATACTGCCCTCAACAGGCTACACATCAAATTGCAATCCATCACAAAACGTGACTCAACAATTTCTGAACTCATCACTCACAAGTTCACAGCACCCCATTAAAAAGGAAGAAGATGACATACAAATGGTGAAATATGGTCAAAAACATTTATTTACATTTTACTTTTTCGAAAATCCGTAAAAAATATTAAATATTGTATAGTAAATTAAAGGAATCATATCATTCACATTGAGCTCAAGCGGCTCTTTTTCAGCTTAGAGTGTTCTGCTGTATTTTTGCGTTTGCGAGAAGGGGTGCTTAGTGTTTCCTCAGAGGGAGCATCGGTCAGGAGATACAATGCAATAGGTGGGACTGGATCCTGTAGAAAAGATGAAATACTTACAACATGTTTGGGACACATTAATTTCATAATATAATAACAATAAAGACTGACTGACCTGCATGAGATAATCTGCGATGTACTCTGGCTTCAGACATGTCACCCCATGAGCTGAGGCCTCAGCTATGTCCACTCTGAAGTCTCCAGGCTTTAGGCGACTGAAGTCAGCAAACAGATGGGTGGCCTCCTTGTACAAAGATGAAGATGGACTGGGCAGCACCTGGAAGAGAAATAGTTAGACTCAAGGCAATGTAAATGTGAATACAAAGTGAAAAAAGATAGGATTGCTATCCAAAGTAAACATGAGCAAGTCCTCACCTTAGCCCCTCCTGACTGGAGTAAGCGCCTAAAGCCAGTGTCCCTGCTCTGGTCGATGTTCAGCATGACTGTCCATCCACTGAAGGATCCCTGAAACATGCATGTACAGTATTAAGTCACCTTACAGACAGTTTATTAGTATGTCAGAGTATTCAGTACCTCCTGATCAGATCGCCCCTGCAGAGCCTTCCTCCAGCGCATAGCAGCGAGCGCCAGCTTCTTCTGCTGGGATGTGATGGAGGGCAAAGCCCTGAGAATGGAACTACTGCCCCATTCATAATCCCCCTCCTGAAACAGATGCTAGAATGTTTCCGAGATTGTCACAAGGCATAAAAAGAGCCAAATTCAAGAGTCCCACCTCTATAAAGTGTCCCACAGAGCGACAAGCCTCCATATAAGAGCGGTGCAGAATCCACTTTCCAGAGGCCATTGCTGCCAGATACTTTTCATTCCTCAGAGGGGTGCCTACGATAATATGGGTGCAGTTGGGGTCGAACGACTGCTTGTCCAGAACGACACCACCTGGAAAAAAGTTACTGGATATGTTTACAGGCATACCAAACATCTGATCATTATGTGATTCCTGGAGTTATCAGATTATTGAAATGTCTAAACAGTTACACCTGATATGAGAATCTGATTTCTGATCCACAATTGTACAGGTTATGACATGGAAAATTATGCAAAAAAGGCAAACTAATCAGAAAATTAGATCTAATTATTGAGTTATCTGATTATTCTAGGCCTCAGATTTTTACTACTGCAAATACCATACATACAATGCCACAAAAGTTACACAATTCTGAGGTAAATAAATAAAGGATAAAAAAACAATGATAATAGGTCCAGTATTTTGTCTTACCTAGCTCTTCTATGAGATGACTGTAATCTATGCGCTCTTGAGGACTGAGGGAGGACATCTGAAAACATGGTGGGGGCTTTTCCTCCTCCTAGCAACAAACAATTTTATTAACACATTTTAAAATGAATAATTTTATTTGTATTTTACTTTTTATTTAATTGTATTTTTTATTAGTTTTGACAAACTGACTGGGATGCATTGACCTCAAATCTGGCCCCATTTGATTTACCTGTGGCTCTGGTGCTACCGCAGGATTGGCGAGGGGGAAGGCAATGCTGGGGGCTTCTGGAGTGAGGAGATCATTCTGTGGCTGCTGATCTTGTGCTCTGACCCTTTGACCCAGTTCTTGATCAATAACGTCAATGGCAGCTATGAGTAAAACCAAAAATGTACAAAATTCCAATGATATTTAGACATTTAGATGGTAATTAGTGTTTAATTTAACGTACCCATTTCCACCAGCTCAGAGTCGGTCATAGAGTCTTTATACTGTGGCTCTTCTGTAATAATGCGACAAGGAGTAGCTAAGGGCTCTGAATGCTGTGAAGGACTCCCAGGCCACTGGAGGTTATCAGCCAGCTTGGCCCTCTCTTCTCGGGCTGTTGGGTCGTCCCAAACAATCTGCTCGCTCTGGGAGGGCTCTGTGTTTATATCCATGGCTGCTTCTCTGGAAAATCTGCAAGGTTAAATGTAATATTAGACAGATTTTAGTCTACAAGAATATTTAATGTTATTATTTAAATAAAGCAATCAAAAATGTATGTATAAATTTTGGATATATTTAAAATAGCTTACAAGTCTGAAAGGCTGAAATATATTGGGAAAACAATAGCAAAAGTTCTGATCAATATTGTGATGGCAATGAGAATTTGTTTTTTAAGAGTTAGTCCAAAAGTAATTAAAAGTCTTATATTATGCAAAATGGACTCCTTTTACCATGTTCATAGTTGCTTCACATTATGTTACTCCAAAAAATATCCACTGCTTATCAATATTAACCATTCACTGCGACTAATCTTGCAGAATACCTGAGAGCCTCCAAAGTGCGTCTGCTGCTGTTTCGCCCTGGGGTCTGTGGTCCTGAATCAGTCCTAAAAGAGCCCTTCCTGGTCAGTCTGACTGAGGAGCGTCTGACTGTTGTTAGCTTGGTGGCTGACATGATCTCTTGCAGCTGCTTTTGCAAACTCTCCCTCATCTCCACCGTTTCACCATTATCTAAGAAAACAAAGAAGCTCAAGTTTGCTCAAGCCATTACCAGAAAGTCAAGCAAGAGAATATTGCAAATGTTTCGCACCACTTCTGGTAGAATCGTGGTCCTGCTGTTCCACACTGCCGTCACTGACCCGCTGAACTGTAGTGGCTTCTGTAGTGCTGTGTTCCACCTATACAGTTATTGATTTGAAGTTTACTCAGTAGTTCAATAATTCTATAATTGTAATTGGTCAGTTCCACTCCTTGTACCTCGCTGTGGGATTGTTGGTGGCTGGGTTTGACTGGTGACCGCTGTGTGCTGCAGGGGACCTGGCTTAGATTCAGGCTCATCTTGGGGTTGAAGGTGAAAGGGTAAAGAGACTCTGGGACATGCCTCTGCTCCTCTGCACACTGAATACATATATATATAGTATATTTTTTCATAAAATATTAAAGTTTACAGCATAAGTGCTATGAAGAAATAAAAAGGCTAAATTCAGTAGAAGTTTGCAAGTAAACCTACAGCATGGAGCCAATGATGGGAGACAACATGTAGTCCCCTCTCCTTCACAGCTCTGTATTCTCGAGTGTTGTCCCCAACTCGACCCTGGTAAATATAGTGCGTCACTGTGTCATCACAAGCCCATCTGGAAAATTATATAATGAAAAAATAGATAATGTGGATCAAATAATACTTTGAACTTATGGTTCCTGGAACTAAGAGGTATATATACCTGAAGTCAGCTCCAAGAGAGGCAGCCATGGCGTTCAGTTCACTCTGCATTTTGCTCAACTTTTTGCCCACACAGATCACAACACCAGCAAGGGGACTGGCTTCCTTTCCCTGTATCTAGAATGTAAACAGAAAAATATTCAGCTTTGCTAAAGCTAATATAATGTGATATGTCTATAATATTTTTAAGCATTATAAATAAAATATGTACCTCTCTAGCAGCATCATGTTTTAGCTGGGGGCTGGCAGACAGTTCCTGCTCTGTGCGAGAACTGTTGGCCAGAGCCACTTTGAGGTTCCTGTTGATAACATCAGTGAGGGGAGTCTCTGCCTTCTCTCCAGGGACAGGCTTTCCACCAGGTGTGTCCAGAGCTCCTAATCCATCCTGAGCACAGAAATATTACAAATTAAATACTGTAATTTAACAAATGGAGAGTTTATTTTGGTTCTGACCTTGACATTGAAGGATGGCTTTGTTGTGACTTTGCTGAGGAAGCGAGACGGGGTGTCTAACTGCAGAGAGGGTTCCTTTCTAAGCTCGTTTTTTCTGCTCGTCTCAGGGGCCTGGACAGGGTTCTTTTCATTTTCATTTTGTTTGGAGGCCTCTAAACCGGAGCGGAATATTCGGCTCTGGAAACGTCCCAAGTCCAGAGGTGTTACTGCTCTCCCTGTCTGTGGGCCAAGTAAGGGGATCTCAGGAGAAGTGCTGAGTACGGGAGGAGGAGCCATGTCTGTCCTCTGAGAACCAATGACGTAACTCTCTTCTTCCCTCTCTGTGGAGGAACAAATAGGTATGCTATTTGATATGGTTCTGTTTAAAGCCACACTATGTAACTTTTCTGGGGTCCGCCACATTCTTGCCACTTTGGGGATGTTATTACTTTGCTTAGAATGATTCACAGTATGACATTAAACTTGGATATGCTTATGGAGACAAGAACATATTGACGCCTAGCAAAGTTACAGGTTAGATCTGCGGAGAAGTGACACCACTCATAGTAAGAATGCAAGTTTCTCAAGATATTTTGAGGGAGAAAAAAAATTCTCTAACTGAATAAATGCAAGATTGATAGGGTTAATGCCATACTCTGGAACATCTCAGGTAAAGGAAGAACATCACCATGGAGACAAGAAGCTGGCATTACCACCAAATAAAGTTACAACAAGGTAACTTTAAGCAAACAAGAACCATTTTTAATTTAAACCTGGAGAAGGAAGGCGGTCCACAAAGTATCGTTCCTCCTTTGCCTTCTGTCCAGTCTGAGCAGACTCCAGGATCCAGTGCATGGCGACTGCAGGGAGACCCCACTTCTGTGCAGCCTGGTACTTGGTGCCGTCTGGGGTTTGCAGCACCAGGTGAGTGCTGGCCTGCATGCCCTTCTTCAGGTTAGCCAGGCGCACAAAGTAATCCTGGACACTAGAAGAAGAGTTCACAGGTCAGTGCTGTATAACAGTGTCCTTTGTTAGCTTACCAGTTATATTTCAATTGATTCATAAATGTTTGAGCAATCCTGTTTGTCCTGCATCTAGAGCTCAGAGTGCTAAGAAAATGGTTGTTTTCACCTACCCCCTATCTTCACCCATTTCCATGTACTAACTTGTTTATTTAACAAAACAAAAGAAACAAAATGTAAAATAATTATCTATGTATTGTATCTTGTTTATTACTAAGGACAAGAAATAAACTCTCATATTGATTATCCCATAACAATATCCTGAATCTCTAGGAGTCTTACGTTGCTCCGAGATGCTTAGCAAGCTCCACCAAGGACTCACGCTCTGCTCCTGTGAACTGACTGACTGAAAGAACACAGTTTTTCAGAGGCAGACGTCCCTCCATCACAGGCACAGGAGTAAACAGGGGGTTTGAGAAAATATCCAAGAGACACTCCTTTTCCACACACATGGCCTGAACAAAAATAAAAGTACATTGTTATAAATAAATTCATTATAAATTTAAATCCAAGTATAAAATCAATCTCACCAGCCATGTGTCAGTGACCACCTCATCCACAGTGGCCTCTACAGAGCACCCGAGCAGAGGCACCACGGCGTACTCTGCCACCCCTCGTGTCCGCCCTGTCAGCACTTTGCCTCCATTGTCCGTGATGAGTTGAGAGAGCTGCCCCTCCGCCTCTGTGCCGAAGCCCACCAGGAGGAATAGAGCCCCCCCAAAAAGCCCCGTCTCTGCAGCCTCTGTGGCCTCGTGCATGGTGGAGTTTGCCTCTGGTCTCATGCTGTGGTTTTGGACCCAGGGCTCCCTCTGCACACCAGGTGTGCTCACTGACCTCCTGCTGACCTCTGGCTCTGGAGGAGGCATGTCAACTACACACAAATTATCAGTAATAAAACAATAGTAGATCAACCTAAATAAAAAAAAATCAACATTATTATATTAAAGGTTAACTATGTAACTTTTCAAGTGGAGGTTCAACTCTGTTTATCTCCATGGATATACTACTGCCTTGCCAGAAATGTTCCGCAGTATGGTATTAAATGTATCTATTTATTATCCATTTATTCAATTACAGTTAATTGTACTACTACAAACATGCATTCTTACTATAAGATAGTTCACGTTTCCACAGATCTGATATGTAACTTGTCACTTGTTCGTCTCCATGGAGAGTTATGTGTAGTATCATACATAGAACATTCCAGACAAAACAATAACAACCCCACGGATACAAGCAGGTGGCAGACCCTCCACCACAAAAGTTACATAGTGCATTATTGTGTAGTTTATGGAATCATATGGCCTACGATTCACAAATGTGTCTCTCACATTGCATTCAACTGTAGTTTGCTATTCTTAACAAGATAGACAAAGACTAGAGACAATACAATTATGGTGGTCACTCTATGAGACGTACCTACAGTAGGATCATCATCCATGTACTGTGACAGCAGGTCCTCTTCTGCCCTCTTCTGTTGGGGAGTGGCAGGACTGGCCAAAGGTGGTGCTAGAGAGAGTCTTGACGAAGGGGTGAGGTGTTTGACAGCAGGAGGAGCAGGGGGGAGGCATTCAGGGTGCAGGTAGTCTGTCTCTGGGAGCAGACTCCCTTTAGTGAAACTGTCCAGCAGCCATTGCACTGTTACAACATGGGGCCTGTGAAGAAGCAATCATGTATACATCAATCTCACATTATATACCCTGGTGACCTCCCGAAAGCCAACTCCAGACCTGTGAGAAGCTTTGGAGACAAAACTCTTCAGGTCGGTGTCCAGCTCTCCCATGATCACATGTGTGAGCTCCTCGCTGGGCTGGTTGAACCGCAGACCTCCAGCAGAGTTCACAAGACGGCGCAGTTTTTCTAGTTTCTTTCCAGGCAGCCCACAGAGATAGAGCTGAAAGAGAAATTCATACACTTAACAAAAATAAATGACTGTCTTTAGATTTGAAAATGAAAGTGAAATGTTTATATGCCTAATGTAATAAAAGTTACGAATACAAATAACAAGTTTATGACTTGTGTCATGAGATTAATCTCAATGTCATTATAATAGCATTGACATCTAACAGAAAAATCATTGTTGCTGTGAGACAGTTTATATTTTTGCCAAAGACAGAATTCTGCTGACAATTAATTCTGTGTTGTCTCAATAATGTCTCAGTACTAATATGATGCAGTGGTCTGAGATACTGGGCTTAATTGAAAAGAGAAGCCATTTTGAACCAATACAAAGTTCATCTACCTTACAGCCATCCAGTATATCATCAGTCGGACACACAGTGATGTCAAAGCTGTCGATGGGGTCTGGAGCATCCAGACGACTCATGGTCCCGTTTGTGACATTTGTGAGAGCAGTGTCATTTATGGTCATGCTTGCGTTGACCGAGATGTGACTCAACCCGAGCAGCGATGGACCCTCTGGATAAGAAAAACAAAGCCCTTTCAATAAAATTTTTTTTTAAAGGCCCTATATTATGCAAAATGACTCCTATGAGCTTTAAGCCATGGTAGAATCTTGTTACCTCATCAAAATCATATGCAGAGTTGTGTCTGGTTTCATACACACATGTCTGAGTAACACATTACTATCTACCTCTCCGATGCTCAAAATGCTCTTTTCCACCTCGTATTGTCATGAAGCGGTAGGTTTAAAGTTAATAGTTAACAGCTAAATTTTACCTTTCATCCAATAGAGATGGGCAATTCAAGGGCTGAAATTATCCAAATGATTCTAGTGAAGGTGTATGGGGTTTAAAAACACAGTGGAGCACTTCCTTTATTAACAAATTACATTACAAAGTGGAACAAAGTGTTTTTGTCTGAGAGAAGAAGTCAGCCCAAATATGCAGGTTTGTGTGTTAAACGTGTGTGAATGGAACACAAGCCCAAGGAATATTTTTGATGAGGAAACATAGCACATAGAAAATAGCATAATATGGGCACTTTCATAGTTAAATTGGTGAATATGAGGAGATTGGCTGACCTGATTTCTTGTTGCTGCCTGTAGGAGTTGAAGTATGTGGGCGCGTGCTCTTTGCTGTGTTGCGTTCCACTGTGTATCGGCTCTCATCTTGACAAAAGCCTTTCTCTATGCTGTCAAATAACCAGTGCAGAGACACACAATACACGTTCCATTTCCTTGCACACTCATATTTCTGACCTAAAAACACAGAAAATTCAGATGAAAAAAAAATAATGGAGGAAAAGTAATGTCTCATTGTGATGAATCCAACCTGATGGTTCGCTGACGATGAGGTGAGTGCACTCATTCATCTTGAGTTGGCCTGTGTAGATGGCTCCATGCTGCTCACACAGACGCTGTACTTCTTTGCGCTCGGTGCTGGAGAGGCCTGTGACACACACAGTACAGCCCTGCAGTACTGGGCACAAGTACTCGTCTGTGGGCAAGTCTGTGTACCTGAAGAGACTGTGGACACATTAGGAGGTTAGTCAGAGAGCACACACAGAACAAGAACACATGTAGTGAATGTAGAGACCTGTCCTGTGACTTCTCCCAGCAGGCTTTCACCCACTTGGGCAGAAGGATGGGTTTTCCAAGGCTTGCAGCTACCAGATACTTTTTAGACCCCACTTCTCCTGCGATGAGATGTGTCACAGAGACATTCAAGTCGAGGTACACACGTCCGCCCATGAGCTGTACTAAGTCCATAACCTCTTTCTGTTGAGAAAAAGAAAAAGGCTGGCCAATTAAACACATATAAAAAAGAACCTGAAATTGACAAGCCATTTGCCATTGTGATTTAAAATGAATAATAAATCAAAAATTAACCTACCCGTGTTGCTTTTTCCAGGCTGGTGCATGAAATAGTGACATCGGCCATGGCCATGTTGTAGACAGGCGTCTCTGCCTTTGGGACACAGCGCTGCTGCTGCAGGCAGTACAGCACCACCAGTGGATTCACAACTCGACATCCCAGCTACATAATGACAGACAGTGCTGAGGTTTCTCAATGAAGGAATTACACTGGATTAAAGATGGAACACATATATACCCGTTTGCAGTGTAGAAAAGCAGGGGAGGAGAAACTGCTGAAGACAAATAAAGACTTGTCCTTCTGGTCCATCTGTAAAACTTCATTTTCATCAATGGTTTTCAAGTGCTTCTCAGACTGCAGTTCTAAAATGGCCTGAAACACCATATAATCCAAACATCAGTGGCTGACAATACACCAGCTATGTGGTATCTGTAATAGATGCTCTTACCTCATAGGCCTTAGCAGCAAACTCAGTCTTTACTCCATTGCTCTCCACAAATTTTACGATGAAGGATTCACCGTTTGACTTGGACATGGCTTTCCTAATATATCACACAACGTATAACTAATCATCAGTGGCTCGTAGATTTCTAATGTCTGAAATAAGAAAATACCATACCTTCTTTATGTGACATTCATAAGCTAAAAGTACAGTTATTGGACAAACTTTGGGGCAATACGCCTGTAAAGAATTTGTGTCTGTCAGGTCATTCCATTAGTCCAGCTTTCAGTTCTTCAGTACTTTAGCAGCCGGGTTGACAAATGAACCAAGAAAAGCTATATTATACATCACCTTTTAAAAACATTGAGTGTACCGAAGTATCTAATCTAATAGTTACGGGACTCTGAAAAGTTAAAACGTTGAATAAACATGTTGTAAAGCTGTAAAAACTTAAAAAATGTAACAACAGATTGTTGTTATTATTCGCGCCAACACCAACTTCCGGTGTGTCGGGGAAATGTGACCGTGTAGAAAACGCAGCCATCCACTTCACCCAATCCTCGTCTTATTTCTTCAGTTAAAATAAAAATATGATTTTTCTCTCATGGCATAAACATTCGTACGTATTAGACCAAGAGTAGACCATTGTATCTCTGTATATCAATACTGATTGACATCTTTTCTAGACAATGCAAGTAGTCTCAGCATCATTTTTCTTTCTAAAGTTGCAGTGGCTGTTGGAGGATCAAACGTGTCACCATGTGTAACAAAATGACAATTTAAGATTGAAGGGTTTAACTACTAACTTCAAATGAACTGTTTTTATAACTGTATGTATTGTGATTGTCCTGTGTATTAAATGTATGATTGTTGCTGTAACGATATCCAAGTCTCCCGATGCGATATCGTCACGGTATGAACCTCACGACACGATATTTATTGCAATATCACGGGAAAGCTCATAATATGGTGGGAGGCTCACAATATTACGATATTAATACATAATAACATGATAAAATGTTTTGACCAGTCATTTGGTACATTTACAGTTACACTGTGATGAATAATCATGCAGACACAAAAATCCAAAGTAACAACACTGTGAGTTCCCTTTTATTCTTAAAATTTTATGTACAGGTGAGTTTGATTTATTTTTAATGTACATTCATATAGAAAGTATATATACGCAATATTACATTGAACACAAATTGCACTAGTCTTTAACATGGATTCATAATCAGTCAACATCATTTGTCTTGTATCAGCAGAAGCATTTCCGTTGATAAAATGTTATTATTAATCACTTAAATATTCTAGTGCTTTTTGCATTCAGGACAGGAAATTTATTTTAAAATTGAGGCAGGAAGATAGCCTTTAAAGAGAGCAGAGAATGGTTTAATTAAAAAAAGCTATTTGGTGGACTGACCCAATACATGAGCCACACAACCAAGTCCTTAGAAGAGCAGGGCACATTTTCTTCTTCACCTTCCATTTAATTTTCTAGACTATTTATACTGTTGGCAGATAGGTCCCATACACAGATGTGAGGCCGAGTCCACAGTTAGGAGAGTGAATTGCCAATGATTATTCTTACTCTCCCAAAATGTGTTTTAATGGAAAAAGAACCTAGAGTAAAAAATATATTGATACAAAAAAGTAAACTCTTCTGTGTGCCATAAACAAGAAAATCTAATTAAACAAAAGCAACTGGTCATCTGTTAAAAGAATTTGTTTTAAAGACATGAGTGCCATTTGGAAAGGCCAAGAGGAGTGGGACAGCAGAGGAGATTGTCACAGTAGCCCAAGTCCTGCTCTCCTCTGGTTCTGTCTCCACCTCCTCGTGGTGGGGTCCTCAGTCCCTGGAGCTTTGGCGGGGAGGCCATCCGATGCCTGAGCGTGTTCCACTGGGACGTGTTCATCAGCCTTGGTCTGCCATGTCGTGGTCCACAGGGGGAGGGACGCTGGACATAACTGTAGAGCCAGTGCCAGCTGTGAGATAGCCTGCTACTCCAGGACCTGAGGGATGAGAAAGCAATCATACAAGAGGCGTCATAGAAATTGAAATGGATCAAATATGGACATGGATGACGTGATGATGATGTAGGAATGAAGCCTATATCATGTCTAAGTTGGTCAGTTATTTGTGGACAAACTCTTTATTTGTAGTTGAATGGGGAAACATACTATAGATAAAATGTAGTATAGTATCAACTGTACTAAAAATAGACCATTTTAAATTTAAATGCCATTGTTATTCATATGATAAAAAAAATATAAAATAAATTATCCTTTTTTAACAATGCAAGACTGTAAAAATGAAATGATTACACTGACAGATGAGAAGCAACTAGAATATGGAAATGAATGGTAGTTAGATTGTAAATGTTGATGTCTACCTGCATTAAAGCAAGAGAGAGGTGAGCAATAAGCCCAGCGGAGGAGTCTACAGCCCACCTCGTAGTGGGCTGCTGGCAGCCAGAAGAGAAGGAGTGGACACCCCTGAGGAGGAGGAGAGGTGGAGGACAAAGAGGAGGAGACAGCAGAGCCAGGAGGTTACAGAACAAGCTGAGAACTAGGACTAAGCTGAGGTGTGGGCCACAAGGTGATTTAAGGAAAAGGCAAAGGTAAGGCTTAGATAGGAAAACCTAGGACTTACCTTTAACTTAATATTTTTAGTAATTTAAGTACCACACAATGACAGAAAAATGTTATTGTACCTGTCAGGTATCCAGCAGTTTGAGAATCTGAGATGAAGAGATCGTGTTTCTGGTCTTTGAAGGCACTCCAGACAGAGGACTTTGCAAGAATTTCGTTAACCTGTAAAAGTTTGTATGAATTATTTTTCATAACATAAATCCTAAATTTACTCATGTTAGAGGTAACTTTTCTACCTGCTCTCCATACTGCAGACTACGGGTCATGGACTTGAGGGCCTTTACAATCTGTGCCTTCGTCGCTGAGGGGTTATCTAATGTCTCCAAACCAATTCCTTCTAACAACTTCAAAAGGTACGGCACCAAGTCTACTCGTAGAGCCTGTTTAAGATACAATACTCATCAATAATCCAGAAATGCTTAAACCTTTAAAAGCCAAAGCTTTTTTTTTTACCTGTGCCACAAGTTCAGTCTGTTCTTTTTGAAACATGCGATTGAGAGCTTCACACGCCAACCCAGCCATATCTGCTCTGGACTTCATACCAGCAATTAAGGGTCCAATAGTCTCCAGGGCCGACATAGAGCGTACACAAAGCTGCAGAAACCATTTAATAAGTTATCATGTGTGCCACACCAAAAGGTACTTAAAGACTTATCAAGACAACCCTTTCATTCTCACCTCATTGTCTGATAGCACATGAATAAGGCGGATGGAGCTCTTGGGCACTGCATTGTTCTTATGTTTCAGTGCTGCCAGGATCCGAGGGAGGTGGCCCAGAGGAGGCACCTGATCAGCCAGCTGGGTCTGAGTACTAAAAAGGCAAACTGCTGCTGTGGTGACGGTCTCCAATGCTTCACCCTAGGAAATGAAGTGAAATTTGAAGTCAAATAAACAAATGTCAATTATGATAAATAGTGCTTTTATGAGAAGCGTACATTTGGGTTATTTTTCTCCAGCAGCTCTGTCAGAGTCTCCAGGAGGGACACCAGGAACTCGCGAGGTTTACGTAAGACCCAGCCTGGCTGAGCTATAAAGATACGCAGGAACACTCCACCGACCTCAAGTTCTCCCTGTCCTGCCCCATATGCAACAGTGAAATCCTCTGGCAACTACAAAAAATTAATGAAAAGAGATTAGGATTAAAGTTGTTAAAACCTTAAAACCTTATTTTGTAGTAAGCATAATAATAGTTTTCACTTACTCTCCAGTTCACATCAGGGTTGTCCTTTTGCTGTTTAAAATGTCTGTAAAAAAGGAAAAATATATGCTTTTTTTTTCTCTTTCATTTTTGAAGGACTCATGCCAGATGCACACGTAACACAGATCAAGTGCAGTAGGGGACCCGTATTATCAGCTAATAACTATTTGAATGTTGGTGTAAATACTGAGTAGTGAATGAATGCTGTCTTACTCAAGCATCATTTCTCTGACAGTGGTGGACACAGTCTCCCTGGAGCTGTCATTCCAAATGAGCTCAGGGTTCTCATGTGTCCCCTCAAATATGTGCACCGCAGCTTCTGCATTGTCCCGCATAGCATCCATGAAGACGCCAGGGAGAAAGCGCATCAGGGTTAGACGAACCTGCATGTGAAGAAGACAATATTTAAAGATGATATTTGTTCAAATAAATGTATGCATTTCTCAATTTTTTTACACACTTTAGGCCCGACAAGCTTGTCTGAGGTCATCTTGGAGAATAATTCTGCTGTCTGTGTGCGGACCTGGGGGTGAGTGCAGTTACAGAAGAGATCTAACAGGTAGATCAAAGCACCTGGAATATAGACATGATGGACACAATAAGCATACAATGCAAGTGCACATTGTTGTCATGTTTAAAAACTACACTCACCTTTCGCCATAGCCTCTTTGACAATCTTTGTGTTTGAAGTAAGTGCATAAAGAGTTTCCAGCACCATTTGTCTGCCTATAAGTTAGAGAGAAATAGACGTTATATCCCGTACTATTTCATTAACTGTAGTTTTACAGAGAAGCTTAAGTTTGAAATCTCACTGGAAGGTAATGAGTGTAGCAGCAATAGAAGGTTGGACAATACAAGAGACTCAGCAATGTTGGTCACACATTCTTGATTTGAAGTTACTGTATTTACAACCTAGACAAGAAAGAACCAGATCCATTTGCCAACTGTTCATAGTTCAATAATGATGTTAAGAATAAAGCAAAGACATACCTCCAAAACAAGCTGCTGGACCCTGCCAGCTCCATGAACCCGCAGAAGAGAGAAGAGCAGTTTGAAATGCCCAATGCACTCGGTTTCTGATCCTATGGTGAGAGAAAAATGATTACATTGATAAATAACACCCAACAAATGTGTGCACCCTTTTCCTATCCCACCTGGGTTGTTCTTGATGACGTTGCGGAGCGCCTCCAAAGCCATTTCAGCAAAGCGCAGCCTCTCGGCGTGCTGCTGGGACTCCACTTTGTTGGTCTGGCTCATTGCCAATAGAGTATGCAGATACTGGGCCTGGGAGCCCACATAGTCCAGGAGACTGGCTGCAAAGGCTTTAGGGTACTAGAAGACAAGAATTGAAAAGTTTCAAAATAAACAATGATGATTATTAGCATTGTGTTGAGATTTGGTATCTTCTACTTACTTCAAGAGGGAATGTTGGTTGTTCATTGTAAACCCGCACAAAAATCTCCCCCACTATCAGCTCTTTACTGTGGTCACCAAACACAAAGTCTGCACCAAAGTGTTTATCATTTTCTCCCTTTAAAAACATCAAGGATAAAGTTATCAATACAACATTACAGATTTAGTATTAAACAGGTTTCTGAAGAATGAGTATTATTACCCTCTTGATGTTCCCCTCCTGCTGAGACTCCAGGAACTCCATGAGTTCAGCCCGTGTGCAATTGTTCCAAATCAGGTAAGGGTTTTCTGAGTTACTGTTAAGTAGCTTCAAGACCTAAAAAAATAGCATAATATAAGTTTCATTAATACATTGTAAGTTGCTTTCTCCTCTACACCACTGACCTCAGCAGGAGTGCCTGTCCCCAGCTTCCTGGAGATATATGGTGTGAGCATAGCAGCTAAACTCTTGCGTATGGTTGGATTTTCTGGAGGTGTGCCCTCTATGCCATTGGTCTCTGGGACAGGGCTGTTTCCGTCTGGGCTGTGGGCTGTGGGGTTGTAGCCTCCTAGGCGACTCAGTGCGATGAGACTGAGTTTGGCCAGGCTGTTGGCTACTTCCTGTTGGTTTGTGTCCTGACTGGCCTGTACTCCACTCTCCTCCAGAGTGTAGTCATAGTTGAAGAGTTTAACCAACAAATGCCAAAGCACCCCTGCATGGTACAGATGGGTCTGTAGGAAGAAGTCCACTGCAAAAGAGCTGACACACTGGACTGCCAAGGTGGCTGTTTTGGGAAGACCCTAACAGAAGGAGAAAAAAAAGCTTTTTATATCACTGTGTGTGGAAAGGGAAGTCTGGACCCTTCCTTCTCAGATTGCTGCCTCCAGGGCCCGGCCCCGGATAGAACAGGATAAATTGGATGGATGGATGGATAATCATCAAAAAAAAATGGACCACTTACCTTCCCATGATAGAGAATGTGGCAGATGTCTCTGATGATGTTGGGTTGTTCAATGATCTTCTCCCTGCACTCTTCAAACTGAGCTGCTACACTGTAGCACTTACAGATGTGCCCGCACACCTGAACAACAGCATTTTGTTTAGTACTGCACATGTGCACAGATTAAAGGCTGGACAAAATCAAAGTACCTGCACAGCCATGTCATCGGGTTTGCTGGACGCCGTCAGTACAGCAACACAACGGGACAAAGCTTCTAATAAAATCTGTTTCATGGTGATAAAATATTAGGTCAAATTATTTACACTTAATGATAGGGCACAATGAAGAAAAATGTATTAATGTACCTCAATGCCATTCTCCCGCCTCAGCTCCTCTGCGTTCAGTGCTGAGCAGTTGACTGTGTGAAAGGCCAGTTCAGCTGCAGCCGGGAGAAGAGGGGAGGTCTTTGAGAAGAGCTGCTCATCATCAGTCTCCATTTTGATGGTTTTTATAAGCATGGGGTAACCTGCATATTTATAAGGCTCCAGTTCTGTTGGCATAAGATATGGTTATTAAATTAAGCTTTCTTATTATATTAATCTATGTATAGTTTTCATTTCAAGATGAAAAATACACAGTAAGAGAAAAACCTTGTTTGTGGTGATTGAAAAGGATGCTCTGTGTTTTAAGGATGAGAATGATGTTTTCTGGGTCCGGTCCATCAATCACTCGTGCAGATTTTGTACAAAGGAACTCATAAGCTTTGTTAACTTTCTCGAACATGTCCTGCAATAACAACATCACAGGGCTCACACAACTTTGCCTTTGTTTACCAGAAGATGTCTGGTCAAACCGTTACATACCCTTCCCTCTGGGTTCTTGTCTGGATGGTATTTCTGTGCCAGTCTGAAGTAGGCTTTCCTGATTTTACTCTCCTCATGCCTACAGATGGAAAATGTCATTGTTCAGATGTAATGATATCATTAAGATATATTCTGTGGAGAGAGACACTCACTGTCCCTGTCCTTTGGGGAGATTGAGGACCTCATATGCATCATCTACAGACATGGAGGGAGGTTTTTTCTCTACTTCTTTCTTCCAGGCTTCAAGTGTATCTTTAAGTAGTTTCACCTGAATATTTAAGACAACAATTCTTATTGGAGGGTTCAAGCACATTCAGATTGTTTTATGCAACTAAACATACAGCATCACGAATAGGCCAGTTGGGGAAGCGGGTTGTGTCACACAGATGTCTGAGGTAGTAGATGTTACAGAACAGCTCATTGTCCAGCTGAGGGAAGCTGATGACTGGAATAGGACAATACTGGTACAGGGCTCGAGTGTTGCTCTGTAGCCTGGGACTGAAGTCAGCCACGTGAGCAGCAATCTTCTCTATCATCATTCGCCTGAAAAATAGTAATATTTAACCTGTAAATCTGTGCATTTTACAGTAACATTCAAATACAATAGCTCTTATGTGAATTATGGAATCTATTTTACTATACCTCATCTCACTGCTCCAAATGGCCTCAGGCGTATCAAACTCTCCAAGAAAGATCTCAGAGAAGCGTTCAGCCTCATAGTTTTCCAGGTAGCAAACCATGGCTTCAGGGAGGATGGAGCCCAGCACACTGCGTTGAACTATATCCTGACCTTTGGCCTAAGAAGACATTTCACAGTCATTTTATGCACATAAACATTCATGCAACACACTGGTTAAATCGGTCTCTACCTCCTCTGATCGGAAGGCTTGCTTCAGGTGGGTGTATTTGAGGAATCTATAAAAGTAAGAAAACATTATCTGCTATTGCAATTCTGTTTACAAATTTTTAAACTTAAAACTAATTATTATATTATTATGGTAGTACCTTGCAACTGGCAGAACATTTGAGCCTGTGTACATCATAATAAAGAAGAAAATTCCAGTCAAATAGAGACGCTGCAGATTGGGATTGTCCTGCATCACCAGGTACAGGACATTGGCAACTTTCTCCACCAAAATTGGGTCAAAGGTCAACAAAAGCTAGAAAGAATAAAGGGCAAATAGGAAAAGGTCAGGATAAGTGTGCATGTGTTGGTGAATGTTAATTAAATTACATTAATGTGTAACAAAAAAATACCTGAACAATGTGGGGAAGACAGGCATTATCACTAATCAACCTCTTTATTTTTGGCAATGGGCGAATAATTGCATTATCTTGGTCTCTGTGGAAGAAATGCACAGTAAGATAAAAACGATAAAATATCCAATCATTATACACCACTTTATAGATTTCCTCTATATCGATTTCTCCAAAGTACTGATCCTAGTCTGACCTGCTGGGGTAGTAGGAGCACATGGTTATGAGCATGTTCAGGATGAGTGTGGCCAGATCAGATTCATTCATCACAGCCTGTCCAGAGGCCAGCAAACACCACTTCAGCTGTGGAATGGCCTGCAGGGGGCGCCACCCGTCCATCCCCTGGGCCCAGCAGCGAGTTTTTGCAGTGAGAACACCTGTGTTCCAAAACTCCTGCATCTGAATAGTGAAGTGTGGAATAAGCTTAGTGTATGACAAAATAGTAAACAAGAATAATCTGTTAAAATACTTTTTTTCAAGTGGTTTACCTCTTCAAAACCAAAAGGTCCTCTTCGTTCTTTGTCAGCATTACCAAAGTACCACTCTTTTTCACTGTCCCTTCTCATGTCAGGTGAAGCTTCCAGAACATTACTCTGCAATAATTCACAGTGATCACTTAATAATGAGGCAAAACAAGGATATCAACAAAATTGATATTGTGGGAGTTAAAAAAAGATATCTCATACCTGCAGGGGGACTGTTGCTCGACTGGTGTGGAGATGGGCCAGAGTCAGCAGATCCACCAAAATGCGCACTCCATTCGAGTCCATCACCTCTTTCACATTTTTCTAAATAATACATGATTTATATTTTTACACCAAACAACGATCAGACCCAGTGTTAACTGTGATGCTTGACAGACCTACCTTGTTCAGAATAAGCTTGTTGAGAAAGAGGATGAGTCTATCTCTTTCCAATTTGTCAGTACACTGCACAACACAAGTGAATGAATATTGATGTCCATAGCTGCACTTGTATTAGGCTGTAATACTCACTCGATCCAGCATCCCCACAATATATTTCGTGTCAGTGAATGGACCAATCTCTTCATAGCATTTTCCATAGACTATTGAAAGAGCCTGCAGGCATAGGCACTTCATGGTGACTTTGGGCGTGAGCAGAAAGCGATGGTAAAGCTCATTGAAGAACTCATATCTACAAAAGAGGAAGAATCTTGTTAAAATATAAAGGATACACTAAAACAGTATGACTTAAGATACACCTACGATCTCTTGATGGCACTTGTCTCCTCATTTTCATCTTCCTCCAAAAGCAGTCGCAGGTAGTAATCACCGATCTTGATCTCATCCGAAAGGCAGTCATATTTTACCTAAATATATAATATATATAATATATATAAAATATGTTATATAATATATAACATATTTTACCTAAATATATAAGAACTTGGTTTATTACCGTTGTGTATAGTTGTCTCAACACTACAATCTGACAATAGAAGCAGTACCTCAAACTCCTGGTGGTTCCAAGAAATGACAGTGGCACTGCCGAGCTCCCGGTCCACCCCAAACGCTCGCATCTCCCCCTCCAGAGCCTCCCGCAGCTCCTCCCGGGTCTTAAGGTTCCAGATGAGGTTGGAGCGTGCATGGTCAAGTTGAAATCTAAACAGACCGCAGATTAGAAATAACCCCATGGGAAAGTCAAAATCTATCATTGTTATACAAATTCCATGAAAGCCAAATATTTTTGGATTACATTATGTCAAGTGTAACAAACAAAAGCTGTACCTGTAGTAAAACAGCTCCCAGTTTGATTCAATTTTTATCCGCTGTCTTCTCTTTCTTAAGATCACTGGTTTCTGGTTGGGGTTCTGTAATAAAGATATAGAATATAATGAATAAAATTTTAACAACATACAAAAAATACTGTTCATATGCAGTCACTATGTAATTAAACAGAATGAGGTTGAAATGGTAAGAACATAAAAAGCTTATGCACACCAGAGGTGAAACATGTGAAAATGCCTTTTGAAAGGTTAAAAGTGAAGAAAAGACAAAGATACATTTAAATAATGTCATCTCTGAACCAAAAAGAAACAGAATGGGATCCCAAAAAATGTGTGCATTCTGTTTTTGTCATTATGGAAACGTAATCCTTTTGCAGCTGAAAAATAGCCTTTTAGCTGCATAATTGATTTTTCCAAAAGGTTGAGGCACTCTGTGAAGCTAAGATAATTGGTATTTCTCATGGCCCATTCTGACACTCTGAAAAGGTTTTGGAAAAGTTATGACTATTCACTACCACTTGATGACAATCGGTAAATAAAAATAACAAACGTGTAACTTGGCTAATATAAACTAGAAAGTCCTTGCGCGTAGAAAAATGATTGCCAGCATTACTGTCACTTTAAAGGTCAGACAGATTTAAACTGGGGTTTCCATAATGCAAACTCAAAACACACCCACTTCAGCACACAGATGGAGAATGCCTGATGGACAGAAGAATGCTTTAAACACTAGATCCCATTTGGCTGCTCCTACTTACCAGGTTATTTCTGTCCTGCTGCATATTTTGACAAGAGAAAAACACAATGAGGGGATGAGGCAGAGACAACACAAAAAGATTATCGTTTCTTTGATAAAACAGATGAATTGCAACAAAACACAGCTGGTACAAAGGTGGGTGTACATTATTGATTGCCTTTACATTTTTATAGCTTGTTAAAATAGAGCAGTAAAACAGCAATGAGCATGAAGGCATTGGGCACAATCAGACGGGCTTTGTTGCAAATGATCTTAAATATTAGTTATGCTAAGTGTAGCCAAGCACAGAAAGCATTAAGGATGTCTAGTAATGTCCAATACTAACTAAGTATAGTAAGGCCAATGACTACTTTGGAAAGGCAGGAATAGCAGAATGAACAGAAACAGCTTCCTATATTTGGTTAAGAGAACATAAAAAACAGCCTTAAAATACCTGAACAAAAAGCTTTTTTATCAAGCATGCAACATTTCAATAATTTGATGAATTTGAGCAGTTCAGCACCTGATGCAGAAGCAGCAATATAACATGCCTCACCTCCTTCTGAGCGATGCCCATCTTATCTCTCCAGTGCATCAGCACTAGATCTGCCTTCTCCTTGGCAAACTTTTCTACCTCTTTGGCTGCCTTTCCTGCTATCCGCTGCCATTCGGGCACCTTGTTGCGATTTAGCTGATCCTATGATAAAACGGAAAACATTTTTCTGTAAAGTGAAAGCTAACAAAGTGTTCAATAACTTATAGTAGAATACCGTGGCAAGTTTCAAGTTGTCCCGAATGTGCATTCTATCAACATCTTTTTCTGGAACAGTGTCAGTACTGTCAAGATAAGCTAGTAACCCTGTCGGCTGGAATAAAGAAAGCAGAAGAGATATTCAAACAAAAATCATGTCATGTCCAGTAGTGTGCCCTTGTTTATATCAAAGGGTTTTGGAGAAGGATCAGGACATTATTGGTCATTTGTGAAGAAAATATTTTACATAACAAAGGCAGTGGTATTAATAGTAATAGGACTTACAAGTATTCTTTTCAACAGGTTCATTGCAACAGGGTTTTCCGCTGTCCATAAACCAACTAAGTGACGACTCAGCTGCCTGAAGGGAAAAACACAGTCATTTGTTGGACAGGATGAAAAAGGAAACTAATAAGTCACAGCAGAATGTGTTTGGCTGTTTACTCAAAACAAATTTTCTTACAGTTAATCTACTTGTCAGGGACTATAAATACAGGTAACATTTGACATTTGACCTGTTTGTAAGCATTCTCTGGTCAGTGCTGACAGTAAACAGTGACGTGTGCAAATGTCTGGGCAGAGCTCCTTCACTCAGGGCCAGCTCCTGCATCTTTGTGGCAATTTCTTTGTCCCCCTCCTGCATCAAAAACAAAGACACATGTATAACATGGATGTACCAGAGTGTGTTTCTGAGCAACTCTTATGGGCAGCCCTACCTCAATAATGGCCTTCATTACCAGGCCTGCTCCTTTCACTATTGCCATAGAGGGGTGCTAGAGATGACAAGTACATATCAGTATACACAACAAGTAATACTAAATGACATTAGAACATGTTTCAAACTTTTCACCTGAAAAAGTTTAAATAAGGTGCGTCCATTGGAGGCGGCCATCTCAAGCAGCATGTCAAACTGCTGTCCTTCAGTGGTTTCACTGTACGGCGCACAGAGGGCAAAAGTCAGGAAGTCAAGTAAAGAGCTGATGACCAAAGCTCCTGTTCCATGGTCCTGGAAAACAAGACACATCAGCCTATGTCTTTTGCAACTGTGTACAGTGTATTCTACAAGATGAGTGATTGAACTTCAAAAGCACTAGATTATATTTAGTTTCAAATGTACCACATTGGTGATGAATTTTTCCAGAAGGTTTTCCAGGAACTTCTTTGAGGACAGGAGGGAAGCTTTGTTTAACTGTTCTTGCCTCAGGTCATAGTCATCATGCATCGGCTGAAGTGATAAGTGACAAGAGTCATCGCACCATGTAGTGTTAATCAGCTCTATGTACCATATGGGCACTAATTAAATCATACTTACACACATAAGTGCACAGAGCATGTCAATAGCAGCATGGGTCACACTATTGTTGTTCCTTTTTAAAGCTTTTACTGTTTTCACTCCCAGTTTTTCCCTAAATCTGAAAACATGTATACATTAAAAAGTCTGCTATGCATACAATAATAAATACAATACATACAATACCACTTCAACAACACATAACTGGGAAATTGTCTTCAGAGGTCTGGGACTTAATATGCAGTGACTTGCTACTAAAGGGACTTTTGTTTCTTTTGCTCACCAACAACAGCAGCATTAAACAACAGAAAACTACAGTTACAAGTGCTTCTAGTAGCAAAATCATCTAAAACATCTTAAGCTGTGGGCATTTTGTGGTAGTAAGAGAAACAGCCAAGTGCCCAGCAATAAATCTTATAGGAATCCTAATTAGGGTTCAGGAGCAAAGAATCAACAGTAAATACAGTTCCTCTCATACATCTCAGTGACCCGTGAAGGACAATGTTTATGCTTGTTTATTAAATAACACAAATAGAACTAATATAATATGTTGAATATCAAAGAAAGTGATAAAACTTAAGCATAATATGGTGGATCAAGGCCATACAGATAACATGCCTCTGAGAAAACCAGGGTGAAAGAAAAGCACAGCAAAAGGTAATAGTCCTTTTCACAATAGCCAGGCTAGTGGTGAGGGAGTCAGTATTGTTTTGAGAAAAAAGGTTCTTGTAATAGAGGGAGAAGGGCATTCTACTCAGCTATATTAAGCACAAGAATTATTGACCAAGGTTTATAAATAGTGCATGTAATTTGACATGGTTAAATAATAAAATTGTTTAGCTACAATAAAAGGGCTTAGCATGTTCATAAAGGCACAGTATATCTCGTGGTTATGGTTTCGTCCTCATCTGCTCTAGATTCCATTCGATTTCTTAACTTCATCCCATTAAATGACCAAGAACAGCCATGGGAAATAAATGAATCATTTGAACCCAAGTATTTTCTGTGACAATCTTGACTGACTTGTAGTTGGACATGAAGAACCATTACAGAGCCTGGTTGAAGTAAAAGGAATAGAACAATCCAAATAAGCAAACAGAGGGTGCACTGAGTTGCATGGATTCATATTTACGTTCCATCTGAGAGTCCAGACCCATGACCAGACCTTGGAATGACAGAGCATGCCGGTTAACAGCAGCTCACATTCATTTGCATTCAATGTATAAGCTATGAGAGGTGGTGGTGAATAAGCTGCACTCATACTTAGGGAGCTGAGTGAAGGCCTGGAACCCGGCTTTAGAGGCCACCAGGCGTCGAATGGCTTGGAAGTGGCTCTCCAGCTCACTGTTCACAGTAGGTAACTCCGCCTCCTGGGACAGAAGGGCTAGGATGGCATTGTTTATGAGCTTCTCTTTGTTCTCAGAGAACAGGCCCTGAGGGTGAACATACAACAAACGTTAGAACATATTTGGGTAGAAGAACAAGCAACTTGATTATTTACATCTTGTGTCACAGCATGTAAAACTCCACTGTATGATATGTTGGCGTTGAACCGAAACACAGCATCAGCAAAGTTACCATCTGAAAAAAGACACATTTTTCTTAGGTGCAAATGACACTCTTCACATAATAATTATTGAGACCATGGGCCCTGACTCACTGGGTGGTGCTGCCAGGAACCTAAGATGTAAGCTCTCCACCTCCTCGTCCACAGGCATGCTCAGGAGCCCCCATCTCTGTCCTCGTTGGGTGGGGGCCATCTTGACACACACATCCCTGTTGCCTGAGGCACGTACTCCGTCAAGCAAGCTGGCTAATAAGGAGTCCCTAAAGAACAACAAGAATTCTCATTAGAAACTACTTGCATTTGCATTGAATGCATTTATATTAAGTGCATACCTTTCTGTAGAGGAGAACCTCCTAATCTGTCCTCTGATAAATTCAACTGTAAAAACCTGTGGGTTGTCAATGTCGCAAATAAGTGCAAATACCTGAGGAGAGAAGAAATTGTCATATATACAGTATTCAAGGTAACCTTTACTGAAGACTTATGTTTGTTATAACAAAGTTTGCAAAACACAGTATGAGGGGATTCTGTTTGTGTTCAAATCTAAAAAAAAAAGTCTAACTAAGATCTCTAGACCATAATCACAGAAACAAGAGCAGATTTCTAAGATTCAGTAATCAACTCTCAATGAGGCCTGTAAAGTTGCACAACAGCAGAAATCCATCTGAATACCTAAACTGATATAAGAGCATAGTGTGAGTACCTGAGTGTAAAGAGTGTGTGGTGCATACCTCTCCAAAGGGTTTAACTGTAACTATGTTATAGGATGCTGGGTCTCTCTCCACTAAACATGTTTCTGTTAGGGCCAAGATACGTTTCACAGGCTCCTGAGGAAACAACAACAACAACAATTCAATATCATTAATCTGACTTTTCTGTCATTTAAAATGAACATAAGTAGACATGTTACTGACTGGATGGCGCGGAGTGATCTTCTGAACTACAAACTCTGCCAGAGACGTGATGCTCTCATCTGAGCTGTACTTCCCCAGTCGGTCAGTCAGAAAGTCTTCAAAGGTCAGGGACTCCTTTCTCAGGCGGAGTGTGATGCCAATAAAATTCCCTGCATGTTCTATGGCGCTGCGGATGATGTCATCTCTATGCTCAGAGGCAAACAGATGCTACCAGAGCGGACAACCAATGTATAACCAAGGTTAACAGAACTTATCAATGAACAAGTGATTATATATGACATATGAATCCTTACCAGCCTGCTGAAGCCTCCATGAAGGATGCAAAACCCTCCTTGGTAATCGGACACCTCCACAAAGCCCTCGATATTGCGGTAATCATAGGAGCAGACCACTCTGTTGGTCTGAGGGTCAATCTGGTCAATGCCGCCTGGTGTTACTTCTAAATTCACAGACTTTCGTGTGTCACTCCAGTGATGTTTGTAGCAGTTGTATCGCTGTTGGGATTTTAGGCAAAGAACATTACACAAGTTACAAGATACAACATTAGACTGTTCATACAAATTTATAAAGCCCTTACCCTGCCAGTTATTTTTCCTTCTGAAAATTCTGTTCTGAATCGCTGTAAAAGGCAAGTTTATTTAAGTTATTCATATGCTATCAAAACTTGTAACATTTTGCAGCTATTTGTCATCTAATTATAAAAGGTTTTCATTGTCCGTGAACCAGGAGTAATGCTGCGCTGTTAGCTAATTGTTATTAGCATTAGCAGGACTCCACAAACTCCATTATGACCACTGAAAGTTGTGAAAAGCACTTACAAACTCCTTGCAGTGAATAACTGCTGTGATTTCATTAGGAAAGTAAGGAATAATAATAATAACTGTAGACGTGCATATGACAAATGTACATGTTTTGTAATTATTACTTGGTTTGATAAGATAAATCTATAACAAATATTGATATCTGTTAAATGGCAGTTTGTGTGAAAAAAAAGTTGAGAAAAAAAAAAGTACAAAAATACAGGAAGTAGCAGAGTTCTGAAACTGAATCACTCTACTTGTGTCATCAACACTGCAGAGATAATTTATGAGTAAGGAAGGCATTTTTCTGGCAGATTAAACAATGGTTAACAAAATGAAGGTGCTATCTGTGATTTTTATCTGCCTAATCTATTAGTTTTGACATTTGTTAACATTATGGTTGCTAGGTAAAAGAACTGGAATTACTTCTATGTATGTCAACAACTATATTTTAATTAAAAGGTAATCAGAACATGGGACAGGCACAGCACCCAATCTTCCAATTACACATTACTTATCAATAATTAGCTAATCATTATATCAAATAGATTGTGTAGTATGCTCCAAAACACTGTATGAATCTGCACAATGTTAGCTAATGTGTGTTGTTAGCATTAGACTTGTAGCCCGGCTCACCAGCGCTTCTGTGAGCAGCTCTGTGCGGTGCTCTGTAGAAAACTTAAGAGTTTCGGACTTCTTGCTTGTGCCTTTTCGGAATGTGAGGTTGAACTCTGTCCCCTGTCCCTTCCCCACAGGACAAATGCCACAGATGTCCCCATAAGGCCACTGAAAAAAGACATCAAACACACAGACACTAAGTGGAAAAGTACATAGCTGTTAAATCTAATACATTACAACTGGCTAACCTGATTTGTTACTTCTAATGTTGTAGGATTGTAAGTTGTAATGCCATGAGTGCCCACGGAGAATACTCGCTTGTACCTTGAATACAAAAGGCAGGATTAGTCATAATGCCACAAGCAAATAACAATGAGTGTGGGAGAATATGGAGCGTACCGTCATGACTTGAAAGTACAATTAAAACATGTAGTTTTACAAAACAATGAGATTATTTCAATTCCAAAACAAGTCCATGCATGACAGCATTTACACCCTGTATCTCAATGATGTAATCTTATTTCCAGCTTTATTGTGCCTGTGTCAGCGTGCATATTTTCTGCTTTATTGTTATAACATTTGAAGGTATAGGAATGATCACATTGTTGAAGTGGGTGGTCTGTCTCTCTATTCAGCTTTCAGCTTCCTGTTTATAGTCCACATTTTTAGTGTTTTTGACCATTCAAAAGATGAAATATCTGACCATTGACCATTCAAAAGATGAAATATTTTGTTTGGTTACTATGACAACAGTGCAAATTTTTCATCACTCTGAAACCCATGGATAATAAACAGCTACTAATTGTGTTACTGCCAAGTGCCCAGAGATTTGAATGGTGTTACTCAGCAACTACCAACTGTATTTTTATTTGATTTACTGTTTAGCACTCTTCATTAGGTAATCATAAATGCGAATCTGATCTGTAACTTGGCCTGTTCAGGTCACCTGCTTGTCTCCATATATATATCTCAAGCAGGTGATAGGCCCTCCACTAAAGATATAATATTGAGTTAGTTATACTAATAAGCCAATTAGTCAAATACTATATTTTTTAACTTGATTTCAATACCAACACTCAATGTTGATTTTGAATGGGATTTTAAAGACTAAATTATAGCACTTTCTTTTATATCACCATGTGGTTTTATATCTGTGCAATCCCTCAGTGGTCCATGGGTGTATACTAGTCTATATGGTCTTACACTTGTTCTGATACAGCACAAGATCATTCTAAAGCTATTCAGAAAAGATTTATTTCTGTCCTGCGAAAGTGACTTTTTTGTTATCAATTTCTGCTAAAATCTAGCTTCAATATTAGTTTTAGAGGAGATTAGAATCGATTTTCGATACTTTTGACAACCTTATATAGCCAATACAGTATGCCTGAGACCGCACAACCTCTTCACAAACTACATATACAAGAGTGATGTTATCAGAATTCCTGGTTAACATGTATGTCGTCTTGTGTCTGGTCTATACCTGGCCCTATTCTTCACGTCTCAGCCTTGGTGCTCAGAGCAGGAGGCATTACAGAGTCAGCACAATGCTTGTTAATTATTCATGGTCTGTGGGCTGCCTTTTTCCTCTCCATTCTATCTTAGTACACTGCCCAGTGCCCACCCCTTCTGCAGCAACTCGATCATATCTTATACAATCAAACTAATTAGCTGTAATTTAATCCTTTATGTTTGCATTCGATAACTGGGGTATAATGAAAATAAAGTACAGTTTAAATGTGAAATTAAATAGGTTAAATGTGAAAAACATAGTCTAGAAGACAAGGGTAAATAACTCTATGGGAGATTTATTGTTTATAATCCACAAATGTTGAACCTTATTTTTATGTGACAGAGATTGGCTTCACAAATGTATTTTTATCATATGGCTTTAACGCCTTTCAACTCTGGCATTAATCACATCTTTGTGGTTGAATAATGACACCACTTTCAGAAGCTACTGTGACAAAAAGATTTCACTTTTGTTTTCGTAATACTGAGAAAGAAAACATTCAACATTATGCCAGTTTTTTGTTAGTGTGGATAAGCCCAGTAAATACAGAGATATTCACCATAAACCGGGCAGGAAACTGACGCTTAAACAGATTGTTCTATCACAGAATTCTGACCTCTCCACAGGCTCAGTTTTAAAACTGTGAATTATTGAATATTTTGAAGTCACGTGAATGCAACCTATTAGCTTAAGTGTCTATGCATATAACAGAAATAGAATTTAGGTAAATCTTTTTTTATGTTTACAATAAATTATTTTCATTCTCTTTGATTACTTAAATCAAAATTTCAGATGGAGGGCAGCTTCCAACATAACTCCATGGGAGATTTACTGTTTTTGAAAGAACAAACTTATGATCCACAGAGACATCAGAAATTTACTTCTTTTTTTTTTTACTTTTATTTACCCAGGAAAGTCCCATTGAGATTTCTAATCTCTTTTTCAAGGGAGTCCTGCCATGCACACATCACTTTCCTACTTTCCTACTAGGCAATGTGGGTGAAGTGTCTTGCCTAAGGAATTGTGGGTGAAGTGTCTTGCCTAAGGAATTGTGGGTGAAGTGTCTTGCCACTGGCGCCCCCCTGTGGCACCTGGAATTCCCAGTGGTCTCCCATCCAAGTACTAACCAGGCCCGGCCCTGCTGAGCTTCTGAGAGCTGACGGGATCAGGCTTTGACAAGCCGGTAAGGCCACTATATTAATTGTATGGCTTTAACTCCTTTTAAATGACATCAATCACATTTTGTGGTTGAATAATGACACCAGGCATTGAACTTCATGCCAATTTAGTTTCATGTAGATATGTCCAGTAATTACATAAACCATTAACCAAAAAACAGGTCAAAACATCTGCATTAGACAAAGCAAATAGCAGTATTAAGATATGCCTTTCAGTTTGTACTCTTCTGCAGAATATTTCATAATGGATTGCACATCATATGGCAACTTCCTGTATCTGACTAAATCTCCATCTTAAGCAAACTTTCACATCATGAAATGCTTTCTCCAACTAAACACTTAGAATAAAAAGCCAAACCGCATTGAGCAAATTCAAGTTATACTATTATCAATATATTAAGTATGATCTTGAAAACAAAAAGAAATAGAATAGAATATAAATAATATATGTAGCCAGAATGTACACTCTTGCCATGGAAAAGGAAAAATACCATGGTATGCAAAGGAGATTCAAAGGAGTCTTGCATTTGCATCTGTGAAAGTGGAGAAACAATTCAGATATATGATCAATTATAGACAGCCTAGTGCCTTTCATTTAGAAGACACAGACAGACTAATCTAATACTCCACAATAGTCACAAGGCTGTAATTAAACAGGAGTGAGATAAGAGCAGGATGGTAAAAGTAAAAACCATTCTGATACAAACTATTACAGATAAGAGCAGGATGGTAAAAGTAAAAACCATTCTGATACAAACTATTACAGTATTACAGTAAAACCCTCTCATCTACACACTGTATCACATAGTACTTTCAACTAGCATTATCCACATGATGCCCTGTTGATGGCTAAAGCTAGCTGGCCGCCCTGCTTGAGTTACATGGGCTAATGGGACGGTACATTTAGAAAGCAGGTATTGGTAATATGATCTGCCTGCCTCCCTTGGACTGGTTCATTCTTCTCAGCAGAGCATCATGTCACAGCTAATTTTAGGTCAAATGCACAATTAAAACTACAAGAGAATACTTAGTCTAATTGTTATCTAATATTTAACCAAAATTTTTGTTTCACATCAAAAATGTCACCTTTTGATACTCAATTATTTTAAGCACATCACTTAATATTTTAAATAGCTCATCTTCAATTGCAAGTTAATTCAAGTAATGTATGTAGGCCTTAACTGTGGGCTTTTAACTGTTTTAATTGTACTTTGTTTATGTTGTTCTAAGTCGACCTTGAGTGTCAAGAAAGGCGCCTAATAGGGCTGCAGCTATCGATTATTACAGTAATCGATTATTCTGTCGATTATTTTGTTCGAATAATCGAGTAATCGTTTGTTATTGTCGCGTCTACTTTGCACATGTTAAGTCCACATCACGTGCATTGACAGATACACGTGTTTTGGACATGAAAAACGTAATTATCGCTAGGCTAAGGTTGACTTACCTCGCGGTTTCTTTTCCACTTGATGTAATGTACGGGGCTTCTGTTTAGATGTTGTAGCATCAGTGTTGAGAAGGTGACTTTTAAAGTGTAATCCCCTACAGATTACAGATTACATTCCCCAAAATGTAGTTTGTGACATAATCAATTAAATTACTTAAAGTGAGTAACGTAATCTGAATACTTTGGATTACTTGATATTGTCATGATTTTTAAAACTACATAAATGTAGCAACCAACTCCTGCAAATTCTTGTTTAGTTTAGACCTGGATTAGTTCTGGTTTTAGATCTGGTTTAGACCTGCTTTAGACCTGGTTTAGTCCTGGTGTGAGTTCTGGCGCGGTCCACGGAATGTACGCGACAAGACACAATCCACGCGGTGTACGGGAAATGCGGGGTGCGCGGCATACCGCGCACGAGGAGGTTATGCTCTTATTATACATCCATGGGCGCCGCACTGTGAACATGCGGTGCAGTGGTCGTGCGGAAACTTTACCTCTACCACAAAAGGTTCAGGCCATCGCCGAGCGTATAAAAATAAAACGAAGCATCGAGGCAAAAAAAAATAATCAATGCATTTTTCTAATCGATTTAATCGATTAACTCAATGAATCGTTTCAGCCCTAGCGCCTAATAAATAAAATTTACTATTATTAAATTGAAAAAGGTTACATCATATATTTATCTCATGAATCAATAGATTTTAATGAAGAGAAATGTAGTGGTGAAATCATTCCTTTTTTCTAGTCACTTGCACTGATCCAAATGCGTTAAAAGGAAGTTCAATTTGTGCTCATATAACAGTTTATTTTAATGGGAGTTTTGTGGTTCAAAGGAATCCCACACACGTCTTGAAGCACAAACCACTTGAGTAACAACTAGTGTGACTTTTACACAACAAATTATCTTCATAGTTATTTGTGATCTGCCATCCATTCATAAAATGTATCATTATGGCAATAGGCAATAGCCGATTCAATTGATTCAACTTATAAAATGAAGTGCGTTTAGCTAAGTGTGAGAAATACTCCAGTAGGACTAGATCCAAAGCCAGACTCCTGAACCAGCAGGAGCAGCTCTGGTTCAGGCCAAGCTCAGATGAGTTGGAGAAGAGTGGTTACGGCCTGGGAAGCGGAGGACGGACTGCTCAAAACAAGATATAATGCACCAAATTGGATGTTTTGCACCACCACTGAACCAGCTGCAGCGCTCGAGCATGAAGGACCGGAGCAACCCGCCCGGACTCTGCACTACAGTGAGTCTTGAGTTGTTACCCAAGCACACAGCTTGTGCTCCGGGCTGATGTGCGGGGAGTTGTGTACAAATTTATAGGCTACATACTGTTGTTTTACCAGTTCATGATGATAACCTGAGATGACAGCCCACGGTGTTAACGGGCATCGATATCTTTCACATGCGCTGAACGACCGAAATTATTTTTAAGTAAAATAAACGTTTACATGATTGCGGAATAATTTAAATCAGATTTAAGAACGGAATAAACCACCCACTTAATTCGTAATTAAGTTTAAATCCGAATAAACTTAAATTTGAGTAAACATTAGGAATTAAGTGTTTACATGGTCTTTTAAAAATTGGAATGAACTTTTATTCCAAATTCATTTATTTTTAATTGGATTTAAAGGTCTCATGTAAATGGGGCAACTGTCTGACAAAGCATTCACTACACATCTTTTCCTTGCAAAGATAAAGAAGACATTGTAATGGAACGGCTTCCCCTACTGTAAAACAAAAAATAGCCAACGTAGCTATGAAAGCTGACAGATGATTTGAAATAGGCAGTAAAAGCAGATCTGAAATCATATCTGGATATTTATTGTGAGATAGTAGAGTATCCCTTACTTCCCCCTCCAGGAGTGTTTGGTGGTGTAGAAACAGGCCAGATCTTTGTTGTCCTTGACGACGTTCATCTTTTCACAGGACCTAGAAGTCAAAAGTGTTGATCATAATTAGTATATAAATACATAGCAACAAAATAAAATGATTTTTGAGATGCAGAATCTCAGTGCCCTGTGGTTGCTATGTCCTTGAGGAAGACACTTCCTTCAATTTGTCTATGCATGAATGAGGCATGTGACAGTTACTGGAGATAGTCAGAAGGGCTATAAAGACACAGTCTTACAGCCAAGCTTCAGCAAAAACCAAAATCCAAAGGTTTTTTAAGGTTAAAAATGGTTATGACCCAGATTTTTTTTATTATAAGTAAATATAAAGCAGTGGGGGAAGATAAAGGGTAGGTGAAATTTTTCTGATCATTCAAATCTTGAATGCCGGTATGGAAGTCTCTACAGAACATAAGATAAAATGCAGCTGTTAACAGGACCCCCCCCATCCATGAACCCCTCTGTAGGTGGTGAGCCCACAGGAGGGTGGATGTCATGGTCCTTGATGTTAGTTCATAGGGGTGCGGGCATGTTTTGGGTTGATGGGGGAAACCGGAGTGCCCGGAGGAAACCCATCCAGACAAGGGGAGAACATGCAAACTCCACACGGAAAGGCCTGGGAGACCCGGGGATCGAACCCGCAACCTTCTTGCTGTAAGGTACGAGTGTTGTCACCAACTAGCAAGTCATGACATCAAAAGATGGAACAGACGATTTTGAGCTTTGAAGATGTAGCTAGACTAAGAATAAAGGGTTATTCAGGCATGAATAAATTAAATAAAACTACAGGTATGTTTTTGAGGGGGCATCTAAATTATAACATGGATTAAAGTTTTACAAGTCACTTTTGTGTAATAAAATTATCTTGGTTAATTCCTGAACACCAAAAGTGTCTGTTCTTTGCACCATGGCTCTCACACGCGTCGTCAGACTCAGGTTTATGTAACACACCTTTTAACGTACCACCACACACTTCACACACTCACTCTACATACTACGTCTGGGCGGTAAAGTCTCACAGCAGCCTCTCAACAATCCATGACAGAGCGATTCTACAGCACGTGTTTAATATAAGCCATAGACTATCCTGACACACCAAAATGCATGATCAATCCTCCTCACATGTACTGTATCTTCACACATATATTAAATAGACATGCCTGTTAGGAGAGGAAAAACAACCTACTGTTCAGAGCCTGAGGGAAGGAGTCATCAAACAACTGATGACTGGTCGATACACTGCTGCAGAGCCTGTGTGTGTGTGTGTGCGTGTGTGTGTGTGTGTGTGTGTGTATGCACATGTATATGCGTGTGAGTGTGGGTGGCCTATTGATCACTTTGATAGCAACAGACAGGGCTATATCAGAAAGACCACATGAGAAGACATAGTTGAAGTTATAATGGAACTGGGGGAAAAAATCACAGATTTTTATTTTGGTTTCTCAAATTATTTTTTTGTAATTTTTTTGCTCTCAGATGCAAGAAGAAGATATTGTATTATAAAGGTTCATTTTCTGCTAATTGCACCAACCACCACAACACAAATTTGTCAGTCACACAAAATCTGCAATATATATATATATAAAACAATTTGTAACAGTCTTTTACAAAATATACTTTTAAATTTAAGCCTTGTAATTGGTTCTATGTCAACTATTCAGTTTCAATTTAAGAGTGCTGTGGTAATTGACTTTTGAGTGATCAAACAAGCAAGACAATTAGATCCACATTTCAGCAAAAATAACGGGGGACTGAACAGAAGTTGAGAAAGCCAGTCCATTTAAATGGTGTGTAAGACATGTTGACCACTTTAGTGTGCAGCATAAAGAGGCCATCACTACACAGTGTAGGCATTAACAGAGACTGGGCTATTCTACTGTGAAGTAAAAACACAAGACGTGTTCCTATACAAGTGACTAAACTTTGTAACTATATAAAAAGCAACAATGACAAGCTATTAAACTAATGTGTGAAAAGCCTGACCCTCAGTGCAGTTATTGCTAAGAGCTGCACTGATGAGAACCTGTGTCAGCATTCTGCCAGGATCCGGGAAAACTCACACTCCACTTTTCCTTCCTCTCCATCGTAGAAAGCAAATAAGCAAGATACAAGAGACACAAATCCAACCATAATAAGCTCACTGTGAACTCTAGACACAAAATGAACATATGGCTCTGCTTATGTCTCAGTGGTTTGACAGTAATCCTTTGCAGTTGCGCACAATGACTCCTCTTTTCTTGGTTGAATCAGAAGGCTGAGTAAAGCAAAGGACAGGGCTTGACACAGTGTACTATAGGAGATGTTAACAGCAAGCATTGCACAGCTAGCCCCATGCTGCTGCTGGAGAGGCCACTTTATTATATTACTGTGTGGGAAGTGTAAAAAGGACCGAGGCAGACTTCTGTGGAGTCATGTGACCAGCCCTCCCTGTACTTCCTGCCTTTATGCAGCTCAATAAAAAGTTATTTGTAGGGCTCTGAGGTGAATATAAAAGAAAAACAGTAAACTGTACTGTACAAAAGCATTCACAAATATATGACACAAAATACCCAAGTGTTTATATTAGTTGCTTTGTTTTGATATCACCTCTTTAGTAGGGCTGCATTGCAGAATAATAGTAATATAATAATAATAATTTACAATTACAATAATTGCTATCTGAACAAACAATCTTGCCAAAATATATTTTATAACAAAGACAGTGGTAATATTAAAACACAATTGCAAAAAATAATTATTAGTTGTTTTAAGCAATAATATTATACCATCTCAAAGTGCCATAGAAATTGATTGTCATCTACTAAAATAATCATTTCTTGAAGCCCTACTGTTTTGTTTAGCCTAAACACATTGGATCTAGAAGACAACTGTCAGTGCAGTCATAACAACAATTCATATTTATTGTAAACCAGAAAATAGTCAAAGCATCTCCAGGTGCAAAGGTTGAACTGTCATGTGCTGTGACATCATTTGGCAGCGGTAATGAAACATTTTAACTGGCACTAGTTGGTTAACTAATGTCTGAAATAAACTACATATCATGTGAGAGAGGAAGAGAAGGCTACCACAACTGGACCCAAATACTATGAATATATTTCTATTTACTTCATTGTAAACTGAAACCAATGCATTTCCTTCTTCAAAATACAAAGAAACGTGCAGGAAGTTACTATACGTGAGTTAATTTAGAAAGTAAATCAGTAGACCACAATCGTGATGTAATAATCCACAGTCTTTACGAGCAATTGAAAAATCATGAATGGCTTTAAAATTATTCACCAATGGGACTGTGGCTGAATGCTCCCTGTCTCACCTTGTTGTTCCGTCAAGTAAATCCATGATCAAGAGGGTAGTATTAACGTTATCTGCCTGTCAAACTCTGCTTCATTGCAACAGGCCTACGCGATCCAATTGTATTCAGAATACACGGCGACATTCGTGTTTTTACGCTGCTGTTTACCCCGGTGCAGGACTTATTTGACAACTGCTTCCGACCGTTTGTTTGCTAAATGCAGATAAGGGGCTGTGGCAGAAGCAGGCGATTGCTACTTACTTAGGCTAAGCTAACCAAAGCTAGCACCAATATCCAGGTTTCCAGGCAGAAGAGCTAGTTAGCATTAGCGGCAGCAGCGTTCAGTCAGTCAAGCAAACATTGAGAAGAAAGCTAAAGGCGCAAGTGGCAAGTAGCGGAGGATGTGTTTACCTGCAAAATAGCTAAGGGGTGTTTAGCGTAGCGGTCCCTCAGCCCCCCACCCTCCTCTCTGGGTGTAGCTGGTGCTTTTCAGTTTTCCCAGTCTGATGCTTGCTGTCTGAAGGTGCTCAATTACGCCGTATTCCCCCCGACAACGCTCAGGACGCTGCCATGTTCCTGATAGCCCAGGAGCCCGGACTGCGCATGCGCCGCGGCTGGCTGTCATGCGGCGGTCAGCTGATTGGTTTGTCTCCGCACTGACTGGCTGACGAGACCCTGAATTATCCACAGAGGGTCTGATCGATTTTCCTTATGTTTATGTATGGCGCGTTTAGTGTAATCACCTTAACAGACGCATAAGCAGAGCTTTCTGAACTAATGTTAGCCCTACTGCTATCTAAATAAAGCAGCAAACTTACATTGTTTTGCAGTCAGAGGTAAAAAATAAGATGATTGTGCCCTCTAGGGTCATTACTATGCAATGACATGTAGGTTTAGATTATCATTTCAAACCTAGACCTGTAGGTCATCGATCAGGTTACATTATGGCACCTATAGTGTAGCACTTAAATTTCTGCTTGTGAAAACAAAATTATGCCTCTCAAATAGTCTATAACGCACATAAACAGACACTGAACCAAATTGAGAAATTGAGTTGTTGAACATAATAAACAATATGCAACACATTAGAGTAACATTAAAGGCAGGATATAGATCACAACATTAATTTTCTTACATAAACAGGTTGTTCACCAATAAGAATATTGTTCATGTCCAAATTAAAGCAAATTTCCAATGAAACACCAATACAAATGCAACACAATAGATGAGTCCCTCAGACATAGCTATAAATCATATGTTGTTTCCTTCCTCTTCCTTTTGTAATGCAAAATGCTGTTTCTGAGTACTCACCGGGATTGAAGGTAAAGGGGAAACATTTTGTCTGTTGTCACGTCCGGCTCTTGTACAGTGAATTGGAGCAAGACTGCACAGAGTGGTCACGTTATGAGGCATCTGATTAGGGGACCATGCGCTGCCCGTTAGTCTAATTCAATTAGGGCTTGAGAGACATAAGAAAAATGTTTCTCTTTTTAAGTTGGCATTCATAAGAATGTTGTACAATATGACAATATGACATGAGCATGCAAAGGAATGTTTTGTCGTGCTTATTTGAATAGCTTTCTTACAAACCATTGCATGAAAATCATACTAGATAGACAGTTTGAATTCTGTGAATACCATAAAAGTTCAAAGAGGTCATTTAGTGTCAGATGCAGGGCGCATACACAAGAATGAATCACTGCCTTACTGCACGCCTAACTGTGACATAAACATAAAGGGTGAAGTCAGGATAGATTTGAATCAACATGGTTACAGGAAAAAAAAACACTTCATATTGGAATTTTTGAGGTGTTGTATTTTTTTCCCCCCACCAATTTCTTCTTCATCTTTGTGGACTTAGTGGCGTTAGTTGGCCTGTTGGCAGGTTTTGTGCAAGAAACTTATGGATGCTGTTCTTGGCTACTGTACAACAGTTTGGAAAAACATTTTCATATACTTGGTAGAAGCCTTTTTGAAGCCTGAAAAGAATACAAGCAGCACTTCAATACATGCTTATGTCACTGTTATATTGGACAGTTATATGCTTCGGTATGAGTCATCTTGATTGTTATTTTATTTTTGGTAGACTATCTATGGCATGTCCTGAGCATGATAACTTTGCATTACATAATACGTATCAGTAAACCTTCAAGTGACTAGGTTATAGGCCAACATAAAGAGTTACAATTTGAAAACATTACTGCTACTATGACCCTGATCACATACTAGACAACATCTTACCAGTATTTTCCAATTCTAACATGAACACTGAAAATTGCATTGGCTAGATTTTTCTGTTGTTCTGCAGGAACATTAGCCTACTTCAATTAACTGTTTCTACTAGCTCCTAGAGTACCTGTGTACCTGGAGCATAATGTTTTGCACACACTTAAAACAATATGTTACATAGATAAATTTAGTGTATAGTGTATAGTGAATAACTTTCTAGTTAAACAAATAGCATCTCCATGGACACAAGAAGGTAGCGGACTCCCATCAGTATCAATAAGTTACATAATACCCCTTTAAGTAAATTGTAATGAAAAATACAATGTACATGTACTTTAAAAATATATTTTTTAAATGACATAAGATTTGGAAATCAACCATCTGTTTATTGACTGATTTTAGTACATTCTTTCAGGGTGGTCTTTTGATCAGCTCCATCTTGTTCTTCTTCTGGAGACATGGTTCCTCTCGTCAGCTTCATCATATCACTTCTGATCAGCTCCACCTCTTGTTCATCATCTTTTGGAGACACGGTTCTTCTCGTCAGCTTCATCAAATCATTTCTGCTCAGCTCATATTCTCCATCTTCTGGGGACACGGTTCTTCATGTCAGCTTCATCAAACCACTTCTGATCAGCTCATGTTCTTCAATCTTCTGGAAACACAGTTTTTCTCATTAGCTTCATCACATCACTTCTGATCTGCTCTTGTCCTTCCTCTCCTGAACACATGGTTCTTTTGGAACTCACAGTAGCTCCAGGACAGTTTAGTGCAAAAAAGGAAAAAAGTGTGATGCGATTAAGATAAACAATAATAACAAAAATAGAAATAATAATAAAAAATAATAATATAAAGTGAATAAGTATATGTACAAAATTTACAAAGAGAATTGAAATAGAAATTATATATATATATACACATATATATACATATATATATATATATATATACATATATATACATATACATATATATACACACACACACACACACACACACACACATATATATATATATATATATATATACATATATATACACACACACACACACACACACACACACATATATATATATATATATATATATATATATATATATATATAATAAAGAAAGTACAAAAACAGTCCAGTAGTGGCACAGACATGATTATTGCACAGAGAAGTTGTACAGTCTGACAGCGGTGGGGATGGATGATCTGCGGTAGCGCTCCTTCCTGCACTGAGGAAGTCTCAGACGGCCGCTGAAGGAGCTGCCCAGATCCTCCACAGTGGTGCAGGGGGTGAGAGGTGTTGTCCATGATGGATGTTGTTAATAATAATAATAATAATAATAATAATAATAATAATAATAATAATAATAATAATAATAATAATAATAATAATAATAATAATAATAATAATAATACAACAAAGAGCCTTATACGTTTTTCAGAATAGGCCTAATTAAGGTATCCTTATAACTGATTTCAATAGACCACAACTCTGCTGCCAATGCCACTACAGAGACCGGCACTTTAAATAGCAAGATGGAGCCTAATCGTCTTTTTTTTCCCTTTTTTTTCATTGTCCTGGATCAGTATGGTCTAAGGAAGCCTATAAATTAACCGGAACTTTCTAGTCCAAAAGAACATCCCGTCTCTGCAGATGTAATACATCTAGCACAGCGATATTGTCTGAAACCTGCCCTTTCTAACTTCAGTGCGTCCAAAAGTTAAATGGTTAATATGCTTCAGACGAATGTACGTCGTGACGTCAGACGCACCGTCCTCTCAGGCCGTTGCTTGGACAATTTTGCCGAAGTCTTTCCACCTCACAGCACCAGCACGGTCCCTACAAAACAAAAATGGGTAACTGTCAAGTGAGTACTATTTTTTTTATATTTAATGACCTAAACTGGCACGGTTGTCCACAAATCTGATCAAATTACGCACTTTTTCTTTGTTGTGTGACACGTTCAGATTTATTTCAGTCTAGCAGTCCAATATACATACAGCGTACATTAGTCGTATCAAAGTTGACTTAAGTAATGCCCTTTTCTTTTTTTCTAATTCTACGTCTACATGTGTGAAGGATTTGTCTCTTTAAAAATGGACCATAGCGTACGCGGATTTCATACTCTCTCACCAAATGCTCTCTAATAAATGACATCATCCTAACAGCACGCTTATTTAACGTGTTCAACGCACGCATACAGTTTCTGCGCAATTCACTGACCATCGTGAAGGCCTCAGTGTTACTTTACGCAGAGGAAAACTGCAGCCACTCCCCTGCGGAATTCTCCACAGCTCCGTTAGATGTGAATGAGTAGCCTTTGCTTGGACAAGAGTGGATTCAGCGGTGCAGAATGGGGGAGGGTTGCAAAATGTTTCACTTTCATTGACCTTACTTCTGACCACTGACAAAAATGCATGTGGGTAGTTTAGAAATGTGCGAAAAACTTACTCTTACATAAGCTTCTGTGAAATAAATGTGTCTTGACATAGGGCTGACAAGTGTAAACTGCCATAGGAGCTCATATGTTTTTGTTATGCAACTGTATGGCTCTCGCTTTGGATATATGTCCACTAGCCTGTAGCCTATGTATGGCCCCATCAAGTTTGTTTAAAGATTCTGGCCCTGAATTCCACAGTGCATTGTGTCAAATGCCCCTCCCCCTCTGTCAGCTGCTGTTGGATTACTATCATCACTATCCCACCAAGAATACTTAAACCACTCACAATATAATCAAAACATTCATCTTCTGTCTTCAGCCTACCATTGTGCCCTATGAGGACTTTGATGTCGTGGCAGACATCAAGGCTATCCGGAAAGCTTGCAAAGGGCTGGGTAAATTGGACATAGCAATTTAAGGTAGTTAGTTGTGGAAATAAGATGACTGGATTACTTTTATTTGTCATTTTTAGGCACGGATGAGCAGGCTATCATTGAAATCCTGGCCTACCGCAGCTCTGCCCAGAGGCAGCAAATTAAACAGGCCTACTTTGAGAAATATGACGATGTAAGTTATTTTACAAATACACACAGTAATTATTGTTTATTTAGCAATGTCATATTTCCCACTGACAAAACTGTCAATCTAGTAATATCAAAAGTCTCACTAAATATACAGTGAACTTTGTTCACCCATTGTCAAATGCCATACTTCTTGGTTTATAATGTATTCTTTGATTGTGCTGGAATAAAAAGGCAAAAGACACTATGTATGACATGATCCTTTGTTAATTTTAAGTGCAGCCTTCATTAAATGTTTACTACGAGGCTTTTACATAGAAGGATAATGATTGCCCTAAAGGTTTGACAAGGCCCCTTACGAGAGCTTTACATTTGCTGGCAAGTGTCTGACTAAACTATCACCATGAAAAGTGCACAGTAATGTTATGTAAATACCATATTGTACCATGTAGATATTGTCACAGTCATATTAATCAATTATTGAAGTTTTCAATTATAATAAATGAACAAATGAATAAAATATCAGACATTCTATCCATATATATTGGCATCACATCCAAGATATTCAAAATAGTTATTGCATGATGCTGGTCTGTCAAAGGAGCTGGTGGATGTGTTGAAGAGTGAGCTGTCTGGAAATTTTGAGAAGGCCATTTTGGCAATGCTGGATCCACCTGTCATCTACGCTGTGAAGGAGCTCCGCAATGCCATGAAGGGGGCTGGCACGGATGAGGATGTCCTGGTGGAGATCCTCTGTACTGCCACCAATGATGTAAGTCTCTAATGTTCCTAAATGTTTTCTCTGAAAATGAGTCTGTGAAATATTGTCTATAATCAGCTGTGGTGAGATATGGGTTTAAATAATTTTATTTATATTAATAATAATTATAATAATTTGTTTTATTCTCATAGGACATTGCCATGTTCAAGGAATGTTACTTCCAAGGTAGGTATAGGTCTGCCTGCCTACAAATACAAAGACCCATCATGTCACTCAGTTTCACCATCTCCACATGTGTTAAGAACAACTTTGAATGCATTTTGATAAAAATACAGAGTTCAAAATCCCAAGTGCAGCATTTTAATAACACAATAATTTAATGTTTTTAATTAATTTAGTAATACAACATTGCTACGATATTTGATATTACATTTGAGACAACCATTCAGTGGCTTTAGTTAACACAGTTTATTTTAAGTACTGCCAAATGGCAGTTTTCCTGTTAACCTTGATGAAAACGCTGATATGTCGATTGCAGGCAACAACATCATCAGTTATGATTAGGAAACACTTGGCTTTTGAAGGAAGTTTCTGTTGTACTGTCAACATCCTTTTGCGAACACATCTTGGTGGAGAAGTATAACACAACCAAAAGAAGTTCTTCCATACAAAATTAGTATGGACTATCTAAATTTTAGTGTTGAAAAGTTTAGTTTGGTTAAAGATCTACTTCAGCTTTCTTAGTAAGTTGGGTAATGTTTTACACTACATGAGCAAGTTCAGCATGATTCATAATCATCCATGACATCATCAAGATGTCTGGACTTAAAGCATTAACACATTATGAGCCCAGGAATTCACTATGGCTATAGAATTCATCTTAAAGTCCCAATTTGTAGTTGGATTGGTCACAGTCGTGTTGACTATGGAATTAATTGTGATCATGAAGATCATAATTAGTTCAAATTATTCATTAATAAGCTTAATGATGTTAGTTTGTGGTGTATTTATGTATGAATCATCATAAATTCATGTGAATTCCAGGTGAAGCCATAATGCGTTAATGATTGATTTTATGTTAAAGTAATAAGAAAATCATAATAAAATTATAGATGAATCACAATGAACACTTTTCCTCGTGTACCATTATTGTCAAATGTTACTGTAAGATGTAGTGAAGAGAAGCACAAGTAGTTTACTAATAATAAACATACTGTACATTTGAACCTTATTTCCACGTTGTATTATTTAGTCCATGAACGTGATCTGGAGGCCGACATTGAGGGAGACACCAGCGGCGACGTTCGTAACCTCCTCATGGCACTGCTGCAGGTGAGTGGCCTTGAGTTTCTCTTGCAGCTTTGTAACTATATCTTAACATTTGGCTGACTGTCTGAAATAGAGCTCTCACTCTCCCTGTGCTCTATAAACGCACGCACAAGCTGGATACACACCAAACTCTCTCTCTCATTACTAAATCAGACTTCAGATTGAATTCCCGCACTCAAACAGAAGGCTCTATGTCTCACAGCAAAACACTTCTTTCAGGGAAGCAGAGATGAAACATATGAGGTGGATGAGGAACTGGCAGAACAAGATGCCACAGCACTTTTTGAGGTGCTACTTTATATTTGAATGTTGTATTGGGTATTTATAGATTGATATTAATTGTGCAACATCTGATCTAGGCTGGTGAGGGGTGTTTTGGGACCGATGAGTCCACTTTCAGCTATGTTCTGGCCATGAGAAACTACCTCCAGCTCCAGGCCACATTTAAAATATATGAGCAGGTAGGTGGGAGAAGCATTTCAAATATTTAAATAGTGTATCGTGATATGCAAAATTTGAATGTAGCTCTCCAGTTAAACTAAGTAGACTCCCATTTGTATTCCCTGGATTACTTATTAACATTTTGTTTGATTTTTAGCTGTCTGGAACTGAGATTTTGGATGCCATTGAGAATGAAACCTCTGGGACTCTGAAGAAATGTTATAAAGCCCTTGGTTTGTACTAGCTTTCTTTACTATGAACATCTCTCTCTCTTACACCTTTTTCTGACTGCACAATATATCTGAATGTCATATTTGTGAGCACTGTTTAAAAGAGATTTTTTTGTTTAATGGTCTTGTTTTCAAACTTTTCAATATTGGCAATTTATCATTATACAAACCAAATGTAAATGAAATTCTGGTCAGGAAGTACATACACGTACTTTGATGACATGTACATTTATTGATACAGTTGGCACATTTTATTGTTCTATGTTTGAAGTATATGTGTGTAAAGCTTTAATCCAATGCTTTCTGTTTACAGTTAGGGTTGCCAAGAACCCACAGCTGTACTTTGCCAGACGACTGCATGACGCCATGAAAGGAGCAGGCACTGATGAAGACACACTCGTCCGCATTATTGTGACTCGCTCTGAGGTAATACACAATAATAATAGTAATTTTTTGTATTATTATGTTTGTGATTATGTAATAAATTATGGTTACGTCTTGGTTATTCTTGGTGATAACAGTATGACCTGGAGACCATCAAAGACATGTATCTGGAGAAGTATGACGTGTCTTTGAAGGATGCCCTAAAGGACGAGTGCAGCGGTGACTTCAAACGCCTCCTACTGGCCATCTGTCACTGAACATGTTACACCCTATACAATATGGTCCAACGTGAGATTCAGAATACTTGTTTAACAGTAAAAATGTGTAGGGCTGATTCATGTAACATACCGGTAATTGTCTATTATTTTAACTGTATTGTCTTTTTATTTGTACTTTTTATGACAAATTCACCTCAATCTGGTCGCCTACTGCCTAACTTGGGGCTCAGATTTTTAACCTTTTTAACAACTTTATGTTATTTTTTAATGAACAATTTTTAAAAATGTCATAGCACTGCTACTGATGCAAGTAAATGTGAACAGGTGATTAATTTTGGCCACACTGTCAGCAGACAACAACATTTTGCTTATATTGATTAAGTTATTTAGCCACTGCATAGGCTACCATTAATGCTGGAAGCTTATTTATTATATTTGATGTTAGTTACTGTTAATCACCTTTGGTCATTTTCTTTTACAATCCAGTGAGTATTGTCTTTTGCTGTACAACTAATGCAATCAATCTGTAAGGCTTGAATACTAATTGAGATGAAGGCAGATAGCAAGTTATATGAAGGAAGATGTTTGGGATAGTGAAAGTAATGAAATGTTATGCAAACGGTTGCCTCACAGTTGCACATGGAAGATTATATATTTAGTTAAATGAAGTCTACATGAAAAAATTTATTTACTTACTATATTTTTCTTGTACTTTTACTAGTATACTACTTCAACATAGCTTATGTTTTACTGCTATTAATATACAACGGTATTATTGCTAATGCTCAGAGTATAACTATATATGTTGTGTGTTAATTGACATTGGCATTTTAAATTGGCTCATGCTTGTGCTGGTATATCAATCAGCTGAAATATTATATTTAATACCACTTCGTCAAATACTGTCAGTGATGAATGGCAGTGAACATTAAAACTTGAACTTTGTTGCCTCTGTAGCCAAAGACTTTAGAATAGCTGCTAATAAAGTATATTGTAACAACTGAATCGTACCATTATTTTATCTACCTGACTTGTCGGTTTCATAGGACAATTATTAATGTGTGCAGGCTTTACATGTCACAATCCTAAATAATAAATTGCTAATTGACATGCCCTCGTGTTGCCTTTCGTATGTAAGACAGTAAGATATTTGATGACTTGAGAATAAAACGAATGAATCCTAATATGATGTAGAAAATAAAACATACTTAGCTTCATCAGTACATAACACCAGCTAGTGGACATCATGTAATCAGATATCGAGATTATTTTAATATGGTATGTACTATATTCTGGTCATAGACTGTATAAAGAATTCTTGGTGGTACCTCTAAAATCCGACGGTCCGTAAACCTAGCAGGAGTCTTTGCCCCGCCCATTGCCAGACGTGCGCCTCTTGTGTTCCGCGTTCTGTAATATTTGATATTTTTGAGCACTGTTTTGATTTCTGAACACGCTGACCGTTTAAACACCCAAAGTGGAAGTGGAGCGTCTGTTCAGCCCATTGGATTCCGTGTAAGGTCGGGTAGTTTTCACTCATTCCTCGGTCTTTTCTAGCCGCATTTTCTCCCCTCTGCCTAGTTAATTACAGCTTCCATCTTAGGGGGAGTAATTAAACCGCTGCGGGGAAAAATGGCTGAGCTTCAATACAATAAGATTCTTATAACACAGCGTCATTGAGGTCACAACCATTTTATGGATTATCTACAGTAGGTGAAGGTGACTGACTGAATATGACTTGATACTGATTATACTGCAACCTTCTGTTGAATTGAAATTTTGTAGAGACACTTGCTCCATAGACTCCAGAGCTAAAGTTATGTCAGGATATGAGGAATATTTTACAAATGGCCGAGGATTTGTTTGACAGAGCAGTGATAAAAGGTAAGTGTCATTTTAGGGTTGTGCTCAAAACTACAGGCGTCATTATTATTATTTATCATCTAAAAAGTATCCTGTTATCGTAATGCATACACCCATAACACAGCCTACTCCAACTGGCCAATCTTTACCCCACGAATGTACTATACATTTCTTTTACAGAGTGGTGTCATGTCGTCCGTGTGGCAGCAGGAGGCGTCAGCGTACTCTCCTTGTTTGGAGATAGACTCCAGCTCTGTAAGGAGCAAAGACAGGCTAAACTCCACAGCATGGATGAAACAGGAGCAGGACGACCTCCGCATCATCAAGTTTGAGAACTTCCAGATGGGACCCTCTGATGTAGTCCAAGATAACACCCCCAGCAGCGCCATGTCCAGTATGAGGCATTGTATCTACCAAGCCATTGCTCAAAACATTGACACTTTTTGTAAAAATGATCTGCTCTGTTTTTTAGATGTGTCAATGACAGAGGGGCTGCCCCCCAGGGTGCTGCTGACCATCACTAAGCTCCAGTGCATGCTGGAGAGTAAACAGGAGCGCATCACTGCCTTGGAGATGCAGGTGGAGGACCTGATGCAGGATCGACAGTTCCTCAGGAACCAGATCGAGAACCTCACAAGCAACCGCTCCTTACAGACATTTGCTGCACCTAATCCAATGGCTGAAGGTCTGTGGACAATTCTGATGGATTCAAGTTCAGAGCATTAGATAGGAATGTAAGATGGCAGTTTTATCACGTTAACTATGAAGTATATTCTTATTCTTTGCTAGGCTACTTGTGAAAGAACTCACTTTTATTAAACCATTTCAATTTGATTCAGTAATTCAGTATATTATTTATTCAGTATTGATATAGTTTCTTATCTTCATTATCTTTTAGTTCCGAGGCCAAGCAAAACCCACAGTTCAGAAATTAAATCTCGCAAAAGAGAGCGAGGGTTTTCCAGTTCCTCGTCCAGCAGCAACAGTGACTGTGAAGGTTCAGATGGCTCAGAGGTGTCTGCCGCCTCCAGTGAACAGAGAAAGAGGAAGCATCACAAAGACAAGAAGAAATCCAAGAAGACAAAGGACTACAGCCGAAAAAGAGGTACCATCAATATACTGTACCGTTCACTCTAAATGAGTGCATGCGTTTCATCCTTGTCTATCTTGCCTAGCCACTGGAATCCAATATGTCATCCATCGCTACAAACAAGTCCTGTCTGCCTTTAACAAGAAAAAGAACATGAGTGAAGCCTTCCGCCATCATGGAATTGACAGAAACACTATTGCTAACACCGCATCTATAGCAGAAGTACAGCTAGCGGGCAAAGACTTGACCCGCTTGGTGGGCATGTTCCGCCAAGGAGAGGAGACTCTGGTGTCTTATGCCCAGAAGTGCACAATGGTTATTGACACGGATCCTGAGCTGGCGCGAAAAATCGACCAGATGAAAGCCAATGGGGAGCTGCTGCCCATCTCCGGGAAAAGATCAAGGCTAATAATGCATGGCCATATACCACCACTAGGTGGCACTCCTGACAGTATTTTAATAGGATGAAGCCTATAGGACTTTAGGCTTATTTTTTTTCATAGGGATATATCTTATACTCAAACACTAACAGACATTCACCAGAGGTAGGATTCATTTTAAATGTATAATATGCATTGGACTGATCTTACTTTAAATAATTAATTTAAATGGCACATTTTTACTTTTGATCATATTTTGTTATATTGAAAGCATTTTGTACTTTATCTGTTTATACTTTGTGAAAAGTTTACTTTGTTGTACTGAAAATATATTGTGTGTAGTTTTAGAAACAGCCACAGGATGGCAGTGCTGTCTTTTGTTGTGAACAGGGGTTTTCACAGTATTTGATTTACACCAAAATGGTGGATGTATAATCAGATTTTTTATGCACTTATTCACTTTTCCTATAAAAACATGTTCCTTCCCTGGTTTTCTTATTATTGCTGCCTTTATACTACCATTGTATATGTATGCAGACTGAGCATTCACACTTTAGTTTCTCATATGTGTTCAGTTTTACAATAAAAATGTTGTAAAATGCTGCCACACTATGAGTCATGTATGCTATCCTGTGTATCACAGACTTGACTGATACGAGTCTGCTGACCGGAGCAGTGGGCACCAGTTGTGTGGGCAGATGGGGGCTCGTGTTCAGACACCCTTGGGCAATGGTAAGTGTGAGTGCAGAGTGTTGCTGTAGCCTCTCCTGCTGTTTGCGTTTCACATGAGGTGACAAATCGCACGTGCAAAGCCATTACACACGCTGCACTGGGGCTGCTGTTTATCTTTGAATGGGGCTCTGTCACTGTCACTATTCTCACTTTGACTATCTGCTTATCTTTCATTCTCCCAAAGCCCAGGCTCCACCCCCACACTCACCCTGCATCCTCATGAACTCATTCAGTCATTTCACATCCATCTCCCCTTTCCCTGTTTGTTACATTTTAGGACATGTTTAAGAAATGCTCAGATGTATAGAAATAAACTTGACTTATGGAAAAATGCATCTACAGCCATACTTAATCATTAGAACTTGAAATAAATAGGAATGATCAAGCTGTATCAACCAGTGCATCCATTATATTAAGTTATGAAAAGCAATTACAAAAAATAATACTTCCTCTGTATTTTCAGTAATAACATAAGGCTCTAATAAAAACAAGGAAGGATGTGATTTTAGCCTTTGGTTGATTTGGAGTTTGGCATCACTTCATATAACATTGTATAGAAAAGTAACATCCAATTGCCTTATCATCTTATTGAACACCTTGTAGCATCAGAGACATGAGTTTTTCTCCTGGCCTGTGCACTTGCATCGGCAGCCAGCCTCCACCTGCTCATACTCAGAGAGGCAGATGTGAATTCACTGCTAATGATGGAGGGAGATGGAGCTGAGAGCCAGAGGGGAGGCCTAATCGAGCCTGAAGTCTTCTCTCCCTCCTTTCCTCCTCTTTCTCCTCTTCCTCTCCTTCACATCTTCTGTCTCTCCCCCTCAGCTGCCTTTTTCAACTCCTCATCCTCTTCTTCCTCTCCTAGTCCTCTATTTCCCCTTCTCTCCTGTCCTCCTCTACCTCTCCATATCTCCTATTCCTCCGCTGTTTTCTCTCCTCTTCCTCTGTCATCGCTTCTGTTCTTCATTTCTCTCATTCCTCCTCTCCTCTTTCTCCTATATCCCTCCTCCTCTGCCCCATTCTGTTCTCTTGGTTTTCTTTCTCCAGCTTCTCCCTCCCTTTTTCTTTCCACTCCTATTGCTCTTCTACCTCTCCTCCTGTGCCCTTTCCTCCTTCTCTGCCCCACCCTTACATCTTTTCGTCCTCTTTCTCTTCTCTTTTGCTTCCCCTTCCTCTTTCCTCTCCTCTTCCTCCCCTCCCTCTCCCATCTGAGACTCCATTTCACGTCAGTAGGTGCCCCGTCATTGTGTGATTGTGTGGGCCCCACGATCGCCCCATAGCAGTAGTAGGCCAACGATTCTAACCCCTGTCCCCCACCTCCCTCCCCTCTCATCCCTCTCTCCCCACGCTCACAACTTTGATGGTGACCTTGACAAAAGCAGCAGCTGGACGTTCTCACAGAGGAGCGTGTAATAACCACCAATCAGGCCCTTAATGGCCCGAGTGTAAATGTGTTTGAACTGAGCGTGTGTAATGGAGGCCCGGGTTATGTTTTGTTGTTCCACCGGACCAGTGTTAACCTGCTGTAATAAAGCTGGAGTCAGATACATTGCATAAGGGACTGAGAGACTTTGGAAGGTGGAGGGAAAAATTTGTGTAACTAATATGATGTTTGGTTAATTATATCAACTGATTATATGCATATAATAGGTCTAAGCATATACTCATTGTAATATATTGCAAAAAAGCTTAAGAAACACTTAAATCTATCAGAAAATGACTTAAAAGTAGTGAAATTATCTTGCTGCATGGACAGATAATTTTACTTGACAAGTTATCTTAAAATAAACTACCTCTAGACTAGAATGAAGCAGTGTCAGAACTAGTAAGTAGATCATAAATCTGAAAACAAGATGAATAACTTGATATAAGTCTTAAAATCTTGGCCAGATCAGAGAAATTTGCAGAGTAGGCTAATAGATATTCATATGAACCCAACTATTCAGAATACAAATAATAAAAACAGAACACATGTATCATTATTACTTTCACTATCATACATTGTTTTATTAAACATTGAAAATAACATACTACTGGGGAAAAATATTTCTTACGTACATTTCTACTTTTAGAATATTTGATACTTATTAAGTCACTAGGTTAATGGACATATACTAGCCATAGATTTCAGTCAAGAAAACCTGGCACCTGGTTGCCATGGTAATTACAGATACAAAATGACAAGAAGTAATAGAATTGCTTGTAAGTGTTTTTCTGTACTAACATCGTCATCATCATTTTAATTTTTCATGTCCTTTTGTTCTATTTTTGAGGTTGAATGTAATTCTTTTGTGTTTTTCTGTACTATCATATTATAAAATCACATATTATTTTAAAAAGCACTTAAATAATATATAATAAATAATTTGTCATATATAAGCATGATGGCTATTGAGAAAAACATGTCCCTTTATATAAAGCAGTAGGCCTATAATGGGGCCCTGTGCATAGTGCTAAAGTGGCCCTAACAGCTTTTCTTCTCCTGTTCTGCAGTGACACATGACATGACTGCACCCAGCTCTTGTGAATGGGAGAGTGAAAAGCATGTCCTTCACTGTGACCCATTCAAGGCACAAAAATACAGAAAAACACGATAGCAAGAACTGCAACTGTGAGAAACCAATAGTTGTAATATTAATAACAGTAAAAGCAGTAAGAATAGTTGCTGGAAATATGCTCAATTTATAATGACACAAAACATTTAAAAAAGCATGCAAACTAATCTTTCATAAGTGGTGGTTAATGCTGTTATCCATATACGTTTGGGCAATTCTTAAACCTTAACCAATTTTGCCCCATTTCTGACAGAGTGCCATATTAATATCGGGATAACACAGTGTAACTGCACTATGTAACATATTTAGAGTATGGTTCGGCACCTGCTTGTCTCCAATGAGATTTCATTGTATTGCTATATTTTTAAAGGTATATTTTAAGCACTAAAAATACCTAGAATTGAATAAATGCAAGACAAACGACTTTGATGCCATACTGTGAATCAATCGCGTTACAAATAGGAATCCTGTTGTTTTATTTTGCTATTTTGTATGTAAATAAATTCCTCTTCCTCATGTAAACCTGGTTCCAAATTCACTCCTATATATCTGCTAACATCGTGAGCTTCATTTGACTAGAGATGGCTCATTCCCGTAGTCCAGTTCTTTATGCAGTCTATGCAAAGTAATAACATTTCTATGGAAAAAAGCAGACAACAGACTAGTCTAGTAGAGTAACATAATGCACCTTTAATTCATGTTAGAAACGGCCATAAATACAATGGCATAAAGAAAAAATTTTATTCCCTTCTAGCGAAGTCTTGAATTTATACAACATAAATGAATCCCCCAGACAATTATGGAACTTCTTTTGCATATTTAAAAAAAGAGAGAGAGAGAGATGTGAATTTGCGATGCTACCCTCTCCTCAGTGACAGATGTCTGAGAATGCAGCCATGTGCCCTCCATCTGTGTGCTGCTGATAAGAAGTTCCTACGTCCCCCGGCCTGATTGAACACGCGCTGTGCTGGATGCTGGGGGCATAATGCATTTGGCTAAATCTGAGCACGTTTAAATTTGAGCACAAATTTGGGAGCGCCGCCGTTGTAAGCTGCTCAAGGTGTGTGCTTTATGTAATTCATGAAAAAACAAGATGGCGACGCTCAGCTGTGTCATGGCATCTTCAGGAAGTCTTTTTCTGTTTAGCTCCATACACTGAAAAAATGAAATTTTGATCTTAAATATAGTTATTTTATGGCACCCTTTTCCATATAAATATTGTATGTTAAATTAATGCATATATTTTAAAGAGATTATTCTTTTTAATTACATTTATTTTCTTAAGATTAAGGTAAGGTTTTTTTGTGCTCAAAATAATCTATTAATCACACTGAAAAACACACACACACACAAAACTTTACAGATGTTAAAATGAAATGTGATATAGCTTAAATCACAGTGTATGCTGATGAATAAAAGCACACAATAACTAGATTAAAAATTAGAATAAAATTATTGCTTAATGATGCGCTATGCAACTTTTCTGCTAGAGGGTCCTCTACCTGCTTATCTCCATGGAGATGTGATTATTTTCCCTGAAATATTCATAATATGACATTAAACATATCCATCTAGCATTTATTCATTATGGGTGTTTCTATTGCTCAAAAATACAATAATTCCTTCTATGAAAATGAGCGACTGCACAGATCTGAACTGTCTCCCCAGTGATAGATTTAATCAAGTATACTGTGGAACATTCTAGACAAAGCAATAACATTTCCATGGAGATAAGCAGGTGGTGGACTCTCCCCTAGAAATGTTACGCAGTGCACCTTTAACACATATCTTCATACTTCTATCATCAACATAATGAATACATTATGGCTGTTTTTGGCTGTTTTTAAGTCTTAAGATTAAAAGTTATGCAAACTCAATATGCTCACAAGTCTGAGGCAAATGAGAGATCATTTGAATACAGTGCATTTGTATGTACTGGCAGAGACATATGTAAAGTTGATTTAACTTCTATTATAAGGGTCAAACGCTTGGATGTGTTGTACCCCTTAAGGTGCCCTGAGGCTGACAGGGCCTCTAGTCTCCTGGGAGATGAGCTGACACAAAAATGATAAATGCATAGTAGTGAAGGTTGTGTTGTGTACCTATAGAACCGCTCCAAAAACAGCCGTATACACCCACCACTTCTAAATTTGGGCACATTTGGCACAGAGGGCAGGATGAGTGACGCACACCGCATACGCACAGTGACAGCGTGAAGGATCCCCAGCCCCACCCACGGATCCGATTGGCCATCTCCGTGGTGACGCCGTGGACCACCACAGTCACAGAAAAACATAAGGAGCAATTGAGTTAAGCTAGAATTTTTATTCACACCCATAGACAGTTTCAAATCCATGAATCATCCATTTTGTTTTATAGCAGACATTGAGTATATTCTTTGTAAGTAATTAATATCCTAACCCCTATCCCTAACTCCTAACCTTAAGCCCTATTAGGTATTTACTAAGCCTGAATCATTCTTAATAATCTAATTGTTCATTATTTATTATTATTAATTATTATTTATTAAGGCTAATAGTAATTCTAAAATGTTACCTATATTTTTCCTTTGTAGATCGGAAAACCATTTAAGTAATAGTGGTGTAGTGCTACATGTAATCATTAAAGGGCTCACATTACACTAATGTTTCCTCATCACAAACACCAGGAGTTCCTGGAGTTTTGTTTTGTTTTGTTTTGTTGTTTAACACAAATCCTAACACAAATCCTGTATATTTAGGCTGCATTCTTTTCTCAAACAGAAAACAGAAAATTCTATTCCACCTTGTGATGTCATGTGGTAATACAGGAAGTGTGCCAATGTGTTTTTAACTCCACACACCTTCACTAGAATCTTTTGGATGATTTCAGCTCTGGAATTACAATCTCTACTGAACCAAAGGTAAATGCTAACTGTAAAACTACCGCTCTATGACATCACAAGGTGGAGCAGAGCATTTTGAGCTTCGGAAGCAGACTAATTGACAGACTAACAATAAAGGGTGACTCAAACGTGTGAATGAAACAAAACACAACTCCAGGCCTGTTTTTGATGATGTAGAGTCCTTTTTGCATAATATAGGACCTTTAAATTTAAACCTTTGCGTGTATAGTCACCAACTACCCACTAGAAAACCATAAAGTGCGTAAAAGTATTATACAAGATTGACCTCATAACTAGTATTTCGCAACCACCATGTTTTGTCGTAGAGTTAAAAAGGATTTGACCGTATTAGGGGATATTGGGGCGTCTCTATCCTATTTGACCTCCATTATAGCAGCAGATGCTAATTACACAGTACTGGCTTTCCCACTGACGCTCGGTTAGCTCACAGATTGCAGGCTTTCCCCCGCTGTTTTTACACAATAACTTCAAATGTAAAATACACTGCATGCTGTTGGTGCTACCCCTGCTATTTCTGACGTCAGTGGGAGCTTAAAAATAAACTTTGTTAGTATAGACTCCCAAAAAGTTATTTACTGGGGATCCTAGTTCTTGAGTGACATAAACACTGGAAATTAAGTTTGAGTTGTGTAATAATAGTAGCTTAATTAAATATGGCCTCAAACACATTGTTCTTTTGGTAGCCATTTCATAAACGGCTTCAACATCTGACAATAATTTGATTGTGTCCTGATTATTAATTTGTCAAAACATGATCATATGAAAGCAGGGAGGAGGAAGAGGAGTAATTCTAAAAAAGCCCCTAGCATCAACAAAGCGTAGTGAGAGTGGAAGACCCAAGTTCAAGTAGGCTACATATTAACTCTTCCTCTGTTGAAGCTGATAATGTTATTTCATTTTTTAAATGACTGTTGATGTGTTGGAGTGGAAACTTAATACATCTTGAGGGGTACACACTGGATGATTTTTAAAGAGCTTGTGCTAGATTTTTGCCCATTTATTTGAGCAAATTTTTTCTTGCCCAATTACAGATATGTTGTATAAGCAGCTGTGGACGGTCTGCATCTAATAAAGTGTCAGGATGTGTGTGCTTGGCATGCTAGTTATTAGTTTTATTGTGACAGCACATGCCACTCTGGCCTCTTTAAGTTGTGAAAAGCGCTCATAAACTCATTGCAGTAACTAATTAGGTTTGGAATGCACAAGGTCAGTAAGAATTTTGAACCACTGCAAAACTTTTAAATGCATTTGTTCTGTTTTTAACATTTGCTAACACAGTAAACATCAGGTGCAGCAGCTGAGGAAGACCAGCCGTCCAAATTTAAGTAACATATTCTCAAAGTCATGGTGACGTGAACTTGTACCTCAGCAAAACTTGAATTTCCCTTTTTCCAACCTGTATTCATTAAGCTACAAAATCATTAGTGCTACATTTGATCCCCTCTTGTAACTGGTATTAATATATTTTTTCTCTATCTTGCAATGATGCTATACTTTAAATGCTTTCACGTGCCTGTTTTATGTTCAGAAATGCAAATGTTCATTATGAAGATCTAAGAAAGAACGCCTTTTTCACATCAAAGGTTACCATAAATAAATATATCACCCGGCTTACATGATCCCATAATGAATCACTCCTCCGCACACTTAGGACACAGAATGCAATCTATAGGGCAATGGCACATATAGTGATTGTTTCATTTACATAAACTCTTATGTAAAAACCAACCTTATGGATTTATAATGTGAATGTTAATGATATACACTGTAACTGTTATATTTAATATTGGAGAAGCAGAAATGAACAATAGATAACAATAACTATGGGTAAGTCAGAGATTCTGAGATTGTGTAATCAAATGCAATATGAGGCAATCAATAAAATTATTATAATTTAATGTTTTGCAAAACTCCAAAAGGCCTGCACAGTTTTAGAAAAATATACATTATTTTTCACTATTAGATTTGTGATTTATGTTTCAATAGTACTGTAGTATTCTGTTCAAAATTCACAATTTGATCACATTGACAAGAATTGACAAACATGTTGAACTATGACCTGACAAACTAATACAAGAATGACATTTCCGACCATGTTTGGAGATCTAGACTCCAGGGTTCATTTCAGTTCAGTTTATTAGGAATGTCATGAAAATTACTATATCGACTTATCGTTCAATATATGAAAGCTAGAACATAGAATATATTTTGGAGCTCTGTATTTACTCAGTACTTTTTCTTTGCAATAGTGGGGAGATGTTAGCCATTTTTATTTTAATAAGGTACGTTTTAAGCGGATAAAGCGAATAAATAACTATGGCTAATTATCGTGCCATTCTGCTATTTATTAGTTGCAGTTCAGTCTTTTTAATGATACTGTCTCTTTAAGAACTTGTTTACTGGCCTTGTCTTGCTTTGTGTCATCGGCAGAAAAGTTTCAATATTAACAATTTTTGCAATATTTATTTGTAGTAATATATCATGCTTCAAAGATTGTTATCGCAGTTAAAAAATTGCAGTCTTTGCAATTTGCTAATTGTGATTTCGATTACAGCCCTTAACTCCAAAATCTCTTGCGATATTATTATTTTTCTATATAAATCCCATCTCTCTCTCTCTATCTGTACGAAACCTACTTTACAAAACCATGACCTTTCCCTCAGTGGAATCAGGTGTGCAGAACCAGCACAACAAAGAGCCAAATGAACCATCACGTTAGTACATATGCCAGCCAATGATATCCTAATGATCTCCCTCTCACGTGCACAATGCTAATAGTGATTTAAACTGCTCGTGATGGACTATATGGACCCGCAGCTGGGGAGGACATGGACCGGTGCTTCCTCACAAAGGCGGCCATGACAGTCGGGCTGGGAGCTCCTTCGTGCATTCCCCCCACGTCCAGGCTGCCACCACAATAGCCTCATCAGGGGCTTCATTCAATCACAAGGACAGACTGACCACAGCTCGTCTGCATCGCACCAGCATCAACAATCAGAGCATCCCTCCTTCAGATCTCCTTCAAGGCATCGCTGATTAAGAAGAATCCCATTTCACCGTTCAGAGCTAGCAAGTAGGGTATATTTTGGGTTACAATGCAAAAAATGAATTGTGAGAGAATTTGAGTATTTTTTTATGTGCCATGGAGAGAGTTAGTTATCAAACCAGTGGAAGTATATATGACCTCTAATGACACTGTATTGTCACAATTCACCTGTATTATAATGCTTACTTGACGTGTTCATCCTTTAAAGGGCCCATATTACACTATTTTCTAATCTATGTTATAATGTTGTTTTCTCATCACAAACTTACCTGGAGTACCATGTTTAAAACACAAATCCTCCATATTTAGGCTTGAGAGTTCTTTTCTCAAACAGATAACATTCTGTTCTACCTTGTGATGTCATGTAGTAATACAGGAAGTGCTGCACTGTGTTTTTAAACTCTACACACCTTCAATGGAATAATTTGGATAATTTCAGCCAGTCTCAACTGAACTAAATGTAAAGGGTAGCTGTTAACTTGAAAACTACCACAACGTGACATCACAAGGTGGAACAGAGCAATTTGAGCTTTGGAGATGTAGACAGACTAATAATACAGGATTACTCCAATGAGACAAAATAGATATGCCTGTGATGAGGTAACCACTATTTTAACAGTTCTTAAAGCTCACGAGAATCCTTTTAGTGTATATAATACAGGACCTTTAAATGTGTCTTGGGTATAATTTGTTTAAATAAAAACACTAATAATTTGCTATTTCTGTAACCTAAACAATAATTTACCTTAACAATGAACTAGAATCTTAGGTAGGTTCAACAATATTAGATCCAAGTTTGCTATAATCTAGAATCGCAGTACCGTATCACTACCAACTATGGAGAACATCTACAGCTGTATATAGGAACAGGGCAGTAAACTTAGAATAAAACATTCAGAATTGGTGTGGACATGCAATAAAAGCACAGACTTTATGAGGTATGAGAAATTACCCTTGTGCGCGGCGGGCTGGTCCAGTGGGCGGAAGGTAGATGGTGATCTGTGGCTCTCATTGATTCCCACTATTCACACATAAAAAGAGAGACAGTGCAGTTAAATCAATGGCCTTATCAATCAGTCCATCAACCTTCATTATTGGATACTTGTCCTTCACACCACTGTATGCTTGGCCTACGGGACTGTCTATAGGAAGCCCATCCACAATAGACACAATAGTTCTGAGAAGATACATAAAACAAAGTGAAAAAGTAAAAATCATTCAAAAGATTCATTTTGCCAGTTTTTTTGTACTGATTGAACAGTGATGTTATGGGGTATTGTATTGGGTAACACAATCATCCAAGAGTTTTGGTATCATAAGGACAAGCATCTTGCCTGGAGGACACAAAACAGCCGAATGTTTTGTTACCCATGTGGTAAAGTAGCAATTCATTTTAATTGTGAGGTTGGTGGTTCGATCCCAGCTCTGAGCAATGCAAATATTAGCCTTGTGCCTTTAGGCAAGACACTTCGGCCAACTCACTTTTGTAACAATATGGCGAGTTGAGTGAGAGGCTGACTGGACTGATCCAAACTGCATTTCTGTCAATCAGTCAATAAATGGTTTTACCAAATAAGGGCCAGTGAGTTTTGGTTTTAAGTGTTTGCATTGTAATAACTGGTCATTTTTATGAAATTAAACAAGCTGTGTGTTATGTGTGTATATGATAATGACTCAGTTGTAATATTCCCACAGAGGCTGAAATGATCCCTGAGCATTTGGAGATTACTGGGATCATAAAGATCTTTCTGTGGTATGTGTCATCAGAGGATTCTCCACGCTGCTGGGGCTTAGCCATGAGCAGCAGTTTCTATCCAGCAGCATATGTAGCCTACCTTATTTTTCTGCTTACGTAAATTCTCACATAGTATGTATTTTATGGTTTGAATATGTTAATCAATCTAAATCTTGACTCAATATCGTGTCGTGTATGATGTGTGATTTCAATTTCTCATTCGCCGTTAGTAGAAACGTTAAAAGTGTATTGACAAAAACCATTATAAAAGATACAGTTACATTAAGAACGATAGTACTCTGAAGGATACAGTCACCTACTTGTCTGCTATTTGAAAAGAAGAATTTGGCTAGGGAAAGCTATGGTAGCTACTCCATAGTTATACTGGAGCACCAAAAATGTACCTGCCTCATAATGAGGATTTAAGTACAAAGGTTAGTAAAAGTGTCTCTCTGTTCAAACAGTGATTTTGGCTGTGAGTTGTTCACTGCTCTGGACCTCTGCCCAGTCTAATCATAAGGCTATTATAACCATCAGCGCATCTCCATCCTCAGAGCAGGGCTGCTTCCAGGACCCATTTGTAAAGCAGCCGAGCAGGAAATGAGGTGAGGTCTTCACAGACGCCAGGGCCCGTGGGAATGGCTTCAGGGGGCCACACTGACGTCGTTGATCATTTAGGGGCCCGTCCCACACACAGACACAGTGGAGGGTCAATGGTAGGAGGGGCCACACAATGAGCTTTCTATGAGCGTGTAATAGACAGAGACATCAGTGCAACTCGCATTTGTGGCTCTCAGGAGGGGTACAGTTTAAACCTTTGTATTTAAAGATACATGGAAAAACATATCTGGCCAGTAATCCCCAGTGCTGGCCTGGCAAGTCCTGAATGATATCTCTGTATTTGTATACAGCGGGAAATCAGTCCGCCATGTCTCGAGCCAGAACCAAAAATGATCATGCAATCAGTTTGTTTATTTCAGTGGCGCATGTAAAACAAAAAAGATCATTGTTCACTTATCATTTACAAACAAAGATACATTTCCCTCAACCTCAGATTAACAGAGTTTAGTGCTTTCCTCACTGATTCTGCAATCTGCAATGTTTTTCAGTATTTTTTTCCCTTTCTTTTTCTCTTTGTAGCCATGCTTTTCCCTGATTGGCTAGTCCACAGCCATCTGAAAATGGGGCAATTCACCAATGACCAGACTCACATCTTCTTAAAGTATTAAAGAGTGTGTGTGTGTGTGTGTGTGTGTGTGTGTGCGTGTGCGTGTGTGTGCGTGTGCGTGTGCGTGTGTGGGTGTGTGTGTGTGTTGGAACCCAGGCAACCCCAGGACTGCTGCAGTGGGACAAAATGCACCAAAGACAGATCAGAGCTAAATCACATGGAAATCACATGTAGTGCATTTCAACAGACACTGCAATAATAAACCAGGTTGCCATTTTGGTTTCATGTTGCTGTAGAGATTGAATTGCAAATATTTTCTGAACAAAGTGTGCTGACTTGAACAATACCTCAGAATATGACCTTCTTTGACACAATGTTCTCCATCCATCTTATAACACTCAGCAGTGGAGGTAGACATGCCTTTGGATGTTCAGAGGAAACAGACAGAAGCCGTCTGTTGGGAGAAATTATTATTTAATTAACAGCTTCACTGCTACAGTAATTAGTTTGTGACAGTTTGGAGTGGTATCAGTAATTTGCAATCATAGCTGCGTGAAATCTCACTTTTCCACCACATGAAGAGGTTATTTATGAATGTAATTGAACTAAAATAAGACAAATATTCTCATCATGTAAACAAACAAGATGATCTCGTGAAAGAATGCTAATACCATTAACCACAAATTTAAATTTTATAATTCTACATTTCATACATCTGGTAGTTATACCATGTCCCATAATAATAACAAATATAGGAAAATAATAACCATAAAATAAGTCAGAATCAGAATCAGAATCAGAATTACTTTTATTCATCCCCGAGGGGAAATTTTCTTCGTTACAGATGCCACCGACCAAGAGCTGTTCAGACCTGTTCCTGGTGAATGTTGGACTCCGCCAGGGCTGCCCTTTGTCACCGGTTCTGTTCATTGTATTTATGGACAGAATTTCTATTTGCAGCTAGGGGCCCGAAGGGGGTCCGGTTTGGGGACCACAGGATCTCATCTCTATTTGCAGATGATGTTGTCCTGATGGCATCAAACCAGGACCTGCAGCGTGCACTGGGGAGGTTTGCACCACACTCGGCTGGGATGAGAATCATCTGTTCCAAATCGGAGGCCATGGTTCTCGACCGGAAAAAGGTGGCTTGCCCTCTCCGGGTGGAGAGTCCCTGCCTCAAGTGGAGGAGTTCAAGTATCTCGGGGTCTTATTCATTGTTGTGGTGAAGAGGGAGCTGAGCTGAAATGCAAAGCTCTTGATTTACCAGTCAATCTACATTCCTCCCCTCACCTATGGTCATGAGCTTTGGGTAATGACCATAAGGACGAGAACATGGATAAAAGCGGGCGAAATGAGTTTCCTTTCTAGAGTGGCCGGGTGCTCCATTTGAGATAGGATGAGGAGCTCAGTCACACGGGAGGAGCTCGAGGTAGAGTTGCTGCTCCTCCACATCAAGAGGAACCAGCTGAGGTGGCTCGGGTAGCTCTGGATGCCTCCTGGACGCCTCCTTCGGGAGGTGTTCTGGGCATGTCCCACCAGAAGGAGACCCTGGGAAAGACCCAGGACACGCTGGAGGGACTATGTCTCTCGGATGGCCTGGGAACGCCTCGGTGTCCCCCTGGAGGAGCTGGAGGAAGTGTCTGGGGTGCAGGAAGTCTGGGAGTCCCTGCTTAGACTGCTTCCTCCACGACCCGGCCCCAGATAAACCGAAGAAAATGGATGGATTAACCATAAACCTGATATAAGATAGATGAGACCAAGAAATCCTGCAAAAGAAACTTAAACTTTTGCTTCTCAACCAAACGCATCTATTCACATAATTTCTTTCTTACCTCCTCCTTTTATGTACTATACTTCCACTAGTGTCTAGGCCCATGAAGAAGGTATGTTTCCTAAAAAGTCAAGTAATTCACATCATTGTTTTGTCATTTTAGAATTCCTATATTTTAAAATGGAGCTGGACAAGTTTGGCTGAGTAACTGTCATGTTGCAGATTTGTTGTCCTAGTTTATAGTTAATACATTTGTAATGACTGGGCCTATTCACATGCAATAAAAAGTCTTAAAAAAATACATAAATAAACTAAAGTGAGAGTATTTTTTTATAATAGTTTCAAAAAGTGGTTTAACCATTCAACTCCAAAGACATGGTTATATTTATTTTAAAGGGCTTTAACATATACAACATTGGATTATTAATTAGGAAATTCCTTAAAAAACAGTTAATTGCTTCTTAAATTATAAAGGCCCCTGTTCATCTAAAATCATGACATCATCAGTTTCTAGAAAGCAACCTATATGCTTTGCACATGTCACATTGTTAAAGGGCCCAGAATACACTATTTTCCGATCTACTTTATAATGTTTCACAACCATACCTGGGGCTGTATTTTGTTTCATTCACACATGTCTAACATATAAGCCCTGTATATTTAGGCTGAGCTCTGTTTCAAAATGTGATGCCATGTGGTAATACTGTGTTTTTAACCTTCACTAGGATCATTTGAATAATTTCAGGTATATTTCTGATGAGGCAACAACATTTTACATGATTTATAGCTCACAAGAATCAATTTTGCGAAATGTAGGACCTTTAATTATCTCCTAGAAATCTATACGCCCAATTTTTGTCAGGGCTGATACCCCGAAGTGAACTCTCCAGGCAGAGTCTAATGTAGTGTAATGGAACACTCGTGAACCCAGTTTGCAGTCATGCCCTGTCACACCTGAGTCGCTCCATGCTCCTCTCCACGCGCCACTCTTTGTTATCATTGTTGACATTGGCTCCACATCTTCTCTCAGCTTTTTTTATGGCGTTATTGGACTTACAAGTACCTAGACATTTCATGGTGGATGGATATGGCTAATTTTGTCCGACCAAGTTTCTTGTAATCGATGTATAATATATAAGAGAGGACTGGGGCAACAACTGACATCCACCTGTAACATGTAAACATAAGTAAGTATAAGACTTTTTGCTATGTCTTTGTTTGTTTTTTTTGTAACTGGTGCTCAAAGTAAATAGTTCCTGATGATTTGGATATCTTATTTGCAACTTGAGGAGTGGCTAAGAAGGAGGCTAATGTTTTCTTTGCTCTTGCCAGACATGGTGGTGTACATGCGGAACTTATGGATAAAGGGAATTCTGTACTCTTGCTGTGATATCCTCGCATAGTGCCTGATCAAGATCCATCAGAGGTCAGTGTAATTATTATAGCCTATGTGCAATAGAGTTCGATCTTTTTCTGTTTTCTTTATACTGGAAATAATGTTTGTATCACATTTATACCATAAGGTTTTGAACAAGCTGTCAGGACCTTGCAGTTATTAATGATAATGACTGAAATCTGCAATAACAAATGTAGGACATATATAATATTTCCACATACAGATGTACAACTGTATCCTTACATATACTAAGAGAGTATTGCTTATAGCTGCCAAGTTTTAAAAGTTCTTATTTTAGAACTAGCATGTAAGTACATTTTAGGATTAGGTTTACATGCAAAAGTTATAATTAGAACAATGAATATATAACCTACAGGCATCACTACATTCTATAGACCAATAATATTTGACAGAGCAGCTAACATTAATATAGTTAAAATACATATATTTGTTGAACTACAGTGAGTTCTTGAGCGCAGTCATAGAAATGATCAAGATTCAACATTTGTGAATTTAATCTTATGGATATTTCATGACAAAGTACAAAGTAATCAATAGGTAAAACTGTCTGAGAGTATGACATCATCACAGTCTGGAATCTAAAAACCACAAAAAGACCTACTATATTATTACTTATTAACAACTATGAGTATTATGTACTATGCAATAATTATTACATAGTATCACACTGTTAAAACCCAATACTATTAAGTACTGCTAATGTAAAATCTAACCCTTTTTGGATGACTAATGAAAGCCATTTGTAAAAATCATGTAAATTATTTTTAAGTTTTACAGATATTTGCATCTGCACTTGAAGCTGACTTTATTGCCCCCTCTGAGCATCCCCTGTAGTGTTTATTATACTTACTTATGAAGTGAAAGTATGATGTGCTTGGTGGTCAGTGTTCCAGATTAAGTTGTCTTGTAAACCAGATGCTCGCTCATGCCAAGGTTAAAGTGAAATTTAACCTCCTCATAGGCCACACTGATTAGCCCAGAATGCTGTCCCCTTTACCCGAAATGCTCTTCTGTTTCCTCTCCGTGCCATATGTAGTCATACCTCTCTGAAAGCACATTACAATACATTTACACTTAACGTCATTAACCTTCTTTAGGCTGATCACTTTTACATTTTAGAGCCCAACCGTTAACATTAGCAACCCTATAGCCTATACTTAGAGGGTCACTTCATTATTTGTGTACTGTTACCGAGACTGATGCCGTACTAACTACCACTGACAGGCTACCAGTGCTTGAGGACATCTTATTTAGATAACCCCATGCACAAACACTGTCTCTCTCCATAGCTTCTGCTCCCAGAGAGGTGTCCCCTGGGTGCTTAGGTTTCACCCTCCCCTCTCGAGTGTCTCTGTATTGGCACATATAGAGGTTGGATGCATTATTCAACATGTCTGCTGTTAGTTAGACTCTGTACATTAGTCTTACAAGAGCACAATTAACCGGAAGGAGAAACATGTACAGGGTGCTAATTGCTCTGCATACACAATGTGACACTAATGATAATGCAGGAGCAGTGGACTTGTGTTAGAGATGAAGTACTCTGTAGTCACACAGTGTTGCTAACTTGCTACTAAAAGGCTATTATGTGAAAATATAAGTTAAATGCCCCATATTATGAATGTTGTTACCTCATCAGAAACAAAGTTATGTTTTGTTTCATTCACACAATTGCGTAATCCAGCATTATTAGACTGTCAGTATCTCCAAAGCTCAAAATGCTCAGTTCCACCTTGTGACGTCATGAAGTGGTAGTTTTATGTTGGCAGTTACCTTTTACCTTTTGTTCAGTAGAGATAGGAAATTCCAGGGCTGAAATCAACCAAATAATTCTAGTGAACTTCTAGTGAGCACTTCCTGAATTACCACATGACATCACATGTGATTTTTGTTTGAGAGAAAAACTCAGCGTTTGTGTGTTAAACATGTCTGAATGAAACAACTCCAGGTATGTTTGTTATGACATGATAGCATAGATCAGGAAATAGCGTAATATAAAATATAGGCCTACCCTACAAACAGCCGGATTTTAGAAACACGAATTTTGCTAGTAATAATAACAGTTAATGACAACATTATTTTTCAAGGGAAAATTCTTAATAGCATGTAATAGGCCTTTTATTTGTCTATCAATCCCGGTAGGGAAAAGGCACAGGCACAGTCGTGTGTTTGTACGATAAGGCTTGCGCACACACATTGCGCGCCAGTGTAACCATAAGAAAAAGAATGGCCTATTGCCCTGGTCTGCACTCAAGGCCCAAACCTGCCCTCCGCTGTGTGTGAATGGGCGTCTATATGAGGAAAGGCTCACGGTGCCACGGCTAAATCCCGCTAATCCCGTCGTTTTCGCGGCCACTCGGAGTCAGTCTCCAATGGTCCCCCTGCGCTCCGGGCATTGCATCCAAGATTAGCCGCGTTAGCTCCTCCTCCCAGGTCTGTGCGCGCCCTCCGCCAGGTTACCAACAGTCTGCTTTCTATGCTAACCTTTTGCACAGTAATGGATATAAATATGCCCGTATTAAAACAATGTAAGTAGCTTTTATCTTTTACTAAGGCTCTTAACTCTGTGTTCATTTTAACAGGTGTAAACGATACAGCATGAGGACGCACAGGTGTGTCTCTGGTGATGGTGCAGCGCTTTCTTCTCTAGTGATGCTTGTAGTAGCATGCACCGTTAATCTTTAGAGGCTTTAGTTGCATAGTAAAGTGTAACCTAGATGCTTGTAAAGTTGGAATAAAAACATATTAGACCCATATGATAATGTATCGAAAGGGTAGCCAACCAGATCTAAGAGGCAAAAGACAGGAAATTGGCTCATATTGCACTATTTTGTATGTTATAATGTTGTTTCCTTGTCAGAAACATACCTGGAGTTGTTGTTTGTTTCATTCACACAAAGCCTGCATATTTAGGGTGAGTTCAAATTGAAAACGCTTTGTTCCACCTGGTGATGTCATGTGGTAATACAGAAAGTACTCCAAACACAACTTCACTACAATCATTGGGATAATTTCAGACCTGGAATTTTCAATTTCTATTGAACAGGAGGTAAAAGTTAGCTGTGAACTTTAAAACTACCGCTTCATGACATCACAAGGTGGAACAGGGTATTTTTAAGCTTTAGAGATGCAAACAGAGTCATAATAAAGGGTTACTCAAATATGTGTGAATGAAACAAATTACAAAACACAACCCCAAGTATGTTTTGAGGAGGTAACAACATTATAACATGGCTTAAAGATAGCAAATGAAATTCTGCATAATGTAGGACCTTTAAGTTCAAAACTAGTGTTCATTAAAACAATTGTAAAAATAGGTAGAGATGTGGTTAGATCTATGGTGGGCCTTACGTAGGCAGTGTAATAAATAAATGTCTGTATTCTGCATCATAATGCACAGTTAGTATTCTTTGATAAGCTTTTTTCAGCATCTGTATATAACTCCGTCACATACTAGACCTGCTACCTATCATTATGAATATCAGTGGTTAATGTGTACTTTCTCTTCTCAGGAGAACACTCCTGAAGATGTTTCCTCGATCAGGGAGATCCATTGTCTTTGACAATTTTCCAGACCCCACTGACACATGGGAAATAATCGAGACCATAGGAAAAGGCACCTATGGAAAAGTCTACAAAGTGCTCAACAAAAAGGATGGAAGCAAAGCAGCTGTCAAAATACTGGACCCTATCCATGTAAATGAGTTTGAGTAAACACACATGACACAAAATGAGATAATATATATACAAAAAACACAGTGAAAAATGCAATACTATCTTACTATAGCATGTGCTCTAAATTAGGTTGGGAGCTTGTAGTTGGTGTTGTTTATGCTCCTGGGGTGATGTGAGGTGAATTTGTTCCTGACTTGTGGTGCTAAACCTGCCAAGATGGGAAACAAACAGGGAGATACAATCAGACAAATTCTCTTCCGCTCTGTAATCACACACATTTCTTTTCTTCTGGAATGGTTTCTGTCAGTATTTTACCATTTCAGAGTAAAGCTTTTAACTCACTCCTACATTATAAAGAAACACTATTATTTAAAAGTGACTCACATGGAGAGTCTCCCTGCCACCTGCTTGTTTTCATGGAAATGTTATTGCTTTGCCTGAAATGTTCTGCTGTATGACATTACATCGCCATGAAAAGAAGCAGATGACGCCACCAGGTCAAGTTGCAGTTTAGATCAGTGGACAGGTAATAATGCATGTTTTCCCCATGTAATTATGACAAAAACACCCAGTTTTCAAGCTAAAAAAGTTTAATGTTTGTATAACATTCTCGGCACAGCAATAACACCATCATGGAAACAAGCAAGTGCCAAAAAAATTACATTGTGCACCTTGAATAGTAAAATGACCTTTAATAGTGCTTTACTCAGACCAATTTTATCTTTTAGGACGGCCTTTGCAGCTTGTCTGTATGACTTATTTACTAAACCTTCCTTTATCAAATCAAGCCTTTAGTCTCATTAGTCTTTTGTGCATTTGCTAGTGTTTCTCATTATTGAAAATGATTATCTGTGGACCACTAGTTTGCTCAGACCATCATTATTATCGTCATTTTAATCACTGTCTCATTATTTCGTGTACAGCTGCCAAATCTCGTGCTCTATTAGTAAAGCAGGTCAGCCTCATGCATTTGTCATTTATTCATGTAATCAGTCAAAGATGTTTATACAGTACTCTACAACAACATGAGGAAAACCAAAGTGCTTTACATCTTGAACATAAGTAGTCTTGTCACAATATTGTTTAAAGTGAGATATATTGCTTCAGAAAATATCACAATAAAATACTGATTCCAGCTCCAACCACAGTGATAATAATAAAAATAATAGTATCAGTAGTTTCAACATTACATTACATTGTAGTCTTATATATGTGTAGTTTCAGTTGTCCAAGTAGATTCCATTGTGGTCCATGGACGTATACTAGTCTGTGTGGTGATACTTTTTCTGATACAGTTCATAATCATTCTAAAGCTAAAGGGAAAGGTTCATTTCTGCCCTGTGAATATGACTTTTTTAGTGTCAATACTTGCTCAAATGACATTCAGTAAGTTTCAATACTTTTGACAAACCTAACTGAAACTACTATACGCCACTGACACAATAACGCTAAACCAGGTCAATCACAGTAAATAATTTTCTAAAGATACAGTATTGTTAAAAACATGACCCACAGCAAATAATTTATCATATTTTGATACTTGGTTGGTATCTATAACTAGTCATATAAGTTGTAACCTATTGATGTAAAGTAAAGTAAAGTACAGTAAGTGAAGTAAGTAACCTATTTAACCCTCTACAGTTCAAATCTTATTGTAGCCTACTACAAAAAATAGCTAAAATTTCCTCACACAACACAGTAAATATGGAGCCCCAAAAGATATTATTGTTCCAGCTATTGAACAATAAGTTGATATAGCAATTATCGTGGCAGGCCTAAATGATATGCAAATTTTATGATCTTTTCATTCAAGTTTGTCATTTATTTCTGTTTTGCAGGATATCGATGAGGAAATCGAAGCAGAATACAACATTCTTAAAGCCCTCTCAGACCACTTCAACGTTGTCAAATTCTTTGGCATGTACTACAAGAAGGATGTGAAATGCGGAGACCAGCTATGGCTCGTCTTGGAGGTACTTTCTTATTTGTCCTGTGAATGACACTAAGAGTTCACCTCTGCCATGGCCCTTGCTTGAATTGGCATTAGTCTAATGATCTGGTCCTGGCGTGCAGACCTCAGTTTACTGGGTAGTGTGTAGGCAAAGGCGGCCAGGGATTACGTAACAGGTTAATCTAGCATGGGTATTCGAGGAGTTTTACCTCTAGCCCACCTGGGGGATTTTGTGCTCTGCAGTTTGCATCGTGGTGGTGGCGTTAGTGATGGTGCTGGAGGGGGGTTAGCTAGCTCTGGTGCTGACTGAAGCAGAGTGGGGATTTGAGCATGCACGGGGCCGTCAGACTGAATTAGTTTACACACCTGGCAGATTGGAGCGCACAGTGAAATGTCCCTCTCCACTGGTGCTCTTCTGCAGTAAATAGAACTGGGAAATCGTGCTGAAGTTGCAGGAAGGAGATGTGTATTTAAATCGCCTGTTACTTCTTGATGTGAAAAGACCAGTGCTATGCTGCTGGGTGTCTATAGGATTAGATCATTAATAATTTATAGAATAGAGACCGTTGTGGTGGAAAGTATAAGTATAATCATAGTACATTCAATCATAGTACTTTTTGCTTCACACATTTGAGAGCAGCTATCTGTACATTTATTCCACTACATTTATGAATTGGACTAAAATGTAGAAGTATTTTTTCTTATGCTCCTATTTATATATTTTTTCTTACATTTTGAGACCTGCTGAAATGGCTGAGGGGTTTTTTAGCACTACCACTACATTTGATGTTTAGACAGATCTCAAAATCTGTGCAAAACTGTTTTTACTGTACTTTTTTAAACAGGTACTTCAGCACTTTTACTTTAGTACAATTTAGTGATACCTTTATTTGGGTATTTATTTGTGCATTTACACTGAGTACTTGTTTCACCACTACCTATAATACCCCAGTGTTGCACATGTAGTACCAGGAACTGTATATGAAGTGTGAAAACCCCCAATGTTTCAGATCAAAGACAGTATTGTTCATGTATTTAAATAGGTTCCTGGTCTGACTGAAAAATACCTGCCCCAGAGCATGACTCAGACTGTAGCCCTCTTGTGTTAAAGCGTGCTCTGTATGGGGGGGGCGGGGGACAAAAAAGTACCAGGAACTGCAAAAGGTTCCCAAAGTGTGAAAACTTTTTTTTTTGTATTAAAAAATGCTACGTTATAGAATATAATAAGACAAATTAAGCCGTTGTTATTAATTTGTTTATTTGCATTTTTATGGCCAGAATTAACTCATTGTCATAGATTTTAAAAACACTGTAAAAAGTGCCTTGGACTCACAACATTGTGTACATTTTCCAAACCCTTTGCCTGTAGCCTTTTCCTCAGTGATACATATTTGTCTCCCTGATACAACAGCTTTCAAATGTCAGACTGCAGACATACATGTAATGGAGGTCAGCCTCAGAGGTGAATCGTGTTAGAGGCTGCATGTGGACTTTCTGGTCCTTTGTCATGTTGGCAGCCTGTGGTTTTAGTTATGGCTCTGGTCAGAACCAGACAGGGACACTGGAGACAGATCTGGTAAACATGGGCAGTAGAATTGTTGTAAAACCAAGTATCACTTTTTGTCTTAGACATAAAGCATTGGTTTGAATTATTTTTAAGTAAAATATATGGAGTTTATTTTGTTCCTTATTTATGTTTTGGGAAGATACACTGAACTGCTATAAATTCAAAGAATTTAAGGGAACGCATCCAGGCATTGTAAATATTCTTACTGGTAAGGAAGACAGACATTGAATAAATAATTTTGATGATCAAAATGAAATCTACTTAATGGGCCTATATTATGCTGTTTTCTGAATCTGATCTATGTTATAATGTTTATTAAAACATACCCGGAGTTTTGTTTTGCTTTATTCATATGCGTTTAATACAAAAACCCTGCATATTTAGGCTGAGTTCTTCACTCCAATGGAAAACACTTTATTCCACCTTATGATGTCATGTGGCAATACAGGAAGTGCTCCACTGTGTTTTTGAAGTCTGAACAACTTCACGATAATTGTTTGGATAATTTCTTTGGAGGTGTAGACAGACTAATAATAAAGGAATATTCAAACATGTGGTGTGAATAAAACAAAACACATCTCCCAGTATGTTTTTAATGAGGTAACTCCATAGCCTAAAGCGCAAATCTATTTTGTGTAATACGGGACCTTTAAATAATGCATGCATTTAAAGAATTGTAATGACTTTTTGACAGCAACATGCATTGCTCATACAGTAATTATGTATGAAATCACTGCTTATCTGTGTCCCATTACTGTATCAACATGACTATAGCAGCTCGCCCAGTGTCTATATTTGTGTAATGTAAGCTTATAGTTTAGTTTCACTGCCGCTATGCTAACCCTGCAGATAGCTTTCACCTGTGCGGTTGTGTTTCTTTCCTTTTCATCACTGTCCTTTCCCCTAACCTCTAGAAAGGAACCTTCAGTTACTTGGGGTTGATATCAGGATGCTGTTGGACAGGACCTCACAGCAGAATACAGTCTGTACCTGCACTTGTCTGGGGGTTTGCTGTTGTTTTAGGTTATCAGGTCTGGTCAGGGGAGAGGCTCTCTTTGTACTTTTTATTTTTTCCATATTTTACCTTTTACAGCTCATTTTCAACTCAAAAACAAACACAAACACTGTTATTATTTTTTTTATTTAATTTAATTTAATTTATTTCCCTAAAATACTTTCAGCATATAACAAAACTGATCCAAATGTGTTGTTACATTTTTATTAATTAGACTTTGCATAAATAAAAGTTCAAACATTCTGAGGTGTTCAATGTATAGATCCAATCAATAACCTGGAATTGATACCGAATTCCGGACATTTTGTCAGCCAATAGAGTACCCGTATCAGTATCAGCGTATCTTAGAGTTGAATGGAGTTCACAATTCAAGTATAAATGCTTATGTCACAGTGTAAAATAGTTTTTTTTTTGCAAAAATCTTTATTCCCAAATGTCTAAAGTAGCTGCACATGGCTCTATTGACAAGGACAGGAGCTGGCCCTTCACTATGGTTACTGTCCCTCCTCGCTAAGCTGTCATTTCCCATCCCTCCTCAGCTGAGAGGGCTCTTTCTTTGCCCTTCCCCGCGCCGCCGACCACTCGTAATGAACCAGATTCATCCAAATTGCATCCTGCACTTTGTTAGCCTCTCGGAGCAGTGCCCGGGCTCCTTTTTATGATGGCAGATGTGGGCAGAGATGAGCGCGCTTTCATGTATGACATCCCTAATTTTACTGCCAGTACACAGCTTTCAGAATACTTCAAAGATGGGAGTGACTTTTATTCTCTAATTTCAAATAAAAGCCTGGGATGTGCATTTCATTTGTGGTACTGATGATGGGAAGGGCAATGATTTGTCCGGCCTTTATAGCTTGTACTTAAGAGATACACTCCTGCTGCCATTTAGTCAGTGTGGGCTGCAGTTAAATTGATATGGCTTTTTCAGCTCTAATTCAGATACAGCAGCCTTATAGCAAAATAATCCGGGGACAATTTGACTACTATTACTGTTATGACTGTAGCTTTTATAATACTGTCCCAAAGCCAACCTGAATGTGTTCTGTTTTGCCAATTTGACGAAACCTAAATTAATTAGTGGTTTGGGAAACAACATGAAATGGTTACTGCTGTGCCACAAGCCAGTATTTTCCACAGTATAGCCTTAGTAGAGCCCCTGCAACCATCAGCACAAGGTCTTATTATCTTAAATTGGCTCTTTCACTATGTTATATATTGTGTTTTCTCTGCATCAAAACCTACCTGGAGTTATGTTTTGTTTCATTGTGCATGTTTGAGTAGTCCTGTTATTCCGCTCTCCCCTGTGAGAGCTTAAACACTAACCCCACACCTCTTAAGTCCAGAAGTGCTCCTCCATGTTGTTAAAATGAATTTTCCTTTTTCAGTTTTGCCATCTGCTGCTGTTTTAAAAATCAGGACTGTGAATTTCTGTTTATTTCATACAGCTACAGCATTGTGTAATTCAACTTTTCATTTTAATATTATCATGTATTCTCCATTTTTTACAACTTCTGTAAGTCACCATTTGATTACAGCCCTTCACGTGTATGACTTTTTACTATCTAGATCTCATATGATAAAATTGTCCTAGGAATTTGCACATATGATGAAAATAAACTCTGAGTGATATCTTTCCCATGAGTTTACATTTAACTTGGACAAAAAAGGGTGAAAGGTTGTATATTATGCAAAATTGGCTCTTGTAAGCTTAAAGCCATGTTAGAATGTTGTTACCCCAATTGTGTTTTATTTCATTCACACCTTTATCAAGTTAACAGCTAGCATTTACCTTTTGTTCAGTAGAGACTGGCAGTTCCAGGGCTGATCCACATGATTCTTGCGTATGTGTATGGATTTAAAAACACAGTGGAGCACTTCCTGTATTACCACCTGACATCACAAGGTGGAACAGAGTGTTTTCTGTTTGATAGAACTCAGCCTAAATATCCAGGGTTTGTGGGTTGTGGGTTTTGAGGGTTAAACATGTGTGAATGAAACAAAACACAACACAAATCCAGGTATGTTTTTTCATTGATAATATATATGAAATATGTGTCCTTTAAATCCTGGTGAGTTAGGTTTTGAAAAGTCTTAATAAAAAAAAAAACTATGACAGTAAAACATTGTGAAACTATGACAGTAAAACATTGTGAACTGAACTGCACAATACAGTATATTTATGATAAATGATGTCAAAAGCCCACCTCTTTTATCCATATACTACTACAGGCGTCATCAAACTAGGGCAGTAAGTGGACACCCAGGATTCTGTGTCCCAGGTAAATGATCAGGCCACAAATGAAAGGCTCTCTTGAACTGTTTCCAGCCCATCTCACCTGTGCACAGACTCCATTCAACCCGGGCGGTGACAGTGGACTGTAGTGCAATACAGATTTACATTGAGGGAGAGCTAACGGATGCACTGTAGCTTCTCATTGTGGAAGAAAACCTGTTTCATCCATTGATTTATTTGATCTACTTCTTGTCCTGTTCTTTGATGGACTGCCTTCATTAACACTACTGAACAGGCACCTGAGCTCATTTGTGATGCTAAATATTCAATAGATTCAGTCCATTCTCTGAAAACTGACTTGGAAGCGGATGTACTTCCTTGTCGTGGATCAGAATGCTAATTTTGACGGCCTTATGACTCATGCTGATGGTGGATTTTGTAGTTTTATGCTGGTTATATTTAAACAAAAATGGTTAAATGAGGGAGTATGGACTTGTGAGCATTGTTTGTAAAACCAAAAGTTGGCAGATCAATTCCAGCTCCAACCAGTACAGTCTGTTGTTGTGCCCTTAAGAAAGTCACTTCACCCATATTGTCTATGTGTCTACTGTGTGTCTGAGTGTGTGTGTGCATGCCCGTACCTGTGTGTGTGCTTGTGTGTATGAGTTATCAGGCAGATGGTGCAGACTGGTAACCAAACTTTCTACCCCAGGGCATATGTGGCAACAAAAATAGCTTATACTGTAGTGTAATAGTATAAAAAATGTATTTGTGAAATTTTAAAGTGTCTTGTGTGTCAGGAGCCATAAAAAAACTAACACAATAAATAAATAAACAGTAGAAATGCATTGTGGCTCTATCATTCATGTTCATGATCATCTTTGCTTGTATGGTAATAGTGTGAAACTAAATATTAATTGCATTTTTAGGTGATTTTTTTGTTCTTTTAGTTCTTATATTGATATAGTAGATACAGTGTGGTTCTGACTGACCTTAGTGACACAAATTAGTGTTAAGATTTTATAATTCCATAGTAAAGATCTAAGTGACTTCTAAAACTGTAGCCTAAATGAAGGGATTCAGTTTAGTTCTGCACATATTGTGACTAAGAGCTATCTGCAGTTACAGTGATGATATCCACTTGACTAACCATAGTGTCTAATATAATTACAGATGATAATCCATGTACCGGAGGTGGAGAGCTAACTTTGTGCTGTACAAATATGGGAAACCAGCACACCTCTCATGAATATGGATCCTGGTCCGCTGTCTGTAATTTAATGATGACAGGTGATATGGGCGCCGTGATATGGAGTGACGTCGGGCACGGCTCATTGTGCCCGAGTCTCCGTGGTGTTCTCTGCTCTAGTGCAGTTGGTCTGATGGCACGGGGGTGATTTAAGCCCCGCGTGGCAGCTACGATACACACCATCCATCCACACTGCCGCCCCCGGGCCCCTGATGGATAGCCAGATTGATAGGCACACACAACACTCCAAAAGCGTATGCCACCACTTAGTCAAGGTCAAAAACTTTCATATAATACAGACTATGAATGGAAATCCAGTCTGTCAAGTCTAACTGTAATGACCCAGGCTGTAGCAGGGCCTGTAATAGTGTATTTATTATTACAAGCTAAATGTGTTGTTTCCCTCTTTATTAGACACAATAAAACACACACACTAATGACTTCCTGTGGATCGCTCAGTTTGCTCTGCACATGCTTGGCAATCAGCAGTGGAAGTAGGATCCACAGCCAAATGAGACTGTTTGCTGATCTGTTATAATTATTAAGTCATATGTTTGTAATAGGTTTATGCTTATGTCATTAGTGTTTCTGATTGTATTTCTCATAGAATCAGTCCCTTGTTTGACTTTTACTTTATAATCAGATGCATAAAGAGGACCATAAAGGAAAGGTTGCTTGAATCCACATTCTTTGCTTTGCATTTTTCAGATGAGTCAGATAGATCACATATTGTCTGTTATTAGTAATAAAATATGATGCTGATTCAAACCAGCAGTCTGACTGAAAAGTATCACAATGTGCAATATTGTATCGAGAACATTTTCTTCTTATCTTAAGCTATAGGTTAATAATATTATCAGTAAGAAATACATTTAAATCACACTTTATGTATTATATTCATATGTTGTTGAAGTAAAAGTGAAAAGTAGAGAATACACAATTTGCATTTACTCAAGCTCCCAGCCGAGTGATTGACATCTCAGAGCTTTTTATTTTCCCATACCTCTGGCATCTGACAAAGAAGGGCTCAAATTAAGGGCTATTATTGTTGCCAAGGCAACCCACTGGGTAATTTTCTGTAATTTTCCGAAGAGGGATTGCTATTGATGGGAGTCCATATCGAGCTGGAGTATAGCACAAGAAAACACACAGAGATGACATATTTGCAACCCTGAGAATGGTCCAGTTGCTGTGTCCTGGTAAGATGGTGGGGCACACACAGATGTGCTTGTCGTGTATTTGAGGAGGATTTGTTGTGTCTTAAATACTCCAGCTGCTTAGTCATCATTGTTATGAATAGAGCCAGAATGTACATTTGTCTGTCGGCACACCTCCCACTAAGCTGCCTCCTAAAGATAAGCCTCTGCAGATTGACAGAATTTTTCATCTGAAATCTCACATTTTCCCTGCACTGTTTCTCTGTGAAATTCCCATTATCTTTGATGCCCCACTTTAGCAGATTGTATAAGACCCACTGTAGCTGCTGACTCATTGTTCTGTGCTTTTGTGTGTTTTCTGTTGCAGCTTTGCAATGGTGGCTCTGTGACAGATCTGGCCAAAGGCATGCTGAAGAGAGGAGACACAATGGATGAAGCAATTATTGCGTACATCTTGCACGAAGCACTCATGGTAAGTCTGTCATTTTAAATGCGCCCAATGCTCAAATGTGCACAGCTCAATACACTACCTCCTTCACAATAAGTGGCTTCAATGAAAGGAGCCTAAATGGGATAATTTGATGGCAGGTGCTTTTTGGTAATTTTTTTTTCCTCCAGGGCCTGCAACACTTGCACATCAATAAAACCATCCACCGAGATATCAAAGGCAACAACATCCTGCTGACCACACAGGGAGGCATTAAACTGGTGGACTTTGGTATGTCTCCCCTTCTGACCACACTCACACTGTTGTCCACTTATACACTGGATGGGGGATATACAGCGAGATAGGATTTCATTGTGAGCAGGTTATTCTGTAATCCTAACACATTTGCATTGATGTGACTCTTGAATCATTGTAATAATATCCCATTATCAGACTGCACCTTCATTTTCATGATCTCTTTTAGCGTCAGACTAGAACTGTGATTAACCAAACTACAGAACATGGATTCTTTACACATTCTAATCCAAATGTGCTTTTTATAAAGCATCTTATTTATATAGCATTTTAAGTCATCATGGACATGGACATTATTAAAAGGCACATCCTCCTTTTTCCATCCTCTCTATTTAACAGTGCCTGTGTCTTGGGTCAAATTCACTACCTTTAACTGCCACTAAATAAATTGTACCAGTAATTAGTTTTGTTGAAGACTTTGGAGCAGAGTTAGACTGGCTGACAAGTTGGCAGCACATACCAGCCGTCCTCCATTTCTGGGTATCTCTTACTCCCTCCAGACAGTAGCGGACATTGTTGCCATTCACTCGGTGCCAACGCTGATTTGCTCGTAGGTTTTCTTAAACAAATGAGGCTGGAGCTTGAATGTTCTGAATAGGCAAAGTGCTTGTGACTACTTCCCAGAAATGACGCATTGGTTTTCTTCAGGGCCCCATAACCAGCTGCCTCATTAGAAGTACAAAAGCACACTTAATACAGTATATGTGCAGGGCTTATTGTGCTGTTCTTAAAAGCTCTTCCGATGCATGTAAACAAGTGAACATCACACACTGCTGGATTAATGCAGTCACTTAGGGCTGTGTGGGAGGAGCTAGTACTGCCCCCCACCACTCAAAAGCACAATTTGAACACAAATGGTCCTGGTTAATTGAAAAATATGGTGTTTCCTGTGGTTGTGTTGGACATTATGAATGAACACTTCACACTTGTGCCAGTGCAGGTAATTTTCCTGTGGATACTTATTTTAAAGTTCCTCTTTGTAGGCCAATATGAAAAGTGAATGGGCGTTCGTAAGTGCCCACTTTGCAATTAATTGGGGACTGACGCACTTAAAATTAAGGTTTATTAATTATACATTATTGCCTTTCTAAGTATTTTTTTTCCTCTGCAAGTGGCTCATTCTTCCACCAGGTTCTTGGAGCAGCCCAGAAACCCCCCTCCAGATCTTGAGCTTGGTTTGGTCATGAATACAAAGCTTTTACAAATTTAAGTCGATGGGAAAAACATATTGATTGATGGGGAAAAGAAGAATGCCCAAAGGGAATTCAGTCAGAGTTTGCATGTTTCTCCCTGTGTGTGTGGGTTTCCTCCGGGCACTCCGATTACCCCCCTCAACCCAAAATATGCATCTTAGCTAAAATCATCCAGCTGAAGTATCCTTGACCAAAACTACCTATGGGGACAATAAACTGTACCTCAACCTAAACCTTAACCACAGATACTGGTGGAACATGCAAACCATACCCTCTCTGCTTATATATTTATATAGATATACTTACATAACAGGCCAATGCACTGCCCAATCTAGTACAGTATTTGACCACTCATAAAGATCAAGAATTCCTTTTGCTTGTGCACATTTCGATGACGACAGTCACTGTACTCAAGTAAAAACATTGTATTTCAGACTAAAAATAACTTTACAGAAGTTACTTACGTCAAAAAGGCAGGATGTTAGTCTGAACATCATGATGGGATTCATGTGTTTTCATGAAGAGGCTAACGCTGCACTCAGCAGGAGAGCAGATAAAGCCCCCACACTGACTCATGCCAGCAGAGACAGAGAGAAAGACAGAGGAGAGAGAGCCAAAACAGCAAAAACAGAGAGAGGGAAGAGAGAGACAGAGAGAGGGGAAGGAGGGAAAGACGACAGCAAGGGGAAAGAGAGAGCGAGAGAGGGGATGGGGGGCAGACAAAACAAAAATAAAGAATGAAAATAGAGAGGGGAGAGAGACAGAGAGGGGGGAAGGAGAGATGGACGAGAGAGCCTCTCTCTTTCAAAACAGAAAGAGAGGAGCTGTGGGTTCATGAATATTCTAATTGACGGCGTTATCTGAGCGATGATTATTAAGTGTGCCCCACCAAGCTGCACTCCAGGCTAATGTAGTGGAAAGAGTCTGTGCCAGGGCCGTTCTACTCCTCTTTGTGACGCTCTGTTCTTTTACATATGAATGCATCAAATCAGTAGATACGCAATATTACCAGGAATCACTGTAGGATTTTAACAATATTGGTAAAATGTGTGTTGTGTTTTGTTTTCAAATCAAGCTGCAAAGAACAGACATGAGAATGTATTCTATTCCCCTATACACCATCTCTGTCATAGGTGAAATGGAGTGTCACTTTTGTATATGGACGTCTAAGGCAGAATTAACAAAAAAAAAAATCTAGGGTTGTCAAAAGTATTGAAAATCTGCTACTAATCCACACTAAAACTAGTATTGAAACTAGATACTTATTTCAGCATGTATCTATACTGTGTCTGTGTCTATACTGTCTCAAGTCTATTCCTCAATACTGAAAATGAATTTGAAATGTTTGTATTGTAATAGCACTAATTCTATCTTATTAATTCTCTAACACTGTTTAACACACCTTCACATATTATTATACATAATATGTAATTTATAATATGTATTTATAATTATTTTTACAAGTTTTGCACTTACAAACACATACAGTTGCTGGTTGTATCTGGATTGGGCCCTGTGGTTATGATTTGCCTTTTCCTGGTCTTGTGCTGCTTGTGCTGTACATGTCAGCACGGTTTATTTTTTCAGACACTTATACACATGATTTAAATCCCATCTGATGTTTGACACAGACTAGTTTTTCTCCTCAGCTTTCATTCTGGCTCCACTCCCCATTTCAGGCTTTAGCCATTATCCAAATCACTCTGGCATTGTGTACATACTCATACCCATACAAATATTATCAATTGGGTTAAGGGTATGCTATGTAACCTTGTTTAGGGGTCTGCCACCTGCTTTTCTCCAGGGAGATGCATGCTAAAGCTGGAATGTTCATCAATATGGCATTTAACATATCTAGTATCTTGTATTTGTTCAATTACAGGTGTTTTATTGCTCAAAAATTGCAAACAAACATGCAATCCTACTGTGAATGGGGTCTCCTCTTCACAGAGCTGGCCTGTAACTTTGGGGTTCCTGCATGTACATGGATATATAAGTTAAATACTGTGGAACATTACAGACAAAACAATCACATCTCCATGGTGACAAGCATGTGACGAACCTGCAACATTATATGATCCATCTTTAATTTTTTGACAACTGATTCCATGTTTCAGGTGCTTTTGTAAATTACTTTCATTGTTTTTTCTTTGCCTGTATTTAAATTTTTGACTTAATCCTTGCGTTTTTGTGTACTGTCATGCTATGTTATCTTAGATCCATGTGGTGGCTCCAGCATTAGCATAGCAGCGCTCTTTACGTCACACTATATTGTCTGTAACACTGATTTGGTTGGACTGCGCTGAAGTCACGACAACAGTGGGTCAGCATGTTCCTTGTCAGCCACACAACCAAAGCCTCCGTATTCCTCTACACACATGTATTATCGCTCTGACTTTGTACATTATACTGAAAACGCTGCTCAGAATGAAGATCTGCTGACTGGAGCTGTCACTACGCTGTTTCACGCAATATGTATTCAAATGTCCCACAATGCAATTCATAGCAATCTATCATGTGCAGGAAGACATCATCACATAGTTGGATCCAGTTTTGCATGTGAGCCTGGCTGTCAGCTATATCAAAGATCCTTTCAGCACAACTTGAGCTAGGCTTTCCCTTTGCATCAGTATCTGGGGATGCAAGATTAATCGAAATTAGCAAATTGCAAAGGCTGCAATTTTTAAGTACCATAAATGTCTCCTCAAAACCAAAACTATCCCGTCTTATTCTGGGAAAAAAATATGCCAGTCCCATAGTTTAGATCTGTACAAACATGTTCTGAAATGTGATGCTTGTATTAGTTAGTTAATATTTTGGTATTTTTGTCAGTTCCTCTGGGTGCATTTAAAATGTGAACTTAGAACAGTGTTCTACATGAAATTGTGAATTGGAACACTTGTGTTTGCAGGGGTCTCTGCACAGCTGACCAACACTCGCCTGAGAAGGAACACCTCTGTGGGGACTCCCTTCTGGATGGCTCCAGAGGTAAAAAAGTACAATACTATAAAAATATCTGTGTTCTAAGATCCTGTATTAAACTTTTTTTTTTTTATAAATTATTATAAATATTATAAAGACTCTTGTGAGCTTTAAGCCATGTTATAATGTTATTACCTCATCAAAAACATATCTAGAGTTGTGTTTTGTTTCATTTACACATGCGTAACCCTTTGTTTGTAGTCTGAGCACATCACACATTGTGATGTCATGAAGCAGTAGTTTTCATGTTAACAGCTAGCTTTTTGGCAATTCCAGGAAATTATCCAAATTATTCTAGTGAAGGTTGTATGGAATGTAAAAACACAGTGGAGCACAATGATTGGAAAATATGTGCCCTGGGCAAGTAAATTACATCAGAAATAAATATAGCATTGGATTTTCACTGAAACTGGATCTCTATACAAAGCATTTGACTTGGTTAGCCATAGTATTTCTGTAATGTTTATTGAATTACTGCATCAGTGGTTCCACTTTCCCTTGTATTACTCAAAAGTCTGTTTTGAATATTGCCATTTTAAATACAGATTCAGGCTTTCTTTCCTTCATTAAAGATGACCGCTTGCTCTTGCTTAAGACACTACTTTACTCTTCATCCACTACACTGTTACTCTAATTTCAATTTTTTATCCCCAGATGAAAGATTTTCTACAAACTTAGTCACTGTCATGCTCAGGCGTGCTCTTGGCATCTGGCTTCTTTTCTTTGCATGAGGTTTGCATGCTGTGCAAATGACGCAGATGCTGTGTCTTACCTGGTGGTTTAGGTCTTGAGGATTTTAATCTGATTTGAGTAAGACACCATGAACAACTTAGGTTTAGAAAGGTGAAAGAAGTTTTTCAAGGTGGACTGACCAGAACTACAACATCGCATAGCATTTTTATATCTTGAAAGACTGTAATTTTTTTGTCATGGTGGATTTTTGACAAACTTTGGCTGTGGTAAGTTCCTCATTTGTATATTGCATCGATTTGATTGCTTTCATCATATAAAAAACGATTTTATTGCCCCAAAGGGGAGCCAGCGTTTTTCCAGCCACATATGTCATTTTCTTGTCACGTCTCCACGTACATGCCATATGTCGAGTGGGAATACAAACTGAACTGAATGTGCAGACGTTTGATGAAAATGAGTTGTGTCGGAGTTGTGGGCACACATTCCTCCCACTCACAGATGATTCCGAGTGGAGATTGGATCCATGTTGCCCCCAGGATAGCGCTGATAGACTGAGTGTTAATGTGTCCGTACAGGGCCACACTAGACAGGGGCTGGGGGCTTTGTCACAATCTGTACACTGTAGAATCCACTATTACATTTGTGACATTTATGTGCAGTACAGTCAAGAGTAAAGTCTAGTAACATACCAGTCTAATATAGAAATAAGAAAAATGAAGTGTGGAAGATTTGATCATTTTGGGAAGACATTTCGAAGTTGAATTGAAAATCTTCATGCAATTTACTAGGGCTATGTGGCTGTAGTTCAGTAGGTCTTAATCTTAGTCAAACCATTTTTTTTGATTTGTCGTTACTCTACTGTGATAAGGATTCAGACCTAAAGTGTGGGTTTATACTGCCTCTTTACACTTGAATACAGTTTACTAGTACTTACTATATCAGGTTTACTATAGTATATCTAGTGGTCATAGAAATACTTGATGTTTTCCACACCACACCCTCTTTTTAGAGGGACTGGTGTCTTTTGGTGAATTTCTCTCCTACAGTCCTATTATCTTCTAAAACTAACATGGGCTTAAAGTTAGAGCTTTTTAACTTCAACTTTTCAATAGTTGGAACAATCAAATAGTTTATTGTACTATTTTTGTAATAATAATAAACAAACACTGTGATTATTACTACAAGATCTACTACGATTGCGACTCGTACTACTGTAATTACAACCACCAATACTACATATATTACTACAGCTATTACTACTACTACTCTTACTGCACATACATTTCTACTAGTATGATAACCACTTTTACATGTAGTACTAATATTACTATTGATGCAGCAACTACAGTATCTACTTTTACAGGGATTATAAGAATATCACTATTTCCCTTTGCATATGCGTCAATGTGAATGGTGTTTTCCTGTTGGTTGCACTTTCAGGTAATAGCGTGTGAGCAGCAGTTGGACTCGACCTACGATGCCAGGTGTGATGTGTGGTCTTTGGGCATCACGGCCGTAGAGCTGGGAGATGGAGACCCACCTCTGTCTGACCTGCACCCTATGAGAGCCCTGTTTAAAATACCCAGGTGAGCTCTCAAACATGTACCATTGTATTACATCTAGTTGGAGGCATTTCAGGCTGTTCCAAACCACATATCTGACTGCAGGTGTTCTGTTCTTACGTGATGCAATTTTCTATCATTCCTTCTAAGGGGAATTATTTCATTCCATTTACCAATATGATAAAACAGCTGAGAAGTCACTTTCCTCAGAATTGTATTCTGGGTCATTATAATTTGTCTGCAGATATTATTACATTGTGAATGAGTGTGGTTCAGTTTAATATAGATCTGCATTGAAGCATTGAATTCTACACTGTCACATGCTATCTACTTTCCCCACCCTGCACTCCTCTTTGGTGCATCTCTTTGAGTGACAGGCAAATATAACCAATCACAGTGAAGAACTCTACAAATAAACGTTCCTTTAGTTTCCTCTTAAGAACTGTGTGAAGTTAGTGTACAGATGTATCATGAATAATAACATTTCTATCTCAGTAGATATGTTCCATTCTAAACTTTAGTTTAGTTTATTTGTTGTTTTTCAGGGGCATTGCACATAAAAGCATTTACTTACACAAATAGCTAAGATGTTTATGCTAGGTTATAGCAAATTGCTAATTTCCACCGTCAGTCTGTGGACAGTTTGATGTTATAGATGGCGTACCTGCCACTAAAATACAATGTATATAATGCATCATTCATTCAGTCAGTCAATAAGTAAATCTAGTCCTATTCACATCAAATTCGTATCAGTCACAACATTGATATATTATTTACTTATATACAATTGAGTTCATTCATGAGCCCTCCTGTGGCCTCACCACTCACAGAGGGGTTGACAGTGGGGGTCAGGTGCGCGGAGGACTGGGCGGCGAACAGTTGCCCAGCCGGATAAAGTGGAAGAAGACGGACGGACAATTCATGTTGTTGCATTCATACAAGGCCTTCTATTTGACCAGTCATAATTTGGGATTTAAAGTTTTGAAATAGGGCCACATATTACATCTCAACTGATTTACAATTGCCATTTGAGTTGGAGCCATTATCAAAGATGCAATAATTTATATAACAGAATCTCCTCTGCAAAGAACAAAATAAAACTTATATAAAACTCTAGTTTTACCAGTAGTTTAGACCGCTACATGTTCTGCATTGAAGCACTGAATTCTTATATCAGTGCATATTTCAGTCTTATCTTAAATGTTAATGCTCCTGGAGTTGTTTACAATGTGTACTCTCAAAAAATCATACAATACCTTGCATCGAAATACTTGTATTATTTTTCAAAATAGTTCATCAAGAAAGAGTCTTTACTATTGTCTTAAGTTTTAAGTTTAATTTTCATGTTGAATTTGTCTTTTAGATGTCTGTATCATTTGTGAATCAGATGTGCTCCCTGCAGGTTTGATCTGTCCCTCCAGGTGCAGATGCAGAGACAGTTGTGTAACATGTCTCCTCTCCACTGACAGAACACACTGCAAAAAAGCTTAAGTTATAAACACTTAAATCTATCAGAAAATGACTTAAAAGTAGTGAAATTATCTTACTGCATAGACCGATATCTTGCTGCATGGACAGTTATCTTTAAATAAACTGCCTCTAGCCTAGAATGAAGCAATCTCAGAACTAGTAAGTAGATAATACAGTAGATAACCAGATATAACTTTTAAAATATTGGCCAGATCAGAGGAATTTGCAGTGCAGAGCAGCGTCCGCCTGCTGCATACTACTTGTATCTAATCCTTGAAAAGCTTGTCTTGCATTCCCACTGGAGTCATTTACCCCGCTGTAGATTGTCACCAGACCAAGCACAGTTGTTTCATTTCAGACGCTGTACTCTGCCCACAGGGCCTAATCCATAAGCCTCCTGCCTTACGTTCTGTTCATCATCTGTGTGTGTCGTAGACTGAAGGTGAAAAGTAATTGTTTATTTTTTATGTTAGATTGCTTGTGTTCAGGTGGTGAATGAAATTATTGTCTTTGTTGGATTTTATTTGTTCAGAATTGGATGAATTCAGAAAAGGTCATTTGGTACGAAAGAAATTAGTATTGATTCATAAAGAGCAAATTATATACCAAAGGACTGTTAGCGGGGTAAATGCGGATCATAGATATTTTACTTAAAGATGGACTGTGTGACTTTGCTTCTTGCTTTTTTACTGAGATGTTATTGCTTTACCTGGAATGTTCCACAGAATGGCATTAAAGGTGATACTATCAGGATAAGTTACAGCTCAGGTCTGTGGAGAGGTGACCTCACTCATAATAAGAACGCATGTTTTTCAAGGTATTTCTGAGCAATAAAAACACCTACAATTGAATAAATGCGTGATAGGTAAGTTTAATGCTATATTGTGGCATGCTGGTTGATTAATTAGCAACCAGGTAGAAGCAGGTGAAAAGTTACATAGTGCACCTTTAAATGTTTTCCTGTGTAGCTAACCTTCCCAAATCCCAAGTACTCCAACCACTTTATTTTTAGTGCAAAAACATTCCTTAGTTATTGACTTTCTTTCAAACATATATTCGCTGCTTGTACAAACTCACAGATTAAAAACCTACAGTTACTAGATGTCTTAACCCAGCCAAACTTCTGCTTGTACACAGTGGTGGTGGCTGTGGTGTGTGTGTCTGTTGCTGCCGCAGAGGGCCTTTACTCGCTCCGGGGGTCAGGGCACAGCGGCCCCCGTCAGCAGCCTCCTCACAATCTCATGTGACGTCTATGGTCAGGCCTGCAGGCTGTCTCCTCATACTTTGCTCCTCCTGCGCTCTCTGCAGGCCCCAAAACATGCACTCGGGGCAGGCACTTAGCCCCACCCTGTCTCTTCTCATTTAGGCTTTATAAAGTGCAACAGAAAATGGTTATGCTCATTAGGGCTTTGACTGAATTTGAATATGTGCAAACATTTTTACACAGTTATTTTAAATCCTCTATTTTTCAAGGAGACATGTAAAATCTAAATTTTAACCCTGTGTTCTCTGATTATAAGTCTACTTTGATTACTTTGATGTTTGAGTGATACTGTATAGCGCTCAGAAATTTACACTCCTCTATCTCTAATTCACTTTTGCAGTTATTCCAAAAATTCACACCATGAGTCACACATGTAGGGTTTGAAATGATCACTTAGCCATTTTTCAATGATAAAAACATGAATGAAAAACTGTTCCAGTGAAATGTCTTTTTGAAGTTTTATAGTTTTGAACAAGAAGTCAATGTTTAAGTGATTTTGGATACATGGCCTCAAAAAGAATAACATGTCTTCATTTCATAATTCATTAAGTGTACTGGCCTCATATTAAAATCAACTTTAAACATAGGTCAAAATATGTCCACCAGCTGATGTCATGAGGTGATGTTATTATACCACATATGCCAACATAAATATTTCTGATCTTATTTAAACTGGTTCCATGCTTGTTCTGCTTGTAAAAATTACATTTTGTGTGAACAGAAATTGGGACTCAATGACTTTCACCTGTTTTCAATATACTGTATTCATAATTCAGTTATAAAACACGAAAGACCAATGCTGAGACGAAGCTTGTTTACTATATGCTTAGTGGCTCACAATCTTCCTACTGGACTCTTGACTATTGCTATACTGATATCTTTTCTACACTATGGGCCTCTGATACCATCTTCCCTCCATGGCGGTTCCATCATACTTAGAGAGCGGCTCCACTCCTTCACATGTGATCACCATCTTCCTTGGACCCTGTTTGTCTTGTGAATGAGACAAACCCTAATGGTCAGCGCATTAGCCCAAACAGAGTCTTAATAAATGCCTGGCGCATCGCTGTCTCTGGGCCCTTGTGCGATAAACAGAAGATGTATACGCTCTCATTACGGCTACTAGTACATTAGCCCGCAGTTACCCCAAATATCTGGTACAAAAGGTACTTAAAGTGGACCGGGGAATTACAGCAAATTAGCTTCACATCTGCAAGGCGTTGTTAAACCTGAGCTGATAAGAATGTTTGTCTAAATAGGAAGCAATTTGGGCTTTCATAGTTGCTGTCATATCAACATGATCTAAATGCCCAGGCAGAGACAGACATTTTTCTTGTGGCCTCAGAAAAAATGGTGGAAGATAAATTGCTTAGTGTTAAGACTTCAGTCACTTGTTCTACTGTGAGGCTTTTGTTCAGCGGCCCTCCCCTCCCACGTATACCCCTGTAAACTCCATCTCATCTTATCTTTCCATTTATCTTTTCGATTGCTTTTTCCCCTGATAGAAACCCGCCACCCACTCTGCGCCAGCCCGAGCTGTGGTCAGACAACTTTAATGACTTCATCTGCAAGTGAGTGTGCTCCTGCTAGCATGTGTATGCTAGCATAAACAAGAATGTAGGAATTCCTAGTAGAACTAAGGGCTATACCTGTATATTATAGAGAATAGTTTTGTTTGATTACTGTTTTGTTATAATGAAAGTCTTACACGAGATTACCAAATTTTATTTCATATGTGGAATAACTTTCTGGAGGTGGCATATAACCTGAATGATTCAATGGAAATAGAAGGTTAAAACCACAGTATGGCTTACTGTGGAAGATTATAACTAAAGGAAAAACATTCCATGGAAACAAGCAGGAGGACACCCTCCTCCAGGCCAAATAAGAGTTTGTGGAGATGCAGCACTGTAAAGGTCAAATGCACTTACCTTGCACTTACCTTAAGAGCACATGATTTTCAGTGCAAGAACCACAACCAAAATAAAAACAACCTTTTATTTTAGCCTTTTTTTTGGCTAAAATAATATGTGCTGTATATTTAATTTATCTCATTGAAGTAATTAATATGTTACGCCGCAAGGAGTGGTCACCCTGTGCTATTATCATGCCCCAATAATTAAAGAATCAGCGTCAAGAATGGTATCTTGGCATAAATCCTAGATATTATTATATGAAATACAATGTAGAATTTTTTATATTGTATTTCTGTAGATGTTTAGAGAGTTTACTGTCGATTTTTCTTTCTTCTTGGCCTGCATTTAGCGTCTTTTTTATAATATTATTAAGATTTTTTTTTCTGTCATATTTATTCTTGTTCATGTTTTGCTATGTTGTCCTTTATAGGTGTCTTATTAAAGACTTTGAGCTGAGACCCAATGTTGTTGACCTGCTACAGCACCCCTTCATCAAACAGGTCCAAAACAAAGAGAAACTTCTACAGAAACAACTCATCGAACTCATAGACCTCAACCAACAAATAGGAACCATCGAAAAAACACGGTACATTATATTATTACATTATAATACACAGTATTTCCCACTGTATTCACCATGAGTCACTAAAACAACTCTCTATCCCTGCCACTATAATCTCGTAGCACACACCTTAAACCCATGAGACAGCTAAATCCAAATTACCCTCCTCCAGTTCTTCACATAGGCAGAACATCAGAAGCCCCAATGTGTGTTCAAATGTCTATCCTCTTTGTGTCACTAAAGCCATCACGGAAACACAGGCAGAGGCGGTAATGACAGGTAACAAATGGTACCATGGGCTAGTCCCAGTAGGATAGATAGAGAGACATACACTTTAAGATAATAGGCTTTTTAGTATGTGAGAAGAAATGGAAGGAGTTGTTATCGACACAAAAAATCATTATTGTTTACATGCATCAACCCTGCTGCTGGTTCTGGCATTCAATTTCATAAACATCATGTACTGTTTGTTATAGTTTGATAATGTAACTACTTGTCATACAAGCCACAGTGGTTGATTATCTCCAAGTGTCCCAAATAATTATGAAAATAGATAAAAGTTAAATGATAAGAGATACACTGATATACATTTATAGAATATACATATATGCTTCAAGCCTAGACACCTCTGCATCAGAACTAAACACTTTTGAATGTCGTTCTGTGTGCAGAAGTCTCTATGAATGAAACGAATGAAACACAAGACTAGCACACATGAATATTCCATTTGCAAATGTACAAATATTTTCTTTTTCTTTTATTAAAACAAACACTTTGGGATTTGTCTGAATAATTTGCAAATGAAATTTTCATACCTCCCTGAACAAAAAAAACAAACCTTAAACAGTAGCATAATATTCTTGTTTGAAAAAATATATATAAAAAATATGAAAATAATTGTATTTGCTAAGTCTGCAAAGGGCCTATCATCAAAATGCAACTTACAATTATCAAACTGGGTCCTGTCTAGAATTATATTTTCTATTTCTTTGTATTTTATCCACAACCAATTACTTTGTTCCAGCTTACCCCTTTAACAGCAAACCCAGAGAAACTGCGTAGGCTCTAGGAGAATGGTTTTGAATCTAAATGCCTTACAGTATTCCTCCATTTACATAATATAATAACTTATGGTTCACTGCACTGAATAAGACTCATAATCTTGATTGTAGGCATGAACGCATCCACACCAAAAAGATCAACCACATGAAGAACCAGAGCGATCCAAACGAGGTGGAGAACCTCGCCACTCTTGAAATATTAGACGAGGTATGAACACAGTTGAATAAAACCAGAAATTTGTATTGTGTTTTGTGATTTATGATAAAAGGTGTGCTATGTAACTTTTCCTATTTAACCACCTTCATGTATGTTCCACAGTATGGCTTTAAACTTATGATGGCATGCTTGTCTCCATGGAGCTAGATACTTAGATATACACAGATCTAGATTACTTTGGAACATTCCTGGCAAACGAAAACAATAAGCAGATCCAATCCAATCCAACTTTGAATAAAACATAGCATAAAAAATAAATAAGCAAGCCATTAAAAATACAAAAATGAGCAATAGAAAATAAAATATAAAATAAATGTTGTAAAAGTGAGAGGACCACAGAATTCTCATGCCAGGTTAAAAACCAGTGAGTGTGCTTTTAAACGAGACTTAAAAGCATCAGTTGAATGGACGGTCTTAAAAGTTACATCCTACATATACCTTTTCAAAGCACTGATCTATTTAAAACCATGTGTTTATTTTTAATGCATTTTACATTTTCAATAAACCATTTCAGAATTAATTCAATACATCACATGCTTATCTGTGTCCATAGCTAACTTACTTTTTAACGATCAACCATGGCATCCACGATCCAAAATCCATCAAACGCGTGCGCTAGAATAGATTGAGTGATACAAAAACTCGCCAGCGGATATTTACGCCCATTCCTCAAGACAAAGATCTGAGCTGTTGTTGATCCACCTGCCTTAACTCAGGGACCAAATCAATCACATGAAGATAACACTGATGCCATGTCTTCAGGCAGGACATAGAATAAATAATGTACATAATGATTTTAATGAGGCAGCCCCCACTTTTGTTTGCAATCTTATATCATGTTATAACTATGGGTCTTTCAGAACACTGTCACGGACCACCTCCAAAACCGCTATGAGAGGGACGACATCTACACCTATGTGGGGGACATTCTCATCGCAGTCAATCCATTTCACCCAATGGACATTTACACTCCGCAGGTCTGTGGATGAAGCTGTAATATGTCTCAATGATAGTTTATGGATTTCGGTTTGACACAGGATCATATATTTGGTCCACACTCTATGTCACTGTTAGGCGGCTGGTTAACAGGGGTAATGGTCAGGGGTCTAGCACTAAATTCTGGGCCTACAAATCATCTTGGTATGCCCGCACATGTTGAAATGCACATATAAACTTTGTGAGGGGCCGCTTCCCTCACTGGGCCCTTTACCCCCCCTCCAGTCTGACGCCCCTGGTAATGGCTGTTCTTTCTCTTCAGTATTCTAAGATGTACATAGGAGCGGAGCGCAAAGCCAACCCGCCGCACATATTTGCAGTGGCAGACATCGCCTATCACTCCATGGTGACGTTGAATACAGATCAGGTACAGTGTTTCAAACTAGGACACTGGTTTTCGAACTATGGTCATGGGCTCTTTCGCAGTGCCCTTTTCAAATATTTGCTTAATTTATAGTCAATTTAATCCACATTTTGTCCCCCTTTGGGTTATCCCTTAGAACTAGTTAAGGTTGAACGATATGGGAAAAATATATCAGTGTGATTTATATTTTGAAGAGTCTTGGCAAAAAGACTGAAATATGAACTGACAAATTAATACACAAACCACATTTCAGAACATGTTTGTACAGATCTAACTACATAATTAGCAGTTTTTATGCAGAATAAGACAAGATGCAAGATATTTAATTGATTGTAGAGGAAATTATGATAGGTCTACTTCAGAAATGACATTACAATACAGACAACCCTAGAACTAATAGCAGTTGTTGAGACATATTTTAGCCTTAGTTTAGACCTAAAATTGTACAGATTTTGACCTGAAATCTGAACTCTGGTGGTACTTGGAAGACCAAATATTTTGCAGTACCTGTGGTGGTATGAAAGACCATCAGAGATAATAACGATCAAGAAACAAACTATAAGATCTACAGAAACACAACTTATTTTTCAATACAAAGTGGTTTAAACCAGTAGTCTGACCATCCTGTATGTTTGTAGATTCCTCCTCACTACAAAGAGATGGAAATTTAACTTTTGTAATTTCATGAACAAATAATTATTGAAAGTTTTTAATATAATGTCCCTTTTCTCTAGTGTGTTGTAATAAGCGGAGAGAGTGGAGCAGGGAAAACAGAAAGTGCCCATCTCCTTGTGCAGCAGCTCACGTTTCTTGGAAAGGTGAGTTCATCAACAAACTAGTTTACATACCCTGGAATATGAAGGCGTTTGCCATTAATGGGGAAACACAATTACACTCGCAGTCTCAGTTCTGATTGCACATTCAGAGAGCTTGATGCGTCAGCTAAACCATTATGTACTGCAAGGACAAACCAGTTTGTACCTCCAGCCCCTGTCAATCACAATTTCTAACTTAATGAATAATTCAATTTCACAGAATATCTTACATTGATGGTATAACAGCATGTGGAATAGGCTGTGTTCACGTTTTTGAATTTGATGGTTATAATTTCAGATGGAGGGCAGGGGAGAATATGGGAGATTCACTGTTTTTGAAAGTAATATCCAAACTTAAGATCCACAAATGTTGAACCTTATCATTATTAGAGATTGGCTCCACAAACTTTCCATGTTAATATTATGGTTTCAAGTCCTTTCAACTGACAACAATCACGTCTTTGGGGTTGAATAATGACCCTACTTTCTGAAGGTATTGTGAAAGATTATTTTCACTTAATTTGTTTATTTGATAGAGAAGACTTTCAACTTTGTACCAGTTTTTGTTTCATGTGGATTGGCCCAGTAATTACAGTGAAATACATAAACCAGGTCAACAAATTTGCAAACTGACTCAGCAAATTCAACCATAGAGTTCTGACCTGTTCTCCACTTCAGCTTTAAACTATAGAGATTCTACAATGTTATGATGTCATTTGAACACAGTTTTTTTCTGCTATTTTAGGCAGATAACAGGACGTTGCAAGAGAAGATTCTACTGGTCAACAATCTGGTAGAAGCATTCGGAAATGCATGCACCGTCATCAATGACAACTCCAGCCGCTTTGGCAAATACTTAGAGATGAAATTCACCACTGCGGGCACCGTGGTGGGGGCTCAGATGTCCGAATATCTGCTGGAGAAGTCCCGCGTCATCCACCAAGCCACGTAATTACACTATCAACTTGTGTTTTTGTGGTTTTGTCCAGACCTCCTCGCCTTGTTACAACCCCAACCTTCATTTGACAGTGACATTCTGAGATATTTTAATCAAGTCTGTGGTCTTTTTGGGAGAGAACATTGCAAAGCGGGTTATTGCTCATCCCGCCTGCTAGGGATCAGTGCGTAATAGCCTGCCTTTCTTCTCCTAACCTCTGCCTTTCCATCTGAAAAGCACTGGCATTTGCCTCCAGCCTGCACCAGTCAATCTATCTTTTCTTCTTATCGCGTGTCTGGGGACTGAACCAGGTCAAGTGCAGGGACTAGCTTATTTCCTGTTTGATCAAAGATTGTGGCTCTCACAAGTGTCCTTAGCAGAACATCAAAGGTGGACTTTGGGTTTTTCATTAAAACAGACACTGGGTCAGACGGCATTGTGGCTGCATGCCCACAGCACAAACACTCTTCACTGGCATTAATGGACAGTTATGGGAAGGTAATCGAGCGCAGTCAAGATGGATTACTGTCATTTCAAATTCTCTTGTTTATAAGTTAGAAAGGCCTTAGCACTCAAAGACTACATATACATAACAGTGACATTTAAATGATCTAATAATTTACTCAATACATCAACTAAAAACCAAAGGGTTTATGCAGGTGAAATATCCATAAGCCAAATTCCTTTGAACCTAATCATTTCTAATTGTGACTACAACTAAGAACTAACATAAATATACTATAGCTATTAATTGTATCTGCTCCCCATCTGCATTAAATATTATTGACTTACACAATGTTGTGATGTCACCTGAAACCTTGCAACCCATAAAAAAGCTCTATTTACATATTTGCATGTCCTTTTGTCTTTTTTTTAGTGGTGAGAGAAACTTCCACATCTTCTACTACATCTACGCCGGCCTGGCTGACAGAAAGAAACTCGCCCACTACAAACTCTCTGACAGCAAAACACCTAAGTACGTTTGACGTGCTTTAGCCCCCTCTCTAAGCCTGTTATTTTCCATCACTGCGTCTGAAAAACTCCTTCTTCGAATGATTCAGGGGCTAATCTTGTTGTTTTTTCTGTGTTTCGCCTCTGCAGATACCTGTTTAATGAGCACATTAAATTAGGGGCTGACATTGTGAGTAACACCTCGTACAAGGAGCAGTTCGATGCAGTGGAGCAGTGTTTCAAAGTCATTGGATTCACCCTCGAGGTAAGCTGCATACCAGGCCACTATTGGTTGACTAATATATTGTATTTCATCATACTTTTTGTCAATGCAAATACAATGTACAAAAACGAAATAAAAATTACAGACATTTTCAACCACCACAAAAAATGAATTAACAAAAGCTCTGATCCATGGGTTTAAAAGTGATAGGAAATGAGGGTTGTTGCCATAATAATTGAAAATGTAAAGGTACCATTTGTAATTAGACTGGACCATCCACTCCTGTTGCATTCTTACATATCACCACTAGATGCTATCTACTTTGCTGCTGTCTAATAATGTGCCAGCTCTGGTCTGACAGAAGAACACCAGAGTGCACAGGGGAGCCTGAAGAAAGACCAGGTGAGAGGAGGGAACAGGATGGTAGCTTTAAAACATTTTTTTCTAGAATTGGAAAAACTCCTCACATCCACCAAAGAGACCCAAAACAAACCAGATTTTAATACACCCTCAGCGTCCAAGGAATGAATCATGTATATATACAGATACAAATATACAGATAATGCAGATAATTTGAGAAATTGGACATTATTTTTGGTTACACAACAAGATTAATGTCCATAAGACACAATCTTTCTAATACGCTTCCTGCTAATCAGCATTTTTAGTCCAAGTATTCTTCAGTCTGTGGCCACTCTTCGGGCACACTGAGTGACTCGGTGATGGAGCACAGAGCTGCAGCACTGTGGAAGCTAATGAGGCTCAAACAAGTGATTGCCTCTGGGATCAGCACGTCAATAGCACTTATCTTGTAATCACTCGGCACAGCTCTAGCTACAGTATCTGTCATATTGTTGTGCAAAATATTTCTCCCAGCATAATCTATTTCTTTTCTATTTATGCAACTTAAGCATCTATTGTGAGGCTAAATATGCACACCAGTCCAGGAACACTGTGCACCAAGTTAGACCGCTTATGAACAAAGGACGTTTTGTTAATATAGGGCAAAAGTGTTAGCAGTTTCAGACTGTGCATCTACAGTAACATTGTGATAGTGGAATTTATAGAACATCTGAGCTGAGGTTGTAAGACAAATGGACAGAGTTTGAATACATTTTGTTAACTGTAAACTGCAATTATGATCTGAAATGGCTTTATAATAGAAAAGGGATCAATGACTTCCTGTTTAAAACTTCAAAACTGAGTGGAAGCCTGATATTTTAGAACAGTGCATGTGTCACTCAGACTCTGATTTTTGCAACTTAAGTACAAAGATATGGGCTGGGGTTGGGTGTAGGTGAAAACAGCAATTTTCTGAGCCTCGAATGCAGCCTCGAATACGACATTGCTCAAATGTTCAATGAATCAATCAAAATACAACTTTGAGTAAGCGAATGATGAGGGAACACCATTACAGCATTAGTTCATTTAGCATAATGTGTCCCTTTTAGAAGATACAATGTACTTATTGTTTTTTCCATCTTCGCCTTACTTAACTACAGTAGGTTAACTAAAACATGCCAACTTGAAGTACAATTGTGAGTCCAAGTACTGAGTAAAAAATTGCATTAACAACGGTGTACAAATTATTCTGATACTGAGGTAGAGCCCAGGGACATCTTACAGTGAAGACTTCTGTGACTAAAGGAAATCATTGAGTACAAGGTGTCTCAGCCCATTAAGCTCTATATGCGCTGCTCTCTGTTCTTCTCTCGGCAGGAGCTGGGTAGTGTTTACAGCATCCTGGCTGCCATCCTTAACTCTGGGGATATCGAGTTTTCTGCCGTGGCCTCAGAGCACCAGACAGACAAAAGCGAAATTTCCAACATCTCTGTGCTGGAGAACGGTGAGAGGCTGCAGCTGACGAAGTACTGACGTCAAACCAAACACGACTCCGGGTTTCTCTCACACGCACAGCCCTCCCTCCTCCAGCTCTCTGTTAACTTCAATGCAAATGGAGTAAAACTAAATATGCGCAGTGTTGGTATAGAAACAAAACAATACATTTTTATAAATCTGCATTTACTTTTTGTTTCTTTACAACATTTTAATGCTCAGGATTTGTTATACACAATATATCTGTGGACCTGTTTTTGCATGACAGCTATAACCTACACATAGTCAACTTAAAATCTTTGACCTGTCTTTTCAAAAAGTACATTCTTATCACTACCAATCTCTAATCAATTGAATTTATTCCTATATATAAGTTTCTACTGACTTCAGATGGTGGTGGTTTTTAATGACAAGCCAGGTGAGGGTTTTAAGGTGACAAAAGGGGGGAAAAGGGTTAAGGCTATATTTGAGACATTTTAAAACAGCTTCCTCATATCAAGAACAGCTTTAAGCGATCAGCTCATACACCTGACAGGTGTATGAGCTGTGTTGCATAAGTGTTGCATAAATATATTTACTGCAAGTAGTACAGTACAATGACAAAGTATTTAGCACCCTCACCTCAAAGTAAAAGGGTCTCAGTATAGCTAGTACAGTCATACTGGACGTTTCCCCCAACTACCTACGTAAAACATGTGGACCAGTAATAAAATTGTTGACATGTAAATCAAATGGTGAGAATTTGCCTAAAAAACATGAAACAGTTGGAATTCTGGCTTCTTTTGGCCACTGTTGTATACTTATTTTATTATTTGCCATTGTCTCTCTTCACAGTTGCCTCTCTGCTGTGTATCCGTTCTGACGAGCTCCAGGAAGCCCTCACCACTCACTGTGTGGTGGCCCGGGGTGAGACCATCGTCAGGAACAACACGGTGGAGAAGGCCACGGTGGTGAGGGACGCCATGAGTAAAGCCCTGTATGGACGCCTCTTCAGCTGGATTGTCAACCGCATCAACTCTCTGCTGCGACCTGACAGCCAGCAAGGGTGAGGGGTGACTCAGCACATGTCAGGAACAAAGCAACAAAGCATACTCAAATAATCATAGACACAAAAACTAATTATAGGTCTCACAGTTGGTTTTATAATCGTACAGGGAGCGAGCGTATGGGAGCTATTGTAAAATTATTACATATTAATTTGACTTTCAATCAGTGGAAGATTATCAAATTCTTTTTTTGCTTATATTGCTAACTTTTCTGAAGGTTATTACTATTATCCTTTCGATTAAATCACCAATATGGGCAAAGAAACACTTGTGGTGAATGTTACCCAAGTTGCCATTAGCGAATAAAAATTGCAATTTGAGTTTGTGCAATTATGCACTATGTGTTTTTATAGAGCTGTAACTGCCATTCAGACCTTGACTAACATGTTCTAAAATTCAGAGGATTCTTCTGTTAACTCATATTTCATGTTTCTACTGGAGATGTTTACAATGTGGACTCTAAACAGAATTCTACATTTTAAACCTATATCTCAAATCGCATCGCAATCACAATACTTGTAATTATTATTTTTCCCCAAATTGTGCAGCCCTAGTATTTACCAATATAGGATTCTGTGTAGAAATGTATTGAGCTTGATTTAAATAAATAATACCATAGTTTGAGTCCAGGTCTTGCCAGTGTTGTTTTTAGAATGAATTGTGAAAATTTCAATGTTAACTTCTTTCTCTTTCTCTTTAGGGAGGATGACAAGAGCATAAACATTGGCATTCTGGACATCTTTGGTTTTGAGAACTTTAAGAAAAACTCCTTCGAACAGTTGTGCATCAACATCGCCAATGAACAGATCCAGTTCTACTTCAACCAGCACATCTTTGCATGGGAGCAGGTGAGACTATCAACACAGCCCTTAGTACTACAAAAACACCCTGCTAGGAACTTTGTGTTTTTCACCTTGATACTAGCTCATTTCTATGTAAATGGCTACCGCGTGTCATCATTTGTCACTGGACGCTTTAAGGAAGATGGCAAGGGTAAAATATGCCGCGGTCTTTATTTACGGGGTGAAATGAGCTTGGCGATCTGGGGCCTTTATGTGCTCTGGTGGGTGCGTTGTAGCCTTTGGGGGCTTTACAGAATGGTTTGTTAATGTTAAATGATTTGGTCTCACCCATAGAGGGAGACAATAAATCACCCGCCAATGAGGGTCAATTAGGAGTGGGAGACAGTTAACATTAAACTCACTCTGGGGTATTGTTGGCACCCCGCCCGGAAATACACTGCCCTATACAACCCTTTATGGACTTGCCATAAGGAAGTAATACGATGTGAAGATCGGATTTACACAACCTGAAATGTACGATCCACCACGTGTTAGGGTATTAAATATATTATATACAACGTTGGGAAGTAACTGAATACATGTACTGAAAATACAGAATAAGGAAATACATAAAGCTGTTTTTGCCCGTTTTTAGACTATAATTTAAATGAAACTCTAGATATTTTGAATGAAAATGTAAAAAGTTTCCATGTACAGTAAAAAGTTTCCATGTACAGTACAAAAAATACAGTTTAATGCAGCTATGCCGTATTCTGTAACTAAATACATTTTCAAAGAATTTTTCCCATCACTGAACATAATACTATCTCCATGGATACAACAGCTGACAACCTCAGGCCAGGTTACAGGTCAGATCTGTGGAGAGGTGAACCTGCTCTCACTACGAATGTTTGTTTTCAAATGTGTCTTTTACGCAGTATAACACTGCTTAATGAATACATTGTAAATACATAAGTGAAGCGTATTGCATTACTGTGGAACATTCCAGGGATAGCAATGAAACCTCCAAGGAGACAAGCAGGGGAATGAGTTACATAGTGCATCTTTAGTGCTTTGGTCAGCATATAAACACACACTAGTTTTCTCTTGCTCTCTCTTCAAAATACCACTGTTTATTTGTACCTTATATGTCTGAAGTTTAGCGTATTGTGGTTATCTGTTTGGCGTCCTGTAGGTTTCCCAGCGCGCCGCTCATTCCGCTCACACTGTGAATTTCATGCTAGATTGCGCACTCTGATTTGATGTTGTTTGTTCCCACTTCGTCCTTTTTCCTTCTCAGAATAGAAGTACAGAGAAACATAGCTGACTCATACTAGCATCTCTGAGTTAATAGGGTGGGATTTCTTCTTCTCTATAACTGGAAAAAGACTTATGTAAGATTATAATTAATCCAATTGCAAGCACACATTGTAATACATTTGATTGGCTGTTAAAATGCTTTGAAATGAATGCGCAACATAGATCAAATCTCAAAGTGTTTTTATCGTGCTTGCTGCTCCTTTGAAAGTTAAATTAATATTACCTTGCTTGGATGTAGGGCTATGAAATTAATCTGATTATAATTGTAGTTACTGCTCCAAAAACTATGATCATGTTGAACTGTTAATAGGTTTGGAAGGTATGGTGATAAAAAAAAACTGATAATACTCCCCTCCCACCACTCCTATTGGTCAGCCTCTTTCATGCCAAGTGAGTGACAGGGTTCAGATAATCACAACGAGATGTGAATTTCAAAAAGCAAAACAGGGATGAATAATTTGGGGAAAATATTAAATGGCAATTTTTTTCTCTTGCAATTGCAGTTAGATTTGTATATAATAAAAGGTTTCTGTTCAAGGTTCACATTTTAAGCACATCTAGGAATTGACAAAAAATAATGTAATATGAACTGACTATGTGTTTCAGAACATGTCTGTACAGCTCCAAGTTACAGGCTTAGAAGTTTTTATGCAGAATAAGACAAAATATTTTGCTGTTATTGGAGGAAATGATGGCACTTCAAAAATTACAGCCTTTCTGATTTGCTAATTGTGTCCACTCAAATTGCAATTTGAATATGATTGCAATTAACCGTGCAGCCCTACCTTGAATGACCTCTTAATAACATATAAAATCATACTAACTGCAAATATTGTGATAAAGTCCTGATATGATTTTTTTGGCATATCGTCCATCCTAACTATAATGATGCTTGATCTGCCCCACAGAACATGAAGAAAACCTTACTTGTAAATGATAATATGTCTATAAATAAACAGTGCATGCATTGACTGTGTATGCTGTTTGTGTGCAGGAGGAGTACCTAAATGAGGAAGTGGACGTGCGCATGATTGAGTACGAGGACAACAGGCCTCTGCTGGATCTGTTCCTGCAGAAGCCCGTGGGCATGCTCTCTCTGCTGGACGAGGAGAGCCGCTTCCCACAGGCCACTGACCAGACGCTTGTAGGTCAGTGCCTTCAGCTAATGCAGGGACAGAACAAGTCTGCCCACGCGCACTGTCTCTTTTAAGCCTTAACAGGGTAGAACAGTGGTGTAGAGTACAATAGTATTCACTATTACATAATTTGTATTATGTAGGTATTGCTATTCTGTTGAGTTATATAGTTTGAAATGGTCTTACTTATTTAACATGAATAAGCTTCTAATACAATACATATAATTTGTGTGATGACTGAGGGATTACACAGATATAACACCACATGTTAATATAAAAGAAAGTACTATAATTTAATGTTGGAAATAACATTATATCTACTGACGAAAGAGTGTTTCTTATTATTATCGTGGTATCAGAATTGTTATTTAGTATTGAGTCTGTTCCTTAGTATCAAAACTGATTTACAAATTTTAGTATCATGACAGTAGTGGGGTCTGCAAAGTACTTGTCTCCATGGAGATGTTGCTTTGGCTGCAATGCCCCACAGAATTGCATTAAACTTATTATTCTTGCATTTATTCAATTACAGTTTTTGTTTCTTTAAAAAACATGCTTTCTTACTGTGAGCAAGGTCCCTCCCCACAAATCTGACCTGTAATAGTGCAGTAGTGTCACCTGCTCGTCTACATGGAGATGGTTTATTTAATGCCATACTGTGGAACATTTTTTTGCAAATCAAAAAGTCAACTAAAAAAGTTCTCTTTAAACAGAGAAATTTGAATGTAACCTGAAGGCCAAAAGTTTCTGGCGCCCAATGAGAGTCGACCTAGGCTTTGGTATCACTCACTATGCAGGAAAGGTAATACAACCATTACTTCATACTCACAACCAACTGAATCTGTAGCCCACTTTACTTTTTCAAATCCATCAGGTCATTTATCACGGAGCCGGCTTCTTGGCAAAGAACAGAGACACACTGCCAGCTGACATCATCCTGTTACTGAGGTCCTCAGAGAATGCACTTATCTGCAAACTCGTCACTCATCCACTCACCATAACAGGTCTGAACTTCGACTTTGTGTTTGCCACCAGATTTAGTATTAAAGCATGATGTTGTTAACCTTTTAGTCCTTTACTCTTTCAGCTGCCAAACATAAGTAGCAGTAATCACATAATGGCAGAGCAAAGAGTCTCTCAGGGTGTCCCGGTCTCAGACTAGGGCTCAACCATTTGGGAAAAAATATGTAATTAAAGTAGGTCTAAACACTCTGCCCAAAACCATTTTTCAAATAAATTGTAGTGGTCAAGGGAGCAGAGCCAGGACACACCCATTTTCCACCACAAAGCTGCAAATTTTCCTAGTTTGCTAAAAAGAATTAGGAACCGTAGACAGTTCAATTTGGATTAGATTTGTGGCCATACTGGCTTGTCAAAGCACTAATCTCAGCAGATTTTAGAAGTTAAACAGGGATAAATCCAAGAATTAATTAAGTACTGGATGGGAGACGGCTGGGAATTCTGGGTACCACAAACGTAGTTGCAAGACACTTCACTCACATTGCCTAGTAAGAAAGTAGTCGTGTGTGTGTGTGTCAGTGTGTGTGATGGTGGTGGTGGGAAAGAGCGATGGGGCAGATTAGCAGCCTTACTTCTGTCAGTCTGCCCCAGGGCAGCTGTCGCAGCAGTACAGGTTACCACCACCAAGTGTAGAGTGAATGAATAATGCTCTGTAAAGCACTTTGGGTGTCTTGAAAAACACTATATAAGCAATGATTAATTAATAAATTAAACTATGTTATTAGATTCTTTTTTCAGACCAAGAGCTTGTTTTCATACCTCACAGTTTGGTAATTAAACTATTCAAACACCGTATACACAGTTGGAAAATAAAGTTGACTTAGTGTTTAGTTCCACTTTAAGATCTTACAAACAACATGTTTTTAAGCATATGTTTGTACAGATTTACATTCAGGGTTAGCTGTTTTCATGCAGAATAAGACAGGATATTTTATTGTTTGTGGTGGTAATTTAGGAATTTAGGATTTTCTAATGGCATCCACTCAAATTGCAATTTTGATTCAATTTCAGTGAATCTTGCAGCCCAGTTTGACCCTCACTAGAACATCAGCATAACACTATTGATGTTCCCATTAAAGCACTTCTAACATTGTATGAGTTGTATGCCAGTGTGTCCCTAGGCCCACTCTGCTAACTGTTTGTCCCTCTGTTTATTTCCCAGGTAACCTTGCCCACACCAAGAGCAAAGGCATAAACACACTGCGCAGCCCTGGAGCCACGACACGCACCAGCAACCTCTCCAAGGTACTCACACCACTGTCCCTGTTCACTTATCTCTATAACTTTATATGAAGAGCTATTTGAATTAACTCCTCCTCACTTTTCCATTCTCTTTTGATTTCATACTTTAATTACACTTTCTGTTCTTTGGTGACTTTAATAAACTTTACTTTCTCTCCTCCCTCCTTTTCTCTGCTTTTCTGCTCTGAAAGATGGGAGTGCTTTCTTTGTACAGGTCTTGTTCTTTCATCCAGGTAAATTATATTTCAAATAGTACTAGTACTTGTGTAGTCGTGTTGAGATTTGTTAAGCATAAGTTTCAAAAGTACATGCATAAAAACACTGTACCTGTCTTAAAAATGTGAAAACAGAACAAGTTCATTTTTAACGTTTTGCAGAGGGCCAAAATAAGTTTCTAAGCACTTTTCACAATTTTCAGAGACCAGAGAAGAGTTTTGTCGTCACAGCCAAGCAACAACAACTAGCATGCTACCCACATGCTATCTGTTATAATTAGATGCAGACACTACAGTACACAGCGGACTCCTAATATAATACATTTCTTATAGGGCCAGACAGATATTCCATAACTCTTATGTCATGCAGTGATGATCTTAATTTAAAAAACACAATTTAAACCTGATTTTTTTCCCAGTATTTGGTCTCAATTTCAGACTCTTTCCAACACTATAAAAAGTTTCTCGTTACTAGTGGCCAATTTATTGACTTAATTACGTTCTGTGTAATAGCAAATTAGTTTAAACTGTGGCGGCACTGGATTACAATTCTGCTAAATGTAGTCTTGAGGCACTATTCTAACCTAAAAGCAATTGACAGTAGCTCCATTCAAATGAACTGTGCTTGATGCGCCCTGAATCTATTTCCATTCATCTGCATATTTTAGAAAAAAGCTCATCAAAGTATCCTAAGAGGGAGCTCTGAGCGGTTACGTTCTACAAACAGTGCGGGGCTCTCGTGCTTTTAAATGTGCTGTTCCCTGGTGTGTCCTTAACAAGTACCCATGTATACTATTACAGTTTATGTTTTATCTTCGTACAGTTACTAGTAAGTAGGCTATTTTGGTTTTGAGATTGCAATATACTACCTGTCCACTAGAGGGTTAGGCTTTCTACACACTATTATGTTAAGAATGGTTTGCATACAATGTTTTATATGATGACGTATCTCTTTACAGTCTCCTTCTCTGGAATTCAGCCCTGACAAAAAAAGCTTTCTTGATGTGCCATGTGATGACATAATACACATGCAAACGGTGAATGTGGTCTTCTAAAAACAATCCGTTGTTTTTAGAAGAAATGGTTTGAAGAATAGATGCACACTTCTCTTTCTAATACAGTGATTTACATTTTTTCCTCTCATTTAACAATTTTATATTTTTTTTACTTTGTCTTTGAAGTAATATTTATGTGTTTACAATGTTTAAAGATTCTTCATGGGACTAGCAGCCCTACAGTTATATGAAAAATAAAAACTAAACTTGATAGATAGACTGTGTGTTTGTAATGGGCCAGAATACACTTGTAACTATGGTCTAGCAAATACCGATATTCAAGATTTGTTTTGCTGTTTGGCTAATAACTGATATTTGCAGATACCAATATTAATCTTTTAAAATCCAGAGGGCCAAATCTATGTTAAGTTATAGTCAAGTTTGCAAACTACTCACTTTTATAAAAAAAATAATAACAAATTGTCTTTATTTGGCATAATCACTCATGAGTCTGAAATCATACATGAGCACATAAAATATATCAGTGCCAAATTTCACCCAAATTTTCAATACTGGATACTGATATCTGGTAAATCCTCCAATATCGATATCCAATATCACCGATAAACCATCACTATTTATAACCTACTTTGTATTAGTACACTTGTCATAGTCAGTTTTGTAATTATTTATCAAAGTGTAATATATTTTGTATTATCTAAGCCTTTCTCAACCTGCTTATCTTCCATCAAAGAATCTTTAAACATAACCCTTTTATGGCAGTTATTCATGTATTTGACCCTGATGATTTGTATCTCTCCAGCCTGACCGAGACACGCCTTACCACCCACGAGAAACCACCAACATGAGAACGCAAACCGTGGCCTCCTACTTCAGAGTAATTTCCAATCATTTTCTTTTATTTTACTGACCTTTCAAAATTGCAACCATCTTGTATTATCCCCAGTACTCTCTGATGGATTTGCTGTCTAAGATGGTGGCGGGACAACCCCATTTTGTGCGCTGCATCAAACCAAACAATGACCGCCAGGCCAGTAACTTTGACCGGGAGAAAGTGCTCCTCCAGCTACGGTACACAGGGGTCCTGGAGACGGCCAAGATCAGGCGTCAAGGATACTCCCACCGCATACTGTTTGCTAATTTTGTCAAGAGGTCAGTGTGACAGTCACGTTCATGAAATTTGGCTAAAATGTGGCTAAATATGGATGTTTTTATAGGTATTTTATTTTGGCTTTCAATGCTAACGAGGAGCCACCTGCAACATCGGAAACATGTACGGCCATTTTGGAGAAAGCCCACCTGGAGAACTGGGCCATGGGAAAGACAAAGGTTCATAGAAATGATTACCTTGGATTAGTCTCAAATTATGTTTAGAAGTAGTGAAGTGGTATTTTTCTCTTTTTGAATAGGTAATTTACAGCAATTATCTTTACCAGTAATTGCTTCATCAACTGTTTTTCTGTTTTAACTTCTGATTTGGAGTGACATTTTTTTTTTTTACTTTTAAGACTAGAGACACATTTGCTGCTCAAACTGTTAAGGCAATATAGCACACTGGGAACATTTACTTTCCCAGAAAATCAGATCTGATTTTGTGTTCGAAATCCCCCCCAAAAAAAACACTGGTGAAACATCAGTTAATTAGTGGGTATTTAGAGTTGTATTTGGAAACACAATGAATTGCAAAATGACTATTTCAATATTTAACAGTTTCCCTTTCATTTTTGTCTGTGTCACATTAGTTTGCCCTTTTTTGCATAATTGTCCTTGTCAACACTTTTAAATGTGATCAGAAAGAAATCAGTTACTCATATCAGATTCAACTGACATTTCAATAACTCCAGAAATCAGATAATGATCAGATTTTTGGTGTACAGGTAAACATAGCCATTGCCACATGCAAGGAATATATATATCTCTTAGGTTTAGTTTTTACAGCTGTACTATTTATTATATATGTGGTTGAACATGTTACAATTAAAACTATTTTATTTTAATTTGTCCCCAGGTGTTCCTTAAGTATTACCATGTAGAGCAGCTGAACCTGATGGTGCAGCAGACCACGGAGCGCATCGTCCTGCTCCAGGCGTGTGTGCGCGGCTGGTTAATCGCCAAACGCTATCGCCGCATATTAAAGGAGCGAGAACAAAGTGCTCTGGTTATTCAGTCAGGTAAGTACCACTATCACACCCTGCAACTATCATTCTTTTTATTATTATTACTTTAATAGGTAGAACAAAGACAGAACTAAACAAAACATCAATAGCAAAAACTGTGAGGTGTTTTGGGAATAACAGAACAACTATTGGCTATCTAAGTAATGTTATTGGATCAATCTGTAGGCTGATCATAATGTACAGTCAAGCTAGAACATGGTATCAATATAGAGTATAGTTTGACACAATAACTTGATTATGTGGAGCTTTCTACCATGTTATAATCTTGTTCCCTCCTCATGCTCTAACAATTTTCCATAAATATACAAAAGCATGATACAAACAATACACTACAACTTCACAAACCTGATGCGATGTTCAGTACTTCCATTTGCAAAATTCACACCGATTGTGTGTTCTATCACTGAAGGAGGAGTAACTTAGAGTGGAGAGCAAAGGGAAAGAGGACTTGTCCGTGCATTGCTCTCTAATTCATCCTTTACTATTACCTTCCCCAAAATCTTTTCACACATAGCACTGCCCCTCATCCTCTCCTCCACGTTTTCTGAAACAATCCTTCATTATGACATGTTTGTTTTGATCTGCACAGCTTACAGAGGTCATCAAGCCCGAAAGCAAGTGGCTGACGATAAAAGCAAAGCCAAGTCGGAGGCATTCATCACCCAGTTTCAGGCCGGTGAGAACAATAAGATCCAGTCATTTGGAAGTACAGACCGCGAGGCACTTGTGTTTTTCATATCCGATTACGGTTTGTTCGCAGTTTGTCGGGGTTATCTCGCCAGAAGGAAATACAAAGAGCTGGTGGATGAGAAGAACAAAGCTGCCACAAAGATTCAGGCTCGATACAGAGGGCACAAGGAGAGGAAGAGCTTCCAGAGAAAACGGTGAGACATTTCAGTACAGTACCTATTTGCTTTTCGTCAGCAGTTTCAAAATGTATTATCAATCTGATCCCGACTCAAAAGGCCCGAAAAGAAAGGTAGAGTTTTCAAGGGTGGGACACTGTTACTGATAAATTGCACCAACAACATGAAAAAGAAGTAAACTAACTGAGATTAGAACTTTTTTTATATGAAATACAGAGTTAAAGTTTACTTTTCACTGAACCAAACAAGTGAATATATCTTTACTTTGTAAAAATAAAGATGCACATTTAATCTATGTAATTGGTTGTTTGTGGGTTTCAGAGTGATGAAAAGTAAGTATATCTCTATATCTCTCTGTTTTTTTCCCGATCACCTCTCTAATGCCTGCATGAACCCAACCTTTGAACTTACCCCTGTTCTTTGTTTCAGGGAAGCCATTGAGAAAGAAAAAACTGAGAAGGTCGCTCAAGAAGAACAAAGCACAGAATCTGAGATGGCTGAGACCACAGAGGAGGAGGGCAGCAGAGAGGCAGAAGCAGTAGGTGAAAAGGCAGAGGAAGACCTCACAGAGGCGGCAGTTGATTCAGTTATTGAGAATACCCCAGGAGATGAAGAAACAACCCAAGATAGTAATTTGAAAGATGAGACCAAGGCTGCTACTGTCCTTCAGAGCAATTTCAGGGGACACAAAGAGAGGAAGAGGCTACAGGAAGAAGGCAAGATCCCAGCCAAGAAAGACAAAAGTGCAGAACCAACAGAAGAAGTTAGTAATGAGGAGTCAAACAAGGAAGCAGAGACGGACGCTCCAAAACAAGAAGATGGAGAACCACCGGAGGGTGAGGACGAACTGGACGAAGAGAAGGCTGCTACAGTTCTTCAAAGCAACTTCAGAGGCCATCAGGAGAGGAAGAAGCTAAAAGAAGAAAGAGAGAAGAAGGCACAGGAGGAGAATGGAGAGGAGAGTAATGATAAGGAGGAGCAAGGAGAAGAGGTAGATGTTTCAGATGTGGTGATCGAACGGAATGACGAAGGTGACTCCGAGAAGGAGAGCCAAGAAGAGGAACAGGCCGCAGTCAAGATCCAGAGCAACTTCAGAGGGTACAAAGAGAGAAAGAACCTCAAAGCCAACAAGCAAAGTGCACAAAATGATGCAGAGCTGCTGGAGGACTTTTCTAAAGAGGTACTTATGTAACTTTTATTGTTGAGAGTTCTGCGTCTTCTTTTCTGCTTGTCTCTATAGAGATGTTGCATTGAATGTATCTATGATCAAAATGATGCTATAGCAAGAACTAAGTCTGGGGTACTTGAATGAATGTGAATATGTGACTTGAAAAACATGTATTTTTACTTTGAGTGGGCTCACTTCTCCACAGATCTGATGCATGACTTGGCCTGTTAGTGTCACCTTCTGTTATGGAGACAAGCAGGTGGGGGGCCTGCACCGGAAAAGTTATTCAGAGCACCTTTAACATATTTGTAAAGCCCAAATTCGCTAAAGGCAACAACTTTACACAGACAAATTACTCAGTACTTATGAATAAATGAGTCCCTTGTTGTCTTATTTTCCTTGTTTTGTTCCCTTGTCTGTGCACAGATCGCACAGGCGGCTCAGGACTTTGCCAGCCGGCAGCAAAAACTGAACGAGAAGCTCCAGGGCCATCAATCAAAGCCAGAGAACAATGTGAAGGAAAACACAGTGAACGGCCATGCTCCTCCGAATGCCCAACCAGGTGAGATAAGGCAGATTGGCCTGATGAAAGCACATTATAATCCATTAGATACAATACAAAATGGTGTCATGAGAGGACCCCGGGTTAATATGTGTTTACAATATGCTCCACATTGTTTTTCATTGCAAAATTATGAATGACAGTCAGGCTTTGATTTATCAGTTCTTGTCATCTGTTCACTAAAGACAAACAAGCAAGCTTATTTTGTATTAATACACAAGTATGAAGCAGGAAAAGTAGGGTCAAAATGTGATGACTACTCAACTGCAATTATTTATGCATTATAATATTATCTGCAAACAACAATATATCCTGTCTCCATGTAAAAAATCTGCTAACCTTGCAGTTTAATCCTCCACACATATGTTCTGAAATGCATTATTCTTGAGTTTAGCCATCAATATTTTCATATTTTTATGCTTCATTGTGAACTAGGGTTGTCAAAAGTATTGAAAATCAGATACTTATCAATGCTAAAACTAGTATCGAAACTATATACTCATTTGAACAAGTGTCAATACTAAAAGACTCACATCAACAGGACAGGAATTAACTTTTCCCGAATAGCTTTAGAATCACCCTGAGTGGTATCAGAACGAGAATAAAACCACATATAAGACCACATGGTACTATTATTTAATGTTGAAAATGACATTCTACTGTAGTATCGGAATTGGTATTCAGTATCGAGTCTATTAGTATCAAATTCGAGTTTGAAATAGACAAATTGAAATCAATGCAATTTTACAACTGGGGAGTGGACAGAAATAGGGCCCAATAGGCATAAATAAGTCACTATGAAATGCTTAATAACCTGTATTCTGCTGTATAGTAAATAGTAAGTTACAGTATTTCCTGTTGAACCTGGCCAAACTAGACTGAATTGTGTTGACCAAGCCTGACTCATTCAGAGAAGCAGCTAGGGACTTTAATACAGTACTCCCATGGTGCTATCTCCGGTCCACACGCTCTTTTCCTCCTCGTGAGTTGTGATTACATCAGAAAAACCGAGAGTCAAGTACCCAAACAGGAAGCGCTCCTCTACCTGACGTGTCATCAAAAATCAAATGTGATGTGTACAGACGATAGATGTAATTGCTTTGGATGGGGAGGGGGAGATAATTGAAAGTTCAGTGTCTGGGAAAAAAGATGGTGGAGAGAATGTCATCCTCGCTGTTGGTTTGGCTGTCATTGAATTATAATGATGAGGGGGAAATATAATTGTTTTGTGCTCATTAAAAACTATGGAGGTTTCTGACAGAATTTTAATATGTTCAACTGTAAAGACTATGCCAGCCAGTTGTAATGATAACAGTTATAACAGTAGCATTAATAGAAATAGTATTTGAAACAGTAATAGCAACTGTAACAGTATAGCAATAGTAATGACAATAGCAATAATAACAGTATAGTAATAGTAACAGTATCAGTAACAATATAGTAGTTATAATAGCAACAGCATAGTAATAGTAACAATAATAGTAATAGTTATATTAAATATAAGAGTAACACTTTAGTAATTGTAATAGTAATAGTATAGTAATTGTTATTCTAACAGTTATAGTAATCCAATCCACTTTATTTATATACCACATTTCATAAACAGTTTCCAAAGTGCTCCACAAATACACAGTAAGAACAACAATAATAAATTAATGATAAAAATAAATGCTCAGATTTAATCATACTAGTCTTAAAATAACCACTAAAATAAAAAAGAGCAAATAAAATGAATGAAAAATAAGAGACACAAGGACAACACAACTCACGCAGTGTTAAAAGCCAGAGAATAAAAGTGGGTCTTAAGATGAGTCTTAAAACACTAATGTATAATGGTAACAGTATAGCTTTGTATTTGTTTATTTGACCTGAGACAATTCACATTAATAAACATTTCTGTAAATCTGCTAGTATTAGCTATACTGATAGATTTCAGATTTAGATTGCTATGGCAAGGTGTAAACACATGCATACATTATATACATTAAGGTTTTTAAAAAGTTGTACAAGTTTCTCCCAATGCACCAAGACAGAGTTATACACAACAACATAAGTCAACGTCAATACCATCAGGCTTCATTCTAAAGTCATGATTTTTTTTCAAGTAATAGTAACAGTAATAGCAACAGTACCAGTAATAGAAGTTGTAATAGTAGTAAATGCAATAGCAATATTAATACCAACTGTAATAGAAATAGTATATTAATATTTATTGTAACATTATTAGCAATAATAGTAGCAGTCTTAAACATACCTCTTACACATTTTGATGAGAACAAAAATTTGCCAAGGATATTACTGGATGAATTACCAATACTATTTCCAAAGCCTTCCACTCCTATAAAATAATCCCCTATTATCTCGTCAGGTCATTTCCTCATCGCTAAGTTGGTCTGTCCTCATAAATTTGACTTCATACCAATCACTTGTGATGTGCCAAATGAGGGCTGAGTCACATTGTTCTTCATGGGAAAGGTCATCAAATGTTAATCTTGTTTTCACCACCGAGCGTTTCAACAATTATGGCGGGGTTTCATAATAAGTATGTGAAATTGGCTCTCGTCATTGGGGTAATACACAATGACCTTTAAATGGAGTCGTAGTATGAAAACGACAGTTTGAAGTTTGTACGCACCTTTACAGGGTTTTTTTTCTTCTTATCCCTTAGCTGTAATTAATCACCCGCTGTAAACAAAGGTCAATGGGAATTATGATTGAATTAACACGGTCACGCATCAACAGGCAGTTACATACAATACGCAGCTAACACCTCCCATTTCATGCCAGAGCGATGATGAGGAATTGAATTGTCACAAAGTTATAGAACACTTGTCAGGGGTTGGAAAATTCAAACGCGCCAAAGGCCTAAGGGTTAAACTGCAGTGGAGATGGAGGTCAGGTCGATAGGGGCGACAGGGTCAAAGGTCATAGTGGAGCACGCGGCCGGTTGCCGTTGTTCGCCCAATCGCATGTAATGTAAAACTGTAGGGTCTGACACTGGCATGATATGGTGAGCTAGCAACAACAACCTGTCTGCTACAGAGAATACAAGACAAACAAATTGAAGTAGATAGATACTTTATTTATCCTGAAGGAAATTTATTTTTCAGCAGCAACAATGATACATGATAATAAAAAAATACAGCAGTAATTTAATTATAGAAATGCATTGTATAGCTGTATGACGTGTGAAACAAACGTGTGTTTATTTGTGATATGATGCACTGAATATGTCGTATGTGTGTAGTTTTAAAAATAGGCAAAATTGGAATAAAATGTGCAAAAAAAAAACACATTAAAAACTTGCTGTGTTCAGTCAAAAGTAAAGTGATATCTCCGTTTAAGTGTACAGTCCTAGCCCTTAGCAACAGTTGCAGGCACGTTTTAGCACATTTCTGAAGGACTGCGAAAAATGTAATATGATTAATATTATTAGAGAAAGAAAAAAATGATTTGAAGCTACCATCTGTACTTAGACTGGCCCTGTTGTATTCTGCCCTGTTGTATTCTCACGTAACATCATTAGAAGTTATCTACATTACTGCAGCCTGATAGTGTGCTGGTTTTGCCCTGACAAAAGAAGAGCAGAGAACACAGGTAAACCTGAACAAAGGCCAGGTGAAGGTGAGGGGGAACAGGTTTGAGATCTGACATCTACGGGTAAAAAATAAATAAACTTAGCTTCAAGTAAGTATTGCCCCTCATATTACTGTACTTAAGATTGACAATACTGTAACAAAGATAAGCCTTATTTTTCCATCACACGTATTGTTGATTAAATACATTGGTGTGAGCTCTGAGTGTTATTGACCTGTTACAGCAGAGAAGAGGAGTTCAAGGACCCCCCGTAGATCACAGCAGCCCAAGACCCTCAACTCTCCAGAGGACTCCACCTACTACAACCTCCTCCATGTGAGCCAGACACCATGCCGCTACAACTACACTTTTCAACACACGCTTTTCCATACATCACATCCATGTTTAGCAAGTCATGGTTTAGCACTTTCGTTTTTTTCATGTATTTTTATAATTGGAAACATATAAAAATAATATGATTTGTAAAGTTTATCTTGGGTTATAATTTGATTTTACCGCTTGATTTGTAAATACCACTTTTTTCACAATTAGTCGAAAATGCAGTTTTTTCTGTAACTGTTATTACAGCTACAAATAATAATGGGACAACCTATACTACTATTTTTACTTTGAATTTCACTCTTATCAATGTGCACTAAAAGATTTATTTGTTTTATTTGTATTTATTATTTTTTTTAAATACATTTTTACAGTTGGAAACATTTTTAAGGGTAATTTTAACTGGTGCATCAACAACAAAACAACAAAGTACTCACAAATAACTGTTGATACGGTAAAACTCGCATGACAATAATGCATGTATTCTTTGTTTTCAGCGTTCAGTCCAAGACGATAAACGCAGATCGAGGAAAGGCGGGTGAGTGACCAGTTCCATGTTCCATATCTTTAACACTCACCTCCAGCTCATGCTACCCTTCCCTTACCATTAACACCACCCTTATGCAAGATAATGTAAGAGCATCCATACATATTAAACCCAGATCCCACACGGAGAGCAGATAGATGGAGCGATAGGGTCAGAGAGGGCCACGCTACCCCCTACGCAACACACACACACAGGTGGGGAGGGCTAAACATCAAGGGTAATCATTTGTTAGCAGATAAATAAAGGCAGTGGCGGCGGCGATGGACAGGGCCTGTTTACATGCATCATTAAGGACGAGAAGGTCACCAGGACAGATAGCATCACAGGCCCACGCTGACAGCAGGAGGATGGGACCGAGTGGGAGAGAGTGGGAGGTAGAGGAGGAGCGGGTCTGAGTGTGGCGCTGATAAGAAGGAGGGAGGGTGTTTAAGAGAGAGCAAAAAGACATCTATAAAAGGTCTGGGGAAAAATATGTGTGTTCTTATTATTATGAGAAGCGGTACCTGCTGGCTGTACATAGTAACTATATGCTTGTAGTCGCTATCAAGTTGATGTAAGCGGGTTTTCTGTGGTAGCACTTCCTGGGCTGTCTGCTTTATTTTTAGACCGTTTTAGTTTCCTCACAGTTCTTGGCATATATAATATATAATATATATGAAGATGATATGTAAGGTTAAAGGTTCTATATTACAAAATGTGGACAATTGTGAGCTCTAAACCATATCCGGAGTTGTATTTTGTTTCATTCACAAGTGTTTGAGTAACCCTTTACTTTAGTCTGTCTGCATCTCCAAAGTCTAAAATGCTCTGTTCAACTTTGTGATGTCATGTAGTGGTAGACATTAAAACCTACCTTTTACCTTTAGGTCAGTAGAGGCCGGCAATTCCAGGGCTGAAATCAACCAACATTATAACATAAATCAGCTGTGTAATATAAGTACAAGTGATCCCTCGCTATATCGCGCTTCACCTATCGCGGCTTCGCTGCTTCGCGGAATTTTTTACAGTGCTTTTTTTTACAGTGAATCTGTATCTTGTTGATAAAGAAGAGGAGGAAGGACTAACACTTGGTCGCTTAGCAACCATGATGAGAATGGCCACTGAACTTCAGCGTGCGGCAAAAGAATGGGACCCTTTGATGTGTCGTTCATTGCAGTTCTCAAATATAATTGAAGGTGGCATGTCCGTTTATAAAAATCTTCTTGCTCAGAAAAAGAAAGAGTGCCAACAACTACCCATAACGATGTTCTTCTCTCGGAGAAAGACCCCTGCGCAGCCTTCAGTAGAAAAAGACGCTACAGCGCAGCGGAGTCAGGACGAAGAGGCGCAGCTGGAGGGACTGTGAAATACGCGAGTGACAATGTTTCCTACCTTGTATTCATTACTATATAAAAAATATTGTTTTACAACACCGTTCTTTAAACTATTATAGTTATTTGTAAGAAAACGTTAATATTTCTATTTCTTAAACACCTTTTGGGCCTGAAAAGAGGTTTTATTTTTTGTTTCATTCTGCAGTAAAGTATTGCATTGTAAAATAACAGTAAAAAATAAAGCTGACTACTTCGCGGATTTCACCTATCGCGGGTTATTTTTGGAACGTATCCCCCGCGATAAACGAGGGATCATTGTAATCCTCATCTGTCTAGTATGAAAACTTATTGGAAACTGGACTGGATTGGTTGTATGTCATTTTGTTATAGCAGTGGAAGTTATGTGTTTGTTTGTTCTGCCAGGTACTTGAACATTTACTTAGTCTGAAAATTAGGGCTGTGCAGTGAGATTAATTTCAAATAGTCAATTATCACCTTGGGTCTTTAAATCGAGAGGTCTACCTCCAGTCCACTGTCAGAGAAAGCATGTTGTTTGGAGCAGTGTTCTGACTTATTGTTTATGTTCAGATAATTAATATTGAAATACATTTGTTTTTTGTTTTTAATCAGACAAAGGAAAATTGAAGAAAAAAATGTATAGTTTTTGTGGCATATCTGCCAGCCCTACTGTTATTACCACATGTATTAGAATCATCATGTGAGTTGTCTCTAAACGTGTGTTATCAAGTATCAACATGAGTCTACTTACCATCTAGTGGAGAATGCTCCATAGCCAACGTTCTGCTCACTAAAACATTATAGTTTATAGCCTGATCTAGTCCAGTGCTGCCCAGCCCACAGTGGAGCAGAGGTGGTTAGCAATAGCAGCCAGCCAAAGATGAGGGGAGTTCTCCTGTGACCATAAGCTGACCAACAGGGCACAGCCATGTCCCCACTAGTCCCGGCTCCAACACAGAGAGTGTGGTGTCAGTGTAACCAAGCTAAGATAATTACTGTATGTAATGTAACACACTATCTGTTATCAGCAAATGTTCAAATATGTGAGGTGCATTGATCTACACAGACTTTCTTCTTTTCTTTTTTCCTCTGGCTCGGTTCATATTGAGGTCAAAGCATAGGTCCAGCTACAGAACAGCCGCAGTGAGACTAGCCTTTGTGATGCTGATAGATGTTTTTACACAGTGTGGTGGGCAGAGAGATGCAGACTGGAGATTCAATAATTACACCCCTACTGCACTGTACAGATAAAATGGCCAGTGCTTATGGAAATACACTGATAGATTATATCCACAATGAGATGTATACACATTTTTGGTGATGAAAAGTAAGCCATTTAATTTAATTTTAAGAGGATATTTATACACTCATATGCCCAATGTTTTAATCTACTAATGTCAATTAATACTACTAGTCATTTGACCAAAAGAGCCTGTGTCTGGCCTAAGTTCTTTTAGCTTATACATGGTGTATTGTAAAAGCAGCTATTGGTGAGGGGAAACTGGCATTTTATTGCATGAGAACATAGACTGTATAGATAAATAGACATAGCTAATGCACTTGCCACAGTGTTCCAGATATGAATCATATGGAGGCAACTGCCAGGGACAGTAAATTGTATCCAATCAGAGATGTTGTTGGCAGAGGGCCATGAGGAAACAACTGCCTGTGAGTACCCCACACAGTTGTGTCTCTGTCATGGTTCAGTATCAGAGGGAGGAAAGAGAAGGGACTAAGTGGGCGGAGTTAACTGATCTGAAACATGTTCAGATCTGAAACATGTTCTTCTTATGCTTCAAAATCGAGAGCTGTCCCTAATAAACTAAACATATATTTTCAGCTCAATACCAACCCCTGACATAAAATATGTAATGCTTAAGCACAAATGGGTAACGATTATATGAGCGTTAATGCAGAGTAAACCAAGCCATACATTATTATTTTTTGTTATTACAAAATTAGATAACCCAATTTTATTTTTTTTATATTTTTATTTTATTTTCCATTCATCTTCCATTTCCATTACAATTGCTTTAATGCTTCCTCTCTTCCAGGCCTGGAAAGTTGCTAGACGCTGATGACCAGTACTACCCAGGCCTGTCTCCCTCCTCCACACCTGAGAGAGGCCAGTCTGCAGAGAGGTCAGAGTCTAGGAGCAGGAGTGTGTCTCCAGAGAAGAGAGGGCAGAGGGAGAGGGCACAGACTGAACAGCTGCCTATAAGACGCAACTCAGAAAACAGGTTTGTCGCGAATATTTCTAACGTCTGATACTAAATATTGTACAGTATTTGTTAGACTGGACAGTACGATATAAACATAGAAACATGTTGCTTTTGCCATAGTTGAGTTCAATACGTTGTGTTCAAGTTCTACAATTTGATATAATAATTTCTGATGGAACGCATATATGTATAATATAATCATTTCTCTTTTGTTTATTCATAACAACAAAGATGTTTACCTTTATCCCAATTTTTGATTCATGTGGATAGACCCCATAATTACAGAGATACTAATTATTAACTAGGTCAATAAATCTACAATCTTAAATAGTAAACTCTACCATTCTGTCAGCTCAATTTTAAACTAATATAGAATGTTGTAATGTCACATGAGCGCAACTTATTGTACTTTGTTTCACAGATAAATATCCAATAAATATCAAACAACATCAAAGTGGTAGCTGAAATATGAGCATTCAGTGCTGGGGCCATGTTCCAATATAAAACCTGTGATTCAGGCAGTGTGTCTGTGCCACACATGCCTGGTCAAACAGTATAGTAATGACTGTATGTACATGTATTTTCCCCCCAGAGCTGCGGGCTGTTCCTCCTGACAGCACACAACATGATAAATGACATGCTAATGATAAATGTGTCCTCAACATGAATCACTCCATGTTTTTCCCCTATTCACACTTCCTCTACATCTCTCTTAGTTCTGTTTTTTTCTGTTCGGTTCTGCCCTCTGTCTGAGCTCAAAGTCACGAGCTGGTGTTTGTGTGCAGGCACTCTGTCCCGAGAATGGCCTCCACCGAAAGTCACGGAGAGGACAACCCATACGACTTCAGACACCTCCTAAGGAAGACTTCACAGAGACAAAGGCTCATCAAGCAGCACTGACCAGACCTGGGAATCCAGCACTGACAAATGATGCTCTTACAATGGACTTTTTGAATGTCACTGGACACTTTTAGATACTTTACATCTTGTATAATAATGTAAAATAAAAGAGATTATAAATGAGAAAGTATTGAACTATAATGGTCTGGTTAATCTTGCTGTTTTGTTCAGAATTGACTGTATCCTTGTCTTTTAAAACATCTTGCCATACATGGTCTATTGTTTGACTTTTATTAGTTATTATGTGTAAATAAATGAAATCCCCATATTTTCAGAATAATTCAGAACAATTGCATGTATTGATTTGTTGCACTCCAGTGGGCCCATCTCTTAAAAGGAAAAGTAAGGTTTAATTTTATTTTAAAGCTACTATAGATAATAATTGTAATAATTTTACCACCCAATTTATTATAAAAGGTAATTATGTATTTAATTATAATCATTTATTCTTTTGATGATTGCTTGTAAGTGACGTGTACCCTTCCTTATATAGGAGCAAAGGCAATAGCACAGACTACTACTTTATGAATTACACATTATTTCAAACATTTCAGATTGTTTGAAGAACATGTTGAAGCCATGTGCTGGTATAACGCTGCTGTAACCATCACACTGCTCTTTTCTAGAGCATTTCAGTGAGACTGATCCCTGACCTTTATGTGACATTTGAATAGAGGAATGCCCCTTAGGGAATTTTAGTGAATTCTCAAGCTCACACTGAATGGACAGAACTACATGTATGGAAACATTGTAAACACAGCACAACAATGGAGTGACCACAAAGAAGGCATATTTCACAAAAGAAGGTAAAGAAAGACTTTACAAAAGTGTAGAGTGCACAGGATGTTACAAAATGCAAAGCACATGCACCAAAGCCCCACACACTACTCCCACAATTTAATAGTACATTGTATTTATTTATTTTTTTGTTCCAGATAGTGGACTTGCTTTGTGACAAAACTAAATATGTGGTTTGGATTAGACTGCATTTTCATGTGATGTCAAGTGGACTCTTCTATCTCCAGTGTTTTAGGAAATATATAATTCCAATTGTCACATTTTACCCAGAGTTGATGCAGCATTTTGACAGTCATTATTTAACCTGTTCCTAGCTGTGCCTCAGTCAAGAATTTTGGGGTTCGAATTATTTCCTAGTAAACCATTATACAGATCAGGGTCTAAAAGTGGACATGGGCTTTTACCTACACATACCTACACTTCTTGAATACTTCCACCAAATGCTCTGGATTTACACTAATGTGTGAATGCTGAAAATTCAAACTGGTGACGCCCCACCATGCAGTGCCTGTAGAGGAGGGTGCCACACGCACGTCATGTATTTTAGCCAAGTGTCCTCACAGCCCTGCTGCTTCCTCCTCCCGGAGGCGGCCAATTACAGACGTCGCTCTACAACAAAGTAGGTCTGCAATTTGTGGAACATAAATGAGCTGGCTGCACTGTCTGTATGGAGGGTAAGTTAAGCAGAGGACACAATGTTTGGAATGTATGGAGTCACGACGCACACGCAAAACCCATCGTCATGAGCTGAATCATGAAGGGATTTCTTTAATGACGTGCAATTTAGGGGGCTTACAATTAGAGATGGCTCGTGCTGCATAACCACGGCTTCTAGCAGCTTTTTGACGACGCTTAACCCCTTCTACTTTTATTTTTTTAATTTCTTTATTTTTTAATTCACCCTCTTCTAAAATCTCTTTCTATGTATGTAGCTTTACTTTGATCTGACAAATGTAGCTTTTGTGTTGATGTAATATTTCGGGAGCCAAAAGAGCGTGCTTTGCGTGGGAGCGCGGAGCGTGCGCGCGGGTAGTGAGAAGAGCTGTTGGATCAGTGGAGACGCTGCTGCGTGCAGCGCGGCTGTGCACCTGTGGACCTCTGCAAACACACTGTGGACTGTTTCTGTGTTTTCCATCATTTCCCTGGGATTTGTCTAGAGCCTAAAACCCGAGAGAGTCGGATGTGCGGCTGGATTTGGAGCAGCTTGCCAGGGTTCAGCACCACCGCTGTGAACAGCTCCCGGTCATCGCGTGGATGGGCTCCGGTCTGTGTGCGTCGAGCAGCTCCTAACTAACCATGGCATCGCACGGCTTCTGGTCCCTGGGCGCGGACAACACAGGGGCAAACCCCGGGAGTCAGAGCCCCAGCACGCGTGAGTGGCGCTTTGTTTTTTCTTTTGACGAGAAGCGCACATAGCCTCACTGCTACAGCGCCCGTTCATTGGCTCAATGGGCCTGTTTTCTTTTTTTAATGTCTGCTTTCCGTATCTACTTCCACGAGGCGCGAGGCACGAGTTAAAAGAGGATTTATGTCAATTTACTGTTTAAAGCCTCATAATTCCATTCTGTTTATTAATCACCAATTATCTTTGTAGCCAGGGCTTGGTGTCAAGCGGCGGCCCAGAAATTACCTGTAGGAATTGGATCAAAATTATGTGGTATGTTTGCATAAGCTTTTGTCTTAACCTTATTTCCACCGTGTTAAAATATTCCGTTGTTACGAACGGATCATTATGTCATGGACTGTTTGTTCTCACAAAGCGCTGCTAAATGTGGGAGAAGGAGAAAAACCCGTGGATCCTGGCGCCAAACAGCCGTCACCGAGCGCCCCTGGCCCCGGCTGCGGCTGCACCAAAACTTGCACCTGCAACAAGACTGCCGCCTTCTCTGACCTCTATTCAACAGGTACACGCACGCCAAACACGAGCACAGCAGAGGCCATCACATCTCCGGGAAAAATAAAACGCATAGTCATATTTAGCCTAATAGTTAACCGCTCGTTATCATAATTAATCAAAATGTAAAGTAGGCCTAACATGCCTTTTTGTGATTTTAAGGCATAGGCCTATTGCAATGGTAGGTCTATACGAAGATATAAATACATTTTTATTGCTAAAAAGCTCGGGGATTTTTTTCCTTCTTTTTAATAGACGTCTTTGTTGCAACTGTTCACTTTGGTAAGGTCACCTTCAGCGAAACGGCACGTCGCAGGTGCGCTCTGGTGCATCAGTGTATTCCTTATAAATAAGAACCATATTTTTATACATAGGCCAGGGGTCTTATTCTGGCAAGAGGCTGTTTTATCAAGATCAAAAAGCATGAAAAGAACAGAGCAATTTTAATGTATTTTTGATTGAGGCCTATTTACATTTTTTTTTTTGAAGATTTATCCGTGGCAAAAACTGTATTACGCACCTTCTGTTGGAACGTTACGCAGATCTCCTCCCGGCCGCGGATGGAGACTCCAAAACCATGACGTTCCTGCAGGAGGTAGTGGACATTTTACTGGCCTACATCGTGGAGTCCTTCGACCGGGAGACCAAAGTGATAGACTTCCATTACCCGAACGAACTCCTCCAGATGAACAACTGGGAGCTCCAGAACCAGCCCGCCTCGCTCGATGACATCTTAATCAGCTGCCGCGCCACGCTCAAATACGCCATCAAAACAGGTTAGGCCACGTTCACCTAGAAACGTTCAATATGAGGAAAACATGGCGGCGTTAAAAAGTAGACCCTAGCTACGTTTTGTCAAAGGAGAAGCGTTATTATTTAGCAATTTTATTTTAAATTAATTGAGCGTAACTTGAAATTAATTAGGCCTGCAATTTTATAGTAGTAGTCTAATTTTATCCAGGTCTAATTATAAGCAAAACCAATGGAGGCTTTTAATAGTCAGTTACCTAGGCTATCTAGCTAAACTTCATTTGACCTTGGTTACAATGTTAAAAGAACGTTCTGAGAAATAAAAACATAAAATAAAATAAATATCCTTAAACGAATTGTCAGAATTTGTTAAAAAATACAGTAAAATAAAGTCCAAAACAAAAATGGTTTTACGCCGAAATTAGGTTAAAATACGCATGTCTAAAAATAGTTCCGTTGGGGGATAATGGAGCACGCCAACGAAAGGCAGTGAGGGACTTGTCCTTTTTTCAGCTGCTGCATGGCCACCAGACCGATAAATGGTGACGCAGTAAATCTGTTTCACCAAGGAGCACGTAATAGCCTAATAACCGGTCTTCACGGCCCAAGTCCATTATTCTGAACTGACTGACAGGAGAGCAGACGAGTGGAAATTTATCCAAACAATATATGGCTTTTCGCAGACATATTTACTTGTATTTAGGCTCTTACAATGTATATAATTGGAGACGCTATATTTTTTTTTATGGCAGTGTCTTTTATGATTTAATTGCTGTGTTTCCCCCTTCCTGCCATCCTGTTTCTCCAAAAATGTTTTCACAATTTCTAAAGATGCCTCAAAATGTCATGGCAGCTGCATACGCAACCTACAATTAAGTGGTTAAAAGATGGCAGATTCTTTCCAAACTTACAGTCACCATAAAGACACCCTTTTTTATTTTATTGACAGGAGATGAAATGTTCAAATTGCAGCCGACTTACTTGCTTTTTTATTTTTGTGTGATACAGCTCACCCCAGGTACTTCAATCAGCTTTCTACAGGCTTAGACATGGTTGGACTAGCCGCTGACTGGCTAACATCCACAGCCAACACCAATATGTAAGTATGTGGCCTGATTGTAATGATAATAACAATGAATTCTATTTCCAGCTTGTCTGTTGGCTGTCTGTGCGGGGTCTGCTACCGCTGATAGCTGCTTTTTCCCCACTCAATCACCCCGAATGAAAAGCATGGAAATAAAAGAGCAGGCGCCCCCTTGGCCCCTCCCGTTCACCCTTTCTGCCCCTGCCTTTTATCCCTCCTAGTCACCTCTGATCCCCATGGGGATTCAAGAGGGGAAATTAGCTCTGAAATTAAATTCGGACTAATCTGCTGCAAATTCGAGTGTCTGTTTTCGGGTGATAAACTCCCTTGGCAGAGGTAGAGGAACTGAGGAGAGCTGCTGTTTACACAAGGAATTTTTTAAGCACTATGCTTAATGTAACACATCTTAGGAGCAGCTAAAGGGAAAAAAAAATATTAAAAGATACATTTTGTGTTCATTTCTGTTAAACTGTTTTTTTTTTTTATTGCAGTGGGATTTATGTCTTTGTTACCATTTTTGAATGATGATACTACTTTAAGTTGATTTTGACACTTAGGAAAAGGCATGATACTCTGTCAATTTTTATACAACAATGATAATTAAAACACACGTTTTTTAGACAATTTAATGTAATTTTCAACATAAAATATTAGTTCTTTCTTTGTTATTATCATGGTCTAGTTGTGACATAAATTAACCATAAAACTGTTTAGAAAAGGTCCAATCCTGCCCTGTTTATGTCATTTTCTTTTTCCAATATCAGTACTTGCTTAAATTTGCTTTTATTTCTATACTAATTGTAATTTGTATCTGGGTATTGATCATTTTGACAAACCTAGCAATGAGTCATTCCTCTGTCTCTCTTTCCGTTGCACCTGCAGATATATTTGTCTAAACTGCCCTGTGTGTAATTTTAGGTTCACGTATGAGGTGGCCCCTGTCTTTGTGCTGCTGGAATACGTCACTCTGAAGAAGATGAGGGAGATCATTGGCTGGTCGGATGGGCGCGGAGATGGCATTTTCTCTCCTGGTATGTATGTTGTGCCAACCTCACACCCCTCTGATGAAAAATGGAATGGCCCACTTGTGCTGAAATGTGTCTATTTGCATTTTGATTATATAAACGGGCCTCGGTTCAAAGCTAATTAGCATGAAATCATTTTCTTTTCTGACTTAAGCCCCCGTTGTCCGGAGACTTTAATTTCTCATTTGCATTTTCTCTGGCACAACATGAGCAGCAGCCACTGGACAAGACAAAGGCTTTGATTGGCTGCAACACGATAAACACTGGGCTGATTTAGAAAACATTCCCCATTCACCCTACCCTTGTATATCACATTTTTCATTTTTAGTGTCAGCAAATAAAAGCCCACATCACTCCCTGGAGACATTGGATTTGAAGCTGTGATTTGTCAGAAATGACTGACTGAGGTGTGTCTGTCCTCTAGGTGGTGCTATTTCCAATATGTATGCCATGCTGCTGGCCCGATTCAAGATGTTTCCAGAAGTGAAGGAGAAAGGAATGTCATGCATCCCCAAGCTGGTGGCCTTCACATCTGAGCATGTAGGCCTCACTTTAACACTGGATTAATTCAGATCTTATAGGGGCTGGACGATATGAGAAAAATGAATACAGATTCCATCCACACAGGAGGTGGGCTCACCACCTGAATACAGATTGTTTTCCTCATATTGACTGATCTCTAATTTTCTTAGTCCTGTTTTCACAAACATAAACAGTATAGACTTCTAAATTTTTTTCTATGAAAAAATCTCATTTCCTCCTCCAAAGTCTGAACTCTGCTCTAAAACACAAACCAAAGACATTCAAAAACTGCTTGCATATCATCTACAATTAGACATGACTATTTCACGATTTCTCAGTTTTTCAATTAATTGCCAGCCCTAGCTTTTATTATGTAACACTCTACTTCAGTTTACTTTAAAAAAAGAGCATGCGGTATATTTTTATGTAGGACATTAATTATCTGGTTTACAAATTACTATAATGGTCACTTTAAATTCATGGTGTGCAATATTTAAAATTATTTTCCTTGATAATTAATTAATTAAAATTATTTGTGATATTCTTACAACATTATTATAATGTAAAAAATAATGCATACTAAAACGTACTCTGTAAATTCTCCCAAATATTTGAATTATTATAGTATAGTTTTCATTAATACTGTATTTTTAGTCTGATATGAACTTACTTGATTTATATATATTTTAAATGTGAAAGTACAAATGGCATTTTTACAATCCATAACATTTACGTTTATAAGATCAGGTAAATAAAAGCTATGGTGTAAGTATGAAAAATTCACACAGCACAAAATAATGAACTGTGCTTAAACTCTACGTGACCATTTTTTTAATAGCGACATTTAGCTCAGCTCTTACATACCATCACACAGGCCTGTCACATACCGTCTTATCTCCAAAGGACATCTGAACCACTTTGAGCTTAAAGCATCAAACCTGACACAAACAGTTACACACTAGCACATTCTCATTACATCCCCTACTGTGACCTCACCTGCATTGTCACATATTAGTCTTTTCACTGCAGCATTTTGCTTCTTTTTCAGAGCCATTTCTCCATCAAAAAAGGCGCGGCAGCCCTGGGCATCGGCACAGAGAGCGTGGTGTGCATCAAAGCAGATGAAAGGTACTAACTAGAGGTAAATTATCAGTCAGCTAGAGATTCACCAACATCTCAAGCAGCTCAAGCTTTTCCGTTTGTTGACAGCGGCAAAATGATCCCAACCGACCTTGAGAGAAGAATACTGGAGGCCAAACAGAAGGTAATCTTATGCAAATTATAGCACTAGCTACTATAAATAGAAGGATTTTTATTTCACACTTCAGTGATTTTAATATGACTTTCAAAATACAGAAAGATATTGAATCTATATAGTGTATAGGTTTTTTTTTAATCACTAGTAGCAGTTTTTGTTTTGTTTCCCCAAATTGTCACGCTTAAAGGTCTCACAATTGTACTGTTTGCATTGTGTTACTACTAGCCATGCTGCTAATTGGCCATTTCAACAAGTGTCATTTCCTAATGTTCTCAACAGAGGGCGCCACACCTAATCCAATCATCTGTTTCTCTTTGGCCAGGGGCTTGTGCCTTTCTTTGTCAGCGCGACTGCCGGAACAACTGTCTATGGCGCCTTTGATCCACTTATTGCTGTTTCAGATATTTGCAAAAAGTATAACATCTGGATGCATGTGGATGTGAGTAACCCAAAGGTTACACTGGATGTCTGCATTTACAGCATACATTTCATACCATTACAACCTTGGGCTGCTCAGATGTGCTTTTTGTCCTGAGCAGATTTTGGCACCAGTGACATGCTTGAAGCTAGAGCTCACTAGTGACAAATGTATTGTGTGCTGTGGCCTGACCCAGATAGGAGCTAGCCATTTCCTATCTAACAGTAGAGATGAGAAAATGTGGAACAGAGGCCGTAAATCATCCCAGGCCTGACTTTGCCATCACGGCATTCACTCTGAACTGTATTAATGAAGGTGATTCCGACCTGACAGGGGACACCTCTATTAGAGACACAAATGGCTTTGTCTATCATTTCTCAAGCAGCTTAGCTGGAAAAATCATGACTTATTTTTCAAGGCTGATTAATTTATGTGCAAGTACAAACCAATTAATGGTCAACAAACTATATGGCAGTTGGGATACAAATTATGGCAATTGTCAAATAAATATAAAAGACTGTTATAAGAAAGACTTATCATTATGCTCCATTTTGCTGAATAAGTGTACATAAATATTCCTTTATTAATGCATATTTGTGATCAGGGTGCTTGGGGAGGGAGTCTGCTCATGTCAAGGAGACACCGGTGGAAGCTGGATGGTGTTGAAAGGCAAGTTGTTATTATAATCATTATTGTCTTATAAAAATTTGACCAAACCTATAAAAGGCCTCACAAATGCTTTATTTTCCTGCAGGGCCAATTCAGTGACATGGAACCCACACAAGATGATGGGCGTGCCTCTGCAGTGTTCTGCTCTGTTGGTCAGAGAGGAGGTGCATTTATCACTTTATTTCATATCTAACATTTTCTTTGACTCTACACAGATCATTATGTGACTAATCTTTACTGTGCTGACAGGGTTTGATGCAGAGTTGCAACCAGATGCACGCCTGCTACCTGTTCCAGCAGGACAAGCAGTACGACCTGTCCTACGATACTGGGGACAAGGCTCTGCAGTGTGGACGCCACGTGGACATCTTCAAACTGTGGCTCATGTGGAGGGCCAAGGTACTCCTTGGCAACCATATTACTCTTTATCTTTTAGTAAAACTGGTGACATTGGTACCTTGTCCTTACTAACGATTTGATATTTAACTTTGTCTGTGTTGTTGTGGTCACAGGGCACCATTGGCTTCGAGGCTCAGATAGACAAGTGTCTGGAGCTGTCCGAGTACCTCTACAACAAGATCAAGGATAGAGAAGGATATGAGATGGTCTTCGATGGGAAAGTACGTCCACATTACTTGTACTTACACTACTGTGTAACAGCCCCAAGCACTCATTGTACCCAGTGTATTTAGAGTCATTATGGGGACTTGATGGGGACATGGGGTGCTCCTGCTTTGTGCTGGATGAATGCCTTTTTTACCACTAGCCGCTAGTATAATGCACTGCTATTATCCTTTATGAATAGCGTAATAGACCATAATTGCCTCTATGCATATGAATAGAGCAGTGTGTGAAATATACACACAGCACACAGCCTATGACAGGGCTATTAGGGCAAACACTTGATTTCTGAGAGTGCCTGCACACACACAGTCGTGTATAGTGATCGTGTTGTTGCCTTAAGGCCTATTGTTTTCCTGCTGAGCCATAAAAGACTGTGGGCTGCCACACCCAGTGGGTGATGGGGAGAGGGCCAAGTCCTTTGGGCACCAGCCCAGGTGCTCACTGGTCTGCACCTCCCATTGAGCTATTACATCCATCTGATGCATAGTGCACAGAGACAGGCCTGTATAAAAGAGGCTGTGTGCCTGACTGCTCGCCTGTGGGTAATGCATCCTGCTTTCAGACACCAGAGAACTAGGAGCCAAGCAGAGGTTTTAGTTAGAGACATAACAGCCAAATGGCCTGGACCACACTGCCAATGCTGCAAAAATACATATGGAAAAGTAAGTGAAAAGTAAGAAGATGTGGATCAGGAACCATTGCAGATGCATAGATTAGACGATTAAATACATATATAAAAATACATATATAATAATAGGTGTAAATGTACCCACCTGTCTCCCTCTGTATTCTTTGTCCCACAGCCTCAACACACCAACGTCTGCTTCTGGTACCTGCCCCCCGGGGTCCGCTACATCGAGGACAAAGAGGAGAAAAAGAAACAGTTGCATAAGGTGGGTCTGATGGAAAAATACTGGGCTGGGAATGTTGTATTACATGTATTACAAACACACACAGGAAGATACAACTGTGCCCTCAGAGAAGCCATTTTGTCATGATTGCCAATCAGTGTGAACAGATGGGCTATGAGGCAGCTATACAAATAATATCATATTACAGTGTTTGACCTTAAGTAATAAATGCTTACAGTACACATTTGCTTAGAACAAGGACAGTGGTCATGTTTGGTTGGTTTTAGTGGTCAGTGCTTAAATTTATGTTCCAAGGAGTGTTACCCTGACTGTCTCCAGCCCCACTGGGCAGGTGCTAACTATGTAGCTTTGTGGAAATTGACATGCATTTACATTAGATTTTGTTTAACTGAAATCTAAAAGGAAACAGTGTGCTGCTAAAACTTGAAACTACTGCGCCTGTTCTGAGTCAAAGTTACTAAAACGGTTGTTGTGAAATTACCAGCAGAGTAACTTTCAAAGTTGTAATTGAAGGTGTCACTACAAAGGCCCTCATGAGGCCTGGTGTCTCAGAGATAACCCTGTCCATGGCAGCAGCAGTCACAGCTCTGGAGCACACAGCTGTCACATTCAGCTGTCACAGGCACAGGATAATGACACACACACACACCCGGATCACAGCACTGATGAGCTCCTACTTATCTCTACAAGGATATGGAGGTGCAAGAACAAGATTAGACACTAGGACTGTGGACCTGAACAGTTTTTAGAAGAAAAGTATCTATTATTGGAAAGGTAGATATGTTTATATGATACAAATATGATTCAGGTAAATGTTGCCAGGTTTTGTTTAAATGTAAAGTAGTAAATATTTTATTGAATCAAAATTTTATTGTGAATAGTTGCTAATGCTAATTAATGCTAATTAGTTGCAATGCAAAAAACACTTTTTCTTTAGACAATTTTCAACCAACCAGTACTTTCTTTTTATGTGTCTTATACTAGTTCAGATTAAAGTTAAAACTGTTCAGGAAAGGCAAACCTTTTATGTGTTTTTTTTGAGTATCTAGTTTGGATATTTTAGCATTGATTAGTATCTGATTTTCAGTACCTTTATAAAACCATAATTTTGTTAAATGGAAACGCACCTTGTGTCTTATTAAATGTTAGTAATATTTAATTTCATTTGTTGGATATTTGAAAAGACAGTAGAGATTGGACAAGATCTTGTGCCTTAAGTACTTGAGAGATTAAATTGTCTCAAGATTGTGCACACATGAGGTGAATGATGATTATATTATTTTAGAAATTAGAAACTATCCAACTTTTTATTACAACAACTCCTGTACAGTTGCAATAAAAAGTATGTGAACCCTTTGGGATTACCTGGATTTCTGGGGTGGCACAGTGAAAAAAAAAGAATTGTTCGGTTCGCTTGTCACGGTTCGGGACGTGTGTGCACCGCATGATCTCCGCGGTTCCAGGCATGCGCAGTGTAGCTACAACTTAAATTTCAAACCAGAGCTATTGGCAATGGTGAAAACAACCTGCATAGGCTTATGATATGTCCAGTACTGTCCTATAGTGACCTGCGGCATGAGGGGACGCGCACACCCACAAACACCCACAAACACCCACCTTCATAATCATCATCAACCTGTGAACGAATGAACCGTGCCTCTTCCCGTGCACTGTGTCTTCTCGCATACGCTGTGTGGACCCATAGTCCGTATGTGCCTCCACCTGTACGCCGCATCTCCTCCCATACGCTGCATCTTCTCCCGTATGCCGTGTCCTCCTGCTCCCATATGCCGCGTCTCCTCCCATACGCTGCATCTCCTCCCATATGCCGTATCTCCTCCTGCTCCCATATGCCGCGTCTCCTCCCATACGCTGCATCTCCTCCCATATGCCGTATCTCCTCCTGCTCCCATATGCCGCGTCTCCTCCCGTACGCTGTACTGATTGTGAGTTTTTTTGTTTGTTTTTTATAAATAATAAAACGAGAACCGTACAGAACCGAAAACCACGACCTTAGACCACAATACGAACCGAACTGTGAATTTTGTGGACCATGCCACCCCTAGTTTCTGTATAAATTTCATTCATATTTCATATAAGTCACAACAATAGACAGACACATTCTGCTTTAACTAGTACTGCACAAAAATTATGTTTTCAGTGTTTTAGTGAATACAACATGTAAAAACTCACAGTGCAGGCTGGAAAAAGTATGTGACGCCCTAGGCTAATGACTTCTCCAAGAGCTAATTCAGCCAACCTGGGGTCCAGTTAATGTGAGAAGTTTGCAGGTGTTGGTCAAAGCTGCCCTGTCCTATAAAAACTCACACTAATTTTAAGATAGTTGTTGTCAAGAAGGATTGCCTGATGTGAATGATGCGCCGCACAAAAGAGCTCTCAGAAGACCTGCAATCAAGAATTGTTGAGTTACATAAACTTGGGAAGGGATATAAAAGTATCTCTAAAAGCCTAAATGTTCATGTGTCTACAATAAGACAGATTGTCTACAAATGGAGAAAGTTCAACACTGTTGCTACTCTCCCTGGTCGTCCTGTACAGATGATAGCAAGAGCACAGCACAAAATGCTCAGTGAGGTGAGAAGTAATCATGGAGTGTCAGCTAAAGACTTGCAAAAATCTATAATACTTAAAACCTTAAACAAGAATGGAGTTCATGGGAGGACATCACGCAGGAAACCACTGCTGTCAAAGAAAAATATTGCTGCACATCTGAAGTTTGCAAAACATTACCTAGATGTTCCACAGCAGTACTGGCAAAACGTTCTGTGGACAGATGAATCAAAAATTTGAGTTGTTTGGAAGGAACACACTACGCTGTTTGTGGAGAAAAAAAGGCACAGCACGCCAACATCAAAACCTCATCCCAACTGAAATATGGTGGAGGGAGCATCATGGTGCTGTCATCGACGGAAAAATGAATTCCAAATTGTACCAAGACATTTTGCAGGAAAACTTAAGACCATCTGTCCACCAACTGAAGCGCAAACAAGGATGGGTGATGCAACAGGACAACGACCCTAAGCACAAAACAAATCAACAACAGAATGGCTTGAACAGAAGAAAATGTGCCTTCTGGAGTGGTCCAGAGTCCTGACCTCAACCCTCAACTGACTGTTGTGCAAGTCTGATCTGCAGTTACAGGAAACGTTTGGTTGAGGTCATTGCTGCAAAAGGAGGGTCAACCAGTTACTAAATCCAAAAGTTCACATACGTTTTCAACCATGCACTGTGACTTTTTACGTTATAGTCAATAAAAAAAACTGAAAACATATCATTTTTGTGCAGTATTAATTAAAGCAGAATGTGTTTGTCTGTTGTTGTGACTTAGATGAAGATTAGCACACATTTTATGCCCAATTTATGCAGAAATTCAAGTAATCCCAAAGGGTTCGCATACTTTTTGCAACTGTAATTGCCTGTTGTTGCTCAAACGTGTTCCAGAGTCCACCTTTCTCTGACCTCAGAGGAGCACACGAGGACTGTACGGGAACAGAAATAGCTGCCATGTGACTTCGCTATTGTGTCTTTCCCCTTGCGTTACAATGGAAGTGCGTTTGTGCTGCTGCAGGTGGCCCCGGTGATAAAGGCACGCATGATGGAGTACGGCACCACCATGGTCAGCTACCAGCCACAGGGGGACAAGGTCAACTTCTTCCGCATGGTCATCTCCAACCCGGCCGCCACATTTGAAGACATCGACTTTCTTATTGAGGAGATTGAGAGGCTGGGACAGGACCTATAAGATTCCTCTGCCCCGCCCCCATGTCCCTCTTTGACGGATGATGATATGTTTGTGGTGAATGTACTGGTAAATCTTCCTTTTCTCTCTTTGGTAGCACTTTTTAAGCACTTTGAACAGTCGTAATAAAGCAACACAGACTTAATCCATGAACAAATATTTTATTGAGAATGATTCAGGCTTAGTAACTATTTAACCCAAACTCCCATAGGGCTGTAGTTGACTAAAGACATGTCCAGCCGATTAGTCGACTAAAACGAGGATGTGGCAAAAACTCACAAAACTATTACCTATCTTTATATATCTGACGCAAACTGCACTCACAACACTACAAGTACACAACTATTTATGCAGAAAAAGTACTATGAAACAATCTATTTATGTAACGGCAGATTAAATCTGTGAATAATGAGTTTTGTCCACCATTTTACATATAAATGCCAAAAGTACCAAATCTCTCTGTCCCATATAAAGTTAAATGATTAGTTAACTAATACAAATTTTGGTCGACCATACAACCCTAAACTCCTAACCCTTAAAGTAGTTTCTAAGCCTGTATCATTCTAAATAAATATTTGTTCATTATGAATTAAGTCTTTGCTTGCGCTTTATTAAGTCATGAATAAGTGTAGTTATAAAGTGGTACCCTCTCTTCCCTCCCTATTTAAGAGTATATTTAAAAAATATATTAACTCTATAGATATAATCATATATGTATTGTAGCTTTTATGTGGACGGCCTTGGTCTAAAAGGCAAACCGCTTCTGTCTACTTTTCCTTTAGTGGCATAGACTTCTCCGAGTAGTGTCAGTGGCGTACGTTTGTAACTTTTGTGATCTGATACGCTTGTGCAATAGAAAGAAAAAGTTATTTTTGGAAATCATTATCATTTTGCCGTTGGTAAGTGCCAAACGTGCTTGTGTTCTATTGTAACTTAACATTTGGAACCTGTAAATGAAAAATAGCACTTCACCTTACCTCAGCTTGAGTAACTGCCTTCACATCTGCACAATTCTCCGCTGGTAACTCCAACACAGCCCCCCTCCTAATAACTCAAACCTGTTTTTATGCATGGAACAGTAGTATGATGTTCAGTAGTGTTGTTAATTACATGTAAAGGACTGTCATTTTGTAAGCCACCAGCTACTGTATATGTGGGACCATTTGTAATTAAGCAGTATATTCCACTGTATGTAGGGTGCTTTCTGTGTCATATGAGGGTAATAATAGAAACAGCGCTGCCATTTGAGGTCCTGTAAAGTTACGATCCTTAATATTTTTGGAATTTCATTTAAGCATGTCAAATACTTTAATGGGGCAACCAAAGACTAAAACATGGTGGTATGCCTTGAGATAATAAGGATTGTAACTTGATAGAAACCTACTTAAACTGTCATTCTCAGAGGTTGTTCCAGAGCACTTAGTAAAAGCTAGGGTGTTGCAAGTACTGGCACTATTGGAGTTAGGCTTGAGAAGAAAACAATTCAGCAGCTCATGTATACCTGACTTGCACTAAATCATTAGGGACAGGTGTCTCCCTTAGCATTGCAATTTTGTTCATTCACAAGCAATATTCGGATCTGTAAAAACGGCAAAACAATTCCAAACAGACAGTGAAATCTGGTGTGATCAAGGATAATCATCGTAGTAGAGTAGTGAGCTCATACCTGGAGGTCACAGGTGAAGAACCCTGCTCTAAGCTGAGGGTTTGTAGCATTTTATTAGAAGTTAGACAAGCACAATTTGCTCTTCATGGTCGCTCAGTGTACAATCATAGAGTGTAAATAGACTTTCAAGATGTCCTAAGTACATATCCTTGTGTATACATATGTGTATATAAGACATGTGAGCAGAGACTATTTGTGAGCTAACCATATTTTCTCTATCTTCAGCACAGTCGTGTTGTTAGGCTTTTTCCTGCGTGTTCGTATGTCAGATACTTGACTTGGTTTGTGACTCCAGCTCTTTCAAAGAAATGTTTCAGGGACTGGCTTTAAAGGAGATGGTGGCCTCTGCCTCTGGCTGTCAGAGAGGTGAGGTGCAGCGTGGCTTGACCATTATGCAAAGCCATTAGGACTCTGAAGCTGTGTTTTGTGCACAAGTGATACTTGACAGTGTGTGCCAATGTGTACTTAATGTGTCTGTATATTTCTTGTTTGTTGCCTTAGTATTACAGTATTGTCTCGTTTTCCTCTCACAGGAGGCTGTGCACTTTAGAGTATACACATGACCCAATAATGTGCAATGTTCCATGGTTGTTTCTAAGTGGCTGTTTCAAATATGTAACTCAAGCTTGTCGGTCTGAATGTGTCAAAGCAAGAGTCTGTTCCAAAAGAGGCTTATTTTTGCTGAGTAAAGAACTATGTAACCATCTTACATCCCAAAGTAGAGTCCACAAAACGAAGTGAAAAGTCCTTTTGAAAAGTGTATATATTTGCAGTGAATGGGCACACACTATGACACAAACAACATGAGGCGCTGCTCTAATACAAAGCCCCTGTGGTGGTCTTGGACATTCTGTTCTCTGCTGCTGCTGCTGCTAGACCGCTGCTTCCTTTGCACGTGCATGCACTGCCTTGCCTATCCAGCTTGTTTGATATCCTGTGCTATCTATCTATCTATCTATTTCTATATATTCTATATCCGTATACCAGTGTGTGTAGCTTTGTAATTAGCATTAGTGTGGGATGTATAGCCGGCCTGTAGAATAGTGCTCTGTCGCTCTAGCCTTTACATGTGATCTCTATGTCCTTGCTTGGTGTAATTCTCTTGTGCTAAGCATGCTAACCTCGCCTTGCATTACTCTTCTCTGCGCTTTGAGCTCTCTCTCTTCTGTCTTTCTCTTCTGCTTGAGCCTGTCGCTGCTTGGATCCTAGCCTCTTATATCTGTGTGTAGTCCCTCCGCATGTCTATGGGAACGCTGCTTTCTGCTCTGCTCTGTATGACTTCTATCCTTCTCTCTTTCTGGCGCTTGGCCTCTGGTAGCAGTGATGCGTATATCTTTCCTCCGGTGTTCCTTGGCTGCCCACTGTGGGTCTGTTTGGGCGGTCTCCATGGTGACCTGTGTCATGGTGTGAAATCAACAGCACTTGTCTTTACCAAATACCAACTGAAATTACTGGGATGTATGAGTGGTAATATACTATTTATTGTCAATGCATAAATATTATATGAATATTTGCTTTTACAGAATTATTCTTTATTGTAACAGATATTAAGCCAGAGTGCAGTATGTTCTCTGAATATGGTGCAATTTAATGATATATTCTAAAACCAATGTGCTCGCTTCTCTTAAACGTTCATTTGTCCTCAGATACTATATGTTACTCTTAAGAAGATAGAAATAAATATTGTCTATTCAATCTACTGTGTTCTCTTTCTTTGAGTAAATAAAGATTTAATTGGATCGAATTTAACTGGATTAAATTATTTTAACTATATATTATACAGAACACATTTAAGACCACATAGCACATATACACTCATGGACCACTATGGAACTCTAGGGAACCTATCTGGAGGGAGTACACAGATATGAGACCACATGGTAATATAAAAGAAAAAACAATTTAATGTTGAAAATTACATTATATTGTCCAAGATAGTTTTTATTATGGTATTGGAATCAGTATTGTGTAGCAAGCCTATTCCCTTAGTATTGAAACCAAGTTTGAAATTTCATGATAATCCACTAAATATAACTTTTGGAAACTTTGTTAACTTGTGTCGTGAGGATTTGTTTGGCAGGACTTGAAAAATAAGTTACCATTTTACAAACCACAACATTTAAATAGAAATTATTGACACGCTATTACGTCCTTTCGTACCCACTAGATGGCACTGTTTCCTCATAATGTACTCTCATCAGCCACTGATACTATACTGACCATAGAAGATACACTCTGATACTTCTTGATCAGTAATGAGCATAATGAGCATTTTGTATTTTATCTTCAGAGATTTTCAATTTGCATGATGTGTTTATACATATGGCCTTCTGGGACCTATTTGTTGATAGATAAGTTGCATATATAGGTAAATTGTAAAAGAAATTCTAAGATAGCTTTCCCTAGCTAAATGGCTAATAAACGATTTAGCTAGCTGCATTTTTAAAACCTTTGCAATGCCTACAAAGGTTATATATAAAAGTTCTTTCCCAAAAAAATTTCAATAAAAATGACAATACAAATTCAGATACAAATGTGATTTTAATAGTCATTTCCTCAGCTCCTGCTTTTAAATGCTATACTTTAGCCCATAAAGAATGTGTGCAGTAATAATATGACCATTTAAACCAGATGTACAATCAGAAGTAGAAGCTGGCACCTCCGTGTTAAAACCTATAAAGAGTTATTAACCATGATATTGCCCATTAGAATCTAGGCTGCAGAGCTCTAGCAGGAGCTCTACTCATAACTTATGTTTATGGTACTCAGTCTGACAAATGAAGCGGAGTGTACGACATAAAAGAATTAGCAGGTGCTTAAGAATAGTTTAAAACTGTGCTATGGGAAAATTACTTAAATAAATAACTCCTAAATTTTAAAAGTCAATTGGGAACAGGGAATAGGAGTAGCAGTTGTAATAGCAGTAGTAGTCTGGTATCCTGGTTGTAGTTACCAGTAACCTGTTGCCTACTTCTAGCACAGTAGCAATATCAGAAGAGTTCATATGTTGCCAGGTGTATTAAAGTAAAAAAACAAAAAACAAAAAGTAGCCTATTCTTTTTTCCATTTTTTATCTTCATCCAAAGCAAATAATCTGAGTTTTAAGTTTTACTACAAAATATATGCATTCATTCAATTTAGAATATTTAAATTGATTAAGGGTGACATAATTATTCCTGTTTTAATGTGAGATTTGTATAACTAGTAGTCACACTATGCACTTGTATTGTAGCCTACTTAAAGCCACAGTTAGATTTTAGCCAAAAAAAATAGCATCAGAGAATCATTTTGGTTGTAATTATTCCACTGAAAAACATGCATCATTACTCTGAGGCACCTTGCACCTCCACGAACCTGACTCTCATTTGGCCTGCTTGTTTCCATGGAAATGCTGTTCCTTTGGCTGTAACATTCCACAGTATGGCATTGTAAACTATCTCTGAATGAGAATGTCAGTGGATGGTAACCTTCTTGGAATCATGCAGGTGATGCGGGTTTAAGTGCCAGATGCCCTTCCTTCCACAGCTCCTCGCTCACGTCTACTAATGAAGTGACTAATAAATCTTGCACTAGAAATCATAGAGACTGCATCACTTCGTAAAGGTCGGCCATTAATTGTGCATTCATTTTCATCAAGCATGTATCCCCCGACTACAGATGGGGGTGTCATGTGACCTCCATTCATTCCCATCAGCCTGACAGGAAGCCCGCTCTCCCACAGTCTAAACATTTCCATTGCTGTAGTGTCATTATAAAGTCATTTAGAGGAGAGCATCGGAGCCCCAGCATGTTACAGTCACAGTCAGGGAAAATATGGCACTACTGTTATTAACATGATGCTAACACACATACCAGTGAAAAGTACCACAAGGATCATTCTGAAGTAAGAAATCTCTGTTCTGAAGTAAGACATCTCTGAAAAGTGAAGTTTGTGAAGGTTAAAGGTCCTATATTAGGCAAAACTGACTCTTGTGAGCTTTAAGTTATGTTAGAATTACTTCCTCAAAAACATAACTGGAGTAGTGTTTTGTGTCATATGTTTGAGTAATCCTGCATTAGCCTGTCTGCATCTCCAAAGCTCAAAATGTTCAACCTTGTGATGTCATGAAGTGGTAGATTTCAAGTTAGCAGCTACCTGTTACCTTTAGTTCAGTAGAGATGGTGTGTGGAGTTTCAAAGCACAGTGGAGCACTTTCTGTATTACCACATGACATCACAAGGTGGAACAGCGTGTTTTCAGTTTGAGAAGAATTCAGCCTAAATATTGTGTGTTAAACATGTGTGAATGAAACAAAACACAACTCCAGGTATGTTTGTGATGAGGAAACATCGTAACAGAGATCAGAAATTATTCCTCACTTCCTTATGCATTTCAAGTATCCTAATTATTTACCTGATGAATTTGTAAGTGCTTTTCACAACAGCTACCATGCTAAATTTGCACTCTCAGACAAACAAAACGCTTTAATTAGATGCAGACAACACACAGCAGTCTCATTTGGCCCTACAGAGCTACTTACACAATACAGCTGTACTGCTGCAAGACAAAATTAGATAAAGGCCCATTAAGAGCTTTTAACCATTAACCAGTTGCTTTCCCCTCTCATTTACTCATTTACTGATTCATACATGCTTGAGTAATCTTTATTCTCCTGCAATCAAAGTCTCAGTGCTTCGAAAATTCCAGTTTCTCCCAGTTCCTCATGCAAACCCACTGCTCTGAATTTACTTGGTTCTATTCTGTGATACATGCAACATTACGTAGCAGGTTTGGCACAATTTTTTATTTTTTTTAAATCCTCTACTCGATAACATAAACTGCAGCTATTCACAGGAGGGAGAGGAGGACTGTGCAGCCGCAGATCAATGCCACAGTTTTTCAAAATTCAGCGGACCTGCTTCTTCTATTAAATCATTTTAGATGAATATAGAAAATTAAAACGTCCAAAATGTAAATGTAAATTTTATTCTGTCAACTGTGCAAACGTTTTTGGGGTGAATGCATTTGGCCACTCATCCATCTTCAGTTGTGACAGGTTTCGGCCTTATATCTTTCTGAAGGGAGGAGCTAACTGCAATGAAGGTGACACACTAGCTGCAGATGCTCCTTACTGTAAACAGCTAGGGTGTGAAGTCCTAAAAAAGTTCAATTTTCTTTTGCGATGGAACTTGCCTGGACGACTGAGGGATTACGCGGACATTTAGTATAGAGCTTCGTAATATATTCCGTAATATATTTGAATAATTGGCTAACTTGTTTTGAAAGTAAAAGATAAGTGCAAAAACAACTAAACAACTCAACAATCTGATCTAATGTGTTACAGATAAGAGCTGAGAGGTAAAGTTTGATGTGATTTATGAACTTGCAGATAGTCAAATCGGGGACACGAGCATGGCCCTCCTCAGTCCACTTTGGCAGGACATCTTCAGGGCAGGATAAGCCGAAGCAGATGTGATGGAGGTGAGGTGAAGTCTGCCTGGCCATCCATCAGTGTCTCCTTTCACTCCGCTCTGCTCGGGTTAGGCACACACTAGGAGGCCAACAGCACCCTGGTCCTACTGCATATTCCTGGAGTGTTTTAGAACCGTTTTAAGGGGATAAAAAGGAGGGGGATGTAACCAAATAGTGATAGGTGATAGTATGTTTTATTTTAGGTTTGATGCAATATTTATACACGCCCAAGAAGCCACAGCTGCCCTGGGACAGACTGATGGAAGTGTGGTTGCGCCAAAAGCCTCTCTGACTGATTACCACTAAATACAAAGCCAAAATTCACACATAAGCTGAGTTTTGTGTCTTGACCTAGGACACAATCAAAGTATGTAAGGTTTATACAAAATACAGGAAGGCATGTTTGCTCGTTAAATTTAGTATTAATAATGCTGGATTACTTACCCATGAGTGAATAAAACAAAAACACAACTTCAGGTATGTTTTTGATGAGGTACAACATAATAGCATGTCTTAAAGCTCACATGGGATCAGTTTTGCATAATATAGGGCCTTTAAAGGTCAAAGCATTCTGCCACCAGCTGTTGCTTGGCCTTCAATGTCTGGGTATAAACATCATCTATTTCATTAGGGTTGTTTTATTACAGAAAATATAAATTACTGTTATATTACTTTTCCACAGATCCAATCGAACATGTGGCCCACTCCATGAAAATTTTATACCATACTGAGCAACTTTCTAGGAAAAGCAGTACCCTTCCCAGAAAAGTTAAATAGTGAAACTTTGAAGATCCTATATTACACCAAATTGACTCTTTGGGACCTTTTATGTTATAATGCTGTAATCTCATCAAAAATATACCCAGAGTTGTGTTTTGCTTCATTCACACATGAGTAATCTTGTTTTTTTTTTGGGTCTACATCTCCAAAGCCTTGTAGTGTAGTGTAGTGGTAGTTTTCAAGTTAACAGCTGACTTTTACATTTAGTTCAGTATAGATAGGCAATTTCAGGGATGAAATGATCCAAATGATTCTAGTGAAGGTGTATAGAGTTAAAAAGCCCACTGGAGCACTTCCTGTATCACTGCATAACATCAAAAATGTTTTCTGTTTGAGAGAAGACTACATATTCTGGATGCAGAGTTAAGCATGTGAAAATGAAAAAAACACAACTCCAGGTATGTTTTTTAATGACAAAACAACTTTAGAACACCATAAAATCAGAAAATGTCACAACATGGGCTCATTAAGGATTAAGAGAGACAAACTAAAGTCCCGAATAGACGCTTTAGTAACACAAACAAGTAGACTGTTGTTATAGCTCATGTTACTGTCTAGATAACTTTGTCCTTTGTGTTATTGAGCCCGCCGTTGTCAGTCAGCTCTCCTCCTCCCTGACCTCTCCACCCCAGTGCCTCCTCTGCCCACTCATTTGTATGGACGCTCTCACCGGGACGTTCCATCTGTAGGCTTCTGCTGGAGAAAGCAATTAACCTCCTGCACCAGAGCACATCTGATATGAGGAGCCTGCTCAAATGTACACCGTGAGGAGGAGCCATTCGTCATCGTCAGCACGCCACGAATCACTCAGGGTTATCGTGAGGAGGTATTTAGAAAGGTTTGAAGGTGTTCTCTTGGTGAAGTTTTGGATGTTACAAAATTATAGCGAAAGACATTCATTTTAAAGACGGGGTATCATGCAAAATATTTCTGTCCTTTCTGCATGTATGTTTGAGTAATCTAGCGCTCTCTTCTGGGACCTATTCAAACCCTTCTCTATCCTTTCTGTCTACATCACCCATGGCCCCACGCAACAATCCTTCACAAATATAGAAAAGCAGGATAAAAACAATATACTACAACTTCACAAACCTGATGCAGCAGTAGTGCAGTAGTTGCATTAGCAAAAGACTCAAAGCATCAAAAACTAGTCTGAAATGTAATATATAACATGTTACAGCATTGTCTACTGTGAATATAGCATTTTCAAATGAATAAATGGTAACATGGTGATCTAATTTGGTAGGTGATAGCCATTAAATACCTCATAGAAGTGTGTAGTGCAGTACTCCCTCTTTAAGATTGTTTTTTGTTGTTCCCATTGTCAGAGAGATGGCATTGCATTCTAGATTTTCATGAATCATAATTTCAGATGGAGGTAATGCTCTGTAAAACTCTATGGGAGATGTTCTGTTCTTGCACGAAATATCCAAACTTATGTACAAATGTTGGAACTTATCATTGCTAATTAGAGATGGGTCCACAAACTTCACTGCACTTCACAAATGTAACTTCTATTTTTTATGAAGGACAATAAAATAATGATAAACAATAAAATGATAATGATAAACAATCTGTGGACTTTTATTTTCTATTCATGCCTTTCAGCTTTGTTATATGCAACATTTTGAGGATTTTTCCCATTCAAAAGATACAGACACAGAATACAAATGTTTGAAATTGTCCATCGCTTTGGTCCTAATTCGTTATCATTATGAAATCCATGAATGATGTTTGAGCCGTTTTAGCCATGAACATGCAGTTTGTATGTTTTCTCCACTCTGTCCCTCACACTCCAGTGCTCTCTCTAATGAGCAAAGAGAGGAGGAGACTGCACCAGCCACAGATGATGGACAATTTGAGATGCATCATAAACCCGAGATGTATACGACCAAATCCTCTTCAAATCCTTGCGCTTAATAAACTTGTTTGTACATGAAATATTAGAAAACGTTGAGTACATTGGTAATGACCTTTAGATAGGGAAAATATACATGTAATGGCAAAATAACTAGACTTAATGACTACAGCCTGTGGCCCTGATGTCTGTAGTTGTGAAGTCATTTGAGTCTGTCTCACCTCAAGCCCTTCACCTCCCCCTCCTGGACCTTCTGCAGTTCACCTACGGAGCCATCAGGTATGTAGATGATGTTATAAACCAGGCTCTCAACTTCATCCTACTCCAGAAACCAACGTCAAAATCCTATCTGTGAACTTCAGCTCTGCATTCAACACCATCCTCCTGTTTGTGCAAATACAACAAACTGGAGCTCAACACCCAGAAGACAGTGGAAATGATCGTGGACTTCAGGAAAATCACTTTATTACATGTGCTGTCTTTAAGTTTTCATCACATCTATAAAGGTTTACTAATTTAATTTCTTTTCCAGTGCACTAGACCATGTGTTTGTTCTCCCATAGACACCAGTAAATGAGCTAAGGACATTATCAAGTTAATTACAGTACATTTACAGCCCGTAACTCCTCCCGGTGAGTTTTTATGCCCCTTTAAACCCTAGCTGGATGCTGTTGTGTTGGTCCAAACATTTCCCTGTGAAAAGCTCTCTTACAGTAACATCCGCTGCAGATTAAAGCCAGCCGCTCTACAGCTCCGTCCTTCTTAAGTCAACAGCACTGAAGCACACCCGGGCCATGCTGAGGTCAGGAGGTCCCTTGGGTGCTCACCTACTAAGCTGTAATTCTCAGATTTTCACCGCAAAAAACAATATCCACAGACTCAGACGACTTGAGTTGGAAAGCTTGTTTTGAGTGGTTTTCCCTAGAAATTGAGTTATTTGGACAAGAATTTTGGATGTTAATTTCTCATTATGCATTTTCTTCTAAATTTTAACAAGCCAATGCAGTAGGAAAGCTGCACTTATATAAATAAAAAAGTCCAGTCATTTTCAGTGAAACTACTCAAAAACAACAACAAAAAATCTCTTCCTACTAACTTAATCTACACTAGTAAAAACTCAACTATTGTTTTCTTCATGTTATTCAGTTTTTGCAGTGTACCACTCGTGACCATTAGCCAAACACAGACTCCGTAAGCAGACAGCTGAGAGGGCTCTTTTGCTCCATTGTACAGGCTTTGGCCCATGTCTGGGGTCAGTTTTATTGTAGAAATATTTGCATTTGGAATCGTGTGAGTTGTTGTTGGGGTTTGAGGCCTCTCCAAACACAAGAGTCTTCTGGAAAAACACAAACTCACAGCAGATGCACTGTAGCGTGGAGGGACGTGTCTTTATCATGGAAATGCCACAAGTCAACATACAAATGCTGACATCTCGTAAACAATAGTTACTGAATAATTTAATCACGCTGTGTAAAATAGGCCACATCATTTTTCTTTTGTTTGTTTGTCTGTTGCCCGTAGCTGATGTCTTATATTGGTTGTCTTGCCTTTGGTTTCAATCAGGGGATTCAAGAAAAAAGACTTGTGGTTATTTTATGTCAACTTTTTTTTCAACTTTTGTCCTGATATCTCTACCATCTTTGCCATGCAACCTGGGGCAACCTGCAGGAGCAACAGGCAACAGCTGGAGTCTGTTGCATCAGCATGTTTTAGGAAACAGTGACAAAATATATACAACATATATAACTTATAACTAAGACTTAATATTCTTATAAGGTGTACTGTGTAACTTTTCTGATGGGGGGTGCTCTGCTTGTGTTCTTGCTTTTTCTGTAATGTTCCATGATGTGGCATTTTGCATTTATTTAATCACTGGGGTTGTTGAAAATATACCTTGAAAAACATGCATTCTTACTGTGAGCAGGGTCACCTCTCCACAGAACTGACCTGTAATTTGACCTGGCTGGATGTTTATTGCCATTCTGTGGAACACCTCAGGTGAAGCAATTGATACTTTTCATCAACACTCCCTGGGGTTGTGACGCTACCTGAAAGCACTAATATCTCTTATATATAGTCTACAGTTTTTCAGTTAGTCACTCTCAGGATCAATAGTATCTCTCACTTTTTTGTTGAAATTATATGTGTGGAATGTATATTTTCTTGAGTTTTCAGACAATCTTGAATCTTTTCTGTTTGTGTTTGCTAATGTGTACATGGAAACTGCTGAAAAATCTGCCAATAGCAAGGCATTATAGAAGATCATGCAGCAGGTGGGACATACTCCAACAGAAAAGTTACACAGTAAAAGTTGTGAATCAATTACTTTTACTGTAGAATATTGGCATTCTGTCTACAGTTATGCCTATCGGGAGCTGTATTTTCGCCCAGACTGCTATGGTTGATATGTAGTCTTGTGCAGCTGTATAGACTGAAGTGTTTATTCGAGTTAAAAGCGCTGTTTAGAGAAGTATTTGAGCACAGACACGTCCAGCGCAGGCCTTCCTTTCGTCGCTCTGATGTTAGCTGTGTTAGTGTGTGTTATGGTTCTCATTTGATCTCCGTCCTCACACATCTGGAGCACCTGTTTTCAATTGGCCTATCCACTGAAACACTGGAGCATTTCTCACCAGCCCCACGTGCTCCTCTTCTGTTCTTTCACTCACTCCCAGGCGGAGACTATTTGTTATGTTTCCTATAGGTACAACGCAGAAGAATCATTTGAGCTTGATTAAGAACAATCGGAAAGAAAATACTGCATGATTTTTCAGGTATTAACTCTAATTTTGGCACCTTCGCTGTTGAATGGGACTCCTTCGAAATGGGTTCCGCATGTGTGAGATTAAAGAAATGAGTAATGTCTCCATGTTCAACTTTTAGCCTTGAAATGAATGGAAAATCAGAGGTAGCATGGGGAGAACAGAGTGCCCACAGATAGGTTTAACAATGTGCTGAAATGTTATAAAGGTCCTATGTAAGATGAGCTTTCGGAAACAATGGTTCTTGTTTGCCAATGCCTAAAACAAAAACAGTCCAGTTTCAACAAGGGCTGTGCAGTACTGACAGTTTTTTTTTTTTTTTACTCTCTCAATAGACGCTCCTGGTGTTTCATATGTTAGGTGTAATGTATTTTCAACAGGGAAGTTACCATTAGCCACCAAACATTACAGACTATGAAAAACCAAAGCATTATCATGTGTGGAAGCATTTTGTGTAGTTTATTGACGTAACCTTCACCTTATTTCACCCTACCAAAAATAGCATAAATGCTGACAGCCATGTAATAAAATTTCTTACATCTAACGTTAGGCTAGACAGTAATGCACCAAAAATAAAGCTAGCCACAACAATTTGACAATGAAATTAAAATCCTACTTGTAAAGCAGTGAACTTTAGAAGAAGGAGCTGGAACCATTTGTCTGAGCCGTCTATAAAGTAAATGGCATACAACGTTTAGATCGTTACCAGGCTTGCACAGCAATGGATTCTCACGATATTTGTGAGTTCACAAACTCATGAGAATCAATCTTGGCATGCGTCACTGTTAGGTTTATCAGGCGGGTAGACCACAGAGCAGCATTGAGGTTTGTGAGGAAGTCGGAACGCCCAAGCAAGCGAAAACAAACATGGCGGCTCCAACAGACATACTGTACTTCAGCCTATTTTAGTGTCAATATGGACTGTTTTGTGTGAAAGGGAAGGGAAGCGCTTTGTGCATTTGTGGACAAGGAAGATGTTTGATTTTTCAGCTTGTTCCACAGTTGTGACGTTTCGACCAATTGGATTCAAATCATCATCATGACACATTTTCCAATCTTTCAATTCAGAGTGCTACTCATATAAATCTGGTGTGAGTCAGGTCACGCTGTGTGTGTAACAATTCTAAACATGTCAGTCCTCGAAGGGCCTGTAGATGTTAGTTTTTGTAACCAACAAGAAATGTACAAAAATGACAATCAGACTGTACAATTTAAAACAAATGCTTAGAAATTACACTACACTTAGACTACAGAAGCCTCTGGACAAAACACATTATCAGAGCTCATTAAGACTTTTATGCAATTAGGGCATTCAAGTTTTCTTTGATTATGTTAAAACCAGACAGTTAAATGTACCTTGGTATATAACAAAATATGTACAGATTATTATTACATGCATTGCTCATCCACATGTCAGGAATCCACACGTATGATTCAAATGAAATGCATAGACGTTGTTATTTCTTATTTTTTATAGCGGACATAACACAGGGACAGCTACCGCAATATGCATGAAAGTTACAGCCCCCCTTAAGTTCATATGATTTAATTTCAGGCTATACTGTACATACTAAAACATCTCATCGCACTTCTCAACAATTTTATAATCTGTACTTGTGCAATCTCTATGTATAAAAAATCATACAATTTACACGTTATACTGGCAAATATATGCATTAATATAATACAATACATCTTTATGAAATGGAAAATAAATACAAAAACATCAATATGTCAATTCCTGATTATTGCAGAATGTGTTCTGTTACATAGTACTTTACAAAGGCTTAACAGAGTACAGAAAAATAACATGCATAAGATGACATGCCTGCATGGTCCCTCACTCATGCATATTAGATATAACATACAACGTATACACACACACACACACACACACATTCAAACACATTGGTCACTGTTCAACCAGCCGAAGTACTCACAGCAAAAGCAGTACTTATCATTATCTGGGAATGTATTTTATAAGTTAGAATATTACAACAAAAAATTACAATTGAAAACTGAGTAGAGTAAGGCACCATTTGGGTCCATTAACTGCTTGGTCATGTGCGTCTTTAATTCCACACTGTTCTCAAACTGCCACCCACAAGATTGAAATATTTGTACCACCTTCATGAGTGATGTGATTGATTCTTCCTCGTATACAGTCTAAAGTCGCGTAGATAGCTGTCCCATTCTGGACTTGAAATGAGGTCCTGAGTCCAATACTGGCCCACTCACTCCCCTCAGGCATATGTCCGGACACCTGCTGCGCTACAGGACCCGGACTACCCTGATCTGGACCTCCTACTTTTTGCAATGTCAACTTCACTACATTACAAGAGTGGATTAACTTTAGATTCAACACTACATTGACTGTGCCTTTTTGATGGAAGGCAAAGTTCTTTCGGCTGTTGGGTTCTCCAGAACGGGCCAAATGAACTTGCGGCACATCTGAGCTTGTCTGTTGGAAAAGCAAAGGTTTATTCCTGACTGCTCCGGATGGAAGACCAGTTTTTACTACGGTAGCGCTCAATGCCGAAGATAGCGCTGACGGAATCCAAATTAGACTCAAGATGCTGATTCCGGTACCATCTCCAAAGTACCGAATGTTACATTGTGATGGAGAGGTTATTTCAAAGTTCAAGGTATCTCCACTATCAACAACTGCAGCCCCAGAGAGTGTGATGGACGTGTCTCGGTAGTTGACCCCTGTTTTGAATGCTTGCGTAATCTCCTGGCCAGTTCCATTGCGATTTGTAAAAGCAATCAACGAAAAACCCTCTTTCACACATGTATGGCCCATGGAGTATAGTGCTTGCTGGAGTACAAACTTGACCACCCCACTCTCCGTGAAACGTATCCCACGATTGTCATGAGTTAAGCTGATCATGTATGGATCGGAAACTGAAGTCACGCGGAAAGTTGGCCGGTAGCTTGTTTGATATTGCGTCAGTAGCGACATTTGCGCGGACATAGCCACTGCGCCTGTGTCATGGGATAACCAGAGGAAATTAAATGTCGGCGCTGAGATATCATACACGTGGATGTCCTTGCTTTGGTTGCAGTGGTTGTTCGGGCTCTTTAAAAGTATCGCAAAGGTATGATTGGGTTCCACTTCCATTCCGCTGCTAACGCTAACCCCTTGGAAGTATTTGGTGTCCGGTTGCTCAATCCGAACTCCACTCAGATCTTGTCCCTCTTCTTCTTGGCTTCCGTTGAGTCTCATTCCTAAATGCAGGAAGTTCCTACAAGTGTGCTTGATTGCAAAGTTGTGATCCACCCACACAAGGCCATGTTGCTGGAAGATAACCCTACCTGCTTCAGTGGACAAAAGATTACTTGGATCTTTGCTACGAATATTCATCTGGAGTCCGGGGAAGATCTTAGCTTCAGAATTCCGTGCAGAGGGCATGGTCACAGTAGCGGCCCAGGATTGGGACAGCTGGCTCTCCGCAGACTGGCCACACACAGCGTCACTCACAGCTGTACATGGAACAGCGATGTTCTCGCCCACACAGTCGGAGCAGGCCTGGCACTCCTGCAGCTCCTGGTTGTAGAAGTACTCATGACCACACAGACCCATCGCAGCCTCCCGCTCAGAAGCACCCAGACATCTGAAGCCCCCTGGAAGAGAGGAGAGCAGACAGGAAGTGCCAAGACAAGACCAGACAGGGAGGTGCTTATGTAACTGAGCTGGAATTTAGACAGTGTGATTGAGAGTTCACATAAGTCCATGCAGTTTAGGGTAAATATAAGAAGTTTAATAATGTAGCAAGTCTGGACATAATCCTACCTGGTGTGTTGAGGCACTTCACTCTTTCTCCACAGATGTTGGGTAGTTCCAGACATTCATCTCTGTCCTGAAAGCAGAGCAAATAGAAAACAAATATGTATCAAATATATATATTTAATAAAACATGACATGTGACATTGGATTTTCCAGTCTATTGTGATAGACATTGCACATGTTTCTGTGTGACTTTTGGACAGACCACCACTTTGGCAGGTCTTCAAAGGCAACTGGCTCTGCCTCTGCAACTTTAAATATGTGTTTCATTTATCAGTGTAGCAGATATGTAGACTTTGTAGAAAACAGTCTTCATCATAAAACATGGTTGTACTGTGATAATGATAGAATACCTGGCACATGCGGTCAGCAGTGGGCGAGCACTGGGAGATGAGGAAGAAGCCTGGGGGGCACATGGTGCAGCTCTCACACTGAGGAGGGTCCCTCTGGAAGTCACAGAACTGCTCTGGCCCACAGGGCGAGGGGCAGCCCAGCAGAGGCTGAGGGAAGTGGGCTTCTCCCATCACGTCCATGCCTTTTGAGTCTAGGTCCATCTTGTGCACTGCATAGGACTTGTGCAGGTGGCTGCGGGCCTGGCTCTGCAGCCCTGACAGCTGGCGCTCCAGGTAGCTCTGCAGCTCCCCCTGCAGGCCCTGGAAGGACACCTGTTTGACCGTCTCAGACAGCATCTCGTACTGGGCCTTGACCGCATCCATCTGCTGGTACATGCGGCGCTGCTGCTCCAAGATGTCTCTCTGCTGGGACAATAGCGCCTCCTGCTGTTCCACTAACTTCTGCTGCAGGTCCTTCACCACAGCCTGCTGTGCCCGCAGAGCCTCCACCAGGGTCTCCTGTCCTTTGGACAATTGCAGGTGCAGGATGAGTGCATCCTCAGATGGGACCTCATTCTCCCCTGAAAACACAGTCAGCTTATTGTTGAGTTTGCTATTGTTCAGAAGAGTTTCTCAGACCATTGTGATAAAGACATTCTCTCCCAGAGTGCAATTCAGAATATAACATTTATTGATTTGCCATTAAATGAAGAGTTCAATAAAGAGTTCAAGCAGTTTTAGGTTGTATAACCACGTATGCACTGTGATGCACACACACTGTTTAGACTATTGTCTGAGCACAGCACCTCTGATCTCTGTCAGAGGAACTTGTGCCTGTTGTGCAGAATGTGAACATCCCAGACTAAAGATACACCATCAACAGAACCTCATTTGTGCACGAGCCCTTTTCACTCCGTCTGGAGAGTCTGATGGTTTTACTGTGAAGGTCAAACAAGCCTGCAGTATTTCATCATAATCTTCTTTTGATCTGTAGATGGAGAGACAGTAGAGTCTATAAGATTCCAATGAGGTCGATTTTCTATTCCGAACTGCTTTGAGTGAGTAAATCAATATATTTTTACAGTCCGCCCTATTAGACTTTTACAGTGTGCTCTTTTATAGCGCTCTTCAGAGGTTGTAAAACTTTCAGCCTCCAATAAAAGTAACAGACAAAAGCTACTTCACATTTACGCACATCAAACTTTTAACATATTGAAAACAGACCTGGCTTGATATCACACGTGAGCTGGACGCCCAAAGGCGCGCCGCCAAGTTCTGGAGACGGATATCCAAACTCCGGGAAATCCCCCAGGAACTGCGCGGCTCTGTCGGACACATGCACGGGACGGCTGTGGTCTCCATCCTCCGGTGCTCCGCTGCTCACGCACCCCTCTCCCACGCACACCCGCGCTCTCGTCCGAGGCCGGATCCTCAGCGGTAATCTGCACTCGATGCCTCGACATTCCCGCGTGTCGTTGGGAGATGCGTGAACGTGTTTGGCTAGCACTGCGCACTCAGCATCTGTGCACCCCGCCACGCTCCCATCTCTCACCCCACCGCTGATGCTGCTCTGGCGCGGTGTGGATGGCGAGCTTGGATACGCGTGGTGCTGGCTGCTGCTGCCCACTTTGCCCTGCGTAACTGTGCTGAACTGGCGCGGGGGTCTGGACACTCTCCCACCGGGACAGTGCGCGCCGATGCACGGTCTTGGACCACCAGTTTCCTTGCAGTGAGCTCCTCTACAGTTGTCTGCGGTGGCTTGGCAAAGTGGTACCCAACATAGCACCATCAAATGTAACACTAACCGCATTTTGAGCACTTGTATCCCCCGTATCAAGGAAAATAATCCTTAGCTTCCCAACAAGAGCATCATCAAAGTTTGAGCCCTGGTGTGCAGAGTGTCTGGCTTCTTCAGATGAAAACTCTCTCTCCCTCTCCCTCTGTGTCTATCCCTCTCTCTCCGCGCTACGATGGCAGTATGTGGCATTCCTCAGACTTAATTAGCATCAGGTTTCCTCGCCACATATTAACCCTTCACCTCCCCTGCACACTCGCTGTTTGGCACAAATCTCCCAACCATCTGTCCGGTCCTGGAGACACTTTAATTACACATTCCAAAACTACTCATTGTAAATCTTAGAAAAGTATAATGTAACAAACATAAAAATATAGCTAATGTTTTGACCATGGCTCTCTATTGTTTTACAGGAGATTAACTTTTCTATTCTTGATGGAGTCAGTTACACTATTGGCACTGCTGTTGTCTTTAATGTTGTGTATGCAGGTATAGGCCTACTGGTAGTTTCAGTAGCCAATTAATCTCCATTTCATTTGTGCGTCAATAAATGTAAACAAAGCTGTAATTATGATAATTCAATCACATTTTTTCTTGGCAGCCCTCTGAGGCCATTGTTTTGATCTTTTGGGGCAATACAATTAAAATCATATTGATTTTTAAGGTGCTCCTATATACACTCATATAGGCTATTTGAGTTCAAATTTGGCATTAAAGATGCACTATGGAACTTTTCTTGTGGAGGGTCTGCCATCTATTGTCTCCCAGATGTTATTGCTCTGCTTTGAATGTTCCATAGTCTGGAAAAACACATATCCATCACCACGGACACGTGCAAGAATCCACTCACAGTGAGGATGCATGGTTTTTCAAGTGATAGAAACACCTGTAATTAGAAAAATGCAGGACGAAATTTAATGCCATAGTGCAGAACATTCCAAGTTCCATATCTAAACTTGATTGGTTGCTTTGGTTAACTTCCTCCCCAGCTGCTTATGACTAGAAACAATTTACACTCTCAACATTTCCCCCTTTGAAGACAAAACCTGCATATTGTCTGTATGGAGATTAAACCCCAACATCCTGCTCCTCCTTTGTTTTCCCTTGGCGACTGTCACTTCTCATTTCCCCGCGTGTTGACTCGGAGTGACCGTGTACATAGCTGGGACACATCCGGAGTGCTGGGACTGTTGGTGCGACAGCTGCTGATCTGGAACTCTCTCTCTCCTCCTGCTTATACCTACAGCTTGTCAACACTGTGTGAAACTTTATAGACAGAGCCGGGCAGGTCAAGCGTCTGCACAAAGCCAAACCACAGGTCCACAGGGAGGCCATAGAGGGCGATTGCGACCGATAATGTGTTTGTGTTGGGTTAGGACGCTACTGGATACGGCGGTTACAACTGAAGAGGTTTAACAGTGCACAGGTTTGGAAATGTGAGCGTGCTGAAATAACATTGGCTTAACATGGAGTGGTGATATATTTGCAGAGGAGATTGTTGGTTAGCGGATAGCTCCAGGAAATGGACCTCAGAGTAAATGATTCATTCTTGAAATTATTGTTTGCAAAAGTGCATAAGAATATGTTTGAATATCCTCTGTTACCAACTTCAGTCGCTGAGACAGAAGTTTGCGGCTAGATCCCTGCTCAGGCCAGTTCATGTTGCTGTTGTGTCCTTAGGCAAGACACTTTATCTACGTTGCCATGTGGTGTGTAGTTCATAGCCACCGTAGTATGGAGTGAATATAGATACAGATCAATCCTCGATTTCCAATTTGATTTCAGTAAGACTCAATAGAAAAATGTCTTTCAATTTTCATTTCCTGATCTTAAACAATCCAGACCTTTAATTGTTCCCATTTAACACAAAAATGGTTTCCTCTAAAGTGCCCCAAGTCTGCTCCAAATCACATGCTTTTACTGAGAGAGGATTAGCCGAGTGGACCTCTCATTAAAAACCCAAGCTGATCATCGATTAGAAAAGAGTGATCTTGATTAAAGAGTTCAGCCCTAATGCCTGTGACAATACATAAAAACACACACACTTTTAGTACAAAAGAGCAGTCATGCACACTTCCCCACCTCCTCAGTGACAGCTTGTCGTCTGCCCCTCCACATCTCATCAAAGGTGCAGTCTCAAGGTTTCTACTGCTTTTATCATTATCACCCCATTTCATTTTATGCCACCAAATCTCACCCAGGTGTGGTAAAGCACTCAGACTCTACGGCCACTAATGCTTTAAAAGTCTGGTGTGTGTGAGGCTCACTTTGCCATGTGGGTGAGTGTGCTGGGAGCATGTGTGGGTACAAATATGAGAGTGAAGAAAGCTGGAGTTTGACTGACAGCAAAGACAGAGCTAAGAAAAAAGGCCCTGAAGTAGTGACAGTGTATTTGGGATGGCAGCATGTTTTGTTTGAAAGTTTTACAACAATTTATGAAAAACAGTTCACGTAAATATTATAATTTTTCATGCAAGCTCGTTGAGAAACAACTGTAATCCTATATGTGAACCAAATTTACATTTTTACACATTAAAAGCATCTTAAAAACTCATTTGGTTTGCAGTGGTCTGAAGTTATTCCACTCTTCCCTTATAAGCATCCTAATTATTCACCACAATGAGTTTATAAGCACTTCTCACAACTTATAGACTAGAGTCGAGTTTTGCCAATAGTAAAGTTAACAAGAATTAGCATGTTAATGTGCACCTCCTGATTACCAGACAATAGAACACTTTATAATTAGACGCGGGCAGCTGACTGGGCCTTTATTAACAGGATTCTTTATCAGTATATGTGTTTATGGTTTGTTTTTTAAATTTTTTATCAGTGACTTTAATGCAAATAGTGACACTGAAAATCATCAATCAATAGCGTTCATTTAAATAAAAGTCCACATTTATTTAGATGACATTTGGGAAGCTTGTTTTTATGTTTTTAATTTGCATTTTTCTCCATTAAACTGATGTGTTTTCAATTTTTGGTTTTGAAGTCTGTTGTTTGAACTCTCACTGGTTTTGCTCTTTATTTTTATTTTGATTTGTTGATTTGCTACACTAAGAAAACATTAACATGACCAAAAACAGATCTGAAAGTACAAAAAAAGCAGTGGATTGCAGCTCCCTTATAGTGCTCCTTCATCTCATTTAAAAATCCACGTTTCCCATTGATTATATTCTCTACACGCACTGACAATAAGCTCCGTCACTCTCATTTTGTAGTTTCCCAATTAAAACCTCTTCACACGCTGTTTCCCAGTTTGTGGTAGCTTGTGCTAACAGTTTTCAATGTATACGTCTGGACCATTACTGCATGGGACCACCCTGAGAGCCTTCTATAAGTGACGGCTAAGACACAACAAATCTGAAAACTCTGCATTACCCTTGCCAAGTTCCAACGCATTTAATCAAGGTATTTATTTGAAAACTGTTCAGTCTGGTCATGTCCGGGTGACTTCCATGTGTTTGTCAACCCCAGTGAGAGAGAAGGAGAGTGAAGGAAAGATGGCAGTTCTTGTTTGTTTAATCCAAGAGAAGGCGCTTTGGAGAGACTCATGGTTATTTTGCTTGGTCCCAGCGGTGTACGCCTGATGACAGAAGTTTACTGCTGAGAGGGTGGTCTGGTTGGGTGCACATTGGGTGAAGAATAGCATGTTTACGTGCTTTAAACAGGTTCAGGTGGTATCAATTGGGGCAGCGGATAGTTTTCAATGTTTCCAAACACCAGAGTCACTGTGATTAAGTAGGGTGAGCTTCCTGTTTCTGTATAAATAATGCGCAGTGTTAGTTCTGGTATAAATTGGTACAGTGGGAACTAGAAACAATGCTGATAGGAGCTACAGATAAAATGGAAACTGACAGTGTGGAAAGTAACAAAGCGAAAAATAAATAAATGACCATATCATACTATTATAGTCCGATAAGGTTCATTGGTTCATTCTTGTATAGTTAAAATGGCCCATATTACACAATTTTCTATGTTATAATGTTGTTTCCTCATCACAAACATACCTGGAGTTGTGTTTTGTTTCATTCACACATGTTTAACACACAAACCATGCATATTTAGGCTGAGTTTGTGTCTCAAACTAAAAACACTCAACATGTGGTAATACAGGAAGTGCTCCAGTGTGTTTTTAAACTCCATAAACCTTCACTAGAATCATTTGGTACGGTAAAATCCCTGCTTCAGGACATCATATGGTGGAACAGAGCATTTTTAGCTTTGGAGATGTAGATAGATAGTGTGGAATAAAACAAAACACAACTCCAGCAGATAGGATTTGAATGAGGCAACAACATTATAACATGCCGTAAAGTTCAGAGGGGTCAATTTTGTGTAATACAGGACGTTTAAAGTACCATCATTTGAGGAAACCTGTGTAGAAACCTATGTTTATAAGTAAATGCATTGCTCCCATAGCTGTAACTTTACTAATGCAGGCTAAAGACAGCACTTCTTCCTCTTTTGGATGTAAATCTTATGCAGTAGTTAGTAGTTATATTGTTGAGGCCATACTTACTAACCTGTCTCACTCTTTTCGCTATTTTCCACTTAATTACAGTTGAATTCTCATCCACTTTTTATACTTGCCCTTCACTAAATTTGCTTTTTCACCCAATTCTACTCTGCTGTTGTTGATAATCTGAACCCATTTTTACATCTATCCGCTGGAGCCTGTGTGGTCAGATAAGAGATAAGAGTTACCCTGTCCTCCATAACCCTCTGTTGCAACACATCAATGTCTTAACACTCTCCTTCCTGATTTCAAATGAGAACAGATACTCCCACTCTGCTATTTCTGTGGCTCACTTGACATATTATTTTTGTCACATGCGAAGTGGCTACCAAGGGCGGAGCAGCAATTGTATGAACTTATATAATGTATATTTCGAGAACATATTTTCACTTCGACAAGTACATTTATTTGAGTAACATTTTAAAACAGTATGCTGTAACAGTACTGGTACTTGAGTAAAAGTTTTGTTACTCCCCCCAAAATTAGTAGGTTGAGAAAAGTGAATGTGAAAATGTGATGGAAATTTATATTGTGGAAGGATTTCTCTCAATCTCAATCAAATAATGTTGTTACTTCATCAAAACCATACCTGGAGTTGTTTTTGTTTAACTCACACATGTTTGAGTAAGTCTTTATCATTAGCCCATTCACATCTCCAAAGCTCAAAATGCTTTGTTTCACCTTGTGATGTCATGAAGTGGTGGTTTTCAAGTTAACAGCTACCTGCTACCTTTTGTTCAATAGAAATGGGCAATTTCAGGGCTGAATATCCAAATGATTCTAGTGAGGTTGTATGGAGTTTAAAAACACAGTGAAGCACTTCCTGTATTACCACATGACATCACAAGGTGGAACAGAGTATTTACGGTTTGAGAAAAAAACTGAATATGCAGGGTTTGTGTTAAACATGTGTGAAGGAAACAAAACACAACTCTGGGGTTGTTTTTGATGAGGAAACAACATAACACAGATCAGAAAATAGTGTAATATGGGCCCTTTAAATCTGTTGTTACATCAGACTCTTACTTGAGTAGTAGTTTCCCAAATTCCTTTTTACTCTGACAACACTATTTTGTACTTCTTCTTAAACAATATTATTCAGAAGTAACAGTACACTTACTCTGACCCACCCACTCTACACCACCCACCTGTGCCACTCAGACACCATGTTATAAAACCATTTTTCCAATTGACATTCTATCCATCACTATTGCACCACAGGAAATCATCTCTTCTCTCTCCTCCTCTTTTAAATCTCCGCAGAGTAGCAGAAGTCATGTCTCCCTCATCGGCGTGACGTGCCTTCTTAACAGCGTCTGTGAATCAGTGCAAGAAAGTTGAATTATTAACCAACACATGCCAATGCTACTTCTCACGCCTCACCGGGATAGAACCTACAACCCAAACACACTTTCTGCTTTGATCAGTGTATACTTGAATCAATATGAAGCATAGATAAGCAGTATATGTCCAAAAGGGGGTGGCACATGTAGCATTTTGACAATGTGGAGGGCTCAGAGGAGGAATGTAATGACAGGTCTAGACGTGAACTTCCGCATAAAGCAGGAAGAGACACAACCAGATGCAACTACTACTTTTACACACCCAGATCCTCTGTGTGTACACCGCACGTTATCTGAAACTGTCGTTATTTGGATCTAATTTTATCTAATGAGGCCATATTGAAGTTCTAAAGGATTTGACAGTACAACTCCAGAAAAGGTCAGTTTGAGATTTTTTGTTGTGTTTTGGGTTTGAAGTAAAAATGGAAATTCAAACCGTTATTTTGTGAACCAATTGTGATCCAATGTACCGTAACTGTTTTTAGGTCAATTTATGTGGTATTTTGTTGTATATTTTTCTATATAATGATACATTTGAAATAGTGTTTTTAAATAAATTGTACAAAATGTAAAGTGTAATTTGGCATAAGGATTTAAAAATGTTTGTTATAATGAAAATTTGAAGTCTAGTCTATACTTCTCAATGGGTGGATCCTGGTTTAATGTTCTACCAAACACATTCACTCATTTGTCATTCTTTAGTCAGCTAGACATTTGTTCCCAACAGTTAAACAGTGATTTTTGTTGCTTTATAATTATTATCAAAATGATCTAAATCTGTATTAATTTATTCCAAAAGTTGTAAGAAGACAATAATGTACTATGCCTCTAGATATGATCTGGGGTTATGCAATATCCATGCCTCAAGGTGTTGACTTTCTGTCGCTCTGTGAAGATTTGAACTGAGTTACAATGAATACGCCCTGACTTGTAAACACTGCAGTCAAGTAGTGCTAAGCAACTTCACCTGAGTACTTATTAAGTAAAAAAAAAGTTTGCAGTGAAAGTAGTTATTTTACAGCATACTGTATAAGGATTAATAATAATTGCAAATGGTAGAAAAAGAAGCTTATTGTCTAAACTAAACTAAAAAAAAGTCATGTCAACAGCTAATCTACTTAAAATGTATATGTTCACTTCACTTCCAAAAATGAATATGAGAAATAATAGATATGACAATGTTTCATATTGATAAAGGTTAAGAGAAAAAGCAGTATTAAGGACGGTAGTAGTAATTTAAGTAGTAAAAAGACATTTATGGGGTCAGCTAAAAGTCACATAGTAGCAGTAAAAGCAGTAATGAAGCAATAATAGTACTAGTAGCAAAAGAAGTAGAAGTAGTTGTAGTACTAGTAGTAGCAGCAGCAACAGCAGTAGTTACTAGTTACTGAATTATTATTGCAAGTAACAACAGTAGTTATTGTGCCACACTTTTGCATAAACTACAATTACAGTAAGACGTCATTTTTAAGTACTTTTTTAAACATTCAAACACTTACACTTGCTGTCTGTTGTATTTATAGCCATGAATACTTTGTGAATATATATTTATGGAAGAACGCAGTAGCTTTCGTGATCCTTACCCCTCAGCGTGAGCCTCAGAAGCACTTGTAAAATGCAGTGTTTTTATAATGCATTGTGCGGCGTTGGCTAAGTGCCACGGTTCATGCCTGAATGTTTCCAATAATATTTATGGACGCTGACAAATCACATATTTTCAGAGTGGCTTCTGAAGTGAAAAATAATACTGTCGACCGGAGCGCTGATATATTTTGATTTGAATAGTCTTCCCTTTGACAGCTGATGGTGAGGTTTAGACGGGCTACTCAGGGTCTGTTTTGTTTTTATAGCTGCAAGTCTTCTCATTATAAGGGCTCAAAATACATACTTAAAGGTGAAATATGTAACTTTTCTGGTGGAAGGTCCGTCAAATGCTTTTCTCTATGGAAATGTTATTGCTTTGTCTGGAATGTTTCACAGTATGGCATTAAACCTTTATATCTTCATGGAGACCAAACCAGACCAAGATACAGGTCAGGTCTGTGGAGAGGCGACCCCATTTACAGTCAGAATGCCTGTTTTTCTAGGTATTTTTGAGCTATAAAACCACTTATAACTGAAAAAATGTAAGGTAGCGCTGTTTAATGTCACACTATGGAACATTTAACATTCAAGGCAGAGTAATAACATATCCATAGAAACAAGCAGGTGATGGACCGCCAACCAAAAAAATGACATAGCACACAGTATGGCATTAAACTTATAATCTCCACGGTAACAAGTGGGTGCCACCAGCAGGCTGATGGTGTTTGACTGTGACTGTATAACTGAGGTTTGAATGTTGGGGAAGTTTTAGAGAAATTTAGAGACTTATAGGGGAATGTACACTGTTTATTTATGCAAAAAGGGACTACAGATGGAAACTAGCTATTCAGCTATAATCTGGTACAGTGCATCTCTGTCTTTCGATTTAATGTTTCTGTGCATTGTCCCTCAAATAAAGATTAAAGTAAAGTAAAGTAAAGTTACACATCAGATCTACTCAGTGTAACAATAGGTCTATAAGAACTAAATTCAAAATTCAAGCTGGTGACTTTAATGCCATGCCGTGGAACATTCCAAGCAGACCAATCTACAGTCACATTAGATGGACATCAACAAAACAAAACAAAAAAAGAACACCAGACACCAGAAAATTTACATAGCATAGGCACCTTTAAGACATAGTGTTGAGGATATTGAGCAATAGAAGAAAAAAAAACACAAATAATACTCAAAGTGAAAGTAAAACTACTATAATATGTCAAAGAAGTTAGGAAAGTACTATGGCTGTGGATGGTCATGCTGGTGGGGCCATTTCTTGCCCTTTATGTAATGATAAAGCAGAAGCTAATATTTCACAATTGTAGCTTATTTTATTTCCCTCTTAAAGGCATCATTCCAATGACTTTTGACATTTAGCACTATATAGTTTGTTTTGAATTGTTATTTACAGTGACAGAAGTCCCATTTCCCTCCTATTCATGTTCAGTGAGTAATATGCTATCATTAATATCACATTTTTCAGTGCGATACCTAGCATGGTTTTGGCAAATTAGCTGAGTGATTTGCTTTAGATTTTATTGATGGCGCCTTTAATTTATATGCAGCTCACTTAATATAATAAGGCTTAAGACAGTATAAACAAGGAGCCTATGCATTCAAATCAAATGATCAAGGCAAAATGTTAAAATGTTTTTTATTTTTATTTGTGAGCAGGCCCGTCGACATAAATTTGGGGGCCCGGGGTAAGAAGCCTGACATGGGCCCCCCTCGAATATAAATTAATTGGAAGAGGGCCCTGTTTGTGAGCAATACTACTGTCAAACACATGGGAGTTAATCATATTTTGGGGTAAATTAATTAAGATAGGCTGGTTAGCTCTGTTTCAGTAGGAGGAGCTTAAGCCATAGATATGAGTAAGGAGCAAATTTCACTTTTTCGCTGAATAAATAGTTTTAGAGCAGGGGTGTTCAAATCTAAGGGGCGGAATCCAAATGATTCCCTCTAAGCAATTTTTTGGCTCTCAAGCTTTCTGCTGAATTGACCCAAATGATTATACACAGAACTTTGCAAATTTGAGTCATTCTACCACTATAAACAGTATGACATCACATTGCATTCTGACACCAAAAAATGAATGTACCAATTTACCAATTAAAGATACAGTGGGTTTCTAATAGCTAAGTTAAATCCACCAATCTGAATGACTCACTGTATTGGCCCCCTTTTTCAATGCGCTTAGATATATGGTCATCAGTGAAAAACGTTTGGACGGCCCTGTCTTAGAGTAATGCAGACCACAAGACTATCAATTTCAAAATTTCAATTTCAAATGTATTTGTTGGCAGATAAGTCCCTTGAGATGTCTTACCATTTTTGAAGTTGTCAAGTTGTCAAAATCACAACTACAAAAGACTATACAGTAAAGCAGACAGCAGGCTACGTAAATTCAATAGAAAACACAAAACTATATTAACGCAACCATACACACACACTCACTCACTCACTCACACTTGACTGTTAAACACAGAATAAGTAATGTATGAACAAAAACTGATGCAGAGTTCAAATATAGTCACAAAAAGTATGCGAGCAATTAAACATATTACTTAACTTTTTAGAATGAACAACCCAATCAGCATTTAGCCATTACACTGTGCATGTCTGCACATCTAGTGACCCCTTTTAAACCAACTACAGTCTATCCTATGGAGACTGTGCAGATGGAATGACATCACAGTCCCAGAGGTTGATTGATTCCATACATAGACATCGGCAGCATTGCATTGTATTACTGTAATGGTCTAATCTTTATACCTGTTTACTCCAAGCCATCTGACATGTCTATTGTGACTTGGAAACACTCCCTTGACTCCATTAGTCTACAGAAAGCCCAGACATGTGAGCTGGCCTGTACACTAATGCTTTCCTAGTGTGAGCAAGCACCATACAGAGGCATAGGCTGTTGTCATAATACAAAGTAAACATGCTATTGGACGATAGAGACATTTTATAGCGTAGCAACAGGAGAATTAGAAGTCTAGATCTACAAAATACCTCATAATATGTCTAATTGAAATGGTTTAAAATGACATAGGAGACAGTTTAAATACAAAAACAAAAAATGTGATGTTATTATTATGAAATTGAAACATAGCTCAGTCCAGATCTGCATCAAATCTATGTTGAGTAAAAATATATATATTTAAAAAAAAAAAGAAATCTTTTGTTTGTTTTTCATTTGCACACTTCAGTCAGGAGGAATTCTAATACTAATACTACTATATACTAATACTGCCATGTATTACTTCTGTCTAACCGCATGGAAAGTAGTTCCAGCAACACTTGAGCATTACCATAGAAACGGGTAAACAAATGAACTATGGTAAGGAGGGACTAGATTCTACAAAAACAGAGATAACTAGCTTAATGCTTTGAACATCCATAAACAGTCCAAAGGATGCCAGATTTTAAAGTAAAGTATTTTGAGTTGGCGGGACCATGGTATCCTTATGTATATATCTGGTAGCCTACTAAACCTAAACTATTGCTGTGATATTCATGAATTAGTAGTTTTTAAAAGAGCCAAATCCTTTGCTCTCAAATTTCTATGCATTTTTACCATAGACTGATGATTATTTTTACACCGAACCAATACAAGAATCAGCACAGAAGCGACAACATGAGTGACAGCTTTTTACACACAAAAAATATTTGGCATCATAATAATGGTTCATTTTCAAACGATTATTGTAAAGCAAAATTTTATTTAGTTTATGCATAATCTCATCTAGTAAACACTCTCCCACTCTCCGTCTGAACCATTTTAAACAAATCTGAGCCTTGGTCATTTCTCTCTTGGTCATTAGTTTGTTGTTAAATTGAGTTCTCACATTGGCTTCTGTCATATAAATAAATATAAAATCTTTTGAACATGAACATGAACAGAACCAGAAGATTTGGATCTCATAAAAGAGTCGAGAGTCAACATTAGCCAAAACTAGACCAGGATAAAGGACCAATCCGGACCAGACCAAAACAAGTGCAAACCAGCCTGATAGTGCACACTAGTACTGTTGTGTCCTTGGGCAAGGAACTGCATTTGCTTGGCTGTGTGATTGTTTGTGTAGCTGTAATTTGTAGTAGTTTGTGCAATTATTCAGTTTATTTTGTGCAACGCTCAATTTAAAATCAATTTTCAACAATAACAATGTAATCTGAGAATAGAGTCATGCCCTTGTTTACATAAATAAAGCCTTCAGGTAGTTTAATTCGAGGTAATTTATTTTCTCTTTCTAAAACAAAAACAGTGCAACTAAAAATTGTACATTGTTTTGCATGTTGCACTTCACTGAGCTTCACACTTTAACCACACTGTATACTGGGTCAGTATGGCAGCTTGTGCAGGTGCTGTTGTGTGTCAGGATTTCCTATATGCATTTCAACACAGGAAGTTTCCTCTCTACCGCTTCCTTGCGGCCCATACCATATTAGGACATGGGGGTGGAGCCTGACATGATGGAAAATACTATTAACGCTATCAATCTATGCTTCACAAACCCATCTGTGAGACATTGGAAAAACATTAATCATATTTAAATAAGTACATTCTGTCCTGCTTGGAACACCATCAGATGAAATCTAACCCTGGGGAGCATGACCAACTTTTGATTCAATTTCATCCAACGAGAAAATCTACAGAACCGTAAAAAAATGCATGGAAAATGTTTTTACTGGGACTTCACCGTGACTTAAAAAGAAAAGATGAGTCAAGAGTTAGTTAATCTGTGGCAGATGAAGCTAATGTGTGTAGCCACTCAGGTTTTTTGCTGTGCACCTTGTGGTGTAATCTAGCCTCATATTCAAAACTCGGGTCATGTCTATATGTGGTGGAAAGAGTACTGAACATTTGCACTCAAGTAAAAGTACAGTTACATGGCTAATAATGTTCTCATTTACAAGTACACTGCTGCAAAATTGCACTTAAAGATGCATTGTGTAACTTTTCTAGTGGAGGATCTATCATTCAGATTTTTTCCCATGATGTTATTACTTTGCTTGAAATGTTCCACAGTAGCATTAAACACATCAATCTTGCATTAATTCAGTTACAAGTGTTTTTATTGCTTAAAAACATGAGCAGTGTCTCCTCTTAATGGAGATAAATACATTTAATGCAATACTGTGGAGCATTCTGGACAAAGCAACATGGCCATGGAGATAAGGAGGTAATGAACCCTCCACCAGAAAAGTTACAGAGTGCACCTTTAAGTGCAATTTTGCAGCAGTGTTTAGAACATTTTTAGCCATGTACTTTTACTTGAGTACAAATTTTCAGTGCTTCAGTACTCAGTATTTCCAGCATTTCAGAAGCATTTTAGAAGCATAAAAAATGTAAAATGTAGTTTTTTTAAACAACAGCTGCATGTTCTAGACAATCAGAGCAGGCAAAATAGTGATGTTATGTGTGTTTGTTGATACAAAAGGGAGTAAAAAGTCATTGTAATGTCTTATTAACATTATAAAACATCTACAAATGACAGTTAATACTTTATATGTGCTTATAAACAAATTAGTAACTCTTATAATAGCCTCATAAATTCTACAATGATGTAAACACAAATCTGTAATGGTTAAGGTCTAGTTTTCTTTTTTTTTTGTTCACTTTTATAAATAGGTTTCACCAATGTAAACAAATAAACTGCCGTCCTTACAACCAAGATGGCGGATTTTGAGAATAAGGTTTAAATGAGTAAGTTTATCTTTATCTGTAGCTCATATCTAACACAAGCAAGCAGAGCTAGCTTTGGCCAAAGTCAGATTTGTTGTTGATAATTTCCATCAGAGTTCAGAAAATAGCAAAATTCAGTAACATTATTTTAGTAGAATTGTTTATATTGGTATACTTCCCTGTAGCTTCTGGTCAACACAACAAAAAGTACTGAGTAAGACTTGAACTTCTTCTTGGCCTATTTTTGAATCTCTACTTAAGTCCCTGCATTAAGGTGCTGAAATAATACAGCCAGTGTGGCTGTGGAACCACGGTTACCAGGGGAAGGAGCGTGGCCTGGTCTCCTCATGCTGCTGAGCGGACAGAGGAGGTGATTGAGCACTTACTATTAGCAGCCTGTAATTACTAATGGTGATTACGGGTACTCTTTCTTTACTCTTTAAAAGTGTTGGCCCACATAGAATAAACTTCCACTGATGTATTTAACTGTAGCAAAACACAGACTTTGTTTTGACTGGAGCAGAGTGCTTCTCAATATGAGGTTCACACGCACAGGCCTCTTCTCAAGTGAGGTTTTAGCAGTTGAAGTTCTGGATGAGTTAAATGAATGCTTTAGGTCCTTGATAAAAATTCGTTAAGTCATAATTAAGACATGAACTTTCAAGCTATGTACAGGTGCTGCCTCATACTGGTCTAGATCTAGTTTGGTTGTGGTAAATGATTTTTGTCTTTAGACCCCATCTGTTGATTGGTTGGACACATCTTTGCTTGTGTTGGTAAATTTAGATGACTATAGTTAATTTGGTTTAATCCAGTGGTTCTTATCCTTGTTGGAGGTACTGAACCCCACTAGTTTCATATGCGCATTCACCGAACCCTTCTTAATTGGATTTTTTTTTTTTTTCAAATTCAAAACATAGGTATATATATTTTATTGGTGAAACCATATTGCACATATTCGTTCCTTTTTTGCTCGACATAAGTTACTATGAAGGGAAAATATTAAGAAAGAAATTACACAACGTACCATCACGACAGTCACAAGACTATTGCGTGAACAAAATTTCCTGCAGCCAATAACGGCCAAAAAGGGCATGTCATCACCAATCATGAGTTGGATGTGAGTCTTGACCCCTGCCGAACCCCTGAGATTGACTCACCGAACCCTGGGGTTCGATCAAACCCAGGTTAAGAACCAATGGTTTAGTCACTGGTTGAGCCTGCCAAAGTCCCGGTTTAGTCCTGGGTTTGCTCTGGCTGAGTCTTGCATTATTATATAGCTAGTATAATAGAATTGGTCGAAATCTGGTTGAAGTTTGGTTTAGTCCTAACTTGGACCTGGTCTAGTCCTACACAAAAAACGGACTATTTTTGGTTCTAGTTGTATAAACCTAATAACTTAAATTTTTCACATATTTTTTAGTTGGTCAGTTTTTACACTACAGTTTTAAATAATATTTGTATTTATTTTTAAAGTATTTGGTATGACCTTCTGAGCTTGCCATAGCTGCTACACAAGCACATTTTTGATCACATTTTTTTTACTCCCGGTTTAAACTTAAAGGTCCTATATTTCACTAAATGGATTCTTGTGAGCAATAAGCCATGTTATATTGATGCCACCTCCTCAAAAACATACATGGAGTTGTGTTTTGTTTCATTCACACATTTGAGTAACCCTTTATCATTAGTCTGTCTATATCCCCAAAGCTCAGAATGCTCTGTTCTATCTTGTGATGTCATCTAGTGGTAGTTTTTTTCAGTTTGAGAGAAGAACTCAGCCTAAGTGTTCAGGTTTGTGTGTTAAACATATGTAAATGTAACAAAACTCAACTCCGGGTATGTTCGTGATGAGCAAATAACATTGTAACACAGACCAGAAAATATTGCAATATGGGGCCTTTAAATAAACTTCTCTATACCCAAGTTCTGCTATATACTTATAGTTAGGACCTATGAAAATTATCATTTTATATCTCAAATGACGTCAGTTACATTTATACCAACCCAACTATAACCTTCCGCTTTAAGAAACATGGACACACCAAGTAACACCCAGAGCATTCAAAATGATTCAAGTGGGTGCTGCTGACTTTTCACATCGCCGGTTACATTTGACTGTATAAATCAGAATATGGCGGTGTAAAGTCAGGGCTGGTGTAGTGAGATTTATGGCCAAGTGCAGTATGCAAGCATGCATAGTGGAAACAGCCAATGGGTCATTTATTCTGGGCATCAGCATTTTTACTAATCAATTTCTGAGCTCTCTGTGACAAATAGAACTGCAGTCTTGATCCGTTTTAAAAGTTGGTGCTATTAGGTAATGCGTCGGCAAAGTATACTTTCTGTACAAGAAAGTGTAAAATATTTGACCATGATCTAACTATAGATTACAGTGATAAAAGATATTACAATTGTGTATATGGTAGAACAATATTTTCTATCTCACAATCTTTCTATGTCATAGGCCTATTTCAACTCTACAAATTATCTGCTTTCCTCATCCTGCATTGCAGACATAATATCCAAAGTTACTTAAACATTCAAAACTGTGCATATCACCCTAGTAGCAGTAGCTTTTAGTAAAAAAGCTCACTCAACATAAAGGTTGGATATATATATATATATCCCTCATTCGTCCAGGAGTTGTATAAAAAGGCTTCAGAGGTACTCAATCTGGAAAATGTTTTTGATATCAAGATGTTTTGACTGCCATCTAATCAAAGCAAGTCTTGCTGGCCATGAGCAAAACAATTCTTCAACTTTGCCTGTGTTTTTGTGTGGTTAGTAATGAGTGCCTGTCTGATCCAGGGCAACTGCAACTATAGAGTTCTCTTAAAATGTATGAGCAGTTAATGAATACTAATGCATCAAATGGTATAGCAAAGTGTATTGGTCATCACCAAAACATGACATTTGTATTAAATACATTTAGAATGATTACTTACACATTGGCAATTGAATTCAAACACAAGATTATGAAAGACATTAACCTTTGATAGTCAGAAGTAGCTTTTTACTCAGGAAATGCAGAAAATACCTAAACTTAACTTCTAGGCTACTGGCGTGATGTGTGTTCATTTGACCTCCTGATGTTTCCTCATTCACAATAACTCTAAATAGAGAAGCATTCTTTTTTTTTTTATATGAAACAATATGGTAGATATAAACAATTACAATAACTGATTTCAATTTTAGTAACATAAATATTTATACTTTTGAATGTGTAACTTTCCAGACTACTTCCTGGCTTTGTTTATGTAGGCTACATTTGATCTTGTGATCCCTTATCAGCTATATATACTTATAGTGTATTTTCCATCTCAAATAGACTTTTTTCCACAAAACAACTGAGTAGCTGCAACACCATTTTCAATTAAGTTAAGGTAAAGATTTATGGTTGAACCTACATGTATTAAAGGTCTTACACAAAGCTGACTCATGTGAGCTTTAAGTCATGTTATACTTATGATGTTATTTCATCAAAAACATATCCAAAGTTGTGTTTTGTTTCATTTACACATGTGAGTAATCCTGGTTTATTAATCTATCTACATCTCCAAAGCTCAAAATGCTCTGTTCCACCTTGTGATGTCAAGAAGCGGTAGTTTTCAAATTAACTTGTACCATTTGTGTAGCAGAGATGGGCAATTCCAGATCTGAGATGATAAAAATGATTCTAGTGAAAATGTATGGCATTTAAAAACACAATAGAACATGTCCTGTATTACCACATGACATCACAAGGTGGAACAGAGCGTTTTCTTTTTGAGAGAAGAACTCAGCAGGGTTTGTGCATTAAACATGTGCAAATGAAACAAAACACAACTCAAGGTATGTTTTTGACAAGAAACAACATTATAACATAGATAGACAGAAAAAAGCGTAATGTGGGCCCATTAAACCAACAGAAAGTGCATAAGCTAATACTTCTTTTTAAACCTTGAAACAGCTGGAGATAGGAGACTACAGCTAATCCCAGTGTTTTGAATGTCAGCTGTACAAAAGTCACATACTTTGGACGTTTAACACTGCATGTGAAACAAGACATGACAAGTTGTGGCTAGGCGAATACCACAGACTGCAAGTGTTCAGTTACCACAGCTCCATATCTACACATATTAAACTTCAGTGAAACTTCTACCACCTGCTCTGATCAACAGTGTCTCAAATGAATTCATACCTCTCCATGCCACACATTCTTCCCTCTGTCGCCATGACAACCAGAGCTAATCGATGAGCATTCTTACGTGAACGTGTCAAAGGGCTGAAGAGTCTGACTGTGTGTTGTCTCTGCAGATGGACGACATAGACGCCATGTTCAGTGACCTGCTGGGGGAGATGGACCTCCTCACACAGGTACTCACACTTTCACTACACTGTTGCAAAACACCTGAAAATGTAACAGCAAATTTCACATGTGCAATTATTATAAAAACATAAGTCATAATGTGTTTTGAGCATGAATTAATGGTAGCTAATACAGATTTAAGGTTCATAGCCTCTGTCTTTATCTTTCTTTAGTGTTCTTTTGCTGCACATTTAAAAATTCACTATGTAACTTTTCTGGTAGAGGGTAGCATTAAACATACTAGTATCCATCTTTATGGAGATGAACAAGTGATGCCAGGCCATGGTACTGGTCAGATCTGTGGAGAGGTGAGCCCTTTCACAGTAAAAAAGCACCTGCAATTGAATTAACACAAGATGGAAGATTAATGCCATACTGTGGAACATTCCAGACAAAGCGATAACATGCAGCTCCATGGAGACAAGCAAATAGTGGACCTGAAAAGTTATATAATGCACCTTTAAATGTATGAATGTTGAGTATGTTGATTGACAGCTAAGAGTTGTTCAATCAAGTGTCAACCATAACATATAAAATCCCTGGATCTAAGCGACCACAGATTGTGAAGATACCTTTTCATTCCACCTTAACACACCCATTCCACCTTAACGCACCCATTTCACCTTAACGCAACCACATTCAGACAAACAATCACTTACTGCTGCCTGCCATCATAAACAAAGATGTTTAACAGAGCATTGTTATTCCCACAACATCATCCCATTGAGTGGATGCTACTTTCAATTAGGCTTCGACAGTATAAATATGGCAGACATGGGCGACAACAACTGCTTTCAATTAAGTTTAGTGGCATAAATATTTATTATCTTGAATGTAACTTTCCAAACGTCTCACTGGCTTTAAGTACATTTGATCTTATAAATAGACTTGTGCTTTTGTTTTTTTCTCTCAACACAAAACAATTTAGAAGATGCAACTTACTTAAAGGTCTTATATTATCTTATCTTATATTAGTATAATTGACGTCATGTTATGATGTTGTTACCTCATCAAAAACATACTCAGTGTTTTGTTTCATTTACACGTTTGAGTAACCCTTAATTATTAGTCTGTCTACATCTCCAAAGCTTAAAATGCTCTGCTCCACTTTGTCATTTAGTGGTAGTTTTCAAGTTAACAGTTACTTTTTAATTTCATTCAGAACAGATTGGCAGTTCCAGGGCTGAAATTATCCAAATGATTCTAGTGAAGGTATGGAGTTTAAAAACACAGTGGAGCTTTTACTGTATGTACATGACATCACAAAGTGGTGTTTTCTGTTTGGGGGAAGAAAATTTGTGTGTTGAAAGTATGTTTTTGATGAGTAAAAACATTATGACATAGATCAGAAAACTGCATAATATGGTCCCTTTAAAGGTTGCTCCATTTCAACTAAATCAAACCTTAAAAGTCTAGTTTAACTTTTATTTAACAGAAAATGCGACTACAACACAAAGTTACGGTTAAGTAAATATTTTGATATGTTGACCTTACTTGTAATGAATGCGCTTGCTTTCAAAGGCAGTTAATGTGGTTTACATTCATTTGACTTGGTGACCTCTCCTTTGTGACACCTAAATAGACTTGTTCTAGTCCCAGGACACATGACACAGCCACTAAAACCCGCCATCTATCACCGAAGCCCAGACTGGCAGCCACAGACGACGCGCTGGGCCTAACACTCCTTATACTTCTCCAAAGCTATAAATTACACGTCCATTTTTGGGGGTAGATAGGGTCACACGCCTGCCTCAGACCTCACTTTCGCTGGGTAGAAAAAGTCCTGCTGATCACTTTGATGTTGCTTTGCAGCGATGCCATTTGGTTTCCATCACTTCTATTTAGCGTTGGATTACTTATCTACAAGTGGAACTCCAAAACAGATGGGAGAATTACGGCTTACATAATTTTGCAAGCGGTTGTGTCAATGTGTTTTTCGCTGTGTTTGCTTACTGAAGTTTGTGGGCATGCATAAATTGTACTTTAAATTACCATTACCCACAAGACAACACAATACAGCCTCCTCTTCTACATCAAAGGCGCTCTACCTGCTTTTTACTGTCTTAAAAAGAAGAAAAACAAAGCTAGTTCTTTTTAAATGGTTTGCAGTGGTCCAAAGTTATTCCACACTTACCTTATGCATTCCAAGCATGCTAATTATTCACCACGATGAGTTTATAAGTGCTTTTCACAACTTTCAGAGCAGAATTTTGACGTCATGGTAATGCCAACAACAAGTAGCATGGTAACAATGCACTTCCTGATTATCTGACATTAAAACACTTAAATTAGATGCAGATAGCACCCACCAGACTTAATATATCTGTATACAGGGGCAAGACAATTTTTGCTCACATACTCTTAAACTATTTATGTGTTCAATTTACTGTGTTAATGTGTTATTTACCACTATGTTTTTCTCTCTTCTAACAGAGTCTTGGTGAAAATACAGAACCCCTGCCTCCGCCACTCCCCAGTGCTCATAAAGAAGTCAACTTCTCCATCGGCTTCACTGACCTAAATGGTGCTTAAACGCATTGACATTTAGCATAGAATTCAAGTCCAGCAACTACTGGCACAACACTTTATTTGTGCAGAGAAACGTGATCTAAGACTAGCTTGAGTGGCTCTTGTGTAAGCTCTGATCGGAGATAAATTTGAAGGTCACTCTACTAATTATGCACTTACTTAGTGACTTGCTGTGGGCGTCTCTTATGGGACAGAAAACAAGGAGTAATAACCCCAAAGCAAGGTCACTCTGCTAGCTTTCATTAGACATCATTTCCCTTAATTTCCCCTGTTCCCTTCTGCAATTTTCATTCATAATAGTTTTATGTACACTTTGTCTCATGTGACGGTGCTGAGGCTGTCAAGTATTGCATTATTTCAACTGCAAACCTTGTCTTTTCTGTAGCAATATAATGTAGCATTATGCAGCCTACAAATGAATATACTTTCCACATTGTGCTTTGTTTTGATTTTCATAATTAGATTAGGGTAGCACAACAAACAGTTTTACTTTAAACATGTGCTGCATAGACAGTTTTAGGGAAAGTATGCAGGGTAGAACAAAAGGAGCATGCATTACACAGATTTTTTTAGATTTTCAAAAGATATTGGTTCAACTGATATCCTGACTGGACATTAAAATTCATGTAATAAGGCCCAGAAAGTCTCAGAATGTTTGAACTTTTATTTACACAAGCTGTTCTGTAGTTACTGGAGAGATAAATCACAGCTCCATAACACATTTGGATCAATTCTGTTTGATTTTATTTTTGTTTTGAGGAATTGTTTTCAGTCTCTGCATTGGTATTGGTTAATATCAGGGATTGGCAGATTCTTGCTGTAGGTATAGGAACTGAAAAAGTTGGATTGGTGCATCTCTAAACTTGATACTATAGTCAAAAGTGCAATAATTAAATTGACTTTCTAGAATCACTCAACGAACTGGAAGACAATGACCTCGATGCCCTCATGAACGACCTGATGGCGGACCTCAACGCATCTGAGGAGAAGCTGGCAGCGGAGATTGACAGTATGAAGACTGCACCCAAGCCAGGTCTACCACAATCTGCAACAGTGGCACCCAAAGACCCAGGCCTAGAGCTCCCACCTCCCACACCCTCTCTTCCCTCACCCGTCTCACCACATAGCGGCGGCAGTAGCACCGTGACAACCCCTGCCTCATCAAGCAACTCGCCACTACCTCCTCCGCAGGCCTCCAAGCCTACCATGGTGAGTTTGGGCGCAAAATATAAGTGTCTCAGAGAATTTTGACATGAAGCATACATTTGGGCAGCAGTGACTCTGACGCAAACTGCTGTGTCTTTAGGCAAGACTTTTCACCCTCTTTGCCTAAGTATGAAAGTGGTTTGTGCGTGATTGATGGTCGTCAGACAGGATGATGACGCAGACTGGCAGACTTGTTTCTGTCGGTGCAAAAGCGTACCACTACTGAGCATGAAGTGAATAAAGAATGCAATGTGAAGCGTTCTGGGTGTCTTGAAAGAGACCATATAAATTCAGTACATTATCACACATCATTTTCAATCTCAAAAGATATCAAATTTAGCTTGAATTGTTAATTGTTAAGGTAGCGGCTCTAATTTTCCACCGCTCTAAACCTTATGAATTTTTACAGCTGCCACACATGATGATGCTATGTGTTTCTTACTCTCTGAAGTGTGTCCAATTATCGAACTATTTTATGCATTTTTGTTGGCATAAGAACTTGAGCAGCACCTACGTTAAAAACTTTAAAATACTGTCTAGACCAGCAAATGAAAAAGACTGTAATGTCCCAATCTCCCCTTTACTAGTTCTGCCCTTTTGTAGAACTTCTCCAGGCAATGTGTGACAGGAAACCACTACAACATGGCATCACTTCCCGACATATACATTTTCATTGAGCGTCTGCGAAGGTGCTCTTGAAATTAGACATTGATCTCGCTCAGGGTTGCTCCTGAACAAAGAGCTGTTGCGGGGCATGTGTTACAGTCACAGTCTGTCTGGAACACATCAGGATCAATGGCAGAGGGCTGAGGAAGAGTAGTGCAAGAGGGGGGCAGCCAGAGCAGACATTATGACTTTAGCAGAGCTTGTTACCTCATGCTAAAAACATCAGCTGTACCGAGAAAGAGAATGCGTCATTGTTGGGCAGAGGTGCATAAGTTTGTCAAAATTTGCGTTGTCGGCAGGTTTACAGTTAAGAATATCTCCGGTTAAAAAGCTTAGACGCATAAAGGTGATCCTCTTCCTGTTCATTTAAGACGTGTAGATTATGTAATGTCCCAGGTGAATGTTGTGAATTTCCGTCAGTAAGAATAAGAGGAAATTCAAACCAAATCAAATCTTACGCAGCGTAGCAGCTGAAATGTTTCATCGGTTGCCTGGACTCTGCAGGTTTATGAAACTGAACGTGACTTTTATGTCTGGGACCGATGGAAATTAAATGAAGAAAAATACTAGCCAACATTTGAACTAGATGACAAAACAATGGAAACAGAAATAATAACAACCAAATGAATAAACCAGACATGCTGACATCATTATTGTTATGAAAGGCTCCAGAAACTTGCCATATTGACCTTATGGCCACATTCACATCTTTAGTGTTGAATAATGGCATCAGCTATCAGTTCGTGATAGACCAGAGGATATTTCTGAAGATAGGCTTACGTCTTAGATGCTAATGCAAATTCTGGAGCCCAGTAAACATTAAAATAATGCCAGAAATAATCTACACCCATGAAAATAATCAGGAGTCTTTGCTATAAATCAAATGTTGTGTGTTGTATAGTGCTGCACTAAATATGAATTACATTTTTGGGTGATTTTGAGCTTTTAGTCCTTACATTGTCAGTTATAAGTCAGCATAATGTCATAGAAAAGTCATTGATAGATCCAGTATGGCGCTGACTGCTGAATCTGTTTACGATGCAGCCTATTATGAGCTGTGAAAGAAAGTATTTCTCCTTGCTTATTTCAATTTCTGTTTCTGTATTTTTTTTATTTTTATAACTTCTCTCTGTTATCCTCTTTAGGAAGAAATTGAGGCCCAGATGAAGGCTGACAAGATCAAGCTGGCTCTGGAGAAGCTAAAAGAAGCTAAAGTGAAGAAGGTAAGGTAACAGCGCTCACATGAAGTAAACTTTAAAGAGCAGGTGAGTTATAGGTACTTGGCCATGGCTGCAGAAGAGGTTCCATCATAGCGTGGCTTCTTGTCCTTTTGAACAAGTCATGAATCACTGTATTGGATCAGGCCATCATCCTGAAGGGCACATGCGGTTTCCTCTCTGGTGACATGTGGAGACTTCCTCGCGTTCAAAGTGGTGCAGACATGTGGTCATGCAACAAAGACTGCACATAAACCCACATTGTTCTACTCAAGAAACGTTAAAATGGCTAGAGCCCAGTACTGTGAGCTTTTAGGGAAGCATGATGCACCTTTGAGTTTCAGAGGAACATCTGCGTGGAAGGAGATAAGGAAGGTGCTTTCTCAGTGGTTTTTTGTGTGGTTTCAACTTTCAATGTAATTTGGCAATACTTTTTTCATATTCCTTTTAAAAAAACAAATGCCAGTGAAAAAGGAATATGCCATATTCCTTTTACAAATGCCAGTGCTGGAAGAATGACACAATTTTAATTCTTGTTTCTTCTGACTTTTGCTAAACAGAAACAACTGAATCGATACGTTTTTCTTAGCTGTTTAATCACACTATGAATGCATTTTTTCTGCAGGTATCAAACAATAATAAAAGATAGTTTTACTTTTCAGTCCTGTTAAAAAATGTAGTGAATTAAAAGTGCAGTAAGTATATGCATCAAAACGTACTTACAACTGCCGAGTTTTTCAATCAACTGCTAAATTAAAGGTTTATTTTATACTTATCCATGCAATAATATCCTCATAATAAAAAAAAATCATACTGAAGTTTCATTCATGCCGATATGAGTAATCTGAGTAAAGCTAGTTTCCCACCTGTTATCTTTACAGTTTTAAAGACAGTGGCCATAAATTCTAAAGTGTGCATTTTATCCCTGTACTGTGGTAGAATATTTTCCACACAGGTTAAACGTCTGATCCGCACTTGTGATAACATCTCAGCAAAGCCACATTTTTATGACACACGACGCTTGACCTCTGAAGAGCCTTCAAGAGCTGGATTTGGTTCCAGATGAGAGCAAGTGTGAAGTCATACGGAGAGAAAGCCAACAGTGGAGGACGAGATGAAACAAAGCGGAGAAGTTATGCCGAGCAGGTTTATGGGAACTGCTGAGAATGGTTGGAGCTAAACTAGCATTATCATACAAGAACAGCCATTTAGTACTCACGGCATGTTATCAAGACAGCAAACACACAAGATCATCACTTCATTTCATGTCTTACTCTAGGGACACTGGCTGCTGTTCGCAATATGCTGAGATTTCATTGTGTCCCACAGATGATCAAAATCAAATCCAAAGACAATCTGGTGAATTATTCGGAAATCAGATTTTCATTAACTGAACTAATTCGTTTTTTTGGACAGGAAAGTTCAGTCGTCAAAATATCAAAAATCTCACACCAAGGCCGGCCTAGCGTGCATGCTGCAATCTAACCCCTAGGCCATCCAGCTTTTCTTCAAGTTCGGCTTAACATTTGCCAAAATTGTGTAAAATACAAATGAGTTAATCCTCACTGACCATTCTAATCATTCTCTACAATGAGATTCACAAGCACATTTCACAACTTTCAAAGGAGTTTTGTTGTTACGGTAATGGAAACAACATCTAGCATACTAACTGCACCAATGTTAGATGCAGATAACATGCAGTGACCTCATTTGACTGATTTTACAATATGCGAGTCATGTTATAGCTCCTTTAAGATAGAAGTCTCACTCAAACTTCTAGTCTCCCAAAGCTTTTATTCAACTTTCTATAGATTCTTATGGCTATGAACACTGCTTTTCTGTTCTAGCTGGTGGTGAAAGTCTTGCTGAACGATGGCAGCTCTAAAACCTTGATGGTGGACGAGAGGCAGGTCGTTCGGGAGGTCCTGGAGAACATGTTTGAGAAGACCCACTGTGACTGTAATGTGGACTGGAGCCTGTGCGAGACCAACCATGAACTACAGCTAGGTTAGTAACACACCGCACTGTGCAGAGAGGGCTTATCTCCAGATCTATTTCATTATGAGCAATAGTTGGATTATGTCAGACTGACGCAAGATGTGGGCATTGTGCATGTTTCCTTGAAAACTTTTAAATTATATTTCTGTGTAATTTTGTACAGGGAACATTAGTAATCTATTAAAGGGCCCATATTACGCTGTTTTCACATCTGTTATAATGTTATTTCCTCTCAAAAACATATCTGGAGTTGTGCTTCGTTTCATTCACACATGTTTAAAGCACAAATCCTGTGTATTTAGGCTCTAAAACAGAAAACACTCACACTGTTTCACCTTGTGATGTCATGTGGTAATACAGGAGGAGCTTCAATGTGTTTTTAAACTCCATTCACTTTACTTATGATCATTTGGATATTTCAGCCCTGGACTTATCTATCTCTACTAAACAAAAGGTAAACGGTAGCTGTTAACTTGAAAACTACCACATCATGACATCACAAGGTGGAACAGAGAATTTTGAGTTTTGGAGATGTAGATGAACTAATAATCAAGGGTTACTCAATCATCTGTGAATGAAACACAAAGCACAACTTCAGATATTTTTGAGGAGATAACATTTTAACATGGCTTGAAGCTTAAAGAGTCACTTTGTGTTATATAGAACCTTTAAAGATATAATCACCAGAAAGATAGAAGGTTATCATATGAATGTGATAATATATTCAAAACAACTTGATTATAGCAGTGTAGTAATGTCAAAAACAGTGTAAAACCCCATAGACCATGATCCTTGCACCTGTTATCATTCTGTGGACATTGCAATAGTATTCCAAAGCATGTCAGTTCATGTTTAACCAAGAACGCTATTATCTTAAAATGATTACAAAACAGCATGAATCTATGAGTGACCAATAGCCAAATAAGCTCTGAATGGACTGAGCATGTTACAATTCCAGCATGATTCTACTGCTGTTAGCCTGTATGGTCCTTTAGAGCTTTCTGCAGCAGACGGTGGATGCAGTGCAGTGTGGAATATTTCATACTCGTCCATCCAGATGATAGACTGTATTTTTATTGGCTCAGTGGAAGGCACACCACTGTGAACTCACAAAGAAACATTGATCTGCCCCCTCCCCCATACTCCCCTCTCTCTCACACATACTCACACAGATGTTGGGCTTCGGTGCTTCTTGGGGACATTACATTAACTTACAATACATTCATTTCCTAGAGACGGATCCTAACCTTAACTATAATCACTACTTTCCTAACCTTAAAGAACACATACTACGCTTGAGCACTACTATGTTATAATTTGCACATTTTAAATTGCAATATTCATCTATAACGACTTCCACTGACTTCTGCATTAGAAATCCGCAGTGTCCAATGGGAGCTGACGTCGCTGTAAACGTCATCACAACAAAGAGCTGTGAAGTTGTTGGCTCCTGCTATGGATAGCTGCTGATCACACTAACAAATATTATTTGAACTAGACTATGTGAAGTTGCCGAAACCTACTCGTGTCACAAATTCAGAAAATAAAGAGAGCACTGGGCATGTGCGGGTGACGGGGAAAACGGGGACTGATCTGCAATATGGCGTCTTGAAAATAAGTGATTAAAGAATACTCAAACATGCACAAATCACTCCAAATACAACTCTGAGAGGGTCAATGAGAAGGGGAGACAACTATAACATGGCTAAAAGCTCCGAAAGGTCAAGTTTGCATAATAGGTCTGCTTTAACCTAGACCCTAATCTTAAAGGTCTTAAAGGTCTTAAAAATGTGAAAAACAGAACTAGTTCATTTTAAACTGTTTTCAGTGGTCAAGTTCAATTTATTCCTCACTTACCCTTTGCATTCTGAGCATCCTAATTATTCATCGCAATTAGTGCATAAGAGCTATTCACAACTTTTAGAGGCCAGAATGGAGAACTGCCATTATGTAAATTAGATGCAGACAGGACACAGTGGACCTATTTTGACCCCAAGAGCTGCTTATACAATATATCTGTACCGAGGCACGACAAATATTGCTCAAATACATGAAAAAAATCAGGTACAACCACACACACACCTATTTGAACCCATATCTGAACTTTAAACCATGTCGATGATCTAATAATTAAAGATTTATGTCATGGATGCCTGATTTTTGTCCCCATAAGTGAGACAGGTCCCCATGTTGCAAGTGCGTCTACAGATTTCAGTCCCTACAACGTGATAAAACCCCGCTCACACACAGATCTGTGAATACACCCGCACGCTCCGGGCAGGTGGGGTTGATTTGCTGGACAGGACACTGCTGCTGCTTGCGTTTTCATCGCTGTCATGTGGAAATAGTATCCTTATGATCTCAATCCGCTGTCTGAACCCCGAGATGCGCATTACCATCTGCTCTCTCCACGTCTAACAACTTGATCACATTGCCATGGCGATAATGCATAATTTCACACTGACAGACTTATATATCACCAGCAGGGAGCCGCTATATTCTCTCCTGAAGCAGCTAAATGAGAAAGCCATGCGAAACTCATTATGTTCGCCAAGAAATGCAATCTAAGTCAATATTATTTTCTCCACAATCGTACCAGTTCGTCTTATATTTGGTTAGTTATGCGGCGATACTGTAAATTAAAGGATAAATCATGGCTTAGCACTCTATCTTTCATTCATCTTCAGGAAGCCATATTGGAATGACAAAAACATGATTAACAGTAGCTTCTGTCCATTCATCAGTTTGTAGAAAGTACTCAAGATGTAAAATTATGGAAAAATAATTATGTAGTAAATGGATTTTTGTGCATTTTGTAATAGGTTAAGATTTTCATGAAGTCATCTCTGTTATTTGGACATAAAAGAATTATCTATTAGCAGTGGCAGTGGTTCAGTAGTTACAGTGTTTGCCCATCAACCCAAAAACAAGTGGTTCAGATCCAGCTTCACCCATTCTGTTGTTGTTCTGTTGTTGTGTTCTTGGCAAGACACAACAAATCTTTCCTCTGTATGAATGTGTGAATCAGTAATCAACTGGAGTGCATATAGTTTCTACTGAGTGTCTACAAAGCATTATATAAATCAAATTCATTATTATTATTCTTATTAAAGATGGGGTATTAGGCAACATTTTTTGGAACTTTATACCATATCATAATGTTATTCCCTCATCAAAACACGCCTGAAGAGGTTTTGTTTTATACGTCATTCATTCAAGCATGTTTGGGTAATTTAGCAGTCTCTCCCGGGCCCTTTTCAAACCCTCCTGTACGATTCAGCCCACAAGCCTACATCAAGCATGCTCCCGTACAACAATTTTTCATAAATATACAGAAGCATGATACAAAACAATACACTACAACTTCACAAACTTGAGGCAATGCATGCCGATTGTAATGTGGTAGAAATGTGACGGGAGAGTAACATAGCGCAGTGCGGGGACCAGGGACTGAACAAACAAAAGTGAATTTGAATGTGTAATAGGCAAACTCATTATACACTTTTTATTGGTTTTGGCTTAGTTCAGTGCTTTATTTATAACCAAATGATAGCTTGTGTTGTACTTAGTCAGACTATAGGCGGACACAGAGTAGCAGTTAGGGGTTTACTCAGCCTGTTAGTCATGTGACTCAGGCATAGGAGCCAAAGTGGCCCTGTGTCACTGCTGACTGCAGACATTGTGACAATGACACAGCTAAATGGACATCAAATATAGGCTATGCTTCCCAACAATCTGCCAAATTAAAATGAACCATTTCCTAAATGGTTTCCCTTGAGTTTGCTTTTCTCATTATAATTTATTTCACCTATATGTGAGCAGCAATGGGAAAAATACTTTAGTTACAGAATGCTGAATACACTGAGTAACTTTATATTATAGAGTAAAAAACATGACATATAATTACAAACAGCTTAATTTTTGTTGCACTGTTTGGTATGCATTAATTTATGTCTAATTAGAGATGAAAAATCACAAATACACTCAGTCAAAAGCTATGTTTGCTTTATTCTCACTAATGCTGTGCAGTTCCAAACTAATCTAATACCACCAAATGAAACAGTAATTGTACCAGAATATAGTTACTCAAAATTAGTATTTAGAATACATATTTTTAGTATATGTATCCAGTATTTCTCAACATTGTATGTGAGGTATAGACAACTCCATTCTCTCGCAAAATCAAACATTTTAGGGAAAATATGGAGCCCAACCAGTCTGCAGTAAAGTGTAATATATTTTGCAGTAGTCTTTAATAAATCTTTACTGTCATAAAAACAGAATTATTTCATTTTAAACATTTTGCAGTTATTCCTCACTGTATGCATTCCTAGCAGCCTAATTATTCACCACAATGAGTTATGTGAGTTTTACAACTTTCTGGTCAGAGTGGAGTTTTTCTGTCACGGAAGTGAAAACAACAATAAGCTTGCCAACCACGCACTTCATGATTCTCAACAGTAAAACTCTTTATAATTAAATGCAGACAGTACCCAAAGGATACACAACATATCTGTACTGTGGCAAGACAAACTGTGCTCAAATACAAGGCAAAGATTCGAGACAGCCCACTCAAACTCTGCATGTTGGAATGGATCTGATTCAGGATACATTTTATAGTCTCTTAACAACAATTCACTTTATGGCCATTGATTAATAATGAAGTAACCTATAACTACTACATTGTTAGCATCTATTTTGGACTGGCAATAGCATACTATAGACTGCTTTTTAAAGGGCCCACATTATGCTATTTTCTGATCTATGTTATAATCCTGTTTCCTCATCAAAAGTACCTGCAGTTGTGTCTTGTTATGAGTTCTTCTCTCAAACTGAAAACACTCAATTCCACCTTGTGATATCATGTGGTAATTTAGGCTTCACAATGTTTGTAAACTCCATCCACCTTCACTAGACTCATTTGGTCGATTCCAGTCCTGGAATTGCCAATCTTTACTAAACTAAAGGTAAAATGTAGCTGTTAACTTGAAAACTACCACTACAGGACATCACAAGGTGGAACAGAGCGTTACTCAATAAGGTTATAACATGATTTAAGCTCTCAAGAGTAAATTTTGTGTAATATAGAACCATAAAGTGATTGTAAACATAGGCTTCAGCTACCGTTGTAACCATCTTAAAACTTTGATCTTGTCTAATGAAGAAAAACCCACAGCTCCTTCAAACAGTGCTGCCATGTGCTCCCCATCGACACCACACAACGTACCATGTGGTTAATGCATCTCAAAGGAGGTTTTCACTCCTTATAAGTCACCCCAACTGCAAAGTCACACCACACTCTTAATGGCCGTAATAGGCACTGAACAGACTGGCAGCCTTTATTTAGGAGGCAGTGGTGCTGGGGCCAGGGACCTGTAATTGGGGCTCAAAGGGCCAGTGTGATGGAAAGACGTGACGTGGAGTGTCAGCGTGGGTGGTCAGACATTGTAGTTCAGTACTATATTGAATCACGTAGTCACTGAGTATTTTTAAACTTTGAATATATGTTTCTGAATATAACTTAATTTAAACATAATTTGATTAACACCCTGTAAATTACTAAATTACTATTTTGACATAATTCTGACTTAAAGGGCGTGTAGCCAACTTTTTCCATGTATTTGAAGCAAAAAACAGAACAGAACATATATATTGTTTGAGCAGCTTTTGAGGTCAAAGTAAGTTAACTGTGTACTGTCTGCATCTAATTATAAAGCCATTTATATTGAGAATCAGGAAGTGCACAGCTTGCATGCTAGATGTTACTGTGACAGCAAAACTAGATAGATAGATAGATATTTGTAACAGAAGTGTCTTACAAGAGCACAGGTTTTGGCCACTCTAACCACAAACCGCAGAAGAGATGTTTTAGGTGTGCAAGGAGATGTCAGGTTGTTAGTTTGCTTCTATAAATTGACAATGAAAAGTTGAAGATTGTGTTGTCTGTGTTTGGACTTGTTCTATAGCAAACATAAATAAGAAGACAATAAATGCTTTGTGGGCTCTGTTTTGCATAATGATGTACTGTACAGTTTAGATTATGAAGAAACTGGAGGTGGTTTGAATGGTCCTGGGCCATGGTGTTGGCAGAGGTTGGGTGTCCAGTGAAATTACAGTAATGGCTCATATTGATTAGACTGCTGCAGGAGACTAAGGTTTTACTGCTCAGTGACATTTGAGGAATGCCTTTAATAAAAAGAAATCTAAATCTACTTGGCTTATGTGTGCTTCTATTGCCTTAAGCCAAAACAAGGTATCTCAGAGGATGATGCTGTGGCGGATCTATATTCTGATCTGAACTGAAAAACTCCCACAACATGCTTTGTTTTGTGTCTACAATGTCCAAATAACACTTGTGATGGTTTCGTTTTAATATACAAATGAATGAATACAAGTGTACATTCTTGTATTTCTAAGTATTTCTAAATCTATGGGTTTAACTTAGAAGGAATGCTCCAGGGGTTGTAGAGAAATATGTTCTAGTCATATTTGATCCTTCCATGGATCAGCAACCAGTTAGGAGCAGTGAGTTCCCATAATGCAAGGATTTAAGCAAAGTCAGAAATACCAACATGGATGACTAGCATAGCACAAAACACATATTTCAGTGACATTAGTTCTCCTGGTTCTGAAGGATTTTTGAGGACTTTGGACTTTCATTCAAATGATTTGAATTTTTAATTAATTTAATATTTTTACTATGGCACTGGTCTCATTTTAGCATAACTCAGAAACCACGATATGGTGATGAGGGAAACTGGTTTACAAGGAGAAAGTCACACAGAGAGAACATGTAGTTTTTTGACGTCTTAAAGGTTCTATATTACACAAACTTGACTTTTGTGAACTTTAAGCCATGTTATAATGTTATTACCTCCTCAAAAACAGACCTGGAGTTGTATTTTGTTTCATTCACACATTTTCATGTAATCCTGCAGTATTAGCCTCTCTATAGCTCCAAAGTTCAAACTGCTCTGTTCCACCTTGTGATCTCAAGAAGCGGTAGTTTTCAAGAGCTGCCTTTTACCTTTAGTTCAGTAGAGATAAGCAATTCCACGAATGAAATTATCCAAATGATTCTAGTGAAGGTGTGTAGAGTAGAGCACTTACTGTATTAAACAGGATTTGTGTGTTAAACGTGTGAATGAAACGAAACACAACTCCAGGTATGTTTTTGATGAGGAAACAACATTATAACATAAATCAGAAACCTTCATAATACAGTCCCTTGTACAAGTGGACAAACCTCTCTGCCACTGCTCTACTGTTCATCTTCATCTATTCAGTGTATCTTTATTCTGATTATTGCAGAGCGTGTGTTTGAGGACCACGAGAACATGGTGGAGCCGCTGTTAGCCTGGACAAGAGACAGCGAAAACCAGGTCCTTTTCAAAGAGATGCCTGAGAAATATGAGGTGTTCAAAAACCCACAGGTGGGTCTCCTCTCCCCCCTCTCTCTCTTTCCTCCACACATCATTACACACATCCATATTCCTGTGTCCACATAAAAGCCCAAATTAATGGCAGACCATCTTGTATATTATCTCTGCAGTCCACCTCTGTAGACAGCATTATTTCTGGGCTCTGTTTGCACAAATCTCTCTGCATCTTGTATCTCTCCAGCTCCATTTGAGTCCTGTCTAAATGATGATTGGACTCATATTCAAGGTGGAGGCCAACTTGCTGTAATATTTCAGAATAAAGGCTGACCGGAGACTATGACATCTTGGCATGTTTGTTGACATAATAGCAGCCTTTTATAATCTCTGAGACTTTAATGGATTCGGTCTGTTGGCAGAGGACTAATGGTCTGATTGTCGAATGGAAACTGGGGATGTATTTGCGACTGTAATGCACTCAATCACGGCGTCCACATCCGCCACAAAACATAGATCTGTTTTATACTACATGTCCGGTGTAATTTATGCTCTCAACTTTTGACAAGGAGTAACTAAATAAAAGATATTCCCTTTGGATCTTTCACCACATTTATGGAAACGGAGAAGACTGGAGTATGAATCAAACTCGCCTCTATGGCAGGTCGGCCACCCCAAGATGAATAGATGGGGTTTTATAAGATTCTGGGTACCATCAAAAACTACAAGATTTGTAAGAATAAAATATATGCAATCAATTATTTAACTATGCCTTTTGTTGATGTTGTGGAGCTGGTTTATAGCATGTCCTGTTCAATTAAATTTACAATGATGTCATGGTTAAAAACTGTTTTGAATTAAGATCCAGCAGCCACAAGTTTTCCTCAAAATTACGCTATGTGCTTGAAAACATTTGAAAACACTTTTACATGGCAGATTTTGATGTATGTTTATAATTAGCTGATTTGTCTGAATAAGTTTGTGGAATTTTATTTTTTGTAAGTCTGAAGAGGATTATCTGATTCAAGTAGGATTTTCAAACAAATTAGATAATGAATGGTGTTTTCCAATCCCAATATTTGAAGTTAAAGGGCTGCATAAATATAAATACACTCCTTTTTAGCATTTGGCCAAATTATTAATTAAATCTCTTAATTAAAGTTTGGCACTCTAGGGCAGGATTCAGATCCTTTTAGGTTTTAGCTGACTGAATCTCAGTACAGAAACTGGCAATCCAAATGAGAGACTCGTGTGAGGCTCATTCTGCGTTCTGATTTTATAACCATTTGGGGAACCAAAACACTCAATTATAACAAACAACTTGACCATCATGTCCAATGTTTTTGTAATTAAGAATAAATCAATATTATAATTATTACTAGTAAAAGTTATATTTAATTTGAACATGTTTAACTCATATCTGGGAACACAGTCATTTCTCATAAAAATCTTACATAAAGAGTTCCTTTAAAGGGCCCACTGTTTACACTGTTTGATATGTTATGGTATTGTTTCCTCATCACAAACAGATCTGGAGTTGTGTTTTGTTTTATTCACACATTTTTCAAACGAAAACACTTTGTTCCACCTATGATATAATGTGGTGTTTTTAAGCTCCATCCACTTTCACTAGAATCGTTTGGATGATTTCAGCCTTGGAATTGCCCATCTCTACTGAACAAAAGGTAAAAGGTAGTTGAAAACTACAGCTTCATGACATCACAAGGTGGAACAGAGCATTTTGAGCTTTGGAGGTATAGACAGACTAATAATAAAGGGTTACCCAAACGTGTGAATAAAACAAAACACAACTCCAGGTATGTTTTTGTGACTTATAGCTCACAAGAGTCAATTTTGCATGATGTAGGACCTTTAATGTCATGTTTCAGAACTTCTATCTCTGGAAGAAGGACAGGAAAACCCTCAAAGACATGAAAGACAAGGACAAGGAGATTTTGATAAAGGTAAGAAAACACATAGTATTTTTTCCCGATGGGAGCTGTGTGTCTGACCCTTTTATCCTGGCCGGCCTCTGCAGGAGAACTTCTGTGGCACCTCCATCATTGTCCCAGATCTGGAGGGGGTTCTGCACCTCAAAGAAGATGGAAAGAAATCCTGGAAACAGCGCCTTTTCCAGCTCCGGGCCTCGGGAATTTACTACGTGCCTAAAGGGAAAACCAAGGTCAGGGGTCAGGGAAATGGACATGATTTGTAACTGGGATTTGGTAGCCAGTGGGATAAGTGTCTGTATATGTGTATGTGTGTGTGCAGTCCTCTCGTGACCTGGTATGTTTCGTGCAATTTGACAACGTAAATGTCTACTACGGGCAGGACTTTAAGAACAAATACAAGGCCCCCACGGACTTCTGCTTTGTTCTCAAGGTAACTATCCTCTCTGGACATTTATTAACTAGAGACATATAGTATGGGAAGAAATAGAGAAGGGAAAGTTTTCAAAGATTTTTCGGGTAATAAATAACAAATAGACCTCTTCTTCAAGGCGGTGTACCTGATTTTCTTAAAAACTTTAATTATAAAGGGCCTATATTACATTATTTTCTGATCTGTTATATTGTTTCTTCATCAAAACATGTCTGGAGTGTTGTTTTGTTTCATTTACACACATTTAACATACAAATCCTCCATGTTTAGGCTGAGTTCTTTTTGCAAACAAAAAGCACTCTGTTCCACCTTGTGATGTCACATGGTAACACTGAGTACTCTACTGTGTATTTAAAGTCCATACACCTTCCCTAGAATAATCTGAAATCATTTGGATGATTTCAGCCTCGGAACTGGACATCTCTACTGAACCAAATGTAAAAGGTACAGTAGCTGTTAATTTAGAAACTACCGCTTCATGACATCATAAGGTGGAACAAAGCATTTTTGAGCTTTGGAAATGTAGACAGACTAATAAACCAGGTTTACTCAAATAAACGTATTAGTAGCCAACATCCGACACACATCTGGTAGTTTCAATATCGACTGTAACTGCATGACAGATGAATGCAATGCAGTCTGACATTCTGATACTTTGCAATTTAAATTAGTCTAAACTTGATATATTCCTTCTGTCTACCCAACTTAGTATCATCCATAAATGCATTCTGTGGTATTCCTTCTCAGTAGCAGTGTAATGTAATAAATAGGTGCATTTAAAGAAGTGAAAGAAGAAGTGGTGAAAGGCACAATGGAACAAATATTGCATCCAGATCTAACAGGGTATACTTCAACTTATAATGGTTAACTGATAAGATCGCTTAGAAAATTTACCATGTTGTAGTTTGATATAACATCCACAATACAAACATCCATCCATCCATCCATCTTCTCCCGCTTAATCCAGCTGGGTCACGGGGGCAGCGTGCTGCCCAATACTCATAGCACCTGACCCCCCCTATGAACCCCTCTGCAGGTGGTGAGCCCACAGGAGGCACAATACAAACATTTCAAACTCAATTGCAAGACTATGGAATAGACTCGATACTCCATACCGATTCTTATACACAATGAAAATAAAAAGCACTCTTTCTTTAGACAACAGAATGTGATTTTCAACATTAAATCGTGCCTTTATATCTGTGTAATTCCTCAGTCATCTAGGTAGGTTCCATAGTGGTCCATAGGCTTATTCTAGTCTATGTGGTCTTGTACTCAAACTATTCAGGTTCAAAGGTTAATTTCTGTCCTGTGAATGTGACTTTTTAAATAACAGTACTTTCCCAAATGAGTATCTAGTTTTGCTACTAGTTTTAGCATTGATTAATATGAGTTTCAGTACAATCTTGCTAAATGCACTGCCTATTTTTAGCCTTACTGAGAGTGTATAAAGAAAGTACAAAGTACTTTTTTCTTTCTGTGATACGAAATACCATTAGTAAGACGTTGAATCAGTACAATACCGAAAATTCACTTAATCATTATGCTGAGTCTGTAGAAATCATCTCAAATTAGCCGTGAAGGCGTAAAACAGGATGTGAGAGTGGCCTTTTCTTTCTTTTTTCCCCTATCTGGTGTGTGAAACCGTAACATCAGCAGACAGCGTGAGGCTAGATACTTAGGACCAAAGCTGCAGAAAAGAGCTTAGGGAGGCACAGATAGTGAATTAGCTGCAGGTGAGAGACAGCCTCCTCAAGGTTGGGAGTTGAGGTGTCAGGGCCCGGAGCAAATGACCTGTCAGTGCAGACGAGAGGGGAGACCAATAAAAGGGTCTGTGATGACTTCTACCTTCTTCTAACCTTCAAGCTACGAATGAGTTAAAGGGGAATTGCTGAATCTAGTGACAAGCTGCACTGTGAATTGTGTTACTTTTCTCATAAAGAGTGACAACCTGATTGTCTCCAGTGAGATGTTTTTGTTTTGTTTTGTAAACTGATCCCATGTCTCCTGTCCATGGAGAAGAGTAGGTGATGCCACTTTGCAGGTCAGATCTGTGGAGAGGTGACCACAGTAAAAATACATGTTCTTCAAGGTATTTTTAGGCAATATAGCATAGAGATGTTACTGCTTTGTGCGAAATGTTTCAGAATAAGGTATCAAATTTATCTAACATCTAACAAAATATCTTTAAAAACATGCATTTACTGTGAACATGGTGACCTCTCCACAGATCTGGCGTGTAACTTAGTGGGGTTTGGATGGTGGGGTTTCCTGCTTGTTTCCATGGAGATAGATACACTAAATTCCATATGTTGGAACAAGCTGCATCTGCATGGAGACAAGCAAGTAGCCGACCGTCCACCAGAAAAGTTACTTAGTGAACCTTTAAACAATCGCTATAGATACATGTAATGCCATACAGGGGAACATTCGAGTGGAGCTAATGACATCTCCTTGGAGACAAGCAGAAAATAGCACATCTTTAAGCCTCGGCGTGGGTAGAGATGAGGTTGAACTGTAGATGCCAGGGGAAGAGTTAGGCAAATTAGACTTTATGATCCACAAAACTGCTGCCACTTACAGACAAACAGTTTAGCTTCATCATACTGCAGAAGAATCACCTGAGGGAACCCTATAATAGCAACTCATTATCAACAACCTTAAACTGGTGCCCTTTGAAGAGCTGAATCTAGTGACATGCTGCTCTCTGGTGGTAATGGTTAGAATAATAAGAAACACTGAAACATAAAGCTGTATCTATGTTATAATGTTGTGCCTTCATCAAAAACAAAAGCTGGAATTATGATTTGTTTCACTGTGTTTCTCTACAAAAATAGGAAAAAGTTAGCTGTTAATTTACCATTTGACATCACAAGGTTAAACAGAGTATTTTGAGCTTTGGAGATGTAGACAGTCTAATAATAAAGCATTACTCTAACATGTGAATGAAACACAACAATGGGTATGTTTTTGAGGAGGTAACGACATTATAACATTGCTTGCACAAGTCGATTTGCTTAATATGGGACCTTTAATAATGTCTGATGTTGTTTTCAGCATCCCCAGATTCAGAAGGACTCCCAGTACATCAAGTATTTATGTTGTGATGACGCAAAGACGATGAAGCTGTGGGTAACTGGCATACGTATTGCAAAGGTATAAATACTGAGATTAAATGATCTAAAAGTACATTTAAAAATCAATAAAACTTACCAAATGACTACGTTTTTGTCCAGTATGGTGCAGCTCTGTATGAAAACTTCAAGGCCTCTGAGAGGAAGGCTGCTCTCAGTGCCATGTTCTCTAACCGCAGCAGTCCATCAAGCTCCAGCCAGTCCACCCCATCTCCAACAATTAAAGGTACAAGCTGCCTAAGTATATATATATTACTTGAAATATGTACTTTTATCACATATTAAGCAATGGTATTATTTTTCTTTTACAGCCAAGTCTTCGGGCCAGGCCAATGGACATGCTCCTCAAGCCTCAGTAGGGACTATTTTATGTATACTGTTTTTAAATGCAATCACATCCACATTTTAAACTTCTCATAGTTTAATATTGGAACGAAGGGCAGGAATGTATTCAATATATTTGATATATTAGGATTATAAGTATCAAACTGCAGCAGTTTTGTCATGGTTTAGGGAAATATCTCTGTAATTACTGGGCCTATCCACATGAAACAAAACCAGGCACTAAGTACTAATTAACTTAGGTGAAATAATTTTGTTCCCATAGCATCAAAATGTGGTGGGATTACCCCAGACATAACTATAACACAGCACAGTTTGGTTCTTTTGGACCCAAGCTTTAACAAATGATAGTCTGGTTCAACATTTTATTCATATAATTACATAGGGAGCAGCTAAAATTAATATTGTTGTTCCTGTTGTAATATAATAAGGTAGAAGTATAACATCATCACAAGAAGAATCTGAGAACCTCCAATAGGCCCCTGTCCTCCGTCTTCAAATATACCATCATCACATTGCGTACATGAATGCAACCTGCAAGATATCATGTTAAACTGTTGTGTAACTAGTAGTGCATTGTCTTCTTTCTATTGTCCCAGGGCATTGGAGATTTCCCACCACCACCACCCCCTCCTCCCCCATCCTCCACTCACACCGTCCCTCACCCTCCGCCCAGCTCTGGATCTTTGCCTCCACCTCCTCCTCCACTGGCTGCCAAGAAGAATTCCTTCAAACTCCCATCCAAGCACCATCAACCCTCATCCCAATTCCCCACGCCTCCTCAGTCCCAGGACCCCCTACCTCCACCGCCACCTCCGCCCCCCAGCGAGGACTGTTCCGATGCCCCGCCTGACTTCCTGCCACCCCCTCCGCCCATGGCCAGTTTCCCCCCACCCCCTCCATCAGTCGCCTCTTTTCCTCCACCTCCTCCATCAGCCACCTCTTTTCCTCCACCTCCTCCACTGAGCTCCATGCCCCTCCCTCCGCCTCCAGCTTTCGACCTGCCCCCTCCACCACCGGACCCCTCCTTCTTACCTCCGCCGCCCCCGCAGGCCTTCACTGGGGCAGGGGGACCACCACCACCCCCTCCTCCACCACCACCACCCGCTGCAGCTCCACCACCGGGAGCTGGTCCAAAACTGGCGGTTCGCTCTGGGTCTCTGAAGAAAGGTCCACCTGCTCCGCCCAAGAGGACAACGCCATCACTCCATGGGGCTGGTGGAGGAGGAGGAGGAGATGGGGACTTAATGTCAGAACTGATGTTAGCCATGAGGAAAAAACGAGGCAACGTTTAGCCTAAGAATCTAGATAATAAATACTGGGAGGAACTATGGCCATGTAAAGGACCTTTTGGATTATTCAGGTGACATGTGACTGTGTAGGCTTAAACTTTGGAATATGTACAGAGGTGTGAATATTGAGGATTCAAAAACTCAAGTAAAAGTACTGTTCAAAAAATATTTCTCAAATAGAAGCCACAGCCAAATGTGTGCTACAAGTGGCAATAAAACAGTTTTAGTGAAAAAGTTAATCAAATTAATCAAAATTAAAAAACTGAAATGTGTTTCAGTATTGATGTGATCAAGTGCGTATTGTCTCATTGTTGAATGCTGTTTTAACCACCTATTCTAAAAGTTACCCAAGTAAAAGTAAAAAATCTAATTACAACCCGCCTCTGACTATGTAAGAAACCAACAACTGTACAAATACAATTCAGTTTCATGTAGTAAAGAGGTCATGTTATATTTTTATAGTATGTCAAGAATTTTATTGCTGGCACATAATGGTTTTAAATGTGTGTGAGTAAATAATGTGTAGTAATGTGTTTAATATTTAATAAAAGCAAAAGGCAGAAACATTTGTATTCATTTCTTAATTATTTTACTAGTATCTCTATTCCAGTCTGCGTAGCCTCACATCCCTTTAGCAGTCAACATTTATTGGTTTCTGTCCTATCAGTCCCCTACAATAAAGGGAATGTCAAGTGATTGTAAATAAAATAAATGTCAGTGTTGAGTATTTGCTAATGAGCATGTCAATTTCATGTAACAAACCTGAAGCTGAAGGTCTGACCCATACAGTCTGTAGCTGCCATCAGAGGCTGCTGTCATACATTTAAGTTAATGTTTCTAGAATTTATGTAGTAAATTCATGTTGGTTAGTTTAATTTTATTTTGGTTATAAAGGAACCTTTTATTTGTTTTGCATAAAATTGCGGTGTTGTTTCTGGGGGGAATTTTTGCGAGTGCACTGTTGTTTTTTTTTGTTGGAAAACACACGTAAAGCTGCGCTCTGCCCTCTAAGATGAAAGTAGGCAAGGACGTTGCTTTTAAGATGAAGTTTCTTCGAGGACTTTCTAAGACTTTATTCCCTTTGAGTGAATACGGCCAATGAGGTGCCTTTCTAATTATTCTTTGTGTTGTTTTATTTATCTGTAAGACCATTTTAAGGGGTTTAATTTAAGTTTCATATTTCTGTTCCGTAGTTCTGACGGCATGTTCGGCATGGCGAAACTCCTCCTGTCGAAATAAATGCTTGTGAAAACCAAAGAACAATTTTGAGCCTTTCTTAAACTCGAGGGGAGTAACAGTCAGAACTCAGCCTGCTTCGCGCTGGAGGAGAAAGGTGGGAGCCAGGCCTGACGATGCGGAGTCCTCAGTGAGCGATCGGTAACGGCACCTCGTTAAGGATTACGTCACTCTTCAAAGAAAGCCGGACAGTCCAAACTACAGCAACCAGGGCCCAAGAGTACAGCGTGGTTAAGCTACGAAGAAGGATCACGTTTATACAAGTTAAATGTGAAGAAGTAGATTATCCTTGCTGATATTAAAGGGATTCTATTAAGTGCTTAAAAGGGGTAAAGTGCAGTGGTTTGAAAATAAGATAAAGTTAAAGTTACTGTTCGTTTTATGTTAAATGACTGTTACTAAGCTAATTTGAAGTTCATTACAAGTGTTTTGCTCATTTTGAAGGTGCATTAAGGTACTTAAAGGTTAAATCTTTATTATTTTGTTTATATTGAACGTGATTTTCTGTTTACTAAAAGTGATAGGCAATTCATTATTATGGTTTAAAGTGTTTACATTTACATTTTACATTTAAGGTAACCAGTTTAAGTTCATAAGTGCATTTAAGGTAGTTATCTCACATATTTGAGTTAAAGTGACTAAGACTAAGACGGTGCACCAGACTAAAGTGACATGGAGCAAGAAGACCATGACACTGAAGCTGCGGAGCAGCAAGAATGGTTTGAAGAAGAGCCAAGCACAAGCAAAGCTGGTGAAGAAGGGGGTTTGAGGAAAAGTCAAAGAATGAGAACGCTCACTGAAAAAGCGCAAGCTCTACATGAAGAAAGAGTGGACAAGCTTCAGGCTTGTTTCAAAGTCAGTTATGACAAGTGGAAAGCTGCTGCTAGACAAGGTAAAAGGGTGCTTGAAGAACCCGCCAGTGCAAAATTACACAATGTTATCGTTGAGATGGAATATATTTCAGCAAAGGTGAAACAAGCCTATAATGAGCTGCGCAGCTTTGTAGCTCCTGATGCAGACACCCGCCGGAGAGTGGACAGCTGTGATGCAGTCTCTCAAAAGATAATACAACAAGCACGAGCAAACCTGGCAGCAGACGAAGGTAAGGAAGAACTGCCTGAAAGATTAGCTCACTGGAGTGATGTTGGATCAGTATTCAAGTTAACAGACTCTCAGAAATCCAAATGTTCAAGTGTACGTTCCAGTCACAGTAGCAAGTTGTCTGTGAAGAAGCAGGAAGCAACTGCAGAACTCGCTGCAACTGAAGCCACTCTGAAGGTTATGGAGGAAATGGAACAAGAAAGAAAGGTACTTGAAATCCTTGAAGCAGAGAATGCTGAAAAACAGAAGGCATTAGAACAAAAGCGCAGAGAGCTGGAACGCTTGGAATTGGTGAAGAACATGAATGCTGCCAAAGCACCCACTTAAGGTTTACGAGAGAACAAACTTCAGATGAAGAAATATCGGACTTCCTGCATGAAAAGGCTAAACTAAGAAAATCCAAATCATCAAGACTATCTGCACGTTCACAACTCAACGCAAATGCTCAACCATTCTTCCGGTCACAAGATATTACAGGGTTACGACCTGCAGCTCAAGTCACGCAGGAAGATAGCACTACAGCATTGGCACAAGTTCTAGCAGAGTCCATTAACATCAGTCGTCTACCAGTACCAGAGCCTGCAGTTTTCACTGGAGATCCTCTCAAGTATAGAGACTGGAAAATGTCATTTCAGATGCTGATAGACAGAAAGAATATTCCAGTGGATGAGAAGATTTACTTCCTTCGCAAGTATGTTGGTGGACCGGCAAGAAAAGCCGTTGAGAGTTACTTCCTGTTGGGAACAGACACAGCATATTATTCAGCTTGGAACACTCTGGAGGAAAGATATGGAAGTTCATTTGTAATTGCCAAAGCCTTCAGAGATAAGTTAACATCGTGGGCCCAAGATTGGAAACAAAGAGAGTACTTATCTGCGTGTGTTTTCAGACTTCCTAAGAGGATGTGAAGCAGCAATGTTCCAGATTAAGAGTCTTGAAGTTCTGAACGACTGCAGTGAAAATCAGAGCATGCTTAGCAAGCTCCCTGATTGGTTAACAGCAAGATGGAATAGGAAAGTCATAGAGATTGAAGAGCAGAACGGTTCCTTTCCAACATTCAGCAACTTTGTTGACTTCATCACAAGGGAAGCCAAGATAGCATGCAACCCAGTGACATCGCTTCATGCACTCAAGACAAGTGATACAGAGAAAGTGAAATCTCCAAAAATGCGGAGTGTTGGAGCTAAAGTGCTAGCAAGTAGTGCAGAAGAGAAGTCTGACACAAGAAAATGTGTACTCTGTGAAAAGTCAAACCATAGCATTCATACATGCAGAAAGTTTACGGACAAACCCATAACTGAAAGAGTTAGGTTTGTGCAAACTAAAGGACTGTGCTTTGGATGTCTCAGCTTTGGACACCAATCCAAAAAATGTGAAAAGAGGAGGGTTTGTGATATATGTAAAGGGAAACACCCGACGTGTTTGCATGAAGAACGAGAATCCAGAAAGAAAAGGGAAGAGGAGAATGAAAGGGAACGAAAAGAAATGAAAGGGATGAAAGATTCGAAAGAAACTAAAGAGACAAAGCCTATAGAAGCACCAAATGAGGCCATATCAAACCGTGTAATTCAAAGTGACAGAAGTGACCTCACGTCTACAATTATTCCAGTTTGGTTATCCACAACAAGCAATCCTGAACATGAGATTCTTCTCTATGCTCTTTTAGATAGTCAAAGTGACACAACATTTGTCCTTCAAGAAAAGGCAGATGCTCTGGATGTTGAGAAGAAACATGTACAGTTAAAGCTTTCAACCTTGTCTACTAAGAATACACTAATTCCCAGTCAGAAGTTGTCTGGGCTTCAAGTTAGAGGTTTCTATTCGTCAAAGAGAATCCCTCTTCCCATGACATACACGAGAGAGTTTATCCCTGCCAATCTAAGTCATATTCCCACACCTAAAACAGCAAGATCATGGCCTCACCTAGAGCATCTGGCTGAAGAGATCGCCCCTCTCATTGAGTGTGATGTTGGTTTGCTCATAGGTTACAACTGTTCACAAGTGCTAGTACCCAGAGAAGTTGTGTCAGGGAAAGACAATGAGCCTTTCGCCCAAAGAACTGACCTTGGCTGGACAATAGTCGGAGGTGCTAATCCATGTGTTGACTATGGAGACGCTATTGGATGCAGCCACAAGATTATTGTCAAGGAAGTGACACCCATTCAGCCATCAGAGCAGTTCTCCAAACAAGTACAATATATCTGCCGCACACAAGTCAAAGAAGTGGTGACGCTCACAGATGTGATTAAAGTGTTAGAGTCTGACTTCAATGAAAGGAAGGTGGAAGATTCTCACTTCTCTCAAGAAGATCTGCGCTCATTTCCATAATGGAAGAAGGTGTAAAGGTAAAGGCAGATGGACACTGTGAGTTACCGTTGCCATTCAAGTTGAAGACAGGCCAAATCTTGCAACAACCAAGCTGTGCAGAACACAGACTAAAGTGCCTGAAGAAAAGATTTGAAAAGGACAAACGGTACCATGAAGATTATAGTAGATTCATGAAAGAGACAATAGAACGCGGAGATGCGGAAAGGGTCCCATCTGAAGAACTGGACAAAAGCCCTGCCTGGTACATTCCACATCATGGAGTGTATCATCCTCAAAAGCCAGACAAGATAAGAGTGGTTTTTGATTGTTCAGCAAAGTACGAAGGAGTGTCTTTGAATGACCACCTGCTGACCGGGCCAGAGTTAAGCAACTCTCTGGTTGGGGTCCTATGCCGGTTTAGAAAGGGTCCAATAGCAGTGATGTGCGATATAGAACGCATGTTTCATCAGTTTAGAGTCAGAGAAGAAGATCAAGACTACTTTCGCTTCTTATGGTGGGACAATGGAGACTTCAACTCTATTCCATCTGTCTACCGTGATGAGTCCACCTGTTTGGAGCCGCTTCATCACCGGCTCAGTGCAAACTTTGGCCTCAAGTACATTGCTGCACAGGGTCAAGGCAAGTACAGCTAAGCCACTATACGATTCTATTGAGAGAAACTTCTACGTGGACGATGGTCTTATCAGTTTCACTCAGAAGAAGAGGCTATTCATTTGGTAAACTAAGCAAAGAACTTTGCAAGACGGGAGGTTTACGACTCCACAAGTTTGTCTCAAATAATCAACAAGTTCTCAATTCCCTGCCCAAAGAAGACTGTGCAGAAACAGTAAGAAACCAAGAATTGACACTGGGCGAGCAACAGATCGAAAGAGCCTTAGGTGTCAAATGGTGTGTTGCTTCAGATCAGTTCCAGTTTCGAGTAGTTGTGAATGAGCGTCCATTTTCTAGAAGAGGAGTTTTGTCGACCGTTGCATCTATCTATGATCCACTTGGCTTTGTGGCGCCTTTCGTTTTACTTGGGAAGCAAATACTTCAGCAAATGTGTCGTGAGAAGACAAACTGGGACGAACCACTCTCAAGTGAACTCGAGCCACGGTGGGAGTCCTGGTTGTTGGAGCTAAAGAAACTGGCTGATGTTAAGATCGACAGATGTTATCTTCCAAAGGGTTTTCAAGCAGTTCAAACATATGAACTCCATCATTTTTCAGATGCGAGTGTTTCAGGATACGGAGTCTGTACCTACCTGAGAGCTGTCAGTGAAGCAGGACAAGTTCACTGCTCGCTGGTCTTTGCCAAGTCTAGAGTAGCACCCACCAAGGTAACTACAGTGCCAAGATTGGAGTTATCTGCAGCAGTTGTAGCAGTGCGCACAAGTGACATGCTCAAAGGAGAGTTGGAACTGGAAGATGCTCAGGAATTCTTCTGGACGGATTCGCAAGTTGTTTTGGGATATATCAACAATGAGGCAAGACGTTTTATGTATTCGTAGCAAATCGTGATTCCAGCTTAATCAAGGAAAGCACTCAATCAGCTCAGTGGAAGTATGTGACATCAGAGGACAATCCCGCTGACCATGCATCGCTGACGACTCAAAGCCAAGACCTTGTTACCTCTGATTGGTTTAGTGGACCAAGTTTTCTGGCAAGAGAAGCCTCAGTGGAGAGATCAAGGTGGGAGAACTTGATGCAGAAGATCCAGAAATACGGAAAGTTGTTGTACACCACATGTCAACAAAGGTAGATTCTCTGTCAGAACGATTTTGGAAATTCTCCAGTTGGTCAAGATTAGTCAAAGCTGTCGCAAGGCTCGTCAGATTTGTGAAAGAGTTTAAAGGCCTGCAAAAGAAAACCAATGAAGCCACAAGCCTGGAAGAAAGACAAGAAGCAGAGCTTACAATCATAGCCATTGTACAAAGATTAGTTTTCTCTAAGGAAATTAAAGAGCTTCAATCAAGAAAGGAGTTGACCAAAAACAAGACCAGTAAACTTTATCGACTCGATCCCTTCCTGGACAACAAGAGCATCCTCAGAGTTGGAGGTAGATTAGAACATGCAACGTTACATCCACACATCAAGCACCCAGTGATCTTACCAAAGACCTGTCACATTGCAAAGCTACTGATTGATCACTATCATCGACAAGTGCAACATCAAGGGCGTAGCATGACGATAAACGAGCTGAGATCGAATGGTATATGGATACTAGGATGCAGTCAAGCAGTATCATCCTTTATCTACAACTGTGTCAAGTGTAGGAAATTCAGACGTGGAACAGAAGAACAGAAGATGGCAAATCTGCCCAGTGAGAGAATGGAAACAACTCCTCCCTTCACGTATTGTGGGATGGATTGTTTTGGTCCGTTCTATATCAAAGAAGGAAGAAAGGAACAGAAACGTTACGGACTTCTGTTCACATGTTTGTGTTCTCGTGCAGTACACATAGAGTTACTCGATGACATGTCAACTGATGCTTTTCTAAACTCCCTACGTGCTTTTATCGCTTTACGTGGAAATGTACGTCAACTTCAATCAGACCAAGGCACCAATTTTGTTGGAGCAAAACGTGAGTTTCTGGAAGCAGTCAAAGAAATGGATCAGGAAAGCCTGAGACAACTAGGTTGTGAGTTTGTGATGAACCCTCCCTCTGCCAGTCATATGGGTGGAGTCTGGGAGAGACAAATTCGTACAATTAGAAGTGTCCTGACATCCATCCTGGATCAATCATCCAGAACACTCGACAATTCATCTTTACGGACTTATCTGTATGAAGTGATGGCGATAGTAAACAGTAGACCTATCACCCCACTCTTACTCAACGATCCTACTGGACCTCAGCCACTTACACCTAATCTTCTTTTGACCATGAAGTCATCAGTAATATTACCACCACCAGGAGATTTTGTAAAGGAAGACCTTTACCTTCGTAAGAGATGGCGTAGAGTTCAATACCTGGCTAATGAATTCTGGCACAGATGGAAAAGAGAATACTTGTTAAGTCTACAACAAAGACTGAAGTGGCACAAGACGAATAGAAATGCTCAAGTGAATGACATAGTGATCATACAAGATGATACAGCACCAAGGAATGACTGGAAACTGGCCAGAGTCACCACCGTATACCCAAGTCAAGATGGGCGTGTACGCAAAGTTCAGCTGTTAATCAGTGACTCACTTTTGGATGACCATGGAAAGAGACTTAGTAAACCAGTTTACCTGGACAGACCTATCCACAAGACTGTGACTCTACTAGAAGCAGATTAGAATAATTTATGTTTCATAAATTCATTATTTGGAAATCACTAGTGATTTGGTGGGAGTGTAGCTGCCATCAGAGGCTGCTGTCATACATTTAAGTTAATGTTTCTAGAATTTATGTAGTAAATTCATGTTGGTTAGTTTAATTTTATTTTGGTTATAAAGGAACCTTTTATTTGTTTTGCATAAAATTGCGGTGTTGTTTCTGGGGGGAATTTTTGCGAGTGCACTGTTGTTTTTTTTTGTTGGAAAACACACGTAAAGCTGCGCTCTGCCCTCTAAGATGAAAGTAGGCAAGGACGTTGCTTTTAAGATGAAGTTTCTTCGAGGACTTTCTAAGACTTTATTCCCTTTGAGTGAATACGGCCAATGAGGTGCCTTTCTAATTATTCTTTGTGTTGTTTTATTTATCTGTAAGACCATTTTAAGGGGTTTAATTTAAGTTTCATATTTCTGTTCCGTAGTTCTGACGGCATGTTCGGCATGGCGAAACTCCTCCTGTCGAAATAAATGCTTGTGAAAACCAAAGAACAATTTTGAGCCTTTCTTAAACTCGAGGGGAGTAACACAGTCTAAGGTCTGACCTTAACCTCCAGAGCCCCCTCCTCAGTCTCAGCCCGCCTCTTTGCAGTCTGTTGTGTAACATGACAGAACGGTACATGATGCAGCAGCTCCCTCTAGTGATGACAATTATAATCTTTGCGCTATCATGCAAAGTCAACTTTTAATTTAATTAGGATATAACTTCCCCAAAGTGGCGATTGCTGCTATTGTCACACAGCCTACATGTCTACAAAAACACTTTATTTTAGACCTAATTGATAATACTTGCTATGCTTGGTACTGCACTTGGTAACGCGTACTATTTGCAAAAACTAGGAAGTTCTTATACTTATGAGTAGAACCTTAAACCTCAAAGAACTGACCCAGGTGATGATCTCAATGACCCTTAACAAAAGTTACTTACCTGGTTGCTCAGTTTAGTTGATATCCTCCTGTCTTTAACCTGTTTATACAACATGATCATATTAATTTTAGTAGGCCTAGTAGTTTAATATGAAGTCTAGTTACTTCAAAATGTATGTTCGTGCACACTTTAATAACTGTGGTGCTATATTTGTTTATTTTGTATTTATAAAAACGATCAATCCTGTTAATCTTACGTGAAAAAAAATCTATTTAAATGTGTTAAACCGCTTGCGTCATCAGCCAGCGCCCGTCTCTCCATCTTCCGGTTTCCTTTACCAAAGCTATGCATGCCGCGGCTGATCATGGCCGGGCCGCTGAGGAATGTGTTCAGGGCATGGAGTACATGCTGTACCACCCTGACTGGGTCTGAAAGCGTGCGGCTCCAACACTGCAGGCCTCTGTCCTCCACCGCGACGCTTTTGGCCCGGGCGGTCTGGAGGTGTGCACCGGGGAACGAGGTGAGTGTGAGCGGCAGGACACCGGGAAAAGGAGCGCTGTCAATCCCCGGAAGGTCACGCTGTTCAGCTGTCACGCTGTAGTTATAAATGAATCACTCCAGGGTCTACTAGCACGCGATTGTTAAATATGTGTACTTCTCATAGCATTTTGAAATACGTTGGTTTAGTGTATACCTCTAACGTTAGATTGCACTTTGTGGTGGGACCTTCTTACTATGGAGAAAGGTCAAGAATCAATCTGGCCTATATTTCAACAGCTGTCTTCATGTATTCATTCATTCATTGTTTCATTCATTTGTAACACTACATATTAATTCAGTCATTCATTCATTCATTGAGTCATTTATTGTACCCTGAGGCAAACTACACTTCCCTTTCAGTTGGTCATTAATAAATCACTGCTTAATGAAAACATATTATGATTGTGTTAAAATGTTTTAAACTTTAATCCAATTAGGTACTTTGTATCAAAATCATACTCATTTTATTTTTAAATGTATCTAGGCGCAATGTTAAAAAGTGTTACACTTGCTATTGAATAATTTGATCATATAGCTGTATCTGTAGTGTTGTAATTACCAGGGTTTCATTATATATACATTTGCTTCTTCTTTTCAGGTGCAACCAACCTTGCAACAGCCAACACCAGTACCCTTGCAAAAGTTTACAGTGTTCCTCTTCCTGTGAGTATATTTCACTAGCAAGGACCACGTCACAACAAAGGCATTAAATAACTATATTGATGATATGGATGGATGTGATGGCTGGGTAGAGACTCAGGATGGGGGCTTTGAATCAGGCGGTTGGCCAACTCAGGATGATGGTGAGATCTTCAGTCTGAAAGATGAACAAGAAACACAGAATGGGTGGGAGAAGAGACAGCTTTTGTCAGGATAGGCCTGCCACCTCTCTATAAATAGAGCTTTTGCGTAATTTGAGGTGTGGTTGAGGTGAGCTGCGATTTGCAGGAGAGCAGTAGGAGGCTAAGGTGTGGTCCTGCTCTTGAACCTCAGTTAATTGTAACTCCATTTGCAAGGGATTATAAAATATTGTGGACACTCGGCTTGTTATTTGTGCTTTAATTATTCCTTTTCTTCCAGGCAAAAAACAAAATTCATGCATCCTACAATCCTGTGCTGTAGACAGATACACAGTGATGCAAAGCCTAAAGACCCATTCTCTTTAGCCCAGAGAGACTTGACAAGTTTATATGATGACATCAAAAAGGTAGGCCTCAAAGTCTGTGACAGTACTGTTAAATTAAGCACATAATTATACCAAACATGTATTTGTAGTACTTTGTCTGATTATCAATAGTATTCTTATTTAATTAAAAACCTTATCAAACATTTAACTGTATTTCTTTTTTCAGGAGCTGCTGGTGGGGACGGAGCTCAAGTCTCTGTGTGACTATTACTTTGATGGCAAAGGCAAAGCCATCCGACCAATGATAGTTGTCCTAATGGCTCGTGCAATGAACATTCACAGCAATGGAGATGGGTAAGACTTGGATAAGCCTTTTAAAGGGGTAACTTAAACCATTTGTCTAATTACATTGATAACTAGTCCCAATGCATTATTGACCACAAGTGGGCTATGTAAGGAATGGCAGTATCATGTATAATTATTATTCCCCAAGCTGAAGTAGAGAAAGTGTGAAATGTGTTAATAGGGAAATTAACAAGTAGCATTGTAAGATTTCTTGAACATGGCTTTTCTTGCAGAGACCTGCTTCCAGGACAGAGGACCATCGCTATGATCTCTGAGATGATCCACACTGCCAGTCTGGTGCACGATGATGTCATTGATGGATCCGATCAGCGCAGAGGCAAAAGGACCATCAATGAAGTGTGGGGGGAAAGAAAGGTGCTGTGTTACAGACCCCAGTTCTATTGTTAACTTTTGTACAAGCTGAATGAACATTTGAATATTTAATCAGTGTTTGCTCTGCTCATTAGGCCATCTTGGCTGGAGATTTTATCCTTTCAGTGGCCTCCATGGCTCTGGCTCGAATCGGTAATATCTCAGTGGTCAAAGTGCTGTCTCAGGTCATAGAGGATCTTGTTCGAGGTAAAAAAAAAAAAAAAGATTAAATGAATAATTTAATGATCAATCATGCTTTGCATAAAAGATGAAGTCTTCATATTGACCCCATAATCTCATTCTGCATACAAGGAGAGTTTATGCAGCTGGGCTCAAAAGAAAACGAGAATGAGCGATTCAAACACTACCTCGAGAAAACCTTCAAAAAGACGGCCAGTCTCATCGCCAACAGTTGTAAAGCAGTATGTACGTTCTGTCTTTGCATGAATACCCCCAGATGGAGAGGTGTCTCCATTTGTATATTTACTATAGTTTATTCAGGGTTGTGTGTGTAATGTGTTTTTAAGGTCTCAATCCTTGCTAGCCCTGATCCAGATGTTCATGAAATTGCTTACCACTATGGAAGAAATGTTGGAATAGCTTTTCAGGTAAGTTGTTATTACTCTGTGATATAATTTCTGGGGATGTGACACAGAAATATTATGTATTTGTCTCCATGTTGTAGCTGGTGGACGATGTCTTAGACTTCACATCAGGAGCTATTCATTTGGGGAAGCCCACAGCTGCAGACCTCAAACTGGGCCTGGCCACTGGACCAGTACTGTTTGCATGTCAACAGGTGGGGCATCAAGAAATCACACTGCACATTATACAGTGCCAGCACACTGTACAGAGCAAAGTACTACTACTCCGATCCTCCTGGTGGTTCTTAGCTGTCCAATTTGTGGGAATGCAGTGGGAATGTAGATTTTTGCTGCTATGTGCTGACGTTTTAAAAATATTTTTTCCCCAGTTTCCTGAGCTTCATGCAATGATCATGAGGCGTTTCAGCTCCACAGGGGATGTAGATCGAGCCTGGCAGTATGTTCTTCAGGTATAACTATATGTAAAACAGTGTTTTATAAAGTGTAAGACCAAGGTTCTTATACCTAATGTCTGTTCTTTTATTCAGAGTGACGGAGTGGAGCAGACCAGGTTCCTGGCCCAGCGTTACTGTCAGGAGGCCATCAGACAAATCAGCTTGCTGCGGCCCTCCCCAGAGAGGGAGGCCCTGATCCGACTCACTGAGATGGTGCTCTCCAGAGACAAATGAACCTTCAGAACTAGGCTTCACTTCAGGCAGCTACCAGAGCCCTACAGCCTGGGCTCAGTGCACCACGGGCTGGTTCAGGACCAGAGGAGCACCCTCCAGGCCCGTGTGCAGTGTCCGGTTAGAGCACTGTGTGGATCTGATCTAGAGTTTTTTTGGACTGACATGCTTTGAGCTCTCTGCACAAAGTAGACATTTCACTTGAATTTAAAGTGGACTAAATATCCACACACTGAATTAAATCACATCTGTACATTGAAATTAATGTATGGCACTGCAGCCTACACCTTGCTTACAGTACTGTATCCATTTGCCTCAGAGTAGCTAACCTAAGTACATGGTTGGTTACAAGCAAAGTCGATGTTGCTTAAGCTTGTCTTGATTGGTGTGTCTGTGGGATTGATATAAACGTTGAGCTCCGTCCACATTACAAAGGCCAAACTTCCTACACATACAGTCCCTGACAAAAGTCTTGTCGCTTATCCATTTTGTAGAAACAAAAGCTTATAACCTGACTTTAAATTAATCGATTGGTTTTAGAAAGGTCTCATATGAAAGCTAAAACCCTCCCAAATTATGCTCAATATACTAAAATAAATTTGCGTCACTGAAGAAAGATTGATCATTTAATGAACACAGAAAGGTCAGATTTTGGCAAGACAAAAGTCTTGTCGCCTTGTCATATGATGCACCCAATCCTAGATTACAGCCTCACCTGTGATCAGTTACTGATCAATCAATTAGTGGGTGTGTATAAAAAGAACCCCAGCACACCAGACCTTCACATCAAATGCAACTTGACCTCTGACAACATGCCTAAGATCCACCCTGAGACCAAAGCATTAATTATCAAGAGGCTGAAGACCAGATCCACTGCTGAGGTGGCTGAGACCTTCAATGTGTCTCAGCATCAAGTACAAAGAATAAGAAAAAGATCTGAAAAGACTGGAGATGTTTTTGACAAGCCCAGGTCCGGCAGACCCCGCAAGACAACTGCTCGGGAGGACCGTTTGTTGATTCAGAAATCCAAGGCCCCTTTTCCACTGCAGCAGAGCTCCATCAGGCCTGGTCACCTCAAGTCCCTGTGTCAACCAGAACAGTTTGTAGAATTCTGTCTCAAAATTGCTTCCATGGTGGAATCAGTGCACAGAAACCAGCACTAAACAAAAGGCAATTAAAAAACCGTGTGGAATTTGCCAAGGCCCACAGCCTGCTAAAAGGATGGACACTGGAAAAGTGGCAGAAGGTGGATTTCTCAGATGAATCCTCGGTTGAATTACATCACAGCCGCTGCAAATATTGCAGGAGACCTACTGGAGCCCGCATGGATCCAAGATTCACCCAGAAAACAGTTAAGTTTGGTGGCGGAAAAATCATGGTCTAGGGTTACATGCAGTATGGGGGTGTGTGAGACATTTGCAGGGTGGAAGGCAATATCAATAGCCTAAAATATCAAGAAGTATTAGCTACCTCTTACATTCCCAACCATAAAAGGGGTCAAATGTTACAGCAGGATGGTGCTCCATCGCATACTTCTATCTCTACATCAAAGTTCCTCAAGGTGAAGAAGATCAAGGTGCTCCAGGACTGGCCCAGTCACCAGACATGAACATCACTGAGCATGTCTGGGGTAGAACGAAAGAGGAAGCATGGAAGGCAAAACCAAAGAATCTTGATGAACTCTGGGAGACATGTAAGACGCTTTCTTTGCTATTCCTGATGACTTCATCAACAAATTGTATGAATCATTGTCGAACCGCATGGATGCAGTCCTTCAAGCTCATGAAAGTCATACAAGATATTAAATATGGATCTCACAGCACCACTACTTAATTCACTGACGTTATGCAACATATTTTTGTATTTGAAGTAAATTATTTGTTCAGTTTTCTGTAGGCGACAAAACTTTTGTCTTGCCAAAATCTGACCTTTCTGTGTTCATTAAATGATCAATCTTTCTTCACTGACGCAAATTTATTTTAGTATATTGAGCATAATTTGGGAGGGTTTTAGCTTTCATATGAGACATTTCTAAAACCAATCGATTAATTTAAAGTCAGGTTATAAGCTTTTGTTTCTACAAAATGGATAAGCAACAAGACTTTTGTCAGGGACTGTATACTAAAGGTGCTCTGGATCAACAATGGCCTTAACATCCACAAGACTGTGCTCAATAAATCATGTTTTTTAAACTCTCAAGCATTACTTCAGACAACCACAAGTTGTACATAGAATTGTTTATTATAAAAGACTGTACATTAAATTTTCAATCAACACATTGTATATACAAAAAATGGCTGAAAGACTACTTTAATTCCACCTTTTCATTGGTTTTAATAGCATACTGGGCAAAAGCAAAAGAATGAAGCAGCTATGATGAACACATTGTGGGAGGCCATGTCAATAATAGCACCTGAGAGACACTGTATGGTATGTAAGTTGATTGTAAAAGTTAATCACATCCACTCTACTCCATCAATAGTGGTTCAGAAATTCATCAGCACTGCTTTTAAAAAGGTCTACCAACTAAATTGGTTATGTTTGAAATGTCACAGCAGTCTGGCAGTCTCAGTGTAAAGACCCCTGCACACCACCCGCTGAACAAAATTATTAAAGAACTCCTAGAATGTCATTCTGAATAACTTTGGCAGCAATCAATTGGCTATATCTATTTGAGTCTTTTAAACGTTTCAAAAACCTTAGTTACTTTTTCACCACACACTTGTACTGTATTAAAAGCATTATAGCAGTTACGCTGTCCAACATGCTTTCAATTGTTCCATTGTTACTGTTGGATATGGATTTTTTTACTGTCAACTTTGGCATGCTTTGAATCTAGATAAACTAAAGATTGGTCAAAACTAACAGAAAACACAGTATTTTCAGAAAATATCACCAAGTAGCTTGGGTAAAATTAGGTACATCTGGTTAGCTGCATCTAAGGCCCAATCTCTCAACATCCAACCAAGAAAAAGCGTAAAAAGACCAATGAATGAAAACACTTATCTCCTTTAAAATACAGTGACATGACAATCATCTTAAAATGCTAACCTAAAAGGAATGTGTGATGTTAAAAAAACAAGTTTTATATGAAATAATTTAGAAAAAAGTATGGGTCTCTTCAGCACCTTAAAAACAGTGTATTAAAATAATAAAAAAAATGGCAACAAATTCAGATTATGTTATATCTTATAATTTTGCATGCTTTACCAACAAGATTCTCAACAGTAGTCCATCTTCCAATACATTTAGCATTTAATTAGCATTAGTTATCAGTCTGTATTAAAAAGTAGAATACGTAACTTTTTGCCACCTGCTTGTCTTGCCTGTAATATTCCACATTACGGTATTAAATTTATCCATGGAGACAGGCAGGTGACCCTAACAGGTGGGTCACCTGTTAGGGTCTAAATGGACTCTTCACCAGGAACGTTACATAGTGTACCTTTTGTGCCATTTGAAGTCTGGAGAAAAGTATTATACTCTATATTTGGACATTCACTGCATTAACATTGAAGTAACCTTGAGTGGTTATTTACAAGTACAAACATTGGAAGGTGCCATTCAATACTTTTGTTGAGTTCAGTTTAGGAAATCTCTGTTTGGGACGACGTCCTTCAGCAGTGTGACCATCAGTTGTGCAGTCTGATACTTTAATAACTTTTTTTCTTTTTTTTTTACATATTCCATACATAATTGTCCCCTATTTGCCCAAATAACACCAAAATAAACTAAATAGAGATTCAATTACAGAAACATTCGGTCATATGAAAATGAGATCTTACAGTTGGGTTTGCTTAAGTTAGCATTGCAACAAAGAAATATCTACAAGAGAAAAAGTGACTTGAATGTGAATGGTAATCATGATTTTATTAAAATGCAATCATGATTTTCTGACTAGACTTTTTGGTTTTAAAGCTATTTTTCATAATCAACTGTAATAAATAAAATATTTTTCATAATCAACTGTAATAAAAATATGAAACAAGTTGGAAATATAGTTGCCAAGTGTAGCATTATGTAACCAAGGCTGTGTTCACACCAACTTGTCTTCGTCCTGGTTTAGTCCTGGTTTAGTGCCGTTTTAGACCTACTTAAAATTCTCTTCTAATCCTGGTTTAGTTCCAGGTCCAGGTTTTAACATGGTGTATGGAAGTATGAACGCAGCCTAAGTAAATAGGTCCAATCTTTACAAAGCATTCAAGTCAGTTCAAGTCATTTTCAATCTCAAGTAGATGTTTCTTTGGTTAGCACGGTGGCGGTGGTTGGTTTTGTGTAGATGAAATGACAGTGAGCAGGTCCCTCAGTCTGCGTAGTGCATGATGCTCTCCACATAGTTTCCAGGGAAGAGGCCAGTGACGCCACCGCACACGCCCTCAAACCAGCCGTCATCGTTCTTCTTTACCACGTAAATGATGGCGCCCTCTATGAAGCTCAGCTCGTCATCTTTGTCTTTAGTGTAGTCGTATATGGCAACCACTGAAAAGGGGCAAAAGGCTTTGTAAATGCAAGGGTTGGATCATAGGAGAAAATACTGAACATCCAATAATGTTTTTTTATTGATTTTGTGTGCTATTTTAATATACTAAATAAAAATAAATCAATGATATTTAGGCACTGTAAGGAAATAATAGCATTACATCACTTGTCAATATTAGTTACTGGCAATATGGATAATGCAAAAAATATAAGGATAATATCAATCTTCACTAGTACAAATTCAAAATGGCTCTATAAATGTTGATACCTTTGTGGAGGTCTACCCTGTCCTTGAGTTCTCAAGTAAAAAAAACAAAAAACACACACACACACACAATTTGAAGCTTATTCTTTTATATTCTAGTAGTTGCATTTTATTACAATTCTGGCAAATTTTCACTGACCAAATTTTGAGTGCATGTGGTCTTTGTGGTCAATTTACAAGAAATTGAAAGACCCTCAAAACACAAATTGTGGTAGCATGTGGTCTTAAGCTCTTAAACCTTATCAAAAAGTGCTTTTAATACTTGTTTAAGTTTCAGTGTCATAGCTCTTAGATCCAATCACAACTACTATGAAATACATTCAGTACTGTGGATGCTTTAACTTTACAGTAGGTGTGTGTACCATGAGAATTCAAACCCACCTAAAATCAATTAACTTTTCATCCAGCCACTTTTACTACTACTATAGTCCATTCCATTTGCCAGTGGCCCGTAGTAACCCTGTGTAAATAATACATGAATGTCTTTTGGAGCAAACCTTTTTCTATGTAGTTCTTAGGGGCCCACTGAGGATCCCCATCTGCGTAGGGGTCACTGTACTGCACCACGGCTGCATCCTCTTCCTCGTAGTCCACCGGGGGAGGAGGAGGAGGGGGCGGAGACTCGTCAAACATGGGCACGTCGTCAGGAGGGGGCGGGGGAGGCGGGGTCGGGGTGTCTGCAACTAATGGAGAAGAGATATTAAAGAAAGCCCACTACAAATATTAATATCGACCTGAACGAACATTACTTGAGAATATGAATCTTGATTTACAAAGTTTTGACGTAGGTACTGGATATTTTTGAAAGATATCAGTCAGTATTTTTAGGTTATGAGAAAAACAACTGTACCTACATTATTTGTCTGAAAATTAGAACAATTACAAAATCATGAAAACTGTCAAAATTTACAACAAAACTAGAAAAGTTATGACTGTAAAGAAATCTAAACTCCATTTTTTTTCAAAACTACTCAAATCAAGATTTTTTTTCTGAATTCAAATAATTTGTAACTTGATAGAAAGTTACTCCTTTTTGCAGTGTCATACTTGATAATAAAGCCAAGCTCTACTTGATTAAAATGCAGTATTAGTAGTAGTTGTAGTATTTTTATTTTTTAAAACCGTTTATATTGCAAAAGTCATGCTTATAGTTAGTTGTGAGTGAGTTAGTGAGGTCTTGACAGATGACAACACTGAACAACACTATGTGTTTGAATGTAAGAATACTACATACTACAAGTTATTCAATTATAACTGGTATGTTTTTTATCACATTTACAGTAGTTGTTATTATTACAACACCATATTACTTTTGTGGATCATATGAAAAATCTGTTATGATTTGTTAGTTAGTTGATATCAAGGGACCTTAAAAACAGTATGACTGAGACACTACGGCTTGTAAGCAAAACAGGTGTAACCACTTATTCTTGGCCTGTATCTTTGAATTGGCAGTGAGGCTTTGTCACCAGTGGAGGGCAGCATAACAAACTCAATATTAACCTTAGCCCTATTAATTTTCAGTATATGATCACCACAATATCATATAAAACTGGAAAGACTAATGGCTACAGTGTTAGTCATGTGATACGTTATCCCTTGATCACATTTAATGCTATTATAATACACTGTATACAATACAATATTGTTGTTATCAGTCCATTGTTGTTATTAGTACGAGAAGAGTTATGTTGGTTTTGAATTGAAGGGACAGAGAAATGGCTGATTGAGCACAAAAAGCATGCAGAGGTATGAGAGGAAAAGAGGCGGAATGCTAAATGTGACCACTTCACTTACTGCTCTCCTGCATCCTGGCCACAAAGCCAGTCAGAGGTATCTGTGGAGTCAGCTGGGGCATGGGAGGTGGAGGGGGGGCCATGGGCACTGCAAGCCACAGGAGAGAGAGGAGGAGACAGAGGGAAGAAACAAGAGAAATAGAAATGTGTAATCAAAAATACAGGTTTGCAAAGTGCTGTTTTGTAGTCGCTATGGTGACATGGCAGAAAGTTATCAAAAAAGTTCAGTAAGGGTTGTGATTGCAGCATTGGATCACTCAGGATGTGGGATAAACCAGGATTACGGCTGAATTCTGTCGATCAAGCAGTTCTTACTGGTGATTGTAACAAAAGATGTTGGAGGCAGTGGAGAGAGAAAGATGCAGGAAGTAGAAATGACTTATGGCTTGTGCATAGTGAAATCATTCTTGTATCTGAACCCTAGTAGTATGCCAAAGTATTTTAAGTGGTGCCAAGCTAGTATTTGTCTATTAAACTACATTTAAAGAATGTTGAAATTGAAATTAAAATTGAAATGTGCAACTATACATTTTATAGATTAAAAAAGGTGCAGTCACCACCACCACCATATTAGGGTGCATTCACTTAGGAATGCAACCAACATATTTATGTATTTCAGCTTTAGTAATAGGATTGGATAATATGGTGATAAAAACAGCTACTATTGTCAGATTCAACCACCAAAGTGTGATCTTTCAGAAGAAGCAGATGACTTTTTGTTGCCTCTTTAATACAGTATTAAAGATTATTCTGGCTTCAAAAAGATTGTGATATTAATGTTTTGGCATATTGCCCACCCCTATTTAGTATTTCAGTGTACCTGTACTTTTACTTTGAGACTGGAAACACAGTGGACAAGGCTGTACTCGCGTAGCATCAAAACTGGGATTTAACTGGGACTGAACCTGGAACTAACCCTAGACTAGACCAATTAAACAGGACTAAACCAGGACAAATGTGGACACAGCATGATCTTTTCTTTGCCACCCAAGATAATATTTGCCTTTCTGATCTAAACCCAGACTATATCAGTGATAAATTACCTCTTATTATGCTCTAAATAAGACTAAATCATGGATAAGGTCATTTTAAACAAAGACTAAGAAGTTTGACAGTTTGAGAAACACTGGCCTAAATAATAACTATGCTTTTTCCAAACATTTCCTCTCACTTTTCACTGGACTCCGAATGTCCTTACTTGAGTTCTGGCCGTAACCAGGAGTGCCTCCGTTAACATGAGGCTGCTGTTGGATCTGCTGGATCTGCTGCTGCTGCTGTTGTATTGAGAACTGCGAGGTGACGGAGGGCGCACGGCGATAGGTGCCTGTGGCCGAAACCATGGAAACGGACGAGTTGGAGGGGTTGTGCCGCGAGATCTGCCGCGACATGGTTCCAAACTGGGACATGGGAGCGGGACCGAGGCCAGGCCCAGGAGCCACTGCTGCAGAAGCCCAGAGACAAGACAGAGAGGGGGTAAGAAGAGGGAGAGCAGAGGGGGGGAAAACATGGAGAGGTTAGCAAGCAAGCGGAGCACCCAAATTATCACAGTGATTGAGTTTATTCAAATGATTGTAATTCCAATGCAGTAAGAGGCAATTGCAAATATTTTTTGAAGTAGTGTCAAGCTCAAAGTTACCCAAAAAGTCATTATATAGATATATTTTGGTTGCATCGCAATAAAAAAAATAAAATAAATAAAGCTGAAAAAATATACTATACGATGATGATAAAAATCTAGGTTTATTTCTAGATTTGAGTTTGACACTACAGGTTCAGAAAAGCAGATGAATCATCGAGATAATAACACTGATTGCACCCCAAGAGGTCGTCTGATGAAACCTGTGAGGAGGAAAACTGGGAAAATTACTCAGGAGAGACAATAGGAGAGTCAACAGGGCAGGAGCAAGTTCATGACCCAGGAAGCAGACTTATCTTTGAATTCAGTCAACAACAACAACCTGTTTTAAGTTCAGTTTTTCAGCTCAAATGACAATGACAGTATCTCCAGTATTTCCTGTCTAAATCTCTGCATCTCACAGAAGAGGATTATCACACAGAGCAATCCCTGCATGTGCACGCAAAACATTGTACTCAAACAATAATGTATCTAGTAGATAAATGTTTTTCAAGTGGCCATTGCAATCACATACAAGAAACAAGAACATACTGTTCTTGCATGTGACAAACAAATGTTTAAACAAACAAATGGACAAACCAGATAAAAAACAGTATTGTGACATTGCTCACATATGATTCAGAACCCCAGAAACAATTGCATTATTGGCTGTAAATGAACAGAGAAGAAAGATAGAATGCAGATAGCATCTCATGCTGCTAAGGAGTGAATTAAATAGCTATAGAAGTTTCCTAAAGCCATTTAATTGCCAATATAATAGTGACTTTCAGTCATTCTGCAAAAGAGAAGATTATGGCTCAGAGCAAGGTGAACAGTAAGCTTTGTATGAATTTAAAATGAGGAGACTTCTGACACATTGATATAACAAAAGAAACGGCCATCACCACAAAGAATGCTAGGGAAAATCATTGGAATAATTTGATATAATTTTAAATGTGTTCAGCCCAAAGTGATGTCCACAGTGCATGCATGAGTGCGTAAGATAGAACTATTTAGCATAATCGCTTCACAAATTTAGTCTGGGCATGTTATTAATGTTTAGGTATTTGTATTATGTGGGTTCATGCTTGCAGTGTGGACATAAGAATCCCATTCAGTTCCCCTGTCACCCTGGTACACCCATGACTGTGCACAGCCACCACCACCAGTTATAGCACCCAACGTCCAGCCAGCGTGTCCTGAGCGGGCGCAGACTCTCACCTAAGGGTGTTAGAGGAGGAGGTGGTGGTGGTGGTGGTGCCATTGGTGGAGCTGATCCAGGCAGGGGAGGAGGGGGAGGGGGCATCCCCGGAGGAGCTGACATGGGGGTCACTGTAACAAGTGCTGTGATTAGATTTAACATAATATTTTACAGGTATGTCTCAACCCATAGCCTACACCTAATAATCCACATAACAAAAATGTAGTCTTTTACGCAAATTATAAAGTTTCACTTTTTTCTTGTTTTATTCTCTTTGAACGCTAGATGTCCATAATAAAAAATATTGTGCAAATACTAAATCCATATAAGAAGTAGTCCTAGGGACATGTGGTGAGAAGTACTACCACTTTGTTACAAGAAAATGAGTCTTATCATAGTACTGGTAATTAATGGCAGCATACGCAGAAAAAAATAGTACTTGTCTGTGTTTTATGTGGAGCCCAGGAAGAGTAGTTATTGCTGCTCTCATCTAAAATGTAAGATGTGATGTGCTATATCGAGCTGAAAGTCTCAGTATGTGGGTCTACTGTATAGCGCACGGAGCTGCAGGCCTAACGCGGCTTGGCCTATTTACACAGTAGGATAGAGAATCAGCTGTGCTCAGAACACAATGGCCTGGCCTAATCCCTCTGTCTGGTAAACATAGGCTTTGTGGAACGCACTCGCTGCCTCTGCAGCAACAATTTACACATGTGGCCTGTCAAGCTGTGGAACGGAAATCTTTATTGTGCAGTTTTATTCAATGAGCCAGTGTAATTTAATATGAACACCTCAGTGACTGGGGTAAAAGAACTATGATTCAGGTTGTGCTCTTTGCTATTAAAAACTATTTCCCTTGTGGATCAATAGTATGTCTTGGTCCTGGTCACTGCATGTATATGGATTTTGTAATGCAAAATTATTGGAAAGTATGCATTTCCCAGGAAGTAATGCTGCAACACGGTTAGCATGCCAGTTGTTTTAACATCAGCATGGTGCGACAGCAAAACTCTGTTCTGGCCTCTGAAAGTGCTTATAAAGTTGTGGTGAATAATTAGGATAACAGGAATGCTTTAGGGAAATGTGAAATCACTTTTGGAAATGAACTGTTTTTCACACTTTTTATGACGGTAAAAATCAAGTGCAGTGCCTGTAATATGCCTGTGTCATATGTACACAAGACAGGGATCAGATGTTTTAATAAGGAGCAGAACTGCAAGTTATAGACAAATAGTGCATAGCACTCAGTGAAGTCCACAAACTGATAAATGGGAACGTCATAACCACAGAAAGAAAAACTTGTAACCCCTAATCCATCTCATAGATTGTAAAAGTGATCCCACCTTGTCCAGAGTTGGGGATGGAGGGTGTTGGCACGGCGATGGGAATGCCGATCCCACTACTGCCGCTGTTCTCTCTGCTGCCGCTGCCCCCACTACTGCCACTGAAGAGAGCAGAGCACATGGGTTTGAACTGGGATTAATAACAGAGAAATACAATCATATCAAGGCAAATACATCTGGTACTCGCACTTTTATTAAACATTGATTTGTTGGTTGACTGGTGCCTGAGAAACTCAGAGGTGAGCGTACACTCATTGATTTATGAACAGGAGTATAAAGAGATATCAATGGCATGTGCGGAGTGTACGGCTATAAATATTAATATTGATATAAATATTGATAGAATACTGTGTTATTGCTTGATTGAGCACAGGAAACATGTCTCTAGTTCATATGCATATCTATTTGGGATATGTGAGCATAAATATAGTGCAATGTCAGAAATTTACACTATTTGATATATTTCTGATATATGTCATATTTTCTTACATATGTTATAATGTTGTTTCCTCATCAAATCATATCTGGAGTTGTGTTTTATTTCATTCACACATGTCTAACACACAAACCTGGCATATTGACGCAGTGTTCTTCTGTCAAACAGAAAACACTCTGTTCCACCTTCTGTTGTCATTTGGTAATACAGGAAGTGCTCCACTGTTTTTAAAACACCATAAACATCCACTTGAATCATTTGGATCATTTCAGTCCTAGAATTGCCAATCTCTACTGAATTAATATTAAATGGTTAACTTGAAATCTACTGCTTCATGACATCACAAGTAAGAGCAGAGCATTTCAAGCTTTGGGGATCTTGACAGACTAATAAATCAGAATTACTCAAACCTGTGTGAATAAAACACAACCCCAGGTATGTTTTTGAGGAGCTAGCAGCATTATAACATGCATAGGTTATGTTATGCATTTTGCATCTTATAGGACTTGACCATATAAAAGAATATCACAAACCATTAATATTTAATGTAACAAATATGGCTGCATAACAACAATATCTTTCACAATTCAAATGAAATAAAACTCCTATAACTACAATCGTAATAACTACAGCTGCATTTACAAGCGGAACAATTACTACTACAACAATTACTACTCAAACTATGGCAACTGGCTACTTCAAAAGGCTGCCTTACAAATATTCTATATCATGGGCATCCAATATCCCTATACCTTACCCCCCTAATCCCATTCACAGCCGATCCCATCATAGATATATTGTCAATAAGGCAGTAGTGGCCATGTGAATGTTATGTATGTCAGCAGCTCCTTGTACGCCCCTGCTTAGTTTGACCCTAGGCTCTTGTAGATCGATACTACAGCTAAATCCCCCAAGCCTTGATCTCTCAGCCAACCCAACCCTCACCTCTTCCTTCCCACCCACCCCTTTCATCCTGTGCACCCTTGACCCATCTAGTACTTTCCCTACCCCCTTAGTTTTGATCCCATCATGCCCTTGTCTCTGATCCGTGTCAGTAGGGCCCTTAGGCAGTTGGGTTGGAAAAGCAGGGATTGGGCGCTCTGAACGATGTTGGTTGATCATGAAGTGTCAGTGTAAATAAGGCCAATACAGTACCATCATATCATTGAGTATTTGTGTACTGAACGCAGTATTACTACTCCCTTTGTACTCATCTTCTGGGCTGATCCTTCCTAATCCCTCGCTAACCTACACGTTCCTTCGCTAAACCGTTTATCCATTTCTCTTGTGAACAGTTTTGAGGATTTTGATAACACAGCAAAGGCCATTCAAATACAATACACTAATGCTAATGTGAATAACTTCACGTAAAACAAGATAAGCTATGGAATCATTATCGAATCAAAAAAATAATAATTAAAATCACTGGAATCAAAAAATACACTTCTATAGGCATAGTAACATTCCAACATGGCCAAAAGCTCACAAAAGTCAATTTATGAGGTCTCTAGTCAACTAAAACCATGCTTTGTTCATCCAATCTACTAAAAGGGGGTGAGGCGTGGCTCTGGCAAAAGCTCTCAAAATGTTTAGAATCTTGCGCAACTATGTATCTCCTTGGTCCATATAAATTCTTTAAAAAAATCTTGATCTTACAGGGAGGAGGAGAAAGTGGCTGAACCTAACTATAGCATAATAATAATAATAATAATAATAATGCTAGTACTCTAATATAACATCACATTAAACTGACAAAAATGCCAGATGAAATGCTCACTTATTTAAATACATTTTGTGTTGTTTTTTTTACATGTTCTTACTCTGGTTTTTCTTTTCATTGTCAGTTTAAAATTGACTTACTGTCTGTGAAAATGACTAAGGTCTTGTCAGCCATGGGCGATAATTTTACTTAGAAAAGAAGATTCGACATTAGGAGGCCCGGGAAGACTCTTGTATTGAATTTAAACCTGAGCTGGAGATGGCAGAGACTGATGAGCTGAACAAGCACGAGCGACTCTGAGCCAGGATAATCAAATAGCTCCATCACAGCAATACAGGCAGAGGCAGGAGAGGGGGCACTGGTCACTCACAGGGCAGCTGAAAGGACACTGTGAGGAAGCCAGGGATTCGTTTTAAGGTTTAAAGAATGTCTCATAATAATGCTTCTGATATGATTAAGAAGGCCCTCCTGTGGGTTCACCACCTGCAGAGGGGTTCATAGGGGGGGTCAGGTGCTATGAGGATTGGGCAGCAAGCTGCCCGCGCGACCCAGCTGGATTAAGCAGGAGAAGATGGATGGATGATTAAGAAGGACGTATTAAGTCAAACTATATAAATGAAGTTAACCTAAAAAAAAGTATTATGACGGGGCAGGTATGACTATGATTTTAGACCTTTTCATTTAGTGGATGACTTCAATAAGCATCGCCACATCTCAAAGAAGATGTCATTGCTTTGCTTAGAATGTCCCACAGTATGGCATTAAACTTATCCATCTCCATGGAGATAGGTGATACTGCCAAGCCAAGTCATATGTCAGAAAACTCTGCTCAGACAAATAATGCGTGTTTTTCAAGGTATTTTTTGGGAAATGAAAACATCTGTATTAAAAAAAGGTAGACATGTTGTAGTCAGACCATACCGTGGAACATTCCAGACTGATTATTAAAATCCAGAAAATCTCCATGGAGACCTTTAAATAGCTATAATATATTATTTTTTGTTATTCAAATGCACAGTGAACTACTACTGTACTCTTGCTACTACTACTTTTACTACTCTTACCAATCCCACTCCTACTACTACAATAATTACATTGCCATGCCTCTTAGCTCATTAACTCTTCAAATGCTAGAATAGAATGCTCGAATTTCTATTTTTGACCCTAAAATGTCACCATAGCCCCACAATTTAGCCTTTACTTATAGCCGACATAGCAACAAACATGCTAACCAATACAATATAATTTCTACAAGCAGTGCAAGTCAGCATAGCAGCCTTTTAGCTAATGAGACAGCCACATCATAATTCAGATTTGATGAAAGCATTGGAAATTCCTTGAGAGCTTTTCACCAGACATTAATATGCGAGAGATTGGAGAAAAAAAATTGCAAGTCATGTAAAAACAAGTGCAGCAGAGTTTAGCGGAGGCAGAGAAGTGAAAGTACTGAAACGAAGTACTGCTGAAACGAAAACGCAGATTAAGGCTACAACAGAGACAGGACTAATGGGTCTGAAGAGACGCTTTCTTGCATTACACGTGAGGCTTGAATTTCAGCAGAATACTTACAAACACCGGTCATGCATAACCAAAAGGAAGTCTGCATACAAACTAGAAAATGCCACAGAATATATGAATTTGAGAAGTTTTGGGCAAGAGTTGTTTTGGTAAATGTCATGCAGACAAATGGAAAATAAATAAATATGAAATTGAAACTAGTTTGTCACTGATTAATCTCTCATCACTTGTAAATACAGTATCTTAAAACTTCTAGTTCTGCACTCAGCATTGAGCCAATACAATTTGCACTACGCTGTTGGATTAGCTTTGAAAGAATTGTGACCATATCCATCCACTTGCTGTTTGCGTCGCTTTTAACATTAATTTACTTTATTACAAAACAATTATGGCATACAGTACGTCAACCAAGTGAATGTTATGTGTGTGTGAATGTTTTAAAATGTGCACAATAAGTAACTTTTTTGGAGGAGGATCCGACTTCATCGTCATGGAAATGACATGGCTTTGTCTGGCATTAATATCTATCTTGTCATAATTAATTTACAGGTGATTTTATTGCTCAAAGATTTGCAAAACATGCATTCTCAGTGTAAGCAGGGTTGCTTCTCCACAGATCTGACCTGTAACTTGGCCTGGTAGTGCCACATGCTTGTCTTCATGGACATGGATACATTTAATATTCCAGGCAATAACATCTCCATAAAAACTGTTGTCTATGTGGTTGTTAGACCACAACCCCCTTGACCACTGTGATAGGCAAGTTCCTCGAGTAGTACCTGTGTGTGCGTTGCCTCTGGTTGAGCGACGCCGTGCGCCCAGGGCTGTTCTGCTGCCCCTGCTGACTGCCCAGTCTGGCCGGACTGGTCATGTAGTCATTGGGCACTGTGGGAGGTTTCACTGGTTCTAGGGTCTTGTACGACGTGTTGCGTCTGTATGGAACACAGAACATGCATTATTTCAATCTCCTAGGAAGCGTTGGTACCCATGTGCCAAAAAGTAAGTGAGGTAAGTACTTCTTGTTTTATTTAGAAGCACTAAACTAAATGTTGTAAATGTACATAGTAGAACCATGTAAAGATTTTAGTTTCCAGCTGTAGTGAAATGGTAAATCCTTACTCATATGTGCTACACTCATGTGTACAGCTTGCAAATAAGAATTCAAGCTACTATCTTGTTTATTGCTCACATTGCCCCATTATTTGTAGAATTAATGATAACATTATTGCATTTAGAACAACTAAAAATGTACATATTGATCCAGTATGTTGAGACTGCATGCTTCCACCACAGCATAATAGAGGCTTTAGTAAATCATATCACTTTACACAGCTGGCTACAGAGAAGAGGAATTAATATCTGATTACAGAAGTGCTCCATGCCAAGGGATGACAGCCACAGTGTGATCCAGAGTCCACACTTCGCCTTTCTGCAATTTCTAATTTCATTCACATCACTATAAAATTACATGAACAGACAAATTAAAAGCGAACTGCCTCGGGTGTCTCTCAAACTACAACCAGACACGGTCCTCTGCCTGTTTCTTGGTCGCCCACACTAAAAGCACAGTTTTTTCCACTATTTCATAATGACAGGATTAGTGTTGCCGTCACGGTGACAGAGATGGTTAGCTTACCCTAGCGTTCCACGCCCTGACATGGGGGGACTGGGAGGCTTCTGTGTGGGCGGGTTGGTCCTCGACAGTGTCCCGCCTCTGATCGATTGGTTGTTGCCATGTTGCTGTGGTTACAAGAAAAAAAGATATAGATTACACACTTTTAATGTAACCAAAATTGAATTCCTCTAAGCTGCCCAGATGTGTCAACAGAAGGTAATATTTTAAGTGTTATGTAATTAGTATGTGTAACGTGATTGTAGTTTGGGGCTTACACATGGCTTAGGTCATTGACAAATAATTACTTAAAAGGTGCACTATGTAACGTCATTAGAATCTGCCACCTGCTTGTCTCCATGGAGCTGTTATTGTCTTGCTTGGAAAGTTCCACTGTATGGCAACGTTACACAGTGCACCTTTAATATCAGGATTTATAGGATCTTATTACATGTTCTGCCGTCCCGTTGACCATCTGGGAAGCCTATACAGTCTTATATTTTCAGTAAACAATATAGGCTGCCTGCGTTTCTGTTGGTTTGCTTGGTAGCAAATGTATTACAGTTAAGACATACCATGGAGACGTTTTCCTTTCTATTAGTTGTATATACAAAATGATTATGGAATAAGCATGAATCCCTACCAGAAATGCATGCAGCTTAGTTTGTCTACAACCAGAGTGACAAATATGCACAACTACAAATTGCACATGGTTACTTCCTACAAGGACAACATGAATAGGAGTAAGGTTTTCCGGACTACAAGGACTACAGTTAATGGAGATGGGAGGATGACATGTTTAAGGGGTTTCTGTAGAAAAGGAGATCTATCAATAATATATTCTAGCAAAAGGGGTCATGTGACAAACAGACTTACCTTAGCTTTTAACCACTTAGTGTGGGCGAAGAAAAAACACAAGAAAACAGAGAGAGAGACAGGGAGAGTGCATGTCAGAAGGTCATGTCCAAACACCACAAGTCAAAGGAAAAGTGGACCAAAAAAACCTATTTACTGAGAACAAACATTGATAAGAGATGCCAAGGTCAGAGTGAAAAGAGAGCAGAGTCTGATGTGGTATCTTGTTCAAATACACCACGCCCCGGAACCACAGATCCCATCGGACGGCAATGAAAACACTGAAGATTCTTTATCTAGCCTGCAATTACATTTGGTTGGTTCATTTCTATATAACTGCTAGGTACCCATGGGTTCGATGGGAGTGAGGAAAAATTTGTGCAGTGTTTATAGCAAATTCAAAACAAATATTACTGGCTAGAAGTTTTCAAATGAGCTCTTATTTACAGGAAACTGAAATCCATGAATAAGCTACATATTGCTATCAGTATATTTAGTTTAAGGTATTTTTTCCAATGGATCCCAGCCTGGATATTTTCAAAATAAGCACAGAAACCAGTAGCAACATTATGACATATCAAGTGTGACTGTTATGGTAAAATATACAAAAAACGACCCGTTATTTAGGAGTCCATTTTTTTTACAAGAAAGTTAGATCTGGTCTGGTGTCTTATATCACATTAAAAAGTTTCCAAAAGCTTATCCCATACTTCGTCATCTATTTGAAAAGAACATTTTGGATTTCAATTTGGTTTGACTAATAATCGTGAATAATCATAAAATCATTTCTTCTCAACATAAAAAAACCCCCACATCTATATTCTTACTACAGTACGGATGACATTCTAAAGCACAGTTCCCACATGCCTTGCTCCTAGCGCTGACACTGGCACAGAGGTGGGACTTGTGTGGGCTGCTGTCACAGAGAATATGAAAGCCTGCTGCAGTGGGCTTGATCTAGACTTTGACAACTGCAGAGTCAAATGGCTCATCTATAATGCAGCCTCCCGGAGGGGTGTGTGTGTGTGTGTGTGTGTAAACTAGAACCAGCATCACTCGCACAAAGCAAAACTATGCCCGGGTCAGAGAGGAAGTGAGCCCTTAAACAATAGGGGTCAGGGGTCATGTATTGTTAAAGCATTGTATCTTCTGAGACTCAGGAAGTGTGTTGTTGCATGCTAGTTGTTAGGTCTCTGATAATTAGGATGCTTGTAATGCATAGTAGGTTTAAAGTGTTTTTTCACAGTATCAAGACTGTAAAAATCCAGTACAGTGTCTTTAAGTGTATGGGATATTTCAGCTTAGTGTGCATAAGACCACAACAGTGAAACTGTGTCGTAATCAATTCTAGATCTCCTCTTGTAAGAAGATTAGAGAATCAACTGATGTAAGGACTAAATCTCATCACTTATGATACTAAAAACTGAAAAGTCTGCAACAATTATTTAAATTAATCACGACTACCCCATTATTAAAATGATTGTTGATTTAATAATATGCATTGTCTGGACTATACAAACTATAATAAATGGTTAAAGACATTTAACAGGCATCAACATCATTAAATCAAAATAGCAAAAACTATTTCTGATTTTTCCTCAACACACTGAACTCTGTCATGGAACCTTCATGTTTCTTGTAAAAATTTAACAACTTGTCAAGCCTCAGCCTAAACTGTTATATTTCAATCTTGCACAGGATAAAAAATGCAGCTTTCCAAGGCTTCCCTCTATGTAGTAACAGCTCTATCCCAGTGTTAAAGATAGTGTGAAGCTATTAAACATTGCAGCATTAGGACCAGTTAGCAGCCTGCAGCGAACTAACAGCCAACACCCAGCGATAGACATGATTTAAACTGCCATTAAGCAATCGAATCTGGTCAGTAAGTAAACCGTGAGCGCAGGCCTGATTCTACACAGGCAGAGCTTCCCTCAGCTCAGTACTGGATTATACATGAATTAATATGCCATGTCGGAGGCAAATATCGACTGCTTCTTGGAGCTATGGCATGCGTATGAGAATGGGAGATCAATGTGCATAGTAAGGAAAAATGAATCCCTGATTTGACACTTTATGTCTCCATTTAAACATCAGATATTCCAAAACCAGTGCGTTGGGTTAAGATGATTTCGGTCTGTGGTTAAGTGTCAAGTGACAAAATGTTGACAGTAGTAGTGAGATGGAATGAACTTCTGTCAGATAGTGAGAGAATGTTGGTTTGATCTGTGGTGAGATTACATGACGATACATGATCCCCGTGATATGGTCATGGCCAAGTTGTTTCTGTGATTATTTGGTGTTCTGGTTATGGTTCGCAGACACATATCTAATCATAAAACCGATCTGCTGAAATCCAGATGGTTTAATCTTAGAAAGACTCTCTCTGATTTGAATACTTGCTATCTAAACCCCAGCACCTGCAGTCAGTCAGTGCTAGTGCAGCTAGTAATAATAATAATAATAATAATACATTTTATTTATAGGGCGCCTTTCTGGGCACTCAAGGTCGCCTCACAACAAGTTTATACATCAATATAAAAATATAAACATTATAACAGTAAAAGCAACAGTTAAAATCTACATTAAAATCAGGCATATGAAAAGACAGTGCAGTTGTGGTTATAATGAATAGGCCAGTTTGAACAGATGAGTTTTGAGTTTGGATTTGAAGTGTGTGAGAGTGTCTGTGTTGCGGAGGTCAGGAGGGAGAGTGTTCCAGAGCTGGGGAGCAGAGCGACTGAATGCCCTGCTCCCCATTGTAACAAGACGGGCAGAGGGGACAGAGAGCTGGAGAGAGGAGGAGGAGCGAAGAGAGCGAACAGGTGTGGCAATGTGGAGGAGGTCAGAGAGATATGGAGGTGTGAGGTTGTGGATGGCTTTGAATGTGTGGAGCAGGATTTTGTATTGAATCTGTGTGTGATGGGAAGCCAGTGGAGCTGTTGTAAGACGGGTGTGATGTGGTTGGTGGAAGGTGTGTGTGTGATGATGCGAGCAGCAGAGTTCTGAACCAGTTGAAGTTTATGGAGAGTTTTTTGTGGGAGACCAAACAGAAGTGAATTGCAATAATCTAGACGGGAAGTGACAAGGCTGTGTATGAGTATGGCAGTGGATTGTGGAGTGAGGGAGGGTCGAGTCGATGGATATTGGGTGGAGGTGGAAGTAGGCGGAGCGAGTGATGCTGTTTATGTGGGAGGCGAAGGAGAGGGTGCTATCGAGGATGACACCCAGACTCTTGACCTGAGGGGAGGGAGAGATGGAGGAGCCATCAATGGGAATGGAGAAATGATTAATCTTGCTTATGGTGGATTTGGTGCCTACAAGGAGAAGTTCAGTTTTATTGCTATTGAGTTTGAGAAAGTTTGAGGTGAACCATGATTTTATTTCACTGATACAGTTGACAAGGGAAGAGGGTGGGAGTGTGGAGTTTGGTTTGTCGGAGAGGTAGAGCTGGGTGTCATCCGGCGTAGCAGTGGAATTGAATGTGGTGTTTCGGAAAATGTGACCAAGGGGGAGAAGGTAGATGATGAAAAGGAGGGGGCCAAGAACAGAACCTTGGGGAACACCTGTGGAGATGGGGACAGGATAAGAAGTGAAAGATTTGAGTTGAATAAACTGAGTGCGGTCGGAAAGATAGGAGTGAAACCAGGTGAGGGTTGTGCCAGAGATGCGATGGAAGAGAGTCTGTTCAGGAGGATGGAATGAGAAATGGTGTCAAAGGCAGAACTAAGATCAAGCAGAAGGAGGATGGATACTAAAACCAGAGTCGGCAGAGAGAAGAAGGTCATTAGTGATTTTGAGAAGGGCCGTTTCAGTGCTGTGAAGAGGACGGAAGCCAGATTGAAAACACTCGTACAGGTTATTGGAGGACAGATGAGAGTGAAGTTGAGCAGAAACTGTTTTTTCAAGAATTTTGGAGATGAATGGAAGGTTAGAAATCGGACGGAAATTATTAAGGTCTGTGGGATCTGAACCAGGTTTTTTGAGAATTGGAGTGACAGCAGCAGTTTTGAGAGGAGAGGGGACAGTACCAGAGGTGAGGGAGGCATGAATTATGTTGGTGATAAAAGGAGCAAGAGAAGGAAGTGTGGCTTTGATAAGGGCAGTGGGAAGTGGGTCAAGTTGACATGAAGAGGTTTTGGATTTTTGGATAAAAGAGGAAATTTGATTGATAGAAGGTAGAGTAAATGATGAGAAAGGGGTGGTAGTGATAGGAGATGTAATGACAGGTAGAGTTAGAGCAGAAGAGGGGGTGAGCTGTTGGTGAATAGTATGGATTTTTGTGGTGAAGAATGAAGCCAAGGTATTGCAGAAGTCGGATGAATAGAGATGAGATGGAAGGGAGTCAGGAGGTTTGGTGATGGTTGAAACGAGAGAGAAGAGGGTCCTGGAATTTCCTTCATTAGTACTGATTAAACCGGAGTAATATGCAGATCTAGTTTTGGAGATGCAATCTTTGTAGTGGAGGGTGTGGTGTGTGTACATGTCCTTGTGAATAGTTAGTCCAGTTTTGTTATAAAGTCTTTCAAGTTGGCGGCCTTTTTGCTTTTAACTGTCGGAGTAGGGGTGTACCAGGGTGCAGTGTGAGTGAAAGAGACCGATCTGGATTTGAGTGGAGCAAGTGTGTTAAGGATGTTGTGGAGGTGGGTGTTGTAGTGTGACACAAGTTGATCAGGAGTTGCAAAACTGTCTGTACTGGGTAGATTATTGATGTGAAAAGATAAATTGTCCAAATTTATGTCCTTAATTTTACGGAATGTTATGGTGCGCGTGGGGTTGTATTTGGAAAGAGGCAGATTGACAAAAAATGTAAGGAGCATATGATCGGAAAATGGGATGAAGTTGGCTTTGCAGTCCATGGGTGTAACGCCTGAGCAGCAGATTGAGTCCAGAGTATGTCCTTTTGAGTGTGTGGGAAAATTAACAAACTGTTGCAAACCAAAACTGTCCAGACAGGATATAAAATCGCTGGTGAGTGAATTATTAACAATGTCCAAGTGAATATTTAGATCCCCTAATAGTATGACATTGGAAGAGAGTGTGGAAACATGTGTTAAAAAAGCTGCAAAGTCTGTTATAAAATCCTTGTTTTGTTTTGGAGGTCTGTAGATGGTGGCAATGATAGTAGGAGTTGGTCCAGAGAGCTGACATACAGTGGCCTCAAATGACTGATAGACAGGCACAGTCACAGGAGCTATTTTCCAACTCTCGCGGTAGATTACCGCGAGACCGCCCCCTCGACCGGTGACACGAGGCTGGGAGAGGTAAACAAACCCCGGGGGAGTAGCCTCGTTGAGGTGACTGAAGTCATTTCTAAGCTGCCACGTCTCCGTCAAGCACAAAAAGTCTAACTTACGGTCCGCCAGAAGTTCCTGGACGAGATGGCCCTTGTTGGTCAGAGAGCGGGTGTTAAGAAGACCGAAGCTGACTGTAGTAGTGCTGCTGCCGCTAGCCGTGTTCGCCGTTCTCTGCACCCGGGCCAAGACGCGCTCGGCACGGCGACAGGCGTTTCTCTTTGGCCGGCGGGCAGTGGACCAAAGCGACGGGATGGAGCTGGAGTTGTATTGGTAGTTCCGACGTGAGCCCCGGTGGATTGGTCTACGGCGAGGCACGTACAGAATGTCCGGGTGTTGGAGCAGAGCAGGCGCTGGTGCGTTGTGTGGATGTATATGGAGCTTAAACTCAGAGGCAGAATACTGGAACAGTGCTGTAGCAGGATGGTGGATAATTGACAGGATGAACCAGAGGAGTACCAGCCACGCATAGTTCCTCCACATTGCTGCAAGGGCTGCGACTTCTGCGTGGAGCTGTTGCTAGGTGACGTGCAACAGGTAAGCTAAAGTCGCACGAAAATACACGACACCTCAGTGACAGTTTATATATTGTGGAGGGTTTTTTAAAGTATAGCACAATCCACTTGTAGACCACAAATGCAGAGTCATTTGGCGAGATTATCTCGAAAAATAACGCCAAGGAGCAGCGGCAGCCAAAAACGCGCCAGCATTCTCCAACCGGAACCCTAGTGAGGCTATGTGTGGGGTGGGACGAGATACAAAATTCACAAGACGAGACAAGACACAAGACTGGATTCACGAGACAAGATGACATTTTTACATTATTTATACAAAATCAATTTTGCAATCCAGTGTTCCCAATTTTGGCTTAGATATTTCTGATTTTCTTTATTTAATATTTCTGCTGTCATTATGACACTTCATTTTGGGACTACACCTTTTCAAAAAATGTATCTCGCTAGTTAACTCAATTTTTTGTCCAATTCAAATGTAAAAACATGGAAAAGAAATCTCACAAGATCTTTTTTCTCATCTGTGGCACTTATGTCTCGCAAGGTTTTGTGGAACGAGATGTCGTCCCAGTGTTTTCACTTTTGCAAAAGTTAGAAAATGAAAGGGAAAAGGAGAGTGAGTGTCCTGCGCTGTTCACAGCAGCGCTCTTCAGTTGTTACTGGAGAGTGCTTTTGTTTACTATTACATATTTGACATATTTGAGATTGATCAGACGCAGTAGGAGGAGGGCTCACTCTGCAATCAAGATTACAAAAAAATCAGACAAACTTGATAAAGGTTACAGCTCGTCTTTGGTCGTACAATGGTTCTTAGATTAACCTTTGTCCCTGTCTCACTCTGAGATCTATAACCCACGTTTTACGATCTACGACTCTGTAAAACACGTATATTGTTCAACATCTGCTATATATCATTGTGGTGTTTTTCTACTGGTGGGAAAAACTTTGATAGCGCCCCATTAAGAGCAGCTTCTTGGCACTAGAGCCTGTATAGAGACTACATTCAAAGTGGCACAATGGCTTTTATCCTTCACTTATCAATGTCCGTGGTGGTGCTGGAGCCCGATGCCCGCTCTCTAATCTGATTTGTGTGACAACCGCGATTGATTGGCTGATTGTTGGGAAGCTGAACGGGGAACCAATCGCCTGCCACCATCGGGGAAATGATGTCACCACGGCTGTTGCTGGGACGACCCACTGACCACCAAAAGCGAGCGAATCGCATTCACTTAAAACTTTAAATAATGCACTTTGACTTAAAAAATACAGAGTTAAAAGCCTGAAATGTAATTGTAGGATTTCACGAGAAGCCGGAGTAGCAGATTACGAGGGCAGGATGGGTCTTTAAGTGCTTTTGAAAACGTCTCACGAATATGTGTCAGCTGAGAATAGAGTGTCTTTTTCTGTGTGATGTAATGCTTTGGAGATCCATCTACACCCCCGGCCCGTTCTCGCTAACCCACGTGGGACCCTCTTCTGGAGGGTCAGGAGCGACGCAGGAGATAAAAGCTCTGCCAGGCTCAGTGCGAGTGAGGAAAAAAGAAACTAGATAGAAATCAAAAACAAGAGAAAGGAATAACTTCGGGCAAAAATAGGTGTGGGGGAGGAGAGGAGATTGGAGAAACAGAAGAGGTGGAAATCGAGTAGTATGGTGTGGGCTGATAAAAAGTATTCTTGTAACAGTTTATGCAAAAAACATAGGAACATAGTAAGATTAAAAAAAACACACGCGTATATTGAATTGCAAGCTACAATAAAAAATAAAAATAATAATAATGCTTAAAAAAATTTTAAAAACACCTGATTAGAAATAGGCAAATGGCATTACAACATTATAGAATCCCTAACACTGAGCTAGAGCAGGTCAGAATTCTATGTAATTTGCAGATTTGTTGACCTGGTCTATGGTTAATAACTTTAATTTACTGAGACTATCCACAGGAAACAAAAATTGGCAAAAAGCTCAACGTCTTGTCTGCCCGTATAAATAAACAAAAGTGAAATTAATATTATTTTTTAACAATAGCTTCAATCCAAAAGACTACATTGTTATCAGTTGAAATGACTTTAAACCATAAGATTAACATGGCAAGTTTGTGGCCAAAGTTCTTACAAATAATAATATAGTTCAACATAGGTATGCATATTTCTTCCATCTGTAGAAAATGTATAAATCTAGCGTTATATAGGCCCCTGTCCCCTGTCTGAAATTATGAGATCATCAAATTCCAGAACATGAACGCAACCTATTGTAAAACTGCGAGGCCAAACCATTAAAAAAAACACCACCACCAAAAAAGACAGTACAAGGAAATCCCACTCACCTTGACCCCGTGGCCCACATCGTCCAGCAGCGTGTAGTCTATGGGCTTTCGGATGTACCTGACTGGGCGCTCCATGTTAGCGGGGGCTATGATCTTATGAGTCCTGGCTGTGTTCTTATTGGTGGTCAGAATCCCGATCTCTCGCCGGGCCACTTTCTCTTTATGAATGTCCACCGTCTGGAAAAAAAACACACATAAAAACAGATGGTGAATACAAGATGGATTCATTTAGTGAGTTCAGTGGGTGGTTTGCGATATGGTGAAAATGTTACAGACAGGTTTCATTAAAAAGAGGGGGTTTTTTTCCACAGTGGTGGTGTGTTATTATTAAAATTGTTTGACTGTAGGGCAGGCACATGGCTTCAAGCATCGCTGAAACCACAAATTAATACAATAGATTTTCTGACCCTTAACACTGGAGTCAAAGGGGATTTCACATAATTATGATACAGTTTTAATCATCATTTTAATATCTGAAACAGAAGATTTTAGATTAGAAATGGTCATTTGAAAATTAATGATATATATTCACAAAGCTTTAACTATGCACGGTAAGATCTGCAACTTTCTATACTATGCTTTGTGTCCCTGTAAGAGAAATGTGTCCTCTGCAGTTGACTCATACTCGAGTGCTGCTGTGGGCGACTGCAGTGCAGTACATAAGGATACATCCTCAGATGAGCTAGGTTCAGGAGATTAGCCAAAATGTACTTGATTTGTTTCAGAATGATGTTGGAAACACCAGGAGGAAACCAGGCCAGATACAGGGAGCTGCTGACACCAGTGTTGGAATTCAACCTGGCTGCAACAAATTCACTGGTTTGTAAGAATGGCGATATGAGTGAGTATCTGTTCCAATAAAGGATATTGGTGATATCAGAAGGGATCCCCAGATATCAGTATAGGACACAAATTGAAGAACAATATTCAGCACAGATATGTTTTGTAGCTGCTCCAGTCTCTGTGTACATATATCAGTTATCAAAAGTTTGCCCTGAATCAGATTTGTCATTTTGAACAGACTACACAATCATGCTGCAAAGTTGAATGTCAGACAATACTTCCCAACACAGTGGCATTATTATGTTATCTCTGTCTTTCACAGTGTTTGTTATGTGTGCAGCTGCTGGCCTGCACATTTCTCACAGCACTATAATGAGTGTGGAGTGGACACTCTGGCTCAAAGGTGCTCTCTTTCTCTCGCACATGTGGAGTGAGTGAGGAGATCCCATAGAGGATTCCTGTCATAGCGCACAGATCTGGAGCAGACCTGCCTCTGCACTTGGCACCACTTTGAAGCCAGTCTCCGAAACACTGTAAAGATGTACAATGTTACATAACAGGATGTGTAACTGATTTAATAAGTTTGGTATTATGCTTAAACATAAACAGTTTTTTAGCATTTAACCATGTTATACTGATCAAAAACAATGACAAGAGATTTGCCTCATTCATGCAAATCAGAAAACCTGCACATTTATTCAGTCTACTTCTTGTGAAATTAAAACACCCACCCCTCTTTGGTAGATGCTATCTAATATCAAATGTTGTGTCTGTGTTTTTAAAATCTATTCACCTTCACCAGACTAATTTTAAGTGTGTCGCAGTGATCAGACTGCCTTCACTTCACCACTGGAGCTAAATTTGGCGTAAGCTATATTGTATTTAGAATTTAACAAGCTACATATATCTAAATCTAAATCATCATATATCTAAATCAGGAAAGCACCAGGACAATGCTATTAAGTTACACCAGGGTAGGGCCCAAACCAGCACCAAACAGGCTTCACCATACCACACAATTATATCCCATAGTTCTCAATATTGCTGTAACAGTAACTATAGTGTCGTCTGTTGTGGATCTCTGGAAAATCTCTGCGCATAAATGGCATCCTTAATCTGATTTAAGCCTGAAACATGACAGCCAACACTATAGCCCCAGAGTAATGATGCAAAGCAGACTTCCTTTAAGACATGCGTAGAAAAGGGAACTACAATTCCCAAAAGACGCTGAAAAGACAAATCCATATTTAATAGGTCGATAACTCATAATTGCTCCCAGAGAGACTTCAGCGCTGTTCAGATGACTTGTGTAATGTCTGTATAAATTAGGAGGTACAAATGTAAACTGTACGGCCATCTTTTTGTAAGCGTAAAGTGGTTTATGACAGAAACAAAGTACTGAAGTGAACCTAAACAAGTGGCTGTAATGTTCCATTTTAGCACAAGCCCCAATTTATACTCTAAAAATGCTCCACTGGAAAAGGACAGACTAACAAATGCAGTCCTCCATGTACAGAACAATGGTGGAAAGTGCCATAAATCAAGATCTGTGCCAGATACTAGGCTGGAGGATCTTAATTTACAGGGAGAAAGGGGTCAGATGGAACTAAAATTAGATAGCCATATGACTTTGAGCATTTACATTGTATTCTACACTGAAAAAGTGTAAAAAAAAAAAAAAAAGAAAGAAAAAAAAGTGTTTTTCTTTCTTTTTTTTGATATGCAAAGAAAATGTAGAGATACCTAAACACTCATCAATGCTAAAACTAGAGTCAAAAAGTGATAATCATTCTAAGTTGTAAATTACAGAGGTCAGGCAAAATATGACTTGTGTAAGACCACATATTATTAGCTAAACAAATTGTGTTAAAATTACATTCTAAATAGAAGGGTTTATTTTCATTGTGGTATCAAAACAGAGTTGAAATTTTCACTATTGTGACATCACTAGAGGGGAAGTATAGAAGTTACCATCTTGCTTCTGGTGGCATTTTATATAAATTCAAAATACCAATCTTGAAACTAAACTTTCTTTTAGAGGATGTGCTAATCAGTCTCAGTATCAGATTGCAAATAAGGAACTAGAATCTAGACTATTTCCACTGAAAGAGCTCTTGGCTGAATTATTTTGGTCTGCACTTGGAATAGACATGTTCCTCTTATCAGAGCAGAGTATGTGGACAAACGGTGTCCCAGCTGTCAGGGAGAGGAAGTAAGATGTAGTCCATGTCCTTCCTGTACAATCATAGCACATACCCAATGCTTCAAGCTGCTATTACATAAGGGCTGATGAATGTGTGCATTCAAACATCTTTAGAACACCTTCCATTTTGGTTGGATGCCAGTGCCTTGGATGTAATGTTGTGCTGGAGAGTCTTCTGACACCATGAGTCACATCTGTTGCACATGTTTTAAGCCTGTGGTTGCTCCTCTGCAGACTACATGTTTTTGGCTTCTTATTAAGAAATGGCATTCAAACAAAGCTCTTATTATTTAATGATTGCCTAAGATCCAGAATACTTAATAAAGATGTTAGTCTGGTCACTGGTGACTCTGCCTGTTTTCAGATGGGCGTGATTGACAGGTGGATTAGCCAGTCACAGACACTCATAGTCTGCCCATATCAAAATGAATATGGCTGCTTATGAGGAAAAAAAGATTAATCTGGGGTGAGACCCTTCGAGGGTGTGAGGACCAGACTGATATCCATCCGTATATATTGAAGGTATTTAACTTCATTCATCATTCTTTGGAATTATATTTTCTTCCATCATTCTGCTATCCCGTTCTGCAGCTACTAAATTCTAATTAAAGGTGCACAATATTACAAAAAAATATCTCCAGGCCATAAAACACTGGTAAATGAGTAAATACAGGATAGATTGGTTTAATGCTATACTATGGAACATTACAGTCAAAGTAATATCTCCATTGGTAGACTTCTCATCAGAAAGGTTACATAATGTGCCTGTAAAATATTTCCCAACCTTATGCAGTCCAGTATTTGCTCATACCTAAAAATGGTTACCAACAGGTTTATGCCAAAAGTCAATTTTGGTGAATGACTCAAGGGGGTTTGCCATAGCAGATTAGTGCTAGGTTGTCAGGAGCAACAAGTTTCCAAATATTTAGAATGAATCATTTCTCTGAACCCATGTAAAAACCTCTTGATGTAAGAGAGACGCATATGTGGACCAGTTATTTTCAATGTGTGAACTGATACAAAACATATTTAGTTGGTCAAAGGAAGAACATTGTGTTCAAAGATAAATCATAACATTACATCCCAAATATAAGCCAGAGTGTCAAAGCATGCTGCTGGTCAACAACTTCTGTCAAAAAGGGTGAGCCCATATGAAAATAATGAACTCAGGTATGTTCCTTTCCCATATGTGCAAGATTAGCATGGACCAAAACAATAAAACACCTTAAGCACATCTGGTAAGCATTCGTTTCAGATATTTTCAACCAAGCAAACTTTTTCTTGACAGATTTATACCTCAAGTCGAGAATCAAACTAGACAGCACCATTTGAAAAACAGATCACACTATATCATTATACATCCACGCTACATGAACACCGGATGATAGATCTTTCAGTGCTGTGACCAACTTTTCCACTTTCCACTAGATGTTGTTTTGAACTTTGGTACAAGAATAACACATTTTGAAACTTGAGTGAAAATGACAGCTGGTTTCACTTCAGCTCAAATGGGAAAAAATAAAACTACTAATTCAGCTTTTTTGGGGGGATGCTACTTTTGCCCTCTCAAAAAAAGAATGTATGCTTCCTGTTTCATGGTAATTTTCAGTAGTGTCAACATAGAGAAAGGCCGACTATAGCTTACAACACCGCGCCCTGCATACTAGAAATTTTGCAGTTAGTTTCATTGGTCAGTTATTTCTGAACCATTTGCTGAATGTCTCCACACACTCTCCCTGTTTCACAGTGCAGCTTTCTAATCAAATAACGCCTTCCAGTCACTTTTTAAAAATGTATTTATTCTTTTGGTGTTTATTTTATTTTTTTTTTTTTTTACACAAAATTGACTTGTGTGAGCTATGAGCCATGTTATAATGTTGTTACCTCATCAAAACATAACTGGAGTTGTGGTTGTTTCATTCACACATGTCTGAGTAACACTTTATTTAGTTTGCCTGTATCCCCAATTCTCAAAATGCTCTGTTCCACCTTGTGATGTCATGTAGTGGTAGTTTTCAAATTAACAGATACTTTTTACCTTTCATTCAGTAGAAATTGACAATTCCAGGGGTGAAATTATCCACATGATTCTAGTGGAGGTGTATGGAGTTTAAAAACATATGGAGCACATGTTGCATTACCACGTGACATCACAAGGTGGACCAGTGTTTTCCATTTGAAAGAAGAACACGGCCTCAATTTGTGGGTTTATGTGTGAAGGAAACAAAACACAACTCCAGGTATGTTTGTGATGAAGAAAGAACATTATAATATGGATCAGAACATAGCGAAATTCACGTCCTAACTTGTTGTCCCGTAACATGGACTACATGTGAAATTAGCTTTTAGACTTTAGGTAGTAAACTGCAATGTTGATTGAGTGCTTTCTGATACCTTGTAAATCCCAAACGAAATGCCACACACGTTGAAAATCCCTCAGCCTCCTTTCTGTGCTGTCCAGGAACATTGTCACGCCTCATTTGCCGGTAGCTTAAATAAGATGTGGCTCTAGACTTGCTAAATCGGCCATTTTATTAGCCACTATTTCTGGCTAAGCGCTAAGATAAGCCTGAAATTGGCCTGCACTGTGCTACTAAAAAGGCGCGAATAACGATGAAGCGTATCTGTTAATGCCATTTGGACCTTCGTTTTTTGCAAGCAAGCAGGTGAAGACAGTCAACTGAGGATAATGCACTTTTTCTAACACCACTTATGTTGTGTCTCTCTGGCCTGTTCCAGTCACTTTGCAGATTTCCTGTGGGGAGAACAGCAGATTAGTGAGAGAATATGTGGAATGTGGATGCAGTGTAATTATTCTGCTGGGTTTTGTTGCATTACTTTGGGAAACACTAGAGATTTGAGTGTGGCCAGTAAGCGTGGAAATGTGGGGTGTGGGGAAGAGAGTGGTCATGGTGGATTTAAACTTGGACAGTCAGAGTGTGGAATATAGGCCTACTTTGCAGATGATGTCATCGACAGTCCCTGGGGGTGTGACGCTAACTGTAAGCACGCACCGTCTAAGCCTTTGTTAGGCTTTAATCTGTGTTTTATCTCAGCGTAATCTGACCAGAAAGAACTGACTTGAGTTAGAATTATAACAGGTTGCAACACCTAAACCAGACCACAAACGTTCGTACTGATAATTGATCAACTTTTTTGACAGTGTTTGCTAATGTGTGCATTGTGTCACCATGGAAACACCTAAATATTCCCCCATTAGAGATACAAGTAGAACACCCCCCCAGCATGATGTCACTGCTAAGTATCAATACTGGTAAACAATTATCAGTCAACGTAGGAGGTGTAGTGGTTGGCTGGTTTCTGTTAACAACCTATAGCTTCACGCACAAAAAGAGAATGAGAATAGAAACTGTCAAAGATATGCTTGAGATAGGAGGGAGGAATTTTTAAAGCAAAAAAATATATATTATTAAAACTATCATGTGTATGTTGAGGAAAAGCCACTTGTAAATAAAACACAATAAAAAAAATGTGATTATCAATGTGAGATGAATTAAAAAATGTATTCTGAATATACTGAACTTACAATTAACAAGTTTAGTCATGGCCCATCATGTCATATGTTTTGTGACAATAGCTCTTTTGGGATTTCAAGCATTGCCATCTTTAGGTCAAGACTGCAGAGAAAATGGTGAAGATGGTAGTCATATAAACCACTGACGGAACAATATACAAAGTCACCTCAAAGTTGTGCCATGGTCAAAGAGATGCCAAACATAGCTTAAAGTTACTGAGGCTGAAGTCTAAAACGATAACTGTCAAAGTTACAGAATTCGCTAATGCTCCATTTGGTCAGATCCATCTCTCACACTCCATTTCCTTTACCACCACATCAGTTATCCCATGACCCTATATGCCAATCATGTGACCTTGGGTGGTGCTAACCCGAGAGAGAGACACTGCCCTGAGGCGTCTGGTCCTGCATAACCACTAAACTTCCGGTCACAAGTACTACAGCAGATTCCAGCAAACCTCCAATGCATTCCCATTAAAAGAGCAACTGTAACTGTTCTGGTAGAGGGTCTGTCACTTGCTTGTTTCTATGGATACGTCATTGCTCTGCCTGGAATATTCCACAGTATGGGATTAAAGAGCTCTACCGTACATTTATCCAATTACAGATGGTTTTATAGCTCAAAAATACCTACAAAAAGAGGCATTCTGACTGTGAGCATTGTTGCCTCTCCACAGATCTGACCCGTAACTTGGTCTGGTTTGGTCTCCATGATATTAAAAAGGTTTAATACCATATAGTGAAACATCCCAGACAAAGCAATACCAACTCCACCAGAAAAGCTACACAATGCACCTTTAAGATGTATTATTGCAGCCTGTTGTCATGGTACTAAACAGTGTCCAAAACATATACTAAGCATCTTAGAGCTACAACAGTCTGGGAGGTCAAAAGCCCCTTGGAGACTTCCAGTTGGGCTGTTACTTGTTTAACATCCGTCGTAAACTGGATTCCACTGGTGAATGTAGCAACCCCGAAGAGCAGAAGCCAGGAGCGGAGGCTGAGAGAGTTGGAAAGCGTCTCCCTCCCACTCCCCATAGAGAAAAAAAGCAAGCAGCGGTGCCAAGGTCGATGTGTTGTTTGCTAACACAGCACATAGAAACACCTCGGCGGACATTTGAGATCAAGCCAAGAAAGCATTCAGAAAAGAGCAGGAAATCATTATGCAGAAGTTGAACTGTTGATATTAACAATTTACTCCTCAGCTTTATTTTATATTTCGTCGAATGTACAAAATTAGAGTTCATGTTTTGAGTGACAGGATCATCCATATTCAAACTAAACATCTGAGAAGGAACTAGCTCATAAATGAAGATGAAAATCTAATTACCCAATATCTATACAGTGATAATCACAATTTGATTAGATGGTTAAAGGTGCACTGTGTAACTTTTCTGGTAAGGGTACACCACTTGCTTGACGCCATGTGATTTCCTGAAATGTTCTACAGTATGGCATTTCATTTAACTATCTCACAAATAATTTTGGATCAATAAAGTCTGTCTAAGTCTAATCTCCATAGAGACAGGCAGCTCACACCACCAGGCCAAGTTACACGTCAGATCTGCGGACCTTCTCACAGTAATAATGCATGTTTTTGCAGTAGTTCTGAGAAATAAAAACATCTGTAATTGAATAAATACATATCTTATATATTTGTTTAATGCCATACTGTGGAACATCTAAGGCAAAGCAATAACATAACCATGGAGACAAGCAGATGAGGGATCCTCCACCAGAAAAGTTACAGTGCACCTTCAAAGTTAATATGGATTTAATGGTTTTAATATGTAAATGAGGATTTTGAGAGAAGACTGAAATATGAACCTCTAAACTAATATGAGGCCCATTTCATCATCTCTGTAGCTTGGCAGATTTCATACAAAATAGGTCCACAGATAGTATACATTTTCACCATAAATAAACTATATTATGCAAATATATTTTCCTGAAGGAAGGAATTGCAACATGATAACCAAGTCAAGCCCACCCAAGGACCAGTATATATTCTGAATTACAAATGATATCCAAATAAGTACGCTGCAAACCTTCCCTCACCTGGAAAGTATATTGGATTGTAAAAAATAAAATAAAATAAAATAAACTCAATACTTTCCCCACAGCAAAGAAAAGTAGACCACCAGCACGCAAAAGAAAGGGACCAAAATATATAGGCATGCAATGGTTACAGCAGAAGCCCACACAAACACATACACACATGTTCATTTCCTGTTTGGACAAATGCCATTCCTGCTCTATGGGAGGTCACGGGGGCAACGCAACTCTGGAATTTACATGTGTAACTCTATACTGTCAGATGATGCACCAGAGGAACGGAAATGGAGCAAAGTAAGTGAATGAACCAAAAATGAACCAAAACAAGCAGTGACACAGAAAGCAGACTGAGGGTAGATCTGATAAGACTATTGTGTAATGTAACTGTAACTAAGCCCAAAGCTAAGGGGGCAGTCCAGATAGAGGCTGCTATGGAACACATGTGAACTAGGGCTGCAAAATGAAAACATTTGGCCTTTTTAGTCATTATAAATCAGAAAGGGATGAAATATTTCTATTCTCTTATGTTCTTGAACTGTGAACAATGGAAATTCCTTGTTGTGGGACAAATAAACTCTTATCTAATCTCATTTTACAAAAGATACACCACCAATACACACTGATTAAATATTTCTGTTATATATTGACTTTGCTGGAATTTGTGATAGATCACACTTGACTTATTTTTGTCAGTCACTGGTCAGTCAGTGAATTTTGGGCCAGCACACACACAGCGCATGGAATGTACACAATACTGTGGCCAGTAGGCTATCCATTCAAAGACATTATTTCCTCTTAGGGACTGCACTTTGATATTTCTAGATGTTAAATCATGATGTATGATGATGTATAGTGCAACATTGCAATATGTTTTGCAATAATATTGCCAATTACTGCACCAGGAGCTCTATAAATCAATATTTGTTTATATTGTGACAGAACATTTACACGCCTAAATCATCAATCTGAACATGATTGATTCATCAAGTAAAATTAGAAATCATTTGTTGTCTATTGTCCTGGCACAATTGTTGAACACTTGCAGTTACACAAGCAGTTCAAGACAGACTCATCCCTATGTACAATATATAGTTATATGCCTCATAACATGATATGCACGAGATTCTAGAAAATAAAGTTGAGGCAACAAATAATTCAACTAACTGACCAAATCACACCTACACCTCATTGTAGTGGTTGCATTGTTGTTAACTCCAGGTAGTGCTGCTGATTTGATGTTTAGCAGTACTTTTCATAAACATTTCATATGTTGTCAAGTGCCATTTCCTTTGTGAAACAAGTACCTCTCTACCAAGTCTCTATAATGGGCTTTTAATGCAACTCTTTTCTCTTCCTTTGCCCTCACAAAGCTGGCTCTGTCTGCAGTCTCTTAGCAGCCACTTCACACACAGCGCTCGGTGGAAGCCCCATTCTCCCATCAGCCCCTGGGCCCCGGAGCTGGTGCCTCTGAAAGGAAGTGACAGCACGAGAGGTGACATGCAAACAAACACCTGACAATGCCAAGTTCTGCTGCCTCTGTGCACCTGCAACAGAGAGCACAAACAGCTCTGCTGCTGCAGGAGACCACTTGCCAACAACAAGAGCAAAAAAGTTCACAATAAAGCAACAGAGAAAGTAAAAGAAAAAATAACTTTATAAAGACGTCATATAGAACTTGACCCTGGCTTTTAATTTATGACACGTTAGAGCAGGCATGTCCAAACTATGGCCCGGGGGCCAAATGTGGCCCTGAGACCAGTTGTTTTTGGCCCTCAGGCTTCCAGGTGAATTGGCCCATACTACCACAAGTAGTACTTTTTACTGCATGTTTTTGAAATCTACCTTGATCAAGCAAATGTAGTTTGTCCTTTTGAGGGTCTAAGCATGAACAAAGGTCTGGAGGGTCATTTAAACCTGTTATAAATGCACAGTTTTTAATTACTCACTGTTTTGACCTCCAGTCTGTGACCCTCGATTGGCCCTCATGCTGCTCTGTCTTTTAATATATGGCCCTAGATGAAAAAAGTTTGGGCACCCCTGCGTTAGAGGAATAGCTGTGCAATTAATCAAAGTCAAACTAGACTGAGATTCAGCCAGTGATTTGCAGATAGATATATTCTGATAGAGGTTTGGGTATAGCCAGTCCTTTACAGTACCCTGATCTTTTTTTCCCTGACTACACAAACAATAGTAAACATTTTGAATTCAGTAAAATGTCTAATTTATTTATTTCACTTCAGCAAATCTACCTAGAAGAATAATACTGACAAAAAATAGGAAATTGTAAACATGTTATCAGCTGATGGACCCGGAAGTGAAACTCGATTATGTTTGCAGGACTAAAAAAGTTGATTATTCAGTATTGTAAATATGAATATTATAGGGAGATTTTATTCATATTGTCTAATTGCTGTAATATTAAAAACCCATACTAAGCTTTGATCATTGTTTTATATTTTATTTACTGTAAACTGCAATAATGGATTCTTACTACTTGAATTATTTTTCACAACAAAGGTCTGGAGGCGCTACATCAAAATATTACAAATGTATTTATGACCATTTTTGTGGTTTTGCTCCAGGTGTTGTGGGAAAGGATGAGCCCCGAGATCAATATTTTGTTTAAATAATTAAATCAAAATAAAATATTAATTATTATTATTATTATTATTATTATTATTATTATTATTATTATTATTATTATTATCATCATCAACCCATCTTGCTGTCAAACAAACACTCAAAAATATATCCATAGAATAGGGCAAGCGGGGCAGGGGGACCAGAGACTGGAGGCCACACACCTCTGGCCTGTTGGTCCTCTTCCCCTGTCCTTTTTTTTTAATGCAACATTAGCTTAGGGCAAACCTCCATTCCCACAAAAAACAAATAGGGGGGTCTGCGGACAAGGCTACACACCTTGAGACCGCAGACAACCCTTTTTTTATTTTTTATTTTTTATTTTCTTTCTTTTTTTTTATGCACCACTACATGTCACAACCCTCCACAAAGAATCACTTTTAAAATCATAACAAATGGACAAAAACTCACTCAACTGTATGACAGCAAGATCGAAAAATAAACAGAATGAATTAAGGATCACACCCCATGCATGGGTCTTAATAACTATTTGTTACTGTTATTACCAACACCACCACCGTATCACAAACCACCTTACCATACCTCTCTTACAGCTTACAACACAGCCATAATATCCCACTCCACCAACATCACATCCTTTTCCAATATACACTTTCTCCATTATTATTATTATTATTATTATTATTATCATTATTATTATCATTATTATTATCATTATTATTATTATTGTTATCATTGTCATTATTGTTATTATTTATTTACTTATTCTATTTTATTTTTTATTATTATTATTGTTCTACTCTGACTGCCAATCACCCTTTGAACCTACTTCTCTCTAATTATCTAACTGTCCTTCATACGACCCACAATGTTACACCCACACCCACATCCACACACACATACATACACACACACACACATACACACCCATATACATACATCTATACCCTCTTCCCTTTTTCTCTGCTGTCTAATGTATGTAAATGCACTATACCTGTGATATGTAATTGCAATGTCATATGTTTGTACACCTGGTGACAGCAAAATAAAAAAAAATAATAATAAAAATAAATAAATAAATAAATAAATAAATAAAAATAAAATAAAATAAAATAAAATAAAATAAAATAAAATAAAATAAAATAAAATAAAATAAAATAAAATAAAATAAAATAAAATAAAATAAAATAAAATAAAATAAAATAAAATATTAATTCAAGAGCCATAATGTATGAATAGATGCTGAGAAATTCTAAGGTTGAGCAACAAATAGTTCAAAGCTCCACATGTGGACATAATCAAACCAATCCAAATCAGCCAAAAGCTCCTGACCAATATTCTAGCTCATTAGCACAAACCAAGAGGACGAGTCAAATGTCTATGCTTTAGGCGTGCAGGGATGGCACTGTATTGTGTAATATCATGCACTGTCATGTTTTGACATAGAGGGAACTACGAGAGGCCACACCCTGACCAGTCTATGGGGTGGTGGAGAGAACAATAGAAACTGATTTGACTCTTCTGAACCACAGCAGATGGAAAAAACACACCCACCTCCCTGAGCCAGCTTCACCAAAACTAACCATAATTTTCTATTTAACTTCCTCAGTCCATGCAGGGCTAATTTCTATTACTCAAAAAAGCACTACCAGCCTTCCCCTTGGGGCTGGATGATCTGTGAAAAGTATCTAATTGCAATTTTTCTGACAAGCTTTGCGATTGTGATTAGAGATGTGATTTAATATGATACTGTTCAAAGTTCACGTTTTCAATACATGCAAGAGAATTGACAAAAATACTGTTAAATGAACTGGCAAACTAATGGATTCATTCATTCAAAACAGTTTAAACTACAGCGTTAGCCGTTTTTATGTAGAAGGAGGCAGGGTATTTTGCCATTTGAGGAAATTATGGTACTTCAAAAACACTACCCTTTGCAATTTGCTAATTGTGTCCATTCAAACTGTGATTTTGATTTGATTGTTATTAAGCTAAGAGGTCTCCTTGCACTTGAAAACTAGACAAAGACGTGTCTGATAAGAGAGGCATTCGGGGTTTATCGAGGAATCATCTGCCAGCCAAAACTGCTAAATCATTCATAAAGTGAGCAGACAAGTTATGCAAATGAGAGAAAAACACAGGAATAAGCACAAAGTTTGTTCCCGGAGCGCAGTTCGGTGTCTGATGAAGTTAAGTGTTTGAGATTAGAATCAGAAGAAAAGGAGAAAGACGTTTCCTTTGTTGACAGACTGCTAACCTGACGTGACTTTTCAGGAAGTAAGAAAGTTCTGAAGAATAGGACAAGAGTGAGAAATAGTGTGGGTAACAATAGATGGATAATAAAGCTTCAAAATAGTGGAAACTTCACTGGAGTGTGTAATTAAAAATGCATCAGTTAAAATAATGTATTCCCAACTGATGTTATTCAACAGGGTGGTTTCAAGTTTTTTTATTACTTTGTTGTAACAGACTTTCCCTGAATCATCAGTCATATTAAATGTTTTAAAATTTGGGATAAAATGAATATTAACAAAAACATATAATCTGGAGTTTATATTTCCTGTGATATAATTAGAAATAAGGGTTACATGGCCAAAGAAAATAACAGAAGTTTCCATTTAAATTGTTGCAATGTGTTTTAGAGAAATCAAACTTATGAAGTTTGTTTAATGCAAATATAATCAAGATACAAATAATATCCATAATCGTTAGTATAGTTCATTGCACCAATTTTTGTTTTGGAATTAAATTCCTTATTTTTAATAACCATTAACAATTCAAAACTAAATACTATACATTTTGAATGGGTAAAGTTTGTAAACATGTTGCATATAACAGGAAGCTTAAACCCATGAATATGTTAAGATACTTAACTGATGTGAATTTGGCAAAACAATGCACTCTTCAAGCTACATTAACTTTAGTCTCTTTTATCTAAATCCCCATGTCCAATTCTGTTTCATCAGCTTTTCCAATGCAGCCAGGAAGGTTGTCATGGCGATGAAAAGAAAGCTGCAGCAATGTGGCGACCTTGGCTCGGCTTGGAAATCTGAAGAAGTGCAAATATGCAGTTTCTTTGCTTGTCATCCCTCATCTCCTGTGAGTCTACTGCCTCTATTCTGACCTGTGGATGTCCCTAAGAATGGGCAAGAAACAACAGTATGAAAAGTCATATTACAAAACAAGGCTCTGATATGGTTTGCTGAATCATGTGCAGTTGTTAAGGTGCTGTACAGACTTCCACCTGATGTGTTTGTTTGATTTGTCTGAGCCCCTAATACCCTCATAGGATTACCTGCATATGGCAAAAGTCAAGAGAGGTAAATACTTATGGCCTATATCATTACAGGATAGCTTTAGCTAATGCAAATAGGTGTGCTCAGTCAAGAGAGCCCTTAAAAGTTAACCCCATAAAGCAAACACGACTTTCCAATAACTGCAAACATTTGACAGCTACTACTTTTCCACAACTAGAAGAAGTACATTAAATAAATCTGTGATTAAAACTGAGATACATAAACAAAGCTTGACTTGTCAAAGTTCATTCGGTGGTTAAATCACTTGCAGCCACCTGCTATCTTTCCATAAACCTGTGTACTTTTGATGCACTTTACATAATGTATCTTTAATACATTGGACAAATGCACTGCTCTAGTGACAAAGCATTTATCAAAATTTTAATATTGTAATTTTTACACTGAAATGCAGAAGTGGGATTTAAAAATATTCAAAATGTTGTGATGTGGGTTTCAATTCTCAGCTCATGCAAAACCACTCTAATGAAAGCTAAGCTAAGAAAAATGTGATAACATGTAGTAATAGAATGCATTAACTATGAACCATTAATTAAAGTAGTGAATGAAGCAAAGTGTAATTTTGCTCAATAAAACAGAGCCCTTAGCATGTTGACTGATGGAGGAACTGCTGCTAATGCTAAGCTAACCAACAAATGACTGCATGAATATGGAGAGTTACAAAAACACATTATGGTATTACAAATTATACAGAACATCTCCCCCATACAAGCTATGCAACACAAAATGAAACACCCTATATAGGCCTCTTGAATAAAACAAAACACATCAGAAAATACACAATAGTAAGAGATTCAACTTTGCTTTTAGGATTCTGTTCAACTAAAAGTAACAGCACGTAAACTGCATTTTTAAAAATCACTTGGAAATCTCAGCAAAACCTCTATGTAGTAACGTATTAGACCCCACTTGCACTTTTCTCCATCTCACTACACAAAGCAAACATTAGCTTTTCCGCAATTCAACGCAGACATACTTGGCCTGGACTGATGAACCAATAAAGGAGCCATGGATACAGGCTGAACAATCCCCTGTACAAGGACCATTCCCCCTCTGCCCTGTGCTCATACCTGGGAAATGTGGTTGATAGAAGACTCCATGCGGCGCAGCTGGGACGCCTGGATGTCCAGCAGCTGCAGCACATTGTTGGCTAAGGCATTGATCTGGTACGCCACGCTGGCTAGGGACTGCGTGGTGTAGGCTTTGGTCTCCTCCAGGGCCTTCCTCTTGTCCTGGGCCTAGAGGGGAAAAAAGAGACACAGAAATTTAAGTGGTGCAACAGTGGGAATCAATAAGATGGAATAAGATGGACCATATCACTATTGTTGGTTTAAAACGATGCAAATTTGCAATGAATCTTGAAAGTGACATTTCTGCATTTCTGCGGTTACATTTCAATTCATTTTTTTGCTGACAATAAATAGATAAATTGTTATTTTCCATCCCTCTTTAATACAACTACCGGTACAATAGATTACGGCAACTTGTTACTACAAAATTTTAAGTGTGAAATACTACCACAAATATTACGACTACTTGCATACTATTTAAGTAATGTAAAGAAAATTCACTTTAACTCTGTAGAGCATGCACTTTCATTGTTTATTCACTCCACTGGTCTACTGTTGCCACATTGATGGAAGTGGGGCTGCCAATTTATCCATTTTATCAAACTCAAAAACTGCAGTCTTATAGCAATAGTAGGTTAGGTCAGGTGTCTTACTCAAGGACACAACAGCAGTGAGTAGATGTTATCAACTGGAATGAGCAAGAGTAGAACCACTGACTTTTCTTCGATATATAAACGCACAACAACAGTATAGGACATTGACAGTTTGGGGTCATGTTGGAAATAGGCCAATAGTGGCGTGAAGAGCTCCTCCCCCAGTCATTCTCCAAATACCAGTGTGGCCTGTGTGGATTTGGGATGGCGCAAGAGTCCACCAGTGGTCATGAGGGAGGCACAGTCCACAGCTGACATACTGTCCAGTCCACCTCTCATGTATTCACTATGAGCAGTGGACATTTGACAGTAGTAAGAACAATAACAATATACTTTCATATTAGTGTTGTCACAATACTAAAATTTCAAATTTGATTCCAATACTAAGCAATAGACTTGATACTCAATACAAGGTTGAAATGGTATATTACAGTGCGTTTGTACTTCACATAACGATTATTAAAATGGTCAAGGGTTATTTTTGTAGCCCTGTTATGCAATTACTTTACAACCTGACTTTGATCACTAGCCATTTTCATTTCTCAATTCAAGCTCAGCAGCTACTTGTTTTGTTTTGCATTAAAACAAAAATTGGCCAGAGCCTAAAAGATAAAAATTACAAAAAAAAAATCTCCAACATGGGCTAAAAATATCATGTAAAAAATATCATGGCACCATTTCCAGTAATAACCCTCACTTTAGTCCCATCTTGTGCCACCATCGCTCATTATATTCTGTGTAAAGTGACTACTCCTGAGCCCCTGTCCGGCCCCACCACTTTAAACCATGTCACATCAAACGCACAGGGCCCAGATCAGAGCTCCAGCCCACGCCGCCATCTTTGATCTCGGCGTTTTTGTCCCTGTGTGCGCTCCACTCATAAAGAGCAGTCCAAAGAGCATTACCGCCCCGGGTGCCCTGCACTGGCCTTTGATAAGCAGTGAGCATGTGGGGGCCGGGGACATGATCAGAGCTGGTTAGAGAGAGTTAGGTGGAGGCTGGAGGGAAAGTCACGCGGTCAACAGAAACAAGGCAGATCGGAGTAAATACTGTATGAATGAGTGCCGTATTTTGAGTTGAGTAATGTTAAGTGCGGAGTGGAATCAGTCTCTACTAGTTTTCTTCTCCTTATTCTGGTTTACTGCCTCTTGACAATATATCTGTGCCATCTTCGCCATATATTGAAAAGTTCCTCAATATTTAACCTGCCCCAGTGTCTCTATGTGCCAAATGTGATTACTTCAGATCACAAGAGAATCATAAGAACTTAAAATTATAAATTGTGAGAAGCAAAAATAAAAAATAAGTCATTTCATTTCAATCTAACTCCAAAAGCGTAAACCTACCTGTACAGCGCTGTTTTTAGTCCAGCTGTTTATGTTACACTAACTTAACTCACATTCAGAAAGTTTGCTTTTGTAAACCTGGTCACATACTACGGGCATTGTGATCTGTTAGACAATGTGAAATGAATTAAAGAGAACTAAGGAATTCACTGGTTTGATGGGGTCAGTAATAGTGAATAATCGTTAAATCGTGATATTTCTTGAGTGAGAAAATGGATACGCAATCCTAAATCAAGTGTGCAGGATCCGAGAAAGCAACACAAAATATGAAAAATGAGTCGATCTGCACAACTTATGCTCTAAAAATTACAACAACAAAAAAAAGCCAGATGTATCATGCAAACATATTAACCAGAATTCAACTTCATGGCCACATTTTAGATGATTATGAAATACCCTTTTTTGTTTCACATGTAATAAACTTGCCTAAATGCATTATGGGAGGTCAGCAGTGGACATGTAAACAGATGTGGTTCTATCTTAGCTGCTCGTGTCCACACTTAACGTTCGAGTATTGGGGTCAAATGTGCACAAATCCCTCAACTAGCCAGATTTGTAACTCAAGACCTCTCGAATCAGAAGTGACAGCAGGGGATAGAAAGAACTCAACTCAAACAAGACAAATGACATGGAAGGCTATTGCAAAACAAACATTTTCGCAACAACATATTTGGGGAACAAAACATGCACATTTTGCTCAACTATGACTAGGAATTACTTGACAAATAAGAAAATGTTATGTCCACTTTAGCTAGGAGAACAAAAAGTGCTTTAGTTTCTATCAACTTTACACACAAATTCTCTGCAGCAGTGACAAATATTCTTGTCACAGGCTTTAGTCATACTGTGTGGTCAACCCCAGACTACATGTGATTTTTCCACAAAAAAACATGACCCAGAGGTGAAGTAAGGAGTGTTTTCTGTTTAAGAGAAGAACTCAGCCTAAATATGCAGGGCTTGTGTGTTAAACATATGTGAATGAAATCAAACTCAACTCCAAGTATGTTTTTGAGTAAATAACATTATAACATAGATCAGAAAATAGTGTAATATGGGCCCTTCAATCTACACAGTTCACAGATTCACACATACATTCTGCCAGCTTGTAATCCGTAAAGAAAAAAGGGAGTGCTCTTATAGGACATGACTCAAATATCAGTAGCAAATTGCTGTCATACTCTACACACTGTCAGCACCTTGTTTAGGCTCCACACCTAATCACATGGTAGTGCAGATTGGAGGGAAACACACAAGTGGCTAGCAAAGTAATAGCTCTAATTATGCTTTTAGCACTTTTCCACTTTGCTTCACTTTGAGGTCAATCGCTTTTTGCTAATGCTGCAACATTCCCAAGCTCAAAACCACAGCCGTATGGAGCAATTTACACCTAAAGAAGCGGCTGGAGGGCTTACTCTTACAAATAAGTCATTGCAAAACATAGGTGTGTGGAAAACAAAGGTTGGACGAGACTGAAGCTTAAGCAAATTTAGCAGCTAATGGATGGTCTCTCATCTGCTTCACCAGGGACTGGAGATGTTATAGCTTTGCTTGTAATGTTCCTCAGTATGGCATAAACTCATCTACACTTGGACACAAGCAGGTGGCGCAGATTTATTTTTGGTCAATTAATATACAAATAAATACAAGATTGAGCCGTTTAATCAGTACTAGGTTGCCAATTTTAATCTAAGCTTTATTTTAACATAACCAATAAGAACTGGCTTAGTTGGAACTACAACAGGTGAGGTGAGCCGGTAGTTAGTGACTCATCTTTTTTGTTGAAAATCAAACACCTAAAAAGAACTATGCTTGTATTGATCACAGGTTACTGCAAATCTTGTTTAACTTCATTTATTTTCTTGAGTTGAGGCCACCTAAAAACTTATCAGCCTGAGTTTGCTTACGTGTGCATTGTGTCTCCATGGTAGCTACTAAAAATTCTGCCAAAGACATACATGTAGAACCCCCCAGTGTAATGTCATTGCAAAGTATCAACAGCATATCACTGAACAGTTCAGGCAAGCAAAGACATCTCCATAGAGACAAACTGTAACCTTGACCCCCACCAGCAAAGATACGTAGTGCCCTGATGCGTTTCTGTGCCAGCCTCACTGCCAAATCAGTCCTTGTTATCTTAACCTATGTCATCAGAAGTATAATACTCCCTACAATGGAAGCATAGCCAGACTGGACTGCACTAGACTGGAATGGACAACACTATCGAACTCCAGTGTTTTCCCTCTTCTTCTAACACTTCTAACTTCAATTTAACATTACTTTAAAAAAAAAAAAAGTCATACCCATTTCAATGTACATACTGTAATTTAGTGTGCAAGTTTCCCTCTCTGAGATGCAACAATAGTAAGTTATCTCAGGTGCAAAAATCAAGAGTAAGGAATACATCAGTTTAACAGGCCAAACTGCTTCACCGCAAATTGTGAGTCAGAGTTCTTAATTTGGGTAGGAAGTGTCTGTCACATGATAAGGCTGGTTTTGGGGAAAGACACTGAAACACTCAACTAGAAAAATAAATACTATATTTTGCACATCCAGTCCTGCAGGGTTGGTAACTGTCTATTATTACTATAGAGTTACTATCATGTCCAAGCCAGTGAGTGCTCCAACTGGTTACAGGGAGAAAGGAAGGAGCTGTGATAGGAATACATGCACAATGGGGAAGTGGGCAGTATGAGTAACATATGATCGATGATGAGTAACAAGGAAACTGAGGCCAACTTTGTGCTCCAGAAAACATTAGGCAACATCCAAGTATAGATCTAGTCCTGATTTAGTCTTGTACCTTAAGCAGTAAGAAGCCATTAGGAGCTCCAAGAAAGGCAGTTTGTGCAAGTAGTTGCTCAGTTTGTAGACTGTTTGACCACTGAGCTGAAGGCAGTTCGAATCCCGCTCCCGACATAAACATCACTGGTAGACCCATCTGCATATACGGGTGTATGAATGTGTGTGAATGGGTGAGTGATTCTTTGATGTAACACATATTATCAAATTGTGAGTATCAAATGATGAGGGACCCTGTGCTGTGATTCCCCACCAATAGTGTATGTATCATGAAGTAAATGTATATTTGTTTATTATTGGTTTATTCTTGACCAATTTAAACTAATCCTGCCATTGTAACACCAACAACAACCCAACCTTGCCATACTCGTTCTCTATGGCAGAATTACATGTGTGACTTCTCTACATATGATGTGGCCCTCTTTTCTCTGTAGTGTAAACAAGATGGCCCCAGAAGCTGACGGATTTCCAATGACTCATCCCCTTTGGAATCGATCCACAGCTTCAGTAACAAGACAAAAATGCGGCTTCTTTTAACAAGGATTATCCCAAAGCCTGGAGTGTAACAGCCTACATGTGTGCAAGTATAGAATCTCCATTTTGTTTTGACAGTTCCACAACGCTACTCATCCTGCCCTGTACATCTGACTAGCACATTTGTTTACACTATCCCACTTGTCTAGAGGGGAAATGCGTTTGGAAAAAAAAAAAACGCTTTCTGGAATGTTAGGAATTCTCTCGACATGTCATGTACGGAACAGTTACAAGTGTTGCCGGGCACCAAAGTCCAAGGATGAGCAGTAGAAAGATAAACATTTTAGCAAGTTGAAGTGACCAGAATAGCATAACATCCAACCATATGTTTTGTGACTTCAACCGCAAGAATGTAACCTATAGTGACGGTTGATTCTAAAGGGTGAAGTGTATAAGGGAAGGTGTTAAAGCTCAAATAGGGCTTAGCAATGTCTGAAGTATTGACCGCAAAGACAAGTAAGGCATGGCTGGGAGGGTGTATCGATGAGGCTAGCAGTTCACTGGGAGAAAGGTCAAAGCTAACAAATGAAGGGACTGTTTTTAGAGTAAACTAATGAGAGATATTGAGCAATTTGTTCCAAGTGATGGTAAATAATAAGCATCATTAATTTTCAGGAAGTTCTGAAAATGTATTGCTGAATGTATAACTTTCGGGAAGGGTAATTCTTTTTTTTTTTTGTCATTTATAGTGATAGAGGCAAAAGAGGTTGTGGGTCAAATTCTCAGCCTGTGTTGAGTCATGGTGCAAGTATTATTCTTAACAGGGAGAACCAACAGGGGAAATTCAGTAATATGTACATATAAAAATCATATTCTAAACAATTGGCCCCTAGCCCAATGGATAAACCCCCAAACAACTGCAATTGATGACTCCAGTGAATGATTATGTTTCTCAAAATAGCAACCAGGAAGCAAAAAACCTTCTAGTTTAGGGGCAAATGAGACATATTCAGATGCAAAATCCATTTGATGTTATAATAATACACCAAAAAAAACTGTATATTAATTCTAACTAATTTTGGGAAAAGGTCCAATGCTCAACACTAATTTCAAAACCATCTCTTCAGGCTGGTCTCACAACTACCGGTATATATCTTACACATTTCTACACCAAAATCTAAAGATCGACTGATATTCTGATGTTTTTGTCCATGGGTGGTGCTGATACTGATGTTTAGAATCAAAAGAATGGCTGTACAAACTTGTCCACAACCTTGTTTTATAAACTGAATAGGAGAGCAGTGCAGTCACATTTTTGCAGTACACTCTTTGGACTGGAATGTACAAATAAAGATTTATGCAAATATTCATTATTCATATTTAGACAGCTGGTTGTGCCAAACTAAATATCTGCTTATGTTGGAAACTGAAGACGCTAAAGATATCGATGAGATACGCTAAAACTATCGACCCAATATGCATCAGTCTAACTCTACCAAAACCAAACCACCAGACACAAAATAAACAAACATCAGTAAGAACATTTTGGCCAGATGTAGAATGGGAAAACAAAGTCCTCAACTCCTCAAATCATTATACATCACCTAGCTTTCCTGGCAACACAGACAACCAAATTCATAAGACCCCATGTCCCACAGGGCAGATGGTGGGGGCCAGAAGGTACAACTAACCTTGAAGATGTACCAGCTCCTAATCACAAGTCAAGTCAGTAGATAGAAAGAAACCAGTCCATTAACCTTTCTACAGAGCTTTAGAAGGGGCTTGTTCAGGCTAAAAGTGAGTTAGGGGAAAGATAGAATTCTTTGGTGTATTGGCTGCCATTTGTTTTAGTGGGTCACACAGACACAGGGGGAGTGCAGGTGGTCTGTTCAGAATATACTCGCTGGTCAAAGCAGCAGTTTAGTGTTTACCTAGCATCTTATGAGAGGATAGGATAGGTTCAAATTGCAATTTAAATTCTGTTGCAATGAATTGTGCAGCTTAATATAGATAGCCAGGATACATCTTTCGCTCCTGGATTGAGCCCATATTTAATCCTGTTCTAATTTTGGTTTAGTCTTGATCTAAATCCATCTTTATTTTTGGGGTCAGTCCCAGTTTAGTCTTGATTTCGATGTAGTCAAGTCAATTGTAAATGCACCCTTACTGTAATAACACAATTACCTCCCCAATAGAAGAAGCTACCTGGTGTGAAAGATGAATGAGCTGGTGGGGCATCTGAAAAAAATCCAGACTTCTGTATTGGGAAAAATAGGACACTTTTCTGAGACAGGAAATGAAGAGACAAACCCAGAAAGAAAGTAACAAATAAAACTAAATCCGTCTCGCCTCCAGTAACTCTTAACTCTTGTATCCAGGGAAACAGCACATGCACAGTAAAGGAACTTAAGATGACAAAAGATTTTATTTACATTATTACAACTGGTTTTCATATGCTTTATTTTAATCGTATGGTGGGCTGTAGATGACCTGTGCGGGGGGCTAATTAAAAGTGTCCATGTTGCTAGCTCAGCAGGTTGGAGTCAGGAGTGCTGGTTTTGACCTTTTAGCTGCATGTGCCTCATTTTTCGCTTTTCCTTGTATTGTTGATCAAACAGGAAAGAGCAATTAGAGAGAATGTCGTTCCATGCAAAGGAAAAGAGGGGAGAAGGTGATTCAATGAGAAGAGTGCTACATATGTAGAATGACAGAACACAGCTAAATAATGTCTGTTCTTTAAGTGACAGTATACTGAAAACTATTTATCACAAAGGAATCAGCAGCATCCATCTGCACAATAGACACACACAAAATTAACTGTTAAGTAGCTAACAAAGCAGTCACAGGTAGTTTTTATTTTGACCATATGACTGAGCTAACTAAACAAGCTTCTCTTCCATTGCAATGAAGCCACTGCTTAATTTCTGAAATGCCAGCCCCCAAATTAAAATGTTAAACTTGAAATTTTTTTAATCTAAGGATGCAATAGAGAATATCCGGAAATATGTCAAAAAGATCTTGAATAGGAGTCTAATCTATGCCCTGATGAAGACCACTGATGTCATTTTATCCTAACTAGTCATGTGGTAATAAAGGCTTTTGAATAACTTATTGAATCTTTTTTTTCTTCAACTTTGTATTTGAGTCTGTCCTTTTGGTGATCAGTGTAGGACCAATTTTGCCCAACCTACACATCTAAGTAGCACCCTGTGCAAGGTTGTGATGAGTAAGTACTATTTTAAAACACCAACTGGTCATAATTACATCTGTCCCACTGGCTGTCAACAAATGTTTTTTTTTCATAAGCCACAATCAAAGGAAGGTATCTCAGGGATAGTTTGAGAACACACTATAGAAAACTGTATTTGTACATCAATATAAGCTTTCACTAAACCAGAAAATGCTCATGACCAAGCACAGTAGTAAGCATAACCTGGTCCTGGCCTGGCTGCATCAAGTACTTTCTAATAGAAGTTTCAAAGGTTTTCAGAATTACTACCGTACTTGCTTGATTCACCTGCCCTCCATCTTCTAAGAACCAGGTGGCCTACTTTGCATATCTCCTGTCCTTGTCACTGCAGGTCAAACCCCACTTGACTTGCACAGAATAAAAACTGATACATAAATATGAAAGTGTGTCGGGTTCTTTTTACTGACTATGTAGACTCAAGTTTAGGGCCATTTCCTGAGCGACAGCTGATTTTAAACTTAGCACATTAAACAGGAAACATAACTTTGGCCCTGTCAGTACAAGATAATATACTCCCTGGGACAGTATGAAGAAAGCAGAAGAGGAAGACTCCTTAGCTAAACATTGGCAGCAGCAGTGGAGTCTGACAGGAGGAACAGGGCTGGTTTTAAAGGCATGTCAGCTCAAGCCGGGGCACGTTCATATGGGTTCAGCAGTAGTCTTGTGCGAGAGCGTGAGACCTATCTGAAGTAGACAGAAAGCAGCAGGCTTATGAAAATGTGCAGTTAGCTTGACATTATAGAGATTTAAAAATGGTGACTACAGTATAAGGAATATGAGGAATAGAACCATAAGTTATATGGAGCTGTAAGAAGAATTTTTTAATGGATTTCACTTCAAAACACCCTAAATAAGCACATAAATATCACATAAGGATTTTAAAATATAAAGATATGTACTATACAAATGATTAAATTCTAGTTTAAAAAAATATATAGTCCATTAAGTTGAATGTGGAACTATTACATAGATATGAAGGTGATCAAAAGCCTTTAGTGATGGACCAATACCAAAATATCAATACATCGATCAAAACGTATTAAAAGTAGGGAGATGTAACAATAACCGAAATATCATGATATCGTATCGTCAAAAGTCTCACCATCATATCATGGGAACTACATAGACCATGACACGTTGCTCTGTTCCAGTGCAGATTACATGAAGAAATAACTTGTTAAACACTTTTAATCTTAATTCTTATATTGACAGAACCAGAGAAATGTCGAGGTATTTCAAAAGGAAATACAGTACACAAAATATCAAGATGTGTATTGTGGAAATATTGTGCCAACAGATTTGGACATAGTTACATCCCTATCAAAAAGTATTGATTCAATTCTCATAGAAAAATATTTTTAAAAATATGTATTTGTTTTATCAATTCTTAAAATAGATTGTTTGTATTTTAGTATATTTAAGGTCCAATCATGTTGGTTTGGCCATGTAAATAAAGGCCTTTAAATAATACTTCTTCGCACTTTTTTTTAAGTTCTAGGATTATTAAGTGTTTTTCAAAGTTCCATGAGGACCCTCTTCCTCTTCAGTTTCGCTGATTGGAACACCCACATCCATGGTTTCAATGAAGTGTCAATGCAAATGAAAACAAAAGCATCTGCATCGATATTGCATTGACACAGCAATAGTTGTCATAGTTTTACTTGGTATTGGCTCAAACTACTAGCCTATATAACAATGCGATGCCCTAAGTTCAGAGAACTAGCAACTTTTGTTTAATTTATTTCAAAGTATGCATTTCAAACTGAACTATTTATCACAATGTTTATTTGGCAGACAGGTGGTCTTTACATGTAAAACTATAAAGCTAGTTAAGCTTATGATGTTTTTACTGCATTTTTACATTGGATTTAGAAACAGTAGTGGAACAGTCTGCCTTGCATTTAAATATCATCTGAGGACAAGGAGGAGGAAAACTAAATTATAGGCAGTCCTGGGGGAGTACAGCTGGAATGGACACACCCGCCGCTCTGGAGGTGGTGGTGGGCTATGTTCCACTGCTGGCCTGGGGAGCTCATTCTCACCAATAGAGTTATGTCAGCCATTACCTTCTGTACTACATCATCTGTGGTCATCCTGCAACTATAGTGACCAATATATGAGCAACGCTTGCATCAGGAGAGCCATAATTATGTTTTCCTTTCTCTTTTTTCTTTCTTGCTTTTTTTAATCCATAACTTAAAAACAAATGATGAGAGTCAGTTCCAAACAAGCCCAAAAAGAGAGAAGTATGTCATGGGAATTTACTCTGTTCCCACAACAAGCCACGTTAAAGGGAAGGACTAAGTCATAAAATAATAAATGCAAACCTAACATTGGAAGCACTTATTAAAGAGCTATTATTGTCTAGTTAACATAGCATAAAATGACATTTTTATATATTATTCCCTGGGGAGAGATTTACAGAGCATCGATCTAGATCTAGAATTCAAATGGAGAATGAAAATATATTTGAAGTAAGAAAGCTCCAACCAAAAAGTAAACATAATGGATTGAATTAAGTAACTGCAAACAAGATGAGGGCAATTAGAAGATGTTAGTGTGGTACCTGTATCACGCCTTGGCAACTGACCTAAATTTTTCCTTTAGAACAAGTATGTGTAAAGTTACCATCTATGTATTCAAAAATAATGGCGATCACTAAACAATAATCAAGACAGTACAAGTGTAGGTGCCAATCCCTAAGACAACACAAACGATCTTATTCACAGGAAAGAAGTCCGGAAAGAGAATCTCCAAGAAGTTTGAAGTGAGGGGACACTGGTGACGACGTCTGAAACGTGCTGACATACTTAAATGGGGTGCGTAATGCAATTTAATGTGGCTTACAACTAGTCAGCCCCCACACTGTAATGTTGCTGTAGTAGCCAAAGGGACACTTAAACTGTTTGTAGTGTTATTTGGGCTATTTCATGACCCCGTGGACAATCCTGGACTGTTCCATCTCAAACAGTTTATATTTTAAAGTATAGGTTAGTTTTCACTGCATATTTTCTCTGCGTAAAATGCGGCTGGAACAACTTTTATCACAATGATGAAATGAAGACGGCAATGAAACCTTCTGGACAAAACACACAGGCCTCCCTATGAGCAGTGAGAGTGGCAGTTTGAACTAAAGCAAGGTACTAATAAAAAGTAGACACACCCTCAGTGTAAACGAAATGATTACGATCATACGTCTAATGAAGAGATCCAAGCAGTGCAGTGCTTGGCCCCGCGCTGTTGTTGGGAAAAGCCGCTAAACGCGAATTCCTTCCCTGAGCTTTGGGCGGACTCCAGTTTCTTTATCCACATTTCCTGTCCCAAGCAATCAGTCCATGGGCGACAAAAGGCGACAGCGGGTCAGAGATAGCGTGGTGGACACTCACTTACCTGGACATAATTGTTCTCGCAGTAGTCCGCTACTCTAGTGAGGTTCTGGTAACTCTCCACAAGCGCTCTTTTCCCGGCCGGAATCTCTTCCTCTAACAACATTTGTAGCTCTGCCATCTTACATCTCCCCGCAGAGCCTCCCTTCCCTCTGCTTTCTCTTTGATTGAAGCAGCCACCAGCCCAGCGAGCTCTCCGCCTTCGAAAAAAACAAAACTCTTTCGCTGCTATTGTGGGAATCCTGTCCTGGCGGTGGCGCACGCACCGCGTCAAGATCTCCTGTGGCAGTGAAGAGGCGTCACCTAAACTAGTTTGTAAATCAAAGATAGACATGCCAGCAGAAATTAATTTACTATACATCCTCTTTTACACTTTTAGAGAATTCAAGTGTTGTATTACTACATATGCACGTTTACATACAAATACAGACAAATTGACTAGATCTGTGTCATATGTACGGTCCATGGTCATCTTCCAGGTGTCATTTTGTGAGATTCAATACATTGCATTTTTATTTATAGAATTCAAACTATAATTCCGTCATTTATAATATACATATCATAAACTGCTTTTTTTCGTAGGATAAAACTTAATGGGTAGTTCGTTAAATATCGGAGTGAGATGTCTTGCTTGTCCTTTCTATGATCCTATCCTTCCATCTGAACGGGGAGAGGGGCGGGGAGGGGCATGGAATTTCAAGGCAGGAGAATGATGGGAATTGTAGTTTTATGGACAAAATTCGACACCAATTCTATTAGTTAAATTATTTGTCTAAAATTATGTGTTTTTCCTCACGAACACAATGTGAATTAACATTCCTCATACATGTAAATCAACAAACACAAAACTGTGCCCAATTATATCCAAAGTTAAAAATATAAACAAGCACTGCTCCTTAGCTTGAATGCACTTCGTATGGAACTTCATCTCCCAGAGTGCTTTGCTTCTTACTTGATTACACTGTTCATGGCGTCTCTCCCTAAGCTCGAGACAGGTCGCCTTCTGACAAACACTTAAAGCAGCGAAATTAAGGTAAGTGACAGCTCGATTTAAATCCCCTCCACAGGTTGTATTCATAAACTGCATGTTATGCGCAATCTGCGTTGTTTAGAAGCCTGTCGTATAGAAAGTGTAGCTGCTAATGCCCCAGTTATACAGCCTCTTCTTGCTGTTGTGGTGCACAGGTTACTGAGTGACAACGCTCTTGTTAAGATGCACTTTAGCCCCATCAGTTAGCTGGTTTAGTTAGTATCATGGCTGAGGTTTGACTACCATCATTTGATCCAAGTAATCACTCTTTTATTGCCATTTGTTGTAGCGGATCTCTTTATTTACATGCTACTGCTGTTGAAGAAAGCATCGACTTGACAATGGAGGTGGACAGTGTTAGTAATATGGAGGAGGACAGTGGTTTGACCCAGGTGAGGTTTGAGGCTGCCGTCAAAGTCATCAAGAGCCTACCCCCAGATGGTAAGTAAACCAAGTAAACGAACGATGTTGTCTTTACTGGCCAGTCCAGATCACATTCATGTAACAGTGCCCAAACGGTGCCAGGCGGGATGTCTACTCTAGATTTGCCATTGCAACAGCTTGGTTGGTCTGCCTGCCTGAGATCTTATGCGACTTAATAACACTAATCTACTTAACAAAGTGTGTAGCCTGGACTTTCCCATGCACTCGTGGTTGAGACAGAAGGGTAGTGTGCTGTAAACTTAATTTATGGTTAATATCCTGTCATAAATGAAGTGAAATGAAATGATGTTATGATTTTTTAAAATTATGTTATGATGAAGCCAAATTTTGTAATGATGTAGTGAATAAATGTTGAGCAGTCACTTTACATCTAGGTTAGAATTTATGGAGTATATATTGAATACATAAAACTGTACTGTAGTTATGGTTTATAAGGGAGCACAATACTAGACAAATGGTAGTACTAACAATAATACAAATAGTCAAATCAAGTATGTAAAGTACAACATGGCGTGTTATGGAATTGTAGTCTAACTGTTGAATGAAAATGAAATGAAAGTCTGAGTCAAAGAGTTGTCTTTTCAGAAGGAACAGTGGTTGTTCAGTGATGGTCAGATACAGATACAAGTGACCATGGAATAACTTGATAATAGATGTATTATTTATTATGCTGTTGTAATTGTTGTAACTTTTTCTTTTCTTCTTAGGCCCTTTTCAACCTTCCAACGAGATGATGCTGAAATTCTATAAGTTTTACAAACAAGCCACGGTGGGACCATGCAATGTACCACGGCCCGGGTTTTGGGATGCAGTTGGCAAAGCAAAATGGTAATGATGCCACTACTTATTACTGTATAATAACAAAATATAGTCCCCATTTGCCCCAAAACAACAGCGTACTTAACCTATGGACATTGTGCAATATCAGTAGTTCCGTGTTTAGGGTTAGTATTACACTCTGTGTTAAGGATCAGGTTGTGTTAGGTGATCTCTGGACTGTGAAATGCTAAACTCATTTCCAAGGCTCCAAGTTAAATAGTTTATTTTGCAAATGTAGGTTGTTATTATTATAGTCTCATTTTATTTTGCTGTTTAGTTGTTTTCACCTTTTATACCCCTTTTAACCCTGAGTAAACTGTTCCCTAACTCATACCGTTGCCTAAAGTGACCCAAAGTGTTGCAAATTCTGTATTTGTACTTGAAGTGTAAACATTAACATCATGTCTCTTTGGTGTAGGGACGCGTGGAACTCTCTTGGGGATATGTCCAAAGAGAAAGCAATGGCTGCGTATGTGGATGAAATGAAGTTGGTATGCTGTATTTTAATATAATATTTAAAATATTTAAAATAATAATAATGTGTTTATAATATTTTAAACCCTGATAGACTTTACAGAACTAGTTTATTTTAAACGGTTTGCAGTGGAACAAAGTTATTCTTCATTGACCTTAGGCATTACAAACATCCTAATTATTCATCACAATGAGTTTAGAAGCTCTTTCCACACATTTCAGAGGCCAGAGCAGTAAGTTTTGCTGTCAACTTGTGTACTAACTCTGCACTTCCTGATTGTCGGACAACAAAATACTTCATAATTAGATCTAGATAGCACATGGTGGACAAGAGCTCTTTATACAGTATGTTTATGCTGAGGCAAGCCAAAGTTTACTCCAAAAAAAAATAAAAAATCAGGTATGGGCTTTTAATATGAAATCTCTATTACCACGATACTCATACCTTGTCTGTACTCTTGAGGATGGATTCATTATTTTAATTTTTATTGATATGTATTATAAATGTATTTGTTGTTACTAAAATACCAACAGTTGCCCTCTGCAGTTAACCCAGAGACTATGTATTATATTTAGACTGGGTAATGCTTTGTTGGATCATGGTGGTCTACTGTGCTTGCAGATCCTGGAGGGCATGCCCATGACCGGAGAGGTAGAGGAGCTGCTGCGGGTGCTGGGGCCCTTCTATGAGCTGGTGGAGGAGAAGAAGAAGATCACACAGATATCGGACATCAGTGCAGGTGTTTGTCTGTCCCACACTGGACTCTGTCTCTCTCCCTCCTGTGACCTTTAACCTTTTCTTTTAAAATGTACTTTTGGCACGCTCAGCCCGTTTGACAAAGTTTGCCAGGCAACTGGAAGGCAAGTAAACGTGTAATATTTCTCACCGTACTTGGTGCTCTAGTTCAAATGATTAGTGTGGCTAACCTAGTGAGACTTAGACTTTGCCCATGTTGTAAAGATCTGACCCTCTAGCTCTCACGTCAACCCTTATCCCAATCCTTCCCTTTTTTACTGGTTTTATAAACCTTATAAACCCTTTAGTTGATATAGTATAGGAGTCTTTTTTAAAATTGTACTTGGTAATTTTGTGAATGATTTACTTTCAAATTTTAAAATGACATCATCATGTCTTTTCTGTAGCCATTGAAATATATTCACAATGACATGTTGCAATCTATATACATTTTATCCAAATCTTTTGAGTCTTTTACTTACATAAAGCGTTTACAATGGCCTCTCTGTTGTGCAGGCTTTGGGACAATGATGAATTCAGTGCAGACCAAGAGTGTGGCAAAGGACATTGTGAGGAGCATGGAACTGAACGGCTCTCTGGAGCCCAAACCCCGGCTCATGTCACATATGAGAGAGGTGTCAGATGAGGAGCTGCAAGAGGAGGCAGAAGAAGACGATGAGCAAGTGTTACAAGAGAACAAGAAAGGTACGTTCTAGCTCTGAGTGTGGCTTTGTTTACATGCACACCAAAGTCTGATCATTATCTGATTTCAAATGATTGAATTGTCTGATTGTTTATACATGTGCAAGTTTGACAAGGAAAATTGTGCAAAAAAAAAACAAACTAATGTGACAAAGACAAAAATGAAAGATACATTTTTAAAGATTGAAAAAGTTGTTTTAAAATCAATTGTAGTTTGATTGTCCACTGACACATGTCACCATATTTTTTTGATTATCAGATTTCTCTTGGGGATGTAAACACCAAAAATCAGTTCTAAATATTTATGTTACATACAGTACAGTAGTGCATATTTGGCCAAGTTAACACACAATTTTCTCAAAGATTTCTAAGACAAATAACTTCTATATCTTTGTTAAACATCAAACATTTTTTCTAAACTTACAATACATATTATACTTTAACATTAGGGGTGGGTATTGCCAACAACCTTGCGATACGATACGATTCGCGATACAGGGGTCTCGATACGATACGATTCGCGATACAGGGGTATCCCGATACATGGTCTTCAAGGCGATACATATCCCGATATTTTACATTACGTAACCTATAATTTAAAAAAAAAAAGACAGATGTTTACTCAAATGTTATTTTTATTTTGGTGTAGCGCATCAGTTACAATGTAACAGAAGAAGGCTGTAAGGCAGAAACTGCCCTTGATTAACCTGTTAACACCCGCACTCGGCACAAGTGTCCAAATATGTACCAGATGTTCCAAACTGTAATAAGATGTAATGTATAATAAATAAACCATCTTCTGAAATTTAGGCATGTTTTCTTAAGATAAATAACTAAAACAAGCCAAAAAATTTCGCTCCATATGTCTCGTGTGCCTCCTCCAATGAGTGTGCGTAAAAGGAGGAGAGAGAGAGTCTCCATACACAGAGCGCATGGAGCTAGCCTATCACTACAGCACCTCTGCCCCACATGGGGCCCACCGCTGAAATCGTCTTTTCATAGGCTACTCAGATCTGTCAATCATTTCCTGAAAGAACCAATGACTGAAGAGGTTTTGCCGTGGAACTGTCCCTCGGTCATGCGTAATACGCCGCTAACTGGACGCACTCGTTTTGTTCCCCAAGCTGTAGCGCAGCGCCCCGTAGCCGGACCGAAGCCTGGATACGCTTGTTTTGTAGCTAAAAGTGTGGAGAAAACAAACATACCCCACACCACTAACAGGAGCTAAGCGTTTAGCTATGCTAAGGACCAAGAGCGATAGTAGAGAGATGCGTCGCTCATCCATTCAGACAAACTCGGACTTTCTGGATTATTTCTCCACATGAAATTATTTTATGAAAAAAGCAACTGGATATTCTTTTTCTGTGGACTGTTACGGACTAATTGAGCACAGCTATTCCTGGATTGGACCCGTTTCGGACCGACAGAACCGGCTCAAAGGTAAGAAATGCGATGAATATTTTCGGGAATTATAAGTTATGGCTCTTTGGGCTCGCTGTGTGGCATAAAATGAATGATATGGTTGTTTTACTGAGGAATTAAGCTTTCAAACGATGTATAGCATGTCAATATTGGAAAAATAAGTACGGTGAATATCTGGCTTGACTTTTTAATGTTGTGTAATTGCGCGCCGGCGGGCGGGTGGGTGTTGTAAACATGGCTTAACAAGGCTGAATGCTGACATGCAGCTGCCTTTGATGAAAGTAAACTTAAGATATGGCCTTAACAAGGCTGTAGTGCAGAAGGAATGCTGCCTTTGACAATACGAAATGTACATTGCAAGCAAGGATCACTGATCAGGCAGTTTGCTGAAGCTTGATAAATAATGTTTGTTGCATGTAAAATATCGATACTGACGCCTCCGTATCGATACGTGTATCGCCAAGAGGCCCACGACGATGTATCCCCGTATCGATTTTTTGAACACACCCCTATTTAACATACATTTGTTTTCAGAGAGGAGATCACCAAAGAAGAAAGGCTCAGCTCGAAGACATCTGGCGAATGGTAAAGTGCCTAATGGTGGCACTCACCTCACCAATGGGAACCATTCTAGAGCTGCTCTGAACAGTGAGGACTCCCAGGAGGCATTAGAGCCTGTGCTAAACGGACACCATGCAGGTATGGCTATCATCAATCCAATGACTATTTATAGATGAGACAATGGGTTGGTCTCATTCTTCACCCACAGTGTTGTCCCACTGCAGCCCATGTGAGTTCTAGGTTATGCAAGGACAGTTGGCTATTGTTATTCTGGGTTTGGGCTTTGGGAATTATTGAGATCATCTTGGGACAAAGCAATGGAGTTAATTGGGTATTTCATTGTATAATAACATTGCCAGCAAAACCCTGTCAGGAGAAATGTATAGATCCATCAGAAGCATCACAAAGTTCCAAAGGTTTTAACCTGATTTTAATACAACATACAATTTGTGCAAACTGTATTTACTTTCTTGAAATAGATGCTGCAGCTCCTAATCATGTTGCCAGTGACTCCGACAGTGAGGTCTACTGTGACTCTATTGACCAATTTGGCCAAGAAGAGGTAAGCATGTCCTAAAACCAGTACTTGCCAATCACCTGTCCATTTCACGACACTATATTTACATTACCCATAGAACTCTGAGCACAACCGTTCTATTGACGACCTGGAAGAGGAGGAGAGCCACAGTCATCGCTTAGCGGGGCCAGTGCAGGACAATGTAGAAGCACAAGGTGTTCAGTGTGGAGGAGAGGATGGGAAGCCTACAGGGACCAGGCAAAGACCTCGTATGGGAGAAGAGATGTCCGGCAGCTCAATGACCAGACAAGCATCAAGTAGGATTTAAAGGGGACATATTATGTAAAATTTAATTTTAGCAGCTTTTAATCACATTTTAATGGTATTCCTCATTCATGTATATTTGAGTACTCCTGTATTGTCTTGCATTCAATGTCCTGCTTGAGTGCTCAGAAAATTCCTGTTTTCACTTGCCCCCTATCTCCACCCTTTACTCTGTAATTATATGCAATATTTAAAAAAAAATCAGATTCCAAATTATACCTTTAGGGTAAAAAAAAAAAAAGCCATGTAGCCATTTTTTGACAATAATAACACTTAACACTTACACACTTACTTAACTTATAAACTGCTTGCTAATATCTAAATATGTCTTAATGACTTAAATGCCCCCTCCAATTCAATTTGATTTTGATAGTAAAGATGTTTTTTTGTAGGTTCTGGGTCACATGGACCAGGTTCTGGACCAGTAGTACCTACTTACAACAATGGAGATGGAGCAGGAGGACACTGGGGAGGACCAGGAACCCCAGGCATCAATCTGAACGAGCAGATTGTTGTAGCATTGGCCAGATTACAGGAGGATATGCAGAGTGTTCTGGAGAGGCTGCACACACTGGAGGCCTTGACTGCATCACAGGTTAGTCTTGTACACCAATCCTTATTAAAATATTAATTAAAAAAATTAACTTGGGGTCACCTGTAATAAAAGAGATTAGAAAGACGAAGGAGGTCAAACACCTATCCCATGTATCAAAATAGATTTATAGATAGATAGATTTCTGAACACTTATATATTCTATGCCTATTATTCACCACCTTAAAAAGTGCTTATTTCAACAGGCCCGTTCAATGGCTTTGTCTCCCACTCTGCCTTCAACCCCAGTCAACAAGAGGAATCGGGTAACTCTTGTTATAATGATCAAATACTCAGTCAAATAAACTTCATATTTATTTATAGGAATTACTTCTTTTTTTCTAGAAACCGTCCTGGTGGCCTTTTGATATCTCTCCCGCAAGTTTGGCTTTTGCTGTGATCTGGCCTTTCATTGTACAGTGGCTCTTGCACGTAATCTTACACAAAAGGAGGAGGTAAGCTACTGGCAGTGAATGAATGCATGAATAATTTCTGTAATTAATTCATAATACAAATACTCTATTCCAGAAGGATCAACTGAAACCTGCCGCGTTAAAGATTCATATAAATGTCCAGATGGGTTCTAAGTGGCTAAAACTCCCAACCTGTGATCTGCTTTTGCACTAAGGAGAGGGCATCAGGAGCATATTTTTTAAAGTATGTTCTATGGATGTTGAATTGGAAGGAACAGGACAACCTTTCTGAGATAGCACCACTGTTGAAATTGCAGTGTTTAAAGGTTAACAGTTAGTCAATAACTGCAGTAGCTTTCCAGTTAATTTTCTATGGCTTTGTTGCACAAGAAAAACATTTTTGTTATGCTTGATATAGTTAATTTTCATATATCATACTGTATTTTCCACTTGCAATGCTGCTAAATAAATAACTGTAGAGTAGATGAGAGGAATGAATGTAATAATGTGTCCCGTCTGTTTAAATTTCAAAATTTTATTCAATATTTATTGCTTTTAGAGATAGTTACTATGAAGGCATTGCCAGCTAGTACGTGTATGAAAAATACTATAAGGGTGTGTCCATCATAATTACCTGTCATCATTCTGTTGATCGGCTAATCCAATGTTTTTCAAATGGAGAAAAGTGCCTCAGCATCACAAGGTGCAGTCAGGGGGCGGCTCCAGGAGTGGCTAAGGGGGCCAAGATCTTCCACGGATGCTCTGCTCTTGTCCCAGTCTACATGCATTTTATAGAACCTCCAAATGGATACGAACAGGGGGGTGCTAGAAGATGTTTTAAGTGCATCAAATAATTTAGCATTGGCACTAAAACTTTGCAGCTATAATTGCTACTGAAAATGGCCGTCACACATATTACCATATTTTTACCACACTAAACAAATTTAGTTAGCACCCTGTAGTGTTTTAATAATATTTGTTGTTTTGTTGTCATTTTGAACATTTCGAGATTGCTATTTGAAACGTTTTATGAAATTGGATATCCTAAGTAAAAAAAAGCAAAAATCTTAGTGGATTGTGTAGGTGTAGGCATTCACCAGGCTCCTTTTTCTGGCATTGCACCTGGGCCGTCTATGTCATCATGATTTCACAATACAGTGTAAGTGTAGCAGGACCAAATAAACCCTTGTCCTACCTAGTGAGCCATTTGAGGAATGTGTCTCAATCTCGATGAACTGAAATCACTGATATTTTATGTATAAGTCGTGTGATCATCACTGTAAGAGTGTATTGTGAAAACGCAAGTGACTGTAGTGATACCAATTGTTTGCAGAGCTCTATACTGATTATTGTATATCGTAGCTGTACATTTTATTTAGATCAATGAAATGCAATATTTTCATTGCATTCCCATGTGCTACTAATGTAATAATGATTTTATTGACAAAGGTTGCATCTGCACTAATCTTTCCAGAGCCATTATGTTTGAATATAGTAGTTTACCTTTTTACTGAGGCTTTCCTCACCTCTCTGCCTGTGGATAGAGTGGTGTTTGCATGTGATAATCCAAACCTATTAAAGTTTTCAAAAATAAGATCTATGTTCTGTGGGAGTCTTCTGTTAACTATAGTGACTCAGCAGTTTTATTTATTTTGCAATGATTAACTCAATTCAACTATGTTTGAAAAGAAGGAAGTAAGAATGCATGTTTTTCAAGGAATGTTTTAGCAATTAAAACATCTATAGCTGAATAAATGCAAGGTATGTTTGAGAATGTGGTATTGTAGAGAAACTCTCATTAGTAGGTTTAAATTCGGGCTGTCCTTGCTCATGGCCAGTTTTGTTTTTTGATCAGCTGTGTAAAATGTGTAGCTTCCAGTAAGAGAAACTGGAGTATACAAGCTTTGTACACATGGGAATAAACAACAATATCATCAAATAAAACAATTTATTTGCAGTTTGGTGAAGTTTATGTGAGTAAAACAGAACTAGAATCACAAACTTATTTAAAACTAGTGTTATAAACACAAAACAGGAAAAACAATATGACACACACAATGATTAAAAGAGCAGTTTCATATCAACATACAAAGTACACAATTCTATTTTAAAACAGCAGATTGACATAAAATATTAATTAATAGTAATAATTAATTAATATTAATTGAATATTTCAGCAGAACATCTGATAGAAATGTAGCAGGCCGGCCCACCCACAATAATAGAAGCAGGACGTTGCAGTGCAGACAGAAGGTAAACAGTAGGCAGAAGTGCCACATACGTTATGTAGTGATATCCATGGCAGCACTAACATACAATAAGAGCTAGTACGCTATATTTTTTGCACATTAATTTTGCCAAAAGCAAAACTGCTAAAATCAGTGATTGCACAATAGAAGAGAAAATGTTGCAGTGAACATTTCAGAGGTAAAGTTGTTAAAAAGAAAGATGCAACTATAGACTAAAGCCAGACACCACAATATGCTGAGCGCTGTTCCTTGCATCGAAGTAGGAGGTGTCCGTCTCATCTTCAGGCTGAGGAATGAAGGGCATGGACTGGTTCTGCAGGTTGTCCCAGTCCAGATCCTCAAACAGTGGGTGGCTCTTCAGCTCTGGAGAGAAAACAAATGTGCAGTTTCAAATGGTAAATGATGTTACTCTGTTACACAATCAGTTAATTTATTCTGTGCATGCCACCTTAACAAATATTTGAACTGCATCAGTTCAAGTCTTAACAAGGACTAGCTCAGAAGGTGGCAAAACATTCTCCAAAGATTTAGTAAATTAAAGTGTGATCTTCTGTCAAATAGACTTTTCAATATAACATCTTTTTACAACTGTTTAAAAAGAAAAGGGAAACAAGTTCTCACCCTTCATACCAGCTCGCTTGGTCATATCCATGGTGAGTAAGATTTCAATAGCATTTCTTGCATCGGAAGACAGCGCCTCCTCTTCCTCAGGCCAGGGAATATCTGATCATGAACAGCAATGTGCTTAGTTACAACATTTTATATAGCTGTAAGTAGATGTTTAACAATCTATCATCATCAATCATACCTCTGTTGAGAATATTCTGGAAGACGAGCTGAGGCGTCTCATCGTTGAAGGGGGGCACACCTGTGAGGAACTCGAAAAGACAGACACCCAGAGCCCACCAGTCCACCATGCAGTCTGCAGAGGAAACAGCAGTCAATAATGTACAACACAACATCATATGAAGCACTACTGTCTGTTAGAATGTGCACTATGTACGGCTGTGGCAGAAGCAGGGGGCTGGTTAGAGAGAATGGGGGAGGTTCTAGTACCATGATTAGGAGATTACAGATTCATGTTAAGTCAGCAGTTAGCAATTATACTGGTATATCATTTAACAAGAAAGTGTCGCTTACTACTAGGAACACTTTTTCCCCCAATTATGACCAAACAACATTATTTTTATTGCAGATTAGAAGGGTATAAAGCTTCCTTTTGAGTAATGTTTCATGGTAGCTAAAGGTAAATTTGAGTAAAATCATGAAGTAGAATTCTTGTTGGACTTACAGATGTCCACCCTAAAATGAACCGGCTACTTATAGCGAGTAAAATGCCAAAAATAAACCATCTGCAAAACCTGGCACTAACATGGCACCTTTCACTACATTAAAACTGAAAAAAAAACAATACTTAGGAATCCAAACCAACACTTTGACAGTCTAATGAAGCAAAGGTCAAATGCTCTCATAACACAACATGTAAATAATCGCCCCCAAATGCTGTTCATGTGATATGAGATGACAGTAGCTTAAGCTCATTATCATTTGATAGATGATGACATGCTAACTTTACATTCAAATATAGCAGTCCAAATATACGTGAGAACAGAAAGATATCTGTTTTTAGCTCATCCCACAAACCACATTGAAATCTTTCTGCTCTTAATAACATTGTTAGGGTAAAGTTAGCACCCATTTCAATCACACTCTTGTCGCCCATTCCCACTGATCAAATCCACAGTTAATTCACCAATTCAAAACACTCAAATATGGAAATGAAGAGGAATCAGCTCATTCCCACAACACAAGCTGCTTGGAGCTCATGCAAGCCTGCCTGCATACACAGCCATGTTTTAACTTACCACTGCGAGACCTTCCTGAAACTTAAAGAGAAAGCCTGTCACATGGGTTCTATAATGTCCTTCCACCTAAATCCACACACTATGTTTGTATATTAACATACAGGAGGCCTATGATGTGTGTATCTTACCATGTGGTTTACCCAGCAGTAGTTCAGGAGCCAGATAGTCAGGAGTTCCTAAGATCTGAGCTCCTTCAACTGGAGCGGCACCCCTCCGTACACTTTTGGGAGTTCTGAACGGGGTCTGAGATGTTGACATGGGCTGAGGAGTCTGAAAGGTAAAAAGCCAACAGAACATACTTTACATCCTTAAATAAAACTTTTTTTAGGAGTAAAAGGAAACTGAGAGGAAGCAATACTCTAGAAAGGATCTTCCATGTTTCAAGAGTACAATTACATAAGGTTTATTGCACACACTTTATTAAGTTGTAATCATGTTTGCTTACCTGGCCGAGAGAGCTACTGGATCTGGGCCTTTTCTGCATTGGTGTTGTATTTAACGAATGATAGGAAGCAGTTGCATCCATACAATCCACTGACCCAATGCTAAACCTGGATACTCCCGACATATTAGACCGATTTATGGAACTGTGGTAGCTACGGAAAGCTACCACATTCCTTGGCTTGAGGAAGGAGGGAGAATGTAGTTCTCTGGGACCTGCATCCTGAAGACTGTTTAAAAAAGAAGACTGCAAATTACTGTTGCCCAAAGGCCTCAATATCAGCTTTTCATTCATGACATCACAGGATGTTTTAGTTGGCAGGGATTCTTTGTTTATATCATTTTCATCAGGAGATGCTGAATTTCTGTTTGTTGAGTTATGGCTTGCCTCCAGCATCGCATGGCTTTCAATAATGAGGGATGCTTCATGCATAGAATTATCAGAGTCTAAACTTAAACTTCTACAAACGTCCCTAGCTTGTCCAAGAGGAGACGTGAAACTCAAATGTAACAGGTCCTTAGCTCCTTCATCAAACACATCTTCTGCTGGTTCTTCCAGTTCAGAAAACAGAGATTTAGCCACTGTGATGGGACTAGAGCGGTTGGGAATGTGATCCTTGGTACAGGCCATGAAGTCACTCAAGTTGATGGTGGACAAAGTTCCTGTCAGGCCAGTGTGAAACTTTGCATTCTCATCTGGAATGTCAAAGCACCTCTTGTAGTCAGCTGTGCTCTTCTTAGTATGGATCTCGTACTGCTCTGGGCTACGTTCCAGCTGGGAGTATCTTCTCTTGATGGAAGACACAGTTGCAGAGGGATTAGGCTCTCTGCTGTCTGAACTGCTGGTCTGCTTTTCTGCATTAGACTTTTCCTCCTTCTCAGTGTTGGTGGGTTGTTTGTTCTGTTCAAGCTGTTTGGATTCAGAAACCTTCCTCTTTAACTCATTGTTGTGCATGTTCTCTTTCTGAAACACAAAGGACAGTTCATAATACACTTACAGTAAACAAAACCTGAATATGGTACTGTGATTGCAAAGCCATGTACTAAAAATAAACATATTTCAATTTTCCAGAGGTAGCCTGGGGATCTATTTTGGGTTACTTGGTGGTATGGAAAATCTGAGTCTACACAAATATTAGGAGAAAATGCAAACTAAAACACATTAAGACATACACACATATACAACACATTTTTATTAATACTGTAGTAATATAAAATATGATATACATTTTATGACATAACTCTATTTGTTTTTGTCAAGTATGTTATAAGTATAAGTATACTGTATATATAAGTATGCCATTAGATTACAGATGCATTCACTGACCTCCTCACACTCCCACATTGGACTGACCCCTCCCTCAGTGTCTGTGGTACTTCCTGCACTCAGCGTCTCAAATCTCTTCCTGGTCTTCAGCAGTGATGGAGTAAGATTCTTAGCAATGTTATGTGGGTCAAATACACTTTTATGCACTGTGGAGAGAAAGTAAAATGTAGACAACAAAAAGAACAGAACAGAAATGTTGAAATGTCACACATACTTCTTTTCCAGGAGTGGGCAGAAGAGGAAAATGGCTGGTCTGTTACTACAGTCATAGGTGAGCCCACAGAGTTGTTCTTTTGTCTGTTTTTGCCACAGGTTGCAGGACTAGACATTGCAGACGTGCTGCAGTGATGGTTTCCTTCTCCAGATGGGGTATTCTTTTTGAATGAAACAACACACAACCTTATGGTTATGAGAGTAAAAAAGGTAAATATTATAAAAAATAAAATACTTACAAAACCAAGGTGGCTGATCAAAGATAAAATTTGACCAGGGGTTCGGAAATAATCTTTTTTAGGTTTGGCTAGTGATGGAGTGGTAAGAATATCCATAAGGTTAAGCTCTGGTGAAATTCAAGAGAATTAAGCTTATTCAAGATCACAGTTCACAGCAATTAATTAGATCTATTAGATGAATAGGACTTACCTCGATCAAGTTTGACTTTAGACAGGCCAAAATCTGTTAATTTGATGTGTCCCTCATTGGAAATAAGCATGTTGTCAGGCTTCAGGTCTCTACAGTGAATTACATAAAATGTCAAACATTTAAGATCATATTTCATATATTTTACATCATATTGAACAGTAGCATGAAATACAGACAGACCTATGGATAATGCCATGCCGGTGAAGATAATCCAAAGCCAGTACCACCTCTGAAATGTACTTGACTGACATATCCTGGTCAAAATATCCGTAAATGTGAAGCAGGGACTTGACATCTCCTCCAATAAGGTATTCCATTACCTTTAAGACATAGCATACCACATACACTGTCAATGTACAGTATAAAAATATGTTCATAGTTGACATCCACACTGTATTTCCCATTACCAGATAGATTTTTGAGGCTGTTTGAAGAGAATAAAACAGGTGGACCACGAAAGGGCTTTTGCTCAGAGCCAGGGCGTCTCTCTCTGCCTTCATTTGCCCCGTCATGTTCTTATCAACCATATCTGCTTTCCTCATGGCCTAGGATTAGACCATTATATACAGTTATCACCTATTTCTATCTTTTCACCTAAGGCCGATCACAATATTAACCGTGCTTTCCTTACCTTTATTGCATACAGTCGCGCATTGCACTTTTTTCGTGCAAGGTACACTTTGCCGAAAGCTCCACGACTTATGGGTTTCAAAATGACAAAATCCTCAATCGATGGCGGCTTCGGGACCTCCACAGCGATCTCACGCGCTTCATGCTTTTGGTCCATGTCAGTCTTCTTAATCTAGAAACCCAGAAGACTCTTGAAGATATCAGCTACCTCACAGTGAACGCTTGCATGTTGAAATAACAATCTCCGGTTTGTTTTGAAATTTGAATTCCACCTTCTTCGCGGGGTCCTTCTACATAATTTAGTCAACTAGGAAAATGCCTGTGTGGGAGAAAAATAAAAAAAATAAAAAATAAAATAAAGGACTACTGAAAAATGGCTAGTAAAATCTGAATGGAAAGCTGAAGAACAGTAATAACAGGCATATATTAATAGAAATGGAATTACTAAATGTTCAAGTAAAAATAAATTGATCACTTTATTTATTAATACTTTTTTATTCATATCTTGACATGCACAATTAAAAATACACTTTTACATATACATACATATATTTTTAAAGAAATATTTTAAAATTTGGTTCTTTCCACGTTACGCAAGTTTACTTGTGAAGTGAAATTACGTCAATTTGTAGTCCACATGACCTTAGAAGCCGGAGAATCCATTAGGTGGTTAGCTAACATACAAAAAGTTATTTAGCAGGGTAAATAAGAGGACACCGAAAACGGGAAAAGTCGCTGGTGTTACATAGAGGAACTGTCATCTTTCAGCCGCGATTTAAACGAGATCGATCCATTTTCAATCATGTTTTCACTGTCTACGTCGTTTCAACCCCAGCAGGTAACCTTAAGCACCGTGAACGCTTTGTGTAACAGTTAATTAATGTTACTTATTTGGATATAAGATGAAGTTGATTATATTTATGATGATTCATTATGAGTTGCCGTGTCTCTCTGTTAAATTTAATATAAGCCCGCTACTTTATCTTTTGTTTTATTGACAGTGACTGGGGTTTAACTACTGATGCTAACACGAGCTAGCATTGACAAGCACCAGTAGTTCTTGGGGGATTGTTCCATAATCATCCCATATTATCGTCACGACATGTAAAGTTTGTCTCTTAAAGCAAATCCCAGATTTGTTTATAGTCTCCCATATCATATACCACAACATACATTGGTAAACTTAGCGTGCATGTAAGTAGCTAGGATTACATAACAGTCAGGCACGTATAGGGTGTTAAACAGCGTGTGTCTGACTGTCAGCGCTGTGTACCTAAATACCACCGGTATAACAACTGTTTAGAAGAGTGGACAAATAAATTCACTACCTGCCTATGTTGTAACTATTATTTGTTATACAGCTATTGTGTCCTAAGATTAAAATCCCATGTCTTTCAGATGGTGTTGCCCCTCATCAACGCGCTTCACTCATTAAAAAGTTCTGCCACAGCCTCAGTCCAGAGCCTCCACAAAGACTTCACTCCAGAAAATCAGTTCTATAACAAAGAGGTAACTGTTATTCATAAGAACTCCCTAATATGATGTTATGGTATGTTTGTTTCTTATAGATAGATAGACAGATATAGACAGATTTCAGGTCTTTCTTGTGTCTAAATTTGTTCCTGTTTTTTTGACAGCCTAGTGTAAATTTGAGAGACCTCGGCCTCACAGATATAAACGTGAGTCAGTTGGAGGAGCTGGTCAGCAGATTACTGCCTGCACCACAAGAGCCTCTTTCTGCTCCCTCGACCTGGAGGACCAGCCATGTTTCCTCTCACAGCTTTTTCCACAACAAGCATGGTCAGTATTCTGCCAGTGGTCTACTATGAAAGCAGGACCAAGCAGCACCACATATAATATTTCATACACTAGCTGCATTTGTGTTGTACATCTGATTAAGTACACAGCACATAACAAAGAATGTTGTGCTGCTTACTTTTAATTACAATATTTAGCATATTCTTCTATGTCTTTCACACTGTGGTTATATCTACATCCTGACATACCCTCCTGCTATTCTTGTCAAAATGATATTCAAATTTCTAATTTGTAATGACAATTGTAACGACAATTGACAATTTGTAAGGTCAATTGTTTACTGCTATATTAGATTTGTTTAAGTTGATACCTGATAATTATCGTCAATCTTGTCATAACATAACCTGTTTTGTTTTATATTCTCTTGACAGGGTTTGCACATAAATGGTCGGGAGTGTTTGGGCAGCCAATTTTGCACAGGCAGTATCACAGTCCTATCAAGGATCTTTGTTCAGAGCTACACTTCCTGCCTGGTGAGACACACACCAGTCTAGTAATTATTTTAGCATACTATATTTTTTATTAATTTCACTTTGTTTTAACTTCAGTGTGGATTCAGAGTCGGGGCTTTAAGACTCTCCGGTCCAGGGCTAGACGACTGGAGTCAGGTTATAACAGCCCAGCTGAGTCCTACACACCAGCCTTTATGAAGGTTGGCAGTGCATGTCACAATTAACTGTTTTCATTCCCCATACACTTGGTTATAATAACTCTGACCAAATGATGTTTCAGGAAAATAAAATAAAGTAATATCTAAATCTTTGCCTCTTTTACAGGGTTTATTTCAGAGAGAAAAGACCCCAGATGTGCAATCACTGGATCAGCTGGCGAAACAGAAAGGTCTTCCAGACAACCAGCAAGATGCTTTCAAGACTGGTTTTGCTGAGGGATTTATGAAATCTCAGGCTTTTACACAAAGAACGCAAGGCTAGTGTGAAAAATAGGCAGCGATTTTGTCTTTTATTTTTTTTATATCAGAGTAATAGGGTACTGAGATGCTGACTTGGCTTGTCTTCTCTGTTTTGACAGAGTCACACAGGAGACTTCGACTGGTCCTGTTTGTTCTCATGCTCACTGCCATCTATGGCCTGTCCAGAACCCCGTTTTTCTCGGGTAAAGGGTCCTTTTCTGATGCTGGTTTGTTTCCCTTTACTTCTTTCCTATTTCTCCACTCATCCTATACCAAACCTTAATTAGTTATACTTTCTCACATCACAAAAAGTCAGTAGGCAGTTAAGTTAATTTTTGAATTGCTAACTCCAGTCAGGGGTTAGATGACTGTTGCTGTGCTAATGTCCATTTATAACTATGCAGAACCTTTCTGTGGGCTTTGCATGATGATGATTGGTACTATTTTAGATATGAACTTAGCTATTCATGTTTGTCAGTGAGCATTGTTTTGTATAGGACCTATTACCTAAAGTGTACTTTCTGGTTTGACAGTGAGGTTTCGCACCACCTCTGGCCTGAACTCTGCAGTTGACCCCATTCAGATGAAGAATGTGACCTTTGAGCATGTCAAAGGAGTGGAGGAGGCAAAGAATGAACTGCAAGGAGTTGTTGAGTTTTTGAAGAACCCACAGAAATTTACTGTTTTGGGTGGAAAACTCCCCAAAGGTAAAACCATATTGTCAAGCCAATTATGAAAGTCCAGAATAACCCCATAAGCTAATGTAAATGCATCTGTCTATTTAAGGTATCCTCCTGGTGGGTCCCCCTGGGACAGGAAAGACCCTCTTAGCTCGAGCTGTGGCTGGAGAGGCAGATGTCCCCTTCTATTATGCCTCTGGTTCAGAGTTTGATGAAATGTTTGTTGGTGTGGGAGCAAGTCGTATCAGGAATCTGTTCAGTAAGTTTATTAGATGTTTTTTTTTTTACATTTCCAAAGGTGTACAGTTACTAACCTTGGTGTTTCATGTTTGCTCTTTGCAGAAGAGGCAAAAGCTAATGCTCCCTGTGTAATCTTTATTGACGAGCTCGACAGTGTTGGCGGGAAGAGGATTGAGTCACCTATGCATCCTTACTCCAGACAAACCATCAACCAGCTGCTTGCTGAAATGGATGGGTCAGTTTCTCAGCACTGTGTATACATGATTACTGTAAACAAGCCACTTACTGAATTGGAAAGGCTTTTGTTATTCTCATCTTGTGTTGTGTGTCAGGATGCCAAGAATGGGGTTGTGTTGAGGATGTTGATTTTACACAGCATTTTTGACTCATTATTCCCTCATTTGTTGAATTTGCAGGTTTAAGCCAAATGAGGGTGTCATCGTTATTGGAGCAACTAACTTTGCAGAAGCATTGGATAAGTATGTTCGCAATCAGTTTTAATAATGACAAAAAACAAAAAATCCACGATAGTTCATACCAAAATATTATTGCTGTTTGCTTTATCCAGCCACCCTAACCTTTGTACCTAAAGTTGATCGAAAACAAAGTTGTGTACTTATGAGCAAGAGAGAGAGATACATTATTGATCCTGAGGGAAATTCAAGTTTTGCTGCAGCTTATACATGTATAGTATAATTAAACATTAAAAGAAATATACTCTTCTTTCAGTGCTCTGGTGAGACCGGGAAGATTTGACATGCAGGTAACTGTCCCACATCCAGATGTGAAAGGACGCACTGAAATTCTTAACTGGTACCTCTCCAAGATCAAAGTGGATACTGGTATGTTAAGGGCATTTTATTTAATTAGTATACATGATTAAATATACTTTTTGTAGTTGAATTTGAATTAAAGGCAGGAAAGTACAAATCCTACAGGATGTACTATTCAAATTTTGACTGAGCTTTTGAGGGCTTTGAGTTCTAAATGCCACCATTGTTAATCCTGTGCTGTACTGGGTGTGTGGTTTTAGCTATGGATGCAGAAATTATTGCCCGTGGCACTGTGGGTTTCTCGGGGGCAGACCTGGAGAACCTGGTGAACCAAGCCGCCCTGAAGGCAGCTGTGGACGGGAAAGAGATGGTCACAATGAAGGACTTGGAATTTGCTAAAGACAAGATTCTCATGGGTGAGTGCACACAGCTCTTATCCTGGCTCAAAAGACTTACTGTTACATTAGAGACATGGGAAGCAGGATTGTCACATTTTTATGTATATGTGTTCTCTGTAGGTCCTGAGAGGAGAAGTGTGGAAATAGACAAAAAAAATAAGACAATCACTGCTTACCATGAGTCTGGTCATGCCATTGTAGCCTATTATACAAAAGATGCAATGCCCATCAATAAGGCCACCATCATGCCCAGAGGGCCTACTCTTGGACATGTAAGCAGATTTAACTGCCTGAAGTTCCCAGTATAATTTGTACTGAAGTATGAAAGTAAATGATTGTGACCTGCAGGTGTCACTGCTTCCTGAGAATGACCGCTGGAGTGAAACCAGGGCTCAGCTCTTGGCTCAGATGGATGTCAGTATGGGAGGACGAGTAGCTGAGGAGCTCATCTTTGGAAATGAATACATCACCACAGGTGCAAAAACACACATTGTTTCCCTATATTGTGGTACAAGCTTTATAAAATTTTTTTTATAATGTAGTACATGTACAGTAAAATGGAAAATGAGCAGTTGGTATGTGCAAATCTCTGACCTCAAAAGCCAATATGATAGCTCCATAATCATAATGTCTGACAATTCAGTACAGATATATATCATAGTAAATTGAATGTTCTAATATTCTCTAGGAGCCTCCAGTGACTTTGATGGAGCTACTAAAATAGCTAAAATGATGGTGACCAGATTTGGGATGAGTGACAAGGTAAACCATTTTATATAACAAAGAAGTGGATCATTTGGTTTATTTATGACTTCATGATATTTTTTTTCCCCCCCAACTGTAGCTTGGCGTCATGACCTATGGAGATGTTTCCAAGCAGAGCCCTGAGACTCAAGCTGCTATTGAACAGGAAGTTAGAACTTTGCTGAAGGTACATCATTTAATTTAATTAGTTTTCAGATGTTGTACCTGTTTTCACAATGTTTTGTCTTGGCCCAGGATTCCTACAACCGAGCTAAACACATCCTGAAGACCTACAATAAGGAGCACAAAACACTGGCTGATGCTCTGCTCAGATATGAAACGCTGGATGCTAAAGAGATCCAGATGGTGTTGGAGGGCAAATCCCTGGACCACTGAATACCTCACCTTAACTGACTAGAATATTGTATAGTGTGTACATATATAAATATATATTCTGCTGTGCAAATGTGCATAGGCCTTTGGGAGGCCTTGCATTTTCTTTGTGTATTTTTCTGTCATTACCAAATCTACATTTCACATTTTATTTGATAGGCTTTTCTTTACATGTATACAACTGGTTTTAAAGTTACTTGAATGGGCAATAATAAAATCAGAGAATTTTATTTAAATTTCAGGTCAAAAGAAGCTGTTGTTTTACTGTAAACTAAATGCGATGATTTTAAAATGATTTTCCTTTCTAGACTTCAGCACCCAAGACCTTACATACCTCATGTTGAATGTACCATTAAACTCTAACAGGGTACATGTCATATTGGATGTGCTACTAGCTTTTTATTTATTTAAGTGCCCATCAGTATCATTATTTTCTTTCTTTACACCGAGGTTCGAACTAGGAAGGCCATATCCTATGATGATGGACTGTGACAGATAATGTGAGGAACTGAAGTGTGTATATATTCTAACTGTGAAGATTTGGCTTTGTTCTCGTTTTGATAGGACTTCTGCAAGCTCGAATAAAGGTTACTCGAACTCTGTGTTGGCCCCATTGTCTTTTCCTTAAACAAGAATAACACTTAATTGTGACCATACAATTACTAGGCCTATTTTCATGTTCAGGTGAGTGGAACAAGTTAATGATGCCTATGTCTATAGACCTATTGTATTGTATGAAGAGCTTGACTGAGTGCTTATAAGGACTGGCAGGTTGACAAAAACTAGTGCTTCACATGCTGACAACCAACCAGTAAGGATGAACTGTATGGACTAAAGTGTTAGAATAATGGACAAGTCTGAGGATTCCACTGCTGTTATTGGAATTGGATGTAATTTTCCTGGAGGTAAGATTAATTTACTAAAACAATATAACTGAAAAAGATGTATAATTTTTCTTACTAAATGCATGTTATTGATATTTAGGTGAAGGGGTAGACAACTTTTGGAGGGTCCTTGTGGAAGGGAGAAACTGTGCAAGTGATATCCCATCAGAAAGGTTCAACTCCACTCTCTGGTATGATCCTGATGATGGCAAACCAGGGAAGACACAGACTCAGAAGGCTGCTTTTATCAATGGGTAAAAAGAACAGCTTTTATGACTCATAACTCACTTAAATTAAATATAGATTGTGTATTTTGGATTCTTACTATATATAACCTTCATTGGGACGGTAATTAATATACTCAGTCATGAGAAGAGGAAAGGGATATTTGTACATTAAGTAAAAGTACTCATTATTGCTGTATCTACTGAACCCTATTAAACGGTTACAGAATCTTCCATTATTAATATTATCTTGTGAGAACCCACTTTACTATACTAAATATCACAGTCAGGGATGGGTAAAGTGGTACTTGAAAATAATATTCAAATTATAAACACAAAGTAGTGGTCCTTAGACACTCTTTATGCTTTGACCCATTCTAATAAAATGGATTATTGAAATATACTGACTTTTCTCTCCTAGATTTAATGAGTTTGACCACAAGTTTTTTGGCATCACTGAGGCAGAGGCTAACTTCATGGACCCTCAGCAAAAACTTCTACTCCACTGCACCTACAGAGCCTTGGAGGATGCTGGGATATCAATGGAGAGCATAAGTGGAAGCCGAACTGGTGTTATAATAGGTAACACACTGATAATGTTACTGTGTAATATAATATCTTAATATGCTTATTGCTATATTATTTGTAATATGCTGACAAAATGTTATGTCTTTTTTAATCTCAGTTATGGGTTATGATGTATATCCAATGTGTTACAATATCTCTTTAAATGTATTTATTGAGGTTTAAATAACAGACAAATATGAAATGAAAATGTAAAATTACCCACAAAAGAGCAGAAATAACACTTTATACCCTTAATTTATCTCTGTTTTTTTAATAATTAGAATTTCCTTCAGGATCAATAAAGTATCTATCTAATCTTTTTTCAATATTTTTAATTTACTTTAATGAACTATACTCAAGTTATACAAATTTTGCATATCTTCAAAACAATTTTCGCAGTATAATTGATATTTCAATAACCTGTGCACTTCTAATCCAGGTCTGATGAATCGCGACTACGAAACTCTTAAAAGTGATAACTCTTCAACAATAAACCACTACAATGCCACTGGAACGGCCATGAGCATTGCTGCCAACAGGATTTCATTCACCTTCAATCTAACTGGGCCTTCCTTTGTAATCGACAGTGCATGTTCTTCATCTCTGGTAGCTTTGCACTTGGCCTGCCAGTCTCTGAAACAAGGTAATATGTTCACCAATACTGGCTATCAAGTATTCTACATGTATACTATTGTAAACTGTATGTGTTTTCTTTCAGGGGACTGTGAGATGGCTGTCTGTGGTGGGGTTAGCTGTATCATAGAGCCAAGAGTATTTGTTGCTCTTAGTAAAGCTAAAATGATCTCCCCAGAAGGAATAAGCAAACCCTTTTCGACCAAAGCAGATGGATATGGAAGAGGAGAAGGCTGTGGGGTTGTTCTGCTCAAACCACTGAAAAATGTAAGTCTTACTTTGTACCTAAACATATGCTAATTATGCTAATGTTGTTTCTTGGTCTTATTAGGCCATTCGTGACTGCAACAAAATATGGGGCATCATCAGCAAGACAGCGGTAAACCAAGATGGCCGCCATGTTAGCCCCATCACCAAGCCTTCAATATTGCAACAAGAGCAGCTGCTTCGTCAGATTTACTCCGAAGATGACCTGGCAAATGTCCAGTACATTGAAGCACATGGGACTGGAACAGCAATAGGAGATCCAACCGAGGCTGGTAGCATCGCAAATGTCATCGCTAAAGCTAAGCCTGCTACAGAGGTGTTAAAGATAGGTTCTGTAAAGGGGAACATTGGACACACAGAATCTGCAGCGGGTGTTGCCGGACTTATCAAGGTACTTCTAATGATGAGGCATGAAACTTTTGTACCCTCTTTGTTTTTTTCGGATGAAGATGCTAGCATAGATACCAAAACTATGAAACTGAATATTTTGACTGAAGAGGAAAGATGGGAGACAAATGGGTGTTCAGAAAGGGCTGCTGGGATTAATAGCTTTGGGTTCGGAGGTACAAATGCACATGCGATTGTGAAGGAGTACAAACACAGGTCTATTCCAACGCAGATACCAAAATGTTGTCCGAAACTCTTTGTAATTTCGGCTGCAACAGAGAAATTGCTACAAGTATCCATTAGCAACATTCAACAAAAACTTAGTAGCAATAATACGATCGACTTGCAAGAGCTGTCATACACTTCAGCTTGTGGACGGAGCCATTCAAATCATAAATATAGAAAAACATTCTTAGCCACTTCCAGTTCTGAGCTCCAACAACAACTTGAGATACAAATAAAGGTTGAGCCAACCAAACCAGAAATCAAGGTAGTTTTTGTGTTCTGTGGAAATGGGGTAGCGTACCGAGGGATGTGTAGCCAGCTGCTAAGAGATGAACCAATTTTTAGAGAGAAGATTATGGAAGTCGAGAAAGCTTTCAGTAAATACAAATACATCAACATTAGCCAGAAGCTAAGTGGTGATAACGCAAAGGATGATTTTAGCAGGCCAGATGTGGTGCAGCCACTAGTTTTTGCACTTCAGGCAGGTATCGTTACACTTCTAAAACAGTGGGGCATCAAACCTGACATAGTTCTTGGTCACTCTGTTGGTGAGGTGGCAGCTGCTTACTCTTCTGGCCTCTTGTCTCTTGAAGATGCTGTCAAAGTGATATATCATCGTAGTGTTCTTCAGAATATGGTTAGGGGTGGAAAAATGCTCGTTGTTGGTAATATAGCAATGGAGGATGTCCTAACAGCTGTAGTTGAATTCAAGGATAGTGTCTGTGTAGCTGCTTACAACAGTCCTCAGTCTTGCACTTTGTCTGGAGAGGAAGACGCTATAGATATCTTGCATCAAAAGTTAGCAATCATGTTTGCAGACAGAAATGTGTTTCTCTATTTGTTAGATGTCCCAGCAGCATATCATAGTCCTAAAATGGACCCAATACTAAATCAAATTGAGGAGAACATTCGATCATTAAATGCCAACAACAACAACGAATGTCAACTTTTTTCCACACTGACGGGAAAAAGGAATTCAGTTGGTGACTTCTGCACAGGAAGCTATTGGGCAAAGAATGTGCGGCAACCTGTCTTATTTACCCAAACCTTGCTAGCAGTAACACAGAATTGGGCTGCTTCAGAAAATATGGTCTTTGTAGAGATCAGCCCTCGCAAGGTTCTACAAAGAAGCATCCATGAAACTTTAGGAGAATGCCACACTGTTTTGTCTTGCACAGAGCCAGAGAAAGATAGCCAAACCATTCTGTCCACTGTTGCAAAGCTTTTTGAGTTGGGTGTAAATGTAGATTGGCATCAAATTTACAAGGGTTATGAGACGATACCATTAGAGCTCCCAGGCTATCCTTTTCAGACAATGAAGAATGAGGTGTGTTTTGAACATCTAAGAAAAGGCAGCCAAATAGCTAGATCTTTACATCCTCTCATAAGCCCAGGTGAGCATAGTAATATATTTATGTGCAACCTTTTGCTAGCTGCAACGTCATATTTGTGGCAGCACAAAAACAATGGTGCTGCTATTGTACCTGGTGCATTTCATGTTGAGCTGGCTTATGCATCAATTCTGTTGTTCAGTGCTAAATCCAAAATGCAAGCATCTTCACTCCAACTTGGCATAGTTTTTCAAACTTTGTGCTCTCTTAATTCAGATAACCTTGAGTTAAAAGTGAAACTTGATCAATCAGGGAAACAGTGTACATTCTATATTGATTCTTCAGTTTCAACACATGCATCTGGTACCTACAGGTGGTCAGATGGAGACCCATTGATAGAAGAATCATGCATTTGTCTTGACACAATCTCTCAAAGGTGCACATCTGAAATCAAGAGCTATAAAATGTATTCAATCCTTGGGCAAGCAGGTTTCGAGTATGGTGACATATTCAAACTGCACCATCATGTTTACTATGGGCATGAATACAAAGAGGCAATGGCCTCAGTGCAGGTCCCTGATGAACTTTTAAATGACTTTCACGAGTACTTCATTCACCCTGTACTACTTGACTATTTTCTACAAATGACCGCAGTTGTGGCTATGCAAGAGTTAACAACTAAGCAAGGGTACCCAACAGCCATTGATAGCATTGTAATCACAGGACCTCTACAAAAACAAATGCTTATGTATCTAAGGGCATCTAAAGTCAGCTCTGATTTTTTGGAGGTATGTGGATGTTTTGCCAACAGAGAGGGAAAAGTACTAGTTGAACTTAAAGGAGTGAGAGTCTCATTTATGAACCCTTCTTCCATTGTTCAGCAGTCATTGTTTTTCCACAATGAAACTTTGTCAATCACCTCAGAACAGTCCTCACTAAGCAAGGTAAAATGCATCCTTTTTGAAGACAAATTAGGTTTTGCTAAAGCACTCAGACCTTTTTTGGACCCTGAGTCTATTTCTGTGGAGCAAGGACCACAATGGACGCCAAGGCGCATCAAAGATCTAGTTTTGACCTCGAAATCCATCCTAAATGATGTCATCTTTATATGGGCTCTAGAGGACCTCAGTCACATGACATCAGAGAAGACATTAGAAGTACTGGTTGATTGTTGTATGCAGTTTCAACAAATTGTTTTAGCATTGAAAGATAATGAGTTGTCCTGTACTGTTCGGGTTGTAACTTATCGATCCAGTGAAGGAACAGTGAATTATATCAGCCCTGGTTTTATTTTTCATGGACTGACAAGGGCGTGTGCTGCAGAGATATCAGGACTCACGTTTCAGCTGATTGATCTCACATCTGTTACTAGTGTTGACATTGAAGCTCTGGTCTATGTTTTGAATACCTGCACTCAACAAGAAGTTATCATCAAAAATGGCCAGATTAAAACTACCAGAATAGTTCGTACACCTGTAACAGACATGTGCACAAATTCAAATAATATCCACTCTGTGCACTTAAAAGAGTTCTCACTGTGGACCAGTGATCCTTACCGAATCACCAACCTGTCTGCTTACCCAAGAGATTCCACTGAATGTCTTGATCTGGATTCAGGGTTTGTTGAGGTTGAACTAACAGATATTTGCATTCACTCTGCTGATTACTTCCCTGTAAGCGCTTCACAGTTAGAATTTGGTGATACCTTCTATTGGAATAAGCATGTTACACAGAACCACATGCTTCTGGCTTTAGATTTCAGTGGTTTTGTTACTGCGGTTGGAAACAATGTCCGAAATCTTAAAGTTGGAGATCACATTGCCTCATGCTATCCGGTAGAATCGTCTTCAAAAGTTAGAATCCCAGAAGCAGCTTGTTTTAGTGCATTTCCATATCTGAAGGAAACACCATGTGTATCATTTTTTGTGTTAGCGTGGGAGATTCTACAAAGACAGCTAGCTAACGTGAAGATGGAATGCAGAAAGTTAACTATTATTTCTTCAAACCCAGCTTCCATCATGATGAAAGTCTTAGCATTGACAGCAAACCGCTCAGGGTGGAGTGTTTCATCAGGGTCGGTTTGTAGTACAGAGCATATAGACAGATGCTGTGCAGTTGTTTTTCTAGCACCATTCGAGCATTCTTGCATTGGAAGTGTTGACAGCAGTATAGAAGAAAAACACTTTGTTTTTGTCAGCAGTGGGTACAAGTCCTCCTCACCGTCTCTGAACAGGTTTGCAGCAAAGCACGACAACATCCATGTACATAGAGTTCATGTTTCTGACGTCTTACAAAAAGCCAAACTTCAAGCACAAAACAAAATGATTTCAAACTGGTTGGTATCACTTGGGTTTGCTGCAGAATCTCTGCCGCTAAAAAGAGAAAAAAATCTATGTATTGATTTCAAAGTGAAGGATAAAAATGCAGAGTCCTATTTTACTACAAATGCAATAAAGCAAGTTGTTCTTGCCAATGGACGATCAGACTGTCCTATGTTCACCATTCCTGTGCAACCAATGCCAAAAACACTTTTCAAGAAACATAGCATTTACATTGTGACTGGTGGCCTCTCTGGTTTAGGATGGGAGACAGTGAAATTTATTGCTGAAAATGGGGGAGACTGCATTACAACCCTGTCCAGAAGTAGTCCGTCAGACAAGATGCAGATAGCAATTGAAGAACTCCAGAAAAGATTCCAAGTTGAAGTCTTGAATCTTCAGTGTGATGTTTCAGAGTCACTACAAGTTGACAAAGCCATCCTGAAAATTCAACAAAGGTTCCCATCTTGTCCAGTCAAAGGAGTTTTTCACAGTGCTGTAGTTTTACATGATAGTCTTATAGAAAATCTTAATAGATCACACTTCCAAAAGGTGCTCCGGCCTAAAGTTTGTGGCGCTTTAAATCTCCATTATGCCACACTTCACTACAAGCTAGACTACTTTGTCTGCTACTCATCTGTTTCTTCTTTCATTGGCAATGCTTCACAATGTAACTATGCAGCTGCTAACTCTTTTCTTGATACATTCTGTCAGTATAGGAGAACTCTTGGACTTGCTGGACAGTCTATTAACTGGGGTCCTTTGAATCTTGGTCTTCTGCTGAACAAAGACAATTTCCAGAAGTTCTTGAAGACAAAGGGGTTGATGGTAATGGATGTTGGTGAGGTTCACGAGGCACTGAAAATGTGTCTTTTGATAGACAGAGGTCAACAAATGATATGCAAGTTCAATTTCAAGAATCTTCATCATCATGTTCTTTCCCAAAATACATTTCTCAGAAAGCGGCTGTCAGCATTGGTGCAAACTGAACTAAAAGATGTCTTAGAGAGTGAAGCCCCTGTTGGATGTAGTTATTCCACTGAAGAGAGTGTGAGAAGAATAGTGAGTGATCTGATTCAAGTCAGTGTTGATGAACTAAATGATAGCACAGCTCTTTGTTTTTTAGGCATTGACTCAATGTTAGCCATGACTCTGCAGAACAAGGTTTTCCAAGAGACAGGTGTCAATGTACCTCTGGTCAAAATATTAGACCCTAAATGTACATTAAGAACCCTGGTAGCTACTGTTGTGAATGTGAATATGTGACAGTCCAGAAAGAATATAAATGTACAGTTGTTCTCAACTTTCTTAATTTGATGAAGAATTGTAACTGTAATAGAAAAACAGACACATTTGTTTACATTCTTAAATGTTGTGTTATAAATATGGCACACATTGAAGTATTTTCATGTAAATGCCTAACCACTATGCTGTGTAGCTTTTGTTTGTGCTGTTTTAATTACCTTCTGGATTATATGATATCACTTAAAGGAAATTGAAAAAATATACATGTACTGTCAATAAACTATTTTGATTACACTACTACTACATTTTTATTGGCTATTTGAACTGCATAACACAATTTAGCTTGTAATTTATAATTTAGATCAGTATCTTTAGTTCAGTTCTGTCATGTCATATTATCTAAATGGAATATCAACACTTTCATTTATAGCCATTATATAAATGACAGTCAGAAGCAGCAACAAAACTACTGATAAGAGCTAACCTTGGACTGCTGAATGGAAAAGGTTGGTAATACAGTATGTGTTTGAGGATGCACAAGTAGAATGTCAGCATTTTATTTTTTATTTTAGTAAACATGTCATATGTACAATAGATACATTTAGTTAACATGCTATACATTGTATAAAATAGGAGAAAAAGCATCGATATAACATTTTAGAAAACACAGATAATTGATACACACACTACATAACAGAATGGCTTTACAACAAAATATGAATTCAGACTATATAATTCCAGTACACCTAAAATATCAAACCAATGTCAACTGACATTGATGTACATAAATGTTATGGCACACAGTTTCAGTTACTATTTGATTTCACAACCTGGTTAAAATTTCATCTGTTTGCAATGCTGGAACAGACTTGGAAGTGATTTCCTCTTCATTTCCTTCACTTAGAATGGCAACTACAGTGGAGATTGTTGCATTTGGATCAAGCAATTTCACCAATGGCACATTGAGACCCCTCTCCTGAAAGATCAGATTCTGTAGCGTCATGGCCTGCATCGAGTCAATTCCTAGTGATGAAAGAAGTAATTCATCCTTGAGCTCACTCTGGTCTATGCCAATGGTCTCACTAATTAGAGAGGTCACATATTCTTTTGGTGACATTGAATGTACTTGTGTCCCCTCTGCCTCCGTCTCTTTATTCTTTTGGAATGCCTCTTCAACTAGCGCTGACAACCTCATGGTTAAAGCAGCATTTTGGGAAAGGATATTGTACCTGATATTTTTGAAGTGGAACCTACACACAGCCTGTTGGGGTTGGTTTAAGATGAGACATTGCTCCAGGCTCTTGTAAATCTCGCCTATATCCAATACCATAATTCCCTTTGCTTCCAAAAATCTCTGAAAATGTTCTTTCTTCAAGAGAAGGCCAAGGTTCAGAGCTCCCCAACTGATTGACTGACTAGGTAGGCCGAGTCTACGTCTATACTGACAGAATAGATCAAGAAATGTATTGGCAGCAGCATAATTGGTTTGTGATGCATTACCTAAAAATGCTGAGATGGATGAGTAACACACAAAATAATCTAACTGGCAGTGTTTGGTGGCATTGTGCAAATTGAGAACACCATTTACTTTGGGCTTGAAAACCTTCTCGTACAAAGATTGGTTAAGTGTTTCGATCAGCCCATCATGTAAAACAACTGCGCTGTGAAACACTCCTCGGATTGGACACTCGGGAAACCTCTGCCTGATGGTAAGAACTGCTGTTTGCACCTGTTCAGGCACAGAGACATCACACTCAAGGCTGATGATGTAGTTACCACACTGGTTTTTGATGTTGTTAAGGCCTTGTTGCACTTCAGAGGAAGGCTGGCCTCGCGATAGTATAACAACATTCCCACCACCTCTTTGTGAGATGAACTTGACTGTCTCATAGCCTAACCCAGAGAGACCACCTGCTACTATGTACACAGCTCTGTTTCTAAAGAGCTTTTTCTTTGATGGCAGCAATGGTATTTGAGAGTCTTTAGCAAGTTCTATCATGCCAATTTTTGCAGTGTTGAAGTATGACTGTGGCTTTTCTGAGCCATTTCTTTGGATGATTTCAAATTTAGTACTTTGAAAAGTAAAGCTCTCTACTGTGAACTTTTTGCTGAAATTCAGCGACTTCAGCCACTGTGAAATCTGTGGTCTCTGAGTAGTCAGTGAACCTTTTTGTAGGATAGCTGTCATTTGTAATGTCTGCACATCCACACGATCATTTAAACTTTGTAATTCATGATGAGTAGGCAAAAACTGTGATTCACAGATGATGACAACATGTTGGACATTGGGAAAGCTATGAATCTTAGCTATTAATGACTCATGAAATGGAGGTAGGACAATGAATGCATCAAACTTTTTAACATCTACAAATGATCCATTGTGCTGTGTTCCAACAACAACAGAATGACCAGACTGTTTCAATGCAAAGGTCAAGACTTTGATTAGAACCGAATCAGCCACTGAGCAAATGATTCCTATGTGGTGTTTGGCTTTAGGTAAAACCTTGTGTAAGATTTCCCATGCAAGTACAAAGAAAGAAACACAAGGTGTTTTCTGAAAAAATGGAAAGCGTTTAATGCTATAGCACAGATCTTCTGGTACTCTAATCCTACTTCTTGCTGTGAGTGGAAAACAACATGCGATTTGATCTCCAACCTTCAGTTTCTTGACACTGCCTCCCACTGCAGTTACAGTCCCACTAAAATCAAGAGCAATCACCTTGTGTTTCTGGTTTGAGTGCTGGTTCCAGTAAAGTGTCTGGCCAAATTTTAGATGTGAAAGGCTAACAGGGAAGTAATCAGATGAATGTACACAAATGTTGATTGGCTGAATTTCAACTGAAGTGTCACTTAGGTGTTCCTCATCAAAACTGTGCGTTGCACTAATGTCAGTCATTCTGTGAGCATCAGTTGTCTGAAAAATGCAAGGTTCAGACACTGATGAGGAAAACATGGGCTCTGAACTGTCACAGATTTGAGGTGGGGTACGGACAATAGAAGGCTTCATAACCAGTCCATCTTTGACCACTAGTTCTGGGTGCTTGCTGCAGGGAAATGATCTTAGAATTTGAGAAAGAGATGCAATGTCCTCAGCAGAGACAGTGTTTAGGTCAATCAGCTGAAATGAAAGATCTGCTATTTCAGCTGAAAAAGATCGAGTCATACCTAAGATAGCAAAGCCAGTGTTGATGCTGTCCACGGTAATTTCTGATGCATGGTAAGTTACTGCTCTAATGGAGTTTGGAAAGTTTATTTTTTTGAGCTCAAGAACAATCTGTCTGAAAATCTCGCAGTAGTTTGCTAAATTTTGCATGACAGCATCAGGTGCCATTGATGTAAGGTTGTCCATGCCCCATAAATACAATACCTCATCAAAGTGAAGCATTTTGCTCTTGATTTTAAGATTATCCAAAAGAGAAGGAAAACCATGAGTCAAGATCTGTTCTGCATGTGTGAAGGAAATATAGCAAGATCCTGAGTCCAAGTGTTGTTGTAGGCCTTTGGAGATGCCCATTGAGTCACAGAAGACCAAGGCACGAGGTGGAGGTGTGGATGGACTCGATTCAGAAATGACACTGAAAGCATTGTGGTAGAAGTACTCCTCAACTACATGAGAGTGGCTGCCAAGGTACTTTATGATAACATTCTTGACTTCAACCAAAACTTTACCCTCTTTATCTGCAAAACAACCACAAACCTCAAAATGATCTAGCCCTATGTCAGTCGCTCTCAGATAGACCACCATCTCATCTTCTAAGGGTTCCATCACTGTAAGGCTACCTATTTTAGCGGGAAAACCTGGTCTGCCTGCAAAAATATTCTCCACTGTCACTGGAAGAAGTTGCATGAGATAATCCAAGACCACAGGGTGAATACAGTATTCATGCAATTGCGGTCGCAAAGTCTCTGGAACAGTCACAACTGAAATGGCCTCTCTCAGATCTGCCCCATAGTGGACATTGGCTTTATTTAAGAAGACATCTCCATATTTGAAACCTCCAGCTAAAAGGTAACCATAAAATTCCTGATAGCTCACTACAGAGGTGCACCTTTGGTAGATGGACTTTAGTGAAATTCTTTGCTCCTCAATCAACTTATCTTTACTTGAGACTACTGTGCCAGATGCATACGTGGCAGATTGGGAGAACACTGAGAAACCTGCTTCTTTTTCAGTTTGGTGAACTTGCACCTTCATTTCTGGCGAGTTTGGCAAAAAAACGAATGGGCTGTGAAAGCTGACACTGAGCTTAAGAGACTTGAGTGGGACTTTAGGCTTGGCACTCGCCATGAACGCCGCCAAACCCAACTCCGCATAGAAGGCACCTGGAATAATTGGTATATCATTGTGCCTGTGCTCTTTTAAGTAAAACAAAACATCTGACATGAGGTTGGAACCGTAAACATTGCTTTCACTGCCTTTCTTACAGAGCACTGGGTGGTTGCTAGGTGTATTTTCCTGAGCTGCACCAATTATAACATCTCTTTCTGAGGTGTCAAACTGGTACTTGGGGAAATCTAGTGGCACTGTCTCATACCCTTTGTAAAATGTGTCCCAGTCTACCTGAATTCCAAGTTCAAACAACTTTGAAACCACGGATACTGCAGTTTCATGATCTTTGCCAGGCTGCACTGACACAAGAACAGTGGTGTCATTACCCAGTGTCTCCATGATATTTCTCTGCAAAGCTCTTCTTGGACCTATCTCCAGAAAGACTGTATTCTTATTCCCTTTGGTGGCCGACCTCACAGCTTGTTCGAAAGCAACCTGCTCTCGTATGTTTCTTGCCCAGTATTCCCCAGAACAGAAGTCACCATCTTGGACTTCCTTTCCTGTCACTGTTGAGAACAATTCAGTCTCAAGTGCATTGACACTTAAAAAGTCTATTTTCTCCCTAATGGCATCAAGAATTGGATCCATCAGGTGGCTGTGATAAGCTGCTGAGACATCCAGCACTCTGAGAAAAAGTTTTTGACTTGTATCTGAGGTACTTAGGTCTTTATAAAGGTTCTCAATTGCATCTGCATCACCTGCAAGAGTGCAAGATTGTGGGCTGTTTGTAGCCGCAAGGGATATTTTACCTGAGTACTGTGAAAGAAGAGGCATCACATCGGACACAGCCATGTTGCTAAGCACTAGCATTTTCCCCCCGGTAACTTTGCTCTGTAGAGAACTACGGAAATAGATTACTTTTATCGCATCTTCAAGTGACAAAAGCCCTGAGCAATGTGCGGCTGCAACTTCTCCAACTGAATGCCCCAAGATGGCATCAGGCTTTATACCCCAATGTCTGAACAAAGCATCAAGGCTAATTTGAATTGCAAATAGAAGAGGTTGGACAACATCTGGGTTGTTAAAATCACTACTCTCTATGTCATTCTCAAGTGTCTCCAAAATATTCAGTGGACTCAACTTCTGTAAAAGTTTTGTTGTCTCAATTATCTTTTGTCTAAAAACAGGCTCACATGCTAGCAGCTGCTTGCACATTCCATAGTAGGTGACGCCATTTCCACAAAACACAAATACTAACCTTGATTCTAAAACTGCAGGACTAAGATTTTTGCTAATGTTGGCTCTTAGCTTCT